>OZ018336.1:28343515-29711015 GCA_963969495.1 Ceratothoa steindachneri
TGCTTGGTTGGGAGCCACGGCACGCCGAGGTTTGACGACTCGGTCGGACGAACAGCAGCACAAGGAGCGTGCCTTCTGAAAGATCCGAAACCTCTCTGATCGATAGGTGGGAGCGACTCACGCGGGGCGAACTCACCACCCCCTTTCTTTTTTATTGAGTGGTCACAAAGTATTCAGAGTTATAAAGTGTTCAGCATGACTGGAAAGAAAGGACCTGGTGCGTTAAAGTATACCTGCTCTACATGCCAAAAGGACAAGTGGTGCGTAGATTTTCCGGAGGGGGTGTTTCTCAAAATGCCACCCTGGAAGTATCTGCACGGACTGCGTCCTTAGGGCAGAACTTCAGGAGCTTAAGGAACTTTTTAAATCTTCTGAGGAAAAAACACGACGGCTGGAAGAAAAGGTGAAAATCCTCGAGTCTGAGCATGTGACTCAAATCCGTCATTCTCGAAGCCATCATTTCAGAGATTAAAGCCACCAATGGACAGCAACAGCAACAAGAAACTCCCAACGACGCGGATGGCTCCTCTGTTGGGCCCTCATGCACCGCGTCGATAGAGATAGGCCAACCATCCGACGTCCCAGAGCCAGCAGCTGCTGGGGTTACTCAGGGCGTCAAAAAGAAGAAAAGGAAGAGTAAGAAAGAAAAAACAGAAGAGAAAGTAGGAACGGAAGAAAAAACCCAAAAAGTGGGGAAGAAAGAGGAATCGAAAGAGCCCATAGTGAAAGGGAAGCCTCTGTCCTCTGAACCCAAATGCGCGAGGGTCATCGTGATCGGTGACTCCCAAGCGCGGGATCTACAACCCTTGCTAGCGGCCCGCCTTCGCACCAGTGTGAAGGTTAGCTGCCTTCCAGGAAAGGGGAACGGAGAAATAAGGGTGGAGGCTGAGAAATCTCACATCTCTGAGAACTCAGTAGTTGCCCTCATGGCAAGTGGCAACGATCTCTACCTACGAGGAGGCAATGTAGGCGCCAGCGGGAAGATCCTGACCACGGTTATGGGAGGAGTTGACGACTGTGGGCTAAAAACCCGCAGACGTGTCGTGGTCGGGATACTCCCAAGACGAGGTCCATCCCGCAATGCTCACGCGAGGAATGTCTCCATAAACCAACGCCTGGGAGATCTATGTACGGCGGAAGGAGTCTTTTTTGTAGACCCCTACCGCACCTTTTACGGGAGAAATGACCTGTACAAAAGGGACGGAGTGCATCTTTCCTTTAAAGGGAAAGCTGCACTCGCAAACATGATCCAGGATGTTGTGGAGCGGACCCAAAGAAGTGTCAGACCCCGAGTAAAGGAGGACGTACGCCAGTACACCCGTGTTACTCCAGAAACGACTTTTCTGAAGTCACAAAGAGTGGAGTGATCCCGCCACAGAGAAAGAAAGCGGGAAACGGAAGAGCGTAGGGAGTCCTACAGTCGGGGACTCCCTAAAAGTTCTTCTGTTTAATGCGAGGTCTATCAGAAACAAGTTTCTAGAACTTCGTGGCCTCGTAGCAACAGAAGAACCGGAGATGGTGGCCATAACGGAGTCGTGGATAAAAACCTCAAGCCGAGATTTTGAAGGTGAATTCACGATTCCCGGTTACCAGCTCTTCTTGAAAGATAGGCCAGACAGAGAGGGTGGCGGTGTGATGTTGTATGTCAAGGATACTCTCAACTCGACGGATTGCAACATCGTATCCGACCATGAACTACTAGGTGTTGACCTAGAGATAGGTCCTGCCAAATACAGGACCCTGGTGCTTTATAGACCTCCTGCCCAACTCGTTGAAAAGGACAGAGATCTGTACCAGCTACTAGGAGAACTTGTGAAAGACAGAGTGTGTATCGTCATGGGTGATTTCAACACACAAGTTGACTGGGAAACCAGAGAACCCTGTGGCGAGAACGCACTACTCCTGGAGTTCACGAACAACGAGTTCCTCACTCAATGGGTGAGAGAGCCAACGAGAGGAGACAATATCCTCGACTTGGTTTTCACCTCTGAGGATGACATCGTTGAGGACCTCTCTGTAGGCGAAGAGCTCGGTGGCAGTGACCACCGACTAATTAGATTTGTAGTCAAAGTCCCCAAGGCAGAGCCTGCAACTAGTAAATCAAGGAAACTGGATTTGAGAAGAGCAGACTTTGCAGGTCTACGCGCGGGACTGACTGACGCGAGGCTAGAGGAGTGCGATGCTGTTGAAGACTTTGGAACAGTTTCAAAACCACATTCATGAGTCTTCAATCGCGTTTTATCCCTCTGAAATGCCCCCGTCGGTCTTCTGTTCAACCAAAGTGGTTTAATCGAGAAATCGGCCAACTGCTTAGGGAGAAGATAAATGTGTACCGGCAATCGAAGATCTCGGGTGACTTTGACGAATACCGGAGGCTAGCCAGGAGAGTGAAGTCCAGCATAAGGGCGGCTAAGCGGTCTGAGGAACTCCGAGTGGCGAGACTCTGTAAAGAGAATCCCAAGGAGTTTTTTGGATATGTGAACAGCCGTAAACCAATCCGTCGAACGATTGGCCCTTTGAGGAACGAGGAGGGGACATTAAAGCATTCAGATGCAGAAAATGCCAACCTCCTCAACGACTACTTCTCTTCAGTGTTTACTGAAGAGTGTGGTCCCATTCCCCAGCCGACGGATTCCTACTCGGGGGAAAAGCTGGAGGCAATGGACTTCACCGAAGGAGAAATAAAGAAAAAGATCGCTGACCTAAAGACGAATAAGTCCCCTGGACCGGACGGGTTTCTACCTAAAGTGTTGAAGGAAGTGTGCGATGAAGTATCACGACATCTGTGCGCTATCTTTAACATGTCAATCCGGACCGCATGCGTTCCTAGAGACTGGCGTGAGGCGGAGGTGACTCCGATCTTCAAGAAAGGAGCCCCCAGCCATCCGTCAAACTACCGACCTATCAGTCTGACTTCGATAGTCGGTAAACTCATGGAAAGCATCATGGTGGAGAAAATAACGTCGTATTTAGAGTCAAACCTGCTACTGAGGAGTTCCCAGCACGGCTTCCGAAGGCAACGGTCATGCCTGACGAACCTTGTGGAATTCTTCCACTTAGTTTTCAGTGAGCACGATCGGGACAAGGCGGTGGATGTGGTCTACCTAGACTTTCAGAAAGCCTTTGATAAGGTACCACACCGCCGCCTTCTCCGGAAAGTGCGATCGCTTGGCATAGACGGAAATGTAGCCGGCTGGATCGAGAACTGGCTAAGTGGCAGACGGCAACGGGTGGTGGTAAATGGACAGTCTTTTGAGTGGGTGCCCGTTACTAGCGGGGTGCCTCAAGGTTCTGTCCTGGGACCACTACTATTCATCATCTACGTCAATGACATGGACGGTGACATGGTTGCCAAGATTTCCAAATTTGCCGACGATACCAAGCTTGGTATGAACGTTGCAAAGGATGGAAATACTGCCCGCCTGCAGGAAGATCTTGGGAAGATTGGGGAGTGGTCGGACACGTGGCAAATGCCTTTTAACGTGGGGAAATGCAAAGTGATGCATATCGGCCACAGAAACCCCCAATCTCAGTATATCCTTAAGGGCACTGCTATGGAATCCGCCGACACTGAGAAGGACTTGGGTGTAACAATCACTAGTGACCTCAAGTTCTCGAAACAGTGCATTGAGGCGGAGAAAAAGGCCCAAAGGATGCTAGGCTATATTAAGCGCCAGTTTGGTTATCGGAACCAGGAGATTGTACTGTGCCTGTACAACTCACTTGTCCGACCGCACCTGGAGTATGCCGTACAATTTTGGAGTCCTTCATTGCGAAAGGACATCACGAGATTGGAACGCGTACAAGCCAGGGCAACCAAGCTGATTCCCTCTATCCGACATAAAAGTTATGAGGATAGACTAAGGGAATTAGATCTGTTCTCGCTGGAAACCCGTAGACAGCGTGGTCAGCTCATCGAAGTTTTCAAAATACTTCGAGGGTTCGACAATGTTGACTACCGGGATATTTTCACACTGAGTGAGAACAGAACGCGCAATCACGGCTTCAAACTTGAACTGAAGCGTTACAATCGCAATCTGTGTGGAAATTTTTTCACTTACAGTATCTGCGGTATGTGGAACGCACTTCCAGTGGAAGTTGTCAACAGTGAATCTGTTGACCAGTTCAAGTCAAGACTAGACAAAGTCTTGAAAAGTGGCCGTTTATGGACGCAAAACAATTGAGCAGCCATGTGCCCGCTCGATTGCTAGCCTAAAGGTACCCTCTTTGAATGGACCGTAAGGTCTCCTAGGGTACTAACTTTCCTTGTTACTCCTTGTTACTCCTTGTTACTCTCTCTCTCTCTCTCTCTCTCTCTCTCTCTCTCCCTCCCTCCCTCCCTCGCTCCCTCCCTCCCTCCCTCTCCCTCCCTCCCTCCCTCCCTCCCTCCCTCCCTCCCTCCCTCCCTCCCTCTCTCTCTCTCTCTCTCTTTCTCTCTCTCTCTCTCTCTCTCTCTCTCTCTCTCTCTCTCTCTCTCTCTCTCTCTCTCTCTCTCTCTCTCTCTCTGTTAAGACATTCTGTTGATAAAAAGAAAAAAAAGAGCATGTTCTAAGCCTAGATGAGTAAGATAATTTGATTCTACATCTATATAAAATGTAAATACGTTTCTGTCATCTTTTTCAGAACACATAAATCATGGATATGTATATGAATAAATACATTTAAAAATATCCTACATAAAATTTGCATTTCCGAACGGTACTAGCAGTGTCCAATAAGTCAAAAAGTTTTAAAATAAGAACGGAAAGAAGTAGATGGATCTAATAGATAATAAGCGTCAAAAATAAAAAAATTTGCATGTTAAAAAAAGAAGAAAAAAGATTATTAAGATAAGTCATATTTTTGTTTATTTTTTTTGTATATATTAATGTGTTCCTGCTCTCCTGTTCAAATTTCCTGGTTACGTCTATTCTCTAACACTACCTGGTATATATTTTCACTATCCCAAGCCCGGAAACCGGTGGGAGAGGTGGGTGGGGAGAGACTTGAATCTTACTATCTTATGCTTTACACGAAATATTGTATATAGTTAGAATTTAGGATAAAAATAAAGGTACTTCCATTGTAATAGACCGAACGGTATCTTAAGGTAGTTACTTCCCTTGTAACATCTCTCTAATGAAAGGTGTACTATCTTCCTCATTATTTTTAATCTCAGGCAACCTTGTTTGGACCACAAGGTCTGTTGTGGCCTGTTCATATATATAACTCCTGTTGGGCCTATTTAGGGTCTAATAGACCTACTCAGAGTTTCTAGTCTTCCAGGACTATTTGGAATTATTCTTTGAGTGGTGGAGGGGGTGCGTATGTTCGCGCGGCTACAAATCACTCAGATTTGAAGTAAGTTAAGCCACACAGGGCCTCATTACTCTTCGGATGGATTCCCGATTCGGGTTGCCTGTACGGCGGCTGCCACACTCTCTAGATAACCGTGGTCCGGATTCTACGTTAATCAGTAGTTCACCAGGTAGAAGTAAAATTTATCTTAAATGAATGCAGATCGGTGGTAAAATTAATGCACACGGCGGTGATAAAACAAACAGATCGGTGGTAAAAACAAACGGGTCGCTGGTAAAACGATCATGTTGGTGGTAAAAATAATGCACATAGATCGGCGGTGAAATTAACGCACGCAGATCGGTGGTAAACAAAAAACATATCGGTAGTAAAGGAGTGATGGTCACTGCTAAAGCGAGTTCTGATCGTTGGCAAAATGAGCCGAGAGTGGTGGTAAAGGGAGGGTAGATCGATTGTACATGGATGGCAGATCGGTAGTAAAAGAAGTTGTGGGTTGGTTGTGAAACGACTACGGGTGGGTTGTAAAGAGAGGTTTTGTAGTAAAAAAAATAGGCACTTACTCAAACGAAGTGGCAAAATTAACGCATATCGGTGGTAAGGGTAGCGCAATTTGTGGTAAAATCCCTAGCTTTCTTTTGTTTTAGATTATATATCCACTTAGATGGTCAAGTCAGGTTTGGGAGAGGCGCGCTCTCGTTCCCGAGTGCACCGAATAATCTCCTCTTGAGGCCCCTCGGGCTCTATATCTTCCGCGCTCCTTCACCTCCTTTACTTTAATAAACTTTCTCTTTTTTATTTAATTAGTAAATACCGGGGGGGGGTACCCCCGTCGTTGTTACTTAAAATTAAGCGAAAAACAACGAGGCAGTTAAGAAAGTGGTGAAGTTGGGGGAAGGGAAGATATATAACTAAAGATCATCGCGAGTATTGGTGCAGGAAGGGCCCGCAATTCTACAGATGTTAGCTGCAGCATATGTGCCTTTCTGCACCCAACACAATTTTAGTTTTAAGTAAATAATAATTGCAATAATAATAATAATAATAGGTATAATGATACTACTACTACTGCTAATAGTTGTAATGATAATAATAGTGATGCTACTCTTAATAGTTCTAATAATAATGATACTAATAATAAACATTCCCTTCATTGATTGATTTTGCTCTTTCACCGTGATGAGAAAGTTATCTTTTTATCGGACCGAAATGGTAGCGAGTGTCTTTTGGACTGGGGACTTTATCACAGTGACGCTCCTCCTAAATTGAGCGAATTCCAGTAATTCGCTCTTTTGGATCCTCGGTCTTTTCTGTTTCGGTTCCTTTATTTCGTTCAATTTTTAGATGTCAAAACCTGGGTCTCTTTTTTTGTTGTTGTTTTTCGTTCGAGCAAAAAATACGTTTGCTTCAAATATCACATTGACGTGATGTATATTTATAACTATCGGACTAGTTTCGGCAACATGCCATTTTCAACTAATAATGAAGACACTGGACAAGGAGCACAGTATATATATAAGGTAAGACACATCCTAAACAAAATGTAACAGCAGGAAACAATCTGGAAAAAAATATACTCGAGTAAATCTGGCGTGAATGACAAGACGTTACGAGGATCGGTCAATAAGTTTTGCAATTCGGATCTAAGGAAACGAGATATGAGGAAAAGTGTTTATTATTTTTCAATATAACTACCCTTGACTTCAATGCACTTGCGCCACTTGTCCCTGAGGCTTCGAATTCCCGACAACCAGAAATCTCCCGACTGTTGTTCAATCCACTCCTGGACGGCCAGCTGGACATCTCCATTGTCCCCAAACCGGCGTCCACGCAGTGCAGCCTTGAGCTGGCGGAATAAAAAGTAGTCGCTAGGGGCCAGATCTGGACTGTAGGGGGGATGTTTGAGCTCATCGAATCTGCACTCGCGAAGGGCAGCTTGTGCAACTCTGGCCTTGTGGACAGGGGCATTGTCGTGGAGGAGCAGGACACCGCGTGTCAACTTGCCGCGCTTCTTCTGGCGGATGCACTTCTTCAACTCAGCCAGGTCCTCGGCGTAATATTGGCCTGTGATGGTCCTTCCACGAGGGGCATAGTCCACCATCAACAATCCCTCAAAATCCCAGAAGATGGTGGCCATAATCTTCCCGGCTGAGGGTTGGGTCCGGAACTTGATGGGGGTCGGAGAGCCGCTGTGCTTCCAGGCCATGCTTTCGAGCTTGGTCTCGGGATCACAGTGATGGACCCACGTTTCATCACCTGTCACTATGCGTGACTCGAATCCCGCCGGGTCTTGGTTGTACAGGAGCAGCAGCTCCTCCGAACTTTGACGACGTTGAAGTCGAGCATGGGGCGTGAGGTTTCTAGGGACCCAACGGGCAGAGACCTTGGTCATGGCCAAATTGTCGTGGATGATGTTGATAACACTTCGTGTGATATTCCAAGTTCTCGATCGATTTCTTCGACCTTCACCCGTCGATTTTCGAGGATCATCCTCTCCACACGGGCCACATTGTCCTCGTTGGTCACCTCTGAAGGGCGTTCTGGACGGGGGTCATCTTCAAGGGACTCACGACCATGGCGTAACTCCCTATTCCAGCCAGCAATGGTTGCATAGAAAGGGGCGGTGTCGGTGTACAGTGCAACCATGCGTTCATGGATCTCTTTTTCATTCTTGCCTTCCTTGGTAAAAAATTTGATCCCTGCGCGGTGCTCAACCGTCTCCATTTTTGAAAATTTGTGTCTGACGATCTGCGATCAGCTACTGCTTCTTAAATAGACGAGGCGGGAGCGTGTGGCTGCAGATCCTGATTTGTCATTACTTGGCCTAACACCCCCACTAACAGCCACCCCCCTTCCTCTGTTTTGCCCTACCGATTCGCAAAACTTATTGACCGCCCCTCGTACATTTTGTTTAGGATGTGTCTTACCTTATATATACTGTGCTCCTTGTCCAGCGTCTTCATTATTAGTTGAAAATGGCATGTTTGCGAAACTAGTCCGATAGTTATAAATAAAATTTTGATTTAAATATTGTGGTTTACCATTATCTTCCATATATATATATATATATATATATATATATATATATATATATATATATATATATATATATATATATATATATGTGTGTGTGTGTGTGTGTGTGTTGAGAGAGAGAGAGAGTTGTTAATTAAATACCCCCCTCCTCCTCCCGGTAAAATTGCAGTTTTCTTTTTGTTTCGATTTAACATTCCTACCCTTTAGTGACTGACGGGCACGCAGTAAAATCTTGGATTTGTGTGAGTATTTTACCCAACATGACTTCGTTTACGCGGATTACCATCGGCCCATATCCTGGTTTAGCCGCCTTTTACGATGCTATGGATATTCTTCCGGGCCCTTACCTATAGGGGGTCCTTATTCGCTTGGGGAAATTGGAAAAGGGGCGGGGGGGGGGGTGCTTTGTGCTTGTTTGCGTCGTCGGCTGACCGCAGATGCTTGCGTATCCTCCAAGCCCCAACGTCATCAGTTTAATAAGTTCCAGAGTGTTTATCGTCCCTGGTTCCCTGAGCATAAAGTAGTCTCCTCATTGGATTATCCGAGCCTTGTACCCATAGATTTTCATGTCCCCTAACTTCACCTATTAACCCATCTCTTCTTGCAGATCTTTCTGCCCATTTTCTTGTTGTTTTTATTTCCTAGTTATAAATAATAACGTCTACGTTGCTTACTTACTAGTTATAGTCCCAGGGGGGTGTAGACAGATTGGTTGTGGTACCAATTTGAGGTGACCATTGATGTATCAGGTATGGGTTGAAGAGGTGGGCCTGGTAGTTTATTAATGGCGCTGATGCGCGCTGACCCATCTTGGAACTGGGTTGATGATGAAGCTCAAGTGCTTTGCGTGACCACACACGTCTGGTGTCCTCTGAGGTAGTATGCGTGATCACATACTTTGCACCCTTTATGTTGGTATGCGTGACCACACACGTGGTCTTTAGTAGTATTCGTGACCACACATCTGCTACCCTTTCTAGTAGTATGCGTGACTTCACGTCTGTTACCCTCTGTACTACTTACTATGCGTGACTATTAAGGTTGAATGCCGGTATTTGCTCTAATAGGTATTGAATAATACCGGTAATTAACATGTCAATACCGGTATTTGAAATTACTTTTCCATTCCTATTTCCTCAAAACAAACCCCATTCATTTAAATTGAAAAAATCTATAATCTAAATAAATTCTTCAGCATCATAGTTTTAATCGAGTAGGTAATGGTGACTAAGGTCCTTTGACTCACCAATCACTTGACTCAACTGACCCGAAATTTCAGAGAATTTCATTATGATTCGTAATAAATCCGGGCATTTTATGCCAGTTCTCAAGCAACTTAAAAACGCCATTTTGGAAGAGTTTGTAGTTGCAATTCTGTCAAAATAGTTTTGGATTTGAAAAATGCATTCAATTTTGTTCCAATAAGAACTTTATTTTCCTTTGCCTTCTCTTGTTTCGATTAAGTTGGTATTTCATCTTTTTTGTTGTAAATTACATATCATCACTAACTCTATAATTTAAGAAGGGGATTTTTTTGAGTATTTGAATAATAATTTCATCTTAATTTGGTTATGATTTATGGGTTTTTTTTATCAAAGTTCAGAAATAAATATAAGTATCGAAATTTTGTGAATTTTTTACAAAATGAAGTTCAGAAAATTTATTTTTATATATCTTTTTATAACTATATTTTAGCAACGTGATATTTTGAAAGGGGGGAAATTTAGTTTACGAGTTCTTTTTTTAAATTATAATTGGCGAAGTTCAGAAAATTTAAAACATGGCTGCTTTTTTTTTAGATTTTAAATTTGAATTTTAGTAGCGAAGCCATTGCCTGGTATTTTATTAAGCAATACTGAATTGCTACCGCCTTAACCATGTCTGATACCTGGTGTTATGTCCTGCCCACAGGACATGCCTTTGTAAAACGTGGGCTGGAGAGTTTCATGCTTCAAAGTCCGTCCTCCATGCCCTAACGTCAAGAGGTCGATCTGCGGCTCTTATTATCTCCCACACATTTACACTCTTTACTGATTTCTTATTACACACTTCTTTGGCAGAAAATCCCTCGTTGTTTTTTTTTTAAATCATTTAAAAATAACTAAAGCTCTGTATCTTCATTTTTACTTCCCTATAACCTGGTGAAATTCCCTCTTTGTTTTTTTTACTATTAGGCTGGTGATCAAAATGATGTTGGCGGAAGTGAAAATGTGTGAAACCTACATACCCCTAATTGCCTAACGAACAGCGCTGAAGATGAGACGCAACTTTCCTCAACGACCAAGAAAGATTCCTGGCTTTTTCGTTTATTATCAAAGACGTTTTTAGGGAATGTGAGAGAGCTTTAACTATCCACCGTGATATATTATGGTTGTGTGTGGAAGTTTGGTTGATTTACGTGGCCACAATAATTCCAAAGTCAACATATACTAATGTTTACATGGTTGATCTAAGCATCTGTCCTTGAGATATATTAACAAAAGAGAAAATGGCTTGGAATCTCGCTGACAACTGTTATTTTAAACAATGTAGAAATGCTCAGGAAAAAATGACGCTTCGGCTTGTTATTTATAGTGCCTTGTTGCTCTGTATTCTTCTAATTACCATCAATTTGTCTTACCCTTCCCTCCTCCCCGATCATTAGGTCTCTTTTGTTATCATTTCTCCTACATAGTCATTCCCAACACGTCTTTTCAATTTCATTCGCACATACAAAGCATCACTCTTCTCTTTACGTCATACACCGGAGAGATTTCCTATATTTGTCTCCTAACGTGGTACGGTTGGTTCTCAACTTTCGTTTAGTGGCAGTACAGTACAACTTCCACCCCTTCAAACAACAACAACCTGTCCCTGGTCACCTGATTGTCATACTGATTATTATGTTGGTTTCTTTATCTGGTTGGGTGACACTGTTGAACTATTAATGAATTCACCAAACTGGAGAAAGAAGGAGAGGATATATAAATAGTCCGTGAATTATTCTTTGTTTTTTTTTAATAAAATA
Organism: Ceratothoa steindachneri; assembly: GCA_963969495.1. Lineage (NCBI taxonomy): Eukaryota > Metazoa > Arthropoda > Malacostraca > Isopoda > Cymothoidae > Ceratothoa > Ceratothoa steindachneri. Next base: position 28,354,854 of record OZ018336.1, read on the forward strand.
ACTAAATTAATTCTTGTATATCTTAATATGAACGATAAAGGGATGTTTTAAAGCTTGTGGACATGTAGGTACATACAGTGCGCTCACACCGATATTCACGTACATGTGTAAGTAACCGATAGTTGTATATTATCGATGACTTATGTTTACTTTATGGGGACTCATGCACTACATTTAGTATCATCTTCAACTTCTTCACACTTCGTTCGCTCTTTCTATACTATCTTAACAAGGTCACCGCGTGCCTAGGACGAGTCCACATATCTTTAAGGTCGGAGGTTCCCACTACAAGTATTAGAAGTTTTACTTTGAGGCCTCTTTGTTTTTCCTGGTGAAAACGTTTACTAGTAGAATGGTATATCTGAATGGTTACATTTGCGTAGCATTACCAAATCAACTTAAAATTAATCGAGCAACACAACTCTTTAAAGTACTAAACGGTTTTAATAAATTATAAGTTACTATTGGAGTTAAATAACCGAGCCTACCAGAAATAGCGTTTCATGCTAGTAAACAAATTATTTAACGCTCCCAACGACTGCGTCGTCCCCCAGACTGTTCGGCACATTCTTGTCGAATGTCCCAGTCTGGGTGATCTTCGCGCACGTTACCTGTCCCGGTACCGGGATGGGCGGGGTCGCTACCGCCTGTCCTTTGTACTCGGAACGAGTGCGTGCACATCGACTGGTGGACTTGTTGACTATTTGGGGGAGGCCGGCCTTCTCCCTTTCATTTAACTGGGTTTGGTTGTTGTTTTTGTTATTTCTTTTTATTGTTGTTTCCTGTTCGAATTTTTTTAAAGTAGCCTAGAACTAGGCTGTTTGTTTACGGCGACTTATGCCTAAGTGGGCAGTCGCCCGGAAGCCCCTTAAAAAAAATCAAATCTTATTCAATACTTTCTTTACAAATCTCCCTTTTTAGGGAAGCATCCCAAATCGCTCTTCACTGCCATGCAACATTACAAAGCGCTCTTCAAGGCTAGGTGTCATCTTAAAGCGCTCTCCAAGGCTAGGTGTCATCTCAAAGCGCTTTTCGAGGCCATCACAAAGGGGTCTTCGAGGCCATGAACCACCACAAAGCGCTCTTCAAGGCTGTCATCCCAAAGCTTTTCGCTTGCAAGCGAAAAGTACCCTTTCCTCTCTACAGAGATTTAGAAACCTATCTGAAAAAAAACAAAAGAAAGCTATACCTAACCCTAGTTCGTCCCATTATAACGTACCCCGTCATTCCGATGAATACCTTAACCAAAACACAAATTTCAAAACTACAAGTAGTCCAAAACTACGCAACCAGATTCATAACCAATTCATCAAAACTGGATGCAATACCATCAGTGGAACTACACCGAAGAACAAAATTGAAACCAATTAATCAAGTCCTTCACGAACGTGCCAGAAAAATCTGGCACAAATTAGAGGAGGAACTACCAAACGAAATAACCAATAAAGTTATACCTACTGAAAGGGAATATAGAAGGCTACATTTGAGACACAGATTTAAAAGTAGCTGAAAAATATACAAAATGATGTCCAACCAATATAGAGATAGAATACCGGAGGAAGACCCTATAGGTATTATTAGCTCTTAAGAATACAAACTAGTAATCTCATAATAGTAAAAGTAAGATATATGTATACATGTGAAAAAAAAGAAAAGAAAAAAGTGTATGTAGATTTAAGTGTATATAGATCTATGCGTGAGAATAATAATAATAATAATAGTAATAATTAGAAAAAAACAACAACATATATATATATATATATATATATATATACATGTATACATATTTGAATAAGGAGTTTCAGTAAGAAAAGAAAAAAAAATTAACAGAAAAATAAAAAATTCTGACACAATACTCGAGAGTGCACCATATATACCATTAACTATTGAAATAGTAGAAATACTTCAAAGATTAAAAAAGAAAACAAAGGCTCGAACGCTTCCCTCGAAAGAGAAACTATTGTATAAATAAGTACATATGAAATTAAGAAAACAAAGGCTCCTAAGCTGTAAAATATTAAACAAAGCAAAATAAAGCAACACAAAAGCGATTGCCAGGCAACCTGGTACACACTCATCAAAAACATACAACATCGACATTATTACCCTACCATTAACAACACATCAATCATCTCTACACTATTATTTCTATCTATTCTATATTATTCTCCCTCATATTCACCACTTTTTGTTCTCCCTATCCCAAAGCGCTTCTCAAGGCATTAGCCATCACAAAGGGCTCCTCGAGACCAAGAACCATCAGGAAGAGCTCTTCAATGCCATGAACCATCACAATGCGCTCTTCAAGGCTAGGTGTTATCACAAAGCGCTTCTCAAGGCTATCAGCCATCACAAAGGGCTCCTCAAGGCCAAGAACCATCACAAAGCTCTCTTCAAGCTCATGAACCATCATAAAGCGCTCTTCAAGGCCATCAACCATCACAAAGCGCTCTTCGAGGCCATCAACCATCACAAAGCGCATCACAACGCCATCAGCCATCACAAAGGGCTCCTCGAGGCCAAGAACCATCGCAAAGCGCTCTTCAAGGCCAGAATCCATCACGAAGCACTCCCTCTCCCTCTCTCCTTCTATCTCCAACGAGACTCAAAAAAAGACATTTCGCTGTTCGATCAAACCCTGCTTCGTTGGTTAGCTTTTAGAAGGTTTTTTTTTTTAGCGAATTTAAACTTCATACCAACGAGGGCATCTGCCGGACAGTTCGTAAAGAGAGCTCTGTAAAGAAAATGGTGAAGTTGGTGGAAGTAAAAATGTGTGGAAATATATAGAAACAGATCCACGTGCAGCCTGCCGTCTTGGTCTGGAAGGCACCCAAACCTCAAGATGTCAGTAGCGTCCCCTTGCAGATCCCTTGCGTGGTTTGAACAAAACTTAGATTAGTTCATCCCCAATTCGAACAAAACCTCAGTTATCGACTTCACAAACCTAGATTAATTGTTTCCCTGTTCGAACAAACTTAGATTAGTTCCCGTCTCGAAAACAACAACTAGATTTATTTTCCGATTCGAATAAGATAGGTAGTTTGGGATTCGAACAAGACATGGGTGATAATTTTTCTGTTTGGACAAAACATTAGTTAGTTCCCGGTTCGAGTCAAAGATAGGTCAGTCTAGGTTCGAGTCAAAGATATATTAGTTCTTGGTTCGAGTCAAAGATATATTAGTTCCCGGTTCGAGTCAAACATATATTAGTTCCCGGTTCGAGTCAAATATATATTATTCCAGCTTCGAGTCAAATATATATTAGTTCCTGATTCGAGTCAAAGATATATTAGTTACAGGTTCGAGTCAAAGATAGGTAGTTTCCGGTTCGAGTCGAAGATAGGTTAGTTCCAAATTCGAATCAAAGATTGTTTAGTTCCCGGTTTGGGTCAAAGATAGGTCAGTTCCCGATTCCAGTCAATGATAGATTAGTTCTCGGTTCGAGTCAACTATAGTTTAATTCCTGTTTCGATTCAAAGATAGATTAGTTCCTGAATTGAATCGAAGATATATTAGTTCCCGTTTCGATTCGGAGATATTTTAATTCCTGGTTCGAGTTAAAGATAAATTAGTTCCCGTTCAAGTCAATGGTAGAAGATTCCCGTTCGAGTCAAAGATAGATTAGTTCCCGGGCCGAACAAAAAGTTCTTCATCGTGAGATTAGTCCTTTAAGCTACCTCCCCCCCCCCTACTCCATGAATCGCTTGTAGCATGAGAGTAGGTCCTTGCAATGCCCCCCTCCCCCGTGTGCCTTCGTTGCCTAACACATTGCCACTTTACCTAACATTACAACTTAATCCTTCATTCGTGGTCCATTTATTTTCGTTGGTTTGCGCTTCATTTTTTTTCAATAACATTCATGGAATATAATTTAAAAAGTTAAACTGAACGAAATGAATGATTAATTAAGAAATTTTAATACGCTCAGCATTTTTTAAAAACTCCCGTATTTTTCTTCTTAATTTTAACGTCAGGTAAGTGACATTAATTGGGTCCCAGACCTAATGAATAGCAAACGGAGTTTCTCTTTAAAAACACCAGCTGTCTAAGCGAAATTTAGTCATGATATTCTTTATTAATAGTTTTGGTGAGTAAATATATACTGCTGTGAATAAACAGCCACAAAGGAAAAGTGAAAAACGATTCTGAGCACTTTTTTCTTTATTCTCAAAGACCTTATCAAGTAATAACACAAGGCAGGACACACGTTGGCTAAAATATTAGAATGGGGGAAGGGATTAGACTACCTTTCTCTGCACCCTAATTAGGGGGTACAATATCCTGAAACATATTTATTTGAGATTTTATATATGAAGTGATGATCGGGTCTAACGTGAACAAACCGGGGCTAATCTTGAAGTTTGGGAACGTGTTAATGGATATAGAGGTGTTGGACAAAGTAATTGGAACACGTTAAATTCAATGAATATTTGTTTAATAGGAGGAGTTGGTCATCCCTTTGCTTTCTGAACAGCGTCGATGCGTCTAGGAATTGATTCATACAGCTTCCTGACTTCATTGAGAGGAATCTTGAGCCATTGTCTTTACACAATACCTGCTCCAGCTGTTTCAGACACGACGGTGGAGGGTAACGACTTCTAACTTGCCGCTCCAAGACGCACCACAAATGCTCAATAATATAGGGTGACCCCCCAAAAAAACGGGGCCCCAACATTCGATAGGCCTCATTTCTTAATTTTCTGCAAGGATTGAATGAAACTGGGTGATAACTAGTTTATTGTGTTTAAGAACATCATAGCAAAACATCAGTCTTTGGACTTATCTTCTTTATTCTAGAGCACGTGTTCGAGATGACCTCCATTTAGCTCTGTGCATTTCTTGAGGCGCAACACAAAGTTGTCCATGACGTCCTTACAAACCGACCGACTAATGGGTCTCATCTCATCCCCGATGGCTTCCTTGAGTTCCGTGATGGTCCATGGTCTCCTTGCGTACACTGTCTTTAAGATAGCTCCAGAGAAAGAAATTGGGGGGCTAAGGTCTGGCTGTGAGGTGCCCACTCAAAATCAGTCTTGAGAGTGATCACACGGCCACCCAAGTTCTCTTTCAGCTAATCTCGGGACAGGTTTGAGGTGTGATAGCTTGCTCCATCTTGCTGGAACCAGAGCTTTCCCATAAGCGACGGGAACAGGGTCTGCAGCTCCCTCTTAAAGGTTTTGATGACCTCAACAGCTCCTTGGTGACTGTCACTCTCGCGCCAGATTCCTCGAAGAAGAATGGTCCGATGATGCCCCTGGCTGAGATTGCAGTCCATACCGTGCACTTAGGGAAGTCTAGCAGCTTGTTGGCTACCTCATTTGGCCTGGAGGTCCCCCAGAAGACATTTGTCTTCGAGTTTACCTTTCCCTCAAGATGGAAGTGAGCTTCATCTGAGGTCCAAAGGAGGTAAAGAAAGTTGGGGTCTCCTGAATCTTCTTCAGTATATTGACTGCCATAGCCTTTCTCTGCTTCTTGTCTGAGGCTGTAAGGGTCTGCTTCGTCTGTATTTTGTATGGGTATGCCTTTACATCTATTGCTATCACTCTCCTGCAAGTCTCACGGGATATACCGAGGGGCTGACTTCGTCTGCGCACAGAGCGTTTTGGACTCTGCTGAACTGACTCTCTCACACTCTCGACCAGCTCAGCTGTACGCTTCCTGGGACATCTTGAATGGCTTGGACGGTTGTCACTGGCTGCATTGAGGTTCTCCACTGTCCCATAGTTCCTTAAGTGGTCCCAGTCCTGAATTCTGCTCTTGGAGGGGGCTTTTTCACATTCGAATTGATGCACGAAAGTGTCCTGCACTTTCTTAAACGAGTCCGTCTTGTAGTAATATTTGACGCAGTATATTCTTCGCTGGAGCTCCCATTGAGATCTAGTTGTGTTCACAGGCGTTGCTTCTGTCATGTCCTGCAAAGTAAGGGTGATTAGTGAATGGATGAAGGATATATCACAAAGAAGTGTGGGCAGGCCCGGGTTTTTTTTGGGGGGGCACCCTGTATTAAGATCTGGAGATTATGGGGGCCACTCCATTTGTTGTAGCTCACTCCTATGCTCTTCATACCAATTCTTAACCACATGAGCGGTGTGTATTGGGTCACTGTCATCTTGGAAAAAGCACTCACCATCAGGGAATAATGTCTGGACTATGGGATGGACTTGATCTTCCAAAATTTTCAGATATTCGTTACTGTGGGTCCTACCATGCATGGCAACGATTGGACCAAGAGAATTCCAAGATATGGCTGCCCAAACCATCACTGACCCTCCTCCGTACTTCACTGTAGAAAGAAGGCGTCAAAATTAAAAATTTCCCAGGGCTGCCCCCACGAATAAACTCGCTCTGCAATGGGGAAAAAAGAAAAACTGGACTTGTTGGAGAATATTACTTGCTTTCATTGGTCTTGTCGACCAGCCCTTGTGATCTCTATACCAGTTCAGCCTTTTCTGAATGTTTTGATTAAAAAGCAGAGGTTTTTTGATGGCAGACAGCTCTTTCATGATATCCGGCTTTTTTGAGCTCACGGCGAACAGTTTTGGTCGAAACTAGGCTAGTGAGATGTTGATTCAACTCTGCAGTCACTTAGATAATAGAGAATTTAACTGTGAAATGGATGGGCATTGGCTGAGCTCAGAAGAGGATGAGAAAGATCTAGGAGTAGTAATTGATAAGTCATTAAGGTTTTCTAAGCAAGAAATAGGGCAAATAGAGTGCTGGGTTTCATTAAGAGAAATGTCAGTTACAAAAGTAAGGAGGTTATTCTTAAACTCTATAACTCTTATGTTAGGCCACATCTAGAGTACTGTATACATGCATGGTCTCCACATTTTAGACACGATATTAACCTTCTCGAGTCAGTACAACGGAGGGCAACAAAGATTATTCCTTCCCTGGCACCTTGAATATATAGATAGACTGAGGGTATTAAATATGTTCTCGTTCGAAAGGAGGTGTGTGAGAGGGGATATGATTGAGCTCTTTAAAAATTTTCTGGGATAGATAAATTGGATGTTAGCAAGTTTTTTGAGTTAGATGATGGAAATCAGCCTAGAGGTCACCACTTGAAAATTAAAAAGCAAGGGCGTAGGTTGGATTTAAGAAAATATTTTTTCACCAATAGAGTGGTGGACTTCTGGAACAAATTGCCGCGGAGGGTAGTAGGTAGTTCAAATTTAAATGTATTTAAGAGTAGGTTGGATGAGTTTATGGGGAGGGAAGGTTGTGATGGTTCCTAAGTTTTGTATATATTAATATTGTTTGTATATATCTATAGCTGCATGATTTAGTTCTTGACAATCCTTGATTGGTGATACCCTTGTTTCTGGACGCAATCCTCTGGATGTAGTTTTCTTGGGAGTTTGTTTGGGTGCCTTAAAAAAAGAGGCCGTTTGACTCGGATGACCTTTGATGGGCCCTTGTGGCTTTTGTCATCTGTTATATTATGTTGTCGGGGGGTTTTGACGGATGCGGATGACCTTTGATAAGCCCTTGTAGCTTTTGTCATCCGGGAAATTATGTTATGTTAGGGGCAATTGTCCGGGAATTTTTCATCACACTGCGTTTCGACACTCGTCGCTCTGTTTCAGCGAGGTTCGAAGTCCTGCCGGAATTACTCCTCCTGCTGGAGGTTTCGCCCTGCCTTTTGAATTCTGTCATGGTCCTTGATATGGTATCTCTCGAAAAACCAAGGAGCTGTTCTGGTGACGGAAGCTCCTGCGATTCGAGCTCCAAGAAATTGCCCGTTTTCGAACTCAGTGAGGCCATGCATCTTAGAATCTATACCACGATCCGAAAAAGAAATACAAATAATCATTAAAGTTGATAAATAAAACTATGTATCTACAATAAAAACTAAACACTCGCAATGAAATTGGGATTAATATTCGTAAGATAATGGCTCATTGAAATATTGGTGTTAAATTTTTACTGCTCCACATTATTTTGTCCAACCCCTGTACACTCTCAAATATTTCCGTAAATATAATTGCTGCATCTAATAACCGGTTTGGCCTATTCCAGTTGATTGTATGGTTATACATATTTAAGAAAAGAGCAGATTGTTCGCTGTGATTATGTACATTTGTTTGTTGTTGTTTTAGAAAGGCTTCTAATTCTTTCCCGGTTTTACCACAATAGCATTTTTGACAATCGTTGCAACCTATGGAATAAACAGGCTTCAGAGAAAGGTAGTCTAATCCCTCCCCCTTCTACTATTTAATCCAACGTATGTCCTGCCTTGTTATTCCTTGATAAGGTCTTTGAGGATAAAGACGAAAGCACTCGGAATCGTTTTTCACTTTTCCTTTGTGGCTGTTTATTCATAATTTGACTCGCGTGTAAATTGTGAGCTTTTCCTCATATACTGCTGTATAGGTGTATGTTTCGAAGAATATAAATGTAAACGGGCGTGTTATTTACAACCCACACATACCACTATGGAACGAACATGTCGAAAGGTTTGCTATCGATTCTCCCAAAACAAAGAAATAAAAGTTTGGGAAGGAGCTTCACTTGGAGGTGGGGGAGACTCCCGGGGGTTTTGTGGCGGCGGAAGGCAAGGTCTTATCCTTGACAAGGACTAGACGAAACCGTCAAATTTCCCGTCGTTACATCATCTTCATTGTCTTTTATTTATTTCGTGGTTAAACTAAAGGAGGAAATATTTTAATCTTAGGTTTTAAAATTATTAAATGTTTTGGGGAGTTTTTCTCACATACACACACGCGACACACACGCGACTGCAGTGTGTATTTGTGTAGTTCTTTCTCAACACTGCTGACATTACTATAAATATTTTACGAGCAGCATCAGGGACGTTAAGAAAACACTGAAACATAAATTTTCTCGTTCAAATGTACCTATAAATGCCTCCCCGCCCAATTTTAAAGCCCCTCGTGTAATTAAGAATAAGGAAATAGTGGAGATTTTAAAGGTAGGGAGGAGTTAGTCTAAATCGAAAAAAAAGAGGTTTAAGACTGGGGCGGGGGAGGGATAGCGGATAATATTTGGGGGATGACACTGTTGGGCCATTGCCAGATGTGCGATAATTCAGTTCGGTCAACTCTTACGGTTGGTTTTCAGTAGAGCATAAATTGTAAGGTATCATTTATTAGCATACAGTTAGTTATTTTTAAACTGTTATCCTAAATCCAAGTTCATTTACATTCCCCTTCTCTAAATTTGAAACGGGCAAAAGGTGGAATTTTTGCACTATAGTGACGTGGCTTATAAATCATAGAGAAAGTGGAGAATTGGCAACTCATTTTCACTACCTCGTCTGGAGAACGTCCAGTCAGCCGTCTTGGAGACGAATGTTTGGGTTAAAGGGGAAAGGCAATTTTAAACCCGTTTGGGGGTGAGGCGTGAGTGAAGTGGGAGATATTACTTCCTTTCCACACGCTCTTCCACCTTACCGGGCTAGGTGCCCGGCAATCTTTAAAGTCAAGGATCTGCGGTCTGGAAGATTTGCGCCATACTTCCACCAGACACGGTTTATACAGAATGCGTTCAGCTCATCTTAGTTCATTAACCCCCCCCGCTCCCTGCCAAGAGTGGGTTTAATTGAAGGCAAAAATGAGTCAGGTGGAATCTGCGTTGTTTTGATTTTCATTCAAGAGAAAGATGGGTTCAATTTATTTTAAAGCTTGCACATGACGGTATCGGCCGCAGTCATGGATTGTTTATAACAAGAGTGCAAAAGCTAAACGAGACAGCCCCGGAGTGTGTGGTGTCTGGACATTCTCCCTACTATCGACTCAACATTTTTACTGTTTCTTTTTTTTTCCCTCCTTTGTATGCGGTAGTAAGGATGTTATAACATACACACAAACATTCGCATCTACATATATTGCTTCATTTCGGGTAAAATGTTAACCCGTTTTGCCGGTCTACCGTTGTGGCTGGTTCACTCGCCCGCGCATTTCCTTGGAAAGTTTAATGCATTCACCTCCATCTCCACTTTTTCTTCCTTGTCAATAAATCAATGAATGGGATTATTATTATGAGGATACGCCTTGGGGCAGTTTCGGGTGTATTGTTTTGTTGGCCCGTACGTGTGGCTGTGTGAAAGAATTTGTAGGACCTCCTGATTAACGTGGGTTCCGAACCACGGGGGGAGGCTCTAAACAGGGTGTGAAGTCGACCCGAGTCGGGACTCCATCCAACGACTATCCAGACCCGATGTGGCTTAACTTCGTTAAACTCGGAAGTGGTGTTTCCGTTCAGCCAAGCCGTGCATTTACATACATACAGACATACATGTGTCAATTCTTGAATGTTAAGATACATGCACATCGATGGGTGTTTGCTTCACACAAACCTTGGTCTAATTTAGGGAGGGGGGGGGGGTTCACCTTACCCCTGGAGGGATGCTCAAATGATTTTTTCTTAAAAATGGAATGCTGATCCAACAAACGAGGGCATTTTTGGTTCGTTAAGGTCCCCTAATGAGCTGTCAGTTGTCGCATGGTCAACCATGTTGCAGCTGTCGCCCCCTCTCCCCAACCCCGCAGTAATTTATGGATATCTCAAAATGCTTTAGATGCCGATGGACCCGTTGGATTACCTCTTTCAATTAATATACTTCATGCCGATAGCTATCATGCCAACCCCCACAACTTTCCCTCGCAGCGCCTATCTCCCACACAGTCACTCCCCCCCCCCATCTTCATTTTCTTTACATGTCGATAGGAAATTTTTGGTGGCGATATCCTGGTTGGTTTTGGTACCGTCCCCCCCCCCCCATTCGTTAAGAATGAGGGGATACATGGCAGACAGATGGATGGAAATAGAAGAATGATGTGAAAGGTTAAGGATGATAAATAGTAGCAAGCATGGTCAAACCGCTAAATTCGGATCGAAATGGAGAGCATTTCGGTCAACGAACACACGAGACTCCAGAATATGAACTCAATCGAGCCCCCTTAACGGCTCTCACGAAATAAGGGAAATGTGTAATGTGCAAGTGTAGAAAACTGAATGTTAGCAGTGTGATTTGTGCGCTGAAAATTGGACAACTTTGGCAGATCATCTCAACCAGTTGGGGTTTGTTTTTGTGGGGGGGGCTGATATTTTCTTCAAACATGAATAGTCTCCTAGTCTGTGTGTGTTTGTCTGTGTGTGTGTGAAAGAGCGAATGAGAGGGGTGTTGAAAGAAAAGCAAACATCCTTCAAAAAAGCCGGAAGGTTGTGTATTTAATCACCTAAAACAAACATACGATTTGGCAGCTCAGCAACAGAGACAAATAAGCAACACAGATCATCCAGATATGCTATACTTATAATTGATTTGTTCCTTGGGAATCTAATATGTAGTAGGAATATGAAGACCCAGGTGATTACACTAATCATTTATTGGCTGGACGTTTTGGACCTTCACTAGGACCATCTTCAGCGACTGTGTCGACTAATGAGAAGGGGAAGGAATACTAACGATAATAGTTAAAAAAATGCATTAAATAATGGCTAAAAAAGCGGATGAAAACAAGTTAAAATAATAGAATTGACAATTAGTTTACAACTCAAATGCAGGATCGCAAAGCACTTAGGTTTGTCTCATAGGACTGGTGTTCCCATCTCTAAACCTGAAGCCTCTTCCATCAGGCAACATTCAGAGTATCACCATATCCTCTTAATTCTGATTCATTTACCATCTTATCTTCAGCCTTAACTTCTCTCGATTTGGAAATTTTAAAGTCACTGTACATCAATAAAATAAATCCAAACCTAAATAATTACTCCTCCTCAATTAAACTATTCACATTTAACCAACCAACACTTCAATAGATTAACTAGCCAACCGACCAACCGAACAAATCTCGTTAGTAGTTTTATATCTTTAGTTAGTTGATTTCTCAACTCCCACGATAAAGGTTAGTCACTCTGTTTAATTCATTCTAATTTGTTTTCGTTTTTTTTTGTTGTTTTTTATAATTTAATATAATAGGTTATTTTATTGTTTACTCCAGTTACCTTTAATATTTGATATTCAAGTCAGTTTATGTTATAACTTCACTTCTTTCTATTGTTTTTTAAAATTAAACTGGATAGTATTAATTAATTCTATATATTTTTATTTGTGTTTTTACTCTAATCTCAATCATTGTCAATTTTATTATTTTAACTTGTTTTCATCCGCTTTTTTAGCCATTATTTAATGCATTTTTTAAACTATTATCGTTAGTATTCCTTCCCCTTCTCATTTGTCGACACAGTCGCTGAAGATGGTCCTAGTGAAGGTCCGAAACGTCCGGCCAATAAATGATTAGTGTAATCATCACCTGGGTCTTCATATTCCTAATATATATATATATATATATATATATATATATATATATATATATATATATAAATTATTACTAAGCAAAATGCCATCATTCATTCGCTCCTGGGCGAGATCCATTGTCCTGAAACTAACATAAAGATCAGTATGATGATTTCTGGTATAGTTTTATTTAAAATACTTTCACGATCATTGTTAATTTGTTTGTTTCCTCTCAAACTTATATGGAGCTAACCTACATGATCAACTTGAAAGCTATCTCACAGTAACGTTTTGGGAGGGATTTGTACTGGTGTTAGAGCAGTAGGCCCTGGCAGCGAGGACCGCTTAATGGCACAGGTTCGAATCCTCCCTATGTTATTAATGGTTATAGTTTTATTTAAAGCATTTTCACTGTTATTACAAGTTTTTAAATGTTAAATGAATTCTTAAATTGTCCCCCTTCCCCCCTTTTTCGGATCGTTTTAAAAACTATAACCCACCCCACCCCTGTTCTATCAATTAACCTTTCTCTTCTGTTGGTTAAATTCATTGTCACTTATCGGATGTGTTTGTCCGGCTCTATTGACTTCCTCTCCTGCTGCCCCCCTTTAACATCCCTCACCCCCACTCTTACTCCCAAGCTGCATTGATTGTTTTTTGTCATCTATTAGTTCGATACGTTTGGAAGGCGCTTTTTAGACTGTGTGTGGTGTAGTTATTTCGTGTGCGCGTTTGTAGTGTGTATGGCAGTGTGGGTAAGGTAATGATGCAATTGCCCGTTGAATGGTAGTTTCTTCTGGTGGAGTTAAGTTGTGAAGTGTGCTTGGTTAGTATTGGTTGCGGGATGTATGTAGTTTGTGTTGAGGTTTGAGATTGCGCGCGTTCCACTATCCGGTGTTAGGCTGTTTGTTAAGTTGATCATTTATATGGTAAAAAAACTAATGGCAGCATTTGCCCCATACATCTTTGACCCCCTCAAATTTAAGGAGATGAAATTAGAAGTGAAACTGTGTGGAAGTGACATGGCCAGAGTACCGCTTCCCCCTAAAAGGAGATTCGTTTTAGTGGTCGTGGTGGGGGGAAGGGGACACCCTACTCTTGAATTTGCCTCTGTGCCCACTTAGTTCGTATATTTTGTCGTTGTGTGAAATATTAGTAACCCTGTTTTACCTTTCTGTCTTGTATGTCCTTCATTCACTCGCAATATTTTTTTGTTTAAGCGTGCATGGTCACACTTGTCAGGGAGTGGTGTATGAGAGTGAGTGAATAGTAATTCCCTTCACTTCAAGTTCATAAAAAAGGAGTGTATTGTCAGATTGTATTTCACTTGGAAGTTACTCGACCAAACAGAAACACCGAATCGGATCAGATTCAAAACAGTGACATGGGTGTCAAATTGAACAGGCGGTAAAAATAAGCTGGCAGAATCATAGACATGTCACATATGGATGTATAGCTGCTGGTGTAATTTTACCTTCACTTAAAATCTGTATAAATACTTTTTACTGGGATTCATTTTAACGTATTAGTGAAGGTGTATGTGTGGTAGCTAATCTTTTAGAGATTGAACTTGCGCGAACGGGCTAAACGTATTATTTTTCTTGTGTTGTTGGAATACATTCGTCTAATCTTGACCAATTTAGTGATTTGTATGATTTGCTCTCCCTCTACTTTTCAGGATTCTGATAATTATGAGAGAGAAGTGGAACTAAATACCTTGTCTGATCAGATTCAGTGTTCAAGGATCTTGAGTGAAATGTTTGTTTCAGAATATTTAACCTTGAATGTTGGCATGTTTATTGTTATGACCTGTAATATTAAGGTGTTTACGATTCTGAAACGACTCGCCGTTGAAGAGGGGGAGGGGGTATTCGAACGCCTGTATTTCTGTATGTGGGTAAAAGGTTTATAATAAGGGAGACAGGTGAGGTTCTTATTTTTAGTTAACATGATAGTACACGTAGTAATGTTTAAAAGTTTGGGTTAAGGAAAGAGATTGGTATAAATTGGGGTATAAGCGTCCTCCCTGGAGAACTTGAGGAAGAGACTGGATAGATTAATGGCTGAGGATGCGAGGTGGTACTGGTCTTGATGTGGGGAACAGTAGCTGTCTCGTATAGGCAGGCTATTGATTAGCCTCTTGCAGACTCCTTTTCTTTTATTTCGGATGGGGGTGAGAGATTTTGTTACCTTTCTTAGGGGTTAGTTTGTACTTTTGATTTTTTTATAGGCTTTGTACCAACTTGTTCCTGGAGGAGTTTAATAAACCTCAGCTCTAGTAATTGGCGTTGAGTAAAATTGCTATTGGAATTTTGACATCTTTAGCCATTTTCATTGTTCCGATTCCACCTTCATATGATTCTCTCCATTAGGTAAAAATGCTCTCGATGGTCTCTTTTAATTAACCAATCCAACCTTCGAGGGCCTGTGGCCTTAATAATGTAGACAACCTTCACATTTAAGTAAGGTGGCCGCCCGTATACGGACGACATTTTTACGGCACTCTGTACCTACGTACGGTCCCATAAGGGTACCAAAATTAAATACGTCTGGTCTGTACCAACATACTCGAACTAATTCCTTGTATGCGTGAAAAACGCGCGCGGTATGTACAGTGCAGTGCCGTATTATTAGCACATCGTTTAGAAATATTTTCAATTGTTTTATACAGTGCAGTCATAGAAAAGTACAGTACTTACGTGTGTCAGACGTTCATTCAATAGAACTTGAACACACTGACGTTCTCAGCGACCTATCTCGAGCGCAATCCGTGTACCGTAAATCCATTGTTATTTCTTTATAAACGCCATTATTATTATATAGGGTTCCCTATTTGTGAGAAATGGACATTATGCTGTAAGTCAATTTTGTACACCCATTTGTTTCTTGGTTAGAGTTGTGGTGTGTGTATGTGTGTTTTATACCTCAGTAGCGAGATCAATTTTGGGGAGCCCCACGGATATCCCTTATCGATGTAAAAAGAGTCGGTTCAAATCTAGTTTATGAGACGAAGTTGTTCGCTTCTCATAGGTAGGCTTCGCTGCAACCATTTTAACCAGTTATCTTTGTGTGCCTTAATTTCGATTGCTTTGTATTGTTTGCTCGTGTACACGACTGAATGTTCCGAGTATCAATTTGCTAAGCGAATAATTATACTTACTTTCTCTCTCATTGTATCGCGAACTCATAAAAAATATGTTTTAATCATTCTGTCACACTTTCTGCCAATGTTACAGGGAACGAACGATTCGGCCTTATAGGGAACAGATTCTGGACTACCATTTTTCGAGGTGCAAACCGACTCACGCTAAAATCGGAATTCTTTTTCGGTTCTACCTAGACCTTGTGAAATGTGCGATATAACCTTGCCCAGTTCTTGTAAAAGGTACAGATCCTGTTTGACCGGGGACTTTTAAGAAAATAAGTAATTTTCATTGTTGAAAATAAGAGAAACTTTTCGACGTGACTCGGATAACGCACGCGCAATAATAGTTTCCTTTTGCCGGTTTGCGCCTTTGTTCTCTTTAAATGTGGAATATTGACTATGTTATTAGAAGCAAACTTTTGTTTGTAGTCAAAGTTCTGGTATAAATAAAGTACATGGCTGGAGGCGGTGTCAGGTTTTTGTTTCTACATCATACAGCCATACGAGTAGGCGACTCGTTCATGGGTTGGTGAGTCGCAACAAATCCGAACTACGACGCTTCTCGTATTGACTTTCTCAGCGTACTGGACTAGTAGGTTTTAAACTATAACTGCAACCTGACTTCATTGTAGCAGGTTCTGAGGGAGCGGCTGCGCATATTTTCACTTTCCTAACTTCACCCTTTCATTATGAACCCTCCCCGCTACGGAAGTCAGCATGGACAATCATGCTACAGGGGACATATGGAGGATTAATGCCCGCAGGTTATTTGATGCTATTTCGCATTTTCCCTTGACCGAACTTCTCCGCTTTCTTTAATAGATCTCTCCTTACAAACTTTTACACTTCTTGGGTCTGTTTTGTTTTCTCGACTCCATCCAATTTTCAGCTACATGGCTTTGTTTATTTTTATTTTATTTTTGATATTACTATTATTTTTAGCAGTACATAGTAGCTAACCTTGAGTCGAGTCGAGAAAGCAATTGACCCCACTTAAATAACTAATAATAACGATTACCCCCCCCCCTCTTGCCAAGGAGCTAAGTAAACCTCAGCTACCGATGTCTAAAGTGTGAGACCGAATAGAGAGAGTAATACATTTGACGTTGAGCATTCCCACGCCGAGCAGTATTACCACATGGCTGGGGTTTCTCACACCATATGGCACTTATAGCTTGCAGTGCCATTTGATGGCACTGATACCCTCCTGAAATCTGGCTCTCGTTCTTTGAAGAACTTCGTCGCGAATTTTAGCCGACGACACTCGGACGGGTGATTCAATCCGATAGGGGGGGGGGTGCATCTACTTGGGATGGGCTCAATTTTGGGTGGGGGCACTCTATTTACCCGGGGTGTGGGTTCATTATTTGATAGTGGGGGGGAGGGGATTCTGTTTCTCGGCCATTGTGTCATTTTGTGTTTCAACATACCCCCACTTCCCTTGGGGGGGGGCGGATCTGCGGTTAAATATTACAGAGATTTTCACTTTACAGCTATCTTAAAAGACTGCGCGATGCGGTTTCGTTGTTATTGCTCTTTAAATTCGAAGGTAAAAAAAAATGATACTGGGGAATTTCTGACTCTGCCGACCTCTAGGTTTTATATATACTTGATACTGTTGATAATTCCGAGTCCAGGGGCGGGGGGGGAGTATACTTCATAGTGGGGACAATTCTGGGTAAAGTTGAAGATAAGCTGCTCGGCTGCTAACTACCTGTTCCTGAGGGTGAGCGGGGGTTATGTGGTGGGGAGTAGGGTTCTCCCGGCTCGAATCCGTCTTCCATTAACCCAACACCTACGAATAACCAAACGAATAGTCTATAAATATAAATTAGCAGCCGAGCAGCTTATCTTCAACTTTACCCAATTCTATGTCTAGTAGCGGTCATGCTTAATGCTGGGGATAATTCTGATTCTAGTGGTAAGGGGTCATCCATGACACTAGGGACAATTTTGAGTGTAATGGTGGCGCAGCTTCACTACTGGGAACATTTATTCTCTCCGAACCCATCAGCCTTGTAGGGGGGGGGGTATCGCCCCAGTCAGCTTGATTGCTGATATTTGGAGGATGAAGATTCAGCATAATTTCTCCGATTTTCGCCGACTCGATGCCCGGTGACAGGGCGATGCAATACCTTTTACATTGGGCTTTTGTCTTTGTGTACGGCTCTCGGCTGTGTCGGCGGTGCACACGCATGGCGTACACGTAGGTACGTGGGGTGGTGGTGCGGGTTTCTTGTGCACGAATTCCACTTCGGTCAATTGATAGTCAGCGAATCCCCCACTCTCTCGGCGGGTTTATTTGTATATGCTTGTAATTTTGCGTTGTTTTAAATAGCTGACACTGGTCTTTATTGTAGTCCTTGTCATCTCTGTTGTTCTAGTAGGTCGTGTACGTCAGGGAACCTGGTTAATGAGAACTCGAACCATATACTTCGCCCGAGGCTCGCCATGTAGCTATGATCCCTAATACCAGTTGCACCACTTTGAGATCCCTTTTTTTCATCCCCTATGATGAATATATTTCGCATCAACTTGCACATGATACCGGGGTGGGCAGGTCATTCCACAGTCTAGAAGCAAACAGAGCGCTGTCACTTTTTTTTTAAATTTATAATTTAATATTTTTATTCATATTTTCTGTGAATTTTGATACTTCTTTTTTAATTTTTATAATTCCGTTGAAAAGAAATTATCTTATTTAATTACCTCGCTTTAAGGCCATATTTCGAAGGCAAATTAATTGAAGATATCTCCAAAATTCATTTTTTAGCATTTTATATGACGAGACAACAAATGCTGAAAACTTTAAAGAATTACAAATTTGTATAAGATATTTTTCCGCTAAGGGGCAAATAATCACAAGCCATTTGAAAACATCTTTTTTAGGGCATCCTCTTGCAGAAGCTGTTGTTGAAATAATAAATGACACACTTAACAGTGCAAATTTAAAATATGAAAACATGTTGATGTTAGGATCTGATGGTCCAAATGTTAATAAGTCAATTTTTAGAAATATGAATGAAATCATAAAACAGACACGCGGCAAGAGCTTACTTGATGTAGGAACATGCAATTTGCATGTGGTTAATAATGCCTTCAAAAAAGCTATTCAATCATTTCGTACTTATGGCTCATGTTGTCCACTATTATTGGAAGCATTACATAACTTTTTTGATGGTTGGTCAGGGTGATGGCAAGATTTTAAACATTCAAAATGAATTACAACTGTCCAATCACAAGATCTTGAAACATGTGTCCAGTAGATGGATATCTTTGGAAGCAAAGCTATTAGAATTTTGGAGCAGTTTTCTGCCATACAAAAATATTTTTTAACGTATATTCCAGAATAAAAAGAAACTAAGAACTTGAGCAATTTTTATTATCAAAAAATTGCAAAATGTTTCAAAAAGCCAACAATTATAGCAGAAATGAAATTTATTGTAGGCGCATGTCCAATTTTACTAAATTTAGTTAAAAAGTAAAAAATGCAGCCCATTAATTCATCAACTGCATAATGAGTTCATGAATGTTGCCAATAAAATACCAAGCAGGATATTCAGCAAATGGCTCTAAAGATATAAAAAAACCTTAGAAATGAATGGAAACCAGTGCCTTACTTTCAAAACATCATGTGATTTGTGGTATTGAAAGTGAGTATAACAACGGCCTGCCTGAAGAAAAAAGAGGAGACTTTTAAAAAATTCCCATGTTTTTTATAAAGAGGGTTTATTTTACCTACTAGATAAATCCCTATTAAATAGCAATTTTGTAAAACGGTTCAGATGCCTAAATCCTGTTAACATGAAAAATAACCATTGTTTGACTGATATAAAGATTATTAGCAAACTTTATCCTATGGATTTTGAGATAGTTCGCCTTCAAGATGAGTGGAAACTTTTACAAGTTAGTGACGTCCACATTTTTTGGAATAAGATTTTTAATTAAAAAAAATAGCAGTGGTGAAATGAAATACCCCTTCATTTCAAAATTTGCGAAGGCTTGCCTTTTCCTTTCACATTGGAATTCGGATGTAGAAAGAGGTTTCTCCATTAGTGGCAATATTTTGGATGGAACCACTGCTTCAATGTCAATTGAAATGGCTAATGCAAAACTGAATATAAAATATGGACTAAAAACACTAGCAATAAACCTGAACTGGTCCCTATTACTAGAGGGTTTTTTGAATATGGCTCATTCAGTTCATGCCAGATACAAGGCTCATTTAGAGGAAAGAAAAAAGAAGGAAACAGAAGAAGAAAAACAGGCTGCTGAAAAATTTGAAAGAGAAATAGAAGAAAAAAAAGCTGAGCATAAAAGACTTGGAGAAAAACCTTTCATGCTTACAAAAAGAATCAAGACATAAAACCTTCAATGACACAATTTATAATGAAGCAAGTGAACAACGGATAAAAGGTATTCAGAAAAATGACTTGATGGAAATCAAGATGAGCTAATGCAATGCTAGAGTCATATAAGCCTAAAAAGGAGGAAGCAGAGAATTCTGCAGTTGAAGAAAAAAGAATAATTTAAAATAAAGAAGAACAGCCTTATTAGTGACTACTTCGAGAAAAATAAAAAGAATAAGACGCAGTGATGTTATGCTATGTCAGTTAGCCTATTTATATTTTTTGGCTCATTTTAATTTTTAATCAGTGATATTGACTTGTTTAGTATGTAAGTATTATTAATAAAGGCCGTTGGACTATGTCCCGAACTTGAATCTTTATGACGTTTCCATAATTAAATGTGAAGGTCTGTGGAAGATTTACTTTAATATCTATTACCTAAACTTTTAGGTTTTTTTTATATAACTAATAAATATTTAATTTGTAAGAACTTTCACCATTATTATCACTCTTTTCATTTTTTTGTCACTTTTTCTCTTTTCTATTAACATTTTTCGATCAGAACGGCGTCTTAGAACTGTCAAAGGGGTATGGAGTGGAGGCCTAAAAGATCATTCAGCCATTTCTTGCATAACAGTCGAAGGCTCAAATGAAAAGTTGAGTAATCACTGAGATAAGCATCATGAAGTGGGAATCTCACAAAACCTGCACTAAAACAGCGATATATCATACATGTATATATTATCTTCGGCCAATAGGATAAGGAAAGTTGATTCCAAGCGTTTTCGTCTTTAATAACACCATATCAAAGTCCAAAACGCTCAGAATTAGTATTTCCTTATCCTCAGCACTGAAGATGATTTACGTGGTGGGAAGTATATAGCTCGAGTGGGTCCAATAGGAGAATACTTGTGGCATTCGGGGACCAAAAAGTGCGCGCAGCTCTCCGTGACTTTCCATTTTCCCCTATAAAGTAAATTCTGCCATAGTTTTTCGGTGTTTTGGCAAGAGAGATGCGCCCCTAGTAATGCCCTCTTTAGACTATTCTGGTTATCTTCCATACATTTTCACTTCACGAACCTTTTTTAAAGGTCTGGTGAAGACTCCCCCTCCCCCTCTTTTTATACCAATAAAAAAATATGTTATCATTTTGGTAACCCTCGTTGGTCATTAGCGTGTCCATTCGTAGATTCAAACCCCAGCGCTCAATCTCCTTTACCCCCTCCCCCGTACTGGCCATGGTTCGGACTTCCCGTTTGTCCTTCGGATTTAATCACCCGATATGCAGCGGGCGCGTGCTGGTCGGGGGCAAAAGTCCGGTGCCATGAGAATAACTCCAACCTCTTATCTGCTTCACTTCTCGTTCGCCCTCCATGGCGCAGTTCTTGCTGTGTTCTTTGAGACTCCCTCTCACCCCCCCCCCCGTCACTAGTGATGACAGGTTCGGAGGCATTTCCCACCCTCCAATCTCAGTACAATGTAGTTTCCAAGAATTTCCACTTCCCCTAATTTCATCATTTTCATAGCGCACTCTATTAAAATCTGAAGCAGATGCCTTCATTGGTTTTCGCTATGGGGGTTGAAGGAGAAGAGAGGCGAGCTGCGTTCTGTAGCCATCCAGCTATGCCTTTCAATCTGTCACTGGCTCTTGGCTAAGAGTGCCTGGATAGCGAGAAAATGGTACCACTGAGCTGAGTGGCAGCGAGAATTGGAAAAGGAACAAAGAATCATGAAAATGCAAAAATTAATAAAGAAATGGAGAAATATAAAGACGCGCTGTGAAAAAAAGGAAATACACAAGGGTACATGAGAATAATGACGATAAGCATAAAGAATCATTAAAATAAAGAAAATACAAAGACGCGCCATGAAAATAATAATAAGAAATGAATATACACAAGGGTACTTGAGAATAATGGCGAAAGGAACAAAGAATCCTAAAGTAAATAATAATAAAGAATCGGAAAATACAAAGACGCGCAATGAAAACAAATAAAATGGAAATACACAAAGATACATGAAAATAATGACGAAAGGCATAATAGGGGTGTATCATGAATATAAAAATAAAAAAAATGGATATACGCAGAGATGTGACAGGAAAATAAATAATAACTAAATGGGAATAAACATGCACCATGAGAATAAAGAATGTACAATGAATGGAAAGGCATAAAGAGATGCACTGTGGAAATAATGACCAAGTAATTATAATAGGTACAACGACAATAAAATAAAGAAATGGGAATGCAAATGTGTCATGAAAATAAAGAAATTAATTACTCAGATAATTACAATACGAACAAAGAATGACAGAACTGGACATACACAGAGAAACGTAGAAATAAAGAATACGCCACTAGTCCAAATCTGTTGTGGAATAGGCTTTTAAAAATAGGGCTTTAAAAAATTAAGCTGGTCAAAATCGGCTGAGGAATAAGGTTTGTGTGACCTGAAAAGGATAATAATAGGCCCAGAGGAAATGCTACCCCTTTTTTAAATAGGTCTGTGCAACCTGCAAAAGATTTTGTTTTAAAAATGTATCCCCGCAAGTGACAAAATACGCTACTAGTTAACCTCGGTTGGGAAATAGGCTTTTGATAGTAGGCCCACGCGACCTGCTTAAAGGGGCCATGTTATGGCCTGGGTGTGGCATCTTCCCTCCATCCGCTTTAATTAATTAATACCTGGGCATCTTTGTCTCACCCTCCCCCTTTTGGAGGCGAAGCATGCACTCCCCCCCCCCCTCGTATCGTGCCGGGAGCTGTTTTAGTTAAAACTAACGAAATACATAGAAGGCATATATGGTGTGTTTGCGGGGAGGAAAGGTAAAATTAGGAAAAGTGAAAAATGTACGGATATATAGCCCGAGTAGCCTGAAGAGGAGACTACTTGGAGAATGAGTGGAAAGGCCTATTTTAACTGACACCAGCAATTTGGTGATTGCTCAGAAGTACGAACAAAAGGGGGTGGTATAATGAACTGAGTTTTATTGGAAAGTAGGTCGTTCTGGAAGTTGTGTTCGTATTTTCGAGTGTATGTACGTCGTGAGAACGCCATAGTACTTTATGATACGTATTTCCCCTCCAAGGAGGGGGGTATACCAGGATCTAGTTCTAGAAGTTCGTTTTTTTAATCTTTCGTGTTTGTACCTTTGAGTGTCTCTAGCTCTACGCCATCGTACGAACTCCATGGGCGTTTGTAATATGTCTCACCTTTCTAAGTTGCCCTCGAGCTCACCAGCGATTGTTATACTGACCTTTATGTCTATTTCATTATCCGGTCAGGATCTGCCTGGATAAATACAAGTTGTCGAACCACTACTACTACTAAGTTGGGAGGAAGGGGTAATATACCAGAGACTAGTTTTCATTGGAGAGTCAGTGGTTCTAGAAGTTTGTTGTCCGAATCTCTTCGTATTCGTACTTTCGTGTCTCTGTTCCGCATTGTACGAACTCTTTGGAGGTCTATCATAGGCCCTTCGTCCCCAACGTATAAGGTTTGACGAGATATTGCAATCTTAGCCCCCCCCCTCCTTTCTATTCATCCTCTTTATCCTCCATTCTCCCATGCAATGCCCTCGTTGCTGATATGGCTGTCCTCTATTATGACCTCAAGGAGGTCATGCTGTAGCTGACATCTGCAGAATTGTTTACCCTACTCGTTACCCTGACTCTAGGGGTACCTACGTGCTAATATATCTTCCACCCCAACTTCACCACTTTCTTTACTCCTTGCAAACTTTCTGTAGAGATGCCCTCGTTGGTTTTCGCTTTAGTTTTAAGTAATAATAAATCAAGAGAATTTTCTCACTAAGGGAGATTTATTTCGATGGTTGAGATGTTCGTGCAGAAGTTGTGCAGAATAGCCTACGCTATACATCTGCGTAATGAAGGTTGCGAAAGTTAAGATGAATCTTATTTTGGCAGCGGGTTAAAAATATTTGAGTCTTCGTTTGTGTCAGCCGCTGAAAAATATTTTAGTCCTCCTTTGTGTCAGCCAGTGAAAAATATTTTAGTCCTCTTTTGTTTCAGCCGGTAAAAAATATTTTAGTCCTTTGTGTCAGCCGGTGAAAAATATTTGAGTCCTCTTTTGTGTCAGCCGGTGAAAAATATTTTGGTCCTCTTATGTGTCAGCCAGTGAAAAATATTTTAGTCCTCTTTTGTGTCAGCCAGTGAAAAATATTTTAGTCCTCTTTTGTGTCAGCCGGTGAAAAATATTTTAGTCTTTGTGTCAGCCGGTTAAAAATATTTTAGTCCTCTTTTGTATCAGCCGGTGAAAAATATTTTGGTCCTCGTTTGTCTCAGTCGGTGAAAATATTTTAGTCCTTTGTGTCAGCCGGTGAAAAATGTTTTAGTCCTCTTTTGTGTCAACCGGTGAAAAATATTTTAGTCGTAGTTTGTCTCAGCAGGTGAGAATATTTGAGTCCTCGTTTGTCTCAGCCGGTGAAAATATTTTAGTCCTTTGTATCAGCCGGTGAAAAATATTTTAGTCCTCTTTTGTGTCAGCCGGTGAAAATATTTGAGTCCTCGTTTGTCTCAGCCGTGAAAATATTTTAGTCCTTTGTGTCAGCCGGCGAAAAATATTTTAGTCTTCGTTTGTGTCAGCCGGTGAAAACTATTTTAGTGCTCTTTTGTGTCAGCCAGCGAAAAATATTTTAGTCCTCGTTTGTCTCAGCCGGTGAAAATATTTTAGTTCTTTGTGTCAGCCGGTGAAAAATATTTTAGTCCTCTTTTGTGTCAGCCGGTGAAAATATTTGAGTCCTCGTTTGTCTCAGCTGGTGAAAATATTTTAGTCCTTTGTGTCAGCCGGTGAAAAATATTTTAGTCCTCTTTTGTGTCAGCCGGTGAAAATATTTGAGTCCTCGTTTGTCTCAGCCGTGAAAATATTTTAGTCCTCTTTTGTGTCAGCGGTTGAAAGATATTTTAGTCCTCTTTTGTGTCAAAGGGTGAACAAATATTTGAGTCTTCGTTTGTGTCAGCGGGTGGAAAAAATATTTAAGCCCTCGTTTGTGTCAGCGGGGGAAAAATATTTGAGTCCCCGTTTGTGTCAGTGGTTGAAAAGTATTTCTGTACTTTTTAAGCAAATTTTAAATATAACATTTTAAAATACAAATTTTAAATATAACAATGCAGTTTTCTAGTCTTAAATGGAGTTTGGTAGCTTATTTTCCTCATTTTAATATTTTTTTTATTCAATGCTTTTTATTTATTTCTGAAAGTTTCGCTGAATTTAAATCTTGTTTTAAAAAAAATATGCAAACTTTGCTGTTGGTTTTGATTGTTTTTCGATGATCATTAACCCAGATTGGCGCCATGTATTTAGTTGGCCCCTGCAATGGTTCCTCACCTCTCCATTTTCATTAAAAAACTAGTTTCCAATTTCACGTTATTCAATTTCGCCGATATGCGGTGCACAGCGCACCCAGGACTCGGCTTTAAAAACAGACATGGAAGGTGTTCTATAATGAGGGGTGTACGCTTATGTGCACTTTTATACGCTTACATGGTTTGCATTTAAACGCTTTTATATATATATTTTTTTCCTTATGGCCATGAAGCCCTGCAGAAACACACGTCAACCGTCCCAATATTAAAAAATTATTTGATACTCTTCAAGCTCAAATTTCAAATTTATTCTCAAATTTTTGTTTATTTCGATTAAATTAGGTTAATTTTGAAGTGCGTTCCACGTAATTATGTATTTATACGTAAATTATTTTATATGTTGGTGCCACGGCTGCTTCTACATAGCAATTAGGGTGCCACTATCAGAAAAAGGTTGAAAACCACTGGTTTAGCTTTTTGTAAAGATGTCCCTTCTCGTTTGAAACTTTTTTTTTTGGGGGGGGGGGGCTCTAAAGAGGGGAAACTGACAACCACCCAAAATAAACAAATTTAGTATTCAGTCCTATATTCAAAGTATTCGCCCTAGAATTGTTTGCTTATTCTATGTTCATTGAACCCATTGATATTTTTGCCTTTAAGGGCAAAGCGGAAGGAAAAAAAGTCTCCGCTTATGGCGGGGCAGTTTGCCCCCAAAATATTTTAGTTCCCCATTTTACTAAATCTACAACAGGGCGGCCAAAGGAGGCGACTTGATGCATCCTTTCGACTGGTGGAGGTGGCCTTCCCGCCCTCACCACAAATAAAGGGGCTGCCGTTTTAGCATCTTCCGAGCCGCCCGCGGACAGCTCCACCTCCTTGGTCCCGCAAAGGATGAACTAAAGCCTGGATGAACGACACGCATTCCTATGCCCAAAGCTTGCAGTTTTTTCACTTCATTACTTTCTTTACAGGTATATCTTACTAATTTTATGCGTGATACGGCCTCGTTGATATTGCGAAATAAATTCGAGAGGAAAAACATGTTTCTTTTCATTCTCAGTTATGATGTGACAGTTTGTTGACAAATACAGGTCACAGTATGAGAGTGTTTATCTTTTTGACGCTTCCAAAATAAATAGCTCGAGAGATCACGTAAACCAGCCAGACGGCACAGTTGTACCCTTTCCAAAGTTCGACCAAGTTCGTTTATTTAGTTCTATGAGTCGTTGAGTCATCGGGCGACTCTCAAATAAGGAAAACTAGCAAGTCATGTGCTAATCGACTAATAATAATTCGGTGGCATTTGGGATCTGTTGAGATCCTACATAAAAAAATATAAAACCTCAACTTCGGCGCTGGGGTTAATGCACTGGAGGAAAATCGTTGCTTGGATGCACTTTCGATGCGTTTAACGCTACTCACCAGTCGCCATTTTTGACCGGGCATTTGTTGACTCCAAATTCGCGCGCATCTACAAATGACGGTGCACTGCAGCTTGCAGGGGGATTTTATGCTACTTCTCTATCAATTTGAAATGATTTGAAGATATATAGAATTGTTGGTACCATAATTAACTTCATATTGCAACGGCAAAAAATGAGTCGCATTCCGGTTAAGAGTAAAGTACTTGGTGTAGTCTACATTCTCAAAGCCCTTCAAACTTTGAAAGTCTCTATGAGACCGCCGCGCAGTCTTCGAGTCTCGAGCGAAATAGAGACCGAGCTTTTGCAGTCTTTCCTAGTATGTCTTGTTCTTTAGCGATGGGATCAGTTGCATGGCCCTGGCTTGCACCTTTTCCAAAGGATCGGTGTCTTTTCGGGAACTGAACGGCGTACTCCAGGTGAGGCCCCACCAATGAGTTGTACAAGGGCAGAACAACCTCCTTGTTCCGAAATCTGAATTGCCTCTTGTTGTAGGGGAGACCGGGGCTAATTGTTACAGTTTTACTATTTTTACCTCTAATTCAATAACTAATGAAGGAATCTTAAACAAATTTATGCTGTGGAAAGTTTATTATGTGTGTTATCATAATCATGTAACAAAAAGGTTATATGTTTTTTTAATTCCTGCGATGTAATTGAAAATAGCAGAAAAACCTTTTGTATACAACTTGTCCCATTAGCGGGGCAAAATATGAAAAGAATCCCACCCTTAAAAAACCAAAAGAAATCAGTTATCACTTCATTTCCCATAGGTCACATACAAAATGAGCACTTTCATTTGTGCAACTTTCATGGGCCCACTCTTTCCATTTGATGCATTGCACCCATTGCTCCCCTGAGGTTGAATTTGACCATTCACCACCACATGCCAGACACCAATAATCTTCAATGTTCTTTCTGTTCTTATCTCCACCAGACTTCAGAAACCCTTTATTGTTCAGATTCCTTTTACAGGTTCTACTCTGGATCCTTTTTCCTTGTGAATCCTCATTTTGTTCCTGTAGTTTCATCTTCACAGGTGTATGTTAGGATTGCTGTGTGGCGTTTTCTTTTGTTGCTTCTTTAAGTCTTTCTTGGGCTAGCTTTTTTAAATGGTCGCAGCCTCCTCTGTGGTTTTGATTTCTCCTGTAGGCCTTTGTTCTCTCTTTATAGAAGAAGGTGATTGGTGTATGTAAGGCCTATCTAAACCATCCTTGCTTGTACTTGGAAGAGGGTCTGGAATCATATTCTCAAGGCTTGTTTGTTATTGCAAACTTCAGTAGGCTGTAATGGGCTTTCACCATTTGGGGGGGGGGGGCACGTTGTTACTGATTGTACCCACTAGCCCCGTA
This sequence comes from Ceratothoa steindachneri, assembly GCA_963969495.1. NCBI lineage: Eukaryota > Metazoa > Arthropoda > Malacostraca > Isopoda > Cymothoidae > Ceratothoa > Ceratothoa steindachneri. The sequence continues at coordinate 28,382,713 of OZ018336.1, forward strand.
GGAATTATTTTCCTTCTCCTCATAAATATTGCTATTCACTTAAAATATGGGAAAATGAAGTCTAATCACATATGAAGCATAAAGACTGTTATTTCATAAAATCACATTATTTTTCATGAACATTAGTTTCATTAAGGTCTATGAAAATAATACGAAAGATCAGAATACTTACTCAGGGTATCCAAAATCAGTTTCGCTGACGGGTGATCAACTTGATTAGCACTCACCGAGGACAAGGCTGGTACTGACGCCTAAACGTCTCAAGAACCTCGGCGCCAACTGTTGCCATATGATGAAGATATTGACAATGTATCATCCTACCCCTGTATGCAACTAGCCTTGAACTCCCCTTACCCATCAGGCGCTGAGCCTTCTTCTCTACCTGTAAGCACTGCTTTGAGAATCTGAGATCTCTGCTAATCAGCATACCTAAATCTTCAACATCCGTTGCCCCATGACGTATACCTTGTAGCTCGTAGTCTGACCGGAGATTCGCATACCCGATGTGCATCGCCTTGCACTTGTCGAAGTTGAAAGGCATCTGCCACTTGTCAGACGACTCGCCGATCATCTGTAGGTCTGCCCTACACCCTTCGATGTTTTCGGGCATCGCTACGTTTGCTCCAAGCTTTGTGTCGTCGGCAAATTTCGCAAGGTGGCTCACCAGTCCTTTATCTATGTCGTTGATGTAGATGATGAATAACAGAGGGCCCAACACGGAGCCCTGTCTAACAACCAACTTTTTAACCATTTTGCGACCTTTCCTCTAATTCCCAATGCAAGTACTTTCGCCATCGGTTGACGGTTGGGGACTTTATAGAAAGCCTTTTGGAAATCCAAATAAAGTATGTCCACCGCTCGACTTCTGTCAAACTCGCTCATCATACCGTGAAAGAATTCGAGCAAGTTCGTGAGGCACGAGCGCTTTCTTCGGAAAGCGTGGTGTGTGTCCCTCAACAGGTTGTGGGACTCAAGTGATCCGTTATTCAATCCGCTATGATGCCTTCCAGTACTTTACCCACTATTGAAGTGACACTTATCGGTTGGTAGTTTCCAGCGGTGCCACGGTCCCCTTTTTGTGGATCGGGGTGACGTTGGCCATACGCCAGTACGTAGGGACTTCACCGCTATCGAGTGACGTGTTAAAGATGTCAGAAAGATGATGCCCACTGATCTTTCACCTAATGCAGCACTCTTAGCAGGAAGCCGTCAGGACCAGGGGATTTGTACGCATTCAACTGACTGAGCCTCCTAGCAACTTCTTCGGCAGTTGTAGTTATTTCCTCTAGCGTTTCTAATCCAACATCTATCACTATTGGTGTTCTGGGTATCTCTCCGTCTCTTTCCCTTGTGAACACCGAGGAAGGGTAGTCGTTGAGTACGTTGGCGATTTGCAGTTCCGAGTCCTGGAGGACGCCGTCCGCGTCCCTCAGCGGTCTGATGCGTTGACGCACTGGTTTTCGGCTGTTCACGTACGCGAAGAACTCCTTAGGGTTCTCTTTTGGAGAGAAAGGCCACAAGAACTTCTTCGTTCCGCTTAGCCTTGCGCACTAGTGCCTTTACCCTTCTACAATGAGTTAGGTAAGCTTCATGATGCGCTGTATTTCTACTTATATTCCATACTATGTGCGCTGTCTTTCTACCTTTAATAGCGGTGGCAGCGACTTTGCAAAAATGGACATATTAAGAAACTTTTATTAGAATCTTCGCGTTGTGGTTGGCACTGTTATAAGCGTCAACGCAATTTCCGTGTTGGATTTCGAAAAGACACCTGTTTAGAACAATCAAAATCATCTTTTCAGACAATCGTTTGTTTAATTCACACATGTTGCAAAGGGTTGACAACTACTGTATTTTTATGTTAAAGTGCCCTAAATGTCAATAGATGCCATAACTAATTGGAAAAACTTTGCGCGATAAGTTTGCCCCAGTTCCTTGCTCCAAAACCTAACCTATCCTAGAGGGTGTGCTCACACTACGAGCCTCGAAACCTCACCTCGCGATAGCCTCGAACGCCTACTTCGTTGTAGGGGTTGTTCCGAAAAGATCCTTGTTGGTTTCGCTTTTTTATGAAATAAATTAATTTACTCTACGTCTGCTAGCTATCCCCATACACCAGCCACAATTGCTAATCCAGTTTTATCTATGCCATTATCATTTGTATAGCTTTTGTAATCGTCTATTTTTACCACTCAGTGGATAGGGTGTCCTTGTGTCTGAATGTTCGGGCGCCGCCCCTCCTACTTTGTCCCGTTGTTTTGAATTGTACCCTCCCCTTTCTCCTTAGATCGTTAACTATCACGTCTCGTCGTTTCCTTTACAGCGCCGTGTATATATCAATTTTCGCTGCCCTAACCAGAATCTAGGAGTAAAAAATGCGCGATTTGACTGCTCGAAAGACGTATCGAATATGTGAATACTTTGTCTGTGAAAGATATTCCGCCGTTTACAAAAAAAAAAAAATCTGGGGGAAAACTGTATTGATTTGTATGTGTGAGAGTATATGTGCGGTTTGAGTAACTCGAGTTAAAAGTTGAAACAAAACAATCCCTTTTGATAACTGGGCCATCTCGACTCTTCCTTTCCCCCCTTTTTTTTAGTCTTGTGCCGCAACTCGATGCCTCGATTCGAGTGCTACTCGAATGTCTTAAAATGCGGGAATTGGGAGGGGCGGCTGGGGAGGGTTTTTTGGAAGGGCGTCTCCTTCAGGTTCTCCTCATCCTCCCCTCGTATCTTATTTAACGAATGAGTGAATAGTCGATTGATCGTACCTTATATATATATATATATATATATATATATATATATATATATATATATATATATATATATATATATATATATATATATATAAAATACGGAAGCAAACACTCCCATACCCCCCATCCTATGGGGCTCTGTAAAAGTGTATAACGACCGTTAATTTCCTGTGGCTTTCCGAAGTACTGTACTACAATAGTGATCGATGTTGTACAAATTGTTCAACAGTCCACGCTTAGCTGATTTCTCAGATTGCTAATCGCTCGTTGTGGGAAGCAAGCGCAACCTCCACACATACGTACACACCCACATGCAATCAACATACGTACATCGATACACATATGAAATAGATTTTCACGTTTACGAGTAGACGAACGCCGCCACCCCTCAACTCTTTAAAGGCGATCGATGTATGGCGCTTATCTAGGTCAGGTACACTCTCTCTTTCGCTCCCCTCTTTTTAAGCCGTTTCTCCTCTTCCCGTTTCAATGTTCGTTTTCCATTTTGGAGCTGAATTTCTTTTCTATTGTCGCGGTTTTCGTGCCATCCCCCCTCTATGTCTCTTATTCATTCTCTTTCTCTTATTCCTTCTCCTCTACACCATCGACCTTGATGAAGGATTGGTGACCGCCAAGTCTGCGGACGACGCCAAACTGGATGTATGTGTGTATGTGTGTGTGTGTGTGTGTGTGTGTGCCGGCTGAAGACGTGGGAAGGATTCAAGCTGACCTACGTGGAGGTGAGTGGGCGGATACGTGGCAGATGCTTTTCAACTTGGACAAGTGTACGCGATTCCCGAATCCGTTTACACCCTTGAAGGTTAGACTCGACTGACGTGGAAGATTTGGGAGTGGGGATTAGAATAAGACTAAGTGCTCCTCCAACTAGTGCGTTGAGGTTGAGAAGAAAACCCAGTTAGTGCCTGTTAGGTTACATAAAGAGGCAGTTCGGTGTGGTACAGTTCTGGTCCCTAGGCTTTCAGAAGGATGTGGAATACTTGAACAGGATAAACGATCGGGTTACTAAACTGATCCCCATCGATTAGGAACTATCGGATCCGTCTGCGAGGGCTAAAGACCCGGAGACTACACAAGCAAATCACTGATACAAAAGGGCCTTCAAAATTCCTATCAATAACATCCTCTCAACTAGGAGAGAGGATGTTTAGTTGCGAAAACTTGGGGAGGGGGAGGCATTTGTCCAAACCTTTGTAGGGAGGAAGTTTAGTTGCGAAATCTTATGGAGGAGGGGGGGGGGCATTTGCCCAAACCTTTGTAAGGAAGATGTTTAGCTGCGAAAACTTAAGGGAGTGGTTCATTTCTCCAAACCTTTGCAGGGAAGAAAGATGTTTAGTTGCAAAATTTAAAGATGATGATGTTCACTTGCCCAAACCTTTATAGAGAAGATGTTTAGTTGCGAAAACTTAAGGGAGATGATGTTCATTTGGCCAAACCTTTGGAGAGAGGATGTTTAATTACGAACACTTAAGAGGGGTAAAGTTCATTTGCTAAAACCTTTGTAGGAATGTCAAAATGGCTGCTCTAAGATGTTAAAATGTTCACAAGATTCTTGCGGTTTCCAATTTATCAGAGTAAGATGTTCATCCTTGTTTCTCTTCACGGAAATGCCTCCTTGTAAATCTGTTTACGGAGATGCCTCCTTGAAACTCTTCACGGAGATGCCTCCTTATAACTCATCACGGAAATGTATCTTTGTAAATATGTTTACAGAGATGCATCCTTGTAACTCCTCACGGAGATGCCTCGTAAATATGTTTACGGAGATGCATCCTTGTAAATCTGTTTACGGAGATGCAGCCTTGTAATTCTCTTCAGTGACATGCCTCCTTGTAAATCTGTTTACGCATATGCATCCTTGTAACTCTTCACGGAGATGCCTTCTTATAACTCATCACAGAAATGCATCTTTGTAAATCTGTTTACGGAGATGCCTCGTAGCTCTCTTCACGGAGATGCATCCTTGTAAACTCTCTTCACAGTGATGCCTCCTTGTAAATGTGTTTACGGAGATGCCTCCTTGTAACTCTTCACGGAGATACCTTGTAATTTTCTTCATGAAGATGCCATGCCAACCTTGTTATTATCTTGGCGGAGATACCTCTTCTCTTCATCTGCTGAGGAGTGATGTCACTCCACGTAGCAGACATCCATCTTATCCCACTCCCCATCTACTTTGATTTATGTGTCATATTTCCCTCTCTCTTCTATTTATCGCTGTTTACATTGCGACTTATAACCAACCCCCCCCCCTTCCCCAAGTTTATAGGTGTGGCTCTGCGTTCGCGTTTTTGCGAAATTGCAGCTCCCCTTTTCTTCCCAGTTGGAGGATGCCCCCTTGAGGAGTGGTGAAAAGAAACCCCCCTCCCCCATTTTGTGTTGCTTCGATACCCATTTATTCTAAGATAGGTTTGTGTTAATTTTTCGTTACCAATTTATGCCTATAGCAGATGGTTTAAGCGTTCGCTACCCATTTATTCTATGGCAAATTTGCACCCACTTTATTGCCCATTTACCTAACTGGTAATATTTATACCCATTTACTATAGGGTGGTTTGTGCTAATCTTTGGCTACCCATTTAACAAGAAAGTAATTTGTTATCTTTCGTTACCTATTTACCATAAGGGTAGTTTGAGCTCGTGTTTTGTTACCCATTTATCACAAGGGTAATTTATGTTCATCTTTCCTTACCCATTTACCCTGAGTGTAGTTTATTTTGTGCTCCTTTTTTTCGGCCCATTTACCATAAAGGTAGCTTATCTTAGGCTGATCTTTCTCTACTCTACCCTAAGGGTAGTTTATTTTGTGTTAATCATTCGCTACTCATTTACCCTAAGGGTAGTTTATTTTGTGCTAATCTTTCGCTACCCATTTACCCTAAGGGTAGTTTATTTTGTGCTAATCTTTTGTTCCCATTTACCTTAAGGGTAGTTTATTTTGTGCCAGTCTTTCGCTACCCATTTACCATAAGGTTACTTTGTGCTCATCTTTCTCTACTCAATTTACTATAAGGATAATGCAGGTTAACCTTTCGCTCCCCATTTGTGATAAGACTATTTTGTGCTAATCTTTCAGTACATACTATGAGCGTGCTTTCTCTGCCTATTTACTATGAGTCATTTGTGCTTCTCTAAGGGTAATTCGTTTGCCATTTTCGTAGGGGTAATTTATGCTTATCTGTCGGTGTACCTTAAGGGTAGTGTGTGTCATCTTTCACCACATAATTAACCTAAGGTGTAGTTTGAGGTAATTTCCGTTGTTTTAATTATTTGCCTGCAATGCGAAGTGAAATTGGGTTTGGCCTCTGCTTGAACATCCTTTCAGCCTCCGAAGATTTCATTTTGACCCCCCTCCACTCCCCAACACTTTACATACGCATTCGCATAGACGGCACAAACCATTTTACCACACACGTTCCGTGCACGATGTGCCATCTTAGGAAAGGTTTTGTTAATGTCAGAAAATGTCAAATGAGAAAAACCGCGGTCTTGTGACGTCATTTCGGGGTGGTGGTCTCTTGAGAGACCTTGGTACCGTGAGTGTCAGAAAGAACTTAAGAGCCCCTTCCCCCTAGACGTGACATTATTTACGTGGCACCCTAAATAGATGGATAAATGGCACGGTGCCATTCGCTTCTCTACTCTACCAGAGTACTAGTAGTAGTAAGTACTTAGATACCTTTTCAGTATTCGGGTGTACCATCTGCACATATTCACTTCCCCAACGGCACCACTTTATTTACAAACCATGAAACATTTTGTGGAGATGCTCACGTTGGTTTTTAAATATATTTTAAATTAAATAACGACCCAGCCAAAGTCATATGGTAGCAATACTACACCTGTGTGGGTTTGGACCTTGAAGGAATACGTCAAAACATCCTGTTCACTTCATAAACCGGTGGAAAAATATTAAGAACTAGAAAACACTCCGTGCATATCTCCGCCAAAGCCATTTTTACTCACAGTTAAAGATAATACGTGATCTCGAATCCCCATCCGGATTTGGATCCGCCTCAAAATCTAATCACCCGTTCTTCGGTCGTAGCCCCCCCCCCTCTATTTGATAATATTTAATCGTAATCCGTAAATAACCTTTTGTATATATATTGCACATAACCACATATGGATGATCCTTAAGCACAAAACCTCCCATCCGGATTTGGATCCACCTTAAAATCTAATCCACCCTTCTTCGGTCGTTGCCCCTTCCCCCCTTCACACTATTTAATCGTAACCCATCAATGACCTTTTGTAGATATATTGTAAACAAACACAAATACCGATGCTACTAATCGCAAAACCTCGGCAAAACTCTATCACCGGAGGTAATAATAAATATGGTTACATAGTTTCTTTTTTTTTCTTGTATTGGGCATTTTGTTCCCGGGTCTTCCATGATGGAGTGCATGCCAGATTTGCACCTTTGCACTCCACACTGCTCTCTGCACTTTCATAACTTCATACTTCTCTCCCCCTTTTCAGTATCATTGGTTTTCATTTTAAAATGGGGGAAAAAAATATATTTTTATGGTCCCGTTAACTTATGTTAAATTCATAAAAAGCGCTCTTAAATCATAGATAAAAGTAGGCTAAGTTTGGTGGCTGTGTAATATGACAAGTGTTAAGAGATTAAATACTTCACGAAATGTTTGGATAACAAGGAAGACCTCGGTGGACTCTGGTGGCCTATTTCCTCGTTTCTTATATTTCTTGGGTCTACATTCTCCACGATTCAAAGTGAGTGTGATGTTAAAGTGATGTGAACGTCCATTCTTCCACTTTACACACCATTGTAGGCTCTGATTGAAGATGTGATGTTAAAGTGATGTGAACGTCCACTCTTCCAGTATATAAACCATTGTAGGCTCTGATTGAAGATGAAGAGGAGTTAGTTGTTGTTTCTCCCCACGCAACAAATTTGCTTCTCTCTTAAAGCCTATAACTTATAACTGTAAGGAAAACGGCGCAGTGCCGTGCGTGTGCGCATGGCTTTTACAAACTCACGGGTGTACGTCAGTGAACGGGTTTTGTAATCAACTTCCTGCCTTTGACTGTTATCTGTAATGGTCGAATAATTTGTGCACACGGCGCTCTGGTTGGGGATGGGTGAGAGGAAGAAGCTCTTATGACTCGGCCAAGTTTGTTGCCATGCAAGATTATGCAATTGAATGCGTTCATTCGTCTCCCATTACCAGAGAGAGAGAGGGGCAATTTTGGAGCTTCGATACACATACACACACGCAGCCTTTATGTAAATGCGCACATCCACGCACAGCACTGGCTGAGACGGCTTGCGCAAGTTCGACTGGCTGAGCTCTGAGCAAAAACGGAATCTCCCCCGATTGGCTCAGGGTACCAGAAATAATGCGTTATTTGAAACGAAGAAGCAACAACCAACGAGGGCATATACCGCTCATGACCCTAAGGGCACACAACTCTCATTAACATATCTCCAATGAAGGCATTTATCGCGATCTTTAGGGCATGTAGGGTACGCAACTATTCAGATGTCAGTTGCAGCATTCCCACGAAGGGGCATCTTTTGTGAATATTTGAAAAGTGACTTAATAGGTACCATCAATGGGGTTGATCAGAGCCTACTTAAAACAGTAGGCTTATTACTGAGATAGGCAACAGGCAGTGTGAATCTAAAGACCCGTGGTGGGGACTGGAGGGCACGCAAACTGCTTGCCCCATTCACTCGCGCCTCCTCATCATTTTATTTTCCTCGATAACCATTAAACGCCTTGGTTGGATTACTTTGCTAATTTGGGTGCGGTGATGCGCACCGACCTATACTGCCTGGGGTTTCCAGCACCGGATTGCACAGTTTGAGCTTATCTTCAACGCTCTAAGTAGTCTCCTCTTCTGGCTCCTGAGGGGTTACATTTTCACTACCAATTCCACACTTTTCCAAACCTCACTCAACCGCCATTAAAACTCCTCCTTTCTCTACCCCCAAACCTTCCTGACTGAAATGCCACTGTTGGTACTTTTTTATACCATAATATCAATGTTTCCAATTTTGTTAGGTTATGTGGCCACATTACTCGTGGTTCTGATTATACGTTAATCAGTAGGCCCAACGCCACTGAGATAATCTCTATGATAATCTATATGACCTCCATCAATATATGTATGTGATAATCTATATGACCTCCATCAATATATGTATGTGATCGTTTTATATTTAATTGTTATAATTAAAAGCCCCAATAGCAATAGGAACAAAATAAAATTATGTTGAGGTTCCAATATTTAGGCGCGAAAATATTATCTTCACTTAATATAGTTAATACCTAACTAAAAATGTTGAATAAATTCATTTAAGTACCATTGATGAGCAAAAATAAAAATTTTCTCTGATATTACTGCACTTTATTTTATATTCAAATCAGTGCACCCATGGATGAAATTGCATGGTTGCTACTAGGTGAGGTATCCATAGTTGAGTTACACTTAGTGCATAATGGAGCCGATCACGCTGTTTCGATTTGATGTTCAACACCATTGAAAACCACCACTCGCAATGGTAGAAGCAGCCGCATAGACATTCGGGTAATATTTGAGTTACGTACGACTCATTCATAACCCAAACTCAGTCAAGTTCTCTTCGTATGAATGTTTAGCAAGTGAATCATTTTGGAGTTCAAAAAAATTCATCTTGTATTGCCTCTGGCAAGTTCTCCACATAAAGGTCGACAGGAAAGGTATTTATCCCAATTTTGGTTTTATTGTCATCTAAATCAGGAAAATACCTCCGCATTTCTGTTTCCAGTAACTCCAGATGTTTGAGAATGTCGGTCTTTAGTAATGCATCAAGTCTTTTCCAGTGTTCTCTTGCACTTCATACAGTTTCTCAAACATAGCGGTGTTCACTTTCCAGTGTTTTTTTTTCTGCTTAGCGACAATTCTTCCGAGATTATCTTGAACTATTATAATATTTCTTGTCATTGAGCTTGAGCTGCTTCTGCTGTTCAAAAATATCAACAAGATGTGTTACCTGTTCATTCCACAGTTATCTTCGTAATGTTTCAAGGAGATGTTTTGCTTGAACGTCCAAGAAATGTTTGACTTCTGTGCGAAGTTCATAGAAACGACTCAACATTTCCTTTTGAGATCCACCGTACAGCAATGTAGGATATCAAAGTTTCAATATTCAGCATTCATATCTTTGTAGAGTCGAACGCTAAGGGCCTCTTCCTTAATGGCATCAACAATCTTAATTACTATTTCTAAGTCAGGACCTAGAGAGGACTTGCATTGAGGTTTCTTTTGCTTGTGATGCTCTGTTCATCTTCGCTTGGAACGTGCATTTTTAACCAAGCATGGCTGGAGCACCATCTGTGCCCACGCGACATATATTCTCTCACTGAATTTCTTCAACTGTTGTTGTCAAGTCCAAGGTAATGCAAAACAAGAAATCTTCCTTTATATTTCTTATAACATAACGAACGTATGACAGTAGGTGGGTGCAGGAACTAACATCATTCGAGTCTTCAACTTCGAAAGCAAATAACCCCAAAGTTCCCGCTATAATTTCACTCATAACTTACTTTTGATATCTTAAGACATATGAATACGACGTAAAGCTGTTTTATTTGACAAGAACATTGTTCAACTCTGCGAGCTTTCAGCTTTACTGAAGATGCGCTCTACAATCGAGCCTGTTTTTGTTTTGTTTTTCTTTATATCAGGTTGGAACCAAAGTAATGCCCGATTTTCTAGAATAAAGGTTTGATAGTATTTATTAATCATGTGCTCTCTTGTTATCGTTTAGGAAAGCTACAATGAGTAATTTAAACCTTTTTATTTCAGATTATAAAAATATTGCTTATAGTCTTCTTCGATATTTATCCCTATGTCGTCCCATTTAAAGATCACATTAGACATGTTTACCGCAATGAATTTCATAAAGGTGCGAATGCAAGTACAGTGGCAAAATCCATTCAGAGCACTTATTGGGGTGATGCAGTAAATGATAGAAGTTGAGGAGTTGTTTTTCCCATTTCCTGAACTGAGGATTTCAGTCTAAAAGCTGAACCAAAAGAATGACAAAAAGAACTTGATTTCGAAGAGTTAAAAGTTGTTATCACAGTAAATCTTGCTACAACTTCTAGGGAACTCCCAGAACAATTTAATTTAACGTACGACTGTCCTACGCCGAGTGACTGTAAAAGAGTCCCTCACCAAAGGTTCACGGCGGCGAATCTACAACAGTTTGATGCTAGCTGTGAGTCATTGCTTTCGCGACACCTTCAGGCACCATTTTTGGGCAGGCTTGTTACTGGTTGGTGATCAGAAGTGGATCTTTTATCATAACGTAAAACACTGCCGTTCGTTGATCAGTGAAGGAAGCAGAATTTCTCAATACCCGAGAGGAGGAACTTCTTCAAAAAAATATCTACTGAAATCAACTTCGTCATTTTAAAGCGGCTTTGGGCCAAAGGCCCAAACAACTCGAATGACCAATGATCTCTTGTAGGAGCACGGTTGGGAAATATTGTTTTATCCTCTCCTGACCTTGTTCCTTCTGATTATCATTTGTTTAGTCTTAGGTTGACATCAAGAGAAGAGGTTGAAGACGAATTGGATTCATATTTAGCATCAAAACCTGAGGAATTTTACAAGCCTGGCATTTATAAGCTTGTGATAGATAGAATGAAGTTCTATAAAGCAATGGACGTTATGTATGATTAAATATTTAATAGTCCTAAGTTGTTTTTTTAAAATTTTTATTATATTCCCTAAAATCGGACATTAACTTTCGTTCCAATCTGAACTTCATAAAAAACCTGTACTGTTGGAAATAAAACAACTTAGAAACTTCCTTCATTTAACTTTTCGTTTTAATTTTCTTCCATGCTGGTTGAAAAAACAATAAATATCATGTTATGCATGCGTTCCATGAGTTTTCTTAAGATGTAACCTCCGCATCTATCGCCTCATGGATTCTATACTCCAAACTTTGTGACACAGCGAACCTTGTTGTTTCTCTTCGCCAGACACAATAGTAATTGGATGCAAATCCAAACTTTATGTATTCTACAGAATATTTTCAGTTCTTACATGTTGAAGTATCTCATATCTACAGTAGAGTCGAGTAGTACGTTGGTAATAATTTAACTTGTTTACTGGAACCACAAATGAAGTATATGTAATATAGAGACATGTTTTCTATAACATTTAATACAAATATATGATTCTGGATTACTGGAACCACAAATGAAGTATATGTAATATAGACATGTTTTCTATAACATTTAATGCAAATATATGATTCTGGATTACTGGAACCACAAATGAAGTATATGTAATATAGACATGTTTTCTATAACATTTAATATAAATATATGATTTGGGGTTTAACCTAGAGATGAGTCAGAGAAATTATAGGAAAGTGAGATTTTTTGTACATTCGCCATTACCAGACCTCACCCCCCTCCACTTCCTGCACAAGGACAATCCTCATTATTCGCTCATGTAGTAACCGAAAATAGAGGGTGCCCGCCCCCCAATTGGCCCCAAACTTTCCATAGGCTTCATTTTTTTTATGTTTTGTCGAATTAAGAATTGAAGCCTGTTTAAAGTAGAGGCTTCATTTCCTAATGTTTTGTCGAATTAAGAATTGGAGCCTATTGAAAGTTGGGGATCGTTTTGGGGGGTCACTTATTTTCAAATTTCCTCATGCTCCCCCCTCTCCCCACTCCCTTAGAAAGTATTCCATGCCCCCCAGGGTTGAGAATCTCTGCTCTAATATAAAGGATAATACCAACGAGGGCCTATCATCAGACAGTAAATGGATATCTGTAAAAAAAGGGTGAAGATAAAGGAAGCGTGGGAGGGAGGGGGGTAATATATAGTCGCAGATCCACCTGCACCTATTGGGGCCTGGAGGGCACCAATCCTTCAGATGTTAGCCGCAGGAAGGTGGCTCATGCTGCACACATCCCCACTTAAAAAAAAAATAAAGCTGGAGAGTTCCGCTTGCCTTCAGTAGCCTTCTAAGCATTTTAGTGTTATATAGGCTTCTGACCTTGCAGTGTTTTCATGCCCTTGAGTACGCTTGCAAGTATGTATTTAATTGAAGTAGGCTTTTGACTTGTAATTTTAGGCATGCTTCTAAATAAACATCAGAATATTGTACAAACTTTGGGATAGGCTTCTGAACATTGTAGTTTTGTGCTTTTAGATTCTTCAAAATAGGTTTTGAGTATTAGTTTTGCATATGCTCTTGAATATGCTTCGGGGCATAATTCTGTGCCTGTTTTTAATATAATAAACTTGTGAAAATTGTAGTTTGTGCATGCTTTGAAAGAGGCTTTCTAGCTATTTTGTTTTGTGCGTACTTTTAAATAGGCTTCTGATGTATCACTATCCAGTTCAATTCTGCATTTTTTTACCACTTTTATCCTCTTTGTGGCAATTATATTTTATTGGTCTATAATTGCCCGCAGTTGAGAGTTTTGAGTAATTTTCAACTGCTCTATAATTACATTTTCTTCGATAATTTCCTCGACAAAGCACGAAAGTCTCACAAAATGGCGGGGCGGGTGCGTTCAATGAAGCTTTGTTAATAATGACGGAAGCGTTCGCAACTTTGTTTCTTTATTAGGATGGTTAGTTTTATACACATATGCGCATAAACACTAAATAATGTGTTCATGAACTCATTTTAGTGTTCAATGAATTATCGAGAGGGAAAGCGTTTCGCGCATTGAGGAAGGCTAGTCGCCAAATGGCGCCTTCCCTTCGTGTCGATTTCGTAGAGTTCGGCGTATCCGTTAAATTATTTGCTGCCAACGGTGCAGCAAGATATGTAAAGTGAAGAAAAGAGGAAGTGAATGTGTTTGGGGATAGCTTGTCGGGTTGAGGACGGGAGAGCCTTTGTAGGCTCCTTTTATGTTCCTAACTACTGGTGTTGGGGCGAGAAGGCACGCAAACCTTCTAGATGTCAGCTGTAGCAAGGTTGCCGAAGCTACCCTTGCCATCGTCGTTGGTAATCAATTGCAAATCAACGCCCTCATAGTCTACCAGGCAATGTACCTCATATTTTCTCTTCATATAACTTCCGTTTATAATAACGCTTTCAAACGCTATCTGGCCTAGATGTCTTTTTTGTTTTATCGCATAATTGAAGAGATAAATCTTTTTCTTTATTCGGCATCATACTGTAGGTTAATTTATTTTGACAACGAGATAAAGTGTAACATTGACACTAATACTAATAACTGGTCGAGCTGGGCTGCGTTACTTCCTATATTGAGGGGCGGAGGGTATACGAGTTGTGGAAGTACTATAATAAATGGGTCATAAATCATAATGGTTTCAAGTGTTTGAATTTTGCTAGTTATACGCTATATTCTTCACTATATTTTTAATTATGTTGGTGTACCCAAAATAACATGAGTAATTGTGACAATTGTAATTGTAACACACGTGTGTAGTTTCTAATAGATTATCTATGTCTACTTTTTTTTTAATGGGAATGGTGTATACATAGGATTAGTTTGACAAATCTTCAAATACTTTACCCCCAAAACCCGCCTTCAGCGGACTTGAACTTGTTAGGCCTAGACCAGTTTTCTTCGATTGTTGGACGAGGTCTGGCGATCGTTATAAAGTAGATAAGGACACTTTCAAGACAGCCTATTCCTTCTGTGAATAACATGGAAACATTTAAGGACGATAACCCGTTTACGTGGAATTCTCAACTTCACGATACCAAAAATACCAACCCTTTTAAAACTGGTTCTGTGTTATATTTGCTGCTTCCACCCTCTCTATCTTGGGGCGAAATGTTCGTATGCCTGCCTGATTGGGATATGAATCGTAGTGATGTAAAATTTATTTAAAATTGAGATTAATTTCAGAATCATTAAATTTTATCACCATTTTGAGATCGGATTATAATTATCAAACCACAAGTATTTATGTTTTAAGAGTTCTTTTAACGCGTGTAATGGAGTGAGGCGGTGAGGATGAGGCTTTTTGACCACCCCCAAATTCTTCCAGTAAAACTAATTAATTTATGGTTTATTTCAGGTAAGAAGATGTACCGGTTGTGTAGGCATCTACTAAGAATCCAAGGTAGGCTTTCTCAGTCGCCCGCTTGTAGAGAAAAAGTAGGCTTGCAAGTGTGCTTGCCAAGTTGACCGTAGTTGAAAGCGTTCCAACATACCATTCATATTAGTAGTAGAAGAAACATTATTGCAATTACTCGATACTATTAATAAGAGAGCGAGTTGTAAACGGTGCTTGTTTGTTTGGAGGTAGATAATTATGGCTGAATTCTCATTGATATATACATAGTTGTTAGCCAAAATTATATATGGCATCGTGAATAAGTTAAAGCCTACTTACTGGTCTATTGTCTCCAATGTGAAAGTTTAGCGTAAAATGAAGGTGTGGTGGTATACGTGAAAATCTGCCACAAGTATCTGCTAACAGAATGGTGTACACATACCTTATCTTCCAGGACAATCGCCCACTTAATGAATTATAAAACCACAATAAAATAATTTCCTGGTTGCTGGGTATTATGGGTATGTGCCGAGACGGTGTGGAGGAGAACATAATGTGACTTATTCACTCACATACTCGTGGATAGCAAATAAACGTACACATGGATGGCAAAAACCCCAACAAATTAGGCAAATTTGAAGTAAAAAAATAAATAAATAACGAAGCAATTATAAATGGAAAACGAAAATGTTCTCAAATTAGTGGTAAATATGTAGCAAAAATAATGGTGGAATATTTTAATAAAAATAAAGGTTAAAAAAATCACCCAAATTATTTACATTCATACATATAATCGTAACTGGATGACAAGCATTATTTCAGTAGTGAAAAAATAATCTATATGTTTCCCTTGAAATTTAATGTCATTTATATTTCGGGCACTGCATAATTATATAAAATAATCCAATGAATCCTTCAGTGAAAATAAATACCCAAATTCAAACCCTAGGCACTGGGCAGCCTCACTTTGACATTTCATACATGAATGTTTTTCGCGCATTCAATGCTTGTAAGAAATCCGCTAATGTTGATATATTCAAGATTTTTACACAATATATTCAATTTAGGAAGATAAACAGATTTTTTTTTTAGTGGTTTTATGACCATGGATATGGTTGAAAGACAAAAGTAAAAGGTAGGCTCACTTAAAATCCACCACTATTTTTTCATCACTAAAAAAAGTAGGCTCCCTCTAAAAAATCACTTGCATTTTATCACTGAAAAGGTAGGTGCACTAAAAGTCCAATTGCTTTTTATCAATCAAAAGGTGGGTTCTGTCAAAGTCAACTATTGCTTTTTATCACCGAAAAAGTAAGCTCACTAAAAGTCCATTTTTTATAACTGAGGAGGTATGCTTACTCTGAAAGTCCACTCTCGATTTTATTATTGAAAGGTAGGCTTAATAAAAGTCAAACTGCTTTTTATCACTGATCAGGTAGACTCGCTAAAAGTCCACTCTGGCTTTTTATCACGGAAAACGTAGGCTCCGTCAAAGTTCTCTTTTGTTTTTTATCAATGAAAATGTAGGCTCACTAAAAGTCAAACTGATTTTTATCACAGTAATGGTAGGCTCACTTAAAGTCCACTCTTGCTTTTTTTTTATAAATGAACAAAAGCATATTTTTTTCCCATAGTAATTCTGAGATTCGACTTAATAATCATATGACGATAATCATATGACGAGCTCCTTAAAACCCGATTCACTATCCTGTTGCACAAATTGCTAAGTATTTCTTAATAGGCCTCGTTCTTGCTTGGGGATTTATAATTACACAAAAAATACAGGGTGATCCCCAAATTCTCCTCAGTGTTGAAAAATGTCTTCCTTGTTCTTGAATATACTCAGGTTTATTGGCAAAGATGCCATAACGATTTCTCTTCATTTCTACTTTACTCCTTTTTACTTTGGAACAAATTTTATTCTTTTTACTTTGGAACAAATTTTATTACTGCCTGTAAACTTTGGGATCCCCCTGTATTTCAAAAAAGCTATATGATTTGATTTGAGAGGAAGTGTGCGTTAGTCTTCTTTTTTGCAATCACGTAACAAATTGGATGTGTTAATAAACTATTTTTTTGGTTACTCTTTGCGATTTTCTTTTATTCCTGTTTTCTTTCTATCGAATAAAATCCTCCTCGTTTGTCCTCGTCCGTTTTGGTTAAAAATATGGATCTTAGAGATGATCGTCATCACTGTTTTAATATCCGATCAAAAACTTGCCAGATTTATCCATAACCCTATATTTTAAGAACGAGATTTTTTGAAGGTCTGAATAAGACTTTTTCTTTTAGTTCGGTTGTCACCTAAGAAGATTTAATTTTTTTATCAAAGTTATTTCTAATAATTCCTTTATAATGTAAAAAAAAAAATGGTAAAGTTAAAAAATAAATATAAGTATCGAATTTTTGTGACTTTTTTAAAACTAAAAGAATTAAATCTATTAAAATTTTGGCATGGAAATTATTATAGCAAATTTAGATTGAGAAAAGAAAAAAGAATCATGATAGGCCGTAGGACACATACCGAAGAAGAAGAAGTTAAGATGAAGAAGAAGAAGAAAAGGGTGTTCAGGGTGTTAAAATGTAGAGTCTATAAAGGGGATTAAAAAAGGCGGTTAAGATTGGCAAATAAGGCCTAAGGCCACACCCCGCAGGGGTGCCTGTATAACCAAGCTCTTCCTGTTAAGGAAGAGAACAGCAGATTGCTTTATTTATGAATTATTTTTAGTCCCCTGCGCGCGACTCTATGTCGTTCGGTCGGATAGCAACCATTTTACTTTTCAATCAGTTTTGGGAAAATAACATCATAACTATTCGGGTGATATAATTGCTAAGGTCCTCCCAAGGTTAGTTCGGGAATTATTAAAAGAAAACTAACTATGGGTCGGATTGCCCCACTTGTTGAAAGTTTTGAAAGTCATAATTTAGAATAATTGAGAGCACGCGACTTAGGTGTGTTGACCTTGTTTATTGACGTTAATGTAGGTTTTTTTTCAATCTACATGGAAATTGGGCCTACACATCATCAGGCATAAAGCTGTATGAATTTGTATCTTTCTACAACAATTCTACAGATAATCTTACTCTATTGAATGGTCCAGATTAAATTAAGAATAAAGATAATTCACTTTTATCTGGAAAATATTTTATTTATAGTTCAATATTATTTGGAATTTGCTCTTTGATTTAATCTACGTAGAAGGGGAGAAGACATATGGTTAAAAAAATGGTTCGTGAGGCAACGAGGTTGAGAATCCAAAATCCTATTGAATATAATGTTCAGCTTTTCACCTTGAATGGCCAAACCTCTCATATGCATGTTCGTTCCCAGTTCCATAAATTTAGCAATTTTGCTATGAAGTTCTCTATTACCCATCACGACTAGCCTAAATGGCTAGGAAGAAGGAACAATACGCTTATGTTGCTGTTAAAATTAACATATTTAAATCCAACATTGTTTTTATTTTACTTAAAATTAAGAAGCAAAAATATCACGAAGGTACTAAACATAAAATTGGTCGATGTTTGGAGAGACTGAAGTTAAGAGGGAGTTAAAATGTGTGGAAACTACATGGCAACATAGATGCTATTGCATTTTATAATATCCCTTATATATTCTGCCTATATCCCCCGCTGGCTTTAGTTAACAGATGGTGTTAACCCGCGGCAAAAAAACCCCCTTTAAAATCGATGTTTCCAATTTGCCTACCGGCAAATTACACGTTGGTTTTATAATACCGGCAGAGGCCTTCACTAAATTGTATTTGCCTTTATATAAGGTTTTTATCACACCGTATCCACTGCTTATAAGGGTTATACCAGGTAAAAAAAATCCATAGTAGCATATAAATAAAAAAAAGGTATATGAAAATCTTTTTGATCCACCGGAATAGATTTTATATACTCGTATATATACACTGTGTGTGTGTGTGTGTGTGTGTGTGCCACAAAAGTTAACAATGTTAGAAATGCCACTGTACATACTTTTAGTTAACGCAGTTTAATTAAATTTACAACGCAGGTGCAACTTTATATAATAAATACATTGTAGCGATCAGAAAAGCAAAATGGTAAAGAGGAAAAAACTTTATAAAGGTCAATACTGAAATTTAACAACACATTCATGTAAATACATCTACAAAATGTCTCATTAAAAGCTAATCCTCATTTGTTCTAGGATATTCGAAACTAAATGCGAGGTTTCTTTCGTCATCGTGTAAAGCTAATGCGTCTTTCCTTACAAGATAGTCCTACTGTCAACTTCGTCATCATGAGGGAAAAACAAACATTTTTGTAAACGAATTTTAGTTTTTCATAAGAGTGGCCTTGGGTACAGAAAGATCTCTGTATGACTTACAGTACCTCTAAATTTAGTTGGTACTATGATATGTCACTGGAAGTCTCTTAATTCATCCTTTGGATCGTTCAGGTCGACCTCGGATGTTAACGGAACGTGCAGCTCGAAAAATTGCTAGAACATGATGTGATAAACCACAGACTACTCTTAGAGAGCCATAGAAAGACCCGAAAACAAATAGAGTTAAAGTTAGCAAGGATACATAAGTAGAACGCTGCGACGTTGTGATCTCATGAATTCACCGCTTGGATCGCCTTCTCGCTGAATCACTCACGCTTGGTAAAGCAATCACCGAAAGCATCTTTCCGCCCTTACTTCGAAGAGGATTTTCGCCGCCGAGGTTGGAAGTTTAAATACGAAGGAAGTTACGAAGAACTACATCTGTAAATCTGGAAGAAAATTCACACTCGTTAAAAGAAGATTTCAAGATAGAAGAACATCTCAACCTCACCCTCATCCTCATTCTCATTTTAATTTCATATATTGTCTCCTACACCTTTTTCTCTACCACACCCCAAATCCTCCCATTCGGGAAGTACTAAAAAAGAGAGAATTAATAGTTTTCATTAGGCGCATCATACTCATCATGACTGCCTAATCCCCACCCCCAACCTGGGCGCTATGCCTTGACTAGTGGACGCTGTCATTTCAACCTCGTCTCAACTATGCAGTGCACTTGCGATTGCATAAGTGGGGGTACAGGAGGAGGAAGGTTTGAGGAATAGCCCGCTGCCAGATACCCGTATCAGAGGAACCCCCAGATAATGGACCGGGTTGCAACCATCTTAGGGGAGCTTAATCACTCCGCCTGTGAGGGACCACCAGAATTGCTGAGGGACATGCAACCGCGGTTTTTAACTCCATCGAGGGGGTGGTACCCCCGGTTGATTCCACGCTAACCAATAAAAGTCCGTTACATTTCACCCCTCGAGTGGAGCCCACCCGGGTCCATCATTTCATCCATCATTATCTCATTCTTGACGGCCAAACTAGTGAAGGCGGGGCCAAAAGGAAGGGGAAGGGTCCAAAACACCACACCAACATGGATGACAATATGGAGTATAGAAGACTCCCACTGAGAACCGAACCCGGAGCACAAAAACTCGAAAAAGGAGTGCGTTGCCCTATGTCATAAACAGAATGACCTAGAACGCCTGGTGGCGCTCGAAGGACTAAAGGCTCTAAGGAAGATTGGACTTGCCCCAAAACTGCCACCACAACTCCTGGCAAACCGCTCCTTCGTCTGTCGAGAGGTAGACCTCTATGTGGGATCTCACACAAAAGAGGAGATCGAAAGGGAAAACCAACATCTGAAGATCGCAGAAATCATCAAATTTGGACACCACAAACACGTGTTCAAAGTCATTTGCGCCTCGGTGGAGATGGCAAATAAGGCAACCAACAACGGGATCCTCCTTGCCTTCGGAATGAGGATACCCCCTCAAAATATGGAAAAGGAAAAATTTGTAAACGTACAAACCTGCTTCCAATGCTATGCCATTGAGGAGCTATGACAAAGAACTGCTCAAATTAGGACAAAAAAGTATGCTCAGAATGCGGAGGTAACAATCACACATTCAGGGAATGCACAGAGACTACAAAGAGATGCATTAACTGCTAAGCTCCACATAGGCAGTGAACTATCCAAAGAGAAGAAAAATAATAAACAAGAACGAAAAAGAATTAAAGAATAATCAGACATACGCCAGCGTAGCAAAAGCTACGGTAACAGAAATTAAGGATACACAAGAGTCCAAAATCAATATCACTGCTAATGAAGGAACAGGGCTGGACATTCTAGCATGTATTATGTACGCGCACGTACAAAAAAGATACGCTCAATCTTCTCTTAGAGAAAAACGGAGTAAGGAAGATGTGGTTCCCCCTGACCCCCTCCCCCCCTTCCCCATTGGCTCTCGCATACAGGGTAACGGCGGGAAAAACTCTTCAAATAAAAGATATGCTGGACATAGGAGCAAAGATAGAAGAAACGATCGAAACCGACAAACCTAATGAAGAGGAAAAAGAAACGGAAACTTCAGGGAATTACCAAAAAGAGGAAAAGAAGAGCCATAAGAAAACAAAAAAATACCCAATTAAAAAGAAGCAAACCGAATGGGACACACAAACTAACACGGAAAGCGAAACGGAAGAGGAAGGCTGTCGTTACGAAGCAAGAGACTTTTTAAACTTAAGATCTACGTAAACGAGGCCTATCCCCTACCTAAAGGTACTGAAATGAAGGATATAAATAAAGGTATCGAAAAAGTGGCCTGTAAATGGAATTACATGACAGACCATGATGAGAGGACTATTCCAAAACTACTAGAAGAAAACAAAATAAGGATCTTCCCAAACAACGTCAAAATAATCAAGAAGGATACCTTCGAGAAGATATCAAACGGCAAATGGAAAAATCCCAAATCAAAGAATTAAAAAGAACAAGATTAATAAGAGATAAAGGATAACGAGACAACTAAGCTAAAAATACTTCATTTAAACATTGACGGAAGGAAATCAAAAGATGAAAATAATCAAGAGACCAAAAGAGCTATAGAAATAGAGAACATAAATTATGACCGTAAAATCTTCCCAAGCAGTAGGCTCCGCCTGCGACGTGAGGAACACCCAATAATAACAACAAAATAGGCCGAACAAGCAAAGCCTATCAAAAAGGCATGAACGCCACAAAGAAAGGTAACTATACAAAACAAAGGAATTTAGAACAACCCAACCCAAACATAAAAAGTAAATAAATACAGTATAAAAACCGAATTTGAATTAGAAGAACGTTACCCCAAGCAAAATTACCAATACGATATAGGAAATAAAAAAGGAAAACGAATAAAAACTTAAAAGCAACTAATACAACACAAACCCAAATGCAATTAGAAGAGCAGAAGATAGAAGAAGGACGTCAGAAGAAAGAGATCAGTCAGTAACCTGGCAATTATTAAACTACACACGCACACATTCCCCCCCCCCCAAAAAAAAAAAAGCTCTCATGCTATCTACTATTATCCTCACACTTTTCTCACCTCATATATATGATCTCATCATTACTGCAATCACACCACACCACACAACTTGGAAGGATCTTCGCTCTCTACGCTCTACAAGAATTATAATCAGCCGATAAAGGAGGAAAGGTCGAAGGGGGTCACCTCATAGACCGCTCCGATTTCTTGCAGGACATTACGTGGATGGTACTCGACAGCCAACTATCTATCTACGAGATCTTCGATCCAATTCCCCCCTGAATAAAAATTCCTTTATTTCCCTGGCACGTCACAGTGGTATGACTAAAACCCTCTCCATTCCTGCCCTACCGTGATCTGGCTCCGTGAATGTGACTCTACACATAGAGCTCCGTTGCAACTATGCCGTTCTACTTAGAAAGGGCATAATTGAAAACTCTGGGGAAAGGAGGTCTGAGGCTTACCCCGCTGCGGAACCGAAAGGAAGGAGCAAACCTGGATTGGGACTCAGTTACCAACGCGGGGAGTCATAACGCCCTACCCTGCGGTACCGTCCAAGACCACAGAGGGAGACTCTAACGTCTCTGTGAGATGTCGGATGCAACTATTAAATACCCAAAACCCAATAGAGGGGGCGGCACCCCGACTGGAATCAGTTGATTTTGACCTCAGTCATCATTAAGTCCGCCATGTTTTTACACCCTCTGAGGAGCCCAACCAGGTCCATACTCATCATTTATCACCACATCCGAGTCACTTTATAGGGTCGTTATCGGCGGGGCGGGGGGCCTCCCAAAATAAAAGAAAGAAGTTAAAAAAAGGCAAGTAACACGTGATTTCTCACACCACTACGCACTCCTAAACCTAGCCGCTACACATGACACCCCCATCACAAACATCATTAAGACGCACACAGCCCACAAACTCGTTTTCCCCGCACAGGAGGACGCAATAAAATTCCACGAAAACGCATCCAAAACACGCCGCTCTAGACCTACACACAAAACTAGCCGACGGTATAACTAAAAGACCAACCCCCTATGGTTGGCCTTCTCCACAGATGACTGACCTCCGTACACACCTCAGACAGAAGTATGGGGAGGAGGTCATCACCGACAACTACTTCAACCGTAACAAACAATGGGCAGTTATCATACTGTCTGACGAACACCACAAAACACTGCTGCTAGACCAAGGCGTCAAGGTCTGTGGCATCCTAATAAACCCGCATAACATTAGAGTCACAACTCAACATTAGACCCACGCACTGGCACCGGTGCTACAAAACCTGCCACACCACATGTAACTGTCAAGCAGACCTAGTCTGCTCAAAGTGCAGCATAGTGGGCCGCCACTTTACCACCTGCACAACCACCACACCCCTCTACTTCAACTATGGCGGCGACTATGTCGCCGTCAACCCCAAATGTCCTTACCTAAGTAAGGCCCGCTCTGATGCCATAACGGCTATACGGTGTCCTCATCCCACCTACTCAACCACACACTCCGCCCCCGCCCCTCACAAGAAAATTCGCCGGCGCAACGGTGTCAGCACCGCCTCCTGTCCCACCCCAGACACACCCAACCTCAGCAGCAATCCAAACCCACCCACATATCCCGACACCCGCCCCCACCCCAGCACCTCACACCCAGATACCCCCACTACTTCCGACACCCACCCCTACTCCACACAACACAACTAACGAGACCACACACCCTAGACTACACTTGGCCGCCTTGCTCTATTATAGCACCTAGGCAAAATACTCGAACGCATGATCAACTGCCGCCTACGGGAATACCTGGAAGAGAGGGACTGGTTCTTCCCCCACCAATATGGGTTCAGAGGGGCCAGTCCACTCAGGCGGCCGTGACCATCGTTCATGACAGAATACAAAACAAACCGCCAGATACATCAAAAGACACTCTCGATCAGCAAGGACGTGGGAAGGCCTTCGATAAAGTGTGGCACGAGGGACTCCGTTAGAAACTCGCCAACAATATGGAGTTACCTCTATGTGCCAGACGGCTCCTCTCCCACTACCTCACTGAACGAAGATGCCACATAAAATACAACAACACACTCACAACCCTTCACACCACGCTCAGGCGTTCCCCAAGGGAGCGTACTGGCACCCACATTATACATCATGTACACAAAGGACACCTCACGCCCACCCGTAAACTGCTGTCACACATACAGTGTCCTACGCCGATGACGAGACCATTCTCGTCAGTGGCCGCGGACCAGAAGAAATCGCGCTCCATGCACAAAGAATACTAGACGCGAAGACAGATTACGATGATAAATGGCTGATTGCCACGAACCCTCAGAAGACAGATTGCACTCTACGGCGCAAGAGACCACTTCATGCACAACCTACAAATCTCACAAAAACCAGACAGAAACCATCTAAACCCAACAAGGCTCGAATATACACAACATACAAAAATCCTTGGGGTATCTTTTGACAAGACCCTCAAGTTCAATATACATCAGAACATAACACAAGCAAGATCCTCACGTACAAATACATGGCTGCGCAGGTTCTACCCTGCGGGCAATAAACTACAGTTACACCTATATAAAACATTCGTGCGACTTATTCTCACGTAGGCCCCACTGTCACTCGTAGCCGCGAGTGTCACGTGGCAGCAGAAGGCTCAGCGCATTTAGAACTCCGCTCTGAATCGCTCTTGCCCCTCTCCCCTATACACGAGAATGGCCACACTACACGATAACAACAAATTAGCACCCCCTCAACACATACGCTTACACCAGACTCACAAAACAACTCGGGGAAACTCGCCAGATACCCATTATACACCACACTACATGTAAGAAGTTATGCGATGGCACCGCGATACCCCGCGGCCCATGACCACACGCAACCCATACCGTACTTCGCATAAACTAAAGGCATCATGAATAATGCGTTTCCGACCGAGCTGAGACGCCCTCCTTCCTGACCAGCCTCCACCCGTCGTCCAGTCACGATCACACCGAGTCCAACCTAACTACACCATGCATCGGTGTCTAGCCACCGACCTATCAACTCCTCCTATCGCTTCTTAAGTTATTTCCGCAACCTTTCCTCTTCGACTGCTTGTTCGCCTGTGTTACACAGTGACCCCTCTCCTTCTTTTCTATACACAGAAGGAAAAAAAATGACTGCAATCTCGGAGTAGTGAACTTTTCTCATACTCATCTCATTACCTCGGATCAGGAGGCAAAGGAATCGTAAAGGACCCTAAACGCCTTCAGCCCCATTAATTCTCAAGGACCGCCCTGATCTTGAAGGCATACTCAACAGCCAGTCAGCAGTGCATCTCCCAGAAGCCCTCCCCTCCCTCATTCCCTAATAGAAATACCTTAATTTCCATGCAAATCGTCACTGATATGATTTGCTACCCCCCCCCCCTCCCCTGCCCTGCTATGATTGCTCCGTGAACTTGACTCGCACACATAGTTCCGTCACAACTATGCCCATGCCCATCTACTTAGAGCGGGCATAATTAGTAGGTTTGAGGCTTAGCCCACTGCGGAACCCAAAGGAAGGCACAACCTGTAATGGGACTCAGTTACGATCTCGGGGAGGATTAACACCCTACCCTGCGGTATGTCGGATGTAACCGAGAAATACCCAAAACCCAATACAGGGGGAGGCATCCCCGACTGGAATCAGTTGATTCGGGTTCCAGTCATCATTAAGTCCGCCATGTTTTCACGCCCTCTGAGGATCCCATCCAGGTCCACACTCATATAACTTAACATCCTGAGTCCTGTTCATGGGGTGGTCATCGGCGGGCGGGGTTGGGGGGATGTGACCTCACCTCTTTCCAATCAAGAAGAGTACTAAGGCAGCAATCCCTCAACACTCACCATACACACCATGAGCGGTGAGTTCACTTTCCGCCTCACGGACATAGACAACAAACATGCACAAATCCAATAACTGAAACACTCAAACTCCAACAAACTCGACACCCCCATCACAAAGATCTCAACCACCCCCGCGGCACACATTCTCATATTTAGGTCATCTGACGATGTCCTGAATTTTCATACAAGCGCAAAAAACACACTGGCAGAAAAGCAACATCACACGCTGCTGCCAGACGCAATTACTCGTCGACACCAGGTACGGATTCGCCGTGCCAACCCACTATGGCAAGAGTTCACGGATGAGGACCTCCTGGTCGAGTTCAAGTCAGAATACGGCACGGTCATCCGCGAACTACATTACAACCACACCAAACAATGGGCGGTACTAACCATCCCAGACAAAATAATCAACTAGGGCATCAAAGTCCTGGTCACACTCACACATCCCCAAGCAATCGAGCAACAACATAACATACGCCCCAACAATGTTTCCGCTGCTACAAAGCGGGGCCCACAACCAACACTTGTTTAGAAGAACAGATATATTCAGAATGCAGTGAGAGAGGTTACTTTCACACTTCCTGCACCAACACAACACTCCTGTGCATCAACTGCGGTGGCAATCACACCGCAGTTAACCTGAAGTGTCCATATCTCGCCGAAAAGTGGGCTTGGGTCATTTCAGAGATGCGCAGACCACAATTCACCCCCCACACACAAACCATGCCTGCTCCCACTCCACCGCCTATCACAAGATCTTTTGCTGCCACTTGCGGAGCAAAGGATTGCTTGCACCCCCTCTTCCCACACTACACCTACGCACGAACACACACACCCTGAACCCAATTGCACACCATTGGCACACAACCCGAACATACATATACTCCGCCCGTAGTTACACACGTGCAAACTTCACACATACCAACAAACACACACAACACTGACTTCATGATAAACCGCGCCTGATGCTCTCATGGCTGGCACAAGATTAGGCTGGAGGTGACTTTTCCCTCTACGCCAATTTTCCGAACCAGCTCTTCGAGGCTAATGGAATAGAACGCATTGTCATTCCGGAGTCAATATTTAACACCTACCAGTTCCACCAAAACAGAAGTCCATCACTTCTGGCCACCCCAACAAACATTCCAAGACCACGCATCAACACCATACATGGCCACCCACAGACAACCCTTTGCCCCTCCGGCATCCTCCAAGATCCCTCACAACGACCCCCGCCTCTCCGTCCCCACTCCTGTTTCATCTTCTGTCCTCACCCCTTCACCACCCGCTCCGGCTTCCACTTCCTCCTCCTCTCCCCCCACTCTGCCTCCCTCTGCCCTTTTACCACTGACCATTCCAACCCCTGTTCCATCTTCTGTCCTCACTCCTTCCTCCTCTGCCCCCACACTGACTCCTTCTGCCCATATACCCCCAACCACTTCAGCCCCTGCTCCCAGTGGAAAACCAACACCCGCAACACTGGCACCTGCACCCACATCTATCCACATATCCAACTTACCTCCTCCCCTTTCCAGCACCCCCAGCAAAGACACCCTGCACCGATCAAGACCCCCCAAAACCACCCCGCCAAGCGCAGAAAACACAAAGCGTGAAAGTCGCTGCCGCCCCCATCACTCATAGAGTGTCAGGAGTTAGGGAGTCGCAAGACAGGTTCACGACACCTACGCTCTCGCCCAGAATATGTCGCTTGAGCTTAGTACAGCATCCAGATATTATACTCCTGAACTCTACTAGTCTTCATCCTCCTTGGACTAGGTTTCGCACTGCAGACTATTACACATATCTAACCACACGGGCGCTACAATTAGGATCGGCAATCTTAATAAAACGCCAAATACACCATACCCTCGGAGCCTCTACAGACGACTCCTTCATAGCCTGCAAAATAGACACACACTGGACCAATTCTAATTGTCACACACTACAGACCACCAAGTCTACAGTTACACATTGATGTCCCACTCCGGGCGCTATCAAACTATAACCTTCCGTAGGTTCCTAAACGCACATTCTTCTCCAACACTACAAATGAAGCGGGAAGCTACCTGGTCCGTGCCATGCAGCGTTTTTACTGTGAACACATTGGCCAGGCCTTCGCCACCTTCTTCGGTCAGCGCCAGGGGACCTCATCCCCGGACGTAGTCCTCCGTAACGACCACGCCACAAGACTCTACACACACACAACCCCCGGTCCCCATTTATTATCTGACCACATCCCCATATACCTTCTGATATCTACTTCTCCTATACTAATCCCCCCACCACCCTTATACGATTACAATAAGACAAATGGGTAAAGCTCGGTAACCACATAACCACACACACACCACATAACGTCAACCTCCAGTGCAACAGATCCTCACAATTAGACGTTTAGGTGTCCGTGACACCTACACGCCACACAAAACATACAAACGCATAAAACACCTCACCTTCTCCATACATACACAAAGACTCATCACGATATAAAACAATCACTATGGCAGAGGCCCACGACAACGCAATATCACAATCCTTCGTGCCCACATCCTCCGGTGCGTGCTTCTGGACAGGAACCGTCAGTGGGGCGAGGTCATCCGCACGGCGGAAGACGCTCGCTGCTCTGACCCTTCCTTCTTCTGGCGGCGCATCAGGAGTATGATGGGAACGCACCCTCCCAAGCCCATAAAACTACAAGTAAACAACCAGACACTCACAAACACGAATGATATCCTCGATGCATTCAGGTCCCACTTGGACCAAGTACACTCACATAGCTAACCCAAACCACGCGCACAAGATCACTTCCAGCTTGTTCAGGAATGGTGCAGGCTCCATGCCAATGAACAAGAGCTGGCCCCCTTGAGCGAAATGGAGGTGCTCGACAACTCAACCACATTAACTACCCCACTCACTATCGAGGAAACAAAACACTACATCAAAGCCACACGTAAACGTGCCCCTAGCCCTTCCGGCCTCCAAACCACAATCATTCATTACCTGCCAGAAAACATCTAGTGGACATTAGCACACCTCTACAATGCATCTCTAATCTCTGAATATTTTACGAAAATATTCAAGGCCTCACACAACATTCTACTCGATAAACAACACAAATACCCAAAACAAAAAAACAGTTACAGGCCTATTGCTCTCCTAGAGCAACTAGGCAAAATATTAGAACTCATAGTGAATAACCGCCTACGGAGCTTTCTGGAGGAAGGGAACTGGTTCTCCCCCTGTCAGTTTGGCTTCCGAAGGGGCCGATCTACCAGCTCGGTGATCACTATCGTTCACGACATCATACAAAAAGCACATTAATCACGAAGAAAAACACTCACTATCAGCAAGGATGTCGAGAAGGCCTTCGACAAATTGTGGCACGCGGGGCTCCGGTGGAAGCTAGCCAACAACACGGATCTGCCTCTCTGCACCTGAAGGCTCCTATCGCACTCCCTTGCGGATAGGAAATGTTACATACAACAGCACACTATCACGCCCATTCACTCCTCGCGCTGGGGTACCACAGGGCAGCGTACTGACACCCACACTTTTCATAATTTCTACAAATGACACTCCACGCCCTGAAGTAAATTGCACACACACACATACATACATACTGCCGTACGCAGACAACGATACCATTCTCGTCACCAGCGTGCGCCCTGACACACTTGCGCGCCGGGCACAAATAATACTAAACGAAAAGACAGAGTACGAGGATACGTGGCTCATAACCACCAATCCTCAGAAGACACAGAGGACAGACACTACAGTATATGGAGCGCAAGACCACTACATGCACAACATCCAGATACATGATCATATACCCGACCTACATTACCCAGCCCCCATAAGGCTTACATACAAACCCACAACAAAAATACTAGGGGCAACATTTGACAAGTACTTACACTTTCACACACCAAAACACCACACAACCAAAGCCAAACCAATGAACAACATACTGAAGAGGTTTTACCCCAGCAGTAAAAATATGCAGCTACACCTATACAAAACACTAATCAGACCAATACTTACATATGCACCAATTACACTAATGGCCCAAGCCACACTTGGTAGAGGAGTGCACAGCGCATACAGAACTCAGCTCTGAAGCGCGCCTGTTGTTCTCCTCTGTACACGAGAATGTCGAAACTTCACGACATAAACAAACTCACTCCTCTTAATACATACACCTTCACGAGACTAACTTGTCAACTGGGGAAACTCGAGAGAGAGCCCATTTACAATCACGTTCACCACATACAGTATGGTGCTGCTTGGGAACACAAATTCCCAGCAGCAAGAAACCACCAGCTGCCAGAACCACTATACACCTAAATAGCTGCATCGCAATATGTTTTCCTTGATTCTAAAAGACACCGGCGCGCCGAAGTGTCCCAGACACTACTAAGCCACCACGTCTCGACGATCTAGCAAGACTTAGACCTTCCCGAACCATTCCTCCAATCTCGCCAGTCCAATCACCACAATATCACATAACATTGTCATATACTCAGCACCGGTGTATAGCCACCGGCCTTTTATCTCTCCCTATCCCCTCTTGAGTTAATTTCCGAACCGTTCCTCTTTGACTGAAACGACCTCCTGGATATACACAGGAATCCCTCTCTTTCTATACTACTTTGTCTTGTCTTATGATCTCTTTTCTAGTACTCCAAGAAAGACCCCACCCACTCCTTAAGAAAACTCACCTTAAAGCTCGCAAAATAAATCGGCAACGTTCTGTGAACAAATTCCTTTGGTCAGATCAAACGAGAATAGAACTTTTCGGCCCACATTCAATCAGCAGGATTTGGAGAAAAAGGTGTGCAGCTTACGCACCAAAGAATCCGATCCCAATTCGGTGGTGGATCAATCATGGTACAGGGTATTTTTTGCTCATCGGGGATTGAAATAATGGAGAGATAGTCGAAGGAAGAATGAACGGTGAAATGTACAGGGGGATTTCTGAATTTGAAACTAAAATGGTATTTCAACAAGACAATAACATCAACCGTACAGCAAAACAAACTAAGAATTGGCTGAGGACAGGTAGAATTAATGTTTTGGAATGGCCAAGTCAATCACTCTCCTGACTTGAACCCCATCGAAAATCTGTGGAGGGAATTGAAACTCATAGGACAGAAACGAGATCCGCGTAACTTATCTGATTTGAAGAAAATCTGTTGAAGGAATTGAACAAAATCAACCCATGTACTGGAGACTACTCGGAAGCGCCTGCAAGCTGTAAATGACAACAAGGTACTAAACCATGTTAAATGAATGTGTTGCAAACTTTTGCTTTGCTCAAATTTTACGATTGTCCTTATAAAGTTTTTCCTTTTTAGCATTTTGCTTTTCTGATCGTTACATTGCATTTTATACATAAAGTTCCACCTGCGTTTTAAATTTAATTAATCTGCGTTAACTAAAACTGTGTAAATTTACATTTCTAACAGTGTGTTATAAACTTTTGCGGCCCACTATTAAATACCTTTGGGGAAGGAGTACAGAAGCATCGGGGGAGGGTTATTAGCAGATTTGAAGACGAGTAGGGGAAGAAAAAGAACATTAAGTAATTCTTTTTGACATGGATTATATTCATGATTGATTGAATATAAAGAAAATTTTCATTGAAGTAAAAATACTACGTTTGAGATTGATGTTTGTTAGAATAGAAATATAGTCGCACATTTTGGTAGTTACTCGTAGTTTTGCGATACACTTTTGTATTTTTAAAACATGGCGGTTGTGTGAATTAAGAAGTCCGTAAACGGAATGTTTATCCTTTTCTTTCTCAACGGTGAATTTAATTGATGGGGCTATTGATGGGGGCTATTCGGGCGTGTCAAAAATGAATTCACATTTAGATGGCTAAGCCACAATAATCCGGATACATTAATCAACATACCTGAACTAAATTAACGGGAAGTCGCATTTCTCCGGGGATCCTTGATAATAAAGACGAAAGCGATCGGAATCTCATTTTTTTCCTTTTTTGGGTATCATTATTTTTACTGGTGCTATTTGTTTGTTCGATATATATATATATATATATATATATATATATATATATATATATATATATATATATATATATATATATATATATATATATTGCACGCTTGGTGTAACTGCATGTATTCTTAGTGTTCGACTGAGGCTAGCGTGACAAACTCCATGCCGAAACTGGTCTCGAGATAATAAATACCACGCGCCTCCACAGTGGTTTTATATAATTTCATCTTAGTTTGGTTATGACTTATGTTTTAATCAAAGTTATTTCTAATCCTTTTATAATATCAAAAAACAAAATGATTCAGTTCAGAAATAAATATAAGTATCAAAATTTTGTTAATTTTTTAAAAAAACAAAATTAAAAAGGTGAAGTTCAGAAAATTTGTTTTTATATATCTTCTTCTATAACTATATTTTAGCAACGTGATATTTTGAAAGGGAGGAAATTTAGGTTTAGAGTTCCTTTTTAAGATTATTATAATCAGCCAAGTTCAGAAAATGTATAAAATTTAACAATGGCTGTTTTTTTTTAGATTTTAAAATTTTAATCTTATTAGCGAAGCGCAAGCCCTTGTCTGGTATATATATATATATATATATATATATATATATATATATATATATATATATATATATATATATATATATATATATATAAAGGCTCAAGGAAATGAAAATTGGTAACACAACCAGGAAAAACACTTAGGAGAATATCACACGAACCAATAAAAGCTGAAGAAGGAAAATGGGAGATGTAGAGAACGGAAAGATAGTACAAACTATCCAAGACGCTGATCAGCGTTTTGGTCATATAAGCGATGAGCGCTTAATGATACAGGTTCAAATCCAACTTCTTTATTTATTTTCATATAACGGTTAAAATAGTTTGTCCTATCTTTCCGTTCTCTACATCTTCCATTTTCCTTCTTTAGCTTCTATTGGTTCATGTGATATTTTCTTAAGTGTTTTTCTGGGTTGTGTTACCAATTTTCATTTCCTTGGGCCTTTAAATACATCTATAAATGACGTGTCATGTGATTTTCAAAATATATATATATATATATATATATATATATATATATATATATATATATATATATATAACTGGGTTCATTCAACTAAGTTGATTTAATGACTAGACACGGGCCAGATTTTTGAAATAGCCCTTAGGCCTATAACCGGACAAGTAGAAAAGCCTCTTGCTGCTTATAAAACTGGAAGAATAATTAGCGTCCTATTATTCTTTCTCATTTTTCATTGTGTAATTGCAAATTTTTGTCATTAATTCTTTTAAAATGCTGATGATGTAAGTGCATCGGTATTTTTAGCGAATAAGTCAGCAAAATTTCACTTCACTTTAGCGTTTCGCTAAATTTAATTCCACCCTAACTTTTCCTCTTTTGTGTTCATGTGTTGGCGACATATTGAAAATTAGATACATGCACATACGTACGCACATACGTCAAAAATAGTTTATTGGTTCTTTTTTGTATTTTTCAGAGATTGCTTTGACGATTAAAAATTCTGCCTGGGCCATACATACATGTAATCTACCTCCAACGAACAAAACAAATCCACACACAATGATTGCATAATAGTTGGCGAAATCGTTAAATTGTTTTTTGATTGTCACTCTTTTTTGAATATATTAGATTATATTTAGATCAAAGATGAACGGATTGATGCGTTCTAAATATATCGAACAATACTTTTGATGTGAATGGTCCAGCAAACATAGGGATATCAAGTATTTCTGGAAAATGTGTGTGTTCGGGATAACCATGTTTATTTAACGTTTCTGTATGAGTCTGAGTTGTGTCTAGCCACATGTCTCGCGGCACGGCCGCTCCGCTGCCAGGCGCACAAGAGCCAACGTTTAATGTAGTGTCATTCCAACGCAGTTGCCGTTGTTGTACGGCATTTTTTAAGAAATTTTAGACTTCATCATAATGACTTTTTCTTGGAATTCCAAGCTACCAATGGTAAAGCTTTATATTTCGGTCTTCCCATCTTCTGAGCCCCAAGGGACACGCTGTGTTAGCCCAAAATGGTGATATGGACGTTGGTAGCTGGTGTTTTAGAGGGAGGGGGGAAACTTCATGATGTTGACAATTGTTCTCTATCTCGTCGGATTTGGCGAGCCAAACCTAGGCAGTCTTTCTCCATCGATCGATGTCGCGTTCATGTAAGGCTGAAATTTAGGTCAAAATGAACGCTTCTTTGTTCCTTATCAGCAGCAGCCTTTCTCAACTACGCTTCGCATGGACTTTTCGGGGCCCACTAGTTTTTACGACATTGGCCATTGAAGCAAGCAGCCAAATAAATACCCACTCATTCGCCGACTGATCTCAGTATGGCCTTGCATCATATCATCGCTAGTTGGCATGTCCACATAATCTCTTTTCTTTTGTATTTCTTTGGTGTAAATGAACGCCTGATTGTATTATTTTCGCGATGGTGTTGATTGAAGTTCTTATGAGGCATTGATTGGGCTAACTAAAAAAAATAGCGTGTGTCTATAACTCTTCCCAGGTACCTCTGCTATTTTAAGATGTCTGCACGGAATTTTCGGCCATGTTGCAATTACTGCCAAGATTCAAGAAACAGCTGCGGATTTTAGAAAATCTGTTTATTGTGGAAATCTGACACTCATTCCCACCACTATATTACAGGCTTTGCAGACAAATAATAAAAGAAGGCTTTAACTAAAATAAAAACACACCTCTAATTGATTTTGCTTCTTTTTTTTACCGCCGGTCTGCGGTCACTTTTTGCCTATTTATTTCTACCCAATTGTGGACCTACTGATTTACGTGGGTTCGGAACCATCGGTTTATACTGCGCATCGCAGCCAATATGAAGGCCCAAATCGATACTCCATTCGGTGACCAGCTTTGGTACGGCGCTCTTCGCTCTAATCGCAAGCGCTGTTTCCACTCGGCTAGTCCTTCGAGGATATTGTTATTATTATCCATCCTATCAGCCATGTGGAGGAATGGCTTTTTCGGGAAGAGCGCCGTACCAAAGCTGGTTCACGAATGGTTATTAAAACGTTGTATTACTCTGTGCTAACAGATGAAAAAGGGGGGTGATAAAGAGGGGCGCTACTTTAGCAGGTAGGAGAGTCGTGCATCAGCAACTTTGGGAGACGTTTTAGCCCTATAGCTGGTAGGATGAAATCATGACAAGGTCCGAGGTTTTGATTCGCATGACAATGAAACACTGATTTAAAGAAGCGAAAACAAACGAGGGCAGTGACCCAAGGGACACACTAGTCGCTATGGGACTGGATGGCGCGCAACTCTCTTGGACGTTCCCCTCTTCCAATGGAATTGGGCTACCTCTGGCGGGGACGGGTATAATCCAACGGAGGGAATTCGTGTTAACGTCAAGATGAAAATAGCAATATTAGCCCCTGCTAGGGTACATTAAAGGACAAATGGTATAAAGGACGCTCGGAATATGCCCCCGTCCATTGGAGTATAGGTTTGGAAGAATCTACTTCACCTCAGGAGGAATGTGTATACTCGCTTACATTCCTTCACATACCGGGCTTTGTAAAAGTTGTGATACACTAATTTTTGTGTATATTTCGAGAGGTTTAGGTGTGTGATAGAAAAGTTCCGTCAAACAAACTTAACGTTCTACTTTTCCAGCACGAGTCATTAAATCGTCTTTTCCATTATGTGCAGGTGTGTCGAGGTAGAAGTGAAAAGAATCGAGATCTCTGCTCTCCTGCATACCAGCCACAACAAGCCCGACATCGCCAAGCGGCTCAACGTCAGCCGGATGACTGTCCGCAGAGTCATGGAGAGGCTCAAGAACGAGGAAGTCCTCAAAGAGCGACCTCGTTCAGGTAGACCTCAAGATGGCTGTGATAAAGGCCTTCGAAAGTGTTCCGAAGCTCAAAATGACATCGCTCGCGAAGAATAAGAAGATCTCGGTGCCCGCGGTGTCCCGAACCGCCCAGGAGGAAGGCGACAAGAGCTTGAGGAGCATGGAAAAGCCTCTGTTCACCGACCGCATGCGAAAACAATGTCGGGAACGCTGTTGTCGCCTTCTCGACGACTTAAAGAGTCATGACAATCGAATTCTCATTTTTTCCTGATGAAAAAACTTCACGGTCGATCCGGTCATCAAAAAACAGAACGACCGCGTGGTAAGCCTCGGCCAGGACTTCTCCGTGGTCCGCTACATGTCCACGACCAAGCACTCGGCCTCCGTGATGTTGCTCGGCGTCGTGGCTTCGAAAGGGAAGAAGATGCCGCCGGTGTCGACGAGCTCAAGTCTTCCGTCAACCGAGTGTGGGCCAACATGAAAAAGGACTTCGTGTGCGCGGCCTTCAGGTCTCGCCTGGAGCATGTGCTCGCCGCCGAGGAGGGGGGGGGGGCACATTGGTTAATATTACAATTTAAACATATATTTATATGTTATAAAAATGAAAACGTGTCTAACTGCATCAAAACTATCATTGTGTCCTTTGTTGAGAGCATCGTAACGAGTGTAACAAGACTTGCAATACCCGGTAAACGCATACTCTCCTTCACTTACTCTTCCATATATGTCACCCTATGGCTGTATATTCCTAATTTATGTCGGGGCACGCGTTACGCAACGTCGTTTTATGTATGTTATGGACGAAGAAATGTCACTTGTCTGGGTTGCTGTTATAACTCGTTAGAGTTAAGTGGAATACCTCGCAGTTTTGATGCGAGATGGTGAGGTGGTGTGATTAATGTCATGATGTATGCATTCCGACTCTAAAGCTGGTTTATCACGGATAATAAGATCGTTTCTGGTTGGTTTACTATGTCATTATCGGCATCATTATGAGATAATTTAGCTCCCGTAAGAACAGGGTAGTGCAGCTGCTTCATTGCCCACTTGATGGTGGCGTTGTTTTGACGCGGATTATATATATATATATATATATATATATATATATATATATATATATATATATATATATATATATATATATATATATATATATATATATATGGGATGAATGTGCAGGCGATACGAAATACGCATAGAAGTGGATCATTCATGAGGAAGTAACTATTTTTTTTAGTGCCCGTCAGGTGGTTTCGTACTGTATGTAACTACCTTAATTCGAATTAATTCCTTTCAAGACACGGCTATAAAAAGGGATGGTGGGCTTTTTAGAGAGATCGAGTTGGTTACTAATTTTAATTAGTCTTAATTCGGGCCAGTTAAGGATTAACTCGGGGCGAATTGGAACTAGTGACTCGGTTACTAGGAGTCCGATTCCAATCTAGTATTTGAGCGTGCCATTGTAAATAGAGGATTGAAAAACAAGATTGACTAAAAACCTATAGATGAAGTATCTTAATACTAAGAAGCGAAAACCAATGAGGGAATCTCGCCACACAGTAAAGAAAGTGAAGATGGAGGAAATGAAATTCCCATAGATGTCAGCTGCAGCATGTTTTTACTACACCTACCCACCCTCCTCCTCGGGTTCTAAATCCAGAGCCTAGCTTTTTTTCACTTATGCCCCCCCACTTTTGGTTGTTGTGGCACTGGCACTTGGCGGTGCCTCGCCTTTTATGAAATTAACCCAAATTTGAGGGTAACTTTTCGTGATGAACCCCTTCCCATTAAGAGTCAACCAGGGACTCCCAAACCTCACACTTCATCGACCTAGTTCCCCCCACCTCTCCAAAGTGGCGGCTATGTCGAAATCCCGCTGTGTCGCTATCGCAATTGATTGCATTTTATGACTTGCAACCGAATTCGGGGCCCAGTGGGGTGTTCTCTTAAATTGCTGAAGTGTTTGATAGCAATTATTTTTTAGAGTGCTTTTCAAGGCAATGCGCCTTCGCAAAGCGCCTACCGACTAGGGATAAGGGTAGAGGGTCAGGTATTAAAACCAGAATTTAGTATAGTGGTAGCCCGGTTCTTAACTATGATAAAATATTTGCTATTTAATATTATAGACTTGTATTATTTTAAAATATATATATTTGAAATATTCTGGACTTGTATTATTTTAAAATATATATATTTGTAATATTCTGGATTTGTATTATTTTAAAATATATTATTTTTATATTCTGAACCTGTATTATTTAAAAAAATATATATTTTTGATATTCTGGACTTGTATTATTTTCAAATATATTTTTAATTATCTGGACTTGTATTATTTTCAAATATATATTGTTTAATATTCTGGACTTGTATTATTTTAAAATATACATTTTTTTAATATTCTAAACCTGTATTATTTTAAAATATATATTTTATAATATTCTGTACCTGTATTATTTTAAAATTATATTTTTTTAATATTCTGAACTTGTATTATTTTAATATCCTAGACTTGTGTTATATATATATATATATATATATATATATATATATATATATATATATATATATATATATATTTTTTTTAATATTCTCTACTTGTATTATTTTAAAATATATATATTTTAAATATTCTGGACCTGTATTTTTTTTTAAATATATATTTTTAATATTCTGAACTTGTATTATTTTAAAATATATATTTTTTAATATTCTTGACTTGTATTATTTAAAAATATATATATTTTTAATATTCTGGACATGTATTATCTTATATAATATATTTTTTAATACTCTGGACTTGTATTATTTTCAAATATATATATATATATATATATATATATATATATATATATATATTATTTTAATATTCTAAACCTGTATTATTATAAAATATATATTTTTTAATATTGTGGACTTGTATTGTTTTAAAATATATATTTTTTTAATATTCTGGACCTGTATTATTTATTTTTTTTATTGATATTTTGGACTTGTATTATTTTAAAATATATATATATTCTTAATAATCTGTACTGGTATTATTTTTAAATTTATAGGCAGTTTGTATGTTTGAAGTGTAATAGCTTGTGTTTAAAATTAGTTGACTCACTTTTTTCATTTCTCCTAACTTCACCAGTTTTAACTCAAATCCCCATTGTGAAATTTCCTTGCGTATGGTTTCGTAGGTTTTCGCGCGTTGTCCTTAAATTTGCTTTTTGATTAGATGAGCGCCTATTCCCTCTATGATGACAGCTGGTTTTGGGTAACTCTATTGCCCTTCCTTAGGGAGACCTTGGATGGGTTCTTGGCAGAGGTCATTTACCCTTGCCTCCACTTTCCCGATAAATCGAAATTTCGCTGATTGGACCCAATTCTTAAATTGATAACTGCGATTATCCATTATCCAATCACCAATGAGAACTCAAATTGTCGACGCGCCTTTTCGATTTAACCTCAAAAATAATTTTCTCTTCCTCGTCCCTATTTTGCCCGTTGTCTCCTAGCCTGGTTTGCCTCATCGCGCTTGACGACCGGCGTTCCCGTGGCAGAATGTCGCTTTCATCTTGTCACAACAATGTGTATTCGTTGCCACTCTTCTCCAAGAATGGCTCATTGTTTGCCTCTGAGGATCTAAGTCCACCGTTGCTTCTCTCTATGTCAAGATGTAGTACCAAACGTTTCTCGAAATGGCAAGATTTTATGGTTTTCAAAAGGTTAACAACTATCGTACGCGGGTGGAAAGACGAATCAATATGGCAACGAAAGTTTAACGTCGTGTAGACTTTTAATTTGGATACTCGAGTTATGTATTAATATTATAGAAGAAACCAATGGACTACTATTCACAATTCTGTATATATTCATTTTTCCTATTTATCAATTCATACTTTATTCTTTAAAAGGAAGTCCCGTCGTTTAATATACCAGTTTTTCTTAAAAAGAAGTACACCATTCGGAAGAACTAGTGTTACCATCACCCTACCAAATCTATGTGTCGGAGTATAATAGGGAATTACATACGAACAGGTCCTCGAACCAAAGAACGTACGCGCATCTCAAACCCAGGACCATTTTCGAACGTACGAACACATCCTTGAATCCTGACATAACTTGAAGATACGAACATACCTTTGAGCGGTCGCACGCAAACCTCGATATACGAACTCCCCCCTCCTCCTTGAGCATGCGAACACAAAAAATACAAATAGCTCGAAGACTTTTTTTTTTTAAACCGAACCATTGCCAATACAAAGTTGCAGCCCCTTTCCCTTTGCGGGGTAGTGTCTTAAATTTACGTTAACTAACATTATTTTGGTTAAGGAATGTTGGATTTTAATCATTTTTTTCCCTAACCATTGGTTAACACTGTTGTACAAATAGACAATTGAGTGACGCTGATAAATAGACGAATGACTGGCACAACTAGACGAATGGTTGGCACTACCGCACAAATAAAAGATTGAGTTCATTGGCAAATAAACGGATAACTGGCACAGCTAGACGAATGAATGACACAACTAGACGAATGACTGGCACAGCTAGACAAATGACTGGCACAACTAGACGAATGGTTGACACTGACAACTAGACAAATGATTGGTATTGTGACACAAATATAGGGATGACTGACACTGTGACACGAACGAATGAATGACTGATACTGGCACAATAGAGGAATGGCTGGCAAATGTTGAGCACCTCGATGAATTGTTGGCACTGTAGCATTTTAAATATGTAAACATGCCATTAATTAATTACTTTCAGTTTCTTTCGGTATTTATTGAATTTCGTGATTCAAATTATAAATTCATAAAAAAACCCACCCTTTTACAAATATGACTGGAAAATGTATGACAGCGGCCACTATTTTGAACCCTCCTCTGAGCAGATGTGGGTTTTTAAAGCTCTCAAAAAGTAGACAGTTGTCTTCTAAGACTGAGGAGGACCCCGACCTTCCTTCAACACAAAGACGATGAACGCGATCAGGAGAAATCCAAGGAGGAATGCCAGACAACTCGTTCCCAAGTTCAAAGTGAGCCATGTGACCATGCAAGAATTGTTGGTAGATGATCTGAAACTTTTGTCTATTCAAGATAGATAAAGGACATATCCTTTAAAATTCCACCCAAAAGAAGATAGTCGAAAGAGCAACGCTGCTCCTCCAAAGGCTACTTGATGAGTCGCCGTCGCCATTTCAGTGGACGGATGAGAAGTTGTTCACTACCAAGGACCCCCCACAACACAGCCAGCTTCGGTGATGATGTTGGCGGACGTATTATCAAGGGGCCAAACAGCCCCCTTTCATCATTGAAAGTAGGAGTGGGGATCAATCGACATGTTTATTTGTAAATTTTGAAGGAGAAAGTCATCATCCCCTGGGTGGATGTCAGCATAGGAAATGCCACTCTAACCCTTCAACAGGATGAATTAACCTCACACAGCAAAGAAAACTTAGAGTCTGGTGCCAGGCAAATTTTCAGGTGTTTTGGTCAAAGGAACTTCGGTCGCCGAGTTCGCCCTATTTGAACCCCAAGTACTTTGGAGTGTGGTCGATGATGGAGCAGAAGGCCTGTACCAAATATCATATAAGTGTTGAAGTTCTGAAGTGCAAACTGGAAAAATGCTGGGAGAAAATATCAGCTGAAACCCTGCCTGCCACTTGCGCTCAGGTCATACCTAGACTTTGTCATTTCATCGACTCAAAAGGAGATCCAATTGAATGTTAGTTACATCATCTCGGGGAATATATTTTTTTCTTTTGTTTTCGTCTGAGCATTATGTAACATTGCATTGTGTTCTGAAAATAATTGAGTAAATATCACTCTACACTTCATGTTTCCACCCTGTAATATATCGGTTTAAATAAGTAATATGACTAAAACTAAAAATTTGTAAAAGCACAGAGACCACAATCAAACTTCTCCATAGCCAAGGGTTATCGCAAGTAGAAATTGCTACAAAATACAATGTTCAAGATATGCTGTTCAAACCAGTATGAAATGATATCAAGGGACCAAGAATTTTGTATCTAAAGGGAGAAGTGACAAAAAACTCTTACAACACTTAGATAAGGCAGATCTAACATTCGGACTTCAATGCAGAATCGCAGAAAAACATTCTGAACTTGCTGGAGAGTTCATTGAAGCTTCAAGTTCAAAATATCACCCCGAACAGTTAGAAGGAGACAAAGATAAAATGATGCAAGGTGAGAAAGAAGGCGGGGGGATATCTGTGGTCAACAGAAAAATATGCTTTCCGTAAGCCAAACATAGATCGCAAAAATTGCAAACCTGAACAATGGTCTAAAGTTATCTGATCAAATGAAAGTAATTATCACATATATAAGACAAACTATTGTATTGTTGTTTTACATGTAATTGTGGAGTTCCATTTAATATATCTTTGAAGAAAATTATTTAAAAAATTAACGTTTTTGCACTTAGGAGCTATCTTTGGGAGACGAAGAGTTTGAGAGGCATTTCACCTTTTTGTCGTGGTACCAACTGTGAAGCATGGAATTGTTTTGACATGGTATGGGGCTGCATGTCTTCACCAAGGCCAGACGAAAATTTTTAGGCCAGGGAAGAATGAACTCTACAACTTATACCACCAAGTTTAGGACCATCTATCCAGAAAGCACTAAGAAGTACCACAAGTGCTAATAAAACCGAACTGTATGAAAAATTGCAAGCTGGGTGAGGAAAAATAGCGCCAGAAATTTGTGAAAATTTGGTTTAATCCATGCTACGAAGAATTCTGCCTGTAATTAAAGCAAATTAGGAGTTCGTAAGTATTATAATAAATAAATAAATATATAATAAACTGAATTCATTTTCTACAAATGCTCAATTACATTATATGAATGATTCCATAGAGTGATTTAGACTTTTGGCCAAGGGTGTATATTGCCGTGTTATCTGAATTAGTAAAGTATCCCCTATAAAGAAAATAACTTTCGATGGGTAACTTAATGATTCCTTTTAACATTGATATTAACAAAGATTTCTCTCAATATCATTTACTACCCCCTTCTTCTCCTCTCTTTTCCTCTATAACTCGATACTGAGAAGGGTAATTAGATTGGGGTTCCACGCTCAAGAATATACAAAAAAGACACGTATATTTACAAGAATAGTAAGGATCATTTTCCCTCCCCGAATATTCATTACGAAATACTTTTCTTTTATTGTTCTTTTTTTTATATAAAATGACTTCCTTTACGCTAATGATTAGGATGATGAAAGGGAAATAGGTAAGAGGGTATTCAATCATGCTTATACATACACGACCCATACACCTTCGTTACATACATTTATGCGTGTGTTTATATGTTAATGGCCACAAAATGTGCGTTCTTAAAGGTCACCGGGCAATCACT
Source organism: Ceratothoa steindachneri (assembly GCA_963969495.1). Classification (NCBI taxonomy): domain Eukaryota; kingdom Metazoa; phylum Arthropoda; class Malacostraca; order Isopoda; family Cymothoidae; genus Ceratothoa; species Ceratothoa steindachneri. The sequence continues at coordinate 28,425,980 of OZ018336.1, forward strand.
TCCCCTTATCCCTATGGCTTGCCACCCCCCTTTCCCTCTGTCCAACCTCTTTCTTCCCCTGTGGACTGCCTCCCTCCCCCCTAGCCTAGTGGGGGAAGTGTTTGGCGGCCCCCGTCCGTGTTCCACCCAAATATCGCCTCCAGGCTTCTCGCGTGTTCTTCAGGGTGCCGTAGAAAGGTCGTGAGCGTATGCGCCCACTCGCCACATGCACTGTCGTCTCTTAATATGTAAACGTGTGCGTGTGTGTGTCTGGTAAAAGTGTATGTATGCGCTTAGTGTAGCTTTACTGTCTCATTTTGTTTTGTTTTTTTCTCGTCGTTTGTCTCCCGTGCACCCGTTCCAGCTCAGGGCCGTCACGGCGGAGGCGTAGAGGTGGAACGGAGAAGTCACATTATTGCCACAGCGCGACGAGGGAAGGGGGGAAGGGGTAGGTAGAGCAAAGCGCCTCTCTAAATTTAGGCTTCGTTGCGTCATTGAAGGTAGGCCACGAGTGTAGGCTTTGTCACTTAATCTGGCAAACTTCTTATGGAGACTTTACATATAGCTCAGGAGGAAGTTCACGTTTTGGAGGGTTTCGAGCCCTCGCGATAATTAACGCTTCGAGTTGCATATTTGGCGTCTCGTCTACTGTTCACACATCCTCACTTCAGTTGCTTAGCCACTTCGATCCCAAAGCTCTCCTCACATTTTTCTGGCTAGATGCCCTCGTTGGCTTTCGCCTTTTAGTTTTAAGATAGTAGTAATAATCTTCATTTTTATTTTGGATTGGAGCGTTTGCGATACTTGTATGCCTAGACTAACTGGTTAGTTGTGTTTGTGATACTTGTATGTCTAGGCTAACTGGATGGTGGTGTTTGTAATAATTGTTTGTCTAGACCCACTGGCGATGGTGGCGTTTGTAATATTCGTATGCCTAGACTAATTGGCTGTTGGCGTTTGTAATACTTGTATGCCTAGACTAATTGGTTGGAGGCGTTTGTGCTATTTTTATGTCTAGACCAACTGGCTGGTGGCGTTTGTGATACATCTATGTCTAGGATAACTGCCTGGTGGTGTCTGTGATACTTGTATGTCTAGACTAACGCTGGTGGCGTTTGTGATATTTGTATCTAGACCTCGACGTTGTAATCGTTGGTTGCGCACTCCTGAGTCCCTAGTCCCAAAATAGTTTCCTCTTTTTGCCATTCGAGTGTCCAGTTCTCCTAACTCGAAACGATTTAACCCCCAAATTCTCTAACGTTCTGGGAGATGCCCTCGTTGGTCTATCTATACCCGATCTTTTAATAAACTTAAGCGATACCCAACGCACATATTTACTATTGCTAGTTGTAGTGATAGTAGTGCTACTAATAATGGTATTAGTGTTATTGCTTGTTGTTCACTAGACGGGAAGGGGGATATACATAAACCTCCTCTTTTCTTCCCTTGACCTTTATCCCCCCTTTGCGTATTACCCCAACCCACATGCTGCAGCTGACATCTGGAGGAATACGTCTTCTGCTTCAACGTTCGCAGGTCAATATGCGGCTCTTTTCCACACACATTCACAAATCTATCTCTTTACAAACTTTCTACAGATGCCCTCGTTGGTTTTCTCTAGTTTTAAGTAACAATTATCCCTGAGAGAGATACTTAAGGGTTTGATCCCCCTTCCCCCCTTTCGTCCTAGCTTTTAATCATAATTAGAGAGTTGGCATCGTCTCTTTGCCTCCTTCGCGCAGCTTTCCAAAAAGGCGACTCTAATGGCGCCTTTGCTTGGGACCCATTATTTTTATATGTGTTTTCGGTTTGCCCCTTTCTCCCGTTCTCGGTTTGCCCCTTTCTCCCGTTCTCGGTGAAAGCACAGACGATCGGCCTTCCGCCCACCTGCAAGCAGCCCGTGACCAAATATGGCTGGGAGAGAAGAATTTCGAGATGTCGCGCGAGAGAGATGCAGTTTCTTTTGAATATTTATGATACGTGCTTTTTCTATACTTCGTATATATTTTGCTTTTTTTAAACCTCTCGATTGCACCGTATAGCGCCTTCCTCAGTGAGATGCTACAGTTTGAACGTTGTATGAGACGGACGGAAGAGCACTGCAAACTTGAACGAGTAAAGTCGACTCGAATCTGGAGTCCTTACGACGGCTAAATTCAACGGTCTAAATTGGAGAACTGATGCAAGGTACCCGTCGCGCTTTAAAAGGGTTCTAGGACAAAAGATATTCCAAGCCATTTTCCCGATTACTTGTATTCCCCGTGATACCCTGGTAAAGTCATGGAGGATCGATCGATCTTATATAAAAACAAATGTAAAATGATTCAACATAATATCATCCGTTGTTTATATATGGAGATGGGGGTTGGGTGGCTTTGCTCCATCTGCCATGTAACGACCATGGTTCCGATACCACGTTAAATTGTAGTTTCCCACTGCGATGTGCATCAATACGGTGCGAAACGGTGCTTAAAAAGAGCCCACACAATACACATTTTCAAATTGGACCCAAATGTTTGTTTTTCATCTATGGCCTACTAAAAGGTAGGTCTTGAATTACGAGGTTTACGGCAAAGTGAAACTAGAAGAAAACTATTATCGGAGAGTTACGTGCCCCACATTTTATTTCACCTCAAGGTGTGTATTTGAGTTATGAACTACTCAATTTTTCAGTTCCCCTTATTCCACTGCTTTGTGGCCGAAATCTATCGTGGGTTTTCGTTTTGTTAAAATACAAGGTCAACAGACCTAAGTCGCGTCCTCTCAATTATTCTGACTTATGACCCTATGACCTTCAAAACTTTCAAAAACACATTGAAAAGTAAAATGGTTACCATCCTACCGACCGACCTATGGATCGCCATAGTAATTTATAGAGTCGCGACTAATAATTACTTCGCCGGTGGGAATTGAATACTGATGATCCTTTACATTCATGTGGTTTAGTCCATTAAGGAGTCCGCAGAAAATATTTCTACCCCAAATCGTCGGTTTTTATTTTTTTTATTAATGCAATTCATTGATGTGAATGGAATATTGTTATCCTTTATTATATATTCATGTGTAATCACAGTTTGTGTGAGTATGAAAGTGTATAAAAGCCCTTCTATAAATCCTTGCATCCGAGTGCACTTTATTTAAATCGTTCCCGTTGTTGTAATTTTCTTATCCGATGCCAGATAACGAATCTCTTATCGCCATGGCAAAACATGACCTCTCACAGAGAATGCAAATTCCCTTATTATTATTATTATTATTTTTTTTTTTTGTAAAAACAAAGACTCACTTCTAAGAGTCATAGACGTGAGAGATATTCCTCCTTTGTTATTCATTCAGAACATGGATGTTCTGTTAGTTGCTGAGATACCCATGGTAGAGAGAGAGAGAGAGAGAGAGAGAGAGAGAGAGAGAGAGGTACCCATACCCGAGGGCGAGGAACACCCTTGCCATTGCAGGCTCGACCCATACCCAATCCTCCGCAGGAATATCCCGAGGACTTCCGCCACCGTGCCTGTCCCCATTTCCCATCGCGCCCCAAAGAATCCACGCAAACACAACGCAGCAAAAATTCAATCTTTACGTCCACCTCACATTGAACTCTGGGGTTTCCACCGATCTGATAAAGATTTTACCACCAACTTGCACTGATATGGTAAATATTTTATCACTGATATGCCCTATTTTGGTTTAAAAGTTACCACTGATCAACACTATTGTGTTAAAGATTTTACCACTGAAATACACTTTTGGTAAAGATTTTACGACTCATCTGCACTAATTAGGTAAAAATTTGGCCACTAACTTTCATTAATTTGATAAAGATTTGACACTGATCTGCATTAATTGGGTAAAGATCTTAACACTGAACTGCACTAATTTGATTAATATTTTATTTCTGACCTGCCTTATTTTGTAAAGATTTGACCACTGACCTGCGCTATTTGCTAATGATTTTACCACTGATCTGCACTAATTCAGTAAAGATTTTACCACTGACGTGCACTAATTTTAATAAATATTTTACCCCCGAACTGCACTAATTTGGTAAATATTTTACCATTGACATGCAGTATTTTGGTTAAAAAATACCACTGACTTGCACTATTTTGATAAAGGTCCTACCACTGATCTGCACTAGTTAGATAATACAGATTTTACCACCGAACTAGATTAATTTGATAAAGCTTGTTACATACACTTCCAGCAGACTACACCCCCTCCCTTTGCTGCTGCTACATACACTTTCAACACACTATAGCGATTTTTTCTTGGCGGTGCGCACTCCCAGCACATTACACCTCTCCATTTGCTGCTAAATGCACTTCCAGCGAACCACACTTCTCCCTTTGCTCGTTACATACACTTCCAGCACACTACACCCTCCTGCCATGGCTGCTACATACACTTCCAGAAGACTACAACGATCTTTTTCTTGGCTGTACTCACTTCCAGCACACTACACCCCTCCATTTGCTGATACATACACTTCCTGGACACTACACCCCTCCCTTTGCTGCTACATACACTTACAGCATACTCTCCCGATCTTTGTCTTGGCTGTACGCACTTTCAGCACACTAAAATCCTGCCTTTGCTGCTACATACACTTCCAGAAGACTACACCGATCTTTATTTTGGCTGTACGCACTTCCAGCACACTACACCCCTCCATTTGCTGCTATATGCACTTCCAGTGAACTACACTCCTCCCTTTGCTTGTTACATACACTTCCAGCACACTTCACTCCTAGTAGTGGGTTTTACCCCAAGCGTGTAAAAAATTCCTACACCGCATAGCATCAAATCTCTGGGTCTAAATGAGCCCATCGACCAGATGAAACATCCCTCTTACGTTACACACGGATCCTCCTGGCTTGGCACCGATGCGGTTACCACTCAAAATTAAATACAAACCTCACCGGCCTGAAGACTCAGATATCCCCCCCCCTCCAATGCCAGTAGGAACTAGACAAATCAACACACATTCATGACATTTCCTTCGAAAGAATAATAAAGACACCAGATACGTTATGGGTGGTAACACTGTAGCTGCCAAAGCAGGATGTCCTTTCAGTGTTAAAAAAACACAACATTATAACCATTATTGGTTCCTGGGTCCAATTTATGGTAACCAGACTGTTTCCTGGTTAACGAACCCCGCTGTATCCGACGGTTCGGGACTTGAAAGAGTGATGTGATGGAGTGTGGAAGGCCGACTCTGTTATCTACCAAACCCTTCTCAATCCACATTTTGCGGAACGGTAACCGTTGTGTGTTTGAGGGTGGTGTGGGTTATGGCCCGTCATGAATCGATGAAGTGTTTAAATTTATTTTAAGTGTTACTTTCTCGTGTATGTGAGAAGAGCTCCTTCAGAGGGCTTTGAGGAAAATTGCGTTAGGTACTGCAAGATTTTTTCTTAATATATATATATATATATATATATATGTGTGTGTGTGTATGTGTGTGTATCGTAAGTTGTCATCTTTTAGAATTAATACAAAATTGATTTATTATATTAAATTGTGTGTGCTTATTTTGAGACGGAACATTTTTTTTTAACATTTCTTTCCCAAAAATGAATCTGAGGAAAATTTATCGTATCGGCTCGACCAAACGAGCTTAAAGGCGTGACTTGCGATTTCAGACCTCGCCCTCGAATTCAGGATTTACAGTAATCTCCCTCCCCTCCAATAACTCTACCCCTCTGTGCGTAAAGTCAAGAATCTCCTGTGTGCCCGACATGAATTTTGTGTGCGTTTGTTTAAAACACATCCTCGGAGGCCCCCTCCCTCTCCTCCTTGATGCGAGCTTGTACGAACGAAGTGTCTGTTAATTTAAGGTGTGTGTCCGTGAAACACAAGCCCGAGAACAGGGAAGCGGTTGCCCCAGGGCAACAGGTTAGGGCCACTTAAACTAGATAACGGACGACCGGGGCGAGAACAGAAGCGCACCTGAGCAGCGAAGCCAATTTTTCTCGTATCTCCGCTGTTTGTTCGTGTTTTGTTCGTAGATAACATTTCCTTGTTCGGTCTCTCCTCTCTGTCGGGATTAATGCGCTTGGTAACATTTTCGTTTTGTGTACGTGTTTACAACGCGTTATGTGTGCGGGTCTATTTTTGTGTTTCGGTATGTGCATATTGGCGAGAGTGGCGATTATCTTTTTATTAAATTCGCGGTTGCACAAAATGTTGAAGAGGTTTGCACAAGGTTCTTTTATGCTCGGCAGGAGGCAATTCCCGTTGGGAGGGGTTTTCCCCCAACCATTTCCCCATACCTCGCATCAATCCACTCCAAAACCCAACTTGAACCTAGTGGTTTTCTTAATCCCCGTGTGGATTTCGTGATTCAAGTGCTTTCGAAAAAGAGTGGCAGACTGGATCCCGGCGGAGTTGCGTTCTTGTGGGTACGTTGCAAAGAATGGTTGCAGCGGGGATTGGGATGGGGGTATTAGCCATAGGGAGGGGGGGGGGCTGTTGGTTGCAGCGTGTCCGAGTGTGGTGTTGGGGGGGGGCAAGCAACATGAAGCGAGGATTTGCATTTGCCGCAAAAAGACGAGACTGACATTCGGTTCTTTCTGCGATTCGGACGCATTTTCTAAGAAGGATTTTAATATTCATAGTTAAAAAATTCACCGGCTGTCACGTTGCGATCAACCGTTAGTTGCATGTATATTCACACACGGGCACGCTCGTACATAGGGATACTTGTACATATTTTGCACAGTATCAAGTTAAGATAATTAGGATGAAACCAACGATTATTTGAGACTTTGATTTGCTACGTTCACGGCTACAGCGAGGCTTGTACATCCACGGTCGAATCCTAGGGGTGTATTGCTTTGACAGATTGGGGTCATATCGTGGTAGGGATGCACCTAATGAATGTACGACTAACTAAACTTGTTAATCTCGCGAAATAGTTCAAGTAGTTGGCGAGTTTTCTGGGCTTCAAGTTGCCTCGTATTTCTAAACATCGCACTACTACAAACTTGTTTACCAAACTTCATCGAATACACCCCTTTTGAGTGGGTAAAAGATACACAAACAGAGACCTTCCAAAACATGCGGTTTCGCATCGTCGCTATTTGTGGCACCGTGGCTCTCTCCGAGACTGGCCCTCCAGCAGTGTGAGCAATGCCCCACTAATCTTTGTGGGTCATTCGGATCATAAACTGGCGGAAAACCAAAGAGGCTATTTCTGCTGGAAATTATGAATAGAGGTTCATTAAGAAAGCAACGAAGCGAAACTGTATGGTTGATATAATGTAGCCCGGGCACTTTAAAGCCTACTTGCCTTGTACAGGGTTGGCCGCAACTCTCCTTGACCTTCCTAAGATCCCCCACGCGGAATTGAGGCTGGTAGGGCACTTAATCCTCCCTTTGTTTCTAGCATGGGGTTAGATTGGGGTGAGATAACAAACAGACATGAGGAGAACCGGCGGTTGGAGTGGTCAGTGGATATGTACGTCCTGGTCGCAGCCCCTCCTCGAGACCTGGCTGCGGAGAGTTGTGTGCAACCCGGTCCCGAGTGCGCCAGGTAGACCCCTCTCTAGACTAGTAGAGGCTTATACCTTTTACACATTGTCACACATCGACTTCACCTGGTCGCTACCGCTTGTCCCTTGTACTCGGCACTGGTTCGTGCACACAGAATTGCGGACTATACGACTTTTTGGAGGAGGCTGGCCTCCTCCATTTTACTTGACTGTTGTAGGTCGCATGTTCCTCTGCGGCGGGGGGGGGGGGGCTACCCCCGATGCCGGAGCCAATCTCCTTGTTGCTTTTGTTTTTATTTGTTTTGTTTTTAGCTTGTGTCTTGTCTTTGTTCTTTTTTATTTTTGTTATATTCTTGTTTTTTAATATAAGCTTCCCTTTAATTACGACGACTTTTGCCCTAGTAGGACGTTGCCAGATGGCCTCTTTAAATCTTAAAAAAAAAAAATCGACCACCTATTTACCAGCTTGTTTTCATGCCCTCCGCTCTGTTGGTGCGCTCGTTGGTTTCTCCAGTTTGTAAAGTTGGACCTTGAAATAGTATTGTGTATTTTGTGTTTCTTAGGTACGGACTTATTAATCGTCAAAACTAAAGATCGTCAATATTATTATTATTATTATTTGAAACTAATAAGGGAAAACTAACGAGTGCATCTTCGCGAATAACTGCGAGAAGGAAATGGTGAATTGGGAGAAGCTAAAATGTATGGGAGGTGAATAAACCGAGTATTAAAAAGAGGAGACTACTTGGCGAACTAGCAACCGTGGGGGTGGGAGCACCTCCTCCCTCACTCCACGGTATTATATATATATATATATATATATATATATATATATATATATATATATATATATATATATATATATATATATATATATATATATATATTTGACAATTTCATTGAGAAGTTTAAGAACTCCGTTCGGGAGAGTTTGCAACCACACATTTTCACGTGCCCCCTCCTTCTTTAAACATATTTGTATTGATTTTTTAAAGAATCGAATACAACTCTGGATATTTTAGTCTTTTATTCCAAAAGCCCAAGTTGGCACTACCCTAATACCCCCATCTTACTCGAGGCACTGTCCAAATGGTAAGCAGAGAATGAGTGCCAAGCAAAACGCCTCCGCGCGAACACTTAATTTTAAGATGTAGGCACTCCTTCGGCCAAGCTGTTTTACCTCCATTCTGCTTATTTGTAAGGGCTTTTATCACTCATTCTGTAAGGGTTTTTACCACTGAACTATATATTTTGTAAAAAAAAATAATTACCACCAATCTACACTTACTTCATAATTGATTTTCCAACCAATCCACTCATTTCGTAGGGTTTTTTTTACCACCAATCTGCCCTCTTTTCGTAAGGGATTTACCACTAATCAAAAAGGATACTACATTGTGCATTGGCAATCAGGAGAGGAGGGAGCCCCTTGTATATATATATATATATATATATATATATATATATATATATATATATATACACGAGGGGCAATAAGTTTTGCGAATCGGTAGGGCAAAACAGAGGAAGGGGGATGGCTGTTTGTGGGGGTGTTACGACAAGTTATGACAAGTCAGGACCTGCAGCCGCACGCTCCTGCCTAGTCTATTTAAGAAGCAGTAGCTGATCGCAGATCGTCAGTCAAATTTTTAAACAAGGGAGAAGGTTGAGCACCGCGCAGGGATCAAATTTTTGACCAAGGAAGGCAAAAATGCAAAAGAGATCCATGAACGCATGGTTGCAGTGTACACCGACACCGCCCCTTCCTATGCAACCATTGCTCGCTGGAATAGGGAGTTCCGCCATGTTCGTGAGTCCCTTGAAGAGGACCCCCGTCCAGGACGCCCGTCAGACGTGACCAACGAGGACAATGTGGCCCGTGTGGAGAGGATGATCCTCGAAAATCGACGGGTGAAGGTCGAAGAAATCGAGCGAGAACTTGGAATATCACATGGAAGTGTTATCAACATCATCCATGACAATTTGGCCATGACCAAAGTCTTTGCCCGTTGGTTCCCTAGAAACCTCACGCCCCATGATCAACTTCAACGTCATCAAAGTCCACAAGGCCAGAGTTGCACAAGTTGCCCTGCGCGAGTGCGGATTAGAGGAGCTCAGCCATCCTCCCTGCAGTCCAGATCTGGCCCCTAGCGACTACTTTTTATTCCGCCAGCTCAAAGCTGCACTGCGTGGACCCCGGTTTGGGGGCGATGAAGATGTCCAGCTCGCCGTCCAGGAGTGGATTGAACAGCAGTCGGCAGATTTCTGGTTTTCGGGAATTCGAAGCCTCGGATATTCGAAGCCTCATATCTCGTTTCCTTATATCCGAATTGCAAAACTTATTGACCGCCCCTCGTGTATATATATATATATATATATATATATATATATATATATATATATATATATATATATATATACACATATATCCATATCCCAGCCGCTTTATATATTTATGACTCATTTAAAAGAAAAGATTTTCAATACCTCCCCATTACATATACGACCCTCATTTTATCGCAGATTTGTAGACGACTCCCGGGCAATATTTGACACTCCTCAACAGGGGAAACAATTTCTCAAATTTATTAATTCAATACATCCCAATATTAAGTATATCGTTGAATGCGAAATCAATAATTCCCTCCCATTTCTTGATATACTAATTAATAAATCTGAAAACATATGATAAATGCCACCCACAAGGGAAATGGAAAAACGATTCCGAGCGCTTTCTTCTTTATTCTAAAAGACCGTTTCATTCCATGAAGTGGTCTTTTAGAATAAAGAGAAACCGCTCGGAATCGTTTTTCCATTTTCCTTGTGGGTGTTATTTATCATAATTTTGACTCACGTGCAAGTTGTGAGTTTATTTTCATATATATATATATATATATATATATATATATATATATATATATATATATATATATATATATATATATATATATATATATATATATATATATCATCGTGTCAAGTGTTCTCTCGGTCCCTAACATGCCACTGCAGTGTCGAATCTTCTCGCGATGTATTATAGCAAGTATTGATTCATAACTTCTAGCTACTAGCAAAACCTTTTAGGATTCTAAATACTTCGATAAGTAGTTAGTCGCGTGTAATGCGTCTCTTCACCACGTGAAAGTAAATTTAGGTGCCTCAACCTTTCTTCGTACGATCTATTTCGATATTCAGAAATTATTTTTGTTGCTAGAGTTATTACAATGTCCTCTTACATATATAGAGACTAGTCTTGCACCGCATACTCCAAATGACGTCTTACAAGCGCTTTATCTAAAGGAAGAATAATACCTTTCGATTTTTACCTTCTACTACTTTATGGCGCGCAAAAAATGGGGCTCCATTTATCCGTCAAGAGTCTTGACAAGCAATGTAAAGCATTGACTATGTCGCAGGACTGACTAACGGTCCTACATTTGGTCAAGTAAAGTAGTGCCTTTGGGATTCGCCTTTAAGAATTATTCGTCACTGCCTTCATTTAGGAAAAAGATGCAGTGGTCTTACAAAAGGAGCTGTTGCGGTTGAGTTTTATGTTAGAGGGGACTTTAATACTTAGCATTTATTAGGGGATTGATGATGGTTTATGTGGCAGTTTATCTAATGTTTGGTGTTTTCTCCTTGTACGATTTTCTTTCAAGGTCTTTTGAGTTAAAAGTGTCCTGTTATTCTCTTCTATCGCGTTTTTCATTCCTTGCTTATGAAGCTTTATTCGCTTGGTCGTTGTTTTTTGAGTGGGAGTATGGGTAGGAGAGCTGCATACCCTCTAGATATCCAAGTAGTCCCCTCCCCCCTTTAACTACTCCTGACATTTGCATAGTTCACCCCCCCCCCCCTCCGCCCTATTTTCACTACTTTGTTGAGGAAATTCTTATCTTTTATTCCGAGTTGCTCTCGGGGGTTCGGTGTTTTGTTTTTTAAATAAAAATATGGTTGTTTGGTTGTCAAGGCTCGTCAAGGCACGCATATGAGTTGCATACTTTGCCACCGCACCGAGTTCTTGTTCGATGGACTGGCGAGGGGGCGCCTTACGTCGGTTGTTGAACCATAAATCTTGGCAGATTCGTTTGAAGATCAAAAGAAAGTGAAGAAATGAACAGGATTCAATATACACACTGTGTGTTAGTGTGAACGTACTTCTTGTGTGCGAGTATCGAGATATTTGTGTGCGTACGCGCGCGCCGTTGTCTTCTCCCAATCTTCCACGCTGCTTTGCAATTCGGCTTTAATATATTCATGCAAATTTTAAGGCCATTTAGAGCGCCTTAGTGTAAAAAAAAGAAGGGTGATTCCGAGCTCTCTCCCCGATGTTCATCCCTTAAACTGTTTCAATAAATGTTTTCTATGATGAAGTGAATCTATTTTGATTGGTGGCTCGCCCTTCCATCACTTCAAACCCCTTTCATACTTTTTTTTTCCTCCGAGCTCGCACTCCTTTGGTCCCTCCCTCATCGTCTTTATAACACATTTTGCTGCTCTAAATACTCTCACACACCAACAACACTACACCTATTCACCTCCAGCGAACCCTTCATAAGAGCCAATGCTTAACTCCCAGTCTCCGGACAAAGAGAAAGGCAGTAGGATGGAGGCATGTTCCTGCCTTCTTGCCTTCATTGTCTGCCAACATAAATTGAACCGCATCAGTTTAAAGCATTGGCAGGCAAATGGGCTTGCATGCTTGTATAGGGGCTTTTGTGTGGGTTCTCGAATTCTTGTGTGACCACTTGCCTTTTTTAGTCCCACGTTTTCAAACCTCTTGTGTTGTCTGTGTGGTTGAATGCACTTTGAAACCTCGTGTGTGTGGCTGAACGTGCTTTCAGGAACGATTCTGCTTTGTGAATGCATCAATCTCAAATTACCTTGACGTTTATGGGATACAATTGCAATGAATCCCCCCCCCCCGGGGGGGAGGGGGACGGAAGGAGCTGGGTAGGGAGGGAACCAATATCCTGTTGCAAAATATGGCAAATTTTATCGAGTGTTATCACACAAAGCTGGGTGAGGGGGGTGTCACCCCCCTCCTGTTTGTTTTTTTATTAATTTCAAAAGATAGACTCCGTCATGTACTACTGTGCTCAGCAGACGCGAAATTTCCGCTCTGCAAGATGCACACGGGTGTAGCAAAAACGACCATAGAGTGGTAACGAACTGGATAGGTTTTTTGGGTGGAGGGATGGTTTGAAGACAATGCAGGGCTCCTCCCCAAAACCATCTTTACCATGTTTTAAACGACGCTAAATTAATTTACACGACACGTTCGCTGGTCCAGAAAATGCCCCATGGCTGCATACAAGTCCAGGTGACGTCTTGGTCGCTTGGAGGGGCTACAAAGAAACAAAGCAAGGGTTCACATGACTTCAGAATTGCCCCTACCCTCTCCTGTTTTCATACTTCGATCATTCTTGTATTGGATTAAGGGCGACCGAAGCGGCCAGTCTACAGCTGCAGAAGACCTTTTAAAATCGCCATATGAACTGGTAAGAAATCGGATTTCTCCTTTAAAATATCTTGACTCCCTCAGAGGTTCATGCCCCCGTCACTCCCTTATGTTGATAGTGTGTCTATAACCGTAATCATGTTGGTATGTTTGGCGCGTCGTTGGCACGGCTGCTATTTCGGGATCACAATAAATCCGTGTAATACGATTTGTTTTTATTTCCACGAGTGTGAACATCTACAGTGGTATAGGTCTTTCACCCTTCAATCGACTGAAGAGTTATTTTGCTTGAGGAGTGAAGTTGGGAAATTAAAATGGAGTGAGATATGTTAGTTTTACCTATAATACTGAGCTTTTCGCCGTCCGCAAGCAGCTAATGGCAAGAAAACGCTGTAGTTACCATTCAAAGCGCTGATTCATTGTCATATTTCTGTAGAGTAACTGAAAACTACAACGAAACAAAAAGAAAAACTGCAAGAAGAACAACGAATTTTCGGAAGAAATTATAAACCCGATGAAAAATAGAAACTAAAGGATCCGCTACTAACCAATAATAACCATTTGAACTAACACATTCAACATTGTTACCCCGTTCTCAAATCAGAAATTGAAATTACAACCGAACATATGAAGTGTCACAAATCACCACGACCGAACCACATGATCTCAGAGCTTTTCAAAGATGCTGAAGAAGCAATTGTTGCTAAGTTATCCTTCCTTTTCGTGTCTGAAATAAAGCAAAATTCCCTAAGAATTTTAAAATGTCCTAATACATAATCCTACAACACAAAAAAGGAGTCTAAATGAAGCTTACGAACTACAGAAAAAGCCGTCTCAGGTTACCAACAGACTACAAAGCCAACTCTAATGAGCAGTAACCGGGATTACAAGTTTTCAGATAAATTGATATAATAGAAACAATAAAGAACCTAATACGGAACTGTACTTTGAACCTGGCAATATTTCAGCACAAATAGATGGAGAAGAGGACAAGAAAGATGATTGATTGTACTTCATTTGGATAAAAGACTCTTCAAAGGAAAACCTATAACAAGATAAAAAAACAACTTCAAAAATGCATAAAATCGACAAAAAAAACTATGAAGCAAGTTTCCCCCTCAGTAATGGGTATATATATATATATATATATATATATATATATATATATATATATATATATATATATATATATATATATATATATATATATATAGTACAGGAAAGAGAAATTTGACGGAATGAGCAATGAGACAAGAAACAGGAGTTTTTTAGAGGTAAGAGAAAGGGACATTAGAAGAAGACTAGAATCATAGAGAGCAGAGGGCGGCACAATGAAGGCAATCCTTTACCGAGAAGACAGAGATAACGCCAGGGGAAAAAAGTTTGAAATTCCTGGCCGGGACACAAACCCGGGTCTGCTGATTGCCGGTCAGATGCTCTACCGCTGAGCTACCAGGCACAGTGACTCTACTTCGCCCAAAGCGTCACCCCATCAAACCCAGTATCTCTCTAAGCTAGGAACCTCCTGTACTATATTGTAATATAGTCTGCAATGCAAGGTTTCTGCACCTTTATTTCTGTCTTCAAAATTGTTTTGAAAGGCAGAAAATAGATATGGCGAAAGCACTGTGGTGCTTGTTATCACCCGCAGAACTTGCATTTGCTCCTTCTTCTATATATATATATATATATATATATATATATATATATATATATATATATATATATATATATATATATATATATATATATATATATATATATTGAAGTGACACAAGTATTCGCACACTTAAATTTTCAATATTTCTGAACTATTTCGTGCTTTCATCTGGTTATAAAATTAAAGGAAACTCAGTAATCATATATTTAATTGAAGAAATACACATACGACAGATTTTCTTTGTATATATGTAAAAACAATTGGTAATAAACAAAATTCAGCAGCTAATAAGAGTATTCAACCACCCTAATAACATGCGAGAATATTGTTATTAAACAGAAAAAATCTTATAAATTCGAGGAATATGGTAAGAGAAATTTCTAGAAACGAAACTGATGTAAATTGATGAATATTAGCACGCAATGCCGGAGGTCACAAAAGTTCCTTAACCTATTCCACAGCAAATAATTAAACTTCATTCAGATGTATTATCCTATAGGACTATTTCTGATCTAGTCGAAATGCCTTATGCAACTTTAGGTTCTATAATTCGAAAGCATCGCGAGTATGGAATCACCTCCAACTTGTCAAGAGCCGGTCTTCTTCGCAAGATTAACGATCGGTCTCGACGTTACATCCTTCTAAAGCTAAAGAACAATCTAATAATTACTATGAAAGATCTACTGAGCCATCTGAAATTGTCAGAGAGTAAGGTGAGCTCCATCCTAATGATATGCATTCTTTCACTCCCCGCAAAACTCCCCTTTTTAATAAAAACTGTTTAAAGTTTGCTACAGAGCATCTTGAAAAGGGAAGTGATTTTTGGTACCATGTTATGTGGTTAGATGAGACTAAAATAGAACTTTTCGACCAAAATGATGTTCGTTACGTTTGATCCTAAACACACCATCCCACCGCGAAACACGGAGGAGGTATCTGATGGTTTGGTGCTGCTTTACTGCAAAGAACTCCATATCATTGATGGGAAAATGAATGGCACCACGTATCGAAAGATACTGGAGGAAAATCTGCTCCCAAGTATGACAAAATTCTACGGCCGACATCACCGAATATTTCAGCTGGGCAACGATCGGCCAAATACTCAAGAATGGCCAGTCATTCACTCACACCTAAATCCTATTGATCGAATAATGAAGGCTGCAATCCGAAATAGAAACCCGCAGATCCCTTGCTTCTTTGGGGGAGATTTGTGGAGAAGAGTGGAACCAACCTATGAGAATCGTTTTTGTACTGTTATTTTGCAAAAAAAAAAGTTATTCGACGAAATATTAAATGACTAAAATTATTATTGGTTCAATTCTTTTGTCAGCTGCTAATTTTTTTTTAATCGTAATTGTCGTTATATACAAATAAAATCTGCCTTGTTTGTAATTTCTTCTGTTAAAATATGTTTTTTCCTTTAGTTTTATAACCAGACGAAATAATGGAAAATTAAGTGTGCAAATAACTGTGTTGCCTCATTGTATCCAATATATATATATATATATATATATATATATATATATATATATATATATATATATATATATATATATATATATATATATATATATATATATATATATATATTATAGGACGACCAAACTCAGAAGGAGCATGTGAGTACAAATAATGACGCAAAAATCTAATAAGGAAAATGAAAAGTGATTCCAAACGCTTTCGTCTTTATTTTCATTCAGAGAAGAGGTATTTGATAATAAAGACGAATGCGCTCGGAATAATTTTTCATTTTCCTAAGTGAGTTTTCGTCATATATATATATATATATATATATATATATATATATATATATATATATATATATATATATATATATATATATATATATATATATATATATATATATATATATATATATATATATATAATTGGGGCGACTCACCCCACATGATCGTTTCAGAGGTCGTAAAAAACTTCGAATTCCTAGACAGTATCCAGAATGCCGGGGTTTACGATCATCCTCTCCCTCTCACGCGCGCCCACGTACACACTTTCACCTCTCTCCTCTACATCCACCAGCGCACACACCCTGCATACACAAATACACTCTCAAACACCTTTTGAAACGTGTTTCCGTTATATATTTTTAAGTGGAAAATATGAAATTTTGTAAATTAGCGCCTTTTTTGAGTGGCAATTTCGCTCAATGATCCGGAATTACAAAGTTGTAGCAATTTTAATACGTTTAATTGGAGGTTTGGTTACACGGCCCCCCTCGAGGCTGGAGACAAAGCGTGTATGGGCGCATACATTGTCATAAAATCGGTGAGAGAAAGAAACAATACGTTTGACTTACTGAAACTCCTTAGGTTTAGATACACGGTTGGAAATCAGCTACGAAGTAGCGACTTATCGTTTAAATTACTGAAACTCTTCAGGTTTTAATGCCCGCGGCAGAAAAAAAGAAACCGGGAAAGAGGCCGCCTGTTTCTGAGGCTGTTTTTTCCCAGCTTACTTCTTTGGATTATGCAAGACCATTTTCCTTTTGTTTTACTTTTTTTCCATTCCTCCTGGTTTCTCATTTTATTTTACTCCTTTTTTCCTTTGCTTTTTCTTTTCTTCTATTCCTCTGTATTTCCTCTTTGTATTATTTTTTTACTTTTTTTCATTATTATTTATTTGAGCTTTGTCGTAATTTTCCTTTTATCTTTTCTTCCATTCCTCCTTGTTTTCCTTTTCTTTAATCTCACGTTTTTGTTTTTTTTTGTTAAGTGCCTTAACAAAGGAAAGTAACTATAGTATAGTTAGATGAAACCGAAAGTCCACCTCTCACTTCCATACTTACGGGAAAAAACAAACACATTTCCATATAATTCGATAGGCAAATAGATCGATAGATAATAGATAGACGGATACGAATGAAACTCTTAGCAGTTTATAGAGGTTACATTTTGTTTTCAAAGCTCAGCCGTGTTTACCCCAGTCTCTCATATAAAGGGTCTTTCAATAAGGTCGCTCGAGTTTTAAATGTAAATAAAACAAGTTGTGTGTGATAGATGCACTCAATTTATTTTAAATTTGAAAGTACATTTTATGGCATTAAGTGTGAAATATGAGGTTGTTCAAATGTCCGCCGCGGCTTCGCTTCGTGGAACGTATTCGGGAGGCCCAATTTTCGATCATTATGTCGCATAAGTTTGGCTGAATTTGCTGGATGGTGTTCGTTATGTTGACTTTGAGGACATCAACTGTTTTCGGATTATTCGCATAGACCTGCGATTTAAGGTAGCCCCAAAGAAAGTAGTCTAATGGCGTTAAATCGCATGATCTCGGTGGCCAGTTGACGTCGCCGCCGCGCCAGATGACCCTGCCCTGAAATCGCTGGTGCAAAATGTCTATCGTGGCGTGCGCAGTGTGGCACGTAGCGCCCTCCTGTTGGAACCACATGTCGTCAGTATCCATATCAGACATATAATCCAGTTGAAGCCACAAGGAGTTACTTATCATCGATCTGTAGGTCTCGTTGTTGACGGTTATGGCAATCCCATCTTCGTTCTCAAAAAAATACGGACCGATGATTTCGTTAGACGAAAATCCTCACCAAACAGTGACTTTGTTAGGATGCAATTGGTGCTGGTGTATCTCATGTGGATTGTTTTCCTCCCAAATCCGACAATTTTGCTTGTTCACAAATCCATTCATTTAAAAATGGGCCTCGTCGCTGAGGATGATTTTTTGGGGGGAAATTTGGGGCAACTTCCAACTGCTCTACAGCCCAATCAGCGAACACACGGCGTTATCCATGGTCGTTTACCTTATGTTCCTGGATATGTTGGATTTTGTACGGCTGCAGACCCAAGTCCCTACGCATAATTCGCCAAACTGAAGTAGCAGAAAGGCCAAGTTCTTGTGAACGACGAGAAATTGACTGCCTCGGATTTTCCCGTACACTCTCATTTACGGCAGCGATGTTTTCAGCAGACCTTGCTTTCGGCGACGTATGGGTGTTGGCTGATTGTTGATCGACCCTTTTGCCTCGAATTTGGCCACCAAGCGTCGAACAGTGCACTCGGCAGGACGATTGTGGCGAGGATAGAAATCACGTAATGCGCGGAACGTTTGTCGAACGGAGCACTGATTTTGATAATAACATTTGATCATTTGCACACGCTGTTCAACGCTATAACCTTCCATCGTGACTTGCCAAGTACTACTGAACAGTTCACAGTGAGGTTGCAGATGTCGCTTTGACAACATGGCCACTATCGCCTGGCAAAGCTCGAGCGTCCTTGTTGAAAGACCCTTTATAACCCAACTTTGTAATTGACTTTTTTACCATAGATGACGCAACAGCAAATTTTCGCTGTCTAAGCATGCCATAACCCAAACAATGCTAAAAGCTCAGATGTTTTCAATATCCAACTCTCTCAGGTTTAATAAGTCTTTTAATTAACCTTTCCACCTTTCTTGATGGAATTGCTGCAAGAATCATGTAAACAAAAATAACGAAAACACTGCTGAAAAAAAATGCTTAGGAATTTGTTATACTATAAAATAATCTTTTTCTATTCACCGGTGCCACCCACTTCTAAGATAAGTTAGGAAAGATTGTAAGCCCACCCACTGGTCTAAAAATTAGCAAATAAACAGGCAGAGTTGGATAGCAACCTGCCTTTCTTATGTTAACATTGGTAGATCCACTTGAAAAACTTGTGAAAACTCCTCCCACGTAATATAGGATTGGAATACTTCCATTAAATTAGATAATAGCTCCTCCTAAGTAGAATCTTATTGGTAAATCCCTTTGGAGGCAAACCCCCTCCTTCTTCCATATAAAAACCCTTTTAAACTTTCGATTGAGGCATTCTGAGCATATCTTGTATTTTGAATAAAGCTATAAGCCATACAGCTCCTTTTGCCCTCCGCCACTGCGTCGTACCGGGTTTCAAAGACGGGCAAGCAAATTATGTTAAACTGCTGTGATCACTTAGGATCACCGCCCTCTTCCACGATCGAACCTTTTGCAAGAATCACCTTTCAACGTAAGATTGCACCGTGCTCCAAACTACCAAGCAGACCTTTCTCATCAAGAAGGATTCCGTTCATCAAGAAGGATTCCGTTGCGCCGACTGCCTGATCACCTTGACTTTGTGCCCCATCTACCGACGGAGGGTCGTTGGCGGCATAGCCATAGTTACAAGGCCAGAAGATGGGGTACAAATCGTAATTTTCTTTTCTTCTATTCCTTTTCGTTCCATTTTCTCTTTTACTCCTTTTTGTTTGTTCTTCCATTCCTTCTTTCCTTTTCGTTCCATTTTCTCTTCAAGGCACGTTTATACCCAGGATTGTTTCGCGGGGTTTAGCCACTTCATCGAACTTGGTCTGTGTACTCCTAACTGTATGCATGTTTGCTTTGAAAGACGCACACAACCTCGCCAGCGAAGGCGGTTGTGGTCTGGGCCCCTCATTTTTCCCGAACTAAACGCTATCATGACGTCACACGAAGTGTTTTACTTTTAATGTTGTGGCAGTCTGGGTGGGCTAATTAATGTGGGTGGGAGGAGTGGAGATGATCTTTCATGCGGTTGGCATAATTTAA
The DNA here is from genome assembly GCA_963969495.1 of Ceratothoa steindachneri. NCBI lineage: Eukaryota > Metazoa > Arthropoda > Malacostraca > Isopoda > Cymothoidae > Ceratothoa > Ceratothoa steindachneri. Next base: position 28,446,133 of record OZ018336.1, read on the forward strand.
GGGTGTTTCGAGGGTTGAGGGTCGTGTTCGGTGGCTTCTTAGTGGGAGACGAGAGTGTTGAGAGGGAGATATTTCAACCGTTGTAAAAAAAAAAATGTTATGGTGGAAGTTATAAGGAGTTACACTTGCACCAATCGCATGGCCTCATATTGCCCCTTAAGGGGCGCGGCGATTTGCCATCCTGGCCGCCGTGCTGACGGGATCCAGCGCCCCGTCCGGCCCCAGCTTAGCCTCTCTTCCTTCCTTCAGATAGCCTGTATTCCTATCCTACCTCGTCGCTTTTCATACAACCTCTCCCACAACTTTCTCTGGTCAGCCTCTAATTTCACAGGGTAGAAGCTGACCTTCTTCTCAGCCAATCGTCCCGGATCGGGGCTGAGGGGGGAGGGGACAATGTCCCCTAACCCCTGAGCTCCGGTCTGGGGTGGTTGGCTTTTAACAACCTGCTTCATCCCCACCCATACCTTCCTCACATCCCTTTTCCTCTCGTCTTCAAAATCTATCCGTTTTACGCCGTGTTCAAGGTGGAGCCGCCATGCCGAAGGACTGCCAGGCCACCAGGCGGGAGGGGTGGTCCCAAATGGCGGCGCCTGGCTCTGCCGGGCCTGTAAGCACCTCTTGCAGTGCGGGCTACTGCAAGAGGTGGTGAGCGATTGCGTCCCGTAAAACAAAGAGGGTCACCATGCCCAATGATGAAAAAAAAAACATCTCCCCTTAATTCCCCCTATAACAACAACGGAGCCGCCCTCGTGCAGCTCCACAGAAAAGATGGAGGTCCCCCCCCCTGTGCTTGCGCAGGGGACCCTCCATACCTCTTTAACCGGAGAGGAGGCTTACTCCTCTCCTACGCCTACGGGTGTAGGGGACTCCCCCTCACCCCCTTCTCTGGAGGTGCTTTCGGGCACCTCCCCATCTCCAGCGGCAGTCCCTCCTATGCTTTCTAAGGGGACTGCCAAGAAAGCCAGCAGGCAGCCCATTGCCGACCGCCCCTCGTACAAGCGGCTCGGTAGGGCAAACCCCCTTAGGGGGGAGAGGGAAGCCAGGCCCCTTCGGTCGCTTCCCTCAAAAGACCTGCTGGCAAAAATATTAAACCTTGCCGGGGTCAAGGCCTGTGCCTCCCCACTAAAGACTTATGACGCTGCCAAGGGGACCTGCGATGTCCTGGGAGGGGATGGCCAACTGGAGGCCCCTCCTGTGATAGACATGGTCCTTGAGGAAAACCAGCCTCAGAAGGTAGGGCCTTCCATGGGGGGGAATCCGGGCTTGGCGCCAAGCACCGAACCCGAATCCGCCCCTATGCAAGGTCCTCATCAAACGGCTGTGGATTCTCAGGCAGAACAAGGAGGGGAGGGATCTCCTCCGGATGAATCCCCTGCGCCCACCGGGACCTTCTCCATTTCAGAGAAGGACCTGGCTGAGGCCGGTCCATCTGGCCTGGGGGCTTCTACCGGCGGGGGTGAAAAGCGGGTTCATTCCCCGCCCTCCTCTCCTAAAAAGAAGAAAAAGACAAGAAAGACGAAAAAGACTCGGGGCTCCTCTCCATCCGCGGGGGCTGCGGGGACGGATGGGTCTGCTGCCACTTTGGTAGGCGACCAAGCCAAGATCGGCACATCCGGCCCCTCTACCCCCTCGTGTGCGGAGCCCCTGACTAAGACCAAGAGTGCACAGGGCGGAGCCTCGATGACATCGGGGCCCCTCATTCAGAGGTTACCTGGCGTTTTCGAGCCCGCTGGCTTCAAACGCTTCCTCGTTATTCGCTCCACTGATGGCACCATGTTGTCCAAGGGCAACATGATCCATCAGAGGAGAGGATTAGCTAGTGCAATTGGTAGAGAGCCGAAGGTAACCCGTTTCTCGGACGGGAGCCTTCTGGCGAATGCGGCGAATCCCGCCGAGGCGGCCAAGATAAGTGCTCTTCGGACACTTCATGGCACCCCGGTGAGTGTGACGCCGCACTGTACCATGAACTTTGTAAAAGGAGTAGTTTATGCGAGGGAACTCGTTGACTACTCCATAGAAGACATCACCCTAGAGCTGGCCGACCATGGGGCGGTCAAGGTCGAACGTGTGATGAGAAAACAGGGAGGGGCCTCGAGACCCACCCCTACACTCTTCGTCACGTTCGACTGTGACAAGCTCCCTGAGTCGGTGCGTGCCGGTTGGTACCGCTACCGCGTAAAGGCATTCGTGCCACTGCCGCGGCGGTGCTATTACTGTCACCGCTTCGGCCACACGAATCGATCATGTAGACGTGCAAAATCGGGGTCACCCGAAGTCTGTGTAAATTGCTCCAAGGTCGCACACGATAAGTCCAAATCGTGTGTGGCCAAGTGTGTCAATTGCGGAGAGCCGCACCATGCTTCTTCGAAGCAATGTGGTGCATATCTCCTTGAGAAAGAAATCCTGGCCATTCAGGCCCAGGATCGACTCTCATTCCGCGAGGCTAAGGACTTGGTCCTGGCGCGCCCGGCTCTGCCTGGGACGTCATATGCCTCAATAGTTAGAAAAGCACCCTCTGCTCCTGGCCCATCCAGGCCAACGAGCACGGTTGTTTCCGCGCCCATTCGGAGCCCTTCTGCGGGCTCTACTACACCCGGGCGCTCCCCTGGTAGAGCTGGCGGCAAAAAGGGTTCACACCCAGCCCCGGCTAATACCAGGGCTCCCCCCTCTTCCCCCAGCGTGACCGTTTCCCGTAAGGCGAAACGGCCACGCGCCTCCACAGAGTCGTTAGACTCACAGGAGGCAACACCCCTGAAGATGGTCGCTAGGCCATCTTCCGGGGTTCCTAAAGCTGTTCCCCGAAAGGAGGACAGCAACAAAGGAGCTTCGGCCCCTTCGCCCACGCCCCGAGGTGGAGCGAGTGGCTCGGAGACGGTGGTTCCTCGAAAAGAGGGCCCCCCGCCTCCCAGGCCGCAACGCCCGCCTAAGGTTTCGAGGCGGAGGGAGGAAAAGACTCGCATGGCGAGCCCAACCTCCCCCAATAAGTCCTCGAAGGCGACAGCGCCTTCAGCGCTTTGTCCGGCCAACAGCGCCCGGGGTTCTGCCCCCGGGAAGCGTACGGCCATTCCCGTGAGGGGTCTTCAATTCGAGGAGGGCCCCCGCGTCTCCTCCGAGCTAGGCCTGGAGGGCATATTCCTTCAATGGAATTGCCGTGGACTCCGGGCCAACTGGGAGGAGCTGCGGAGGCTCGTCTCGTCCCGTTCCCCGTTAGCTATTTTTTTGCAGGAGACCATGCTAGGCGCGTGCCCGCTGCCTGCCCTCCCGGGGTATAAGGGTCTTGCGACCCCACCACCGCGGGATGGCCGGGCTGGGGGATGCGCGGTTTACACCCGGCATGATGTCTCCGTTCTTCCTTTCTCTTTAGATACCTCCTTTCAGGCAGTGGCTGTGCAGCTGCACCTGGATAGGAGGTATACTATCATTTCTGCGTACATTCCACCGTCAGCTGACTTCGACGCGGGGGACTTCCGCCGCGTCGTGGCACGGTTGCCGCGGCCCTATCTCTTGCTTGGAGATCTGAACGGCAGGCATCCTCTCTGGGGAGATTACTCCATAAATCCCAGGGGACAAGTCCTTGCCGATCTGATCGAAGAGCTTGAGATGGGTGTCCTAAACGTGGATGAGTTTACGCATCACTGTCCGAGAACCGCTTCATTTTCTTGCCTTGACCTATCTTTGTGCTCTTCGGATGCACAGCCTGATTTTGATTGGGGGGTGGTCGATGACCTCCATGGTAGTGATCACTTTCCCATTCAAATATCATTTTCAGGGCAACTGCCGCCTGAGAGACCACCTCGGTGGTGCTTGGCGCGGGCGCGGTGGCCTGCATTTCAGGAAATGACTGAATTCTCTATCTCAGTCGAGGAGTTTAGGTCGGTAGATGAGGCCGTTGAGTTCTTCTCCGGCAACCTCATCGCCGTAGGCCTGACTACTATTCCTAGGACGTCTGGCCGTTTTGCACGCCGACCACTCCCATGGTGGTCGGCCGAGTGTGAGACGGCCCTGAAACAGAAGCCTTATGCCTACATGCGCTATAAGCGCCGCCCGAACGATTTCACTGTCGCTGAATTTCGTCGGGCTAGGGCTAGGTTCCGGTATATTTCGAAGCACGCCCGCCGCTCTTCTTGGCGGGCATACGTGTCTTCACTTGACGGGAAGACCCCTTTAGCTGAGGTGTGGAAGCGAGTCAAAAGGATTCGGGGCAAGTTCTCGCAGGACCCCCCTCCCGTTCTCCAGGAGAATGGGACCGCAATCTCGGACCCCGCGTCCGTGGCGGAATCCTTAGCGACCGCTTTTTCCGCATTCTCTAGCCGTGATGCTGCTCCGCCAGCATTCAATGCACGTCGTGATGTCGCGGAAGGCCGCCGGCTGGACTTTACCTCCAGAGGCGGAGAACCCTTCAACGACAAGTTTACTGTGAGTGAGTTGCGTTCCGCTCTCGCTTCGTGCGCGGACACCGCCCATGGTCCGGACGATGTCCCGTACGCCATGCTTCGACACCTGGGTGAGCGAGGCATGGCCTTTCTGTTAGATTTGTTCAACAGGATCTGGGTGGAAGGTCTTCTCCCAGACTCCTGGCGAATCGCTACTGTGCTCGCCTTTCGCAAGCCGGGGAGAGATCACTCTACTCCGACCGGTTTCCGCCCAATCTCTCTAACCTCTTGCGTGTGCAAGTTGATGGAGAAATTGGTAAATGTTAGATTAGCCTATTTCCTGGACAGCGGAGGCCATCTGTCTTCTGCACAGTGCGGCTTCCGTAAGTTCCACTCCACGTCGGATGCTCTGCTCCGACTGGAAAGTGCCGTCTGCGAGGCTTTCCTTCGTAGACAGCACTACGCCACGGTGTTTTTTGATCTGGAGAAGGCCTATGATACCGCATGGCGATACGGTATCATGGAGACTCTCCACACGATAGGGGCGAGGGGACGCCTCCCAATTTTTATATCTGAATTTTTGCGAGATCGTCGATTCCGCGTACGGGTGGGGGGAGCCCTCTCCGGCCCAAAGGAGCAGGAAGAGGGTGTCCCGCAGGGAAGTGTCCTCAGTGTCACACTCTTTGCCCTGAGCATCAACGGCATCACCTCGGTGCTGCCGGAAGATGTTCTCGCTACGCTCTACGTGGACGACCTTTCGATCTCTTTTGGCGCGGCCCAGATGCCAACTCTGGAGCGTCGACTCCAACAGGCATTGAACCGCGTCTCTCGCTATGCCGAAGCGCACAGGTTTCGGTTTTCTTTGGCCAAGACTAAGGTGGTGCACTTCTGCCGCCATCCACGGCTTCACCCCGACCCAGATTTGTTTCTTAATGGGGTGCGCCTGGATGTGGTTGAGTCGCACCGTTTCCTTGGTCTTGTATTCGACCGACGCCTCACCTGGGAGGCTCATATTCGCAGCCTTAGGGTCTCTTGTACCCGCGCCATGGACATTCTCCGTTCCGTGACGTTCAGCGCTTGGGGCGCTGATAGGGCTACCGCCTTACTTTTTTATCGATCCTTTGTTCGCTCGAAGCTCGACTACGGATGCGAGTTTTATGCATCCGCAGCCGAGCGTTTATTGCGGAAGGTGGATTCGATCCACCACACCGGCCTTCGCCTTGCGACCGGTGCCTTCCGCACTTCCCCCATTGAGAGCCTGTTGGTCGATGCTGGGGAGATGCCACTCGCTCTGCGCCGCGTGCAGTGCATCACTCGCCTGTACGCGCGAGCCCGGCGCCTCCCTCAGTCGCCAACAGCTCTCACTGCATCCGCAGCTGATCTCGATGGTGCCTATGCCGCCGAGAGACGCCAGTCATACCCTAAGCCCTTTGGGTTTAGGGCCAGGAAACTCCTTCGAGAGGTAGATATAGCTCTCGGGCCGGTGGCGCCCCTGGTTCTGGCCAGGACGCCACCCTGGAGGGTACCAAATTTGGCTATTTGTCGCCACGCCTCTGCTCCCAAAGCTTGTACTGCGCCGGGAGTATTGCGTTCGACCTTTTTGGAGCACACATCGTGTCACGCTGGAACCGTGCCAGTGTATACGGATGGCTCCAAGTCCCAAGAGGGGGTCGGCTTCCACGCCGTATCCCCTCTGTTTGAAGTCAGCGGGGCTCTACCAGGCGCTGCGTCTGTCTTCACGGCCGAGCTGGTGGCAATACACCACTCGGTACGGGAGATTACGCGATGTGCCCGGGTCGGAGACCGGATTGTGATCTATAGCGACTCACAAAGCGCCCTGAGTGCTCTCGGGGCATTGGAATCTCCGCATCCCCTGGTTCGCGATATCCGTGACGCCACGGTTTTGGCGAGCCGGGCAGATGTCGAGATTATCTTCTGCTGGGTTCCTGGACATGTAGGAATTGCGGGGAATGAGCGCGCCGATGAGGGCGCCAAAGAGTCCGCGAGGACTCTGCGACCGGACCAGCGTTTCGCTCTTCCTCACACCGACTACATGGCAGGAATACGGGCAGCTCTTCGGACTGCTTGGCAAAGAAGATGGGAGACGGTCGAAGGGAACTTAAAGTTGCGTGCCATTGCGCCGCGACTGTTCCCATGGACCTATCCCCCAATGCCGCGGCGGCTTCAGGTTGCTTTCTGTCGTCTCCGAATCGGACACACTCGTGTGACGCATCGCTATCTGATGGAGCGCTCGCCTGCGCCCTATTGCAACGACTGCGTCGTCCCCCAGACTGTTCGGCACATTCTTGTCGAATGTCCCAGTCTGGGTGATCTTCGCGCACGATACCTGTCCCAGTACCGGGATGGGCGGGGTCGCTACCGCCTGTCCCTTGTGCTTGGGACAGATTCGTGCACACTGACTTGTGGACTTGTTGACTTCTTGGGGGAGGCCGGCCTTCTCCCTATTATTTAAGCAAGGTTTGTTTGTTTTTTTTGTTGTTTTTTTGCATTTGTTTTGTTTTTTGTTTGTTTGTTTTTTTTCTTTAGTTGCACGCTCCTGCGCCGGGGGACCTCTCCCCGACGCACCAGCTTGCTTCCTTTCCCCCTTTTGGGGTGTTGTTTTTTTGTTGTTTTTTTTTCTCTTTAATTTCATTTTAAAGTAGCCTAGAACTAGGCCAGTTTTAATACGGCGACTAATGCCCAAGTAGGCAGTCGCCAGATGAGCTCTTAAAAAAAAAAAAAAAAAAAAAATGGCCTCATATTGGGAGCAATAAGAGGGTAAAATACAAAAAAATGTAACGGTAAGGAAGAATGGGCAAAGCTTTGGTTGATCTCTTCCTATGTCAAACTGTGGAGTTGTTAAAAAAAGTTTGTTTGGATGAGTTTTAATTTCAACGAGTTTTCGTTTTCAGGATCCCACACGAGGGCCCGGCATATGCATCCCACATAGCTCTTTCACCAACTCCCACCCATAAAAGACATACTCTATAGAATTAAGAAGTTAATATATAACACATCCACTGAATGCAATGAATTATAAGTGATAAAATTACATTTTGCATTTTATTGTTGGCAAATTAACTTTAAAAGCACTTTGTCAGCTTTTTCAGCAACGAATCTGTTTTTTTCTTTTAGGATCCCACACGAGGACCCGGCATATGCATCCTACATAGCTCTTTCACCAACTCCCACCCATAAAAGACATACTCTATAGAATTAAGAAGTTAATATATAACACATCCACTAAATGCAATGAATTATAAGTGATAAAATTACATTTTGCATTTTATTGTTGGCAAATTAACTTTAAAAGCACTTTCTCAGCTTTTTCAGCAACGAATCTGTTTTTTCTTTTAGGATCCCACACGAGGACCCGGCATATGCATCCTACATAGCTCTTTCACCAACTCCCACCCATAAAAGACATACTCTATAGAATTAAGAAGTTAATATATAACACATCCACGTACGTCTCGGCCTCCATCAACAGGCTTGTAATTGTGCGAAGAAGGTCAGGGCAACAATCAAACTGTTTCGTCGGATGCAGTGTAGTCTCACCCGTACATACGAACGAGAACTGATTTAAACCTTCTTCGCCTTTTTCTTATATTAGCCGTTCGTTATGAATTCGAATAAAAGACTCACAGTAACGTATCGTTCGTATATACACCGGGTTTGTTTATTTATTTCCCCGTAAAACTGTATGGGTTATGGTGAGTCCCTCCCCCCCCCCCAAGATTTCCCAGTTCTTCCAGCTCCACACGCCAACTTCAGCAGTTTTTTCAAGCTCATCGTAAATAGTGTTTCTGGACGATATGTCCGGGTTAGTTTTCGCTTCTCAAATGCAATTGATAATAATTAATTGTCCCAAGTGATTTATCAATATCGATTTCTATCTTTTTCTTTCTCTCTCAACAATTGTGGTTCTGAGTTACATCTCTGAGAGCCGTTCTTGCGCCCATGTGCGACCAATGTCGCTCTCGCGCGTACACTCATGGTTGTATCACACGGGCGTCTCTTACGAGACGTGTGTGTGCGTATGATGGAAATGTTTGAAACGCAGTTATTTGCGTGAGACGGCGGAGTTCCCAGAAACGATCTTCTCTTTCTTTCAGACCAAATTGGCTTTTTTTTTCTTCTCTTTCTGGGAACTCCGCCGTCTCACGCAAATAACTGCGTTTCATATATATATATATATATATATATATATATATATATATATATATATATATATATATATATATATATATATATATACACTTGGAGACCAGTACAACTGGTCTCCAAGAGACCAGTTGTACTGGAGCCTCTTACATTGGCAGCACTGTCAGGTCTCTAGGAGCTAGGTTCTCTGCTCATATGGGGATTAGTTGGTGCACAAACAAAATATTAAATAAAAAGGAAAAGTCATCTATTAGGGAACACACCATAAGCTGTAAAACTCACATTTCTATTGAGAATTTTCAAGTATTAGCCTTTAACAACAACAAACATTGCCTAAGAACCCTCGAATCTTTATATATCAAACACTACAAACCTACACTCAATGAAGAATTAAGTGCAATATCATTATTAATTAACTAATTTTAACTACAGTTTGTTAGTTGGTTTGTTTTTTAACAAACCAAGCGTCACTGTAACCTATAAATACTAGCCCCTTGTTAAACCCACCATTCACTCTCTAGGATGGATCCACTTTAGTAAGTACCCAAATTTACCGTTTTTATATTAAATGTTTTTTTAACTCTTACAGTCTTTACAAAATTAAAAACAAAGTTTAAATATACTATCTTTAAATAATGCCAGGTCAATTTCTCTTATAGTTTTTAATTAATTTCTGCAATAAACTTTAAATTTATTAACTAATTTTTTGAGTCAGTTTTAAAGCAAATTTAACTGTTACCAAGTCATATTTAAATTTTTTTTTAAACCTATAGTACATTTTACTGATATTTTATAATTGGTCACCCTTTAAAATAATGTCTTGTTGACCTTTTCAAGTTTTCTTCCTATGTACTAACTCTGTAAACTTATTCTAGCCTGAAGATGAAAATTTGTAGTTTTCGAAACGTTGTGAAAATTAAAAGATGCTGCATCCGTTTCTCGTGGCTCTGGGATTTATCCTCAATATTATATATATATATATATATATATATATATATATATATATATATATATATATATATATATGGGGGAGGGGGGTTTGGAGATAATGAGAGAGAAAAATTGAGTGTGTGTATGTGTGTGTGTGTGTTCGATGCCTATCTCTTGTAAGTTTCTTCCTGACTTTGTATATATTATTATTACCAACCATCAACATTTACCCTTTTCCCAAGAAAGCAAGTGGGCGCCAATCTGCGCATAGCGCTCGCAAGAACATTATTTTTGTTTGTGGGGCTTCACCCCCCACCCCCCACCCCGGCCATCGAACCTTTATCCGAGTTTAATCGTCTCTCATGACAGGCGCCCGAGAGCGACATCGCTATTATTTATTATTCCTGCCCCACATTCAGCCAATTGGTTTATTATTAGTAGTAGTAGTATTTAAGAGGCTTAAAAAGTGCATTCTAGAGAGGAGCTTACTCTGGGCTCTACGGCCCCAGGGGGCACGCAGCTCTCGAAGAACTCCCTAACCTTTTTATGTGGTAATTCTTGGTATGTGTAGTGGCGCTAGACTCAAGAATGGAGTGTGGGGTGTAATCCGAAGAGAGTGTGCAGATGTGGTTAAATAATGGAGGTGGAAACGCGTACACGATGCGTGCACACATTTGTGCAGTGTGTAGATGCGTGTACGGAAACGTGCCTTACGTATGGCCCTTTATGGTGTCGCTGCGAGGAGGAGTGGGGGGGGGGCTCTTTAAGCGAAGCCCTACGAATAAGGTCACTACGAAGCGTAATTTTGTAACGGGCTTAACACCCTCCTGCACCCTTAATCGAGTCTAGTCGGGGGAATAAGGGGAGAACAAACTGAGCGGTACTGGAGGAGATTAGGAATACGAGAGCAATCGTTTACCTTCAATTCTGGGGCCGGAAGGGCACGCTAGTAGTCACTGGGAACATTTGTATAGACTACATGTGTTCAAGGCGGTAACCATTGAGCACCAATGTGTGGCTGTAATCGAAATGTGTGTGTGGAGGGCATTGGTATGTTTGTGTGTTCGAAGTTTTCAGTTTTGTAGTAATTTGGACTCAGGAGTCACATAATAATAAAAATAATGATAATAATAATAAGGATGATGATAATGATGTTAATAATTATGAAATATCACTCAATAAATGTAGGACTTAGGTGGCGAGTTGATTGAACCACGGTGTGAATGCGTATGCATGCCCGGGCAAATTATGTAGGCCATCTTGATATCGGAGTCTTGTAATGCAACCAGGCTCTTGTCCGAACACCCCCTGCTTGAATGTTCAGGCAGAATTCACCCTCGCAGGATCTCTCCCTGACCCCGTCCATCTTCTCTCATTCGTATTCGGTTTCAATCGCACTTCGATTCGCCGAGGATTTCAACCTTGTCTCGCTTGGCTTGAATCACGCGACATTTTGGGTCATTTGCCAACACATACCCCTCCCTTTCTCTATTTCTCTATACCCTAAATATTCGGTTTTACGAACATTTGGGAACAAATTCTTATAAGCGGGTGCTCGAAAATACGAACATTTGTCCTTTGCGTGTTTTGTAAACCGCGTTTGAGACCGATGGCTCAATCGATGATCTTAGGCCATCATTGCTTTAGGACGGATTTATTTATGATCGCCTGCTATTAATCGGGATATTATACTCCAAGAATTACGTTTTCAAGTTCTAGTTCATTCCCTAGATTTAGCCCTCAAGGAGTTATCTTCAAGTTCTAAGTTCCTCTTGTAGATATTAGCCCTCAATAATTTATGATTTCAAGTTCTAGTTACTATCCTAGTTATTACCCCTCAAGAACTTATGGTTTTAAGTTCTAGTTCCTACCCTTAGATATTTGACCTCAATAGCTTATGTTTTCAAGTTGTAGTTCATATTCTAGCTAGATATTAGCCCTCAAGAGCTTTTATTTTCAAGTTCTAGTTCCTATCCTAGATATTAGCAATCAAGAGCTTATGTTTTCAAGTTCTAGTTCTTAGCCTAGATACGCTTATTCTAGGTAGGAGGACTCAGTTTATCAACCTTTTACCATATCCTATGGACCCAGTGGTAATTTTCCGGTAAATATAGGATTCAAGCCAAATGTTGAGGTGTGGTGGGGGGAGGACCTTGGCGCTTTGTGCGGTGCCTGAAAGGATGGGAAAGACGGTGGTGTATGAGGGAGGGGGCACCAAAATCGATTATAGACGGCGGATGGGCGTTTGCGAAATTTTCGAATTTCGCAATCTGGGTTGGGGGGTGGCGGGGTGTTGGACAAGGTGGGCAGCTGGCGTTTCCCGATCCCATTGTTGGGTCGAAGGACAAGAAGTGGAAAAAGTGCAGAAGATCGCCAAAAAAGAAGGATTAACGGCAAAAAAGGTGGAACCGGCAGGAATAGATGTTTGATCTCTGGCGCGCTGTCGACGTGAAAGTAACTGAATCCATATCTATTTTTAACCTCTCTTCAAAGCCTCAGTCCTTGTTAAGCGTATTACAAGTCCACTTTTACTTCACCCTTGTGTATCGTATGTAAAAGAGGAATCTCTCCCGCGCCTTGTAGTGAGTTAACTTTTCAGTTACCTTGTCATCGCATTATACAAGTCGTAAAAATCGTATTTATGTTCGACTCCGGTCGTAAACTCAGCGTTAAAGCCTCTGGTTGGATGTGGCTTTTGAAATCCAAGTTATCTCCGCGGATGCGACTATGGATGCCTTAAGTGACCCCCGTTGATCTTCACGAACGGTATTGGTGGCCATTATTGGCTGGAGTGGTGGCCACTATTGTCACGAAAGATCTTAGTTGTTATAACCTTTTGGGGACAAGTCTATGACCTCTAGATGTGTCCGTTTTCGCGACAGGCTCGCCCCTTCCCTCCCCTCACAACCGGCCTGTCTCCATTCGAACCGCAAAGTTCATCGCTCAAAATCCACTTCAATTTGTCCACATTCAAATAGAATATTTTTTTCAATTGCGACGTCCATACTTACACATGCACGCAAACGTGTGTTATATTTTGTCCCCTACAGTTCCTAAATCGAAAAATGAAGGGGGTGTGGGTACTATATACCCCCCGTCCCCTTATCGTTAGCTTAGGGTGTCTTATCTGACTTTTATTTGGACTTGACCATCCAGTCTCCATTGACTCTCCATAATCACCTTTTACAACTGAACTTCGACAGCGTCGTCACTATACCATGGTTTATTCGCACTTTTATTGCCCTTGTAACACACCACCCTGTAGCACTTTGGTGTCTCCCAATCCACGCTTCATCCAACACGCGTTGTGACTCTAAGCTCGGATGGCCTTACAATGCAGCGCTTCGTAAAACGACGTCGTCCTTCAAGGTTTACGTGCTCTTGGAAGAATAGGAGGGCGAAAATGGTCCAGGTTTACGACCTCATCACCTTTTCAAGACGGGGTCCTTAGTTCGAATCCCTGGTGCCGATCTCCAGTGTTGATCCCTTTCTGTCGAAATATTGTCAGGGTAATGAATAGAGTCGAATGTAGTGAAGTATTTGTGGATATTTGATGTCCCACGTAATTGGTGTGTGGAAGAGAGTATAATATGCTCGTAAATGTTTAGAAAGTTAAGAGAACCCTGGTTAAATCCGTATATTCTATCCCTTGTCCCTCTAGGGTGTGTTAATTCCATACAATTGGGCGATAAAGTTGACGATCTTTTGATATATAGTTTCCATTTGTCCATGGCTTTTTTTTTATTGGGGTTTCCGTCCGCACTTTTCGGGTGCTTCTGTAGTTTCCTTAATATCACTCAAATGCGCTGATTTATTCAGGTTTTCTCCTTTTTTTAACCTTGATTAATTCTACCCTCGCTTATTACCTACACTTCCCTTTAAATCTCTTTAAGGGTCCTTTTCTTTCCTCCTCTTGAACGGCGATATATCCTGGGTTCCTCTGAACTTCCATGATGCTTGCTTGGCAAAGATAACTTTCCCTTATGTTTAAGGTAGCTTTCCTCCTCTTCCTTCTATTATAATAATAGTAATAGCGCTTTTTTGGCATTGAGTTTCCAGTTTTCGAAATTTATTTTTCGTGTTAAAGTTGTCTTATATATTGACTGAAGATGTCTGGTAATAACGAAACGGCTGAATTGAATAAAATGGGAAACATTCAATACTGACCTTTCGTTTTTATCTTGACTTCGTCACGAGAATTTCCATTCGTGGTTATCTGCATGCAAAAGAAGTTGGGTGAAAAGATACAGAAGCATCCTTAACTCTGTATCTTCAACCACAACTTCATTTGGCACATTATTATTGACCCTCTTCAGGGTTACAAACCCGGGGCGGTGGTATTTACTTATAACTAGCGAAAACCCACGAGTACATCCGTGCTAGAATGTTTTTAAGGTTATGGGAAGTAAAATGTATTAGTCCGAGTGGCTAAAGAGGAGACTGCCGTGGGCGCGGTCAACCGCTAGGGTTGAACAGGGTACCAGGTGAACCAGGGGGTGGGGCGATCAAGGATCCTCCTATTTAAGACCTGAGTCCTGACGTATGACCTTTTTTTGAAAAGAAATCCGGCTCCCTGTGCCCCCGCATATTGTACTAACGTTATGTGTGTATACTAACCTGATGTGCGTGTGTGTAGGCGGGTGAGAGAAGCGGAGGAAGACTAATGCCATGCCCACCGGATTCCCGCAGGCGACGTCCGTTTTCCAAATTTGCTCGATTCCTACAACCCCCCCTCCCCCAAATCCTGTGAGGTGGATGCGATTGTGTGGCTGTGAAATATAGTGTGTGCAAAAACCTTTTTTGCGCAGCCTGTCGCTTTGTGGGGTTTGAATGGAGCCTTTGAAGCCCGTTCACAAACCCGTCCAACCCCTTTCCGAAAGGCGACTCTCTATATTTATATATACGAAAATAAGATGGATTAAGGGAAGCCAATTTTTTGACGTCATACCTCTCCGCCATTCTCCCCAGCTTCCTTTTTCGCACTTATCCCTCACTATACAGAATTTGTGCCATTTTTTTTTCCTTTTGCCCATGAAAAATGGCCTTTTGGGTATATATATTAAAAATATATATATGAAAAATAAAAACGAATTCCAAAGTAGTTTATTCATTTCCTGTCCTTAGAATGGAGTTATTTTGGTATTTAACCCGATTTACCAGCTCTTAGCTATAAGCCTCTGGTTCGTGTATGGGTTCCTTTACCTACCTACATTGGTCATCTCTTCCCTCAAGGTAGAGTTAATTTTTGTATTATATATTTATAGAGTTAGGTGAACTTCACGATAGTTTAAATTTAAATCAAGATGTGAAAACTACACTAGTAGAATCGATTTATTACTGAAATAGTTTCGGTTTTCGGGCGAAGATGGTGGTACCATATATCCAAACTGCAGGGGGTCTCCTAAAGCCTGGACACAGGCAAAATGAATATTTTCAATAAAAAAATTGAAATACATTTTATTTCATTCACCCGGTGAATCCGATTCATTGACGACAAATTTCTGTCAATTTGAGACAATTGATTTATGATGCGCCGTTCCCTCGGGTATCTCGTATCTTTAATTCTCATTGAGGTACACCTTCAACTTTACCATATCCCTGGAAAATAAGTCAAGGGGGGAGGGGTCCGGTGAACGAGGAGGCCAATGGGTACACCTTTAGCATACCCCAGAAAAATAAGTCAATGGGGGGAATTTCTCCATTAATGTAGATTCTACTATTTTTCTTTTACGGAAATCTTTACAATTTTATATGATTTGTGCCTTTGAATAGTCAATTTGGTGGTTGAAATTGCTAATATGATTAAAAATACTGGATGTGGTACTGCCCCGTTTGACATATTAGCAATTACAACCACCAAATTGACTATTCAAAGGCACAATTAATATATAATTGTAAAGATTTCCGTAAAAGCAAAATAGTAGAATCTATATTAATGGAGAAATTCCCAATTTTAATTTGTCAGATGGGCAATTGAAATGCAGCCCCCAATCCCGTAACCTCATCGTAAACAGTTTAGTCAACGATCTTAGACTTACACCCCCTGATTAATGACCTTTTTTCCCCGTTTTGTGTTTTTTTTCTGATCTGTACCCTTTTTATAACTTTTGCAACAATCGCATTCTCAGTATACGACGGAAGAGGGTATGATAAACTACATACTGAAACTAGTCTCGTAAATTAACCTTTTGGCTCCTATACAGTGGTTTAACTGTCATATACCATAACTCGCCATTGAGTTCTTTTACTTATATATATATATATATATATATATATATATATATATATATATATATATATATATATATATATATATATATATATATATATATATATACTATTGAAGTCCACAGCTGTGGCAGCATTATTAATTTTAACTTGGTATTTTCTTATTATTCCTTACAAGTTTTTTAACGGAGTCTTCGAGACGAAAAAAAACATCCGCGAATGAGATTCTTTATTCCTAGACGTCTTTCGACCGTGTTAGGTCATCTTCAGGGAATGAACAGAAATGTAATTATCGAAGATATACTCAGTTTTAGTAGAAGTTGGGATAGTGGAAGATATAGTAGGTGAAAATTAAAGAGGGGGGGGGGGTATTTTGCCCTAGTAGGGAGGGCATCGCTTTATTTTATTTTCTATTTATTTTTGCCTTTATTTTTGTTATTTGTTTATGCTTTTTATCCTGTTTGTGTAAATTCATGAGTTTTTGAGTGTTCTTCTTATTGTTTGTTCTCTAATGATTTGTTGTACTTATTTTTGTTGGAAAAAATTCATCTTTTAAGTCTTTTTTTAGCTTTAGTTGCCGACAATTTACCTAGTATTTCTTGTTTTGTGATAGTCGTATTGTTTGGTGTTCTTATTTCTGTATGTTTTAACGCAGTTTTTATATGTTGTATTGTGTTTTTACTATGTATATATTGGTGTGATTACTTGTGTGCATAGTTTTGTGCTCGGGAATCGACTTGGCGTGAGACTTTCGCCCGTAGCCTTGCAGGTATATTAAGCCTGCCTCCTGTTCCTTGTAGCTCTGGAATGACACCATTCGTTAGAGTTGATCAGACCTTTTTTCCAAGTTTTTGGGTGACGACATTGATGGGCTCCAAACGTTTCCTCCTGTGCAAATCACTTTGCCTAAGTTGATCACGCCTTCTAACTTTGTTTATAAGCAGAGAGGCAGTGTTCTGGACACGTTGGAGCCTTTTCATCGAGGTTTTATTGGCCGCTTGAAAGACCATTGCGGGGTAGATGAGCTTAGCCCGGATATACATCAGATATATTTTCCTGATGTTGGCCGAGCTCTCTAAACCTGTATAGCTTGGAGATTTCTCTCCTTGCCAGGATCCGCCTCTCCGTGTGGTGTTTCGAGCATCCATGGTCGGTGATTTTAAGGCCCAGGACGGTGCCTTCGGCGGAGTAGCCGTATCTCCTCCCATCTATGGTGATGGGCCATGTCAACTCGCGGCTCAGCGGGACGATCTTGAATTTGCCCCTGTTGGTCCTGATCTTCCATCGTCTCTCGTACTGGCTGGTGTTGATTTCCGTTATTGTGCGAACCGCCTGTGCCCTTGCTTTCCTCTCCGGGCATGGGACGATTTGAGTGACGTCATCTGCGAATTGCAGATACATCGTGTCCCTGTGCACCGGAGTTGGGAGGTCGATTGTAAAGACCAAGTAAAGCAGAGGACTCAGGCAGCTAGAAGTACACTTCTATTAATTAGTAAAATCTAGAAGTACACTTTTCTTATTAGTATAATCTAGAAGAACACTTATATTATTAGTAACATCTAGAAGTACACTTCTATTATTAGTAACATCTAGACGTACACTTATTATTACTAATATTTCGAAGTACACTTCTATTATTAGTAACATTTAGAAGTACACTTCTATTATTACTATCATCTAGAAGCACACCTATATTATTAGTAACATCTAGAAGTACACTTGTATTATTAGTAACATTTAGAAGTACACTTCTATTATTAGTAACATCTAGAAGTACACTTCTATTATTAGTAATATCTAGACGTACATTTCTATTATTACTAATATTTAGAAGTACACTTCTATTATTAGTAACATTTAGAAGTACACTTCTATTATTAGTAACATCTAGAAGTACACTTGTATTATTAGTAACATCTAGAAGTACACTTCTATTATAGGTAACATCTAGATGTACACTTCTATTTTAAGGCATCTTCCCTGATAACAGGAGCCGAAATGAAGAAGCTGCTAAAACATTATTTTTGTAATTAACTTAAATAAATTATTGCTCCCCCCCACCCCCAACCCCTCGTATCCCCCGTGCCCGACTATCTAAATCAACCCAATTCGCCCCCTGGATGGTGTGCTTCTCTGAATGTGGACTGTTTAAAAAGTTTGGGTGGCAAAAATAAGAATTGACTCTCATAACACCGCCCAACACTTCAAAATTTACCACCACCCCATGGGTTGAGGGGGGGGGAGTGTCGAATCCCGAAGAAATTAGTTCTTACCACTGAACTTAGATACGTATTTAACCTATTTGCAGGAAATTGGAGGTGTTGTTTGGGGCTATTCACCCTCGTGTGTGATATCCCATTGGAGACCCCGGAAGGGGGGGTGGGGAACGTGTTACGGAGTTTGAGATATTGACGAGAGTCGTGTAGCTTCCGAGCATCGCGCGCCACAAGTAGTCTCCTCTTTAAAGTAATCGGGTCACCCTTTTTCACTTCGCAAAGTTCACCACTTTTCTTTACAAATCCTTCAAAACCTTTTGGCGAGAAAGCCCTTGTTAGGTGCATTTGAGGAAGTCCCGTACTATCCCCCCCATCCCCCTTCTCAGTTCGATGTTCCTAAATTTTACCCGATAATTTTTTTTTTTTTCAATTTCTTGTCCTCTTATTGGATTATTTCTTGCTCCCGTGTCCCCCTTTTACTCTAAAGTGCCATCTCGCACCCACTTGAAGCTCATTAATTCCCTTTTGTTACTAAAGAAATTTTTTTCTTTGTCTCCAATCTACGGAGGCATCCGGTCGCTTCAGGTCTAACAAAGGCGAAGAAAGAAAGAGTCGATTTTTTTCTCCTCCATGAAATATTTGTCTAGTCAGTATATGCGCACGTGCGTGCGTGTGACTACGCCAATAAAGGTTCCAACCATTAACTAATTGCTTCCCATTAACAATTAATTGGCTACTGTAATTGGTTTCAGAAGCTGCCTTTTAAGATTATCTTCAGCGGCCATGTCAGGTGTGGGGGAAATGTATTTCTTTGTTCTCATCGTTTGCAAAGGGTTCGTCTACCCACCGCTCCGACGTGAATCTAATCGACTCCTCCCTATCCAAACATACACACATTATCCAGCCTTAATATACAACCACAGGGAATAAGAAATGAATAAGGGAGTTTAGGATGTTTGTTTCAACCATCTTTTAAAAGAAAGAGAAATTCGAATGGTAGCAAAACGCCGCTGCCAGACGTAAAATTATAGTCGAAGTTATCTCCCTTAAGGCTGTGGTGCTAACTATGGCGTTCATATATTCTCAAATTACTCCTTACAAATCATATCGGATTCTGTATATTGAGGTTGTTAGGTAATTTAATTTAGGAATGCAAATTGACTCGCATCGGGACAGGTTTGTTTTTATTCCCTAAAGCATTTCTAGTCGAACAAAAGGTCAAAGAAACGCGCTGGAATACATGCGTTTGACTCCATAAAGTTCACTCGACTGCCTGTGTTCTTACACAAATTAAATCATTGGGAATTTATGCATGACCTTGTTCCAAAGGAGAACTTCCCCGAGAAAACTTGAGACTGGATATTTCTGAAGGATTTCGTTCGTCCTTTACATGTAATGATTTATCACCAGGTCAGTGTGTCTGGCAAGACGCCCTTGTGTTTTACGGCGCCACTTGCATTGGCGCCGTCCGTCTGCTCCTCTATGTCTACGTTTATGTGTGTGTGTGTTGACAAAGGTATATTTTGCAATTCTCCGTGGTTTCGGATCATGTCCAACGTTATCTTAAACTCTTCATCAACCGATGATAGGTGTCCTTTACCCTGACTAAGATTTCGTTGCTAAATTAGCCCTCCTCCCCAATAGCCTCTTTTAGATGTTCCAGCAATCTATTACACATTTTCGAGCCTCTTATCGCAATTGTTCTGCTGGAAACTTTCGCCCATATATTTTCAAAGGAGTAAATATGACCCCTTCTTTCTCGCTATCCAAGCAGCGTGATTTAGCGTAAATCTGTTGCGATCTCCCCTCATTAATCGATACACGTCACTCCAGCCAAAAACTCCACATTTCCAGTGTACGATAAGTTGAAAGTTGAATAAAATCCGACCCTCGTCTGCCGATTTGTAGCTATACATATTTCCTTAGACGTAAAACGCCAGATATCAAAATGTTTACGACCCCCTCCCCCCTCGCTTCTGTAGCCTCCCCCCTCCATCAACGTCCGGATATTGGCGCCATCCCGACGCGAAAACATCATTGGTGTCTTATATACATACATACACGCGCTCTATATTTAGGTCAGGGCATACATTATTCATTCGTGAGTTGTGTGGCCTCTTAGACGCTGTTGGCTATCGAGGAATACTCACGTACACACAAGCAACATATATGACATCTTGTGAAAGGATATCCGCAATATGTCTGTCTTAACCTAGGGAAGTGAAATTTGTAAGGAATAACCCGCAGGAAAAAGAAAGAAGATAGATAAGATTCATGGGTGAGAAAAGCCACTATATCTCTCCATAAACTACATCCAAAGGATAGTGTCTATAACATCGCCTTGAAGTTATCACCATTCAAGGCTCGTCAAAAGCTCTACCATGCAACTACAATATACACTGATATCAAAATTTATGTACAATTCATACATACCCCAAGACAAAACTAAAAATTACAATAACCTTGAAGTTATAACAATTCAAGGCTCGTCAAAAGCTCTACCATCCAATAATATAATATATACAAGCCGCTGTTCTCTTCCTTAACAGGAAGTGCTTGGTTACACAGGCACCCCTGCGGGGTGTGGCCTGCGGCCTTATTTGCTAATCTTAACCGCCTTTTTTAATCCCCTTTATAGACTCTTTATTTTAACACCCTGAACACCCTTTTTTTTCTTTTTTTTTTCTTCTTCTTCTTCTTCTTCTTCTTCTTCTTCTTCTTCTTCTTCTTCTTCTTCTTCTTCTTCTTCTTCTTCTTCTTCTTCTTCTAAAGGACTTATTACAAATAACTTTGATAAAAAATTAAATATACTTAGGTTACAACCTAACTAAATGAAAAAATCTTATTTAAACCTTCAAAAAATCTCGTTCTTAAAATATAGGGTTATGGATTATTATACAAGGTGTCCCAGAAAAAAGTTAACCGTACTTTGAATTAGTATAACTCAAAACTTATGGGAGATTTTTGAGTTCTGTAAAACAAAACAAATTTATAAACTATTTACCTGTCGATTCCGGAAATTTCATTAAATTCCCTTTTACGATGTTGATACACCAATGGATTGAGTGGAGGCTATCAAAATTATGTTTGCGCAAGTAAGTAAAATAATGAAACTTCGAAGTTTAAAATCAACAAATATATTTAAATTCATTTTTAACAAAAACAACTCTTTATATGGGTAATACAAATTCATTTTATAATTTTATAAGCATTGTTTCCTTCCACTTGTCCTCCATTTCTTTCCAAGCACAGTTGCGCCTTTGATCGCATTGATTGAACAACTTTTTTGATTAACTTGTGATTTTCCTTAAGTCTATTAACTTCACGTGTGATACTATCTCTTAACTGGTTGATGCTTTGTGGTGAAGTAGAATACAATTTATTCTTTAGATATCGCCATAAGAAATAATCGCAGGGTGTTAAGTCAGGAGATCTTGCGGGCTATTCAATTGCATGATTTAGCGCGACAATGCGACTGTCAAACGTTTCTCTTAGTTTTGTTCTTACAACAAGCTGGCTATGAGCTGGTGCGCCGTCCTGAATCCACCAAAGTCTATTAAATTGATTGCTGTAAATCTGGCAATCAATTTAATACCCTCAGTCTATCTACATATTCAAGGTACCTCAGGTATCAGCTAGGTTGCTATCCTTTGCACTGACTCTACCATGCCTGTATACAATACTCCAAGATGTGGCCAAACAAACGAATTATAACGTTTAAGTAAAACCTCCTTACTTTTGTAACTAACATTTCTCTTAATGAAACCCGACACTATTTGAAAACTTCAGTTACCTATCTATTACTACTCCTAAGTTCTTTTTATCCTCTACTGAGTCCCATCAATGCCCATCTATTTCATAGATAAATTCTCTATTCTCTTCCCATGTGTATAACTGCATTTTTTTAAGGTTAAAAGTCATCTGCCATTTATGTGCGCAACCAAATACGAGTAACTTAAGTCACTTTGCACTTTAAGTAAAGTTACCCCCAACTTCTTTTAATACAGTTGTCAATTTAGTGTCACCATGAAAAATGCCACTATTATCAACAGCTTTCCCTAGTGCATATATATATAGATTACAAATAATAATGGACCCAGAACTGACAACTCAAACAACATCCCTGCTCTGTGACTTTACTCCATTTAACACTACCATCTGCTTTCTTATCTTTCATTCATTCATCTATCCACTTCATACTTTTCCCTATTTCTAAGTTGAAACAAATCATTTGATGAGCACTACTTCATCCCACAGCCAGTTCCTGAACCAAATGATCATCGTTTGTAAATACTAGATCTAATATATCGGCGGCCCTTGTTGGCTCATTCACGAATTGATTCAAAATATTATCTTCGAAACATTCAATGAAGCTACAACCTACTTTATCCCGTATCATATTTTCCCAGTACATAGAGAGTAAATTAAAGTCGTCAAACATAACTGCATCTGCTTTCCATCCTTTATTTAAAAAAAAATGTTTTGCCCTTATAATTACTTCATCAATATCATCATTCTGCCCGGGTGGTAGGTAGAAGGCTCGTAAGTGTAGAATCCTATTTTTGCCGACCCTAATATCCATACAGTAACTCAACTTCACTCTTTTTTATCGAAATATTTACATTTAAATCAATGTTATTTCTTATATCTATAATTATCCCACCACCAGTCCTACCTATAATTTAACTAATGTATATATCATCATCCGCTAGATCAGATTCACCCACAGTCATTAAATTTAATTTTACTAATTCACGATTCGGTTATACATACTATATCTACATATATCTTCATCACTGACATAACCAAACAATTCATCCTTCTTGTTTCCATGACTACGAGCATTGGTAGAGAGACATCTCAGACCTCCTATCCCTGAAGCAGCTTTTTTAACCGGATTCAAATGCTTTCCATTACCACTATCAAAAACAAGTTTCCCTCTTCTTAACTTTTCCTTACCACCACCTAATTTCCCGCCTGTAAAGACATAATCACTCGATCATACTCCTTCGACAACACAACCCCATCACTACTGAAATGCAGTCCATCCATCGCATAGATTTCTTTGTTTCCATTAAAACCAAACCTACATATCTACAAACATAGACCTTTCCTCTCACACATACGTCTTACTTATTCCTTTAGCCCAATTGCACGATACATCCATTTCAACCCAACATTCATTTCTGGAAGCACACCTGACACAATACCTTTCATTCTACTATCTTTCACTTTAAATCAACCTCTTATACCTCTCACGTAACCGAGATGCATCCATCGCAGGGATGCGTGATCACAACTGCATCCCTTGCACAGCCGCTCATACCTGTCAGACACATCACTTACTTCAGCACCTGACAAACATACCCTCAATACATTTAACCTGCTTTCACTCAGCCTCCTATCTAAATATCTAATCTTTGAGTCACCCACCACAAGCACTTCAGTATCACTCTTATTTCTAACTCCCTCGTTCCTAATTCTTTCCTCCCTCATATTCACATCCATGCTACCAGCTGCTCCATTTCCAGCTGCATCCTCATTCATACTCACATTCAAATCATCAGTCACTGTCTTACTGAACTGAATCTATTAGTCAAGTTAGTAGGTTCCGTATCTCACAAATCTAACATACCCTGACCTATTTAAACTATTAACATTCACCTTGAAATATCTGCCTTCCCTATCTTTCACTCCTGAATAGGGGTCGCAACCGATTAAAAATTGCCGGTAATTTATCGAGAAATTAAATTTAATTACCGCGTATTTACCGATACCTTTTTATCGGTAATTTAATGTAACTAGGATTATTTAAGTTTACGCTCAATAAACAATTTTCTTTCATATTTACGAAAAAAATTAATTGTGAATTGTGATAGAAAGCGTTTTAGTTTAAAAGGCAAATTAGGACCATGTTTAGTTGTGCTGTGTGTCACACACACTGAAAACACTGAAAACGAGAACTGCAAATCTAGATCGATTTTACGATGTTGCATTGAAGACCATCAGCACGATTTTTCAAAACAAAGATTCGATCCAGTCTATCAAGCCTACGAGCTGCGAAGCCAAAGGAGTATTTTCTTCAGCAGGTTTTTTCATAACAAAGATTCGATCCAGTCTATCAAGCCTACAAGCTTCGAAGCCAAAGGAGTATTTTCTTCAGCACGATTTTTCATAACAAAGATTCGATCCAGTCTTTCTTCTTCCATGGTTTAGTTTTCTTGAAATGTTACTTCTTAAATAAGCAAAACTAAGCATCGCTGCCATATTCATAATTTCAAAAAGGTGTCATTTAAACTTTTGTCTTAAGTTTTTGAAATTTTGCTTTTTAGATAAGGATAAAATTAACGTCTTATGTTTTTGAAAAGTTATGCTTCCTATATAATTTTTTAATAAGAATGGAAAACAAAAGTAAATAATGTTTTATGTTTTCGAAATATATATTTTTTTAAATGAGGAGAATATTACTGTCTTATAAAGATAAAACACTTTTATTGGTTATACAAACTCATAATTGCAAAGGATCTCATTAAAAAGTTCTATATACATGTGATTTTAAAAATTTCTAATACTGTTAATTTAACTAGAAATTTATCGAGAATTTACTGGTAATCAAAAATTTTATCGAGAATTTATCGATAAAAATATTGTTGGTAATTTGCGACCCCTACTCCTGAAGCATACCTAGGCCTAGCCCCCCTAACTTAAGATTCATTCCATCATTCATTGCCACCTTCCACTTTCTAGCATTCTGCCTATGATCACCATCAATCCTATCTAAACTATAACTAATATCCTCTCCGATTCCTTCCCTCATTCACGCTTCTACGCTTACCTACCTATAGCCTAAGAGGGGCATTCTGATTCGTTACCAAGCAGACAATACATTCATAAAATCTTACATTTTTTAGCATACCCACAAGGATCACACGAAACATCTATTCCAGCCATATTCTCAATTCAATGTTAGCACCAAAAAAACAATTGTTACAAACCCCCGTTTTACTCAAGCAGGATAAAGTAATAAATAAATGTATTCATTTTACTTGGACTACCGCCCGATCTCGCTCTTGGAATTTCTGGGCAAAGTCCTAGAAAAACTCCTAAATGACAGGTTAATTAAACACCTAACGGATAATAACCTGTATAACCCACAACAACACGGGTTCAGGAGTTAGCGAGGAACGGAAACCGCGCTGGCGATAATAACCGAAAAAATTGCCACAGAAACAGCGCGAGGCAACAGACGAGATATAGTACTCCGTGACGTTGCTAAAGCCTTTGACAAGGTGTGGTTGCCCAGCTTAAAAGCCAAGATCTGCAGCCTTAACCTGCAAACAAATGTCTGCAAAACATTATGCAGCTACCTGGATGAAAGGAAAGCCGTACTTCAAATAAATGGCCAAACAGGCGACCATATAAACCTGAAAACGGGAGTCGCCCAAGGAGGTTGCCTCTCTCCGACGCTGTATACCGTTTACACAAGAGACCTTCCGCAGCCAACTCACTAATGTGCGATGTACATCCAACTGGCCGATGGCATCACACAAATAATCACCAGCGACAGAAAGAATCCCCGACACATAGCACAAAGAACAGCTAGGAAGATAAAAAAAACATCAATGATTACGAACGAAGAAATAAAATAAAAAAAACAAAAGACAAATTCAAAATAATACCTGTAAACAGAAGAAAAACAGCTGCAGTAAGAGTCGATGGAGAAGCATATCTATACACCACGGAAGGACGCGTCCTCGGTCTAAATTTAACAACAACAGGGTACAGCAGCCACATTACACATAAAATTACTGAAACAAAAGTTACCATGTCGGCGCTGTATAGATTCAAAAACCTAAGTAACAAAAATAAAAGAAAATTATACATGGCCCTAGTTCGCCCCAAGCTCATTTACCCAATAGTACCGATGAATACGTTAAGTAATTCACAATTAAAAGAGGTCCAACGCATTCAAAATCAAGCCACAAGGTTCATTACTAACACAAGAAGACAAGACCACATAACATCCGAGGAACTCCATCGAAGATCTGAACTGGAACCCATAAATTTAACCCTAAATAAACGTTCAACGAAACTGTGGGATAATATAAAAACATAATTCCCCAAAATGAAATCAATCAAATAGTAGTACAGGAAAACGAAATCCGGCATATAAACTACAAAAATCGTTTTTACGGCAGCGTAATAAAAACCTTAAATAACGTCAACCCGATCTATAGGTAAAAAACAAACAAGATTACCGAAAAAGACAACCGACTATGAGAAACCCGATGAGTCAAAAGTCAAAATATTAACTAGAGTAACAAAAAAGAGTACCACTAGAACTTTAAAAAAAAAGAAAAGCGAAAGCAAAACAAAACAAAAAGGAAAGCGTTAGCCAGGCAACCTGGTACAGACCACTATCATACTCATCCCATCGTTCATCCCACACTCATTCTCATCCCATCAACACATATTCTCAACACAATATTTTCTATCTATCCTATCATTCTCTCCACATTCTAACTTTGTACTATCTTGAATCTTACTTTACTTGGATTCCAGACAACAACAACAGCCACTTCACAAAACACTATGTAATTCCGACGATACAGGGAAGCTATTATTGAAACAAGTGACCATCTTGCTTATTACTTTCCAAACCTGCTACCATCAGCAGTTCTAAGTCACCGCGGGTCTTTCTGCTTGTCCGGGAGGTTATGATGGGAGAAACCTGCACTGTGAATTATTTTGAGTGATGCTAGGGGCGTGCAACCCCTAACCGTATTGTCTTGGCCCACATATAATGGTGCCAGTGGCAAGAGGGAGACTCAAGACGACTGGAATCAGCATTGGGTTGCATTTGACTAGCAGATTCATCACTGAAACTACCTCATATCCTATCCACAGGGCTGTTAGCCCACAAGTAGGCCCTCCCAGTTAGTTTAGCCCATCAGTCGAAATAGTGTACCAGGGTATGGCACTTGGAGCCACGAAGTAAAGGTTGAGAAGCCAGCGGCGCCCAGTGCTGCCAGAGCCATCCCGAAGGATGCGACTGCTCTGACAGCAAAGATACTGCACCTCCTGACTCCCCCATACATCATCTACTCTTCCACAAAGGAAAAGAAGATTAAAGGCAGTATGGGGTTGGATTTATGATACATAGGGCTCAAATAAATGATAATAAAGTTTCACAGCATATCAAACACTTCGTCATGCGAGACCTTTGTTTGAGCTTGGAGTCGGCGTAGATTGAAGAGGCTCCCATCAAGCCGGTATGCAAGACCAATTCCCAGCCCCGGTGGGAATCTCTCACGAAACAGGATGGTTGATGCAGCGAGGTAGATGTTAAACATGACGGGAGCAATCACGCAGCCCTGCTTGACACCAAGTTCCACGTTAAACGCCTTTAATTCTTAACCTCACATGACCACGTTCGCCCTCATTCCGTC
The DNA here is from genome assembly GCA_963969495.1 of Ceratothoa steindachneri. Classification (NCBI taxonomy): domain Eukaryota; kingdom Metazoa; phylum Arthropoda; class Malacostraca; order Isopoda; family Cymothoidae; genus Ceratothoa; species Ceratothoa steindachneri. Next base: position 28,473,493 of record OZ018336.1, read on the forward strand.
GTGAAAAGCTCGAGCAACCTCTGTGAACTTATCAGGGCATCCAAACTTCCGCATGACGCGCCACAACATCTCCCGGTTGACTGTGTCAAATGCCTTCGTCAGATCAATGAAGGCAAGACACAAGACCTGATGCTGTTCGCGGCACTTTTCTTGTATTTGTCTGGCAATAAAAATCATGTCTATGGTTCCTCGTTCCCTCCGGAAGTCACTGATTTTCGGGGCACACGTCATCAACGATGTATTTGTTCAGCCGCAGGAGCAACACCTTTGCCAGGACCTTCCCAGCGACAGCCAGGAGCGAGATTCCCCGTCTGTTCCCGCACACAGCTCGGTCGCCCTTCTTCTTGTAGATTGATATGATCCTGGCGTCTTTCCATTGCTGCGGTACACGTTCAGCCTGCCACATTGTAGAGACGAAGGTGCAGAGCATCGCCACCATGCTTGAGGACCTCACCGGTGACACCATCAACGCCGGGTGACTTGTTCTTCAAACTACGGATCGCATTCTTGACTTCCTTTAGTGATTGTAGGGCCTGTCCGGGATAGCATCAAACTGAGCGGGGTCACAGGGATTGCGAGTATTGAGAAGATCTCGGTAGTGTTCCCTCCACCGTTCCATGATTTGGGTCCGTCTAGTGAGTAGAACGGTTTCATCCTGGGACCTGACCGGAGCAAGGGAACGGTTAGATGGTCCATACCCCTGTTTAAGAGAGCTGTAGAAGTTCTGAAGGTCTCCAGAATCCGCAAAACCCCGCAGATCCGCAGCAATCCCAAGCCACCAGTCATTTTCCATGCTTCGAAGTGCTCTCTGAACTTCGGCTCGCTTGTTTTGCCATTGTCCCTTCAAGTAGTCCGAAGAAGGGGTGTTCATGAAAGCCTGATATGCTCTGTTCTTTGCTTCCAGAAGCTCCTGTATGCTAACTATACTGTCATCAAACCAATCTCTGTTCCTTCGCTCGGCGTAACCAAGGACTTCCTCCGCAGCAGCAGATACCGACTGTGCGAAGTGGCCCCAGCTACCCTCTACACAGTCATTGAGTTCTTCGAGAGGGGGGGGGGGATCAGCTAAATTGTGTGAGATAGCAATACCAAGATCAGTTTTCACAGTTTCATCCTTGAGCAGGGCGCAGTTAAGCTTTTTTTTGCAGGTCGTTTTCTAGTAGCTGGTCGGATGCGAAGGGAGCGAGAGCTACCAACTAGCCCGTGATCCGTCCAGCACTCGGCACCTCGCATGGCATGGGTCAGCAGTACGTCCTGACGATCACGTAGTCCAGCATGTGCCATTGCTTAGACCGAGGATGCTTCCATGTTTCCTTGTAAATTTTCTTGGTCTTGAAGATGGTGTTTGTGATGGCAAGCTGGTTCTGAGAGCAGAGAGAAAGTAGGCGGTGGCCATTAGCATTGACTTTACCAATACTGTGCCTGCCAACAACTCCGGCCCACGCCTGGTAGGAGGAGCCCACTCGCGCATTAAAGTCTCCCAGCACCATCAACTTGTCTGAAATCGGTGTACGCTGCAGTTCCGCGTCCAGCTGTTCGTAGAATGCGTCCTTGATGTCCTCAGGGCTGTCGAGGGTAGGGGCATAGCAGCTAAAGATAGTTGCATGTCGATCCCTTGTGAGAGGAACCCGCATCTTCATGAGACGTGCTGAAACGCCAATGGGTGTGTCCTCAATCAGTCGCACAAGAGAATTCTTGACTGCAAAACCGACTCCGTGGAGTCTGCGTTCCTGCATAGGGTATCCTTTCTAGTAGGTGTAACCACCTTGCTCTTCAGTCAGGCTGCCCTCATCCGGAAGTCTGGTCTCTGACAGAGCAGCAACTCAACGTTATATCGGGCTAGTTCCTGGGCAATGAGAGCAGTGCTTCTAGCTTGTCTGTCCGTATGAAGGTTAGAGTCTAGCATGGTACGGACGTTCCATGCTGCGACTTTTATATCATATTTATTATTTCGACCACAGAATGAGAATGGTTCGACGAGCGTGGCTACCCGTCCAGACTGACTTTGAGGCAGGCAATTTTTAGGCAACCTTTTCTACGCCCCTCCCCCATTCGGAGGTAAGCAGTGTGATCCTGAAAAGGGCTGCTTAGTCACGGAGGATGACGCCGGACTCTTTTGCCGCCTCATCCCAGGAGAGAACGATCATATTAGTCTCCGCCGCCTAGCTAAGAGCCGGCCCTCATCCTGGACAAACTCACCACCAGACAGCCATCGCCGCGGGACTTGGTCAGAGTCGGTTTGCTGAGGACATCAAACCTGCACTAGATTTGAACGAGTAAGAAGGCGTGCTCACTTCAGACCCGAATCTTATCCTTCATCTAGCCTTTACCTAAAGAGGTAGCCCTACAAGGCAGCAGGGGTTGGGGGGGAGGCTGCCGAGTCTTTGGTCTGTCGAAGGTCGCCTAGTGCCTGCCCCCACTGCGTGAATTTTTGCGAGATCGTCGTTTCCGCGTACGAGTGGGGGGAGCTCTCTCCGGTCCAAAGGAGCAGGAAGAGGGTGTCCCGCAGGGAAGTGTCCTCAGTGTCACACTCTTTGCCATGAGCATCAACGACATCGCCTCGGTGCTGCCGGAAGATGTTCTCGCTACGCTCTACGTGGACGACCTTTCGATCTCTTTTGTCGCGGCCCAGATGCCAACTCTGGAGCGTCGACTCCAACAGGCATTGAACTGCGTCTCTCGCTATGCCGAAGCGCACAGGTTTCGGTTTTCTTTGGCCAAGACTAAGGTGGTGCATTTCTGCCCCCATCCACGGCTCCACCCCGACCCAGATTTGTTTCTTAATGGGATGCGCCTGAATGTGGTTGAGTCGCACCGTTTCCTTGGTCTTGTATTTGACCGACACCTCACCTGGGAGGCTCATATTCGCTTGGGGCGCTGATAGGGCCCTACTTTTTTATCGATCCTTTGTTCGTTCGAAGCTCGACTACGGATGCGAGTTTTATGCATCTGCAGCCGAGCGTTTATTGTGGAAGGTGGATTCGATCCACCACACCGGCCTCTGATTGCGACCGGTGCCTTCCGCACTTTTCCCATTGATAGCCTGTTGGTCGATGCTGGGGAGATGCCACTCGCTCTGCGCCGCGTGCAGTGCATCACTCGCCTGTACGCGCGAGCACGGCGCCTCCCGCACTCGCCAACAGCTTTCACTGCATCCGCAGCTGATCTTGACGGTGCCTATGCCGCCGAGAGACGCCAGTCATACCCTAAGCCCTTTGGGTTTAGGGCCAGGAAACTCCTTCGAGAGCTAGGTATAGCTCTCGGGCCGGTGGCGCCCCTGGTTCTGGCCAGGACGCCACCCTGGAGGGTACCAAATTTGGCTATTTGTCGCCACGCCTCTGCTCCCAAAGCTTGTACTGCGCCGGGAGTATTGCGTTCGACCTTTTTGGAGCACACATCGTGTCACGCTGGAACCGTGCCAGTGTATACGGATGGCTCCAAGTCCCAAGAGGGGGTCGGCTTCCACGCCGTATCCCCTCTGTTTGAAGTCAGCGGGGCTCTACCAGGCGCTGCGTCTGTCTTCACGGCCGAGCTGGTGGCAATACACCATTCGGTACGGGAGATTACGCGACGTGCCCGGTTCGGAGACCGGATTGTGATCTATAGCGACTCACAAAGCGCCCTGATTGCTCTTGGGGCATTGGAATCTCCGCATCCCCTGGTTCGCGATATCCGTGACGCCACGGTTTTGGCGAGCCGGGCAGATGTCGAGATTATCTTCTGCTGGGTTCCTGGACATGTAGGAATTGCTGGGAATGAGGGCGCCAAAGAATCCGCGAGGACTCTGCGACCGGACCAGCGTTTCGCTCTTCCTCACACCGACTACATGGCAGGAATACGGGCAGCTCTTCGGACTGCTTGGCAAAGAAGATGGGAGACGGTCGAAGGGAACTTAAAGTTGCGTGCCATTGCGCCGCGACTGTTCCCATGGACCTATCCCCCAATGCCGCGGCGGCTTCAGGTTGCTTTCTGTCGTCTCCGAATCGGACACACTCGTGTGACGCATCGCTATTTGATGGAGCGCTCGCCTGTGCCCTATTGCGACGACTGCGTCGTCCCCCAGACTGTTCGGCACATTCTTGTTGAATGTCCCAGTCTGGGTGATCTTCGCGCACGATACCTGTCCCGGACCGGGATGGGCGGGGTCGCTACCGCCTGTCCCTTGTACTCGGGACAGATTCGTGCACATTGACTGGTAGACTTGTTGACTTTTGGGGGGAGGTCGGGCTTCTTCACCTTTAATTAAGGTTCTTTTTTGTTTGTTATTGTTTTGTTTGTAGGTTGCACTCTCCTGCACCGTGGTGAGGGGGACCTCCCCCCGCTGCCGGAGATTGCTTCCTGGTTGTTAAGTTTTTCGAATTTATATCATTGTTATGTTTTCATATTTTTATTTTAAAGTAGCCTAGTTCTAGGCTGTCGTGTTTTTCGGCGACTTATGCCCAAGTGGGCAGTTGCCAGATGGGCTCTATAAAATTAAAAAAAAAAACACTGCGTGACGCGCATTCGCCTACAACCGCACGTATGAATGTCTCGCTGCAGTTACCACCTACGGTTGTCTGCCCCACGGGTGAGCAACTCGGAGCCTCGCGTCAAGTAGGCTATGGAGACCGCACACAATTAATTGGTAGAAAGAATAAAGCAGCACTCCGCCAGATGGCGCCATCTTTGTTTATGTTTAAAGCCTAATTATTATCATCCACGCGTACATAAGTGGTATTTTGTCTTTTATCTTCCAACTTCCCCTAAATTATCAATTAAATATTTTCTCAATTTGTGTCATCACTGTAAGGTTTGTATATTGGGAGAAAGAACCTTGTAAAGTGTTTTGTTCAGACGGACCCTTTAACCTTCGCATTGCAATTAAATTAGCTATTTTACGTCCCAAAACCTTCTTTTCACAAAGCCCTACGCCATAATCTTAGATTTTATTATAGCTAGTCAAGTAGTGTTGGGAAACCTATTTCCTATTAGTTGAAGGCGAGTGCAGGGGAGCCAGCATTGGATGACACCATTTTTACGGATTTGGAGAGGGATATATTTCTGAAATGACCCCCTTAGTCAGCGGAGCGATTTGGTGACGCTGGACTATGTGCGTGCGTATGAGTCTCCACACCACCCTCTTATGAACGCGGAAGTAAGGGTGGGGGATGGGGAGCTTCTGTCTAGGCTTGTGATATAGGTGCCGGATAATACCGGGGAAGGGGGTGGGAGAATTTCGTTCGACTCATCGGCAGACAAATACAACACACTTTTGTGTATTGCGCCTTGGCCATCTCTTCCCCCCATTGCTTCGTCTCCCGGTCGTCCTTGAGACTTGATCATTATTGTTTATAATATGCGTCACTCTCATCATTTGCACGATTTCTCCCGTAGAATTTCACTATTTTAGGCTTGCTGTCAAATTTGGGAACTTTGGCGCATCTGTAGACTTATTAGTCAGCGTTGCCAGATGAAACTGTTGCTAAGGTTTAAACTTGTCTGCTCTTATTAACAAAGTCCGCATTTTGAAAGACCGAAAATTTGAGCTAATATTCTCCGTTATTGGCTCCAAAAGAAGGTTTCTAAGCCGAAACTGATGATTTCTCGTGAAATTACTCTTAACCAACTCCCTCTTGGTACTGTTTATTATAAAAAAAGTTGGTCGCAAATAATTAATTAGGTAGCTTCGAGTATAATGCGACATTCTGAAAGATGCCAGTTGATGGGTAAATCGTTCTGGACGTAGCTGTGTGTCAGATATAGTTGTCCCTAACGAAGAAATTATTCGTGTGAGAATTTATAATGTTCCACTTGGCATCATTCATTGCTCGTCCTCCTCACTGGGAGGTTACTTGAATCATATTTATTGACGAGGTTTGCCATAATTATTTTCTCTTCACAATTTTACTCTGGAGAGAGCTTCTGTATAAATGTATTAAAAATACCGTGCATATATTTTAATATCATCTCAGCTTAGTATTTCAAAATTGCCATTTAAAAAAAAAAATTTTATGGTGGCGTTGATTGCGTTGCCGACTCGATATTAAGGGCGAGCGGTTACAGTAGAAATCTTGCAGAAATTTTAATTTGTTTTCTCTCTATTTCAATAGGTGGTTTAAGTAACCGCTAGAAATATTTATTAATGTATGTTTCGGAGGTTCCTATTTGCTCTTATTTTATAATCATTATGTGGATTTAAAAGAAATCAAACATCAATATATGTAAAAATCGAAAACCTTCGGTTGATATTTTATTATTTTCTAAGACCTAAAAAAATTATCTGGCAAAACCCCTTTTCGGTGCGTTCGAAAATTTTTTAGCCTGTTTATTATTCGTCTAATCCTTTTTTCTCCATGCGTCTGAACAATTCTTAGCCTGTTTATTCGCCTAATCATTGTTTCTTGGAGCTTTCTAACAATCTTTAGCCTGTTTATTCGTCTAATCATTGTTTCTTTGAGCGTTTGAAGAAACTTTAGCCTGTTTATTCGTCTAATCTTTGTTTCTCCGTGCGCCCGAACAATTTTTAGCCTGTTTATTCGTCTAATCATTGTTTCTTGGAGCTTTCTAACAATCTTAATCCTGTTTATTCGTCTAATCATCTTTTCTTGGAACGTTCGAACAATTTTTAGCCTGTTTATTCTTCTAACCATTGCTTTTTGGAGAGTTCGAACAATTTTTAGCCTGTTTATTCGTCTAACCATTGCTTCTTGGAGCGTTCGAACAATTTTTAGCATGCTTATTTGTCTAAATCATTTTTTACTTAGTGGTATAATGTGTAAACTTTATTGCTTCTTGGAGCGTTCGAACAATTTTTAGCATGCTTATTTGTCTAAATCATTTTTTACTTAGTGGTATAATGTGTAAACTTTAGTGAGTTGGTAATATTAAAGCCCCTTTATTTCCCGTTAAAAAAAATGATCCTTTCTTAACTCCTCTATACAAACGAGTGGGATAGTTGTTTATTCCCTATTTCCCTCTATATACATGAAAGTGCACCATTGCAAATTTATGAAGCTCGCTTCGCCGGACACATAAATTATAACGGAAGCCGTATGTTAAATTCATCTGCAGAAGAAGATGGAAATGTTGTTGAAAATAATCGCAGTCATGGGCGAAGAATCGACGGGGCCATGGGTGTTTGGTTTGATTCGAGGACGAGATGTGCGCCACTTCTATGTGGAAAAGCGCAATCCTGAGACTCTTTATACTAATCATTCAAAGGGAGGTAGAAGCAGGTCCAAGCATTTATTCAGACGAGTGGGCCGGTTATCGCCAACTCCAGCGACTGGGATTTCACCATGAAACCGTAAATCATCAACAACACTACGTCGATCCTGATAGTAGTTTCGCACTCTAGTCCAGTCAAAATATGAACTGAACCCCTCTCACCCCAAACAAATTGAAAGAAATTGTTTTATTGCATTATTTTGTCGTTTCAATTATAGATAACGATACAGCAAAGGTTTACCAAAATTGGTTTACCGAAAATGGGTCAAAATGGCGTCATACAAAGATGGCTGCCTCTGCCACTAGAAACACCTAATTTTCCAGTTAGGAAGGCGGTTGATAAGTGTTCATTTCAGTGAACAAGTGACTTTGGAAAAGTCTAAAAAACAATAACCCCATTATTCTGGGCTCTCACAAAGATTATAGGCGCAGTCATAATGTCGTGACGCCAATTTGGTTGGTACATGCACTGTGTTAAGTTATTGTTTTCATTCAGCCATTCAAGATTTTAGATTTTACTAACACTAATTTCTTTTGCATTTCAGAGCAAGATAAAATTGCAAGTCGAGGAAATTGTCCTTTATGTGGCAGTGAGATAGATTGTGAAACGGTGGTGATTGGTGAAAAGAGGGCTGAAGGAATCAACAAGGCCAGCATCGACAGAGGCGACAGTATTGTGGTAGCTGCTGGTACCGAGGTGCACAAAAGATGCAGAGTGAGCTATATTAACAAGAGGCAAATATACTTGTTCAAGAAAGCCAAGCTACAACCACCCCCAACCTGCCAAAAAGAGTGCGCGTGTTTCTGTCGCACCTTTCAACAGTAAAACGCACTGTTTGTTCTGTAGCAATGAGATAATAAAATCACTCGGTAGTGCCGATTTTGATAAATTCAGCTGTGTCAAAACAGATTCATTCGTGGAGCCAACCCTCTCACATTGTAAGGATCATAATGCTGACTGGGCATTCACTGTTCGTGGTAGAATAGAGTATTTCGGGAAGGATCTCCACGCTGCTGATTGTGTGTACCATCGGTCATGTGACATCAATTTTCGGACGAAATGGGACATTCCTTTGCAGTACAGAGATGGTTCAACTGAAAAGAAGCCACGAAAGATTGGAAGACCGAAGGACTCTGACCAAGTGCAAGCCTGTGCTCGTTCTTAGAAGAAAATGATGAGGAACAATTGACAGTGGATGATCTTGCTAAGAAAATGGCAGAATACTTGGTTCAGCCAGATTCCGTGGCCTATGGCAACCAGTACCTCAAATCCAAACTGGTTAAGCAATATATATTCATTGCCGAGCAAGAGGGGTTACATGATATCTTAACATTTCGTGAGAAGACTAGTAATATTCTGAGAGACTATTTTAGCCAGGCAGAAAATGATGATGCTCAGAAAAGAGCCATCATACAGACTGCGGCTAAACGGATCAAGGGCGACATTAAGTTAATGATCACATCTTCCATCGACCAATATCCTGATATTTCGGTGCTAGAACTACAATCTGCTCTAGAATACATTCCATCGAGCTTGCAATGCTTCCTCCAACATTTATTTGTTGGCAAAGACACTTGCAGAAAGTTGGACAGTCTATTGCACAAGCCGTGCACCCCCAAGGTTTTGATAGTACCGCTGCAGATTGGATTAGCACTACAAGTACACCACCACGTCAGGTCGCTATTCCTGGTCGACAGCCTCTCAACCAGGGGTTTCAGCTCTTCTTACTCAAGAGGTCCATCGATTTACTGGGCGATGGCGATATAGAAGGACCAGATTCGGCACCCGTGTTTGCAGCTGATAATGTTGACCACAACATCATGACATTAGATGGGAAGAGTACATTTTACGGAATGGGGATGCTTGCAGCCATAACTCCAGGGAGGCATTTCTGCCGAACAATCCTTAGAAGCCGGATTGAAGATCTGAAGATTGTTGAAGTTGATGTAAAGGAATACCGGTTCACGAAATATGCCCGTGACAACATCAAGTTTGATCCTCTGCCATTCCTTGAAGCTGCTGATCAAAAGATTGACCTACTGGGGGAATGGCATGATGCATCTGTTGCATAAGGACTGCAGTCATCCAGCGCAGTCCTCTGTGGTATTCCTTCCAATCATTGACATGTATTCTGGGGACAAGTCATGCATCTTCTCCACCCTTCAGTATCTTTGCAGATGATCACAAATCCTTGGCAGTTGTGACATTTGACCAGCCACTGTACTGGAAAGTTTCCCAAATCAAACATGAGGTGCCTGTAGACAGTCCGGTTTGAGATGTGGTGTTGCTGCTGGGATGCTTCCACACTTTAATGAATCTTCTTGGGTGTGATAGGAACGTTGATGGATGGAAGTGGAATCAACGAAATCCTGGGAACCATATATGGTGAGAATGCAGTACATCACATCTTTCAGAAAAGGCAGCTCATCGTGCTCTCCGTGGTCACCTGCTCCTTGATCAGTGTCTCACACAACAGGTTGTAGACAAGATCATTTGTGACGACCCTGATTTGGAAAAACTTGTGAATGACATTGAAGAGCTGTATATACATACACTGATAGGGGACACGCCACTGGATTCGCTGATCTCATATGTCTGTCTCACTACTATGGACCAAGTGTTGTCTACCAAGAGAAATGAATTCTCAACTCATTCTAAAACAAGCAAACTCTGGCTCAGTTACCAACAGATGCTAGGCGTTGTCAGGGATCTTATCAAGGCTGGTCGCACAGGATCCTGGATTATGCACTTCCACGCCATCGCTAGCTGTTTGCCCATATTCGCCGCAGCTGGACATGCAAACTACTTAAAATCGGCCTATCTGTACGTCCAGTCCATGCAAAAACTAGAACAGGACCACCCATCCGTCTTCCATAGGTTCATGAATGGCTTGCATGTCATCAGGCGTACTGATCAGTACTGCGCTGGCCTTGGATTTAACCTGGTTATCGAGCAAGCTCTTTTGAGATCCCTCAAAACTACAGGTGGACTCACACGAGGAAGTGGAATGTCCGATCATCAAAGGGCCCTGTGGACCATATCTGTGCCCGTGTCTTCAACGTACAGTGAGGCAATACAGAATTTCACAGGCCAGAGCTCTGTCACTAATGAACAACATAAGGAGGCAACAGGGTCAAGGGTGAGAAGAGATAATGAAGACCTGGAGAAAATTGCAGACAAACTTCAGACATTTTCTCCTTTTGCTGATGAAGCATCTTGGCACAACATTATAACGGATATAAACGCAAATGAGGATGTGAATGTCCATGACCTGTTTACTATCGTCAAGGAAACACTAGCAAAGATGAAAGGACAGTCGGTGTTTTCCTTTTCATACTGGAGCAATATGAAGGCAAAGACCTTGGCATCGGCGTCGACAATCCGAATTGCCGAAGACAGAGCAATAGACTCATCTTTGTTGTTCCAAAGGTTTCTCGTAGTGTCTCAAACTGCAGAACTTTCACTCGATGAGATCATGAACTACGAACTCTCGCCTTATCCTTAAGCATTCTTTGAAGCAAAACAGGTCTTACGGAAGGCAGACAAAACAACTGATGCATGCTATTAAACCTCTTGTCAAGGCCATTTCGGATGAAGCGGTCCTGGAGACTGCTCATGAAGCCGAACACAATGTCTTAGATGGAGGTTCCCTTCGTCGGCTGAAGTGGTCTGATGGAAGGATCTACACCTCCATTGCCAACGACTATGCAGCATTCACTGCGAAACACTATGGCAAGGCTACGGTAGTCCTCTATGGTTACAGTCGTGGTCCAAATACGAAGGACAATACACATTAGCGACGGGGACAAAATCGTGACGGTCATAAGGTGAATATCACTGAAACAACGAAATTCACTGGAAAGATGGAGGATTCCTTTCCAATAATGAGAACAAACAGACACTGATCCATATGATTGCCGATCGCATAAAAATCAGAGGATGTCATGTGATACATGGCGCCCCTGGTTCTGCCCAGGACGCCACCCTGGAGGGTACCACATTTGGCTATTTGTCGCTACGCCTCTGCTCCCAAAGCTTGTACTGCGCCGGGAGTATTGCGTTCGAACTTTTTGGAGCACACATCGTGTCACGCTGGAACCGTGCCAGTGTATACGGATGGCTCCAAGTCCCAAGAGGGGGTCGGCTTCCACGCCGTATCCCCTCTGTTTGAAGTCAGCGGGGCTCTACCAGGCGCTGCGTCTGTCTTCACGGCCGAGCTGGTGGCAATACACCACTCGGTACGAGAGATTACGCGACGTGCCCGGTTGGGAGACCGGATTGTGATCTATAGCGACTCACAAAGCGCCCTGATTGCTCTTGGGGCATTGGAATCTCCGCATCCCCTGGTTCGCGATATCCGTGACGCCACGGTTTTGGCGAGCCGGGCAGATGTCGAGATTATCTTCTGCTGGGTTCCTGGACATGTAGGAATTGCGGGGAATGAGCGCGCCGATAAGGGCGCCAAAGAGTCCGCGAGGACTCTGCGACCGGACCAGCGTTTCGCTCTTCCTCACACCGACTACATGGCAGGAATACGGGCAGCTCTTCGGACTGCTTGGCAAAGAAGATGGGTGACGGTCGAAGCGAACTTAAAGTTGCGTGCCATTGCGCCGCGACTGTTCCCATGGACCTATCCCCCAATGCCGCGGAGGCTTCAGGTTGCTTTCTGTCGTCTCCGAATCGGACACACTCGTGTGACGCATCGCTATTTGATGGAGCGCTCGCCTGCGCCCTATTGCAACGACTGCGTCGTCCGCCAGAGTGTTCGGCACATTCTTGTCGAATGTCCCAGTCTGGGTGATCTTCGCGCACGATACCTGTCCCGGTACCGGGATGGGCGGGGTCGCTACCGCCTGTCCCGTGTACTCGGGACAGATTCGTGCACATTGACTTGTGGACTTGTTGACATTTTGGGGGAGGCCGGCCTTCTCCCTTTCATTTAACTAGGTTTAGTTGTTGTTTTTGTTATTGTTTTGTTATTGTTATTGTTATTTCTTTTTATTGTTGTTTCCTGTTCGAATTTTTTAAATTAGCCTAGAACCAGGCTGTTTGTTTACGGCGACTTATGCCTAGGTGGGCAGTCGCCAGATAGCCCCTTAAAAAAAAAAATGCTATTGGAGATGCTGACTTGGACATTGTGAGGACAGCAGTATCAATGTCATCTAAAAAAAACTACCACGCTCATAGGCAAGGACACATATTTGTTAGTGCTACTGCTTCATTACGCATCTCCGAGCGATGGTACAAAGCTCTACTTCCGCTCAGATAAAGGGAATCCTACTGTATTATATGGCATAAAGGTCATAAAGCAGGTTCTAGGTAGCGAGATCTGTCAAAGTCTGCTGTTTCTGCATGCGTTCACAGGATGCGACACCACTTCCAGGATATTTGGAATTGGAAACCAGTCTGCTCTGCAAAAGGTGATCCAGTCCTGCAAAGTTGTGCAAAGATCTTTAGTACACCTGGACAAGACATGGATGTTATTGTAAACTCTGGATGTGCGCTCATGGTATCTCTGTTCAATGGCAAACCTGGGGACAACCTATCTGCTGTCAGATATACCTGTATTTGCGAAAAAGAATGCGGCCAAAAGCTTCGTCACACCCGAACGACTGCCTCCAATATCTTCGGCTACAAAGTGTCATTCTCTGAGAAGCTATCTCTAGTAATGCAATGGATGGGAAAGGGTGAGGATATTGAGGTCACTAAATGGGGGTGGAACACTACACCCGCACCAGAAACACTCATGAAAATCATTCGCTGCAGCTGTTCTGGTGTTTGCAACACACACCGTTTTACTTGCCCAAAGCATGGACTAGATTGTTCTCAAGTGGACTAGATTGTTCTCAAGCATGTGGACAATGCCAAATGGCCATTGTTGCAACACACGTCAAGATCCAGTATCAGATGATGAAGGGGAAATATGAAGCATTCGTCGCCATCTTTGTATGATGCCATTTTGACCCATTTCCGGTAACCCATTTTGGTAAACTTTAACTGCATTTTTTGTTGTTCGCACATTAAAGAAAAAATAAACACCATAAAACAATCTCTTGCAATTATTTTAGGGTTGTTGGCTACTTTGACTAGACTACTCAGTCAATTGAGCGATCTTGGCAGGAGAGCAAAATTAACATTCCAAAGAAACGTGGAGTCCCCAGTCATCACCTCCAAGGGCATCTCGATGAATATTGCTGGCGTGTGTGTCAAAGGGAGATGATGCTGATTTACTTTTATGTATGCTTCAGATATTCGAGAGATTTGTACTAATTAAAGTTATTTTTTAATTGACTATAAATGGTAATATAGTTCTGTATATCTTATTTTACCCTTTGTATATCGGTATTTTGCTTTCTGATTACGTAGGGCACATAAAAACATGGTAGGCCGCATACTAAACCAGAATCACATGGGTAGGCAGGCCACATACTAAACCGGCACCGCTTTTTCTTTGGGTGTGTACTGTGTACCCTATCTCCTTTTATGGCGTATATTCTTGGTTCCAAGTAGGTGAAAGGGAGATATATAAATATTCCCCACTTTCCAAGCGATCCAAACAAAACACAAATAAGGTCTTTAAACATGGCATATTTATGTTTCCGTACCCGGAGAACCTATCGTAACTAGTTTTCTCCTCATTCCTGGGGTATGGGGGGTTAAAGTGGACAGACCCCCATCCGAGAATTTGCCTACAGCAGTTCTCTGCTTCAGGCTCGTAATATGGCTGTTCCTTATACGCACACACGAGCGAATCTCGCATTCAACTGTTTTTTTTTCCCTTTCCCCCCAGGGGACAGAAGCCTCCGATGAGCTGGCGAAGAAGCTGTTGCGCGCTGATGACTTGTCTGTCTACCCGGATGTCGGCAGCTACGACACTGTTTTAGCCAACTACATGCCGTGGGGCTCCTATCACCCCAAACCTCCTTCCTGGGCCGTGGTACCTCTGGTGACGAAAGATGGAAAACCTCTACCACTCCCTCCCGCCGTATTCGCGAAAGAAAGGTACGTCGTTTTGGGGGGTAGCCCCCGTGAAAATTGAGTTTTCAGATACCACCAATTTAGAAGGAAATCGTTAGGTTTTCTCATATCCTTCGAACCCTGCAGCTACCCTGCTTGTTGATATATCCCTATGTAACCTTTATTTATTTATTTTTTTAGTTATAGAATATAATTAGTTTCCTCTTGACACCAATTATGTGTACTTTGTTAAGTGTGTTAGGTACATTTGGGAATTATGTAGGGCTCTTTGGCCGCTTGGGTTTGTTGCATAGATCATTGTGGGTTCTAAGATAATTATGGATGGAAATTTTCCATGACTTAAGTTATAAACTTCAGAACTTTTGTGCCTGGAGGAGTTGACGTTACTGATTACTGGACAAGACATGGATGTTATTGTAGACTCTGGATGTGCGCTCATGGTATCTCTGTTCAATGAAAAACCTGGGGACAACCTATCTGCTGTCAGATATACCCGTATTTGCGAAAAAGAATGCGGCCAAAAGCTTCGTCACACCCGAACGACTGCCTCCAATATCTTCGGCTACAAAGTATCATTTTCTGAGAAGCTATCTCTAGTAATGCAATGGGGTGTATAAGGACGGTAAAATTATGGCACACGGACGAATAAAATACAAAAGAAAAATTAAAGGCAATTGGTGTTGTTAGTATATAGCAATAATTAACAAAACAACACTGCTTCAAGCCCCCGGGGGGGATGACGCTTGTCGTCCTTTGGAGTGAAGGTTAGGTTCCATATACAAACGTCTTTCGAAAAATAGTGGGGGGGGGGGTGGAGCCAAAGTGGTAAATTTTTAGAAATAAAAAATGTGTGTTAGGTACATTTGGGAATTATGTAGGGCTCTTTGGCCGCTTGGGTTTGTTAGATAGATCATTGTGGGTTCTAAGATAATTATGGATGGAAATTTTCCATGACTTAAGTTATAAACTTCAGAACTTTTGTGCCTGGAGGAGTTGACGTTACTGATTACTGGACAAGACATGGATGTTATTGTAGACTCTGGATGTGCGCTCATGGTATCTCTGTTCAATGAAAAACCTGGGGACAACCTATCTGCTGTCAGATATACCCGTATTTGCGAAAAAGAATGCGGCCAAAAGCTTCGTCACACCCGAACGACTGCCTCCAATATCTTCGGCTACAAAGTATCATTTTCTGAGAAGCTATCTCTAGTAATGCAATGGGGTGTATAAGGACGGTAAAATTATGGCACACGGACGAATAAAATACAAAAGAAAAATTAAAGGCAATTGGTGTTGTTAGTATATAGCAATAATTAACAAAACAACACTGCTTCAAGCCCCCGGGGGGGATGACGCTTGTCGTCCTTTGGAGTGAAGGTTAGGTTCCATATACAAACGTCTTTCGAAAAATAGTGGGGGGGGGGTGGAGCCAAAGTGGTAAATTTTTAGAAATAAAAAATGTGTGACATCAATTTCTCGAGTAATCAAAAGAAGATACTACTTGAAGCGCGTAACTCTGAACCTGTACCATTCAGCCATAAAAACTGGATAGGGAGGGGGGAGGAGTTCTAGATTCAAAGACGTATTAAACACTACTCGGGCACTATACCTCGACACACTCCCAATTTCCTTTACTTCACCACTACACGATGCCAGGTTACTGTTCGTTTCACATAAGTTTCCATGGAAACGTGGTCGCGCCACCAGAAAATGCGTTTTTGTGCGCCACCAAGCAAACTTATAGGTCTTAATGCTCGAGGCAGGATAACTGGATCGTTGCCACTGAGATGGGTTTTGGACAGTCCGAATCGGTGCTAAAAAGTGGCTAACAAGAAGATTAAAGGCCAACACCCCTAAAAGACCCCTCCCCAACTAAAAGACCCCCCCCCACTAAAAGAATAATTTTCTTAACCGGGAACATTCCATAACTACCGGGTGGTGATTTATTTCATTTATATTCAATTTATATAATTATTTCATCTTCTACCATTTCCTTTCATTTTTTACAATTTCTTTTTATTTTATTTCATTTCCTTTCTCATATTCCCCAATTTCATTTCTTCTCTCATTTTCCATAATTTCATTTGATTCCCTTTCATTATCCCTTTCTCATTTTCCATATTTCCCTTTCATTTATTTAATTTCCTTTCTCATTTCCAGAATTTTTTTCCGTATTCCTTTCTCATTTTCCAGAATTTTCTTTCATTATCCCTTTCCCATTTTCCATAATTTCCTTTCATTTTCTTTCAGTATCCTTTTCTCATTTTTCCAGATTTTCCTTTCATTTATTTCCTTTCCTTTCTCATTTTCCATAATCTTTCATGTTATTTCATTTCATTTCTCATTTTCCATAATTTCATTTCATTTCCTTCATTCTATTTCTCATTTTCCATAATTTCCTTTCATTTCCTTCATTTTATTTCTCATTTTCCATAATTTCCTTTCATTTCCTTCATTCTATTTCTCATTTTCCATAATTTCCTTCATTCTATTTCTCATTTTCCATAATTTCCTTTCATTTCCTTCATTCTATTTCTCATTTTCCATAATTTCCTTTCATTTCCTTCATTCTATTTCTCATTTTCCATAATTTCCTTTTCAGCATCCCTTCAACGACAGTGCCATCCTATCTGAGCCAAGGTCCGCCCGTGCTCGTGGACCCGGGTCGCGTCGTGCCCTTAAGCGAGTCCGAGAAGTTCGAGCGCAACTTCCAGCCCAATGTGGCTTTGGCACCTCCCAAGATGCGCGACAAAATGGCACGGGAGGCGTTCGAGGCGGAACGAGTCAAGAACGAGCACTTCCGAATCTTGGCACCATCGAACAGCTCCGTCGTCTACCAGGTGACGGTCGCTCCCTACTTTGTGGCCTATTATTATGGCGGGGGTAGAGGGGCAGGGGCAGGGTAATTCTAATAGCGCTGATGCCATCTTGTGGGGATTATTATTATCGGGTGTTTCTGAGTGAGGTTGGCGTGCATTTTACTCCCAAAATGAGATCAAACTAAGAAACGACAACCAACGAGGGCATCTCTTTCCCCAGAGATTTGCAAGTAGAGCTCGGTTAAGAAAATGGTGAAGTTGTGGATAGGGGTAATGGGAAGCTCGAGTAACCAAAAGAGGAAACTACGTGGGTGGCTCAGAAAAGCACGGGTTCGCAACTCTCACGAACCCGCTTAACCTCAACCATTTTTCAAGTGTCAGCTGCAGCGTGGATGTTCATGCTAATACCCTTGCTGAACCAATTTCATGCGAAGTTAAGGCACATTAGGTGGATGGACCCAGTCTTTACCGGGGTAGCGGTCCCAAATTTACCCCCTGTACTGGGAAATATCCTAATTTTGTAGTTTTTACCTGCGGCGAAGCGCCAGTTCAAGGCGTCGCTTTTTTCAAAAGGAGTAAAGTTCAATTGTACCCATTTAGAGCCATGAAATGACCCATATGACCATGGGGCATATGGTTATTCACCTTGGAGATTTCAAATCTGTTATTGGAATTGGCGCTGGGTGGTGCCATCTAGTGGCAGAAGCCTCATTTAGCCATTCAAATGCACTTGTAAGTGTTTTGAACCATGGGAAACCATCAATGCAATAACCATTTATCATCTTATCACAAAACGCCGCACGTCATTCGAGGGTTTTTCCTTCTTGTTATTCCACACTTTAGAAATGACTATTCAAATTCGAGAAATGGAAATTTTACCATTATAAAAGTTTTTTCTCTAGTTACTAAATGTAAAATAAAAAGGGTAGCAAACTGAATTCTAACCTTTAACGCCCTTATTAACGTAAGAAAAAGATTTATCGTTCTTGGTAACCCAAGGAAAAGTTTAAGCGTCCTTTATTGTAAGGAAAAAGTTTTATGGTCCTTGCTAACGCAAGAGGAAAGCTTTAGCGTCTTTGGTAACATAAGGAAAAGATTTATCGTTCTTAGTAACATAAAGTAAAGCTTTATCATCCTTGGTAACGTAAAACTGCTTTATCGCCCTTGATAAGGTAAGGGAAAGCTTTACCCTTTATCGTAAGGAAGAAGCTTTATGTGGCCCTTGATAACGTCACGAAAAGGCTTTATAGTCTTTGCGAACGTAAGGGAAAGATTTATCGCTATTGGAAACGTAAGGAAAATGCTTTAACGTCTTTGATAATGAAAGGAAAAGATTTATCGTTCTTGGTAACGTAAGAAAAGTTTTATCCTTGGTAACATAAAAAAAAGCTCTATCGCTCTTCGTAACTTAGGGAAAAGGCTTTATCGTCCCTGGTAACGTAAAGAAAAGCTTAATGGTATTTGGTAAGGTAAGGAAAAGCAGGACGTATTGGTACGTCGTACGTCCTTGGTACAAAATAGAAAAATATGAGCACTCCGATGGTATAAAGTCTTATGAGATATTTGTTAATGAAGATGAAGGGGTTCGGAATTGTCCTTTCATTTTCCTCGACTTGTGTTTAGCACCCAATGGCGAATGCTTATGTGATCTAGAACGACACGAGTTTAACCAATCATAAATTTTAGAGAGCTCATTTGACTCTGCATTATTCAAGACCATTCCCCGGATATAAGGACAATCACTAACCAAGCCCCCTGTCGCTTAACTTGACTCAATGGAAGAATTTGCTCTCAGGTTAGTTTGTAGCACTGTCAAGTTAGTATTAGTGTAGGGTATTTGTAGATATCCCTGGTTACTAGTTATTGAGGGGGCCAGCACTTTCGGTCTACTTGACCTCGTAGTTTAATGGTAGTTGGGATGTTGTCTGGTGAGACCAGAATCCCTTACGTTCCATTCTCTTCCAGGTTCCTCTGCAGAACTGTGTGGCGGTATCGGATACCGACCCGCCGAAGGGGGTGAAGGTAGAGAGAAGGTCGTTGAGCGAAGGGTCGGAAAAGAAGGTCCTCTATGTGAAGATGGAACCTTCTTCGCCTCTTCCCTCCTCGCGGCATAGTTCCCCACCTTCATCTTCGCCGGTTTCATCATCACCATCTTCCCTCTCCCATCCGTCGCCCCCAAACAGGACCACCACTACTTCGTCGAGAATTCACGAAGTCAACCACCACCCTCCATTCCACCACCACAACCTCCCTACCCCCGTACAGTCGTGCACACAACAACCGAACCAGTATCATCACAAACCTTCCAGCATCCAGGGGCGAACTCGTTGTACTACACCTTTAAGGAGTTTGGGTGACCCTGTGGATGAAAAGGGGAACGGAGCTCCATCAGGATTCCACCAGGACCTTCTCCTCTCGACCACAGATTCGGATACCGAATCCGTCTCTTCAGTAACCAGTAAAAGTGAGTATTGATTCTTGAGCAATACGCCATTCTCTCAGCTGAGACACTTAGTAGGCAACTAAATGCGTACCCATGCGCGAAACGTACGGAATGCTGCAATAGATGACCGTGCTCATAATACCCCTTTAAATGACCGAGCAATAATTGCCGGTATGAACGGATGGCATAATTTCATATAGGATTCAGGTAGGTTTTGTCAGGAGTGGAGGAGGGGTTCTCTGACGAGCCATAAGACTGCTCCTTATCGCATCTCCTACTCGAGTCGTTTAGTTGACCGACTCGACACTCAGATTGTTTCTTCCTCAGGCGAGGAGGTTGAAGAAGTGGAGGCACTCCTGAGGGGCTGGACCGACCGGGCAGCTGCGAAGAAGGTGTTGGACATCGTGTCCTCGATTGTGAAGTCCTCGTTCGAGAAAGACCGGCAGCTAGAGGACGCCCGCAAGCAGAAAAGCAGACTGCAAAAAAAGGTCACTATGCCGTCCCATGTCCCGTTTTTATACCCGCCACCTTCTTCCACACCAAAGCACCCTCTTTGCATCTGTCCTTATACCCGCCACCTTCTTCCACACCAAATCTTCTCTCGTCTGTCCTTATACACGCCACCTTCCACACCAAATCACCCTCTTTGCGTCTGTCCTTATACACGCCACCTTCTTCCACACCAAATCACCCCCTTTGCGTCTGTTATACGCGCCACCTTCTTCCACACCAAATCACCCTCTTTGCGTCTGTCTTTATACCCACCACCTTCTTCCACACCAAATCCCCTCTTTTCGTCTGTCCTTATACCTGCCACCTTCTTCCACACCAAATCCCCACTCGTCTGTCTTATACCCGCCACCTTCTTCTACACCAAATCACACTCTTTACGTCTGTCCTTATACCCTCCACTTTCTTCCACACCAAAGCACTATCTTTGCGTCTGTCATTATACCCACCACCTTCTTCCACACCAAATCACCCTCTTTGTGTGTCCTCATACCCGCCACCTTCTTCCACACCAAATCCCCTCTTTTCGTCTGTCCTCATACCCGCCACCTTCTTCCACACCGAATCCCCTCTTTTCGTCTGTCCTTATACCCGCCACCTTCTTCCACACCAACCACCCTCTTTGCGTCCGTCATTATACCCGCCACCTTCTTCCACACCAAATCACCCTTTTTGCGTCTGTCCTTATACCCGCCACCTTCTTCCACACAAAATCACCCTCTTTTCGTCTGTCATTATACTCGCCATCTTCTTCCATACCAAATTACTCTCTTTCCGTCTATCATTATACCCATACCTTCTTTGTGTCTGTCATTCTACCCGACGCCTTCTTCCACACTATTTCATTATCTGGAAAGGGACGGAATGCGTAAGTAACTCCTCACACACTTGTTCCACATCATAGAGCAACCAGCACATTCATTCTATTTCACATTCATGATACTATTACTAATAATAATCCCCGCCACTTTATAGCATTGCGGAACCTTTGACAACACTCATCATTTCCTTCATGTTTATGTTCCTACCAAACCCATCAATCTAATTGCAACTTTTACTCCCATTTTCCATGTCCTAGGTGGTCCGAAATTCTCTCCCCCTTCCTCCCTAAGGAAAAGTAATAAGAACAATAAAGGGACGATATAATAATATCAAACACATGTACTGGTTTTAATTTATTTTTTCCTTAACACTGTCATGCATCGAGAAGGTCTCCATGCCCCTTCCAGAATGCTCACGATCATGTGCCCATACACTTGCAATCATCCTCTCTTCCAAACTGTAGGAGCTCGTGTCAGCCAGCCATCGGAAATAGAAAATTAAAACAATATTTACAAGTAGGGAGAGGGATGACAAGACTTTCGGACCACCCTGTATACACGTCTCCGTAGTTAACCTCGGCTTTTACAATTTTCAGGAAGATCGAGCAATGGACAGAGTACGCTCGCTTGAAAAGCAGCTCCAGGAATTGAAAGGTTCGTGTCAGGTGTCGCCGTGTTCGTTTCAAGTGAAGAAAGAACCTGATTGCGGAACGGAATAACCTGCACATGAGATTTGCGGCTATATCGTTCGCTACCTACACTGCCACAGCCAACCATTACTTATACTTCAAGTCAAAGCTTCGTTTACTTAGCCAATGGTACCTCAAGGTTCTCGAAGTAATGCTACCACAACCACAGAGGGGAAACAAAACGAAAGAATCAGTTTTTCTTTTAAATACTCCCATATCTTTTTCATACAATCCAATCTTGAATATCCCATTTGTTTATTCGTGTTCGAAACAATAAAACAAATAAAATCTGAATCAAAGAAAAGAGCGCCCCAATACATTCACCCCCTTCTCAAATTTCCAGGTTTTGAGAAAGATATTACTGGGGGATGGTACCCAATCGATATGTAATCTGCTTGGAAATTAAACGAAAATGTATGCATTTATTCCTTAAGTTTATATATATATATATATATATATATATATATATATATATATATATATATATATATATATATATATATATATATATATATATATCGGTCTTTATTTCATTATTTTAAAAGTCTTTGTTTTCATCTAAGGCTTATCACTCCGGCAGAATCAAGATGGTGCTAATTGTATAAAGAAGACAAACAGCTTACATTATCGTAAATGTTAATAACGAGTACAAAAACTGACAAACAAAATATATGTATATTATATATATAAAATAATATATATATATATATATATATATATATATATATATATATATATATATATATATATATATATATATATATATATAATATATATCGAAGGTGGATAAATAAATAAAATTTCTTTGAGGGGAAATAGCTTAAAATAATGAAGATTCATATGTTAATGTAACTTTGACCTCCCCACTGTTATGGTTGAGTGTGGTATATATAGCTGGATTTATCGTTTGCAACACAGGTGTGCCACCGCAAAATACCCTCTGTGCCCCTCCCCCCCCAAAGAACCCCGTGCTGGAGGATGGTTCCACACCTACTCATTATAATTTAGCGAAAGTCCTTCTTTTAGTACTTACTTAACGGTGTATTAAGCTATGCGAGGTGGTTTTATTAAAACGGTGTGTGGGCCTTTTTGTACTGGTGGTGAAATACAAGTGTTTGGGGATTCACTTCCTCCTGGAGGAATTTAAATCTCCATTTTTAGATCTCATATATTTATATATAGAGAGAGTTACAATTATTATTATTTAATAATAATTTATACGACTGTGCGTTGCCATTTTTTGTATATATATATATATATATATATATATATATATATATATATATATATATATATATTAGTGTTATAAAAGCTAAAATATTGGTAAGGCTTCCCAATTTTGCGCCAGGTTTTTTAACCTTAGCGCAAATCGTTCCCCAAAATAAGAACTCAAAGGTGGACACAGAATGCGCGGGAGATGAGTGTTTTTGTAGCATAATCCTTCTTCCTTTACTCAACCCGGGTAAGTGATTGTAAAGATGTGTGTGAGAGAGGGTAAATGGGGAGCTGAAGAAAATTGAGACCGTTCATCTCTGCCGGGTTTTGAGAAGGCAGCTTTAATATGTAGTCTAACCCTATCCCACAGACAAACAACTTTCCCTTATCCCATATGAATGCCATATTTCTTATTTTTTTAATACCAGAAATAATAATATTGAACCTCAAGGCCTTCTTGTGCCAATATATATATATATATATATATATATATATATATATATATATATATATATATATATATATATATATATATATATATATATATATATATATATATATCCTTACTGCCGGTTTTATGTAAGTTATCAAGCTAAGCTTGTTATTGCGCTAGCTGCTTTTTTTATTTTCTTGTTACTTCATTGATAAATATGCGAAATATTCAATGGTATTTTTTTTAGTTTGTACAGGCGCCAATGATAAAAGTTGCAAACGTAATGTGATACTGGTATTGCATAATATATATATATATATATATATATATATATATATATATATATATATATATATATATATATATATATAATGTATTGTTTGTTAATTCTCGACACTTCAATTATATACCCTTTGCCCACTATCCCAAACTCTTGTCGACAAATGTCGTAAAATTAATTAGGTCTACTTGTTGCTTCTGAATATGTTAACATATTTTTATATCTTAAACTTGCGTACTTTTTGTAGTTAAAATAGAAGAGAGGAACCTAAGCTTTGTAAAGTGTACAATTGCCTATTTATATATCTTGCATCACCCTAAATTCATTTTTCAAAACCTGTCCTTTTTAGCTAATTAAAATAAATTAAGGAAGCTAATATATGTTAGCAAATTTAAACTATTTTAATATTCTCCTTGCATCTTGAAATTAAAAATTATTTTGTGAAAAAAATTTAATTTCTTTATGCCTCTTTACCACTCATGGTAAAATCAACACCGTTGAATCATTATTTTTGTGAATATATTTAGGAATAAAATATATTTTAACAATAAAATTGGACTAAATTGTGATAAATAGGCTTAGCCTAAACTAAGTTGAGTTATTATTTTTTACACACCTAAATTTAAATCTCACAATGCTGATTGGATAAAAACTCTCTTTTTTACACACCTAAATTTCAATCTAACAATACAGATTGGATAAACACTCTTACCTACATACCTTTCCCAAATAAAAAATCTAAGCAAGTGACACTTGTAGATGAAGGACTATATATATATATATATATATATATATATATATATATATATATATATATATATATATATATATATATATATATATATATATATATATATATATATATATATATATATATATATATATATATGTGTGTGTGTGTGTATATATATATATATTAAATGTTATTTGTTTATAAGTAAAACTCAGTCATCTGTGATATGGAAGAATTCATCCACAGATTAAAAACCTTTGGAAATTTTATCTCGTTTTAGGGACTCAAAAAAGCTATCAAATGTAATTGTTATTAATAAAGAAAGAATAATGCAACCATGTCACAGTAACAGTGTAATGAATCTTCTATCCCTCTTAACTGGTTTTTACCTTGTTTAAGTATTAAAGAAGAAAATATATATATATATATATATATATATATATATATATATATATATATATATATATATATATATATATATATATATATATATATACTGAATCAAAAATATTAATATAATTGTCATAATTGTTTTTTAAATAGTTATTTTAATGCAACTGTTATTTTTTTAAGGGTCAAGTACCCCTTCCAGCCCCGATTCACTTTCTGCAATTTAAAAAGAAATTCATTGTCTTTTTCTTGTTTTTTTCTCTTATTTTTTGTTAAAAACAAAACAATGGCACAGGAAAAAATATGAATGTGCACAAAAAGTTGTTTTCTTTATACCCTAAATACGGTTCCCTGCTTTTATTCTCTTAAGTAAAAGTAGATGATATTTCTAGAATCATTTCCGATGGTAACCTCACAGATCCTACTTCTCGGACTTTAGCTGTGCGGTACATAACATAACATAATTTCACGGATGACAAAAGCCACAATGGCCTATCAAAGGTCATCCGTATCCATCAAATCCCACTCACATAATGCATCCATAGGATTTTGTCAGATCATGCATCTACAATATACAATTTAACAATCCATAGGAATGTCCAACCATGCATCTACAATATATAATTTAAAGCCTCCATAGGAGTCTGTCAAAAACAAAATCAGTCCCCCAAAATATACAATAAAAAGAAACTGCATCCACAGGAATGAGTCAAGAAACATACCCCCATACCAAAAAGTAAGAAGTTAACCCTCCATCCCCATATAATCATCCGATCTGCGTTTGAAAACATTCAAGTTTGGGCTGTCTACAGTCTCAGGTGGCAAACTATTCCAATAATCCACCACTGTTAGTGAAAAAATATTTTCTAACATCCAGTCTGCACCTCTGTTTTTTAATCTTTAAGTGGTGACATCTAGTCCTATTACTACCTTCTAACTCAAATATTTTGCTGAAATCCAATTTATCCACCCCAGAAAAGATTTTAAAAAGCTCAATCATATCTCCCCTCACACACCTTTCAAATGAGAACATATTTAATACCCTCAGCCTATCTTCATATTCAAGGTGCTTCAGGGATGGTATTATTTTTGTTGCTCTCCTTTGTACTGACTAACAAGTTTATATCATGTCTAAAATGTGGTGACCATGCTTGTATACAGTACTGTAAATGTGGCCTGACATAAGAGTTATATAGTTGAAGGATAACCTCCTAACTATTGTAGCTAACATTCCTTTTAATGTAACCTAAAACCCTATTTGCTCTATTTTTTGCCTCAATACACTGCTTTGAAAACTTCAGTGACCTATCTACTACTACTCCTAAGTCCTCATCTTCAACTGAATTAATCAAATACCCATCCATCTCATAGCTAAATTCCCTATTATCTCTCCCCATGTTATTAACTTTGCATTTATTAAGGTTAAAAGTTATCTGCCACTTCTGAGCCCAAGCTAACAACTTATTTAAGTCACCCTGCACTTTAAAGCTACCCTCAACCTCTTTGACTACAGCTGCCAATTTAGTGTCATCAGCAAAAATTGACGCTTTGCTATTTACACCTCGCCGAAGATCATTTACATAGATTAGAAATAATAAATGACCTAAAACTGATTCCTGAGGTACGCCACTAATAACATTCCTCCACTCTGACCTCACTCCATTCAGTACAACTCTCTGTTTCCTAATTTTCAGCCATTCAGTTCTCCAATTTAAAACCTTCCCACATATCCCATGCAGCTTTAATTTATGAACTAGTCTTCTATGTGGAACCTTATCAAAAGCTTTGCTGAAATCTAATTAGATCACATCAACTTTCTCACCCCTATCTAATTCTTTATTTACATAATCCATAAAATCCAGTAAATTAGTTAAACACGATCTACCTTTTCTAAAACAATACTGAGCATCATTAATTAACCTGCTACTCTAGATGATCAGAAATTCCCTTCTTAACTATCTTCTCAAGAATCTTCTCAAGTTAAGCTTACTGGTCTAAAATTATTTGTGTCCTCTTTGCTTCCCTTTTTAAAAATTAGCACCACATTTGCCAATTTCCAATCATTAGGTATTTCTCCAGACTCTAGTGATCTAATAAATATCTTCTCAAGAGCTATCGCAATACTTTCTACACCTTCTTTGAGTATCCTATAATGAATTGTCAGGGCCAGATGCCTTACTACTATTTAACTCCATTATAAGCCCTTTAATTTCTTCTCTGTCTACATTAATAGAATTTATCACTACTTCCCTTGACCTAGAATTATCATCATTTAATCTAACTGGTTTCTCTTCTGTGAATACTGAAGCAAAATGATCATTAAGGACCTCTACTATTTCCTCATCAGATTCTTTCAAAATCCCTTCATATTTAATAGGCCCTATTTTATCACGTTAGATTGATTATTGATTATATAATAGCTAAAGAATTTTTTTTTATCTTTATTATTATTTTTAGCTAAATTAATTTCTGCTGTCCTTTTGGTCTTCTTAATAATCTTATTTATTTCATTTCTGGTTGACCTATAATGGTTTAAATTATCTAAACTACTCTCACTTTGTAATCTCTTGTATGCCCTCTTTTTCTCTGAAACTTTATTATAGCTATTTCTTGATTCCACCATAATGGTTTCCTACATTTCTTCCTAATATACTTCGTTGGAATACACTGTTCCTGAACCATGTTTAATATAGTCTTTAAAATATCCCACATCTCATAAGTATTCTTTCCATGGAATTCTATATCCCACCTAATCTGATTTAGCATGCTGCGTAGTTTATCGTAATCTCCCCTATAAAAATTTGGAATTTTTGTGGAGTTTGTCGCTGTTCTACCCTTAACTATTTGCAAATTAAACCGAACCATCTGATCATCACTGTTTCCCAATGATTCCCATACACTCAATCCTTGAACCAAGTGATCATCATTTGAAAGAATCAGATCTAATATATTGGCACCCCTTGTTGGCTTATTAACAAATTGGGTCAAAAAGTTATCCTCAAAACACTCCATAAACTTACAACTTGCTCTATCTCTTCCTATCATATTTTTCCAGTCCACAGAAGTTAAATTAAAGTCACCAAGAATAACTATATCTTTGCATCCTTTACTTATTTTCCTAATCATTAACTCATCGATACAATCAGTCTGTCCTGGTGGTCTATAAAAAGCTCCCAAGTGTATTTTCCTATTTTTACCAACCCTAATATCTATCCATAATGATTCACCTTCTCCTTGCTTTATAGAGTTATTTAGATTTGAAGAAATGCTATTTCTGATATAAATAATCAACCCACCACCAGTTCTATCTCTCCTTTGACTAATGTACATAGTGTAACCCTCTAGTTCAAATTCACTCACATTATCATTACATTTATTTTCATTAACCTGTGATTCAACAATACATATTATATTTATATCTTCATGAATGATATAACTAAATAATTCATCCCTCTTGTTTCTAAGACTACGAGCATTTGTGTAAAGACAACTCAGCCCACCTACCCCTGAAGCACCTGAGGGCCTTTCTCCTCTGCATCTCCTTTCTCTCCTTCCCCAACCCTGTACTCTTGTTTTTTCCTGGCCACTATCACTACTCAAGTAATTTAACCCTAAAACACTTCCATTAGCCTGCCTACCTTCTACAAATTTGTGTTTGCTTCCTTTCCACTTTGAGCCATTAAATTTCCCTGACCAATATCAAAACCTAGTTTATCGCCTCTAAAGACCTAATAACACTATCTAATTCCCGCCACAAAAACTCAACCCCATCTCAGCTCAGATGGAGTCCATCCATCGCATAAAAACCCTTATTCCCATAAAACCCACTCCAAACATCTACAAACATCAATCCTGACTCCTCGCACAAACCTTTCACATAACCATTCCATCCCCACATCCATTCTTGGAAGCACACCTGAAACAACGCCTTTTACTCTACTTTCACACATCCTTTCAATCAGCCTTTTATACCGCTGTCGTAACTCACAAGTACCCACCTTCTTTACATCGTTTACTCCGACATGTTTATCACAACTGCTTCCCTCTCACACCCAGACACCAACCTATCATACCTCTCACACACATCATTTACACCAGCACCCGGCAGACAAACTCTCACTCCCTTCCATTTACTTTCACTCAACTTGCTATCTAAATACCTAATCTGAGAGTTACCCATCACAATCACCTCAGTTATTCTCCTATTCTTTCTAGGCCTATATTACCCTCCCTCCTGCTCTCACTCACTCGACCCCCTATTCTACTTTCAGGCACACCCACACCAAATTCTTTCAAATTCTTCCTCTCTTAGGGCATCAAATCTGTTAGTTAGCCTAACCTAACCCGTCCTAACTTATCTATTCTGTTCTCTTTCACCCACCACTCATCATCACTTACTTCACTTACTGCTTTCTCTCCAGTCCCTGTTCTAGGCCTAACCTCCTCCTTCCTGGTCCCAATCTGACTCTTCGAACATACACCGGCATCTCTTCTCACTTCAGACACTAAATCATTCAGTCTCAAGCATTCCGCACGTAATCGACTCACCTCCTCAGTCAAAGCACATACACGGCACTCAGAAACATTCACTCTCCGGTCAAACCACAGACATCGCACACTACTTTCAAAAGGCATACTCTCTACATCCAAAACATGCTAATCAAGATGGCCGCTGAAGTAAACAAAAGTCACTTTGGTAACACTTCAGTTTCGGGGCGCACGGTAGGTGGCGCTGTTTATAGTCTACAATTTTGGGCTACAATATATGTCTTATGACGTCAGGCGGTAGCGTCAGATGTGAAAAATTACGGCGTTATATTTTTTGTATATGAGTATATACTGGGGGGTTGCGCCCCCCCAGACCCCCTAATTAATTGGAACTCAGGATCATCGCAGGTGATGGGGGGGCTCCCGCAGTGATATCTCCCCCACGAGCAGTCCCCTTGAATTTACTGGGGGTTTTTTCCCCAACAGCTTTTTACTGGCAGAAAAACCTAAACCTAATGACAAACAATACTTACTTTTATAGGTTTCTTGATTAGTTTATGCGCCTCTAAATAATCTAAAAGTTTTTCGTGGTCATGCAAAATAAACCCGAATTCGAATAAAGAAGAAGCACAACTAGAGCACGAAAGAACCATAACGAAACAGAAACAAATGTTAAGTGGGCGGGTTCTATTTATAGCTACGAGATTGCCAGTAAGAAGCTGTTATCGTTCACTGCGAAACAAAAAATACGAAAACAAAAAAAACAAACAATAAAAGACATCAAGAAACCTTACCTAGCTTAGAAAAAACTATAAACGAGCACGGGCGCAGATATTTAGTAAATAATACAGACTAAAAGTTATAAATTCCTAAAACAACAAAAAAATATAACGCCGTGATTGGTCACATCTGAGGCTACCGTCTGACGTCATAAGAGATATATTGTAGCCCCAAATTGAAGCCTACTAACAGCGCCACCAACCGTGCGCCCCAAATCTGAAGTATTACCTTCACTTTTTCACCGAAACAAAATAACCACAATTTATACCGAGTTTAGAATATATTTAAACTGTATTTGTTAACAATTATAATCTTTTCTAAATACACCTTTTGCACAACTTTCCAAACAACAAAAAAATAAAATCACAAAAATATGAAAAATTTATCCAAAAAAATGCTAGTGAAACGAGAGCTCGCCGTTAGCACGTCCGATCGCCGCGATCGCCCATTACAACTTCCCTCGCCTTGACTCCCTTGGGTCTTCTTGTAGCTACAGGAGATTTCCGCCCTTCTCCAGTGGCTAGTCTTCGAGTGGTGTAATTTCTCCTCCCCATCGGTTAGACGCACCTTCCCCATGTGTCGGTCAGCGCCCAATATAATGTGGGTCCTCCCTGAACACTCATTGATTAATTTCAGGAAACCCATTGGGCTCTTCCTTAACACCCACTGAGCCCTTCCTGTACCAAGGTTCTGTTTGGGCTGAAAACCTGTGGTGGTCGATGTCCATTGCAGTGCAAGTTCTCCCTGAACACCTAATGCGCAATCTTTAAGCGTATATTGACCCCTTCCTAAAATTGGACTATCTTGATCCTTTAGCCCTTCCTGAATACTACTTAATCCTTCCTAAACATGCCGTCAACCTTCCTTGTATCCTCTCCGATATCTACTAAACATCACCTTAGACCTTTCCTGTCTCCGCCCCTTTTCCACCTTCTTGTCTCTTCCTATCAACCCTTATGCCTGAGTGGGGCGCACCAACTAGAGTCAAGTGGCTATTATAATAAAATATCTATCCCTAAAGACCTTCTAGCGCTTCTATCGGTAGCGAACATCCCAAGATGTTCCCGATAGTGTCCATTACTCACTCCACTGAAGATCACTGGCACTTTCCAAGGACTGTGCCACCACTCTTCTTCGCCCTCACATTTCCTCTGTCCTCACTCTAGCAGATCTGTTAAACAGGTGTTCCTCCGTGGATGATGGTCCCTGCAAGATTCTGCAACTACCTTTGCCAGCGAAGTCCTTGAATCTTGGTAGTGTTCTCACCTAAGATTTATTTCGCCATGCTCAATCTCAGGGCACGGCAATCTTCACCGATGGCTCCGTTTCCTTCACAACTCGTCTGCTGCGGTCGTGGTGGAGACGGTACCTTGGTGTTCTTATTCCTTCCACCATCCTCCAAGTGTCCCTCGTACACGGCAGAGCCGATCGCCATCCGAGCCCCCTCCCCAACCCCGCACTATACTCGTATCTTTCCTTATTTACATCGAATCCGTGCAAATTACGGATTACTGAAGTGCTAATTCAGTATTATCTCCTTACTTCTCCACATACCCATTGATCCGCCATCTACTCTAATAAATTTGCCACCAGTGCCCACATCCACACGTTGAGGGTACGTGGCCCCGAAGCATAGGTCCTAGCTTCTTGGTCACCCTCCAACACAGCGCTTCCAGTTTCCATCGCCAAGCTAAGTTCGATTAAACAGATTTTTTCCTACTGAGCCTCATCCTCCCAACCATCCAGCTGGCCCACCTCCACCTGGGTCAGACAGGCTAACCCACGGATAACTTATGATCTTCCATCTCCCTCCTACCTGTAACACCTGCCGTACCAGACTTACTTCGTTCCACGTATTGTCGAGTGCACCCTGTATTCCATCCCCGTCGCCGCTTTTTTCCTCCTTCACTAACTCAGACACTTATGCCTATTCCTGATCGAAGGCTCCTGGTTCTCTGTAAATAATCTTTTTACCTCCCTGTCACTCCGCTCCTTTTGATCTAATTAGACGTCTCTCCTACCCACCCCACCCACAATTTTCTCCACTCCTTGCTAATAATCATTCAAGTTGATTGGGGTACCCTAGAATCAATCAACCCCCTT
Organism: Ceratothoa steindachneri; assembly: GCA_963969495.1. Taxonomy (NCBI): domain Eukaryota; kingdom Metazoa; phylum Arthropoda; class Malacostraca; order Isopoda; family Cymothoidae; genus Ceratothoa; species Ceratothoa steindachneri. The sequence goes on from OZ018336.1 coordinate 28,505,385, forward strand.
CCCCGACCGATCTTCCATTGAAAAACAAAAAAAACAGGACTTTTTTGTTGTTGTAAGGAGATATCTGTCTGTAAATAAAATAGTGAAGATGTAGGAAATGAAAATGTGTGGAAAATATATAGCCACAAGTTAACCTGTAGATGTAGGGGACAAGTTGGTAGGTAGTCCTCCAGATGTCAGCTACAGCTGTGTCGAGGTATGCTTGCGTAGACTAGCTCGGCGCACAGAGTCGTAACAAGCACGGCCAGACAGCTGACCAAAGGCCGCTTGAGATATGTCCTGGGGCGATGAATAAAGAGTGCGATTTACGGTTGACCGGGTTTTGACCAATGGCTTGCCAAGTTGCAATTCAAAGGATATATAAAGAACAATACCCCCAAAATATAATTTTAATATATATAATAAAAGGGGGCAATATATATATATATATATATATATATATATATATATATATATATATATATATATATATATATATATATATATATATATATATATAAGGGGGTGAACAAATTACTTAATAAAGGTAGTTAAATGAATTATGTGAAGATTAACGAGATAATCTGGGGATGACCATACAAGATCGATTTACCTTCAAGCGCATGAAAAGGAGGGGCGGGTGGAAGACAACGGCGTAGGTCTTCGAGAAGATACTTCGGGGAGTCCTGACGAGGAAGACTCGAAGATGGGGCTTGATTACTTCGTGATGAAGAATGAGCTTTTCTTTGCTCTAGAGAGACGTAATCTCAACTCGAGGTGATTCTGCAGATCTGCAGGGAGTGTCAGTCTCGAGAGAACGGGAATCTTGAAGGGGTGGTGAAGATGAGAGAGCCGTGCAACTCTCCGGGAAGAATGGGCCTCGATAGTTTTCCTCTAAACAGGGGCCAAAGCTTAACGAAGGTAGATCTGCTGGCGAGATCTTCGACTAAGTACAATGACCCGACGACGGGTTACAGGGGTTCACGGGAAACAAACGGTAGTCTGAATGGAGTGAATGGCGGGCTTTCAATCTCCTCGAGAAATGGTGAGTTTCGGGTTATATAGCCGAGTGGCCGATCTGATACATGCCTCAGGGCCTGGAGGTCCCTACAGGATTTTTGGCGTCAGTATATGTAAATACAGATGTGACGGGTAATCCAGCGAGGGACTGATTCTTTCTCGAACTTTCTAAAATTCTCACACTATGCGCATGTGGTCTTCAAAGAGGAGAGGAGTAATTTCGAGGGGTCTTCTTCCCCAGGTGGTCCTTCGAGGGCATCCCCTCACACGCCTCCCTTTCCGAAGATGAACTTTTTTTGATGCAAAGAGGAGGGAAAAGGGCATCCCCAAACATGGGAGGAGTCGTCCATGTGAAATTTTGACCTGAGTCTACAGGTGTACAATAGGGGCGGACATTTAAATTTAAGTTGACACAGTGGTCACTAAATGAATGAATGATTTCCGTTTAATCCCTGGCGTAAGGTATATTTTAAAAAGGGTATCGTCGTTAACCAGCGCAAAAAAAACACACAAAATAAATAAATGCGAGTTACAAAAAAAAAATCAAAAGGATTCATTCATAAAAATACAATACGTAAAAACAACAAAACAAAACAAAACACACACAAAGGACAAATATGTACAAAAAGGAAACAAAATTTTACATGAGAACCAAGGGAACATAAACATAAACGATTAAGACGGAGTTCTAGAGTTATATATATAAAAAAAAAAATTGAGTACCCAGAGTCGATTATGTGCACGTGAGTACAATGCTTACCACATTTTACTTCGCAGGGGAAGGATCTCGACAGGATTCCTACTTAGACAGTCTGCAACATAGTTTTCTGTCCCTTTAATGTACCTTATTCGGAACTGGTATTCCATTGGAAGTAAACTCCAACGCATAATATTCCGTTCTGGCTTTTACAATTCTTTAAGTAAGCCAATGGTCGATGATCGATTTAGATCACGAACTCCTTACCTAATAAATATGTTTGGAATTTCTGTACACTCCATACGATCGCTAGAGCTTCTAGTTCTATGACCGCGTAGTTCCTTTCTCGTGACAAGAGCTTCCGGCTAGCATACGCAATGGGGCAACTGTTGCCGTCTTCTTCATACTGGAGAAGCCGATGACTTCATTACAAACATCCGTTCGTATCCTAAAAGGTTTGTTCGTGTTCGGGAGTCTCAGTATGAAAGATGATGTTAGTTTTTCCTTCAGCTGATGGAAATGGGCGGTCGCTTTGGGGTTCCATGCGAGGTGATCCAGGCAACGTTTCTTTACTAGGGAGCTAAGGAGGACGCTAAGCCGGCGAAATTCGGGACAAAACGTCGGTAAAAGGATGTTGACCCGAGAACAGAGCGTGATTGCTTTTTTGTACGCGGGAGGGGCATGTCGGCGATGGCCTTTACCTTTTCTGTCTGAGAGGCCATTTAATTTTCACCAATGTGGAAAGTGAGTTACTTAATAGTATTATAGGCGAAACGGCACTTGCTAGAGCCTATAGTAAAGCCCTGATCACGAAGCCAATTGAGGAGCGAGTGTAGGGAGATAAGATGCTGGTCCCATGTACGGGTGGCCACTTAATCGTTATCGAAATAAAAGGAAATGTTACGCAGCCTATCCAGTATCCTGCGTATCGTTCGATAAGTTACTACAGGCAGTAACTAAACCAAAAAGTAGGCGCTTAAACTGCATAAGGCCATTTTTCTGTGGAAAATGCGGCGTATTTTCGGACACTACCCTTAAGGGGGATTTGATAGTAGGCCTTGCACAAGTCTATCTCTAAAATAAACTTGGCCTCTTCAAATAGATGTAGGCTCTAGTCTATCAAAGGGATAGGCACAGCGTTGAAAACTGTTACGGGGTTTAGCACTCTAAAGTCTACGCACATGTGAAAAGACTGATCCGGCTTTCTGACCATAACAAAGGGAGAGCAATAATTCGACGTGGAAGGTTCAATTATCCCTAATTTTAACAAATTTTCCACTTCGGCGTTAAAGGTAGGGCGCAGGTAAACGGGTACAGGGTAGGGCGCAGGTAAACGGGTACAGGGTAGGGCTTAGATCTGATAGGCTCCTGGGTGGTTAGGGCTATATCATGCTCAAAATACAGAGCGACCAGGCTTCTCAGAAATTACATCGGGGAATTCAGTTAACAAAAGAGCCAATTGCGTCTTCTGAGGGGGTTCCAGCTGGGGGTTTAAATCGAGTTCCGGGGTGGAGTTTACATGGGAACCGGGGAGCGAAGGGAGAGGGTAGTTTTCGTCCGCTTTGACACATACGGCTTGGACTAAATTATGAGGCTCAGATGGATAAGAGGCTTCCATTACTGCCTCTTCGTCAAGGGCAATTATATTATTAATGCAGGAGCAGCGGTGATAGCGCCTAAGCATATTTACATGAAACAATTTGTTCCCTGAGGGAGTCTGTATTACATAATCTACGGGAAAGCGGGCTTCTAGGATTGGGAAAGGGCCTTTCCATTGGGACAAGAGCTTGCTTGTCTCCGTGGGTAGGAGGAGCAGCATCTCTTAACCGGGAATTAAATCGCCTTTCTTTGGACCCAACTTCAAAATAGGTCCTAATTTTTGTACGCTATATCGGCACATTCTTCGAAGCGGTTCTAAGATCTAGCACGTAAGAATACGAGGACTTGATCTCCTCATCCAGGCGGGGTTGGAAAAAGTTCATTCAATATGCTCATTAGTCCACGTACATTTCGGCCATACAAGAGCTCGACGTGGGCAAATCCCAAAGTTATGTGGGGGATTTCTCTGCAGGCAAACAAGGCAACCGACAGGTACCGATGCCATTCTTGGGGCTGAGCATGGCATAACTTTTTCAGAATGGTCTCCAGAGAGCCATTCAACTTTTCACAGACGCCGTTAGCGGCGAGATGAAAAGGTGAGGTGAACAAGGGCTTGATTATAAGGAGCTTGCCGACGTGTTTCATTAGCCCAGAGGTGAACTGTCTACCACTGTCAGGCAAGATCTCCTTCGGGATGCAGACGCGGAAAAAGATAGAAATCAGAGCCTTCGCACATGTCACGCTATCTATTTATTTAAGGGTGACTGCGTCGGGGAATCTCGTTGCAAAGTCAACAAGAGTGAGGAGGTATGAGTGTTCTTCGCTAGACGGAGAGTGAATTGGGCCAACTAGATCAATAGCCACTCTCAAAAAAGCCTCCGAGACAATTGGGGTCTTCTGGAGGGGGGCAGGTGGTATTCGTCCTTTTGCTCTAGTCTTCTAACAAATGTCACACGACCTGCAAAACTTGGCAATTTCTTTGGCATCACCAGGCCAGAAGAAATAATGGAAGATTCTCTGAGCTGTTTTATTGTGAGTGAAATACCCAGCCATTAATCCATCGTGTGCGAGTCGGAGGACTTGGAGAACATGGAAACAGGGGATACACAACGAGCGAGTGGGGATTTACTCCTCAGCCGAACTGGAGCGATAAAGAAGTCAGTCGCTAATGAGGTAGGCGACTTCCCTTTGACTACGGGCAGATTTATGTTCGTCACTTCTTGCATTTTTCCACAGGGACTAGAGAGTGGGTCATTCCTTTTGAGCGCTTTGAAAAGATCCGTTTTGAAGGGCTGCAAACTCGGTGGCATAGAAGGCTTCTAATGACACAGGGGAAGCAGTGTCCTTTAGCGCTTGAACCCTCGTGATGACGAGCTGTGCGACGGGGTTAGGGGACAGCTGCGGGCTCTAGCCAATCAACACGGCGCAGAACTTAATGGGGTCTACTATCACTTCGGTCCTTCCAGTACAGTATTTGCATTTGAGATAGAAGCGGATGACGGGGAACCTATTTGCACATCCCAAGTAGTTATGGACTACTGCGATTTTATTGTGGTTGGGGCTCACTGGAGGGAGCAACTTTTCAGAAAGGACGAAGCAAGTACATCCGGTGTCCCTTACGAGGGTTGACACTCTGCAACCATTAACACTTCCATTTTCAAATTCAAGCCCACCGGGGGAGCTTTTGTTGAACAGGAAATTAACTTGTTGTCCCGGGTAACTGCTTGTTGGGGAAGTTGCTGGCGTTTTAGGGCGAGCGGGTGGATGAGAGAGAGAGAGAGAGAGAGAGAGAGAGAGAGAGAGAGAGAGAGAGAGAGAGAGAGAGAGAGAGAGAGAGAGAGAGAGAGAGGCACTTATTTGGTGGATTTGATGACTAGGAGCAGAACGAAATTGGGAGTTTTGGGGACAGTGTGTTTTCACATGACCGAGAACACCGCAGGACAAACAAATTATGGGCCTTCGAGGGTAATCCGACGCTGGGGGATTATTTATGGGGGACTTAATATCACTCGATTCTGGTGGGGGATGGTACTTGGGTTTAAAGGGACCAGGTACCTTTACAAACTTGGGCGAATTCTTAGGGGGAAATTTGGAGAGGTTACTTTTACTTGGGGGGGATGGGGGATGAGACTTTTTGGGGGTCTTTCGAGTATAGATGGTGGCTTAAAGCGTACATATCCGCTTCTTCTATACATTCCTTAAAAGAAGCCACGCGTTTGTCCTTCACGAATGCTCTGATTTCAGATGGTAGTGCAGCCATCAACTGATCCCGTAAAACGAAATCAAATATGGACTCTTAGTCGCGGTCGACTTGGGCTGAGTCCAACCGGAACTGGAAAGTTCTCTGGAGGGTAAATCCAAATTGACGGTAGGTCTGGCCGGGAAGTATTCTCGACTGGCGGAACTTTGACCTATAGTAATCGGGATTCATATTAACAGCCGATAATAATTTCGACTTGAGGGAGGAGTAGTTGAGAGTAGCTTAGCCCGGCAGCGAAATGAAATGTTCTCGAAGTTGAGTATTAAGGAGAGGGGGTAGTCGAGCGACTCCATCAACTTCAATATCCCAGTGGTTTACTTCGAAAATTTTCTCAAAGTGAGTTAAGTAGGCGCTGAAATCCTCGCCGTCGTTAAACAATGGCAACTTTACGGATGAGGTTTGGGGGGAATTCATTTCTCGAGCTAACAGAAAGGGTTTCCAAAAGATTCCTGTTAAGTTCATGCTCATGCTGACGAATTCTTTCTCTTTCATCAGCTTCTCTTTGTTCTTTTTTCAGATTCTCTTTGTTCTTTTCAGATTCTCTTTGTTCTTTTTCTTTTCTCTCTTTAGCTTCTCTTTGTTCTCGTTTTACTGCCCTATCATTTCTTTCTTCCTCCTGGATATATGCAACTAGATTCTTGCCTGACAACCCAAGGATCTCTCCTTGTTGACGGAAACGCTCAAATGACGACATCTTGCTAGTGTAAATGCGCGTCCGAGGAACTTACGGAAAAGATTATGGAGCTCTGACGATCGTATCAAATTCCTAACAGAGATTTTGTTACACAAAGATTGTACGCAATAAAGAAAATAAAATAAAAAATAATTAAAAACTTGATCTCTATGTGACCAATGAATATAGGCCTTTAATCCTGCACGGGGATTAATAGAGGGTTTTAGGAGAGATCGTCCCCCTCCCTCCCCAAAAAACACAACGAAAATAAAATTGGGAAAAAACGATCACCACAAAAAATGATCAATCCAAAAAAGAAAAAGAATTTGTTCCGCTTTCTTTAGATATCCCTGAACGAATTTGGCAAACAGGTTACTAACAACTTAACTGGGGACGGGGGTGTAACTTGAAAAAAAAAGGTTTTTTTCAAACAAAAATAACCCAACCTTACCTGCCACCAGATAAAGATAAGGATAATGATTAAAAATCTGGGGTATTTCTCTACAAAAGATACCCAACTATACCTGACACCAGATAAAGATAATGATATATATATATATATATATATATATATATATATATATATATATATATATATATATATATATGTAGAGGTATGCCTGTGTAAACTAGCTCGGCGTACAGTGTCGTACACAAGCACGGGCAAACAGCTGACCCAAGGCCGCTTGAGATATGTTCTGGGGCGATTAATAAAGAGTGCGATTTACGGTTGACAGGGTTTTGACTAATGGCTTGCCAAGTTGCAATTCGAAGGATATATAAAAAACAATACGCCTGAAATATAATTTTAATATACGTAATAAAAGGGGCAATCTATATATATATATATATATATATATATATATATATATATATATATAAAATACAAAAGGGGTGAAAAAATTACTTAATATATGTAGTTAAATGAATTATTTGAAGATTAACGAGGTAATCTGGGGATGACCATACAAGATCGCGGGCGAATTGGAGGGGGGTGGAGGGTGGAAGACAATGACGAGGGGGACTCGAAGATGGGGTTTGATTACTTCGTGATGAAGAATGAGATTTTCAGTGTTCCAGAGAGACGTAATCTCAACTCGAGACGATTCTGCATATCTGCAGGTAGTGTCATTCTCGAAAGAACGGGAATCTTGAAGGGGTGGTGAAGATGAGAGAGCCGCACAACTCTCCGGGAAGAATGGGACTCGATAGCTTTCCTCTGAATAGGAGCCAAAGCTTAACGAAGGTAGATCTGCTGGCGAGATCTTCGACGAAGTACGACGACTCGGCGACGGGTTACAGGGGTTCACGGGAAACAGACGGCAGTCTGAATGGAATGAATGGCGGGCTTTCAATCTCCTCGAGTTAATTAATTAATTAATTAATGAAAGTGATGAATTGTGTGGTAGGTTTATAAAGGTGTGAAAATGTTTTCTAGTTTGCCCTATTGTTAGGGCATCACTAGCATGCTTTCTTATTATTTTGATTTCATAAAGTTTTCTTCCTCCGTCAGTAATGGTGCTGCTGACTGTCGATGACAGCCAAGTTCCTCCATTGTTATTTTCTATAACTCTATAATTTAAGATGTTTTTTTTTTTAAATTTAAAAATTTTTTTTTTTGCTTAGTTGACAAATGACTTCAGGTGTTTTGGAAATTCAAAGGATTAAAATAGTTAAAAAGATCAAGAAGAAGAAGAAGAAGAAGAAGAAGAAGAAGAAGAAGAAGAAGAAGAAGAAGAAGAAAAAAAAGGGTGTTCAGGGTGTTAAAATAAAGATTCTATAAAGGGGATTGAAAAAAGCGGTTAAGATTAGCAAATAAGGCCGTACGCCACACTCCACAGGGGTGCCTGTGGAACCAAGCTCCTCCTGTTAAGGAAGAGAACAGTGGCTTGTATGTATATATATTTTTATTTGTTTAGCTTAATTTAATCTACCGTTGTGGCATTCAAGCCTTTCAATGTTTTTTATGCTAAATATCTCTAGTTAAATTTTATTAAGTTTTTCTATATTATTTTCAATTTGAGTAATAGTTGGGCCACTTCGCCTCTTTTCGTTTATTTTATTCTGTCTTCCACTTCTTGTTTTAGTTGGTTAATTTTGATGATCTGTGCTCGTTAAATTTAAATTGAAGTTGGGCACTTCGCCTCTTTTTGTTAATAGGAATTATTTTTATTTAATTTTAAGTTGAGTTAAATTTGAGCACTTCTCCTCTTTTTATTTTTAAAATGGGCACTTTACCTCCTTTTGGTAAAATTAGTTAATTTGGATTTAATTTTGAATTGTATTGAGTTTGGACACTTCGCCTCTTTTTATTTTAACTTTTAATTTCGGCACTTCTGAATCGAGTTATGTTTTGAGTTTTGAGTTAGGGCACTTCGCCTCATTTCATTAAGTATATATCGGTAGTACATTCTCTCTCGCACAGATTCTTCCGCTTGGGAACAGAGCTGTTCTACCAATTGCGCGTCTTCTATTTTCTTGTATGTTCAAATCGATGTTTATTGTCGGGAGTATTTCCTGATCGATTTTATCTCAAGTCTTTCTCCCTAGCCTTTGGATCTCCATATTGATCGGTTTTAGTCCGATTCTTTGATGTAGATTCGATTGCCGAATACGGTCGATCCTTTGCGTGCCAGTTATCAGCAGTGTGGCTTTATTCTGCACCCTCTGCATCGTTCTGAGAGAAGTAAAGCTTGCAATCTGCGTGATCACAGCCGAGTACACTAGGACTGAGCGTACGAAGGCCATGTACAGCTTTTTCTTGTTTGGTACGCTGAGGCTTCGGAAACGGTAAAGTTTCTTCAGCTCTCTTTTGGCTAGGGAGACTCTGGTATTTACGTGAGCCTTGTAACCTAATTTGTAGAGCGGTAAGCCCAGAGCTTTTTCCTCGTTAGAGTACGGATAGAGTTCGTTGTCGACGAGGACGTCGTCTACTTTCCGGCAGTTCATTGGAATTATGGTGAACTTCTGGCGGTTGGTTTTTATCTTCCACTTTTTTTTCGTAGCGATTGATGTTGCCACTCTCGGCAACTGTCGCCCTTACTTGGCTTCCAGCGTTCCGGAATGGACTCAAGACGATTTGAATGATGTCATCTGCGTATTGCAGATACTTCGAATCGTACCTCACATGAGCAGGCAGGTCAATTGTGTACACGAGATACAACAAAGGACTCAGGCAGCTGCCTTGTGGAACTCCCGCCTCGAGTTCGAATTTGGGTCCCTTGCAGCCCTCGATCGCGATTTGGGCTCTCCTACCCATAACATAAGTACAAAGAACCCTTTCCAGGATTGGGTTTAGCTGGAGGTTGAGGATCTTGAAATGTAGCCCTCTTAGCCATACCTTATCGAAGACCTTCTTTACATCCCGCAGCACCACGTCTAATTACCTTCTCTCAGCTTTACTGCAAGCGAGTTTTTCTGTTAGGAGGGCGAGGGCTGTTTCCGTTCCTCGTCCTTTGCGGAACTCGTGCTGCTGAGGGTTGTAAGCTCATAGCTCAGCTAGTTGTTCTTGAAGCCTGTCAGCCAGGAGCTTCTCGTAGACGTTCACACCGATTTCCAGTAGGGTGATTGGCCTGTAATTTACCAGTTGATCAAGAGGTTTACCTCCCTTGGGTATGAAGATTATTTTAGCAATCTTAAAGCCTTCAGGTAAGCAACCCGTATTCAGGGAAGCGTTGTAAATGTTTGCAATTCCCTGAATGATCTGCTGTGGGGCATTTGCAAAGTTGTTTCTGGTGATGCCCGTCCAGCCTGGTGCCTTTTGTTGGAAGGCTCTTACAGTGGCCATGACCTCCCCTAGTGTTATCGGACGGCCGTGGTCCGTCATCTCATTGCCTTTGTCGACTCGATTTTGTGGGTGCGTGCGGTTCATAACCTGATTCAGTTCTTCGATCAGTTGGCCTTCGAATTCCTGGATCATCCTGAAGACGTTTTTCCAGAAATTTCTGAACCTGTCTTCCAGAACCGCCGGGTCCTCTATATAGTCTCTGATCTCTTATATTCGAGCCTTTGGTTTTGCTGTTAGTCCCTTTAAGTTCTTGACTTGACGCCAGAACTTAGCCGGGTTGAGTTCGCTATCGACTTTGGCTATCAAGTTGTTCCAAATTTCCTTCTGATGGAGGTTGATAGCATCTTTTAGCTCTGTGATCACTTGGGACTGTTGGGCCTGGCTCACTATAGTAGTTGAATAGGAAGCCTTCACTTGTTAAAATTATATCAGGTTTAGTTGCTGATCTGGGAGTGATATAGGTCGGAAAATCCGGCACTATTCTCTGGATGTTTTTTCTTCCCATAATCAGTTCCAAGTTTCGGCCTCTTTCGTTAGTACTACCATAGCCCGCCGCACGGCATCTGGCATTGAGGTATCCCCTTAAGAATGCCATTCTGCGTGCCCGAACAGTGTGTAAAAGTTATTTAACGGGAGATAGGCACGACGAGGGGGTTGATAGGCTGCAGCTATCCCGAGGTATCCTACCAGTGTGTGGAGCTCGATTGCCACAAAGGATTCATTAAGTTTTGGTAATTGTTTGAACGAGATGTTTCCCTTGCCAGCTATTGCAACACCATCGAACCTTTCCTGAGAATGATTGTTCATTACTACTCTGTAGCTCGGGATTTTAATTCGACCAACAGTAGTGTCGATACCATGCTCAGTTATAAGAATGATGTCGGGGTCAAGCACTCGGTATATGTTTCCATATGCCGTAGCTTTTCCCTCCCATCCATCTACGTTGAGTGTCAGAATCCTCATTCTATTGCTTACTTTCTCCAGGTTGTTTCTTTAGTGTTTTAGGCTGATGTTTTTCTTCCTCCCACTTCTCTTTTTCCTGAACTCAGAGGTTCTTCCGCCGATTCAGGGTCAACTTCGTAGTCGTATTCCCATTTATATATTTTGTTTTTTGATTCCATAGAAAATATCCCTGGCCTCCATCTCCTCGGGAGAGGGAAACTGATCGCAAGTGTAGATTTTTAGATTGATGCTATCCACCCGCAATCTTTTGTTTTTCCTTTTCTTTCCCTTGGCTTTATTGCTTTGTAGGACTTCGGTGTCTGGAGAATCTGAAGATTCCGAGGAACTATTGGTGTCAGTATTTTCTTTCTCTGTGGTGATTTCTTGATTCTGTTTAGGTGCCGGAGTTTTCACATCGACTGCTTGTTTCTTTTCTTTTTTGTTGGTAATTTTTTTGGTAGTGTCTTGCCGGTTTGCGTGTTGGTTTGGAACCATCTGCAGTTGCAGTACATCCCCGGAGAGGGGTTGTCTGGGAATCACATTTGTTCCATCCCGTTTTTGGCTAACATTTGGTTTAGCTCAGTTGCAAACGTGCCAAGGCGAGTGAGATTCATTCATGACGTGCGCGTGAAGGATGCACGTCATAATCTTCATCGAGTTTTTTCATTTTGTAGTTTAAGATAAGTCTTATTATTGTCTACTTCCGAGAGGGCCACCTTTGCCGCTTGGGCGTAGGGCGTGTTCGCTCTACGTGTTTCTTCTTTGCTTCTTGTTTGTTTTTCATTATTTCTCTTTCCTAACTGGACATGACGGCCATTTTTCCGTGTCCTTGCTGCAGTTAACGCACTTCTCAAGGTTACTAGTGCATGACCTCCAATTGTGCCCTTTATAGCTGCATTTAGAGCATGTTTCTTGTGGCTCTTTGCAGTCTTTAGTGGCGTGTGCTTCCATCTTATAACATCTGAAATATAATATGACTGGAGCGTATTCTCCCTTCTCAATCTGTTCCCCACTAAATTTGGCATTGAACATTAATAGGCCTTGGTTCTTTGCCTTTTGGGCCATAGTTGTTTCGGCGAAGACCACCTTGAAGACATGGGTGTATTCGCTGCCATCCCTTCTATTTTCAAACTTTATCACTTCGGCTACCTTGGCCCAGGTTTGCCGAAGCTGGATCTCCTCCATGATTTCATCCTTGGAGTGTTGTCCAATTCACGGATCGATTCGCCGGCACACCAAGCTACTGTAGGCCAGGATCTGTGGTGGTACTGCTGGATGCAGCCCAATGCCCCAAAGGACCTCAACTGCCTTCTCCTTGGTAATGTCTTCGATATCTTTTTCTTTTTCGCAGATTGCGATGTAACCCGAGGTTATGTCCAGCAGCCTCACCATGGCAATGCCCAACTTGCCATACACAGCTTCGAATACGCTCTCTCTGCTAGGCTTGGGCTGTCCGTCAACTACCCGCAGATGTATTCTTGTTGTATGGTATTACGACATCTCTTCGAGAGAGTGGCCACTCTGCACTGTGTTTACTTTTCCTCCGAAGTCTCTTATTAGTGGTGACTTGATTCTAGAAAAATTTCGTGTCCCCTTTCTTCTTATGATCGTGTTTCCTTGTTTATTTGTTGATGACTCACCCCCTCTACTTCGTTTCTCAGCTTTCGTGAACGTGAACTGCCAAATGAGGCAATGAATGATGATGGGTGAACCCGGGGAGGCCCCTCAGACGGGTGAAGTGTGGCGGACTTAATGATGAGTGGTGATAGAATCAACTACCACCACCCGGGGGTGCCACCCCATCTGGGATGTGGTTATCGATGCAGTTCAGTTCATTTCAGCTTTGCAACTCCGTCGAGGGAGGGGGTTAGGTCGACATTAAGTCGCCTAGGAGCTGGTTATAAAAGTCTTCCTGAGAGTCCCCGTGGAGTCCTCGGGTAAGAGATGTAGTTTTAGCGTAGTTTTCTCAATGAATTCTTCAGCTTCCATCTCCTCGAGAAATGGTGAGCTTTGGGTTATATAGCCGGGTGGCTGATCCGATAGATGCCTCAGGGCCTGGCGGTCCCTAGAGGATTCTTGGCGCCAATATATGCAAACACAGCTGTGACGGGTGATCCCGTGAGGGACTGATTCTTTCTCGAACTTTCTAAAATTCTTATGTTATGCGCACGTGGGTCGTCTTGAAAGAAGAGAGGGGTAATTCCGAAGGGGCTTCCTTTCATGGTAGTCCTTCGAGGGCATCCCCTCACAAGCTGAAACACCCCTTCGGGTTTATAGGGGAGAAGGGAGTGTTTTGGTAACGGGTTAAGGAAACCTCACGATAAGAAACTAATTTAAAAGAGTTGATGATTACTATTAATTGTATAGTTCAATATGATTAAGAACCGTATTGCCTTGGAGGAAATTTATTTAGAAACTAGTTTCTGAAATGTGTCGAATTCTAACAGTCTACGTTTCATAACCCTCATTTATAAAATAAAAAACGAGAACTAACATAACTATTAATATTATTACTAGCTATATATATATATATATATATATATATATATATATATATATATATATATATATATATATATATATATATATATATATATATATAAATGAAAAACTCACAAAATATCACGTGAGGGTAGCAAATGAATGCAATGTCTGGCAGGAAAAAATGAAATGGTGTTTCCAAGTACTTTCGAACTTTATTAAGTTCCTTATCAAGGATAACTACGATCCTTGATAAAGAACTTAATAAAGTTCGAAAGTACTTGGAAACACCATTTCAATTTTTCCTGCGGGACATTGCATTCATATATATATATATATATATATATATATATATATATATATATATATATATATATATATATATATATATATATATATATATATATATATATATATATATATATAAGGATAAATATTGCTTAGGGCTTCTCCTATGGAGCTTCAATATAATTTGAAGGATGAACGAAAGGACGTATAAAGGGAAATTCATTTCATTTTCTTGATAGGTACAACGTTTCGGGTGAACTTTTCACCCATCTTCGGGTACTGGAAAATAAAATTCGTGTAGTAGACAAACAATTTAAGTTAGATTTTAAAAGACAGTCATAATGATGAATTTATGGAAAGTATTTAATATTTATTAATGGGGATTGGGAAAATTTACAGGTAATTGATATTTTTGGATTATTATGTTGCGAGTTAAAAAAAATTAACGATTGAGGAAACACTAGAAACACCTCGGGATAAACTAACCTTAAACAATCAGCCGTTAGAGGATAACTGTCGAGAAAGGGCGAGGAGCGTAAGAAGAAAGAGAAGGTTAGGAGGTTGGTAATATTTTTGTTTAGAGTAGAAGTAGTGGGTGAGAAGAAGAATCGGAATTTAAGGAAGGTGAAAGGTATTTAATATACATAGATTCAAGAATCCTTAATGATATGGTATCAGGGGTGGTTTCTAAGATTTTAAAATCGTCTATTGTGGTTTCAGTTTTACAATTAATAAAGTGAAGCCTAACATGTGAGAATTCCTTCGTAGAGAGAACCTTCCCTGTCCTGTGGCTAACACCCAAATGGGAACAGAACCTCGCCCTCAGTACAATTACTTGAGGACAATTACTTTACCTTCAACAACGAAACCTACTGCCAAATAGATGGGGTGGACATGGGCAGTCCTTTGGGCCCTGTCACAGCAGATCTCTTCATGTCCTGGTTTGAGGAACAATTATTCAGCCTGAAACTTGGAAGTATTGAACCCTTACTTTACCGCCGCTTTGTCGATGATACATACATTATGTTCAATACTGAGGAGTCCTGCGATAAATTCTTTCGATATTCCAATCATATACATCCTAATATAAATTTACTTGCGTAAAGGAGCTCAATTCCTCTATCTCATTTTTGGATATCCACATTTCCCGTTTCCCAACTGGATTTGTAACCATAGTTTTTCGTAAGCCAACCTTTAGTGGTCAAGGCCGAAACTTTTTCAGTTTTTGTGACTTTTTTTATAAAATAAGTGCCATCAAAACACTAATATTCCGGGCTTTTAATATTTGTTCATCTTACTCCGGATTTCACCAAAAAGTGATATTTCTGACTAACTATTTCAAACGAAACGGTTTTCCTGTGTTTCTGATTGAAAAAATTACGGCCAATTTTTAAACAATATTTGCCATCCCAAATTTAGATTCATTCGCTGAAGGCAATTATTTCCTGTACATTACTTGTAATACAAGTCTTCACTCCCGCTGAATAAAGAATTTGATATCAAGCTCTAAATTTCGTTTCACCTTGAGGAAGCCACGATCACACTGACTCCCCAGCCTACCATACTACAAGAGACGAATCCTTCTCACACCAATACAATAACCATTTACTTGGCCCCGTCCTTCTCGACTTCCCTGTGCACCAGGCCTGCCCTTGTTTCGAATGAGGCGTGGGCTTATAGTTGGGGGGACGACGAGAATATAAGGAGATGATGGGCTGATTATCGTAACAATAAGGATATTTAAGTAGGAAAAACCATGAGATGAAACAGAGGAACTTGATAGAACATGGAACAAACTTGAAGAGGAGAGGCGAGTAAGCCTAAGTCACGAGGAGGGCCCTTGGTCCAGAAAGTATGTAGGGATTGGTTTATGTAATAGTTAGGCTACGAACATCAAATTGGAGGATTCAATAGGCCCAGCAAGAAACTCTACAAAATGGACGCGCGGTGGCCTCATTAAGTCCTAACGCGCGGGAAATACAAAAAAGGCGAACGCGAGAAAAGGGATAAAAGGTCAAGGTACCTAACTCAATAAAACGAAACGAATAAAAAAACAATTCACGTCTCGGGATAAAATTATCAGAAGACGGAAGTCTACGGAACACCTGAGTAAATAAAGTCCAACCAAAGGAAATTATACACAGTTCTGTAAAATCGGTTCATAGAATAGCTATATTAGATGGAGGATATAAGCAAATTGTGATACACAGCCGTGCAAAACTCTACCCTTAGGGGGTGAAACTAACGAGCCCCGACGACAGATTGTTCCCGGAGTCGAATCTAGGCCACGTCTCTCTGGAACTGATACTGTATATATAGGCGAGCAATGAGAGAAATAGAGAGTTAAGAATTAATCATTATAATTGTCATTAAGTATTGTCATACACATATTTGTGTTTACGGAACCCCTTTAAAATTTACCGAGTCTTGTCGCTTCAGAATTTAATACGTCGCGTTGAGTATATATAGACTGCTAGTCGCCCGCAAAGTAACTTCGTGACCAATATTATAATATATATTTTTGCAACGTCCTTCTTTACCTTGATTACCCGAAACCTTCGGTAACCCCAGCCAAAATAAGAACTAAACCTTCGGTAAGCCCAGAAAATAAGAACATTGGGAAGAATTCATCTTTGGAGTCAAATAACTCATCATTGGAGATCATTCATTTAATTCACCTTCACTATAAATTGGTCACCCCCATAAACTTTACCCTATAACTGGTGACCGATTCATTTCAATCCACAAACTGGTGACTATACCTCTTCAAGTATTCATATCCCTACCTAATAATACCACACTCTTTTGTTATAGTTCATGAATCGTTTATTTTAAGGCAAAGAAATTTGGATGCATTGAGATGAATGTATTAATAGAGACACCCTCAAAATTTCAACAAGTTTGATGCAAAACTAAGGGAATAATATGATTTTTTAGGGAAATTTGCCACCCAAAAGTATTCATACCATATAAAATTCGATAACTGATAGTCAAAAGTCTAACTTTTGGTTGCTTAATGAAAACCCTCAAACTACTATAATTTTTGATGAGGTTCAACTAAATTTTGAATGTAATTTTGTCTCAGTTTTTCCAAACCTTTTCAATTTATAGTTTTGAGGGGGTGTCTTGAATGGACGTGGAGCTTCAGTTCGTGCCATAAATCTTTTATCGGGATGAGGTCTGTCGACTGTGATGGGACATTCCAAAAAGCTTACTTTGGCGTCCTTAAACCAGTGAGAAACAAATTGCGACGTAGGTTAGGGGTTGTTGTGTTGAAAGCCAAATCTTCTTCCTTGGCAAAGCCTACGAGCATCACTCATCAGATAATATTCAACAATATTTCTGTGCTAGTCTTTATTCATCGTTCCGTTGATTCGATGAGATGTACCTGTAGGGCTCATTCTATAACATAGGTAGGCCTCTGGCACAAATTGCAGGATTTAAAAGGCCCAGCGAAGAACTCCACAAATATAAGCCCGGTGGATTTATCAAATCCTAAAAATTGCTGTGTGTAAATTAAGGAAATAATATGCCAAGACTAATAAATAAAGAAGCAAAGAGAATTAGGAAATGAAACTATATATATATATATGTTAAACTGTACAAATAGATCTGAGGCAAGCGGTCGTTAAAGTCGCGCGAAAACCCAAGAACATACAAAGATATCAAAGGTGACCACCTGGACAAATGCGAGGATCGCACACAAACAAACATACGCGTGTTGGGAACATTTATTAGCAGGTGAACAAATATAGGCTCTGACCAGAGAAATTTCACAGAAACTTGCAAAAAACTGGTAAACTATATCACCACATAAACAGGTAACACCCACTAGCAACCTCACCCCCCTATATACCAACGCCTGTTGCGCAAACACTGCCTCATAATATAACAAGGTCTGCTGACCAAAAAGGCACGTGCTCTCACTTATTCTGATTTGTGACCTTACAACTTCAAAACTTTCAATAATTCCTGGACCAACCTTGGGAAGACCTTGGAAATTATATCATTCGAAAGAGAATGTAAAACAACATAAAAGTTTCAAATTATGTTAGCATTTGCCAAATAGTTATAATGTTATTGCTAAAACAAAATAATTCCCAGGCTAACTTGGGAGGACTTTGGCAATTATATCATTCGAAAGAGAATGTAAAAGGTTTCAAATTCCATTAGAATCAACCGAATAGTTATGATGTTATTACCAAAACAAATTAATTCCATAGGCTAATCTTGGTAGGATCTTGAAAATTATATCATTGGAAAGATAATCTAAAAGAACATAAGTGATTCAAATTTTGTTAGAATCGACCGAAGAGTTATGATGTTATTGCCAAAACAAAATAATTCCCTATCTAACCTCGGGAGGACTTTACCAATTATATCAGTTTAAATAGAATGTAAAAAACAACATAAGGCTTTCAAATTTCGTTAGAATAGGAAGAATAGTTACAATGTTATTGTCAAAACAAAATAATTCCCTGGCTAACTTGTGAGACCTTGATAATTATATTATCCAAAAGAGAATGTAAAATAGCATAAGAGTTTCAAATTTCGTTAGAATCGGCCGAATAGTTATGATGTTATGGCCAAAACAAAATAATTCCCTGGCTAACCTTGGGAGGTCTTTCACAATTATATCATTCGAAAGAGAATGTAAATCAACATAAAGGTTTTAAATTTCGTTAGAATCAGCCGAATAGTTACAATGTTATTATAAAAACTGAAAAAAGCAAAAGGGGACCAACCGACCGATATAGTTAGCTGTAAAGTCGCTCGCGACTAGACTCGCATGCGACTAATCTAGTTTTACTGTGGGGACAATGATTTTTAGAAGACCAGCCTCACCAGTTTTAGGCTAAAAACACCTGACAGCATTCATGCCAAACAACTTAATCTTCTTTTTATCTGACTATATATAGCATATAGTTCCCAAAATGAAAATGTTTCTTCCATTGATCGTTAGCGTACTTCAGAGCGGCTTTTAAATGAATGTTTTTCAAAAAAGTTGTCTTTTCGGACGACCTCCATTGATTTCCGCTTAATGCAACATTGGACAGTTGTTATAACGTTCTAGCCAGGTGTGGGGAACTTCTGGATTGAAAGCGTCATTAAGGCAGCTGTATGCCGCATTCATAAAATTATTTTTAAATATAATGCGAGTTGCACATTATTTTGTACAGGGTGGTCTGAAAGTCTTGCCCCTTCCCATCTGCCTGTAAATATTTTTTTAATTTTCTATTTCAGATGGCTGACACGAACTCCTACAGTTTGGTGGAGAGACTGATTGCAAGTGTATGAGGACATGTTTGTGTGCATTCTGGCAAGAGTATGGAGGATGTTTGACATGACTTCACTACAGATATTGTAAATATTGTTGTAATTTTATATTTCAGATGACCAAATTTCTTGTCACTGCCTGTTAATATTGGTTTAATTTTCTATTTCAGATGGCGTTTGCAACAACTACCTAAACACACTTTCGTAAATATCACACAGGACATGGCGTTGCATCATTTTGTGATACGAAAATGGTGATGTTCACACAGAGCTTTTCAATGTGTGAAAGTGTCAATGAAAGTGAATACACTAAAACCAGTACACGTGTTTGATCTTATTATATTATGCCTCTATTTTTTGATTACTTTTCGGTAGGGGGAAACAAGACTTTCGGATCACCCTGTATATAAATAACTAGATCACTTGTATCAGCTTAAAAATACAACCAAATAAAAAGTTAGCTTAGCTTTTAATGACTTGATTGCGAGTACTTTTTGTAGGAAATCAACAAAATGATTTGATCTACAAAGTTTGAATTCATTCAGAAGATGGCACTTAATAGCCATGAAGGTTGCAGGTTCTCCATATCTGTATCTAGACAATTCCTGACGAGTCCAAATTATAAATATAAGGTGGCAGAAACTACTCGTGTGACTTTGAAATTGGGTTATTATTTAAACTTTATAAATTAAAAAATGGATGCGAAAATGATATCGTATGAATACTTTGGGGGTGGGTGAAATTCGGGGGTAATTACTATTTTATTTGTCTATCAAACTTGTTGAATTGTTGTGCCTATTATTAAATTCTCCTCAATATCACTAAATTTCATTACTCTGTTCATGAACAATGGCAAAATCTTTGGTATTAGGTAGGGGTATAAATGTTTTCTGGAGCAATTGTAGGTGTACCTCAAATGACTGGTATCCATACCGAAGACATACAGAGTGGTCCGAAAGTCTTGTCAATCCCTTCCGAAAAGTAATAAGATTTCAAATGAAGATCCTTTGTCATGTGTTTTGGGGGGAATTCGTAGGCACGGAAGACCGTTTTCGCAGTGACTTCGAGGGTGGTCGTAGCACAAATAGCTCCACCTCTGCACATGTGTCCCTTCGCGTTGAGGTTCTTCCTGTTCTTGGTTTGTCCTTAATTGATCCTGTCGGAAATAGTTTAAGTTCTCAACGCAGTATCGTCATTTTCGAGGGGGCTAGTCTGCCGAATGATGCAGTAAAGTCATCGCAAATCCTCCACGCTCTTGCCAGAATATAAACCATCATATGCCGATACATTTGCAACCAGCCTCTCTTCCAAACTGTAGAAACTCGTGTTTTCCATCTGAAATAGAAACTATAACAATATTAACAGGGGGTGACATGAATTTCGGTCATGTGAAATAGAAAATTTTAAAAAATATTTGAAATAGAAAATTAAAACAATATTTACAGTATGTGACAAGACTTTCATATCATCCCCTACTAATTAGGTTAAACTATAACATACAGGTTGAGAAAAAAATGTAAAGATGAATTCCCACCCACATTTCTTGTACCCACATTTTTTTGTACCCACTCTGCGGGTACAAAAAAATGTACCCAACTCTGCAGAAGAAAGAACGACACACAACAAAATATTCTGATACTAAAGCTGATATTTGGAAATAAATAAAATTAACCTATCCATATTTAACTCTTGTTCAGTAAAACCCATTCAATCAATTTTACGCTTGAATTTCTCAACGCTAGAATCCTCACCTACGTCTGCAGGAGGTTCGTTCCATGTCTCGCGGGAGTTCAAGCTTCCGATACTGGTTCTTAGTCGTATTCTTGTTGAGGCTAAAAAACTTCTGGTCATCACCATTCTAGAAAATTTTGTACACCATTATCAGTAGACCTCGCAGTCTCCGAGTCTCTAGCGAAAAAGACCGAACTCTTGTAGTCACGTCTGATAGTCTCTATGCCTAATCGAGATGATCAGATTCGTGGCCAAAGCTTGCACTCATTCCAACCGCTAGATGTCCCATCGAAGAATCAGGTGGAAAACTGACCCGAATACTCCGAGTGAGGTCGCAACAACGAGTTATGTAAAAGCACCACAATTTCCTTGTTTCAAAAACTGAACTGCCTCTTCATGTAAAGAAACAGACAATGAGCCCTTTGCTCTCCCTCATTACACTAAGTTGCTGCTCTTCAGCAAACCTAATTTTTTCTCCACTCCCATGAGATTTAGACCGTGGTGCTCTTCTAGAAAGCAGCCTGACCTGAGGTTTGCATATTCGATAGGAATTACCTTACACTTGTCTAATTTATTGTCATATGCCACGTGTCCGACCACTCCTCAATCTGACGCAGGTCAGCCTTCCACCTCGACGATTTTGGCTGACGCTACACCCCTATTCGTATTAATGTCGTCCCGAAACTTTGCTATTTTTCCAAATATCCATAGTGTATACCGTTGATAAATGCGAGGAATAACAGAGAGCCTAATACTGAGCACTTAGGGACTCCGCTCGTCACCAACGACCAGCGAGAGGCTTAACCGTATGTCAGGACCCTTTGCGGCCTCCCAGACAGCCAGTTCTCTCTCTAGCCCATAATATTTCCGCTAGTACCCAGCTCTCACTCCTTAGTCAAAAGTATCCGGTGAAGTACTTTAGCGAACACCTTTTGGAAGTCCCCATAAAGTGCGTTCACTAGCCGACCACGATCGTATGGTCCCATTCTTTCGTTGAAACTCCCCAATTAAAAAAAAGCTTGTTTACAACATAACCCATGCTCGGAAGCCTAGCTTAGAGTATGTGAATTTAGGTGTTCCTTGATCCAATCCCCAATAAGTCACTCTAAAACCTTTTCCAATAATGAGGTCAAGCTTATCGACTGGTAGTTGTCCACAGAGCTGCTGTCTATTTTCATTTTGTTATAAATTGGATTGACACCCACCCTTTGCCAGTTGATCTACAATTCGGCATTGCCAGTATTGAAGATCTTGGATAGGTTAGGTATCACCTCTTTCTTGACGTCCGGCAGGACTATTGATAGAAAAGCGTCAGGTACAATCGACTTATATCGGTTAAACAGTATCAACCATGGTATTACACCCATTTTCGACCTAATCCCATCTAGTTATTTTTCGTCTGATCTGCAAATCCTAAGTTCAATCTTCGTATATCACTATTCCTTTCTCTTGTAAAAATAAGGAAAGGTGGTTAAGGACGTTGGCAATGTGAGGGTCAGAATACTGTACCATGAACTACCGTCTATGAAGGAGCCTGTACGCTACCAAACTAGCTTTCGGCTCTTGATCTAGATAGCACATAAATATAATTCCCGGCACACACAACTTTTATTTGTTTGAATAAAGGTGGAATTTGGAGATTAGGCTTAAACATGACAGCCTACGTAAACACCCGAGGGATTGAATACAACGAAATCGTACGAAAATAAATTGTATTTAAGAATTAACAGATGAAAACATAAAGAGACAATTGATTGGATATAATACAAGATACAAATTGGTATACAACGAGGGAGTGACGTGAAAGATATATGAAGGATTAAATGTGAATTTTGGAATGATATTCAAAGGATATGTAACATATAATTAAAAGGTAATTAATATGATATTAAGTGGTAATTATAAGCATATTAATATGATATTAAATAGGATTTAAATGGTATTTAAAAGGATATGAACAAGATATTAAATAGATGGAAAAGGTATTTAAAACATCACAAATGGTAATACGTAAATTGGGTTCTGTAAAAATGAAAATAAATATAAGTAGAGTACTCACAAGTCATGAGATGATTTGCAAACCTGACATCGGAACAATTTATAAACGAACCTTATTGGATGAAAGCGAGGGCGAGAGTGAGAGGATCGGCGCTTTCAAATTTTGGGGAGTATTGGCAGTTACAATATTAGAACACATTTTAAATACGGTTGCTCGCTGCCTCAGTGTGCACGGTTCGAATCCCACCCGGGTACGGAATTTTTGCGAATTATGAAATAACATTTTTGAATATATATATATATATATATATATATATATATATATATATATATATATATATATATATATATATATATATATATATTAGTTGATGCAAAAAAGGGGTAAATTATTTTATTTTTCATATTTTGCAGGGGCGCCCTCTAATCTGGTTATTTATGTTCCAAAAACAAAGTATACGCTATCTATGGTATGGTTGCACCGATAATATCGGCAAGTTATCGGTATCGCCCATATCGGCCACTTTGCCGATATTTGGGTATCGGTCATATCTTGCCGATATATTATAGGCTTGCTTATCGGCTAATCCTATAAGTATTCCAATATGAGCTTATACAGCACGTACTTCTCTAATGGTGTATCCGTCTATTACTTTGTTTTTCCTTTCATTTCTACGAATATTGTATTAATGCTACAAAGTTAAACTTCAAAACTTCTTAAAATTTATTCAGAAAAGAATGTATAAATAATTACAATGGTTAATAACTTGATATATAAGAACATAACTTATAATAACGCCAAATTATGTTAAACCCAAATTGAAAAGGCCTAGCCTGCCTTAGCCCAGGAGTACACAAGCAGAGACCCTCATCAGGACCATCTCCCTCATCAAGCTGTCTGGATACACCCTGGAAGAAGTCAAGGAACACATGGTCCCACTCCATGAAGCCCAGAAAACAAACAACGACCAACTGGCCAAGGAGTTGGTTGAGATGCTGGACATCGAGTCCAAGAGGTTGGACCCTGGAAAAATGGAGCCGGGCGAGGCCTGTGGAGTGGGACATTTATGCGGGTACTTGGCCAGAAAGGCCTGCAGCCGCCTAAAGTGTGCTTCTTACCAGGAGGCTCTGGTAGAGAGCAACACCCTTATGCCTTCAGTGCAGGTGGCCGACCCCGACAAGCTACCAGAGACTTTCAGAGAGATGATTGAACTCCAGGACCGCGGCGGTCTCCTCTACCCCTCAAAAGGGTGCATCCACATGGCCATGATGGCCGTGGAAGTCTTCAAGGCGATGACAATACCAGGCGAAAGGAGTGCCAAGTTCGTGGCGGCCTACTCTTCTAAAGAAGTCTTCGTGAGTGTCTACAAGGAAATAATGAGCAATGACTTAGGCATGTCCCTGCTGAACTGTGAAAAGGGTTGCAGCCTGGTCAACACCGTTGTTCCTGCCATCGCAAGGTCCCTCTTCCATGTCATGGGCAAAAATATGGTGTCAAAAGCTAATAGTGATGCCCATGCAAAAGTCAAAAGAAGAGGCATAAAAATAGGTAATCCGGATGCACCCGAGAAAGCTACCAGAAGCAAAAGTGACTACAAGAAGAAGAAAATTTCTAGTGAGAAAAAGTTCTAATTCAATTTAAGTGTGCGTAGCCACTGACATTTGTTATGTATCTTTATTTTGTAGGGTAGATATTAGAATCCAGGTTAACCATGAAATAATTTACTAGTACAGGGTGTCCAAACCTTAGATTCTTACTAGCTATTACTTTATTATACCTATTTCAAAATAATATAGTCGGTACTCACCCATGGGCTATGAAAAAGATTTATAAAGTTAAAAAAAATGAAATCAAATGCGGGGGTCTAGCTAAATGATACCTAATGGAAATGTATTGTTTGCAGGATTGGTCAAGTGTGGGCCCTAGGGGGATTTCTTCTTTTTTTCTTTAATTGATGCTACCTAATTTATTTCATTTATTAGAATATACCTTGAAATATGTTTGTAGTTAAATGTAATATACTCATTTTTCATTACAGTTTTAATTAGAAATTTTGCCATTTATTTTTTTTTAAGTACCTGGAAAAGACCTGGAAAACCTATGGAATTTTGAAAGTTGATATTACTAGACACCCTGTAGTAACTTAGAATCCCATTGTACACAGCCTTATTAAATGAAATTGAATTGAATATAATCAACATCGGTTATAAATATAAGGTTTTTATTTTTTTATTTTTCATTAAATAAGTCACACTTACATTCGTCACGCCGAATCTGTTCGTCTAATAAAAATTTGACTTCACAGATCGAAGTACATTGGTCCCAGGGTGCTTCATGCTAAATTCGGGGTGAATATCTTTTAAAAATAAAGAAATGAGAACGATTTTTGTTTTTTCCTGGCTAGCCCGACTATGGAATCGCCCGATTTTGAGCTACCAATCAAGTATTCTTATCTATGATATATATATATATATATATATATATATATATATATATATATATATATATATATATATAATGGTTGACTTATCACTCCTCTCGATATCATTTGATAATATTCTATAAAGTTGTTTATTTTGGGGGTACTGCAGATTATAGGAAACTGGTAGTTCTACATATGTTTGAAGTAAGGTGCAGGGGAGCGTTCCGTCAAATGATGGTGCATTCCGCGATTGTGCCGAATTCAAAGACGCAACTTTAAATTCCGTTCGGCCTTCTCCCATCTTCTTTGCCAGGCACCACGGAGGGCTTCCCTGATTCCTAACATGTATTTGGTGTGAGGACAAACCAACCGCTGGTCTGATTTCCCAGTCCTCGCCGACTCTTTGATGCTCTCATCAGGCGCTCGTTCCCCGATCTCCATGTACCTAGCGCAGGATAATCTCGACATCCGCCTGGTTCACGGCAACTATGGCGTCACAGGCACTGCGAACCAGGGTGTGTGGAGATACGATAAGTCTCTAAAGATCATAATCAGGTCTCCGAACCGGGCACGACGCGTTATCTCCCGTACCGAGCGGTGTATTACAAAAAATCGACCGTGAATACAGACGCAGCGCCAGCGAGAGTCACGCCGACTTCAACAGAAGAGATATGGCGTATAAGCCGACCCTCTCCTGGGACTTGGAGCTATCCGTGTACACTGACATGCATCCAGCATGTCACGAAGTGTGCTCCAAAAAGGCCCGAACGCAATACTCCTGGCAATGTGGAAGCTATGGGAGCAGACGCGTGGCTACAAATAGTCAAAAGTGGTAGCCTACTTGGTAGCGCCCTTGACACAAATAGTGGCGCTACCGGCCCGAGAACTACACTGAGGTCTAGAAGGAGTTGGCTTGCTGTAAACCCAAATGGATTAGGGCATGACTGACGTTTTTCGACAGCATAGGCATCGTCGAAGCCAGCCACAGATGCAGTGAGATCCGTTGGCGACTGAGGAAGAAGTCGAGTCCGCGTGTACAAACGCATAATGCACTGTGCATGACGGAAAGCGAGTGGCATCTCCCCGGCATCGGCAAGTATCCACCTGTCCCCAGATGGATATCTGCGTGGTGGATCGAGTTCACCTTCCGCAATACACGTTCGGCTGCGGCTGCGGCTGCGGCTGCCTAAAACTCGCATCTGTATTCAAGCTTCGAACGTATAAAGGGTATGTAGAAAGTGAGACATTAGCCCTATATGCACCACAATTGCTGAACATCACGGAAATATTAATATCTATGGCGTGGGTACAAGGGACCCTAAGGCTGAAAATATAAGCCTCCCGGGTGAGATGTAGGTAGAAAACAAGACCAAGGAAATGATACGAATCCACCACCTTAAGGCAAGTCCCCTTTAGAAACAAATTCGGGTCAAGTGTACGCCGAGGATGGCGAAAGAAATGAACCACCTTAGTCTTGTCCAAGGAAAGCCGAAACCTATGCGCTTCGGCATAGCGAGAGATGTGGTTCAATTCCTGTTTGAGTCAACGCTCCAGAGTTGCTATTTGGGCCTTACCAAAAGAGATCACCAAAAGGACGTCTACGCATAGCATAGCGAGAAAATCTCCCGGTAGCGCCGAGATGATACTGTTGATGCTCACAAAGAGTGTGACACTGAGGTCACTTCTCTGTAGAACGACCTCTTCCTGCCCTGTTGAGCCGTACTCAGAATCGACGATCTCGTAAAATTCAGAGATAAATAATTGTGAGGCGTCCTCTAGTCCCCATCATGTTAAGGGTCTCGATGATACCGTATCGCCATGTGGTATCATAGGCTTTCTTCAGATCGAAAAATGCAGTGACAGTGCTGTCTCCGAAAAAAGGCCTCGCAGGTAGCATTTTCCATTCGGAGCAGAGCATCCGACATGGAGTGGAACTTGCGGAAGCCTCACCTTGCATAAGACAGGTGGCTTTCACTTTCCAGGAAAAAGGCTAATGTAACATTTACCAATTTTTCCATCAATTCGAGCGCGCAAAAGGTAGAGAGATTGGGCAAAAACCGACCTGGGTAGAATAATTTCTCACTTGTTTGCAAAAAGCGAGCACATTAGTCACTCGCCAAGAGTCTAAAAGGATACTTTCTGTTCAGATCCTGTTGAAGAAATCTATCAGAATGCCCATGCTTAACTTACCTAGGTGTCGAAGAATGGCATACGGGACATTGTCAGTAGCAGGGACGATGTCTGCGCACAAAGCGAGAGCGGAATGCAACTCACTCATTGTAAACATATTGTTGAAGGGTTCTCCGCATCTGGGGGTAAAGTCAGTCAGCAGCTTTCAGCGAAATCACGGTGTGCATTCAAGGCTAGTGTAGGATCCTGGCTAGAGAATGCGGAGAAAGTGGTTGCGAAGGATTCCGTCACGGACGCAGAGTCCGAGATTGTGGTCCCGTTCTCCTGTAGAACGGGAGGAAAATCTTGCGAGAACTTGTCGCGAATCCTTTTTACTCGCCTCCACATCTCTGCAATAGGGAACTTCTCATTGAATGAAGACACCTATTCCCACCAAAAAGAGCGTCAGGAGTACTTCGAAACATACCGGAACCTAGCCATAGCTCGACGAAGTTCTCCGAAAGTGAAATCGTTTGGATGGCGCTAAGAACACATATAGGCATAAAACTTCTGTCTGAGGGCCGTATCACCCTCGGCCGACCATCTAGGAAACGGACCGCGAGAAAAACGACCATACGTTCTCGGAATAGTAGTTAGGTATACGGCCATGGGGTTGCCGAAGAAGAACTCAACGGCCTCTTCCACCGACCTAAACTCATCGACTTGGACAAATATATCAGTCATTTCCTGAAATGCGGACCATTAGTCCCGTTCCAAGCAGCACCTTGGTTGTCTTTCAGGCAAGGGCAGCCCAGAAATTGATAGTTGAATGGGAAAGTAATCACTACCATGTAGGTCATCGACCACCTCCCACCCCAAATCATGTTGTGAATACAGAGAGCCCGGGGATTGACCAAGGCAGGAAAATAAAGTGGTTCTTGGACAGTGGTGAATAAACTCATCCACATTCAGGACACTTATCCCCAACTCGTATATCGGGTCTGGAAGGGCCTGACCGCTGGGATTGATCAAGTAATCACCACTGAGGGGGTGCCTACCCTTTAAATCCCCAAGTATGATATAGGGCCTTTTTAACCTGGCCACAAAACGGTGCAAGTCCCACGCATCGAAGTCGGCTGACGGTGGAATGTACGCAGAAATTACAGTACACCTACTATCCAAGTGTAGCTGCACTGCCACTCCCTTGAAAAGAAGTATTTATAGCAAATAGAAGTAAGGAAATATCATGCTTGGTGTAAATCGCGCATCCTCATGCTCGGCCCCATCCTGTGGTGTTGGGGTGCAAAACCCTTATACCCCGGGATGGTGTGTAGGGTAGGGGGCACGCGCCAAGCATGGTTTCTTGCAGATAAATAGCTAATGGGGCAACGGGGGAGACGAGTATCTCCAACTCCTCCCAGTTGGCATGGAGTCCACAGCAATTCCATTGAAGGAATATGCCTTCCATGCCTAGTTCAGTAGAGATGTAGGAGACCTCTTCAAAGAGAAGATTCTCACTGGAATAGGCGTACGCTTTCAGGAGGCAGAATATGGTCGCTGTTGGATGAACAAGCCGCTGTCACCTTCGAGGACTTATCGGGGGAGGTTGGACTCACTATGCGAGTCTTTTCTTTCCTCTGTCTCGAAACATTTGGTGGGCAGAGCGGCGTCGGAGGCGAGATTCTATCTTTTAGAGGATCCTGCATTTCCAAGCCGTTAAGTCCCTTCTTGGGCTGGGGAGTAAGATTAGAGGGCAGATTGGAGAGGTTGGAGTGGGCGCTGAAACAACCGTGCTCGTAGGCCTGGGAATGCCAGGAGGGGAGGGTGCCATTTTAAAAATAGACCTATCCATAAGACGCACCAAGACCAAGTCCTTAGCCTCGCAGAATGAGAGAATATCCACAGACTGAACGGCCGGGATTTTGTTTTTCAGGTGATAATGTAATGTTGCTTCCAGGAAACAGGGTGCGGTTGTCCGCAATTGACAAACTTGGCCATCCACGATAAGAATTTATACGGATGTGGAAGTAACTAACATATATTCCAGGAATGTCCGTTTTTGCATGTCTAATATATCGATTCGTATGGCATAAATGGTGGCAGTAGTAGCACCTACGCGGCAGTGGCACGAATTTTTTCACGTGATAGCGATACCAACCCGCACGCACAGGCTCAGGAGCCTGTCATGGGCAAACCTAACGTTGAGTGTAGGGTGGGTCTCGATGCCCCTCCCTCTTTTCTCATCACACGTTTGACCTTAACCTCTCCCTTGTAAGTAAACTCTTCAGTGATGTCTTTCCAGGACTAATCAACGAGTTCTCTCGCACAAACCACTCCTTCCACGGAGTTTATGGTGGAGTGCGGCGTCACACTCTGCTGCGAGCCATTGAGTGTCAAAGGCCACTAAACATGGCCCCCTTGGGAGGGTCCGACGCATTCACTAGAAGGTTTCCACCCGACGAAAGACGGGTCACATTCGGCTCTTTACCAGTCAAGCTAGCTAATGTACTTCTCTGATAGAGCATGTGGCCTTTGACCGTTGTAATCGAGGCTCCGCTTTGTCTGAGTCTCCCAGCTTGATGGCGTATCGCGGATGGAGGTGTCGTCTTGGCCTGGTCGCTTGCCGTCTGTACGGTGAGCCCTAGGGAAGATAGAGGAGTCCTTCGTCTTAATCGATTCCCTCCTGGCTTTCTTCTTCTTCTTCTTCTTTGGAAATAAGAGCAGGGAGTGAACCCGCTTCTCTCAACCCGCAAAAAGCGGATCCAAGGCCGGACGGACCGGACTCAGAAAGATCTTTCTCTGAAATGGAGAATGGATTACTCCCTCAAGTCCTGCTCATCATCGGGGATGACTCCGATATTGGTCGAGGCTTCCATAGAGATACTCACCCTCGATGTAGCAAGGGTCCCATACCGCCCATGCCATGGATTGGGGTTTTGCTGGTTGGCGGCCAAGATCGAATCCTTCATCGTCACTGAATTTCCTGGTGGCTGAAATTCAGGGCCCCTTTAAGGGAATCATTAAGAGATATACGTGGGAGCATGCGATCTTCCTTCTTCCAGTCTTGTCCTTAGGGAGGGACCTCTGAAAAGGCTTATATGATATCCTCTCTGAAGTAGAGAGGGATCCACTAAGGGTGAAGACGTTAAAAGTGAAGTCTCTTTCCTCGGAGACAAAGTAGAAGGAGAAACTCCCTCTTCCCTAAGAAAACTTGGGAGAAGCCCATGCGAAAGGATAGTGGTGGCTGTCGCCACGTTAGATACGAAGCTGCTTAAGAGCAGCTCACTGTACTTACCTGTAGATGGTAGATATGAACCCCCTTTACCAATATAAGCTAGTAAGAGGGCAGCACCTCCAATAAGAAGGTGTAATGTAGCCCACCTAGTCACTTCTACTGGCACCAAGGTGGGAAGAGATCTCCCCCCTCTAATCGGCGTTTACTTTATTGTAAAGAACATTCGTTAGAAAAATTGAAAAAAAACCCCTGAGCGAAATCGTAACTCGCTATAGCTTTCAACCAGAAAAGATTTGAAGAGAAGGAGCTGAGCCCTTTTTCGCATCCATCTGTTCCGACTTATCCCATCTATTAGTCGCGATCTTTCTAGACTTACCCCCTTGGGTACCTTAATGAAAATGTTCGCACCAATCTCACGGACACACCATCTGAGAGTTGCCAGCGGGCTGTCGTTGTCAGAGACAGTTCTCCAAAGGCCGTAGCTCCTACTCAGCTCCATAGATGCGGGCCCGATGAGGGAGGACCCCCTTAGTCTTACTCGTCCTATACAAGATGGTCAGGATCTGAAAATATGTCATTTGTCTGACTCAGTGGCGCGAATGAGTAAGAGCCGCTATAAGCCGGGGGGCTCGAAGACGGCAAGTAGCTTCTCGCCAAAATGATTAAGCATCCGACTGTACTTGGACTTTCCCCCTGGGGTAGAGGATGGACCCTTTTATCATTTTGAGAGGTGACCCACTGCTCTCAGCAAGGTCCCGGTCAGGAACGGGATCGGACATGGGCTTACTCCCTCAAGTCTTGATTACCCTTGGGCATGACTCCGACCATGGTCGGGACTTCCATAGAGATATCCACCCTCGATTCAGCAGGGGTCACATCCAGCCAATGTTGTGGTTTGGGGTTTTGCTGGTTGGCAAATCTTCGGACAGGATCCGAGACCTTTAGTTGGTCGGGCGTTGAAGGGCGTTGAAGGGCGTTGAAGGGCGTTGTTTATAGAGGTTCTGAAACCTCTCTTCTGAGGCGGCATGAGGTAGCTGAACGGGCCCTTAATGCTAGATACTAAAACAAAATGAGAGGTAAAGATTTTAAAAAGGTTCAAGACCACTTTCTCTAGGCAGTGAATCTAGTGATGGCAGTTATCAAAACGTCTTCAACCTTCCTTAGGGGTGATGGTGCTCGAGGTTACAAGATACTCCATATGTCAACTGTGATATGGTTGCTAAATCTACAGCTGACAACTTGGTGGCACTAGAGTCAGAAGGGCGTACCGCTACTCTAGATACCACATGTAACATTATACACTTGACATCCTCTTGCGGGGGCCCGTATGGGAAAATGTCAAAAAGGGGCCTCGCGTCCCCCAGGGGCAACTCTTGTATTTTTTCAGTAGGTTTTAACATCTTGTGATTATAAGAAAACGGAGCCAGTAAAAGACCATGGAGTCCATATCTAGACTGGCTCTTCATCAGAATGTTCCTATACATTTAAAAGGGGAGTCAAAGGGTTTTTTAAATATATTTATAGATGATGACTCGACCACGTTAATTAGCAAACGATTCCAGAAAATAACCACCATGTGCGTAAAGTAATTCTTAGATCTATTTGTCTCAAATCTTCTCTTCTTCAATGACTTCTGGTTCTTTCGCACACGTCCAGCTCGATGAAAGATTTAACTTTTGCGTTATCAAAACCATGCAGTATCGTATAGACTTGGATAATTTCCCCCCTTAATCTTCTTGTCTCAAGTGACTGAAGATTTACATACAGCTTTCAAATGCTCTTAAGGTTTATTGTCGAGTATTGGAATCATCTTGGTTCGCGTCCTTTATACCCTTTCTAACATTTCTATATATTTACGCAAATCAGGGGACCAGAACTGCACAGCATATTCCAGATGAGGCCAAACTAACGATTTGTAGGGTGGGATTACAATATCTCCTGATTTATATGTAAAATTTCTAAATATAAATCCTAGGACCCTGTTAGCTCTTTTTCATGCTTTAACACATTGTCTGCTAACCTTCAAGTCGTTGCATATTATCACGCCAAAATTCTTTTCAGTGGTTACTATATTCAACGTTTCTCCGTATATTAAATTACATCTGCCACTTTTCGGACCACTCGACTACCGCGTTCAGGTCGTTTTGGTTTTGAGCCTGTCTGAGGGGGTTGTGGCTTTTCCTCATAACTTCTTGTCTTCGACAAACTTTGAAACATAAGTAACTTTCAACACCAGTGTCTATGTCATTGATATATACTAGGAACAACAGCGGACCAAGCAGAGAACCATGGGACGCATCGCCACTCTGAAGGCAACCGTTGATGACTGTTCGCTGTTTCCTTCCACTTAGCCATGCTTTTATCCACTCTAATACCTGACCACCGATATAGTGCCTAGCAATTGTTTTCACTAAACGTTTGCGTGGCAAGTTTTTGAATGCCTTTTGAAACTCAGGATTTCTACGGCGACACGTCGACATTTCTACTAGAATCGTACTCATTAATAATTTTATGATAGAATTCTAATAAGTTGGTCAGACAGGACTTGTTTTTATAAAGGCATGTTGCGTTTCCCGGATAAAGGATTGAGCATAAGTGGTATCGAAGTGGATCGTTAATGTATTGGAAGAATGGTTTATCAGTTTGGAAATCATCAGATATTTATCTGATGAAGAACCTTTGGATCTGTGAGTGATCTTCAAAATGTGCTTAGAGAAACAAACCTATAAGTTCTGACTTCTTTGGAGCAGTATTAAAGTAAAATATGAATGCGGTTAAAATAGTAAAGATTTACTGCATCTACATTGTACCCATTACACTACGATCGCTCCTTCTCCCAGCCAGATAAGTGGCTGTATCAAATAATCATAACAGCCTTAAAAATAACCTTTAATTGGTTATTTTAGCACTATTCGATATAGCACCTACGAAGGTGTGGAGACGGAGCATCCAACAGTGTCGCCGATGCAATGTAGATGCGGAAAACTATTACTATTTTAATCGCATTTTATAGCTGTCATTGCAATTTAATTTCAATAAAAAAAAAACATTCCAAATTTACTTCTCAAATTTCTATTCAATGAATTGCCCATGTTGTGAAATAAAAAGCTGCAAATACCAACTTTGAAAATAAATTCTCATCTTTTTCCTTATTTTTTTATTTTGTATGTTGTAGAAGTATGCGAATTCTTTCAATAAGGTGAAACAGTAAAGTTTATAAACAAATTTTGCCATCCCAAACTTTTAACCACAGCTGTATCTCAATCTCATCATAGGGAAATTTATTGCCGGAGAAATATGCAGATTATTACCTTGCACATAAACGCACACAAATTTCCCCTCTTTTGATGCAATACATGAATAGTTCTTCTTCACTCAACTTGCAAATATACAAAATAAAGAGGCATAAAAAAAATGGCTTGATAAGCAAATATCAATGCGACGAACTAATATGTACATTTGTCATTTTCTTAATAATTACCAAAATAAATATATGACCTGTTCCGAGTTGAAGGGCTTAGTTGGCGATTTGCCACTAAATTAAAAAAAAGTTAAAATAAATACGAATATAAACAGGAAAATAAATGGTAAAATAAATTGTAAAAAAATACTAAATAGTCTAAACTTGAAATATAAAAAAATATGCTGAAAAATACTAGCATAAATACTCAAAATACTACTGATAACAATAACAAGGTATTAGGTAGATATGATTGAGAGGGGGAATAAATCAAGGACTGAAGTTGATTGGTTAAATTGAAACCCGCCAAGCAATAGAAAAGACTAAACCCTGTCCCCAAGAAACAAGTGAAGATCGAGATTCGAAACTGGTTGACATTCGATTGATATTCGGTTGAGATTCGATTAATATTAGGTTGAAATTTGGTTAAATTCTGTTGAAATTCGGTTTAAATTCGATCGATATTTGAATTAAATTTGATTGAAATTCATTGATATTCGATTGAAATTCGGTTTAAATTCGATTTAAATTTGATTAAAGTTGGATTGAAATCCATTTCCGGAAGTTTCAAACGGAGCACAAAAAGGTCAACACAAAACGAATTCCATAAGGAGAAATTTTCCTTTTAAATTGATAGAAAGGGAAAATATATCCTGATGACAAGGAAGCGCATACTTTCATTCACTAGGGAAAAAATAAGAAAGAAGAAAGAAAACGAAAGCAAAAATGGGAAAATGAGTAAATAAAATGCGGGATAACCCTACCGTAGTAAATTACAACCCTAAATTGAGATGACATGAAAAGATTTCAAGAAGTCCTTGAATAAGCATGCATCTACTAGAGAGAAAACCCTATGACAAATGTCCAATGATAGAGTAAGGAAACAAATAAATAAAAAGGGATAGGGAATTTACCCTATTAAATTACCACTCTAAATGTCGATGGCGGGGAAAAGATTTAAAAAGTCCAGGAACAGGCGTAGACTAGAGTGAAAACCAAAACAAATGTGCAGGATCGAACAGATAGATAATTAGGGAGACAGAATCTGCTGTAGGGAATTACAACCCGTAATACACAATGACGGGATGAAGATTTAAAGACGTCCTTGAATAGGCCTGTACTAGATGAAAAACGAGACAAATGCTCTATTTTATTAGACTACGAAACCAACGAAGGCATTGAGTGACTCAGAAGCGAATTGAAGTCGTTGAATATATACTTTCCTCCATGGAGGATGCAAGAAAATAGATTGATTTTTGGTGATTTATTAGTACTAAACAGTGAATAAAATTGATTGATTATCCGAAATATCTAAAAATTATATAAATGAACAAATTAAACACTCGATACAGAAAGTTATCGATAATAATTTGCTATAGCAATAAGTGTTAGGAATAACTTCACTGGCATATTATTGTAATCAATGGAGTAATTGCTTCGCTTATTACCAATGCGGAAGCCTTTTGTATGAAAATAATTATTGGGATTTTTAAAAAAATACTAAATTCTCTTCTGACGACCGCCATTCAAGGCAAAGCCGCCCACATGAAGACAAGCTTACTTCTAGGTTAATTAAAAAAAACAAAAGAAGCTAATACAAAAAACAACAAACCAACATCGAAATCACAAAGAAAAAAGACAAAAAGTTAAAAAGAAGAAGGCATGCCCAGACGCGGGAAGGAGGCTCTTCGAGCCAGGTAGGCCTTTAGGGCCTTGCTCGAAGGGGATGCGTGGCTCTCCTAGATGAGTAGAATCTCACCGGAATGGCTGCATCTTTTTCCTGGACAGAAGTCCGGGAGTTGTTGGCTGTAGACAGCCCTGAACGCACCGCTGCCTTCGATATCTTACTGAAGGAGGTTTAACTCGTCGTACAAGCCTCCCTCTCATTATACCTCGAAACCTTTGGTGGGCAGAGCAGCTATGGTATCGGAGGGTCCTTGTCCTTTATGCGGCCATAACAGAGACGAGGGAGCAGAAGCCCTCTTGTTCCTGCTCTCCTTTCGGGAGGGTGACTTAGGAAGCCCTAGAGATGGTCTCGTGACCACTTCCCAGAGGTTTGCCTCTTATGACTCTAACTAACCGGTGGAGATACGGGGCCGTTTGGCTATTTAAGAAAGGGTTACTGGAAGGGATAAGGGGCTTTGGTGTAGTCGAGGCGGGACGCGATACTGTGTTGCCTTCAGCATTACCAGGGTCGACCCATGGGAGGTAGAACTCGCACAAGGGCTCCGAATGGCCGCAGTGGCTACCGCGATCGAAGGCCTAGAGGGGCAGGAGCAGAGGGTGTTTTTTTTTATTTGAGAGGGGTAGGAAGTCCCTTCTCGCACATAGCACAACAGGACCAATTCTTTGGTCTCTCCGAAATAGTTCCAGTATGCTGCCTGATTGGACGGCATATCTCTCGAAGAGATGCGAGTTATATTGCTTCTAAGAATCAGGGTACAGCTCGCCGCAATTCACACATTATTGGTCCTCAATACATATTTATCATGTAAGAAGCTGGAGCAGTTTACACAGATAACAGATTCATCCGACTTAACACGTCTGAAAGTTTGATTTGTCTTAAAGGTGTCAGAGGTACTATCTCCGTGGAATGGCAGGTATTTTTTGACATGGTAGCAATACCAAGTTCTCACCGACTCACAGAGCCTATCATGATCGAACGTGACGTAAAATGTAGGAGTAGGTCTCGAGGCTCTTTCTATTCCCTCATCCCACTTTGGTTGGGTTAGGTTAGGTTAGAAAAGATAGAATGAAATTTGATATCTAAAAGTTTCCAAGCTGAGCCAATTAATATATAATCAAGAATTTCAGTTATGGTTATATGGTTTTGTTTATGACTTTTCGAAGATAACTCGGGAACTAATAATGCTAGAGACTCGGGACTTTCACTATCTTATTCAGTAGCGTGTCTAGAGTATATATACCGAGTTTGGTTACAATTGGGGGTAGGACGGTGCCCCTTTTTCTTTTTTAGTGGATCGGCCATATCTTCTTTAATATTGAACTTAGATAAAAAATACAACTGGTTCCTAATAGAGAAACTAGGGATATATATATATATATATATATATATATATATATATATATATATATATATATATATATATATATATATATATATATATATATATATATATATATATATATATATATATATATATATATATATATATATATATATATATATATATATACTGAACTTGGGCCAAATCGGATACCCCCAAATTTTGGTCATTTTGGGGAGTGGGGGTTCTGGACTAACTTACCCATTGGGCGAATTCAAAGGTGCGCATCTCGGTAATTACGGAACCAATTTTGGCCAAACAAACGTATTCTGAAAGGGGAAACATTACTCTATAACATATTAATTGTTCAGTAACATATATCAATAACCGTGGTTTTTATTCATGGTTATATGGTTGGGATGGTTTTTCTAGGATATCTCAAAAACTATTTTAGATAAATAGATAGAACTTTCACGTAGAAATAGAATAGAGGGTGTCTAATATATATATCCTAAGGTTCGCGGCCCCAAAAGGTGATCTTCCAAAACCTGAGGGCCATAAAGATGAAAAAATGGCCCCAAACAAGAAAACCATGAATCCAAAGCATTGAGGCAACCCCTGGTAGGTAGAGAAGCGCGATAGCATATAGAGAATGTGAGAGGAACTTATAATCTTTTGAATGACGTTAGTTCCATCTAAATCCACCCAGTAGTTCTCGAGAAATTTGAAAAAGAATAAAAGTTATCATTTTTCATTTACCTCACCCAAAGACATTAATACTTTGATACGCGTAATTAAATTATTTGCGAATATCTCGGCAATTATGGGATCGATTTTCCTGAGAGAAACAAACGTCATTCCATAGAGGGTGTAATGGAAAGTACGAAGGCATATATAAAAAAAATGTAAATAATATTAGATTACCAGTTATTAATTACCAGTTAGTCATTAACACTGTCATTGTCAGTTAGTTCTAGTTGAAATAACTCCAAAATAGCCTGAATTAAATTATTTGCGAATATCTAGGCAATTACTAGTGCAAAGAAATAATGACCATGGTCATCTACGCACATTTGGCAAACCTAGCCAAGCCCGGCACTTTTTCCGAAGAATTAAACCAGCTATTAGAGAAGAACGGTATCAGGAAAAAACTTTGGTTTCCTCCCAATCCCCCTTCACGAGAAGTGCTAAAAATACAATTTGTGGACGACCCACAGCAAAAAGAAATAACCCAATAAAAAGTAAAAGAACCTACTGACATTCAACAACAACTGAAAACCACAGAAGAAGAAATAACTACAGAAGGAGAAGAAACAAGAGGCAAAAGCCCTCGAAAAAGCCCAAAAAAGAAACAGCAAAAGAAAAAGAAGAAGACAAAACCCCGAAAGGAAGAAGAGACAGAAGAACAAGAATATACACTTCACGGGGAAGAAGACGAGGACGATGAAATTCTGGACTATCCCGGAGTACCCCTCACGGAAGAAAGAAACATCTTATTACGAGGATTCTTCTTTAACGCCACTGACGTGGGACTCAAGGTATTCGGCGCTGTAGTGTGCAAGCCCCCGAAAGGTGACCTGGAGGCCCTGATCGATGGAATTATTCGCGGGGACTACAAATGGACCTACGAAGGACCTTGGTCGCCGAAAGAAATAGGAGGACTGTTGAAAGAAAGAACCATCTACATCCCAGACTCGTGTGTACACACCGTAAACATGTCAACATATAAAAAAATCAAAAGTGGTCAAAAAACGTCCGATATCGTTTAGTGGAAAAATGTGTAAAAGTGTATGATAGTTAACAATTATAAAATTCAGTGATTAAACGAAGGAAAAATAAAAACATTTAATAAACAGTGGATAATAATCAATTAAAAATAATAAGCAGTGATTAAAAATGAATATAGTATTTAGTGTCAATAGTAGTAAATCCATAGATTAAGTGAATTAATTTAATAAGCAGTGGTTAAAAAGAAAAAGGAAGAAAGTGTATAATAATACTAAATTTCGGAAGTTAAAGGGATTAATGATAAAAAACATTCAATAAGTGGTTACGTGAATAAAAACAGTGGTGTAAAATGAACATAATATTTAATGGCTAGAAGAATAACAAAGTTGAGTGACTAAGTAAATTAATAATAATCTCATTAAATAAACAGTGCTCAATACTCAATATTTAGCAGTTAATAATTCAGTGGTTAATAATGAATTTAATACTTAGTAACTAATAATAAACAGTGAATAATAATACTTGGTAATAAGCATAAGGACTTCGTGAAATAATAAAAGCAGTAAATATACAGTTATCAATATTGAATAATTAACAATTAAGAATAATAGTTGTGTTTAATAATGAAAACAATATTTAGTGGCCAATAACAAAGTTTAGTGATTTAGAATATTAATAATAGAAACAATTAATAAACTGTGATAAAAGTGAACATATTTTTTGGTAGTAAGAACAAGGTCTTCGTGAAATTTGTACAAAAGATAACAATATATTAAAATTGAATGTAATTTCTGAGATATAATTCTCTGTCATGAAAATATTTCCTGATTTTAAAATGTAAAATATTTGTCCTCCAGTATGTCCTGGAGAACTAAACTCATTTAATACAAAAGATTAAAATAACTGAGTAAGTATACAAAAATATGACCTCAAGTAGTACCTGGAGAACTCATTTCTTTTCTTACTAGTACTTGTGTAACTTTCTCTTCTCCGCTCAACTTTTTTCCCCACTATTAACTATTTTTTTGTAACGCTAATTTGTATATGTATTTTTTCTCTCAAATAAAAATATACGAATTACTAGACAGATTTGGATGAAACAAACGTCCTTCGAAAGAGGGTGCTATGTACAGTACGATATATATATATATATATATATATATATATATATATATATATATATATATATATATATATATATATATATATATATATATATATATGAAATGAAAAACTCACAAAGTATCACGTGAGGGTAGCAAATGAATGCAATGTAAAAATAATATATTAGTAGATATTAAACATAGGGTGAACCCACGAATTGCCAGTTAGTTCTAGTTGAATTAACTCAAAAATAGCCCAAATTAATTAAATCTTTTGCGAATATCTCGGCAATTAATCGAACAATATGGACAAAACAAACGTCAATCGAAAGAGGGCGGAAGGTTCAGTACGAATACATACATATATAAAAAAAACCCTGTAAAAAATTTTATATTAGTAGATATTAAAAATCAATGAAACCTGGGAGCCAGTTAGTTCGACTTTCAACTCTAAAATAAAACAACTATAAACCTATACCATTGGCAAGCTTTATCGATTGTACTTTATAGGTACTATATAAATTGTATTATGTATCTCCCTGAATATCTAAATTAACCTATATAGCTCTTTTTATAGCATAAATCCTCAACTTAATAAATATGTAGCGACAACTCTTTGAATGGTGTTTAATGTATTTGCATCCCAAATAGGGTCTATTTAAACATTAAATGGATGAAATTAATTACAGAAATAGTTTGTAGGACATTAGTGATCTACTATAAAGGCAATATTATATCCATCCTAGCGAAGGCTAAGAAGAGGATAAAAAAAAAGCTCATAACTATAAGGCCCTTTCTCGGACTTAATTGTAAAACGTCGAAAGTAGCTTGTTCTCAGAATTGTATATATAATGAAAACCATGGTTATTGTAACGAACGGTTGATATGTTATAGAGCAATCTTTTCCTTTTCGAAGGGAAAATAAGAGCCAGATTCCTAGCCTCCTTTTCCTAGGAACTATTAAGTTTTAATCGATTTTCGTTGGGAGAATATATATATATATATATATATATATATATATATATATATATATATATATATATATATATATATATGTTGTGGGGAAATCAATATCGCGAGGACAAACAGACGTTAGTTTGGTTACACAGCGTCAACAGCTACGTTCCATATAGTCCGATACTTCCCCACCTTTCCCTTTTGCTCTGCTGGCCCAACAGTTACGTTCTATATAGTCCGATACTTCCCTCCCTTCCCCTTTTGCCCTGCTGGCCCAACAAGCTTCAATAGGTATCGCTCGCAAACAAAGATTACCATCAGCAGATTTCGTAGACCATTAATATAAACAAAGGAGGGTGGGATAGCCTTTAGAATAAAAATCTATGAACAGGCTCACTGTCCCCTTCTATTGCTTAGGTCTATTTTCACCAAATAGACGAAATTTCACTTTCTCTGAAGTAAACCAGAAGAGACCAGAAGGGCTAAGGGTCACAATATTGAAAGGTGATGCCCTAGGAGACAAGTTTAAAGGTTGGCACTCATCTCCCCTCCCCTCCCGCAGGGGATAAGCGACGTATATATAGTTCGATATGGAGAAAAGACGGGGAGAATCGAGGTAGCAATCAGGAAAAGAAGACGAGTCCCGGAGTCAAACCAGAAATCAAGAAGTGGAACCGAGCGGGATTTTTCTTCCCGAGGCTGTTCCTTTTGGTCACATCAAATAGTAGACCATCGGTAGAGAGAATCACTCTCATACCAATCTCGTTCAGAGAAAAACCCTATCTCAGTTTTTTGAATAAAAACAGAGATATCACTCACCATTAAGGAACACCAATGTGAAGTTCCACTCGAGAAAAGATTCACCTATTGGTCAAATCTCATCTTCGAGAAGCCCACAAGTGTAACTCAAGGATTGGAA
The DNA here is from genome assembly GCA_963969495.1 of Ceratothoa steindachneri. NCBI lineage: Eukaryota > Metazoa > Arthropoda > Malacostraca > Isopoda > Cymothoidae > Ceratothoa > Ceratothoa steindachneri. Next base: position 28,547,059 of record OZ018336.1, read on the forward strand.
TAATCGTACAACCACAATCTCCTCACAAATATTGTCAAGTCTCATCATCGAGAAGCCTGCAAGTATAACCCAACAATTGGAATAATTTTACAGCCTAAGTATATTTAAAGTTTTAATATTTCATTTTTTTATGCAATTCAAAGTATATTTTTGCCCTAGTTGTTCAATTAAATCCTCGAAACGCTGCATATGGCAATAGATATATAATATTACGAATCCTCCTTGGTTAAAGAATCAAAACAAAAGATAAATAAAAGTATAGCACTCTTAGAGAAAAAGGAACGGAGTTATTCATGTAAGGAACAAACGTACAATATACTCGGCCGTATACCATGAAATATATATATATATATATATATATATATATATATATATATATATATATATATATATATATATATATATATATATATATATATCGTAATACGTATAGGTTTGTTACGTACTTGAATAAACTCCTTGATTACGTTTTCTCTAAGAGTGCTATATTTTTTTTTATTACGTTATTTTAATCTTTGAGGATTTATAGTGCCATGCTCAGCGTTTCGAGGATTGAATTAAAAACTTCTAACAAAAATATATATATCTTTAATTACAACATGAAAAAAAATGAAATCTAACAAAAAAAACTATACAGCTATGCATTAAACGAGTTTAAGTGAGACTTACTAATTTAACCAAATAAATATAAAGTGATTGTCGACCCAAAGCTCAGTTTAACATTGGACGTTAATTGACCTTCAAAATTAATGGAATTTCTTTACCTTTAAAACAACCACATGTGACTCCGGCTGGAGACTGACCTTGGCCTTGAATTTTTAAGTCGACGAAAGAATCTTTTTGGATCAGACGCATTGGCGTGTTCACAGACACCCCAGCTGTTGGGCTGGCGCGAGGACAGGCTTGAAGCAACAGGTGATTTCGGTGCGGGCGACGGATGGCGTTAAGCACGTTGTCTTAGTCAGATGATTTAAACAACAGGACCGTGAAGGTATGCTCTTTCCAATCTTCTGGTTAATCTTAGAATGGTCCGCACTGACGAGGATGAGCAAACAAGTGAATCCTTAGATGAATGGGTGGGTGTTTGAGGAAGCTCACTTTGGGATATTCCTCAATGGTGAGGACTATCTATGAGTTTTGTTGTAAACCGGGATAGGGGGTTTCTCTGATGAGAGATGATTGAGTTGTTCCTCAATACAAGCTAAACTAAATTTCTGTGTGACCACCAGGAACTGTCTCAGAATGAGCTTCTTCTCTGTTTCTTTCGCCGGACTTCGTCGTGTCGATCTCTAACTCGATCTTCATCGTTCTTCTACAGTTATCCGCCTATATACTTCACCACCCAACTAGGGTTAGGGGAAGGAGGGGTGTTGGTGAGGTCTTAGAAATTAAGCCTTCTCCTCTAACGGCTCTTCTCCGAGCGTCTTTCACTTAGCCTTAAAGACAGCTTCTGACTTTTGGTCGCCGCTCCTCTAATTTTGTATATGAGGCGAAATTGGATCCCAACTCTTAGGAGAAATATTGCCGGTTTAACCAATGTTATGCTCGCCGGACCCGAAATGTGATGATTCGTGCATCTCGTGGTTGTGGGAGGCCTTTCTGGTGGTCCGCGAGGCGAGGGGAGAAAGAGGGGGAGGGGGGTAAGTAATCGAGTTACGCTGCCAAATGCCAGCACGTTGTGATGACGGAACAGGGCCTCTTTTTTAGGGTGGTATATTGATTTCCCTACAATATATATATATATATATATATATATATATATATATATATATATATATATATATATATATATATAGATATATATATATATATATATATATATATATATATATATATATATATATATATATATATATATATATATATATATATATATATATATATATATATATATATATATATATATATATATATATATTTGGGGGAAATTGGACAGAGTAAGAGACGACGTAACTTACGTGCCATCTCCAATTTTCATCTTCCTAGCCCCATTTTTAACCCATTAGTCGCCCGACTTTCTTTCTCGAACTCGCCCACTGCAAAATTACAAATGCTACACGTTATCGGAAATAATTAAAATAAAATTTTTAATTTTTTTTTATAAATCAAATAATATATCATTTTAATTGAAAATAACCATTCTATTGATATAATTAAAAAAAATATTAATAACCCTCTACCTATTTTATAATTATGATTGATAATTCTCAGTTCTTACACAAATTTTCATTAACACCTATGGTTGTTTTATGCTTTTTAAATCATTACGCTTTAAAACCTATATCTAATTATAGAAAACAGTGCCGCTCTTCATGGGATACTATTTTATATCTGAAATTTTCTGAAAACTTTGCTCAAGGCCTATTTTTTACCTATAAAACTGTATTTTCCATGACAAAATAGGCTTGCTGGTTTGTGTGCTTTCAATAACCTACTAACTTAAGGCATTTCCTCGTTTTAATTGGATGAAAAATGAAAAACATAAGTGTATTTAACTAAAAAATAAGGAAGTCATCAAAAACGGCGTGTTTACACAGATGTGATTATTTTTTTAAACCTCATTAAAGGTCTCACTAAGGACAGGTTCTCTCACTATCAGCGATTACTTCGGTAGCAATCGGATGTGTTCTCAGCGAGCTTTCTATTCATTGACGTTTTTTTCATTTTGGATTTTTCGGTGTAATATATTTAAGTTCGTGAAGATAGTTATCTTTGAGTGTTAGGCATAATACTAAAGGAATTTTGAATTATATTTTGAAAAATTTCTCAGTATGGCTGTTGCTTTGGATGAAGTGAGTATGCCTTTTGATGTAAGTAGTGTGTATGTAGTTTGTGATTTTTGTGGTTTTGAAAGAAGAGCAAATGTATCTGAATTCCCGGTGTGTTATATGACTAGTGCAAATGTGGCTTTGGTAGAGGAGGTGGATCGGTTGCGTCATGAGTGAAAGAGATTAAGTGAGTTGGTGAATGAAGTGAGAAGGGATGCGAGTGTACGCATGAAGAATGTGGCTGGGATCAGTGGTGTGGAAGATAGGCCTAGACTAGAGACTGGAGAGAAAGAAGTGACTTATGTGAGTGAAGATGAATGGTGGGTGAATATGCATAGGATATATAGGTTAGGACAGGTTAGGTCTGTGAGTAAGAGGAATATGGAACCTGTTAGGTTGACTAACATATTCGATGCCCCGAGAGAGGAAGAGGTTGAAAGTTATTTGTATGATGTGGTTGTGGCAGAAAGTGAAATAAGTGGTAGTTTGAATGAGAGCAGGAGGGAGGGTAATGCTAGGCCTAGGAGAACTAAGAGGATGACTGAGGTGCTTGTGATGGGTGACTCTCAGATTAGATATTTAGATAGCAAGTTGAGTTCGAGCAAATGGAAGGGAATGAGAGTTTGTTTGCCGGGTGCTGGTGTAAATGATGTGTCTGAGAGGTATGATAGTCTGGTGTATAGGTATGAGAGGAATGCAGTTGTGATTACGCATGTGGCAGTAAATGATGTAAATAAGGTGGGTTCATTTGAGTTACGAGAGAGGTACAAAAGGTTAGTTGAAAGGATGAGTGAGAGTAAAGTGAAAGGCGTTGTTTCAGGTGTGCTTCCGAGATTGGATGTGGGAATGGAATGGTTGTCTCGAGCAATTGGACTGAATGAGTATGTGAGAGGTCTGCGTGAGGAGGTGGGATTAGTGTTTGTAAATGTTTGGAATGGGTTTTATGGGAATAAAGCATTGTATGCATTGGATGGACTACATCTAAGCCGGGCTGGAGTTGATGTGGTGTGGCAAGAGTTAGACAGTGTCGTTGGGTCTTTGCAGGAGGGAAACTAGTTACTGATAGCGGTCAGGAAAAGAAAAGAGATGCAGAAGAGATAGAGTGGAACGTATACATTCTAAAAGAGGTACTATAATGTTGGCCGGAAGACGATTAACACTTTCGGGAAGTAATGAGGCCAAAATATGAAAGAAACGAGTTTTCTCCTTCGAGAGAAGATGGAAAATTCGGCCTCCACAATTTGGAACCAACCTGAGACTGCTGCTTTATTGAAGATGAGCCGTTTGATGCTGACGGCGTTCACAAAATCCTCTTCATCTTTTCCCGCCTGACGATTGCTTGACGAGTCCATTCTTTCCGTTATGCCTTCTCTGTCCGCTTCCTTCTCCCTTCTCGCTCCCTCGCAGCGCTACTCGCTTTTTTCCTTTTTTACGACTATTTCCTCAACCTTTAGTTTATCCACACATGGTAGCAGGAAGAACTGTTCTCACCTAATCAGAGTTCGGTTCGCTAGACTTGGTGCCTGGGTGAACTGTACGCTATCCAGGGATCACCTAGTGCTGGGATATGATAATAATAGGCGATCACCCATCCTACTCGTTAGTGGACCCTCCTTTCTCTTCTTCTATTTATTATATATCTACCTACCCCTACTCCAAACTTGCTCTTGTATCCCCGAGGCTCTGGCTGCTTGGTGCACCTTCGTCCTCTTATCAGCACTTAGTGTATACCATGAAGTGCCTACCTACTGCGAGGGACACGAGCGCGCCAGCTGAAGCAAGTATTAGCCACGAGATGTGTGAGTCGTCAAGTCTGCTCACCTCCTCCCAGTACACATACAAGGTAGCTACGTCGGCCTTATCGTTTATAGTAATAAATCAAATGACAAAATCGCCTGAATGGCGGGCTGAGTTAACAAGACCCATCTTAGCTCGAACCCGTGGGCCAAGTATATGTAAATGATCACATTCTGGATTTTTTTTTATCCTATAGAGACTTTTCTCTGAATCTCTCAAGGCATTGAAAGGTCATAGTATCTATCTTTCATGCAACTCTTTGTTTTGTTTTTCTCATAGATACAACAGAAGAAAATAGTGGGCAACCGCAGGCGCATATATGTAGATCCGGCTCCAAGTGCGGCCTCGCCCTCCCTGGGTGTCGCAGAGCACGAGGTAACACGAAATATAGCTTGGAGCGTTGTAGGGGCTCAACTCCCACGATTTTCATGCGGCAAATAGGCTTCCCCATTGCCATCTTTGGAGCCGACCACGGGCAGTTCCAACTCAAACAAAGGTGGGCCCCGTGTGCTTTCTAAGAGGGCTGCCAATAAAGTAGGTAGGCGGCACAGAATTGACCGCTCCCGGTATGAGTAGTGAGATAGACCCAGCCCCCTTAGAGAGGCCCATCGGGGCCTGACCCTTACTGTCCTACAGGCATGCATATTAAGATTGCAGGGTGGCGGCGTGACTGCACCACTCTCTTTCCCAATAGACGTCGGTTTTCCGGCTAGAGCGAATACAAAAGAGAGGACTGAAGTGTCCTAGATTGGGATCCGTGATACCATATGGTAGATGGCCACTTGAAGGCCATCCCTGGAGTGAAAATGGTCCCTTAAGTGACCCAGCCCCAGATGGCTGGATTTTCCATGGGGGCGAACCTGGGCTCGGTGCCAAACACTGAACTTGAGACTGCCTCTGTACAAATTTTACCTAGGGTAACTCAGGCCCCCGAGGACTCATAAGGAAAGAAGGGACCTCCTCCCATGAATGGTGCCCCTTTTGCAGCCGAACCATTCTCCATTTTAGAGAAAGATCTTTCTGAGTCCGGTCCGTCTGGCCTTGGATCCGCTTTTTGCGGGTTGAGAGAAGCGGGTTCACTCCCTGCACTCATTTCCAAAGAAGAAGAAGAAGAAAGCCAGGAGGGAATCGAGTAAGATGAAGGACTCCTCTATCTCCCCTAGGGCTCACCGTACAGACGGCAAGCGACCAGGCCAAGACGTCACCTCCAGCCGCGATACGCCATCGAGATGGGAGACTCAGACAAAGCGGAGCCTCGATTACATCGGCCAAAGGCCACATGCTCCATCAGAGAAGAGCATTAGCTAGCTTGACTAGAAGAGAGCCTAATGTGACCCGTCTTTCGTCGGGCGGGAACCTTCTAGCGAATGCGTCGGACCCTCCCGAGGGGGCCATGTTTAGTGGCCTTTGACACTCAATGGCTCGCAGCAAAGTGTGACGCCGCACTCCACCATAAACTCCGTGGAAGGAGTGGTTTGTGCGAGAGAACTCGTAGACTAGGCCTGGGAAGACATCACTGGAGAGTTTACTTACAAGGGAGAGGTTAAGGGCAAACGTGTGATGAGAAAAGAGGGAGGGGCATCGAGACCCACCCTACACTTAACGTTATGTTTGCCCATGACAGGCTCCTGAGTCTGTGCGTGCCGGTTGGTATCGCTACCATGCGAAGAAATTCGTGCCACTGCCGCGTAGGTGCTACTACTGCCACCACTTCGGCCATACTAATCGATATATTAGACATGCAAAAACGGACATTCCTGGAATCTATGTTAGTTGCTTCCACATCCGTATAAATTCTTATCGTGGATGGCCAAGTTTGTCAATTGCGGACAACCGCACCCTGTTTCCTGGAAGCAACATTACATTATCACCTGAAAAACAAAATCCCGGCCGTTCAGTCTGTGGATATTCTCTCATTTTGCGAGGCTAAGAACTTGGTCTTGGTGCGTCTTATGGATAGGTCTATTTTTAAAATGGCACCCTCCCCTCCTGGCATTTCCAGGCCTACGAGCACGGTTGTTTCAGCGCCCACTCCAACCTCTCCAATCTGCCCTCTAATCTTACTCCCCAGCCCAAGAAGGGACTTAACGGCTTGGAAATGCAGGATCCTCTAAAAGAGAGAATCTCGCCTCCGAAGCCGCTCTGCCCACCAAATGTTTCGAGACAGAGGTAGGAAAAGACTCGCATAGTGAGTCCAACCTCCCTCGCTAAGTCCTCGAAGGCGACAGCGGCTTGTTCGTCCAACAGCGACCATATTCTGCCTCCTGAAAGCGTACGCCTATTCCATTGAGAATCTTCTCTTTGAAGAGGTCTCCTACATCTCTACTGAACTAGGCATGGAAGGCATATTCCTTCAATTGAATTGCTGTGGACTCCATGCCAACTGGAAGCAGTTAGGGATACTCGTCTCCCCCAGTACCCCATTAGCTATTTTTCTGCAGAAAATCATGCTCAGCACGTGCCCCCAACCCTACACACCCTCCCGGGGTATAAGGGTTTTGCACCCTATCACGACGGGATGGGGGCCGAGCATGAGGATGGGCGATTTACACCCAGCATGATATTTCCATACTTCTATTTGCGATAAATACTTCTTTTCAAGGGAGTGGCAGTGCAGGGACACTTGGATAGTAGGTGTACTGTAATTTCTGCGTACATTCCACCGTCTTTCCTGAAAGACCACTCAGGTGCTGCTTGGAGCGGGACTAGTGGCCTGCATTTCAGGAAATGACTGATATCTTTGTCCAAGTCGATGAGTTTAGGTCGGTAGATGAGGCCGTTGAGTTCTCCGGAAACCCTATGGCCGTAGGCCTAACTACTATTCCGAGAACGTATGGTCGTTTTTCACGCCGTCCGTTTCTTAGGTGGTGGGCCGAGGGTGATACGGCCCTCAGACAGAAGTTTAATGCCTATATGCGCTCTTAGCGCCATCCAAACGATTTCACTGTCGGGGTACTTCGCCGAGCTATGACTAGGTTCCGGTATGTTTCGAAGTACGCCTGACGCTCTTTTTGATGGGCATAGGTGTCTTCATTTAACGTAAAGTTCCCTATTGCAGGGATATGGAAGCGAGTAAAAAGGATTCGCGACAAGTTCTCGCAAGACTTCCCTCCCGTTCTACAGGAGAACGGGACCGCAATCTCGGACTCCGCGTCTGTGACGGAATCCTTTGCAACCATTTTCTCTGCATTCTTTAGCCAGGATCCTACACTAGCATTGAATGCACACCGTGATTTCGCTGAAAGCTGCCGACTGAACTTTACCTCCAGATGCGGAAAACCCTTCAACATTATGTTTATAATGAGTGAGTTCCATTCCGCTCTCGCTTTATGCGCGGGCATCGTCCCTGCTACTGACAATGTCCCGTATGCCATTCTTCGACACCTAGGTGAGATAAGAATGGGCATTCTGATAGATTTTTTCAACAAGATCTGGACAGAAAGTATCCTTTTAGACTCATGGCGAATGGCTACTGTGCTCGCTTTTTGAAAACAAGTGAGAGATCATTCTACCCAGGTCGGTTTTTGCCCAATCTTTCTACCTTTTGCGCGTGCAAATTGATGGAAAAATTGGTAAATGTTATATAGGCCTTTTTCTCCTGGAAAGTGAAAGCCACCTGTCTTATGCAAGGTGAGGCTTCCGCAAGTTCCACTCCTCACACTCCGGTTCGCAGTGCCCGTGACGCCACAGTGCCGTGAACTGGGTGGATGTCGAGATTATCCTGCGCTAGGTACATGGGCATCGGGGAATGAGCGCACGATGAAAGCGTCAAAGAGTCGGCGAGGACTGGGAAATCAGACCAGGGGTTTGTTCGTCATTACACCAAATACATGGTAGGAATCAGGGAAGCCCTCCGTGGTGCCTGACAAAAAAGATGGGAGAAGGCCGAGCGGAATTTAAAGTTGCGTCTTTGAATTCGGCACAATCGCGGAACGCACCGCCATTTGACGGAGTGCTCCCCTGCACCTTACTTCGAGCATATGTAGCACTACCAGATTCCTATAATCTGCAGTCCCCCAAAATACACAATTTTATAGAATATTATGAAATGATATCGAGAGGAGTGATAAGTCAACCATTTTAATATATATATATATATATATATATATATATATATATATATATATATATATATATATATATATATATATATATATATATATATATATATATATTCAAAAATGTTATTTCATATTTCGAAAAAATTCCGTACCCGGGTGGGATTCGAACCGTGCATACTGAGGCAGCGAGCAACCGTATTTAAAATGCGTTCCAATATTGTAACTGCCAATACTCCCTAAAATTTGAAAGCACCCATCCTCTCACTCTCGCCCTCGCTTTCATCCAATAAGGTTCGTTTATAAATTGTTCCGATGTCAGGTTTGCAAATCATCTCATAACTTGTGAGTACTCCACTTATATTTATTTTCACTTTTACAGAACCCAATTTACGTATTACCATTTGTGATGTTTTAAATACCTTTTCCATCTATTTAATATCTTGTTTATATCCTTTTAAATACCATTTAACATCCTATTTAATATCATATTAATATCCTTATAATTACTACTTAATATCTTATTAATTACCTTTTAATTATATTTTACATATCCTTTGAATATCCTTCATATCCTTGAATATCATTCTAAAATTCACATTTAATCCTTCATATATCTTTCACGTCACTCCCTCGTTGTATACCAATTTGCATCTTGTATTATATCCAATCAATTATCTCTTTGTGTTTTCATCTGTTAATTCTTAAATACAATCTATTTTCGTACGATTTCGTTGTATTCAATCCCTCGGGTGTTTACGTAGGCCATCATGTTTAGGCCTAATCTTCAAATTCCACCTTCATTCAAACAAACAAATTTGTGTGTGCCTGGAATTATATTTATACGCTATCTAGATCCAGAATATAATAACCAGCACACATAACACATGAAGATCAGAAAGCTCGTTTAGTAGCGTACAGGCTCACTCATGGACGGTAGTGTCATGGTACAGTATTCTGACCTTCGCATTGCCAACGTCCTTAACCACCTTTCCTCATTTTTACAAGAGAAAGGAATAGTGATATACGAAGATTGAACTTAAGATTTGCCGATCAGGCGAAAAAATGAGTGTAATACCATGGTTGATACTGTTTAACCGATATAAATCGATTGTACGTGACGAAAAGGTTTTAGAGTGACTTATTGGGGATTGGATCAAGGAACACCTAAATTCACATACTCTCCCTAAGGTTTCCGAGTATGGATCCTGTTGTAAACAAACTTTTTTAATTCAGGCGTTTCAATGAAAGAATGGGACCGTACGACCGTTGTCGGTTTGTGAACGCACTTTATGGAGACTTCCAAAAGGTGTTCGCTAAAGTACTTCACCGGATACTTTTGACTAAGGAGCGAAAGCTGGGCACTAGCGGAAATATTATGGGCTAGAGAGAGAACTGGCTGTCTGGGAGGCCGCAAAGGGTCTTGACATACGGTTAAGCTCTCTGTTATTCCTCGTATCTTTCAACGGTATAGACTATAGATATTTGGAGCAATAGCAAAGTTTCGGGACGACATTAATATGAATAGAGGTGTAGCGTCAGCCAAAATCGTCGAGGTGGAAGGCTGACCTGCGTCAGATTGAGGAGTGGTCGGACACGTGGCATATGACAATAAATTAGACAAGTGTAAGGTAATTCCAATCGAATATGCAAACCTCCGGTTGGGCTGCTTTCTAGAAGAGCACCACGGTCTAAATCTCATGGGAGTGGAGAAAAAATTAGGTTTGCTGAAGAGCAGCAACTTAGTGTAATGAGGGAGAGCAAAGGGCTCATTGTCTGTTTCTTTACATGAAGAGGCAGTTCAGTTTTTGAAACAAGGAAATTGTGGTGCTTTTACATAACTCGTTGTTGCGACCTCACTCGGAGTATTCGGGTCAGTTTTCCTCCTGATTCTTCGATGGGACATCTAGCGGTTGGAATGAGTGCAAGCTTTGGCCACGAATCTGATCATCTCGATTAGGCATAGAGACTATCAGACGTGACTACAAGAGTTCGGTCTTTTTTGCCAGAGACTCGGAGACTGCGAGGTCTACTACAGAACTACAGAATCTAGGACCAACAAAGACCCTAAGGTCCGCTCGAGGCTAGTCCGCTACACTACATCCGAAACTACGATACACACTTATCTACGAGTGTATCTCTAACATGCTATATTTTTTTTTGTTTTTTGTTTTTTTTTTTAAATATATAATCTACTGTACACACTTATCTACATGTGTACAATGTCAGGCATATAAACTACTTCAACCTAGGGGGGGGTGATAGAAAGTTTTTCTTCTCAACTTCCGCAGCCCTCGACTGCTAGTGGTGAAAATCTAGTTATAGGATAGGCGGAAAAGAAAATGGATATCTAAACTACACATGCAAGAGAAATCGCTGGCATCATTTTTAGTCATCATTTTTACTCTCGTTGTTCATCCGCTCCAAACTCCTTTTGCAAAGACGTTATTATTTACTCTGCTCAGACTACGTTATATTTATACTATTTAAGTGCGCGTCGAGACGGTTTTTAAACATATTTACCGACCTACTATCCACTACGTGGGTGGGTAGCCTATTCCAAATTTGAGTAATTTTAAACGTAAAATAGTTTTGGGCTATACTAGTGTTAAATCGCTTGTTCACTAATTTTAATCCGTGTTGCCGAGTATTTCCCCTATGATCCAATTCGAACAAATTCCTATAATCAACGTTTGAAAATCCTTTCAATATTTTAAATACTTCAATTAGCTGGCCACGTAATCTTCTGCCTTCGAGAGATGGCAAATCTAATGCCCTGAGTCTTTCCTCATAGGGCCTGTTTCTCAGCTCGGGAATTAATTTTGTAGCCCTACGCTGCACTCTTTCTAATTGCGCGATATCTTTGTTTAAGTATGGAGCCCAAAATTGAACCGCATATTCGAGCAGTGGACGCACAAGTGATTTATACAATGGTAAAATTATCTCTTTGGATTTGAACGTGAAATTACGCGCGATATAACCCAGCACACGATTTGCTTTTTTACATGCATCCGCGCATTGTTTCGTGACTTTGAAGTCATCCGAGACTAAAACTCCCAGGTCTTTTTCCAATTTAACTACGTCGAGGACCTGGCCTTTCATGGTATACTCTACCCTCAAATTATGGCAACCCAAATGCATCACCTTACATTTACTTAAATTAAACTGCATTTGCCACTTATCCGCCCATCTGACAATCAAGTTTAGGTCCTTTTGTAATTTTTCTACATCCGATCTTACATAGGCACGGTTGCCCAGCTTCGTGTCGTCAGCAAATTTATAAATCGTACTAAATACGCCATTATCCAAATCGTTTATATATATTAGAAACAATAATGGGCCAAGAACGGAGCCTTGTGGCACTCCACTACTGACGTTGACCCAATCTGAACATTCACCATTTATAACTACTCGCTGAGAACGATCCTTCAGCCAATTTCTAATCCAATTTAATATCTTACCCTTCACACCGACTGCTTTAACTTTCATTAATAATCTCTCGTGCGGAACGGTGTCAAACGCCTTTTTAAAGTCTAGATAGATTACATCTACAGCTTTGCTTTCGTCGTAAACGCAAATCATTTTATGGAAGAATTCGAGCAAATTTGTCAAGCACGATCTCGCCCGCCTAAACCCATGTTGGGAATCTTTAATCAGATTATTTACCTCGAGGTGGCACACTATTCTATCTCTAATTACCGATTCTAAAAGCTTTCCAACTACCGAAGTTAGACTAATAGGACGAAAATTCGTTGCTTCGTATCTATTCCCATTCTTAAATATTGGTGTAACGTTTGCACGCTTGAAGTCTACAGGGACTACGCCATCTTCTAATGAGCGATTGAAAATTGCACGCAACGGCTTCGCAAGCTCATTCTTAAGTTCCTTTAAATGAGTGGGGTAAACGCCATCGGGCCCGGGTGATTTCGACTTTTTCATCAGGTTAATATATTTAAGAATTTCCACTTCATTAACCGTTATATCGGATATGCAAATATCACTATTATCTACTTCTTCAACTAACGATCCTAATTGGGACGAATCTTCAATAGTAAAGACGCTTGTGAAATGTTCATTTAAAATTTTAGACATTTCCGCCGGAATTTCCGTCAAACGACCATCTTTGTCTTTAATCGGCCCTATTGAACCTTTTAAGGGTTTCCTACTGTTTACATAGCCGTAAAACCGTTTCGGTTCCTTCTTTGATAATGGTGTACAAAATTTTCTAGAATGGTGATGACCAGAAGTTTTTTAGCCTCAACAAGAATACGACTAAGAACCAGTATCGGAAGCTTGAACTCCCGCGAGACATGGAACGAACCTCCTGCAGACGTAGGTGAGGATTCTAGCGTTGAGAAATTCAAGCGTAAAATTGATTGAAGGGGTTTTACTGAACAAGAGTTAAATATGGATAGGTTAATTTTATTTATTTCCAAATATCAGCTTTAGTATCAGAATATTTTGTTGTGTGTCGTTCTTTCTTCTGCAGAGTTGGGTACATTTTTGTGTACCCGCAGAGTGGGGTGAGAAATGTGGGTGGGAATTCATCTTTACACTTTTTTCTAAACCTGTATGTTATAGTTTTCCCTAAATAGTACAGGGCAATACGAAAGTCTTGTCACCCACTGTAAATATTGTTTTAATTTTCTATTTCAAATATTTTTTAAAATTTTCTATTTCAGATGACCGAAAGTCATGTCACCCCCTGTTAATATTGTTATAGTTTCTATTTCAGATGGAAAACACGAGTTCCTACAGTTTGGAAGAGAGGCTGATTGCAAATGTATCGGCATATGATCGTGTATATTCTGGCAAGAGCGTGGAGGATTTGCGACATGACTTCACTGCATCATTCGGCAGACTAGCCCCCTCGAAAATGACGATACTGCGTTGAGAACTTAAACTATTTCCGACAGGATCAATTAAGTACAAACCAAGAACAGGACGAACCTCAACGCGAAGAGACACATGTGCAGAGGTGGAGCTATTTGTGCTACGATCACCCTCGAAGTCACTGCGAAAACGGTCTTCCGTGCCTACGAATTCCCCCAAAACACATGACAAAGGATCTTCATTTGAAATCTTATTACTTTTCGGAAGGGATTGACAAGACTTTCGGACCACTCTGTATGTCTTCGGTATGGATACCAGTCATTTGAGGTACACCTACAATTGCTCAAGAAAACATTTATACCCCTACCTAATACCAAAGATTTTGCCATTGTTCATGAACAGAGTAATGAAATTTAGTGATATTGAGGAGAATTTAATAATAGGTACAACAATTCAACAAGTTTGATAGACAAATAAAATAGTAATTACCCCCGAATTTCACCCACCCCCAAAGTATTCATACGATATCATTTTCGCATCCCTTTTTTTAATTTATAAAGTTTAAATAATAACCCAATTTCAAAGTCACACGAGTAGTTTCTGCCACCTTTTATATATAATTTGGACTCGTCAGGAATTGTCTAGATACAGATATGGAGAACCTGCAACCTTCATGGCTATTAAGGGCCATCTTCTGAATGAATTCAAACTTTGTAGATCAAATCATTTTGTTGATTTCCTACAAAAAGTACTCGCAACCAAGTCATTAAAAGCTAAGCTAACTTTTTATTTGTTTGTATTTTTAAGCTGATACAATTGATCTAGTTATTTATATACAGGGTGATCCGAAAGTCTTGTTTCCCCCTACCGAAAAGTAATAAAAAAATAGAGGAACAATATAATAAGATCAAACACGTGTACTGGTTTTAGTGTATTCACTTTCATTGACACTTTCACACATCGAAAAGGTTTGTATGAACATCATCATTTTCGTATCCCAAAATGATGCAACGCCATGTCCTGTGTGATATTTACGAAAGTGTGTTTGGGTAGTTGTTGCAAATGCCATCTGAAATAGAAAATTAAACCAATATTTACAGGCGGTGACAAGAAATTTAGTCATCTGAAATATAAAATTAAAACAATATTTACAATATTTGTAGTGAAGTCATGTCAAACATCCTCCATACTCTTGCCAGAATACACACAAACATGTCCTCATACACTTGCAATCAGTCTCTCCTCCAAACTGTAGGAGCTCGTGTCAGCCATCTGAAATAGAAAATTAAAAAAAATATTTACAGGCAGATGGGGAGAGACAAGACTTTCAGACTACCCTGTACAAAATAATGTGCAACTCGCATTATATTTAATTATAATTCTATGAATGCGGCATACAGCTACCATAATGAGGCTTTCAATCCAGAAGTTCCCCACACCTGGTCTAGAACGTTATAACAACACTTTCTTCGGCATCAAAAACTCTACAGCCATTTTATACAAGCAATCATCATATGGTTAGGTAGTGAACTATCCTCCGACATCTAATCGAGAATAATTACGAAATTCAAATCTAAGATGACCTACAGGGAGAATTCTGAAGAATTAAATGACCATAAATCTACTCCCTCGTTCGGTTTTCATCAGAAAATTTCACTCGGTATGGTTCGGAAGGCTTTTAGATCTGTAAAGAAAATCCCAAATATGACTATAGAAGGAAGATGAACGATCAATTAGGAGAGGAAAGCGTCGATGTAAGTCTAAACACTGTCCAACGTTGCATTAAGCGGAAATCAATGGAGGTAGTCCGAAAAGACAACTTTTTTGAAAAAAATTCATTTAAAAGCCGCTCTGAAGTACGCTAACGATCAATGGAAGAAACATTTTCATTTTGGGAACTATATGCTATATATAGTCAGATAAAAAGAAGATTAAGTTGTTTGGCATGAATGCTGTCAGGTGTTTTTAGCCTAAAATTGGTGAGGCTGGTCTTCTAAAAATCATTGTCCCCACAATAAAACTAGATTAGTCGCGTGCGAGTCTAGTCGCGAGTGACTCTACATCTAACTATGTCGGTCGGTTGGTTCCCGTTTTACTTTTTTCAGTTTTTATAATAACATTGTAACTATTCGGCCGATTCTAACGAAATTTGAAACCCTTATGTTGATGTACATTCTCTTTCGAATGATATAATTGTTAAAGATCTCCCAAGGTTAGCCAGGGAAGTATTTTGTTTTGTCAATAACATGATAACTATTCGGCAAATCCTAACATAATTTGAAACTTTTATGTTCTTTTACATTCTCTTTCGACAAGGTCTTCCCAAGGTTGTTTCAGGAATTATTGAAAGTTTTGAAGGTTGTAAGGTCATAAATCAGAATAAGTGAGAGCACATGACTTTTTGGTCAGCATACCTTGTTATATTATGGGGTAGTGTTTGCGCAACAGGCATTGGTATATAGGGGGATGAGGTTGCTGGTGGATGTTACCTGTTTATGCGGTGATATAGTTTACCACTTTGTTGCAAGTTTCTGTTAAATTTTTCTGGTAAGAGCCTATATTTTTTCAGCTGCTGAGAATGTTCCCAACACGCGTATGTTTGTTTGTGTGCGATCCTCGCATTTGTCCAGGTGGTCACCTTTGATATCTTTGTATGGCATGTTCTTGGGTTTCCGCGCGTTTTAACGACCGCTTGCCTCAGATCTATTTATACAGTTTAACATATTAATATAGTTTCATTTTCTAATTCTCTTTGCCTCTTTATTCCTTAGGCTTTGCATATTATTTCCTTAATTTACATAGCAATTTTTAGGATTTGATGAATCCACCGAACTTCCATTTGTAGAGTTCTTCGCTGGGAAGATTAAATCCTGCAATTCGGTGCCAGAGGCCTACCTATTATATAGAACGACCCCTATAGGACAACCCTGTCAGTAATGAAGTTACTGAAATAACGCATTATTAATATGTGGGTTTTACTTATTAAATACATATTTCACGCAGATCTAATGTCTAACAGCATTTTTAACATTCGTACAGGGTATAGGTATTCGTAAGCACATACATCCGTACTCAACCTACGGTCCTATTTATTATGCCGTGTTTTGCCATATAATATAAATAATATCTAATTTATCTTACAACTGGGTCTCATCCCTTTTTGTTACTGCTATACAAATGCTATAATTATGAAGGCTATAGAGTAACGAGGCGTGTTTATATTAATGCCTCTTCCTCTTTTATTATAATATGTTGCTGCAATATAATACCTACCAAGGATTCAAAAATATAGGAATGACGGGTTCCTGGCAAACCTGACTCATTTCCAGGAGCACGTGAAAACGTCTGGCCTGACGTCATTATCTCCGGTTCCTGTAGAAGTGTCTCGTCGACTTCCTTTGGAATCATTGTCTTCTGTTCCATGCACTCCAAGAGGTGAAGTGCAACCGGTCATCCTCCTGTTCTCTGCTCGAGTCCTCGTTCAGTCTCTCCACTGAGACATATTAACTCTTGTCATCAGGGAATTCCAATTTGTAAACTTTGCTGTCACGCTCGATCACCGGGAAAAGGCCAGCATATGGCGCTCCCAGTGGTTTGCGAACGTGATCTATTCGTACCCACACGTGAGATGCCTCCCGAAGAGGTTTGGGTTAGAAAGGCTTGGGCACCGAGTGCAAGTGCCCTAGGAATGCCTAAGTGAAATCGACTTTGCCATGACTAAGGCTAATTCTTTACTAAACTTTTAATCCGTCTTCGATGAAGATGACGAAACTAAGGGTCTCGGGCACAAGATTGTGGTTCCCGTGACTGGCGTGAAAGGCGAAAATCCCGAATTATTAGGCAAGGAGCGAATGCCCAAAAGGATGGTTGGAAGTGCCACTAGCCAACTTTGTGGACGGGCCATTATGGATCACTTCAAAGTCCTGTGTGCCCTTTCCACCATCACGTTCGTGGACGGGCGGTACGCCATGGTGTAGAGATGATGAAAACCAACAGGGCAGACAGTTCCTTGAATAGCTCGGATTCAAATTGGGCACCTCTGTCGGTCACTACGTAAAGTGGGTCTTCAAATCTGGAAATCCACCACCCGTCTAGGAAAGCCAACGCGACCGTTGCAGCACTTATATCTGGAATCGGTAATGCTTCGATCCATCTCGTAGCTCGGTTGATGCACGATAGGAAATACCAATTGGGCGAGAGGTAGGATTGTCCAGGCAGTGTACACGGTGGAAGTGGTCCAACTATATCAATATGCAATGATTCGAACCTTGGAGCTGGAATATCAATGAGCAGGGTCGGGGATTTCCTGTGGCAACTGATCTTGGAAGATTGACATAGGAAGCACTCTCTTGTCCAGGAGCGAATATCCATGTCCATATAGAAGCCAGGAATATCGAGATTTGATAAAACAAAGTGATGGGTTGACTCCTCAATGTGACAGATTATGTAACTGATTGAAAATAGTCCTTCTGCACGCCATAGGGACAAACAATCGTGGGTATCTTGATGTTACTTCACACCATAGTTGAGCTTACCATGGAAAAGGGAAAGAATTTAAACGCGAGCGAAATTCATTCGTTTCTTCGTCATCATCCTGCGCTGCCGCCAAAGCTCGGAGGTCAAATGAGTCAATTTGGACCGAATTGACGCTCCTCGAAAGGCAGTCAGCGACAACGTTGTCCTGGCTACGCACGTAGGTGATATGGCTGATGTATTCCAAAATGGCTGTCCAATGGCATTGCTGCATTTAATGGAGACGAAAAAGCCGATACTAATGGCTTGTCGTCTTTGCACAAGGTAACATGGCGACCTTCAATCATGTGGCTGAAATGGATAACACCAAGTTACGCCGCTAGTAGCTCTCTGTCGTAGGTGAAGTATGTTTGCTGTGCCCGGTTTTGGATTCCTCGAAAAGAATGTCACTGGTCGCGGCGATCCGTTTACCATTTGGTGCAGGGCAGTACCTGCCGTGTATTGGGAGAAATCCGTCACCAGCTGATATGGCGAATCATTACGCAGCGGGTGACAGTTTGACGGAGTTGATTAATGCCAATTTAATATTCTCAAATGCTCCTCGTGCCCCATCATTCCATTTGAGCTCACGAGTCTTAGGTTGCAGGCGTGCAAGCTCGGTCAACGGGGCTGCAATTGCGACAAAATTAGGAATCATCCTTCGGTAGTATCCCAACATCCCCAAATATGAAAAAAATCCTTTTTGCCGTGGAAGTAGTTTGCCACACTTTGAATTTGCAGCAATGGATATCTGTCGGGCTTTATGATCGCATTGAGCGCTCGTCAATCGCCGACCACCCTGTACTCACCGGGTGATTTATTCGGTACTATGTGAATCGGTGACACCCATGGTGATTTTGACGACCACACTAATCCCTTCTTCAATAGAGTTTCGAAAGTTGCTTTGGCAACCTGCAGCTTCTCTATTGAAGGAGGTCTCGGAATGTTAGTGGAGCACTACCTACTTCAATTTTGTGCGACACTGAGTTCAGCGAAGATGGGGGGGGGGGATTAGCGGGTGCGGGACTGTACAAAACCTCATATTTTTCTAATGTGGCTTTGCAATGGGGCGGTAGGTGCTGTAGGTCATTAATAATTAAAGCTACCGCAGGTTCCCCTGATAGTTTCATTTCTGATACGAGTTTGGTTTGTTCGCCAATAAGTATGTCGCGCGCACAGTTCACTAAGAAATTAAAATTCCTCAGAAAGTCAATTCCTAATAACAGTAAAGTTGTATCCGCGACCACAAATGACCCCCTGAATGATTGGAGAAGACTAGGAATAACTATATCCGTGTATACCTCGCCGTGCACTTTTATTTTACCGCGATAGGCCGTTATAATATTTACACTGGACCCGTGCAATTCTCCCGAATTCACCAATTTTGCCGGAATTATCGAAACACTTTCCCCCTATTAATTAGAAACACATTTATTTTCATTCACTTTTGCGGCGACGGTGAAAACAGATGGCATATCAGCGGCCGCACTTGCAATGGCATGCCTTGCTAGTTTTCCGCCTCGGCTGGCGAAGATGACCTGGAGGAAAGTTGCATCTGCAAGTGTTCTCCTCTCTTTGGCCACCTGCACCAGGGTTTGCGGAACTTCGCATTCTCACCAAAGTACAAATGCGAGCGGCTGACTATAGGTATTTGGTTCCTTTGAAAAGGTCGCAATCCTATCGGTATATCCTAAGCACTGTGATAATTATTTCGTTGCACAAAATTGGGACGGTTTCCATTAGGGTACGCACTCAGGGGCACTGATCGCGAACTACCCCGTAGAATTCACACTATTTATATAATTATCACTTCTATTATTAGGATTAGGAATAAACATGTCGGACAAAGAAGGGGCACTACGTACTAAGGATTCATTGCTATCATTAACATTAAGACACTGTGCTCTATAGAATGGCATTAATTAATCCACAAGATTTTCTAACTGGGCTAGGGTAAGTTCCTTCTGGGTAGCAATTATCGGCGCGATTTTGGTTGGCAGGGATTGAATAAACTTGTCCCTCACGAGTTCCGCACCAACTCCTATCTGTAGAGCAATTATCCTTAGTGCTTCCAAATTGGTAGAAGGTCGACCGGTGAACGTGGAAGAGGCAGTGAGTTTCTCGAAAAGCTCGGGTTTCGTCCTCTCGAAGATCTCAATCACCTCAGTCCTTCAGAGCTTGTAATTATGAGTAGTCCTGGTAAATATGACGGTCTCAGGAGGCAACGAGGCCAAAACATGAAAAAATATAGTATACTCCTTAGTTACTCTTGAAATGTGAAACACTCTTGAACCAACCTGCAACTGCAGCCTCGTTAAAGACGGGTGGCTTGATGGTGATGGCGTTTACGATCTTCCTATCTCCTGGTCCTGCCTGTTGATGTCCTGAGTGCGTCCTTTTTTTGTTTGTTTTTTTCGTCACCTTCACTGTTCAGCCGAAGAGAGTCATCAGTTTATGGGGAGGGAGTTGATGGTAACGGAGGGTGTTACCCGTTTATTTAGTAGTATAGGTTAGTGGTTTGTGGGTGCCTGATTGGTAATTATAAGGGCGTGAATTGAAGAGTCCTTGTTGCTATTGCGCTCGACGGGTGACGAGGACTTTAGGCAGTGAGTCTACTTCACGCCCATGTCGAATTGATTCTGACTTCTTATAATTTCTTACGAGGGTTATGCGTTAGGCTGAGCTTACCAAAGGTGTCTCGGTAATCGGGGGTAAGTAAATGACTTTGAAAGGACGCAGCAAAGAAAATATCGATTCTTGCGGTCAATGTGTAGGCTTTCTGTTTTACAAGAAGTATCGAGTCTAACGGCGGCAGGAATTAGGTGAGTAATCGACGCTACTAAAGGAATGAATTGAGTTAATAAATCAGGAATAATGAATCTTTTTCTGAATAATAAGAGTCTGTCAATGTCTCTCTCTGTCTGTCTCTCTCTCTCTCTCTCTCTCTCTCTCTCTCTATATATATATATATATATATATGATGTGTGTTTGTGTGTGTTTCGTCTCCAAGGGACGTGACCTTGACTTGTCCGTGGGGAAGACCCAGTCATCTAGTTTGTTCGTTATTTCCACCCTTTGGGCGGAGTTTCCGACAGCTCTGTGTACCTGTTGTGCCTACAACTTCCCTTAGATTTAGCAGGTATCTGTGAAATTTCTCTGGTCAGAGCCTATATTTGTTCACCTGCTGATAAATGTTCCCAACACGAGTATGTTTGCTTGTGTATGACCCTCGTATTTGTCCAGGTGGTCACCTTTGATATCTTTGTATGTTCTTGGGTTTCCGCGCGACTTTAGCCACCGCTTGCCTCAGATCTATTTTTATAGTTTAACATATTATATATAGTTTCATTTCCTAATTCTCTTTGGTTCTTTATTTATTAGTCTTGGCATAGTATTTCCTTAATTTACACACAGCAATTTTTAGGATTTGATAAATCCACCGAACGTCCATTTTTGGAGTTCCTCTCTGGGCCTATTAAATCCTGCAATTCGCTACCAGAGGCCTACCTATGTTATAGAACGAGCCCTACAGGTACATCTCAATGTTCTTATTTTTCTGGGCTTACCGAAGGTTTAGTTCTTATTTTGGCTGGGCTTACCGAAGGTTTCGGGTAATCGAGGTAAAGAAGGACGTTGCAAAAATAGATATTTTATTCTAATATTGGCCTATAACGGGGCAAGCGGCACGTCACAAAGTTACTTTGCGGGCGACTAGCAGTCTATATATACTCAACGCGATGTATTAAGTTCTGGAGCGACAATACTTAATGACAATTATATGATTAATTCTTAACTCTCTATTCCTCTCATTGCTCGCTTATATATACAGTTTCATTTCCAGGGGGACGTGGCCTAGATTCGACTCCGGGAACAAGCTCTTGTAGGGGTTCGATAGTTCCGCCCCCTAAGGGTGTAGTTTTGCACGGCTGTGTATCACAATTTGCTTATATCCTCCATATAATCTAGCTATTCTATGAACCGATTTTACAGAACTGTGTTATAATTTCCTATGCTTGGACTTTGTTTACTCAGGTGTTCCGTAGACTTCCGTCTTCTGCTAATTTTATCCCGAGACCTGAATTGTTTGCTTATTCGTTTCCTCTTGTTGACTTAGGTATGAAGGGCGGTCAATAAGTTTTGAAATTCGGATATAAGAAAACGAGATATGACCAAAAGTGTTTATTATTTTTCAATATAACTACCCTCGACCTCAATGCACTTGCGCTACTTGTCCCTGAGGCTTCGAATTCCCGTCAACCAGAAATCTCCCGACTGCTGTTCAATCCACTCCTGGACGGCGAGCTGAACATCTTTATCGTCCACAAACCAGCGTCCACGAGGTGCAGCCTTGAGCTGGTGGAATAAAAAGTAGTCACTAGGGGCCAGATCTGGACTGTAGGGGGGATGGTTGAGCTCCTCGAATCCGCAACTCACGCAGGGTAGCTTGTGCAACTCTGGCCTTGTGGACTTTGACGACTTTGAAGTCGATCATGGGGCGTGAGGTTTCTAGGGACCCAACGGGCAGAGACCTTGGTCATGGCCAAATTGTCGTGAATGATGTTGATAACACTTCCATGTGATATTCCGAGTTCTCGATCGATTTCTTCGACCTTCACCCGTCGATTTTCGAGGATCATCCTCTGCACACGGGCCACATTGTCCTCGTTGGTCACGTCTGACGGGCGTCCTGGACGGGGGTCATCTTTAAGGAAATCACGACTATGGCGGAACTTCCTATTCCAGCAAGCAATGGTTGCATAGGAAGGAGCGGTGTCGGTATACACTGCAACCATCCGTTCATGGATCTCTTTTGCATTCTTGCCTTCCTTGGTCAAAAGTTTGATCACTGCGCGGTGCTCAACCTTCTCCATTGTTGAAAATTTTGTGACTGACGATCTGCGATCAGCTACTGCTTCTTAAATAGACGAGGCAGGTGCGTGCGGCTGTAAGTCCTGACTTGTCATAACTTGTCCTAACACTCCCGCAAACAGCCATCCCCCTTCCTCTGTTTTGCCCTACCGATTTGCAAAACTTATTGATCGCCCCTAGTATCTTGACCTTTTATCCCTTTTCTTGCCTTCACCCTATTTGTATTTCCCGGACGTTAGGACTTAATGAGCCACCGCGCGTCCATTTTGTGGAGTTTCTTGCTGAACCTATTGAATCCTACAATTTGGTGCTACTAGCCTACCTATTACATAAACTGATCCCTATATACTTTTTGGACCTTCAAGTTTGTTCCATTTTCTATCAAGTTCCTTTGTTTTATCTCATGGTTTTTCCTCTTTAAATATCCTTCTTGTTACGATAATCAGCCTCATCATCTCCTTATATTCCTGTCGTCCCCACGACTATAAGCCCACAACTCACAGAAAAGTGCACAGGGAAGTCGAGAAGGACGGAGCCAAGAAAATGGTTATTGTATGGGTGTGAGAAGGATTCGTCTCTTGTAGTTTGGTAGGCTGGGTAGTCAGTGTGACCGTAGCTTCCTCAAGGTGAAAGGAAATTTAGAGCTTGATATCAACTTCTTTATTCAGCGGGAGCGAAGACTTGTATTATTAGTAATGTGCAGGAAATAACTGCCTTTTTATTATGGTATATTTATTTGTAGGAAAGAGTACAAGACATTAATATAAAATAATTCATACAATGTTATAGTTAGAGTGTTGAAAAAGTAAAAATTATCGCTGAGAAGGGGAAGGATTTAGTGGGTTCTCCTGGAGCATGATTACGCTGGAGTTCAGCTTATTGTTAATTTACAAAAATGTTTAACCTTTTATTTTTACCCACTAATAGTGTTTTGTATTTAAATTATTACACTAGTTTGTTATGAAAATGTTTGGTTGATTTGTTTGTTCATTATTTCGCACTTTAAATTCTGTTATGTATGTTATTTTTAATTATTTCTATCTTATACACTTTCAGTTATCACTGCTTATTTACTTCTTATTTCTCTATTCTTATTTACTTAGCTATTGTTCACTTGTTACTACTATTATTATTATCTTACACTTGTTCTTAATTATTACTAGCTAATTACACTTTTTGTTATCGCTGCTTATTTACCTCTTATTTCTCTATTCTTATTTACTTAGCTATTTTTCACCTGTTTTTACTATTATTATTTTACACTTTACACGATTAGTTCACTTGCTATTTTTACTAGTATCTTCTAATATCTTATATTTAACACTGTTATCTTTATTTTGTTCTTATACCTCTATTCTTATTAATTAGCTAATATTCACTTCCTTATACTATTGCTACTAATTAGTTGTTATTCACCGGTTTTTAATATTACTATTGATTATTCACATTAATATAACTTCTTATTATTTGTATTTATATTTATTCTTCCGAACTTCACTTTTAATTTTAATTGTTTGACACTTTTTAACGACTAGTTCATTTCCGATGTCCTCATTCCACACTTTATACTCTTGTAAGTTGTCCCGTTCACTGTTTGTAAACTTGAATCCGGAATATACATAGTTCCACTGCACAAGAGGCTTTCGACTTCCTTTGGGGACCACGGCCCCTCAAAGGTCCACTTGAAATCTCCGTTTCTGATTCCTTGAACTAACTTCACCTGGTTGTTCTTCTCTGGTCGACGTCCGATCCTACCAAAGATTTTTAGCTTCACCTCTTCCCCGTCGAAAAAGTGTCCCTTTTCCAGGACTTCGATTTTTTCGGTGAGAGACACTCCTGGGTAGCTATCGTCATCCTCCGAGAAGTCGTCTGATTGTGTTTGTTTCTCCTCTTCCTCTCGTTTTGCTGTTGCTCTGGTGTTCCTTTTCTTTTTGTTTCGTTTTTCCTTCGGGCTATTTTGTGCGGTTGCGGGTTTTCTTTTCTATCTTCTCTTTCTTCTTTTTCCATTACCTAGCTAACGTCTTCTTTGGTGCTCTCTGGTTGGTATTGTTGTTCTTCGTTTTGATTTGTTGTTTTCTTTGCGCTCTCAGTCGGAGTTTCCACAAATTTGATGTTTAGCACATCCTGAAATGCTGAGTTCGGCGGAAACCACAGCTTCTTTTTAACTCCATTGTGTTGGAGCATATTGTTTAGCTCCTCCGAGAAGCTGCCGGGGCGCGTAAGGTTCGCCAAGTGGGCGATAATGACCATGGTCATAATTTCCTTGCACTCAACCGGCATGACGAGTTTCGGAGTATCTCTTTCCGTTGCTGTCGTGGTTGTTGGTGCTGATGCTGCTGTGGCGTGGATTCCTCGTTGGTCTTTGCCTCCTTTTCCTTTTTTAGTTTTTGTCTTTTTGCCCGTATCATTTCTTTGCGCAGGGGACATCTCATGGCCAGAGCCCGATGTTCCCCTCCACAATTTGTGCATTTCTCTCTTTCTTCTCTTTCTTCTCTCCAACCGTGGTCGGTTCGAGAGCATGCCGCACATGTTTGCTCTTTCTTTGGGCAGTCTTTTGTTGCATGACTTTCAAGCGCGAGGCAGTTTTGGCAGTTTTCTAGATAAATATACTCTTCTGCCTTCATCGCTCTTTGTGCCATTTCGCTGCTGGTGAATATGATCTTGATGAGCGACTTTCCGATTTTCTCCACTTTGGCTATCTTGGCCCATGACTGCTTGGAGATCAGCTCAGCCTTGATATCCTTCGTGGAGGACAATCGCTTCTAGCCCTATCTTGCGAAGGTGATCCTTCGACTTCTCCTAAACAAGGACCTCCACGTCCTTGTTTTCCCAGCAAACCGCTGCCCAACCATTTGGTGTCTCGAGGAGACGGGTTAGTTCGATATTTATTTTTCCGAATATTGTTTCTCTTCCAGGTTTTTGGTGCCCCGCTATTAACCGGAGGGGGATCCGTTTGGTGTCCTGGGAGGCTGGGGGAACCATGTTCCCCTGCGGGCAGTGCTGCCCTTCCCCATTCTGGGCCTCTCTTGTTTCACGGAGAGGTGGAGGACTTCACTCCACAGCTGACGAAAATGAGATGTGTCCGTTAATGGCGTTTTGGCAGTCCTTTCCCAAACCGTTTTCTCCTTTGCCAAGACCAGTTGACTCGGGACACTGCACAACTACTTACTCATGTACTGAGTGGACTTTGGACTTTGGATATAAAAAGTAGTGAAAGGAAAATACATACACACATATATGATTGCAACTGCAATCATGTATGCATATATGTATATAATAGTGGAAGATAAATAGGTAGAGATAGATTTTCCGGATTAAAAGGATAGAGGGGGGGGGGGGGGAGAAAATTCCTGGTGATAGGGAATCGCAGGAATTTGTTAGAGGTTGTTGTTCTTCTCTTTGGTATTGCTCTAATATTCGTGTTGCTGTTCGTACTGTTTTCTGCTTCTTTTTTGTTTCTTAGTTGTTTGGATTGCTATTGAATAGCATGTTTTGTTTGTGTGGTTGTTTGTTTTTTAATGTTATTGTTTGAGTGTTTTTTATGTTTCTTGTAATTTGTAGTGGTTTTTGTAGCATTCAAACCTTTGTAAGTTGTTGTTGTAAGTTCCGTGTTTCTCTTGTTGTTTGCTTAAGTGTCTTCAGTGTTCTTCTTCTTGTTCAAACTTGTGTATTTCATTGTTTGAAGTGATTAGTTATATGTGTAGAGTGGGTCTTTTTGTCTTTCTGTCTGTGCTTTGCTACTGATAAAGTCCAGTCTTCTTCTATTTACGTCATGTAGCGAATGTCGATGTGTCTGTCTGATTTCGTCTGTCAAGAGTCTTGGGATTTTCTCCCAGATTTTTCGAGCCCTTCCTTCCAGCTCCATGTTGATTGGAGTCAACTGGATGCCTTGGTGAAGGTCCCTCTGCCTCTTTCTTTCTCTCCTCCTGGTGCCTGTTATCAGCAGTACACCTTTGTTTTGGACTCTTTGGAGGAGTCGTACTTTGTTTTTGGAACTAGCATTGATAGGTATTGGTGGATACAGTAGCTTCGATCTTATAAGCGCGTGGTAGATTTTCTTTTTGTTAGCTGTGTTCAGGTTACGGAACCTGAATAGCTTTGAAAGCTCTACCAGCGCTCGTGCTGCTGCCTGAGCAACGTGACTACCGTATCTCTTACTACCTATCTTTAGTCCAAGTACTGTCCCGTCGTTACTGTAAGGAATCCGGGCGTTATCGGTCTCGATATAGGCCCATTTCTTACGGAAGAATGGAATAACCTTAAACTTTTGGGTGTTCGTGGCGATCTTCCATCTTCTTTCGAACCTGTTGATGTGGTCGATTTCTCTGGCGGTAATTTGTGCAATGAGGTCGGGATTTTTGAAGGGGGCAGTCATAATCTGAGAGATATCGTCCGCGAACTGAACATACAGGGTGTCCTCCCTGACAAGATCGGGTAGGTCGAGGGTATATATATTGTAAAGGAGGGAGCTTAGGCATCTTCCCTTGCGGTACGCTTGCAGTTAGTTCGAAGTCTGGTCCAGTATGATTGTATATTTGTAAGTATGCTTTTCTGTCTGTCACGTAGTCGCAAATAATTTTTTCAAGGCTTGGGTTTAGTCCGAGTCTAAGTAGTTTGAACTGAAGCCCAGTTCTCTATACTTTGTCAAACGCCTTCTTCACATCTCTGAGCACCAGGTCAGCGTACCTTTTTTGGCTAGCAATCTTCGCCAGTTTTTCGGTGATGACTGCTAGCGCCGTATCGGTCCCTCTCCCTCTTCTAAATCCATGCCGGTGTTCACTATGGAGGTTGATTTCCTCCATAAAATTTTGGATACAACTACCAAGGATCTTCTCGAAGACCTTGCCAGCCACTTCGAGGAGGAAGATGGGTCTGAAATTTGCTGGTCTGTCGGGCGGTTTCCCGGCTTTTGGAATGAAGATCATTTTAGCGATCTTCCATTCGTCCGGGAAATAGCCAACGTTCAGACACGCATTCATTAGATTGACCAGCCCCTCTAAGATGTTTCCGGGGGCGTTCACCCAGTTGAGTTTGGTCAATCCTGTTTTTCCTGGTGCTCTCTGCTTGAAGGAACGTAGTGTCGTCATGAGTTCTTCTGTCGTTATTCTTCTTCCGTAACCTGTCATCTCTCTGTCAGCCGTCGCGTTATTAAATGAGTATGTTCTGTCTAGTACAGCTCTTAGTTGGTCATGAATTCGTTCTTCGAAGTCTAGGTCGAAGAGTTTGTTTTCTTCTGGAGTGATGGAAAATACATCTTTCCAGTAGCTTCTGAACTCCTCTTTCGTTTCTGTCGCGTCCATTTTTGTCCCGTCATCATTACTGAGGAGAATGGTTTTGTCAGGAGGCTTACCCTTCAGTCTGGATAGTGAGTTCCAGAATGTTCGGGGATCCGTCTCTTCGCCAAGCTTGTCGACAAGGTCATTCCAGAGCGCTTGCTGTTGCTCTGTTATAAGAGTCTTCATCTCTGTCCTAAGTGTTCGTAATCTTTTTTTTTAATTCTGTCTGTGCTAGTCAGTCTAATATCTTCGAAGAGTCTTTTGTATTCATCTGATAGGTCATAAAGTTCTTGGGTCCACCTTGGTGCTGGTAACGTTTTGAACGAAGTTTTTGGTACCGTTGCGCGGTCCGCTTCTACCATTGCCTCCGTCAACCTTGCCAGTTTCTGGTCGATCTCCTCCAGGGTGGCTTCTTTTAGGGGCTCAGCTCTGAACTCACCGAGAAGCCTCGGTACTCTTCCCAGTTCGCTCGGGAGTAGCATTTTCACTCCCTGACGGGTATTTGGATGGGGCTGGATGAGATTTTGATAAAGGTAGCCATGTGGTCGCTGGGGATTAGAGGTCCGGGGTGAATATGGCAGTTATAGGGAAATTGAGGGCTGGTTAGGGCAATATCTGGTTTGGTTGCGTAGGTGTCGGTAATAAAGGTGGGGAAGTCGGGCCCGATGTGGGCAACGATACCTCTGTCAATAAGGTTCTTCAAGTTCTTTCCCTTCTTGTTTAGATCTCCGGTATAACTGGATTCCTGGCATCTAGCGTTGAGGTCCCCCCGAACAAGACTGTTCTCCCTTGTGCACACAGCTGGAGAAAGTTGTGCATCGGGATATAGTTTCGTCTTGGAGATTGGTACCCTGTTGATACCACAAGTGGCCCCAGGGGGGTTTGGACCTCGATGACCAGATAGGACTCGTCTAAAGAAGGGAGTAGTTTGAACAGAAGACCATTCTTGACTGCGATGGCGGCGCCATCAAAACGTTCCTGGCTATGGCTTTTAGTCGTGACGAAGTAATTAAATATCTTTATTGCTTTCTGTGATGTGCCTATACCGTATTCTGATATCATAACGATATCATGGTCGCAATTCCTAATGATGTTGCCATAAGTCACTTGTTTGTCGATCCATCCGTCAGTGTTCATCTGTAAGATTGTCAAGTTCTTTTTTAGTCTGTCCATGTCGTCTGTCAATTAGTCGTTCCTGTTTACGTATTTCTTGGGGGTGAAGGGGCTAGCTGGAGGAGATCGGCACTTGGCGGATCTCTTTTTTATTAAACACTGAGTTGGTTAGGGTTACGAATGATTCCTGGTTAAGCCGGACCATTCCGAAGATGAAGTCCTCTTCGACAACCTTCTCTGGGATGTTCTCGGAGTATTCCCATTTGTATCTTCCTGTGGTTATTCCGTCGCTCACATCTTTGCCAGTTTTCGTTGAGGAAAGGGGACGTCGTCAGGGGTGAAAATTTTAAGTTCAATCCTCCTCCACCCATGGTAGGCATGTTTGCCTTTCTTCGATGAAGAGGTTGACCTGCCCCTCTGCCGGATGGGGGATCGCTTGGAGCGGCTACAATGTCTGCTTGTTTTTGGTTCCTCTATGTGATTTCACCTCGAGAACAATAGTGGCGGGTTCGTTTGTTGTGGCAGTTAAATGTTCGGGATCTTCTTGGGTTGGGTTAGTGGGAGAGGAAACATCAGTTATTGGAGCGGCTGGTCTTGGTTGTGGGGGCTGCATCTGTATGCGTAGGACTTCCTCCGATCGTGGGTTCTCGGGGAACCACATCTCATCCATCCCCTTGTTTTTAAGCATTTGGTTAAGTTCATTCTTAAACGAGCTGGGGTTCGTCAAATTGGCAATGTGCGCATAGTAGATGCAGCACATGATCCTGGCCTTCTGCCCGCTTTCTACCTTAAGGTAAGTGCGCTGAGCCGCTGCTTCGTCGACTGCCGCCTTTGCCACTTTGGCATAGGTCTTATTGGTCCGGGCTTCTTCTTCGTCCTTCTTTTGCTGCTGCTGTTTTTTTGATAGCAGCTTTCTTAGCCGGGCATGACATAACCATGGCTACATGCTCCCCGTTGCATTTTATGCAACGCTTCTCGGAGCTCTTGCAGTCACGCCAGATGTGTCTAGTTTTGCTGCAGATAGAGCAGATAGACTGTTTTGGGGCAAGATTTGGTGGTGTGCTCGTTTGGATTTGCGTGAATTCCTCCCTTTCTATTTGGTCAGGGCAGACCCTGACGTGGAAAAGAAGGAGTCCAACTTCTTTGGCCTTTAGTGCTATCCCAGTGTCAGCGAACACGACTTTAAAGACATGGGTGTAGTCTTTAAATTTTATCACATCCGAGACCTTGGCCCAGGGGTGATTTCTCTCGATTTCTTGAGATATTTCGGCACTCGTATAATGACCCACCCATGAGTCAAGCCGACGGCAGACGACACTGCGGTGTGCCTCGATTTGGGGAGAGATTTTGGGTGAAAAATTAATTTCACCAAAAAATTTCGCTCCCTTGGGCAAGGCCAGGAGCTCGGCATCACTCTCCTTTTGGCAGATGGCCGTATACCCTAAAGGCGTGTGGATTAGTCTAACGAGAGCTACATCAAGCTCCCCGTAGACTATGGAGAAGACGTCCCCCCGATCAAGTTTAGTCCTTTCAGGAGGATCCTCAGGCTGATCCTGAGAACGCCGTCCGTCATTTTGGTGTCATAGTCGTCTTAGTCATAAGTGTAGATAAGATAGAGACCAGAATAGCGAAAAAAGATAGATAAAAACTCCAAGTCCAATTAGAACTTTACCTTTTGTAGAGAAGAATTGTTGACTGGTAATTTGCCGTACTTCAAGGTTGTAGGTGGCACTGGCACCTTTTGTGGTGTTGAATATTTACCACACTCACAGATTATGATGGGGGATGGAAAAGGTTTCACACATGAAGATTTTGATAGTCGAAAAAATCTTCGGATGCGTTAGGAAAATTTCACAAAGGTTTCCTCCTTTCACGGATGTCACATACCGAGAGAAATGTAAATAATACAGAAATCTTAGCTGTCTGTACTAATGGTATATTCACTCTTGGAAATAATTGGATAGTAGTAGATAATAGATGGTGAAAGGGGGCTAGGGTTGCCCTTGTTTGAGCGGCATCGCAGGCATACTTTACTTTTTTATTTTTATTTTTCCTTTTTGTGTTATTTATGTTATCACGTTTCTTTCTCTGTATGTGTTCTTCTTAGCGTTTTTCTATTTATTTTTTTCTCCTTGTCTCGTTCATTCTGTATACGTGTATATATTATTAAGCTTTCAAGCCTTTGTTAGTGTACAATTTTTGTGTTTATACCTCGGTGTACTCTCGTTGTTTGTTTATCATGTTTATACTATTATTTTGTAGGTTATTGTGTCATACTCTGTGTTGTTCGTGTTGAGGTGTAAATTGGTTGTATATTTTCCTCCGAACAGACTTTGGTGCTTGGAAATCGCCGGCTTCGATCAACCTTTCCGTGCAGCCTGGCAGGGATGTTGATCCTGCCTCCTGATCTTCTTAATTCTAGGATTATATCATTGGCCAATGTAGACCAGACTTTTTTAGCTAGTTTCTGGGTTGCGACGTTTACTGGCTCTAGTTTCTGCCTGCGGTTCAGGTCCCTCTGCCGAAGTTGTTCTCTTCTTCTGCTTTTGTTTATTAAGAGGGATGCAGAGTTCTGCACTCGTTGGAGCCTTCTCATAGCGGTCTTACTGGCCATTTGAGTCACTACTGCAGGGTAGATAAGCTTAGCCAGGATAAACGACAGGTATAATTTCCTGATATTCGCCGAGCTAAGATTACTGAACCTATATAGCTTAGAGATTTCTTTCTTCGCTATATTTTGCCTCACCGTGTAGTGACTCAAGTATCCATGGTCGGAGATTTTTAGGCCCAGGATGGTGCCTTTGGCGGTGTAGCCGTATCTCCTCCCATCAATTACAATGAGCCACGTCAACTGACGGCACAGCGGGATGATCTTGAATTTTTCCCTGTTTGTCCGGATTTTCCACTTTCTCTCGAAATCGTTGATGTTCGAGATCTCCGCGACGGTGTTGATAGCTTGATCCCTTGCTTTCCTAACCCTACTGGGGATGATCTGTGTGATGTCATCTGCGTATTGCAGATACATCGTGTCCCTGTGGATTGGAGTAGGGAGGTCGATGGTGAAAACCAGGTAAAGCAAGGGACTCAGGCAGCTCCCATGGGGAACGCCCGCTTTGAGTTCGAATTCGGGACCCTTGTGATCTTCAATCATGATACGTGCCCTTCTGTCCATGATGAAGTCACAAAGAATTCTTTCCAGGACTGGGTTTAGTTGGAGATTTAGGATCTTGTATTGCAGTCCACTCAACCAAACCTTGTCGAAGGCCTTCTGCTTGTCCATCATCACGATGTCTACATGATAACCATTCGCTCGGCATTGCGCGATATTTTCTGTTAGGAGTGCCAGGGCCGTTTCAGTGCCCCGTTTTGGTCTAAACCCATGTTGTTGTGGGTTGTGCGCTCCCAACTCGTCGATTTGATTTTTCAGCCTGTTGGCTCTAATCTTCTCGAAGATCTTGCCGGGTATTTCTAGGAGAGAGATTGGGTGGTAGTTAGCCATTTGGTCTGGGGGCTTGTTCCCTTTCGGGATAAAGATGATTTTCGCCACCTTATACCCGTCTGGGAAGTAGCCTGTATTCAGGTAAGCATTCATGATGCTCACCATTCCCTGAATAATTTGCCTAGGGACATTCACTAGTTTGTTTTTAGTGAGCATAGACCATCCTGGTGCCCTTTGTTTGAAGGAATTTATGGTGTTAATGGTCTCTTCAACAGTGATCGGGCGCCCGTGGTCAACCATCTCTCTCTCTAGACACTTGCGGTTGTGGGTGGGTCCTATGCATCATCGCTCCGAGGTCCTCGAGCAGTTGGTCTTCGAAGTCCTGGTCGAAATCGTCGTTCTCCTCAGGTGAGATCGCAAAGACCTCTTTCCAGTGGTCCCTGAATCTCCTCTCCAGGGAATCCGGATCCTCTATGAGTATGTCGCCTTCTTTGATTTTAATCCCAGGCCTGGGAGGCAATTCCCTAAGTCTTCGGATGCTATTCCAAAAACTTGTAGGATTTGTATCCCGGTCTAGTCTGCCTATGATATCGTCCCAGATTTCTTTCTGTTTCTCTAGGATTATGTTTTTCATGTCCTCGCTTAGCTGTCTCATTCGGGCTTTCTTTTCCCGGGTCGGGCGTGTCCTACCGACTTCTTCGTAGATTTCCCTGTGTTCCGTAGCGATGTTCCTCATTTCATCCGTCCACCTAGGTTGTGGGAGCATTTTGTATGAGATTCTGGGGATGTATCTTTCGTCAGCTTGAATGAGGAGATTGGTGATATTGTCAATCTCCTCATCAATTTCCTCCAGGTTAGCTGGTTGATAGGTGCTGAGCATCTCTCTGTACTGCTCCCAGTTAGCTTCCGCGTAACTTTTCCTATGTACTGAGTCTGTACTGAGTGGACATTGGACATTGGACATAATAAGGGATGAAATATAGGTAGAATTAGAGAGAGAATAGTAAGAGAGTAAAGTGGTTAAGGAGTGAGTTTAGAGAATAGATGATGTGTAGGAGACAATAAAAAGTTCCCTGGTGAAAGGGTAGCTCTGTTAATGTGTTAGTTTTGTGTGTTTTGGGGTTGTTTTTTCATTATTTAATA
This sequence comes from Ceratothoa steindachneri, assembly GCA_963969495.1. Taxonomy (NCBI): domain Eukaryota; kingdom Metazoa; phylum Arthropoda; class Malacostraca; order Isopoda; family Cymothoidae; genus Ceratothoa; species Ceratothoa steindachneri. The sequence goes on from OZ018336.1 coordinate 28,580,867, forward strand.
AACTATAAATTATAAATTGATGGTTTATTTAATTAAATTAATCATGGTTAATTTAATTATTATTTTCGATCTTATTGATCTTTAGGCATTCAAGCCTTTATTTTTGGCAGTTTTTTATTCCCGCTGTGAATTTTTGAAAAAGTTTTATGATTATCATTTTAAATGAATTTAAATTGAATTTAAAAAAGTGAATTGGATTTTTAGTTTGTGTTTTGCAAAATAGCTTTTAATTGGAGATTCAATTTCCTAAAGGAACCTGCGCATTACATTGGATGTTTTTTGTCAGTTATGTCACGTGTATTTCGGAGTCACGTCATCGTCTGTCTGTAACTTGCTACTTTTGAATGGTCTTACTTGTCGGTCTACTTCGATTTCTAAGTGTGTACAAGAGAATTTAGGGGTCAAGCGGGTGCCAATGGCTTGCCATATCCTCTTAGCTCTCTCGTGGAGCGCCCCGTTAATCGGAGATAATCCAACCGAGTCGTGAAGCTCCCTCTGTCGTTTATGTTCTCTTCTTCGGGTGTTTGTAATAAGTAAAACCGCTTTGTTCTGGATGACTTGAAGTTTCGCAATGTGCGTCTTGGTGCTCGCGTTCAACGGCACCGGGGGGTTCAATAGTCTCGAGCGAATGCACGCATTGAATATTTTGAGTTTATTTGAGCGATTTAGGTCAATGAGCCTATACAAATCCCTTAAATCTCTCTTGACATTCGCGACTGTTCGCTCGATATGACTCTTGTAGGCCCCTGTGGTGATTTTGAGCCCCAAAACCGTAACTTCCAGGCAGTAGGGAAATCTTTCCCCCTCTACCCGTATATCGTTGAAGGTTGCGAAACATGGGAATTATTTTGAATTTTGGGGCATTGGTTGATATCTTCCATTTACTCTCGTAAAAGTTGATGTTAGATATCTCCCTAGCCGTGTTTCTCGCCATAAATTCCCTGTGAACTTAAGCGGCGGTACAAATTTGCGATATATCGTCAGCGAACTGGACGTATATCGTACCTTGGGAGAGAGGTTGTGGTAAGTCACGTGTATAAATGTTGTATAAAAGGGGACTGAGACAGCTCCCTTTTGGGACGTCTGATTTGAGCTCGAATTCGGGGCCTTTGTGTTCTCTAATTTGTGTATAGGCTCTCCTCTCCATTATGTAATCGCATAGAATCCTCTCAAGAATGGGGTTGAGGCCTACTTGAAGGATCTTATATTGCAGGCCTCTCTTTCAAACCTTATCAAAAGCTTTTTTAACATCGCGGAGCACCAGGTCGGCATGCCTTTTGCTTGCCTTGATGTTTGCAAGTTTTTCCGTAATAACGGCTAGTGCCGTGTCAGTCCCTCTTTTCTTTCTGAAGCCGTGTTGTTGCTCGTTATGCAAGTTGGCTTCATTGAGAAAAGAATTGACCCTATTTGCCAATATCTTCTCAAAGACTTTGCCAGCAAATTCTAGGAGAGATATCGGCCGAAAGCTGGCAGGGCAGTCCGGGGGCTTTCCCGATTTGGGAATGAAGATCATCTTGGCCACCTTCCACTGATCGGGAAAGTAGCACGTGTTCAGAGCGGCATTCATGATGTTAAGAAGCCCACTTAGAACATTAGGCGGGGCCTTGATGAAATTCTTCCTGGTCAGCCCCGTGGTACCCGGTGCTCTTTGACGAAAGGATTTTAGTGCAACGGAGAGCTCTTGGGCAGTTATTTTACTCCCATAGCCCTCCATCACTCTTTCCTGCGACACACAATGATGAGGGGAGGTTTTATGTATTTGTGTGTTTAGCTGTTGGATTATGTCATTTTCGAAATCGATGTCATAATTGTCATTTTCTTCGGGGGTAATTTTGAAGATTGAAGACCAGAAAATCATAAGCATTTCCTCAATCTCTTTAGTTTCGTCAATTTCTTTACCGTCATGTTGGAGTATAATTTTTTTCTGTGTGGGTTGTCCTTTTAATCGTTTATATGTCTGCCAAAATGTGCGTGAGTCTCTTTCTATGTCGAGTCCTTCAATCAGTCTGTCCCATACCTGTATTTGTTGGTCCGTAATTAGTGTCTGGAGTTCGTCTTTAATCTCCCTTATTCTTCTATGGGCATTGTGGTTGGGGCCTATCAGCGCTACTACATTGGACAGGTCCCTATATTCTTGGGTCAGGGCTTTCATGGGAGGGGTCCAAATAGGAGCTGGAACGGTTTCATATTTGATACGGGGAATACTATTTTCATCTGCTTTAATTAGGAGGTCGGTGATTTTATCCAGCTCTTCATCTATCTCTTCCAAATTGGCATCGAGTAAAGGATCTGGTATATAATTTAGAAGGTAATTTGTGTATCTTTCCCAGTTCGCCTGCTTATAGCTTTTGCGTTCTAAGATTGCAATTTGAGTGACTTGACTTGACTCGACTTGATGGAATAAGTGGTGAAAATGTGTAGAAGTTGTAGATAGTTAGGAAGGAAATTTGTATTTGCCCTGGAGCAGAGGGCATCCCAGGCATATTTCTTTTTACAGTTTTTCTCTTCGTCCTCCACTCACGTTGGGTCAGCGCTAATATAACCTTTCTGTAGTTGTTAACTACTCTTGCCTTGTTTATTTTTTTAACTTTATTTACTTTTGTTTGATTCTTATATATATATATATATATATATATATATATATATATATATATATATATATATATATATATATATGTATAAATAAATCTCTATATAAATCTTTTTCCTCCGTCGTTAGGCATTCAAGACTTTCAATTATAATTTTGCTAACTCGTTAGCTTTACTTTTATTTTTCTTTTGCTTTTAGATTTTGTTTTGATTTCGCCTCTGTGGGCATTACGCCCCATTTTACTTAAATTGTTTTATTTCTTTTAATTTGTGTTTGTTGGGCACTACGCCCCTTTTTTTTGTATTTGTAGTAGTTTAGAATTTGGGGCACTTCGCCTCTTTTGTCTTCTTCATAGGTAATATTATTACTGCTTACTGATAATAGGAATGATCCCCGTACCGTCTTCCGTCTGCTCTCCCGTCTTACCTTCCCAGCCCAGGTCTTCCCACCCATTAGCCCTGCTACTCTCTCGAATTTCTTCGCAGATAAGGTCACTAACCTCCATGTCTCCCTCCCTCAGCCTTCTGTCCCGGCTCCTGCCATTCTCCCTGACTACCTGCCTCAGCCGCTTATCGTTTTCCCCGCTGTGACCGCGTTGGAGCTTACAGCCCTGCTCTCGCGTTCTAAGAAATCGGGCTTCCCAAAGGACATTTTTCCGCCAAAACTGTTATGTAAAATTCTGCCTGCTATCCTCCCAACGCTTCTTCACCTGTTTAACACTTTACTTGCAACTGGTCTTGTTCCCTCTTCCTTGAAACGTGCCCACATCCGTCCGATTCTTAAAAAGCCTCAACTGAACCCCACTGACCCTTCCAATTATCGCCCGATTTCACAACTTCCTTTCCTCTCTAAGGTTCTGGAAAGAGTGGTTGCTTTACGCATCAACAGTCACATGGTGGCCTGTAACATTGATGAAACCTATCAATCTGGTTTCAAGTCAGGTCACTCCACAGAAACCGCCCTTCTCAATGTGTCCGATTGCTTACGAAGAGCCGTGGACAGGGGTTGTGTCTCCATTCTCGTTCTACTCGACCTCTCCTCTGCCATCAAAACTATTGACCATACCGTCCTACTTGATCGCCTCCACTCTTTCCTCGGCATATCAGGCACCGTGCTTGACTGGTTCCGCTCTTACCTCTCGTCTCGTAACCAATCCGTTGTGATTGACGACGTTTCATCCGACTCTACCCCCATTCGCTTTGGAGTGCCACAAGGCTCTGTCCTTGGTCCTCTACTATTTCGTATCTACCTTCTCCCTCTTAGTTCCCTTCTCCGTAATCTCGGTCTATCCTTCCACCTATATGCTGATGACACTCAAATTTTCGTTTCCTCATCCCCCAGGTCTCTCGCCTACTCTATCACTGACCTCCTGGCTGCCTACTCCTCCATTTCTGACTGGCTCTCTACCAACTTCCTCAGGATTAATCACTCTAAAACTGAGGTCCTCCTCGTCGACACCCCTGCTCTTGTCAAAAAATCTGAATCTCTCTTTTCCTCGCTTACTCTGGGCGGTAATATTATCATTTTCTGTGACTGCGTTAGGAATCTGGGTGTTGTTTTTGATGAGCATCTCTCCTTTAAGCCTCATATCCGCAATGTCAGCAAATCCTCTCTATGTTTCCTTCGTAACTTCTCTCGCATTCGCTCTCACTTTGATCGCCAAAGTCTTGAGACTGCTGTTCATGCCTTTATCACCTCACGCCTTGACTACTGTAACTCACTGCTTGTGAATCTGCCATCCTCCTCTCTCCGCCCCCTTCAACTTGTACAGAACTATGCCGCCCGGCTTCTCCTCCGTCTCCTTTGCTTCTTTCCCTCGAAACCCTTGCTGCATGAACTACACTGGCTCCCTGTCAGATCCCGTACTCACTTCAAGATACTTCTCTTCACATTTAAGGCCCTAAACAACAAGGCCCCGTCTTACCTCTCTTCTGCCCTCTCGCCACGCCATGTCCCTCGGGCCCTTCGGTCATCACATGCACCTCTTTTGAATATTCCTCATTCATCCCTCTGCTCAATGGGGACTGCCCCTTCTCACTCTGCGCCCCTAAGTTGTGGAATGCTCTTTCTGCTGAAATCAGGTCTTCTCCCTCTCTTACCACATTTAAGCGTCTCCTGAAAACGCATCTTTTCAGTATTGCTTTCTCTCCCCTCTTGAATTTCCATTGAATTTCCATTCTCATCTCAGCACAACGTGTGCTCTGCGAAGGCCTCAGGCCTTGAAGAGCGCATTACAAAAGACTTATTATTATTATTATTATTTTATTATTTTTGTTTGAAATTGGGCACTTCGCCTCTTTTAGTTTGTTCTTTTTTTGTTTGCAATTTGAGTGTTCTGTTGTTTTGTTGTTGTATATAGAAAGGACAGAGAGGGACAGCTGTATGTGCTACTGACGGTTAGGTAGTCAGAGAGGAGAGTTGCGGAAAACATTTATGAAAAGATAGCGAGAGTTGATAGGTCAGTGGCTATACACCGATGCGTTGTGTTGTTGTGGCAGCGTTGGTCTCGTGGTTTGGATTTGACGAGGGTTGGAGGCAGGTCAGGAGGGCGAGGCTGTCTGCTCAGTTGGAAACGCGTTATTCATGATGCCTACTAATTTATGCGAAGAACAGTACGGGTGGTGGGTGTTCGTGGGCCACGGGATCTCGCGGCACCATCGCGTACCTTCTTACGTGTAACACCGTGTTTAGTGGGTCTGTGGTGAGTTTATCGAGTTGTTTTGTTAGTCTGGTGTGAGCGTAAGTGTTGAGAGGAGCTAGTTTGTTGTCGTTATGTAGTGCGTCCATTCTCGAGTACAGCGGCAAATGGCAAGCACGCTTCAGAGCAGAGTTCTGAATGCGCTGAGCCTTTTGCTTCCACGTGTCGCTCGCAGCTACGAGCGACAGTAGCCGCGTACGTGTGAATAGGTCGCACGAGTGCTTTGTATAAGTGTACTTTTAGTTTATTAGTTTTGTTCGTGAGGCTCTTGCTTGTATTATGTTTTGTGGAAAATTGAACCTGAGGGTCTTGTCAAAAGTTACCCCCAGGATTTTGGTGCGTTGAGTGTATTCGAGCCTTGTTGGGTTTAGGTGGTTCATGTCTGGTGTATGTGAGTAGATTTGTAGGTTGTGCATGAAGTAGTCTCTAGCGCCGTAGAGTGTCATCTGTGTCTTCTGAGGATTCGTGGCAATCAGCCATTTATCCTCGCAATATGTCTTCTAGTCTAGTATTCTTTGTGCGTGGAGCGCGATTTCTTCTGGGCCTCGGTCGCTGAAGAGAATAGTCTCGTCATCGGCGTAGGCCACTATGTAAGTGTGAACGCAGTTTTCTGGTGGGCGTGGGGTGTCATTTGTGAACATGATGTAGAGTGTGGGTGCCAGTACGCTTTCTTCGGGAACGCCTGAGCGTGGTGTGATGGGTCGTGATAAGGTGTTGTTATATTTAATGTGGCAGCTCCGTTCAGTGAGGTAGTGGGAGGGAAGCCTTCTGGTGCAGAGAGGTAACTCCGTGTTGTTGGCGAGTTTCCAACGGAGTTCCTCGTGCCACACTTTGTCGAAGGCCTTCTCCACGCCCTTACTGACTGAGAAAGTATTTTGATGTATCTGTCGTTTCTTTTGGATCTGTCGTGAACGATAGTCACGGCCGCCTGAGTGGATCTGCCTCTCCTGAACCCGTATTGTTTGGGGGAGAACCAGTCCCTCTCTTCCAGAAACTCCCGTAGGCGGCAGTTGACCATACGCTCAAGTATTTTGCCTAGGTGCTCTAATAGAGCAATGGGCCTGTAGTTGTTAGGTGTTTAGGGTCTTTGTGCTGTTTATGTAGGAGTATGTTATGAGAGAATTTGAATATTTTGGGGAAGTGGCCTGAGGCTAGTGAGGCGTTGAAGAGGTGTGTGAGTGTGGGGTATATGTCTGCGGGGAGGCTGTGTATGAGTGAGGCTGGTAGCCCGGAGGGGCCGGGGGCGTGTTTCGATGTTGTTCTAATATAGTGTTTTGTTTCCTCGACGGTAATTGGAGTAGTTAGTGTGGATGTGTAGTCGAGCACCTCCATTCGTATCAAGGGGGCAGGCCTTAGCTCGTGAGCGTGAGCCCGGCACCATTCCTGGATTTCCTGGAAGTGCTCCTGCGCTTGTGGTTTTAGTGGGTTGTGTGTGTGTACCGTGTCCCAGTGGGACCTAAATGCGTCGAGGATGGCGTTAGTGTCTTGAGTGTGTGGTTGTTTATTTGGAGGGTGATAGGTTTGCATGGGTCGGTGCCTAACATCCTTTTTACGTGCCGCCAGAAGAAGGAAGGGTCCGTGCAACGGGTGTCATCCGCGATACGGAAGACCTCTCGCCACTACCGGTTTCTGTCTAGCTGCACGCACTGTAGGATGCGGACACGTAGGTGATTTATGTTGTGTTGTCGTGGGCCTCTGGTGTAGTGATTATTGTACTGTGTGATGAGTCTCTGAGTGTGTATTGGGAATGTGAAGTGTTTTATGCAGGTATAGTTTTTTTGTGGTGAGTGTAGATTGAGTGCCGTGGTTATGGTGTTTTAGAGTTAAGCACCAGTGGTGCTCTATTAGTTCTAGATTGGTGTCTTCCAGGTCGAGGTTATGTGGTGTATTTGTTGATATGTGACTCCCGAATTCTTCCCAGTTTGTGTTTTTGTAATCGTATAGAGGTGGTGTAGGTATGAGTATGGGAGATGTGGATATGATAAGGCATATCGTTATGTGGTCAGATAGTACGTGGGGACCGGACATAGGTGAGTGTAAAAGCGTGTGGCATGGTCGTTGCGGAAGACAACGTCCGGGGACGTGGTGCCTCCGTGAGGACCAAATAATGTGGGGCAGGCTGGGCCGATGTGCTCGCAGCGGTAACGCCGCAAGGCACCAGCCAAGTAACTTCCCGCATCGTTTGTGTTGTTAGAAAGGAGTGTTAGGGGGTAAAGCTTTAAGGTCTTCCGCGAAGAAGATAGGAAGGTTGTAGTTTGATAGGGCCCGGAGTGGGACTTCTAAGTTTAGCTGAAGTCATGGTGGCCTGTAGTGAGTGGCGACTATTATGGGGCCGGAGCTTGTCTCTAACTTCCAGGCTAGAAAGGAGGTGTCATGTGTATTGATGAGGGAGTTGTGTATGTTGCGCTTTACTAGGATCGCTGATCCTAGGTGCCGCGCCTGTGGAGATAGGTAGGTGTGATAGCCTGCAATGCAAAGTCTATTGTTGAGAGGATGTAGGCTGGTGGAGTTCAGGAGTACTATCTCGGGTCTTTGTGTGTTGAGCACCCAGTTGGCGACCGTATGGCGAATACCATGCCAACTACGTACATTTAATTGTATGAGGTTAAGTCGACCTATTGTCGTGGCCGGAGTGCGCGGGGGGCTGACTTACCTGGTACTCTCCCCTTCTCCTTGGTAATTGCCCAGGAGGCGTGAGGAGCGAGTACCTTAACTCGTTTTGGCTGTTGTTTGTGGGGGTTGACGGCGGTGTTGTTGGTTGGGGGAGCCGTAGTGGAGGGAGGAGTATGTTCTGTTGGCAGAGGTGTCGAGGTAGTGGCCTTGAAGAAAGTAGAGTCTTGGTGAAGGGAGTTAGTAGCAGAGGTGGATGGCGTAGAGCTGGGAGATGAGGGGCTAGGGATAGTAGGAGAGGTACAGATTATGAGAGAAGGGGTGTCGGGGGAGAGAGGAGGTTGGGTCGGAGGAGGAGTGGAAGGAGGAGGAGTGGAAGAAGAAGGAGTGGAAGGAGAAGGAGTGGAAGAAGGACGAGTGGAAGGAGAGGTAGTGAAAGGAGAAGGAGTGGAAGGAGGAGGAGTGGAAGGAGAGGGAGTGGAAGGAGAAGGAGTCGAAGAAGGAGGAGTGGAAGGGGGAGGAGTGGAAACAGCCGGAGTTGGGGTGTTGTTTGTCCCGTGCTTGTGTGTACTGGGCGGGGGGCTTTGGGGTAGGTTTTTTTTATTGGCACGGGGTGTAGTGGGCTGAGGGGGGTGGGGTTGGGGTGACAGTGGGAACAGAGTTGGAGGCTGTGGAAGAGGAGTGGTAATTGCGACCAAAAAGGAACTTGACTATAAGACTCACGAAGGACTAATCCTATGCAGCAGTAGAGATACAATTAGAACTAACTAGTCTTACAATAGCCACGGGGTACCAACCCCCAAGAAGAGACGGATTACCAATTGCCAACTTCCCTAAGCATTTAATAACAGGAACCCAATCATCTTTATGGGAGACTTGAACGCCCACTGCGCGGAAAACGGATATAGAAGAAACAACTACGCGGGCAGGCATTTGAAAACGATGCTGGATGGGAAATTGCTCCAAAGACTGGATCCAGATTTTCCCACATACATACATAACAGTGCGGCAAGTAAGGCAGATATCTGCCTCGCAAACTTTAACTTGCCATTTAATTTTTACTTCGAACCGGTTGACATACTGGTCAGCGACCACATAGCTACACTACTTACCATTAACCAGAATCCCATACAGAAGCCATGTAAGAAATGGAAAGCCTATCACCAGGCAGGCTGGACAAAGTACAAAGAAGTATTAAGAGAATATGAACCAAGGACTTTCACCGAGGAGACTATAGAAGAAATTGAATAGAGATTAGAGAATTAGGAATACGCTGATGAGAGGCAGACGAAAAAGCAGTTTCACAAAGAGCCTTTAGAACCATCCAAAACTTTAGATGGTCACAGGAAATGATAAATAAAAATACGGAAATAAGACTTATCTCTGAAAAAATTCGGAGGGAAGGACATAGTAGAGACCTATACAACCAACTTAGAAGAAATAAAATAGAATTAACGTAGATATGCGATAAACAAAAGGAATATTGGAACAACCAGGTTAGGAAGTTAGATCTCGAAGAATCCCCAAAGAAATTTTGGAAATGAGTAGATAGAATGAGAGAAAAACCGGCAAAGGAGATCAAAATTAAAGATGAGGGGGATACCACTTGAGGATGAAAGCGAGATAGAAATAGTTTTCAAAGAATACTGGGGAAATGTTTTTAGAATCAGCGAAGAAGAAAATGAAAATTTCGACACTGATTTTGAGAACGTAATTGTCGAAGAGCTCAAACAGACAACGGCTAGGAGTCAACACTATGATTCGGTTGACATAACGAGAAACAACAATGAGGGAAATGATGCTGCATTATCCGTACAAGAACTGAAAGATAGCATAAACAGCTTCAAACAAAAGGCGCCAGGAGTCTTGGGACTCACAAAGAGAAACTACACAGAAGCGACTAACAACATCTTGGAGAGATTGAAGAACCTATTCAATGCCTGCCTTAATACAGGCTACTACCCTAAAGATCTAAAAGTAACAAAAATGATTTTTATCTCAAAGTCAGGAAAATCTCCATACAGGGTTAAAAACTATAGGCCAATATCTCTGCTTGACTTTATCGGGAAAGTATATGAAAAGATTCTAAAGAAGAAACTCGATCAACAACTTGTGGAGAACGGCCTGTACAACGAGTGCCAATTCGGGTTCCGGAAGAGCAGGAGCACGCATATGGCACTTTGTTGAATTATGGAGAAAATAGCTAAGGTCAAGGTGAAAAGATTAGTGTGGACATTGTATGTAGAGACGTGTCCAAAACGTTCCACAAAGTATGGCCGCAAGGCGTACAATATAAGATACTCCGGCTCGGATTAAGCAATCAACTGGAAAGGTTGCTCGGCAACTATGTAGCTGATAGATAAGCGTATATATACATGGGTAATCACCAATGGAAACCCTTTAAGCTGGAGGCTGGAGTTCTCCAGGGCGGTTGCCTGAGTCCGTTATTATACGCTATTTATACAGCGGACATCCTCCCTCCAATGATGGAGGGATGTATGAACAAACAATTTGCGGATGACATCACCCAAGTTGTGGTGTCTCCATACAGGGACGTGCAATTTCAAGCAAGAACGACGGCAGAAGAAATTCGAAGAATTAACGAATACGAACGCAGATGGAAAATCAGTACCAACAGAGACAAATTTATAATAGTTCCCATATACAGAAGAAAAGTAGAAGACATCAATGTGGACAATGTAAGATATAGATACAGTAACGACTGTAAAGTACTAGGTCTAAAAATAACGAAATCCGGTTACACGAAACACGTAGCCGAGAGAATACAGAAAGGAAAGAGAGGGCTAGTACTCCTGTATAAATTAAGAAATTTAAGTTAAGAGAATACAAAGATTTACAATGTGATTATCCAACCAACACTGGTCTATCCGACAATCGCAATATGTACATTGTCAAGAACTAAACTGCTCGAACTACAAAGAGTCCAGAACAAAGCAATATACCTTGTGACAAATACAAGAAGGACAGGGAGGAGAAAGATTGAAGAATTACACAGAGAAGCCAACGTCGAGCCCTTAAACAAGATAACCACGAAGAGAGCAAAAGGAGTCATCAAGAGGACACATGACGAAATTGGAGACGAACTATCAACACAAATAGAACTAGGAATAGACTGGAGGCCTCACCGACTCTTCCCAAGCAGGGCGAGGATCGGAAATGAAGACGAAGAAGAAACAATCTACACGTAGCGGAAAAGATACATCACCGGATTTGACAACCAATAAAGAGATACAGCAACGAATTTGACAACAGATTAGACAAACAGTTAAGAGAACCGATACGCGACGAAGGAAAGGGTAACAAAAACCCTTGAGGAACAACAAATGTGAAAGCGAAAAGATAAAAGGGAAAACATACATGCAAGAATATAGTCAGTTAGAATACAACATAACATGCGAGAAAAGCAAACAAATTATTCTTAAAAACAAACACATATTAATAATGGTTTGAACGCCAACTATAAGTACTAGGTAACAAAAACGGAAAGCACAGGCACCTGGATCTCAGGAAATTTCTCTGTAACTATAATTCCAACTTCTAGCTAATTAAAATGGACAGAGATTAGCTTGACCTCCAAGCATCTTGCGGCTCACCGCAGACCTCTAACTTCTTTCCATTCCTCACTAACTCTTGGTTACTGTCTTTCTTAAAGGACTCTACAAATATACGTGGGTGGGTGATACACATCGTGGTATTAGCACCTTGTTTTAGATGTAGGGTCAAGACCACCTAGGTCATCTGTTTGATCTTCTACTTGTTTGTTGCTGTATTATCGCTCCCTTTCCTCCTCCTCTTTCCCATGTTGCCTTCTCCCCGGTGCCGCAAGGCACAGGGAGAGGAAAAAGCAAAAATAGGAGGAGTCCGGGCTCTCTCGCCCCTTCTCCTCACTTCTGGCCCCGATAGTGGGCCAGAGGAGAGGAGGAGATGGGGCGGGATAGCTCTGGACGCACTAGCCCTTTACACTCTCACACCTTTCTTCTTCTTCTTCCCATCTACTTATCTTTTTCCTGGTATCCCTCTCTCTCCTCCGGTTTTCCTGGTAGGACTCTGGTGGGGAGAGGGGAGGCCTGGGGAATCGGGTTCCCATTCTACTCTCTCCGGTCATCTCAGGATGACTGGAGGAAGGGGGGAGGGGCTGGCAATCTTTCTCTATCTCTACTCCAACACCTTTTCCCTTTAAATTTGGGAAGCGATAGTTTTGGCTTAGCCAAAATTCGCATGAGCTATCCTATTTATTTACGGAATCTGGGCTGTAGTTTTTAAGCGATTGTTGTAGATTTTGTAGTTAGATTATCTACTTAATTGCCCGCCTGCCCAGATTCCACCGGTTAGGATCAAAACCCGGTCTTTCAAAGGATCACCGTACTATGGAACGAATTTCGTCGTCAACATAGACAGAATTTCGTCGTAAATCCACATCCTTTTGAGGACCAATTGCGAAAGAGATATAACACCTCTGGGAAGAAGCACTTTTTTGAGAGCACTTGAGCGAATGTTTTATTTAAGGTTCGACGTGTGAAGCGATTATAAAATTTGATACAACTGCAAAACGCTCAGTTTTGAGTGATATTAAATTCTATAATGTGGTTCCACCACCACAATTGATCTCAAAACTCACGTATTGAGAACAACGATATCTTGTGTATAAATCCCCCAGAGGGTTTTCTATTATTATTATTAAATGCACAGTTTTCTCATCCAAATCCGCTCTTTCAATTTATGTTGGATTTGGCAAACATAGAAAACGGGTATAGAATTCAAGAAGAAAACGGAAGAGAAAAATATAGATGTTTCTATCGAGTATTTATTAAGATTGAGCAGTTAGGTGTTTGGTTACCCGCCAGCTTGCAAATTGCAGCCATTGCACTAATAGGGATCACTATTCCATTATGACTAAATTAAACTTTTATTCAAATTTTCCTCTGGCCCTAACCCACAAGGGTGGATAGTAATCTTTTGAGCTATATAAGTTATATTCCTTCCACACATCTTTTACTTTCTCTTCGTTATTTAATTTACAAAAAATAATCCTGGACCGAGATACGCACGTCCCGTTTCGTCTTTCTTAGTAAATAAAAAAAGTAATTTTTAACTAACGAACGATAGTTCTAAAGTTGCTATTGCCATAGATAACTCTGCCATGGCCAGTACCTGGCCCGGCTGAGAAAGGAGAAGGGTTGGGTGAGGGGTGCACATACCTCTGCCATAAAACGAAACGAGAAGAAGACTACAACGGCGGATCAGGATGATGAAATTGCTTCAAACTCACCGGTTGCGAAGACGGATGAAGGCTGCTCGGGAAAATCAATCAGCTCCAATTGTCTTTGTTTTCTTACTTTTGGAATCAGCTCTTTGATCTGCGAAAGACCAGCGCTTCTTCGAGTGCAACAAAAGTACGCGTTAAGCGGAGACACGCGTTGAACAAAGGTGCGCACTAAATTAAGGTGCGCGTTGAACAATGGTACGTGATGAACGAAGGCGCACGTTGAGCGAAAGTATGTGTTAAATGCAGGTGCGCGTTCAACGGATGTACGCGTTTAACGAAGGTGTATGCCGTGGTATTGTAAGCACTGAGTGGTGGTGCACGTACGTATAGGTTTGTTACGTACTTCAAAACCTCTTGATTACGTTTTCTCTAAGAGTGCTATATTTTTTTATTATTATTATTTTAAATCTTTGAGGATTTCTAGTGCCATGCTAAGCGTTTCGAGGATTGAATTAAATACTTCTAAAATTGATCTTTAATTTCCACATAAAATAACAGATATGAATTAAACGAGTTTAAGTGAGACTTACTCAATTAAACAAATGAATATAAAGTAATGGTTGACCCAAAGCTCACTTTAATATTGGACGCTAATTGACCTTAAAAAAAACTGGAATTTATTTACTTTTAAACAACCACACGAGAATCTGGTTGGAGACTGACCTTGGCCTCAATTTTTTTGTAGACGCAAGAACGTTGTTTGGGGCCAGGTGCGTGGACGTATTCACACCCCCTCCAGCTGTTTGGCTGGCGAGGGATAGGCTTAAAGCCACAGGTGATTTCGGTGCGGGCGACGGATGGCGTTAATCATGTTGTATTGGGAAGATGATTTCAACCACAGGGCCGGGAAAGTATGCTTCTTCTAATCTTCTGGTTAATCTTGGAATGATTTGCACTGACGAACGATGAGCAAACGAGTGAATCCTTTGACGAATGGGGTTTCTGAGGAAGTTCACTTTGGGGTATTCCTCAATGGCGAGGACTATCTCTGGGTTTTGTTGTAAACCAGGATAGGGGGTTTCTCTGACGAGAGATGATTGAGCTTGTTTCTCAATACGAGCTAAACTAAATTTCGGTGTGACCACCAGGAACTGGCTCAGCATGAGCTTCTCCGTGTTCCTTTCGTTGGGTTGCCTGGCACTCTCACCGGACTTCGTCGTCTCGATCGCTAACTCGATCTTCCTGAGACAAGATGCTAATTTCGTTGGTTGCCGAGCATCCAACGAAAGGCACCTTCTGGCTTTTGGTCCACAATCCTCTAATTTCGTCAATGAAGTGAAATTAAATACCAACTCTTATGGGAAATATTGCCGGTTTAACAAATGTTATGCTTGCGGGATCCGAAATGTGATGATTAGTGCATGTTGTGGTTGTGCGAAGGCCTTTCGGGTGGTCCTCGGGGTGAGGGGAGAGAGTAAGTAATCCGGTTACGCCGCCCAAATGCCAGGACGTTGCGGTTACCGAACAGGGCCTCTGTTTTTAGGGTGGGATATCGATTTCCCTACAGTGCACGTTGGACAAAAGTACGCGTTAAACGAAGATGCGCGTTGAGAGAATAGGCTCGTTGAACAAAGTTGCGAGTTGAACGATGGTACGCGTTGAACGAAGCTGCGCCTTGACGAAGGTGCGCGTTGATCGAATGTGCGCGTTAAAAGGAGGTGCGTGTTGAACGAAATTGCTTTCTGAACGAAGGTACGCGTTGAACAAAGCTGTGCGTTGCACAAAGGTGCTCGTTGAACGAATGTACGTGCATAGGTGGGTGTTATCGCGATAACGATATCGGGATATCGGTTATCCGATTTTTTTTCGCCTTATCGATTCATCCGTATCGCCGATACTTTTGGTTCCAAACTAGGGATAATCGATTATTTCAGCTTTGTTTTTGGTTCCAGTTTAGCACAGGGGCGAGCCGCGCGTGCCTTGGAGGCAGAAATAGGTAGGTCCGAAGTTTTTTCTAAGATTTTTCTCATTTTTTTCTAAGTTTGATAAGATAAAGATAAAAATTTAGATTTGGATTAATTGATTTTTAAATTTTAAATATTTATATCATTATCGCTAGTATCGGAATTTGGGATTTATCGAGTTATCGGTTATCACCCTATCGGGCGATAAATGTATCGCCAGTTATCGAATATCGGTTATCGCCGATAAGGTTATCGGTATCGATTTATCGGTTATTGTGATACATTTTTTCGTTATCGCGCCCACCACTGTGTACGTGTTGAACGAAGGTGCACGTTCAACAAAGGTACGCGTTGAACGAATGTGCGCGTTGTACGAAGATTCGCGTTGAACTAAGGTGCGCGTTGCAAGAAGTACGCGTTGAACGAAGCTGCTCGTTGAAAGAAATTACGCGTGTTCGTTGAAAGAAATTATGAGTTGATGGAAAGTGCGCATTGAACGAAGGTGCGCGTTGAGCGAAGGTACGCGTTGCTATAAACAGAATGAAGACTGTCGGGGAATAGGCCGAGGGGTGGTTGGAGTTTGCCCCGACTCTTATATATATATATATTTATATATATATATATATATATATATATATATATATATATATATATATATATATATATATATATATATATATATATATATATCCTATTATCCCGAATGCGGAGGGGTCATCGTACTACTCCTTATAATTCGTTCGACCCGTGTCCTAAATGGGTTTATTGACTCAGAGTGTTTAAAGGTTGGCTACGGAGGGATTGGAATGAACTTTGCCAGCAAGCGACCCAAAGGAAGTTAGATACACAACAATATGAAAATAAAGTTTTAATGAACACTAAACAAGAAAATATATGTATATACAAATAATGTGCTTTGAGAGATAAATTAATAAGTGAATCTCGGATATCTCACTTGGCTTGAAAAGTACTATTCACCATACATATCCCTATACAATTGTAATGCTGGTAAGCTTCGCGGTGAAGTCGCGGAATGTGAAAGGGAAGTGTTACCTTGGAACCTGATGTTCGGGTGGCACTAGTGAGTGAAGGTGGTGAGATAAGGGGTGGAGACGATGAGGTAGGTTCTCCAGGGACCGACCTGATCCCACAATTCCGCCATGATCCTGCTGGAAGAAGGCGGTGACGGGAGCTTCTCCTTACAGAGGGCCCCACGCTCGTTAACTCCGAGGAATCTTGGGTGCCTCTGTTAGGGTGGGGGTGCGAAGTGATCTATCGACGCATATGGTCACGGAGAAAAACCGAGATGTAGTTTTCTCGCTTAGGGAACCAGAGTCAGGCTGTTTGAAGCTTCGGCTCTTAAACGTAAGTACGAGCTTGGGTCCGCACTGACTTGCATACTAACGGGGTAAGGAGCCTTCCTAACTAACACCGATCTCCTCTCTGAAGACTTAATGTTTCGACGAATTACCACTACACCGATAGATGGCAATTCCTGCCCCGCCAGACGCTGTGCAAGCTCTACTACTGAGGGTTAAAAGAATTCGTCTTTTATATTCGAAACTCGGGAGAGGCTCTCAGGGCGCCAGAAGTAGATTATATGTCAAGCTACTCCATTTCGTCCTTTATAAACTTCCGGCAACTATCGAAAGCGAATATAGGCTCCCATTTATCGATAAACAGTCCGGGAGGGAAATCGGTGGTTAGCTGAAATGGCTGGCGGTTACTTCCGTCTGAAGACCACCAGATATTGGGCCGGAAGGAGAAGGGTTGATAAGCGGCCCGCCTGGAAGGGAGGTGGGCAGAACTTGGGAGCATTATGCTATTCTCCTACAAAGACAATTATCCTCGATCTACGAGAAATAGTCAATAAGACCAATGCCCTAGATAATGTCGGCTACGAGCACAGCCGCAACGAATGCCTTATGCCAGGCTGAGGGGAACTGCTCTCCATCTAGTTTCGGTTCTACAAATCTAGCAGAATATGGAGCACCGATTCTTAGTTTTGAAAGAGGCAATAACGAATTCAGTCAGGGCCTAAGGGCAGTAAATCGGAAGCATGAGGGGGCATGACGCAGTTCTTCCCATAGAGATCTGGTTGTGGTCCTTATCACTGTACGAATTTCGTAGCAAATTCTCCTTGATGAGGACTGAAATTGTAGCGAAGTCGATGGCCATCATTCTGGCAACCAATATCATTCCTTAGGACGGGTGGACGTGTGTTGACGTGGTTCTCCGCCACTTTTCGGACTCTGCTAAGGCTTGGTTGGATGAGGATGACGTTAAAACCCCTGTGACTTACGCCTTCCAGGAGGAACGGTGAGCCTCTTTAATACAGTGTCGTAGACCTGCTCTTGCTTGGTTCATCTGCAACTTATGTTGAGGTAGACGAATGATGTCCATTCCTTAGCGCGAACTGCCTCACTACACTGTGAATACCGCCCGAGGGTAGCCTGATCCCGAGGATTTAAGGAAAGAAGAGTGATCAGATGATAAAATCAGTGAGTTGAAGAAGGTTAGGGCTTCACCAACCATGAGGGAATCAAACCCCTAAAGGAGCAAATTGTATCTGCAGAAAACCCAGCCCAATCCGCCTTCCGCTAGTGTCACATCATCTGTGGCAAAACAGGGCTTGGATAGAATAGCGAAAGAGAAACTGGTAAGTGGTCGCTATCAAAATCATCCACAGCTCAAAATAAGGCCAGCAGCGCTTCATTAGAAACAAGGTAAATGTCAAGACGAGAGAAAGGGTCAGTGAAAGGATTGGAATAGGTGAGACAGCTGGCATTTATACACGATAAGTTTAGCTCCTTTATAAAGGATAGAAGAGTGGGTGCTTTTAAATATCATAAAAGAAGGAAGGATCTAGGGAGCTGGAAGATAACGTTACAGATAGAGTTAGAAGGACGTTCTAGGAAAAGACCGGCAACTGCGGCATGAAGGTCACAGTAAAGATGAAAGACCACATGGGACTGATGCCCTGTGAAAGATCGTTGCTCTACCGCGACCAGAGCTGCTTCTAGCGGAGGAGAGGCAGGGAAGGTAACCGGAGATACTAAAAACTTGATGGTCACCCAGGATTACATAGTTCATGGAGATAGAGTCAAATAGGTTAATAAGAAGATAGAAGTAATCTAATTATCTCGCAGTTAGCCAATAACCACAGTAATTCCAATGGACAACTCTAGGAGAAATGAAGGGGAAGTAAGAAAATCGAAACTTAAGATTTATCGCTCAGCACTATTACAAGGATAAGGGTGCCCGAGAGATCAAATAAACTGAAAGCTTTAACTAGTCTATGATCACGGCAAAATGGGTAAGGGGGTAGTGAGTTAGAGAGTGCTAGCTGGGTGCTATCTTTGGCTGTCATTTGAGAGAGAATGGCAGTTTGGATGAGAGAGAGGGAGAAGTAGATTTAAGAGATGAGGATAGAGTAGAGAAATAGGGGCAAGGTATGGGTGAGGGAGAGCAATGCGAGACGACAATGGAGGAAGGAATTTGTTGGGATAGTGCTTGTGGGAAACCTGAGATGAAGAGGGCTTTAGAGGGGCTTGATGGATTAGAGTTTTGTGGATGGGTTAAAATGGGACTGAGAAATGAGATTTGGAAAGGGACTAAGAGTTAGAAGATTCCCTTCACCTCGAAAAGACGAGTGCTCGTCCGAAGCCAGCCTCGAAAAGAACGAGGACGAGGAAGGAAGGACGACTCAAATGGTATTATGGGAGCGCTCATTGAGTATTACAAGAGAGTTCATTTGGTGTTACGGGAGTGTTTAATGATTGTTAAAGGTTTCAGTTGATGTTATGGAAGCGTTCAATGGGTGTTGAAAGAGAACTCAGTTGGCTTTTTGGGAGGGCTCAGCTTGTGTTATGGGAGTGCTCGATGGGTGTTACGAAAGGGATCATTTGGTTATACGGGAACATTCAGTGGGTACTGCGAGTTGGCTCAGTTGGTGTTATGGGAGCACTCCATCTATGTTCTGAGAGCTCAGTTGATGTTATGGGAACGCTCAATGGGTGTTGTGAGAGGGTTAATTTGGCGTACGGTAACACTCAATGGGTGTTGCAAGAGGGCTCAGTTGGTGTTATGGTATCGCTCATTTTTATGGGAACGTTCAATGGGTGTTATGGTATCGCTCAATGGCTGTTGCGAGAAGGCTGAATTAATGTTATTGTATTGCTCAATGGGTTTGCGACAGTGCTCATTTAGTGTTATTTGAGCATTAAATGGGTGCTGCGAGTTGACTCATTTGGTGTTTCGGGAGTGTTCAGTGGGTGTCGTGAGTTGACTCAATTAATGTTATGGGAGCGCTCAATGGGTGTTGCAAGAGGGCTAGTTGTTATTATAGGAGGGCTCAATGGGTGTTGCGAGAATGCTCATTTAATGTTACGGGGGCGTTCAATGAGGGCTCCAATAATGCTCATTTAGTGTTGTTTTTTTGTAGTGAGTGCTCAATGAGTGTTGTGAAAGGGCTCACTTGATATTACGTGAGGGTTTAATTGGCCTTCAAGAAAGGCTAAATGGGCATTCGATGGGGGTTAATGGTTGTTCTGGGATGTTTTAATAGTTATTGAGTAACAGTTCGAGGCGTGCTCAGAAAAGATATTTTAGGAAAAGTGTCTTCTAGCGACCTGAAGACTTTAATGTTTGTTCAATGTGTGCTTAGGGAGGGTTGAACGGGTGTGTGCTTTGGGAGGGTTGAACGGGTGTGTGCTTAGGGAAGGTCTCTATGAGTGTTTAAATGGAAGTATCAATGAATGTTTAGGTAAGGCTTAATGGTCTCTCGGGGAAGTTCGCAATAAGTGTTCAACGGTAAGAAGCAAGTGTTAGGAAAGGTTCAATGTCCGCTCCGAGAAGACTCAATGGGGATTCCGGGTTAGCATCTCCCTCAAAAGTTTTTAAGGAGAAATGTATAAATAAAGCGAAGATTAAAAATAATATATATCCCTGGCACCTGCTGGTATTTACATTTCCGTACAGACTCAACCTCACACGTGCATTCAGCCTCCATTTATTTTACTTTTCTCCAAGGCAACGTGCTGTCATTTCTTGTTTACCTCAGGGACTTAAACGTGACGTTGATTTAAGGGTAGGAAGAGAACGAGATGGCCTCAACTCTCCCTTTTAAAACAGTTTTTTTTAATGCCAGGGGCAGGGGGCATATTGCAAATAATTATTGATGCCGCCAATGTTGATAGTATTAGTTTTGTAATTTCTCGTTACTATTGCGAAGGAGATAAGTATAGATGGTGAAGTACAACGGCCGGAAGGGCGTTGTACTTCATTATAACTGTATCATCTTTTTAAAGGAAATTGATTGGTTCGTAAACAAAGTCAACATACCTAAGTCGCGTGCTCTCAATTAATTTGGCTTATGACCTTATGACCACATGACCTTACGACCTTCAAAACTTTCGACAAGTGAGCCAATCCGACCCATAGTCAGTTTTATTTTAATAATTCCCGAACTAACCTTGGGAGGAACTTAGCAATTATATCATTCGAAAGAAAATGTAAAGCAACATAAGGTTATCAAATTACGTTAGAATCAACCGAAAAGCTACGATGTTATTGAAAAGAAAAACTCATTAAAAAGTAAAACTGTTACCATCCGACCGACGACCTACGGACAGACATAGCCACGTACACGCGACTATAACTTCGCATCAAATTGTAGTACTAGCCGAATACTTGTATGCGCTAGCAATTAAATGTTCTTTTATAATAGACCTAACGATGGTTGAGGGTGATAATGTACATATAAGTATTTAAAAAATTATCAGGCCTAGCTTGATGGAGGATGGAGTTTCCTGTAGATCCTACATTAGACTCTGGTTATGTAGAGGCTTCTCGCAAGACACCCCGGCGTGTCCTTATTGGGTTGCATTGTTATTTTTATGTTGTTTTGTTTTGAATAGTTTATTTCTTTTTTTTCGCGATCTTGCACTCTTTGAGACAAGAACAAAAATAATTATGTAGAAATGTGTCTTAAATACCTTCTTAAAA
Source organism: Ceratothoa steindachneri (assembly GCA_963969495.1). Classification (NCBI taxonomy): domain Eukaryota; kingdom Metazoa; phylum Arthropoda; class Malacostraca; order Isopoda; family Cymothoidae; genus Ceratothoa; species Ceratothoa steindachneri. Next base: position 28,601,962 of record OZ018336.1, read on the forward strand.
GCAAGTTATGTCTTTTAAATAGTCTTGGACTTAGTACCATGAGTTTTTAACGATTTAATTCGCGAATTTCCTTAATAAATAAAATTATAAAACCAAGTCGCCCAATCCCTTAAGCGCTTTTGAAATACTGAGGGGAGAATTTTCAGCCTCCCAAGGAAGGAGACACATGCTTGTTTCGTTAGGTCTCGAGACGCATATTTGTTTCGTTAGGTTTCGAGACATATGCTTGTTTCGTTAGGTTTCGAGACACATGCTTGTTTAGTTAAGTTTCAAGACACATATTTTTTTCTCGTTAGGTTTCGAGACGCATGCTTGTTTCGTTAGGTTTAGATGCACATGCTTGTTTCGTTAGGTTTAGATACACATGCTTGTTTCGTTAGGTTTTGAGATACATGCTTTTTAGTTAGGTTTCAAGACGCATGCTTGTTTCGTTAGGTTTCGAGCCACATACTTGTTTAGTTAAGTTTCAAGACACATATTTTTTCTCGTTAGGTTTCGAGACGCATGCTTGTTTCGTTAGGTTTCGAGACGCATGCTTGTTTCGTTAGGTTTAGATACACATGCTTGTTTCGTTAGGTTTAGACACACATGCTTGTTTCGTTAGGTTTTGAGATACATGCTTTTTTTCGTTAGGTTTCGAGACGCATGCTTGTTTCGTTAGGTTTCGAGACACATGCTTGTTTCGTTAGGTTTCGAGACATACTTTTTTCGTTAGGTTTCGAGATAACATGCTCATTTCGTTAGGTTTCAAGACACATTCTATTTCGTTAGGTTTCGAGGCATACTTGTTTCGTTAGGTTTCAAGACACATACTTGTTTCTTTAGGTTTCGAAATACATGCCTTTTTTTCGTTGGGTTTCGAGACGCATGCTTGTTTCGTTAGGTTTCAAGACACATGCTTGTTTTGTTAGGTTTCGGGACACATACTTGTTTCGTTAGGTTTCGAAACACTTGCTTGTTTCGTTAGGTTTCAAGACAACATTCTTGTTTCGTTAGGTTTCGAGACATGTGCTTGTTTCTTTAGGTTTCGAGACATACTTGTTTCGTTAGGTTTCGAGATAACATGCTCATTTCGTTAGGTTTCAAGACACATTCTATTTCGTTATGTTTCGAGACACATGATTCTTTCATTAGGTTTCAAGACACATGCTTGTTTCTTTAAGTTTCGAGATACATGCTTTTTTTCGTTAGGTTTCGAGACACATGCTTGTTTCGTTAGGTTTCAAGACACATGCTTGTTTCGTTAGGTTTCGAGACACATACTTGTTTCTTTAGGTTTCAAAACACTTGCTTGTTTCGTTAGGTTTCGAGACAACATTCTTGTTTCGTTAGGTTTCGAGACACATACTTGTTTCGTTAGGTTTCAAAACACTTGCTTGTTTCGTTAGGTTTCGAGACAACATTCCTGTTTCGTTTGGTTTGGAGACACATGCTTGTTTGGTTAGGTTTCGAGACATACTTGTTTCGTTAGGTTTCGAGATAGCATGCTTGTTTCGTTAGGTTTCAAGACACATTCTATTTCGTTAGGTTTCGAGACATGATTCTTTCATTAGGTTTCAAGACACATGCTTGTTTCGCTAGGTTTCGAAACACGTGCCTGTTTCGTTAGGTTTCAAGACACATGCTTGTTTCTTTAGGTTTAGAGACAACAGGCTTGTTTCGTTAGGTTTTGAGACACATGCTTGTTCCATTAGGTTTCGTGACACATGCTTGTTTCGCTAGGTTCAAGAGGCGTGCTTGCTTCCTTACGTTTCGAGACACATGCTTGTTTCGTTATGTTTCGAAACACATGCTTGTTTCGTTAGATTTCGAGACACATGCTTGTTTCGTTAGGTTTTGAGACATACCTTTTTCGTTAAGTTTTGATACACATGCTTGTTTCGGTAGGTTTCATTCCTGGTTGGTTGTACTCTTGTGAGGTAATGCTTTGATGTTTCCTTTCAAAATTTCTTTTACTTCTCGCTGTAGGTGTTTCCTATCATAGTGACGAATTTAAATTAACATAAGAAAAGGAGTTTGCAATAGGCTAATCAATCGCCCATGCGAGACAGCTTCTGAAAAAGCTACTTTCTAGCATTTTTCTATCCTTGAACTTGATTTTGGTGTTCTTTAATGCGTCCTCCTGGACTCTGAGTTTCAGGTTTACAAGATATAGAATAGTACTGTCACACTCGTTCTTTTGAATGTTCGTCCCTGCACTCCCTCGCATTCCACTCCAAGAGAAAGTTTGCTTCTGTTGGATTACCTATGCGGCTGTTCGGCCCCTGGGAGCAGAATTCAACAGGTAACCGAGTCAAAGTTCAGATAAGCAGATTTGTGCAAATAAAAGCTGCCTGATATGTAATAACGTTACATTCGAGTCGAGGCAGCTTAAAAATGCAAATGACCTCCATGTTCATGTTGTCTTGGTATAGACCCGCAAGGAAAGCTGCTTCGAACGGGGCATAGGACCATGAGAGTTGCGCGGCCCCTGGGTACCAACTTCCACAAATAGACTACTGGGCTATAAAAATTCCACACATGTCCCCCAACTTCCCTACCTTACCAACCACTCCTCACATTCTTTCTGAGCTGCCCTGTGTTGCTTTTCAGGTTCATTATTATTATGTTATAGTTATTTTAATATTATTATCTCGCTTTATTTTCGCATATTCTTATATTTACTTTATAAATATTTGCCGTTTCTTTTCTTTCTTTCTGCCGTTGGTTTTTCGTATACCTTTTTCTTTCCTCTGTAATTCGTCTTCTCTTTCTGATGCCATTGGAAAATCCACCCACATTTTCCTTATTCTTACCTTTTGATATTAATCACCTTTCCTGATTGGGACACATATGCGTCAATCGTGCCCCTCCCCTTTCTCCCATTAAAAAACCCTACATAAATAAAACCCTTCTGTTTCTAACACTGCGGACTCATTGATCCCTATCTTACCTACGTGATGCTTTGCTATTCTTAACATTTACTTCCACTTAATAGGGTACGTTGACATTTTCTTTCGTTAAACCCCAATGGCTTGTTGCTAAGGCTCCTTTGTAATTAGTGAACAGAGCCAAAATAAATCCTAACGGTGCCAAATTTCTCTCAATAAATAAACAAGGATTCCTTTTGTTGGGCCGTGCTAAGAATGTGTCTAGCCTAAATTTTACGAGGCTACGCAGGTGTCTCTCTGCTGTTCATTTTTTATTACTTTGTGTCAACTTTATTTTTCGAAGTCACCGGGTATTTATTTGCCAACTAATCCTTTAAATAACTATTCCGATGATGTTTAGTTCGGCCTTGTAGTACATTGGTAATTAAGAAATTATTTTAAAACATAATAATTATGTTCAACCGTTTGGTTTTCCATAGCGAACAAACAAACAAGCAAATTTCTTCTTATAAATATATATGGTAATCTTTTACATTATCGACTCTAGATTTTCTTCCTGTTATCCCATAAGGATTCGTCCTTTGATTCAAAATCTTTCGTTTATTTACTTGTTCCTGAGGGCGAGTGGGGAGGGGGTAGGGAGGGCGAAGCCGCCCCATATAGTCCCCTATGGTACTGCTCGAAACTGGCTTCCAGTAACCAAACACATATACGAATAACCAAATACATAACGAACGATGAAACGAACCGATATCGTTCAATTTGGAACGAAAAACAACCAGAAACACCCGAGTCCCTAATGTAAAAGATTACCATATACTCGTATATATATATATATATATATATATATATATATATATATATATATATATATATATATATATATATATATGTATATATATATATATATATATATATATATATGAGGAATTAAACCACATTCTCCGAAGACAATTTAATTCAGTACAGTTTCGGTGTATCTCACACCCTCTTTTTCAACTGACACTGGGTAGAAAATATAAGAGAATGCATATAAGCATAACACAAGATCCCCTCTTTTTTCCCCCAATCCCCTACTTGTGGCTAATCTGAAGGGGGGGGGGTTAGGCCTAAACATATTGAAGGGCTGACATTTAACTATTTTGTTTATATGCTTTCTTATTACAGGATTAAAAGAAAATTGACCCTCAGATAGATTTAAATTAGGAACTGACGATATCAAGCTCGATTCTACGATTCTTCTCTTAACATAGTTAGCCGATTTAAATACCATTTTACTTCCATTGAAATCGATCGTATTTAAATCGGCTAACTATGCTAAGAGAAGAATCGTAGAATCGAGCTTGATATCGTCAGTTCCTAATTTAAATCTATCTGAGGGTCAATTTTCTTTTAATCCTGTAATAAGAAAGCAAATATACGAAATAGTAAAATGTCAGCCCTTCAATGTGGTCAATGAAACAAAAATGTTGGTGATATAATAAAAAACATAATAATCTCAAAATAATCAATCCTTAATAAGAGTTAACATTTCTTTGTTGTTTATTGCAAACCTATATCTTTATTCAACATGACGGCCATTCTATTTATACAGACATGAGCTTTATCTCTCCTCGCCCTCATTCTCTTTTGATAACATCTGGTCTGTCCTTTAAGATGTTTATTTTATTTGTGTTGCGATTGTTCAAGTCATCTAAATTGAAGAAATCACATGGAGTCAAGTAAGGCTGCCAGAAGGCCATTCAGTCTTATGGTCCACGGCAATTATTCGCTTTTGGAATACTTCCTGCAAGCAATTCTAAATTTTCACTGTTCTGTGACCAGGAGCACTCTCTTGAATCCAACAAACGCGATTAAATATGGCTCCATAAGCATCATGTAATTGTGCAGTGCTATTTTGATTTAAATTTTCTAGGTAAGTTTCACCATTTAAGTTCGCATTAATAAAAATTGGACCAATTAACGATCCATTGCCACAGAGTCTACACACAAAGACAACTTTTTTCTACGGATACTCTTTTCGTACACATGATTTTTGGGTGGTGGGTTTCTTGGTGTATAGTGCCGGGAGCGTTGTCTGTTTACTTAACCATTCATATGGATCGCATCCTCATCTCCACTAACTGTTCATTGAATCTTCCTAAACGTCCGAGAAGCCATTGAATAAATCTGAGACGACGAAGAAAATCATTTTCAAGGACTTTGTGTTTACGAAGAATTCGCAGAAATAACATTTGTGAAAGTCTTGTACTATTTCTTCCGGAGGATACTTCTGGCGTTTTTACTAATAAGCGATGAACACGCTTAATGTTGTCTTCGTTCCTTACAGTTTTCCAAATAGTACACTTAGTTTAAGATGTTCTTTGAGGAAATTCCTGTTCGAAATAGTTCTGCACTTGTATTAAGCTCTTGGTTTCTAAATAATTTTTGACGATGTAGAGGCGTTGATCTTTAGTCAGCTGCATATTAAGGTTCTCAAAAAATTCATTAATCTACAAATTAAAACATTTTCCAGATGTGATACATTATGAGGTAATGTCCTGGAAACATTTTTTCTAAATCATAAATAATTTATGTTATTTAAATAGGTAGTTTCACATAATAAAAAAATTGGATGCTACATTATACAAAACAAACAGAGGCTTATTGGACCAATTAGTGATTTATTACCACACAGTCTACACACAAAGACAACTTTTCTCTATGGATATTCTTTTCGCCACTTCTCTTGTGAAATTTATATTGTTTTTCACAATCTTTTGCGGATTCTTGTAAATCTATCGTTTTTTTATATTAATGATTTGTCTTGGAGATTTTATATTAATGCTTCGAAGAGAATTAAATCGTGTTTTTTATTTGATTTATATACATTTTCATTAGTGCTTTTGTTAGGCAAATTTGAGTCTTTTCTTCAAAATTTTATCTGATTGTTGCATTATTTTAGTGCTGTAAGAATCAGGTGTGCAGCCTATTTGTAATAAAACAAGAACCCTAAAAATATTTTGAAACCTCTAAAATTCTAAATTTCATAAATCATTTCAAACCAACGTGACATTAAACACTAGCATGAAAATATCCAGTTCTTACTTGAGAATGTTGGATATAAATTCACCGAAATATCGTGAAAAATGAATCTTCATATTGCTAAATGGCTTTCTTTCAAAATCTTATATATTATAAATGAACAATAACGTTCTAGTCAATGCGGTTAGGTGAAGGTAATAATAAGACTTCTTTAATCCAGTGCAAAATGATATATAATAGAATATAATGTGATTCCAACTCACAATGTGTCTCCCAAGATGGCAGCCAATCTATTTTTCGCCATACCATCCTAATGAAATTTGCCCACATTAAGTAGTGAAAAAGCTATACAGAGTATATCAACAATATACACTATATAGCATTCGCGTTTAAAAAAAAAAAATAGAGATATTTCTAACAAAGTACCCCAAAATTCGAGAGTGTGCCTAATCCACACATATATATATATATATATATATATATATATATATATATATATATATATATATATATATATATATATATATATATATATATATATATATATATATATATATATATATATATATATGTATATATATATATATATATATATATATATATATATATATATATATATATATATATATATAATAATAATAATAATAATAATAATAATATTATTATTATTCATGCTGGTTACTCGTTTTTTATTTTATAAATGAGGGTTATAAACCGTAGACTGTTAGAAGTCAACACCTTTCAGAAACTAGTTTCTAAATAAATTTCTTCCAAAGGCAATACGGTTCTTAATCATATTGAACCATACAATTAATAGTAGTCATCAAGGCTTTTAAATCAGATTCTTATCGTGAGATTTCCTCAACCCGTTACTAAAACACCTCCCCCACCCCCACCATATAAACCTGAAGGGGTGTTTCAGCTTGTGAGGGGTTAGCCCACGAAGGAGCACCATGAGAGTAAGCCCCCTTGGAATTACCCCTCTCTTCTTTCTAGACGACCCACGTGCGCCTAGCGTGAGAATTTTAGAAAGTTCGAGAAAGAATCCGTCCCTCGCTGGATCACCCGTCACAGCTGTGTTTGCCTATATTGGCGCCAAGAATCCTCTAGGGACCACCAGGCCCTGAGGCGTCTATCGGATCAGCCACCCGGCTATATAACCCGAGGCTTACCATTTCTCCAGGAGATTGAAAGCCCGCCATTCACTCCGTTCAGACTGCCGTCCGTTTCCCGTGAACTCCTGAATCCCGTCGTCGAGTCCTTGTACTTCGTTAAAGATCTTGCCAGAAGATCTACCTTCGTTTAGCTTTGGCCCCTGTTCAGAGGAAAGCTATCGAGCCCACTTTAAGATTCCCGTTCTTTCGAGACTGACACTCCCTGCCGATCTGCAGAATCGTCTCGAATTGAGATTACATCTTTCTAGAGCAGAGAAAATCTCATTCTTCATCACGAAGTAATCAAACCCCATCTTCGAGTCCTCCTTGTCAGAACTACCCGAAGTATCTTCTTGAAGACCTGTGCCGTTGTCTTCCACCCCCTCCAATTCGCCCTCGCTTGAAGGTAAAGCGATCTTGTATAGGCATTCCCAGATTATCTCGTTAATCTTCACATAATTCATTTAACTACCTTTATTAAGTAATTTGTTCACCCCTTTTGTATATATATATATATATATATATATATATATATATATATATATATATATATGTATATATATATATATATATATATATATATATATATATATATATATATATATATATATATATATATATATATATATATATATATATATAAATTGCCCCCTTTTATTATATATATTAAAATTATATTTTGGCGGTATTGTTCTTTATATATCCTTTGAATTGCAACTTGGCAAGCCATTAGTGAAAATCCGGTCAACCGTAAATGGCACTCTTTATTAATCGCCCCTAAACATATCTCAAGCGGCCTTTGGTCAGCTTGTGCTTGTGTACAACTCTGTGCGCCGAGCTAGTCTACACAGGCATACCTCATCACAGCCGTAGCTGACATCTGAAGGACTACCTACCAACTTGTCCCCTACGTCTACAGGTGAACCTGTGGCTATATATCTTTCACACATTTTCACTTCCTACATCTTCACTATTTTATTTACAGATCTCTCCTTACAAGAACAAAAAAGTCCTGTTTTTTTGTTTTTCAATGGAAGATCGGTCGGGGAAGGGGGTTGATTGATTCTAGGGTACCCCAATCAACTTGAATGATTATTAGCAATGAGTGGAGAAAAGTGTGGGCGGGGTGGGTGGGAGAGACGTCTAATTAGATCAAAAGGAGAGGAGTGACAGGGAGGTAAAAAAGATTATTTACAGAGAACCAGGAGCCTTCGATCAGGAATAGGCATAAGTGTCTGAGTGAATGAAGGAGGAAAGAATCGGCGACAGGGATGGAATACAGGGTGCACTCGACAACACGTGGAACGAAGTAAGTCTGGTACGGCAGGTGTTACAGGTAGGAGGGAAATGGAAGATCATAAGTTATCCGTGGGTTAGCCTGTCTGACCCAGGTGGAGGTGGGCCAGCTGGATGGTTGGGAGGATGAGGCTCAGTAGGAAAAAATCTGTTTAATCGAACTTAGCTTGGCGATGAAAACTGGAGGCGCTGTGTTGGAGGGTGACCAAGAAGCTAGGACCTATGCTTCGGGGCCACGTACCCTCAACGTGTGGATGTGGGCACTGGTGGCAAATTTATTAGAGTAGATGGCGGATCAATGGGTATGTGGAGAAGTAAGGAGATAATACTGAATTAGCACTTCAGTAATCCGTAATTTGCACGGATTCGATGTAAATAAGGAAAGATACGAGTATAGTGCGGGGTTGGGGAGGGGGCTCGGATGGCGATCGGCTCTGCCGTGTACGAGGAACACTTGGAGGATGGTGGAAGGAATAAGAACACCAAGGTACCGTCTCCACCACGACCGCAGCAGACGAGTTGTGAAGGAAACGGAGCCATCGGTGAAGATTGCCGTGCCCTGAGATTGAGCATGGCGAAATAAATCTTAGGTGAGAACACTACCAAGATTCAAGGACTTCGCTGGCAAAGGTAGTTGCAGAATCTTGCAGGGGCCATCATTCACGGAGGAACACCTGTTTAAGAGACCTGATAAAGTGGGGACAGAGGGAATGTGAGGGCGAAGAAGAGTGGTGGCACAGTCCTTGGAAAGTGCCAGTGATCTTCAGTGGAGTGAGTAATGGACACTAGCGGGAACATCTTGGGATGTTCGCTATCGATCGAAGCGCTAGAATGTCTTTAGGGATAGATATTTTATTATAATGGCCCCTTGACTCTAGTTGGTGCGCCCCACTCAGGCATAAAGGTTGATAGGAAGAGACAGGAAGGTGGAAGAGGGACGGAAACAGGAAAGGTCTAAGGTGATGTTGAGTAGATATCGGAGAGGATACAAGGAAGGTTGACGGCATGTTTAGGAGGGATTAAGGAGTATTCAGGAAGGGCTAAAGGATCAAGATAGTCCACTTTTAGGAAGGGGTCAATATATGCTTAAAGCTTGCTCATGAGGTGTTCATTGAGAACCTACACTGCAATGGACATCGACCGCCACAGGGTTTCGGCCCAAACAGAACCTTGGTACAGGAAGGGCTCAGTGGGTGTTAAGGAAGAACTCAATGAGCTTCCTGAAATTAATCAATGAGTGTCCAGGGAGGACCACATTATATTGGGCGCTGACCGACACATGGGGAAGGTACGTCTAACCAATGGTGAGGGGAAATTACACCGCGCGAAGACTGGCCACTGGAGAAGGGTGGAAATCTCCTGTAGATACACGAAGAGCTAGGTTCAGAAGGGGATCAAGGCGAGGGAAGGTGTAACGGGACGCATAGTTGCATAGCGCACAGCTAAAGTCCGAGAAGTAGGATGCGTGAGGTTACCATCGGAAATGATTCTAAGCATATCATCTACTTTTACTTAAGAGAATAAAAGTGCGTGTGCAAATGAAAGACAATCGACGCAGAATTCGCTTGCTTATGGAGCTAGTGTCGCCTCTCTATGGAGCAAGCATCGCCTGTTTATAGAGAAAGCGTCGCCTTTTTGTAGATGAAGTGGGTCCTGCTTGAGGATTAGGCGTGAGCCGTTTGTGGAGCAAATGTTTTTTTTGTGTGTGGGAGATGTGTGGCCTGTTTGTGGAGTATGTGGTATTTCGGCAACAAGTATAACCTGTCTGTGGATTAGGCGTTACCTACTCCCACCCAAATCTTTGGCTGATATAGTCTCATATGTTTCCTCTCAACCCCTCATCCTCCTATAGTTTCTATTGTCTCTTCCCACCCTCTTTTGCCTCTGATATAGTCTCAATTGTATCCTCACCCTCTCATCTTCCTTTAATTGTCTCACTTGTCCCCTCACCTTAGTAACACTTCCGTAAGGGCTAAGGGGGTCTACCCTCAGATACCAGGTGAGTCGAGGACTCCTGGTCCCAGTTTTCCACGAGAAACTTCTCTTTCTGGCGTCCTTTGTTTATATTGTTTCTACACGCTTAGACCCAGCAGAGGGGGGAAAGAAGGTGTCAAACGCTTAAAAAATAAAACTGGGATCTTCCTTCACACTGAAGGAAGAACATGTTGACCTCATGGTATCGAACTCCCTAACTAATCTCTTTAGCGTGGTGGTCGATCTATGGATGAGTTAATTACCATTTACCAGTACCAGTTTACGAATCCTTTTTCGACAGATTCTGACGTTGGTTTTCCTTTGTTTTAAGTCAATTTCTGGTAACCAATGATTTAAATCGGCCCCTTTTTTTGAAGTTTAAATTGAAAACCAACGAGAGCATCGCCCGTAGAAGGTTTGTAAGATGTGTAAAGAAAAATGGAGAGGTTAAAGGATGTGAAAATGTGTCTAGAGGGGAAGAACTTTCCTGATGGCATTTTAAGAGCAGGGAACCGTATTTAGGGTATAAAGAAAACAACTTTTTGTGCACATTCATATTTTTTCCTGTGCCATTGTTTTGTTTTTAACAAAAAATAAGAGAAAAAAAACAACAAAAAGACACTGAATTTCTTTTTAAATTGCAGAAAGTGAATCGGGGCTGGAAGGGGTACTTGACCGTTAAAAAATAGCAATTGTATTAAAATAACTATTTAGAAAACAATTATATTAATATTTTTGATTCAGTATATATATATATATATATATATATATATATATATATATATATATATATATATATATATATATATATATATATATTCTTCTTTAATACTTAAACACAGTAAAAACTAGTTAAGAGAGATAGAAGGTTCATTATATATATATATACCTGGCAAAGGCTTCGCCGGGGGGAGCTTGCGCTTCGCTACTAAGCTTAAAATTTAAAATCTAAAAAAAAGCAGCCATGGTTAAATTTTTATAAATTTTCTGAACTTCGCCAATTATAATAATTTTAAAAAGGAACCCTAAACTAAATTTCCCCCCTTTCAAAATATCCCTTTGCTAAAATATAGAATTATAGAAGAAGATATATAAAAATAAATTTTCTGAACTTCACCATTTGGAAATTCTTTGGGTTTTAAAAAATTCACAAAATTTCGATACTTATATTTATCTCTGAACTTCACCATTTTGTTTTTAGATATTAGAAAATAATTATTAGAAATAACTTTGATAAAAAAAACATAAGTCATTTGTCCACTAAGGAAAAAAAACATTTATTAATTTTTCACCCTTTTCAAATATCCCGAAATACTATATATAATGTAGCAATTTTTGAATAATTCACACGCACACAGAGGATCACAACTCGGAAGAATTACCCTTACCCAAGACAAGAGTTAGCCGGCAAAGGAGGAAAAGTTGAGGGAAGTCAAGTCCAGAACCCCTCCTGATTCATCAGCCATACCGAGGACGGTAGTAACCACGACCTTGCCAGATACCCCCGGACCTAAATATGACCTTGAGTCAACCCCCCCTTGCCCCCCCCTCGAATAAAAAATCCTTTATTCCCCTGGCTCGTCATTCTGATATGACGTGCTAAACCCCTCCCCCATCCCTCCCTGCTCCGCCGTGATGTCTGGCTCCGTGAATGTGACTCTACACATATAGCTTCGTTGCAACTATGCCGTTCTACTTAGAAAAGGCATAATTGCAAACTATGGGGAAAGGAGGTCTGAGGCTTAGCCAGCTGCGAAACCCAGAGGAAGAAGCAAGATGGATCGGGATTTCAGTTACAAACGCGGGGAGGCATAACAACCTACCCTGCGGTCCCTGTCCAAGACCACAGAGGGAGACTCTGTGAGATGTCGGACGTAACTGTTAAATACCCAAAACCCAATAGAGGGGGCGGCACCCCGACTGGAGTCAGTTGATTCTGGCTTCAGTCATCATTAAGTCTGCCATGTTTTTACACCCTCTGAGGAGCCCAACCAGGTCCATACTCATCCATCACCCTTCACCACATCCAAGTCATGTTCTTGGGGTGTTCATCGGCGGGGTGGGGGTACACCCCAAGCAAAGTAAAGAAATCCGCATTATAAGAACAACCATGGCAACCAGCAATACACATCTAATACTGACACACACGACAGAAAAAACACCCACCACAATTGACCACCACACGCTACTTAACCTAGCCGCCACACACGACACCCCGATCACGAACATAATAAAACTACGTACAGGGCACAAGCTAGTCTTCCGTTCACAGGAGGACGCGCTAACCTTCCACGAAAAAACAACCGACACACTCACCACCCACAACCTATCAACAAAACTCGCTGACGGTATCACAAAAAGATACCAGATTCGAGTGACAAGGACCAACCCTTTGTGGCTGGCCTTCACAAACGATGACCTCCGCACTCACCTCCGTCAGGAGTATGGGGAGGAGGTCATCAAGGACCTGTATTTTAACAGGGCGAAAAACTGGCCAGTGATCACACTGTCCAGCGACAACACAAAAAACATGCTGCTAGACCAAGGCATCAAAGTCTGCGGCACACTTACACACTCACAAAACATTGAAGAACAACACAACATCAGACCCACACAATGCCACCGGTGCTACAAGACCGGACACAACACTAACACATGCTCAGCAGACCTAATCTGCTCAAAGTGCAGTGTAGTGGGGCACCACTACACGACCTGCACTTCAACTACAGTCCGCTGCACAAACTGTGGCGGCGACCATGTCTCCGTCAACCCAGGATGCCCTTACCTGAGTAAGGCCCGCCATGACGCCGAAGCGGCTATACGGCGTCCACAACAAGTACACTCTAACACACTCCACCCCGCCCCCTCCCTCCCCTCACCAGATCATTCGCTGCAGCTGCCGGCGCAACGCTGTCTGCTCCCCGTGCCCAACCCCAGACACACCCAACCCCCCCCTGCAGCGCCCACACCTCACCCACACATCCCATCCCCCCAGCACATTACACTCAGAGACCTCCACTACTACCAACACCCACACATCACACAGTCACCCCCACCACACACCCACTCCCACCCCACATCACACAAGCAACGATAACACAAAGACAAAACTACACCTGGCCACCCTGCTCTAAGCGGTGGCCAAAGACATGTCGAGGGGCGACCCTCGACTATACGACAAGATACTCAACACACTATTCGCCTCCAACGGCTTTGAGCAGATCACCTTCCCTGAGAAGGTGTTCGCTCTAATAGACAAGCACATAAGCAGACCCGCACTCCTCCCCACCTCGGTGGGTACACACACCTCCCCACCGGGATCCACCGGCCGCCACTTTCATCACGCTCCCTCCGCCGCCTGTCCTGTCCCTGCAGCTTTCTTACCTACTTCTCCCACCTCTCTCCCAACCCCCTCTCCTGCCCGCACCCCTTCCACCTCTCTATCAAAACGCCGTCCTACCTCCCCCCCCTTCGGCGACCCCATCTCCTCCTTCCACTGCCACCACCCATCTCGGCCCCCTCTTCCCCAGCTTCCAACCCTGCTCCAACCGTCACCCGAACCCCCATGCCAATCCAAAAAAACCTACCCTAAAGCACCCCCCGCACTCACAAGCACGGGACAAACAAACTCCCCCCACTTCTGTCGTTTCCACTCCTCCTACTCCCACTCCTTCTCACTCCACTCCTCCTCCTTCCCCTCCCACTCCACTCCTCCTCCTTCCACGCCCACCTCGACCCAACCTCCTCTCTCCCCCGACACCCCTCCTCTCATAATCTGTACCTCACCAACCACCTCTCGTCCCTCATCTCCCAGCTCTACGCCTCCCAACTTCACCAAAAACTCCCCTCACCAAGACTATACCCTCTCCAAGGCCCCTACCTCGACATCTTTGCCCACAGAACACACTCCTTCCTCCACTACGGCCCCCCCACCCAACAACACCACCGTGAACCCCACAAAACAACAGCCAACACGTGTTAAGGTACTCGCTCCTCATGCCTCCTGCACAATTACCAAGGAGAAGGAGACGGTACCAGGCAAGTCAGCCTCCCGCGCACTCCGCCCACGACAATAGGGCGACTTAGCCTAATACAACTAAACGTACGTAGTTGGCACAGTATTCGCCATACGGTCGAAAACTGGGTGCTCAACCCACAAAGACTCGACATAGTACTCCTGAACTCCACCAGCCTACATCCTCCAAACAATAGTCTTCGCATTGCAGGCTATCACACCTACCTATCTCCACAGGCGTGACACCTAGGATCTGCGATCCTAGTAGAGCACAACATACACCACTCCCTCATTAATACACATGACACCTCCTTTCTAGCCTGCAAGATAGAGACAAGCTCCGGCCCCATAATAGTGGCCACTCGCTACAGACCACCACGAATACAGCTAAACTTAGAAGTCCCACTCCAGGCCCTATCAAACTACAACCTTCCTATCTTCTTCGCGGGGGACCTTAACGCTTTTCACCCCACACTCTTTTCTAACAACACAAACGATGCGGGAAGTTACTTGGCCGGTGCCTTGCGGCGCTACCGCTGCGAGCATATCGGCCCACGTTCTTCGGTCCGCACGGAGGCACCACATCCCCGGACGTGGTCTTCCGCAACGACCATGCCACACGCTTCTACACTCACATGTCACTCGGTCCCCACGTACTATCTAACCACATAACGATATGCCTTATCATATCCACATCTCCCATACTCATCCATACATGACCTCTATACGACTACAAAAACACGAACTGGGAAGAATTCAGTAGTCATATATCCACAAATACACCACATAACCTCGACCTGGAGGACACCAATCCAGGACTAATAGACCACCACTGGTGCTCACTTCTAGACACCATCACCACCGCACGAAACCTACACTGACCACAAAAAACTTCACCTGCATAAAACACTTCACATTCTCAATACACACTCAGAGACTCATCACGCAGTACAATAACCACTACACCAGAGGCCCACGACAACACAACATAAATCACCTACGTGCCCGCATCCTACAGTGCGTGGAGCTAGACAGAAACCGGTAGTGGCGAGAGGTCGTCCGCATCGCGGACGACACCCGTTGCACGGACCCTTCCTTCTTCTGGCGGCACGTAAAAATGATGCTGGGCACCGAACCATGCAAACCGATCACTCTCCAGATAAACAACCACACACTCACAGACACTAACGCCATCCTCGACGCATTTAGGTCCCACTGGGACACGGTACACACACACAACCCACTAAAACCACAAGCGCAGGAGCACTTCCAGGACATCCAGGAGTGGTGTCGGGCTCACGCTCACGAGCTAAGGCCTGCCCCCCTGATACGAATGGAGGTGCTCGACTACACGTCCACACTAACCACTCCAATCACCGTCGAGGAAACAAAATACTACATTAAAACACCAAAACGTGCCCCCGGCCCCTCCGGCCTACCATCCACACTCATACACAACCTACCCGCAGACATATCCCCTACACTCACACACCTATTCAACGCCTCACTAGCTTCAGGCCACTTCCCCAAAATATTCAAATTCTCTCACAACATACTCATACATAAACACCATAAGGACCCGAAACACCCAAACAACTGCAGGCCTATTGCCCTATTAGAGCACCTAGGCAAAATACTTGAACGTATGGTCAACTGCCGCCTACGGGAGTTCCTGGAAGAGAGGGACTGGTTCTGCCCCCATCAATACGGGTTCAGAAGAGGCAGGTCTACTCAGGCGGCCGTGACCATCGTTCACGACAGAATCCAAAAGAAACGACAGATACACTAAAAGACTCTCTCCGTCAGTAAGGACGTGGAGAAGGCCTTCGACAAGGTGTGGCACGAGGGACTCCGTTGGAAACTCGCCAACAACATGGAGTTACCTCTCTGCACCAGAAGGCTTCCCTCCCAAAACCTCACTGAACGGAGCTGCCACATTAAATATAACAACACCTTATCACGACCCATCACACCACGCTCAGGGGTTCCCCAAGGAAGCGTACTGGCACCCACACTCTACATCATGTTCACAAATGACACCCCACGCCCACCAGAAAACTGCGTTTGCACTTACATAGTGGCCTACGCCGATGACGAGACCATTCTCGTCAGCGGCCGGGCCCCAGAAGAAATCACGCTCCACGCACAAAGAATACTAGACGTGAAGACAGATTACGAGGATAAATGGCTGATTGCCATGAATCCTCAGGAGACACAGATGACACTCTACGGCGCTAGAGAACACTTCATGCACAACCTACAAATCTACTCACACACAGCAGACATGAACCACCAAAACCCAACAAGGCTCGAATACACTCAATGCACCAAAATCCTGGGGGTAACTTTTGACAAGACCCTCAGGTTCAACTTACACCAAAACATAATACAAGCAAGAGCCTCACGTACAAACACATCACTGGGTAGTTTCTACCCTGCGAGCAGAAAAACTAAAACTACACAAATACAAAGCACTCGTGCGTCCTATTCTCACGTACGCCCCACTGTCGCTCGTAGCTGCGAGCGACACGTGGAAGCTAAAGGCTCAGCGAATTCAGAACTCTGCTCTGAAGCGCGCTTGCCATTCGCCGCGGTACTCGAGAATGGACGTACTACATAACGACAATAAACTAGCTCCTCTCAACACACGCTCACACCAGACTCACAAAACAACTCGACAAACTCACCACAGTCCCACTATACACCTCGCTACACGTAAGAAGGTATGCGATGGCGCCGCGATATCCCGCGGCCCACGAACACCCGCCGCCCGTATCGTTCTTCGCATAAACCAGTAGGGATCATGAATAACGCGTTTTCAACTGAGCAGTCAGCCTCGCCCTCCTGACCTGCCTCCAACCCTCGTCCAGTCCAAAACCACATAACCAACGCTCCCACAACAACACAACGCATCGGTGTATAGCCACCGACCTTTTAACTCTCGCTGTCTTTTCTTAAATGTTTTCCGCAATTCTCCTCTCTTACTACCTGACCGCTGTATCACATACAGCGGTCCCTCTCTGTTCTTTCTATATACACAACTAACTAACTGAATAATTCCAGACTGTTGAGATTTACTTGTTCAAATTGTTTCTCTCGGTATGTTATTTCTGCCAAAGGAGGTAAAGGAAAGTGAAATATGCTAAACGTTCCCGAAAATTTTTCTTTTCGCGCAAATTTTTACGAGTAAAAGTTATTTTCCTCCAAGTGCAAACAATAAGTGTGGTGCATAATAAACACCACACAAAGTGCCAGTGCCACCATAACTAAGAAGTACGGCAAGTAAATTGACATCTCAGAATCTTCATTTTCAAAAGGTAAAGTGGATTTTGAAAAGTTAATTTTTTCTCTTCTATTCTGATATTCCTCTATTCCTTCACACCCAATAAACCGACAATGACGACGAAATGACCATCAACATCTTGCGTATAAGTCTCAGGACTCTCCCCGAAAGGTTAAAGCCTGACCGCGGAGATGTCTTCTCCATAGTCTACAGGGAGCTAGATGTCGCTCTCGTCAGACTCATTGACACCCCTTTGCTACCATCACGACCTCGGAATTCAACAAAAAGAGATCCGGTAGATACCGATCTCCACCAGCCAGCCCATCCATTCCAAATTAACTCGATAAAAGGAACGACTAATCGACAGACAACATGGACAGACTGACAAAAGACTTGACAATCCTACAAATGAACACTAACGGATGGGACGACAAACAAGTGACTTACGGAAGCATAATTAGACAATGCAACCCTGATATCGTTCTGATATCAGAACACGGAAACGACACAACGCAGAAGAATATGAAGATCTTTAATTATAGCACAGTAACAAAGAACCACATCCTGGAACGTTTCGATGGCGCTGCCATCGCAGTCAAAAGAGGTATTCAGTTCAAATTACTCCCATCTTTAGACGAATCCTATCTGGCCATCGAGATCCAAACTACCCTTGGGCCACTAATGATGTCCACAGGGTACCAACCCCCAAGACGAGACTATATCCCGATGCACAACTTTCTCCAACTGTGTGCACACAGGAGAACAGTCTTGTTTGGGGGAGATCTCAACGCCAGATGACAGGAATCCGGATATACCGGGAGTCTAAACAAAAAAGGGAAGAACATAAAGAACCTTATTGAAAGGGGTATTGTTTTTCGCATTGGGCCCGACTTTCCCACTTATATCACCGCCACCTACGCAACCAAGCCGGATATCACCCTGACCAGCTCACAACTTCCCTACAATTATTATATCCAACCCGGCCCTCTAATCCCAAGCGACCACGTCGCTATCATGATTAAAATATCTTCGAGCCCCATTCAAATACCCGTCAGGGAGAGAAAATGCTTTTCCCGAGCGAACTGGGAAGAGTATCGTACCCTTCTCGACCACTTCAAGAAGCCACCCTGGAGGAGATCCACCAGGCACTAGCAAGGTTAACGGAGGTAATGCTGGAGGCGGGCCGCGCAACAGTACCCAAAACATGCTATAAAACGTTACCAGCACCAAGGTGGAAACAGGAGCTATATGACCTAACAGACGAATATAAAAGACTATTTGAAGAAATTAGACTGACTGGCACAGACAGAGTTAAAAACAGACGGTTAAGAATACTAAGTACTGAAATGAAGACACACATAACAGAACAACAAACAGCACTTTGGAATGACCTCGTAGACAAACTAGACGAAGTGGATCCCCGAACATTTTGGAATACTCTATCAAGATGAAGGGTAAGCCACCTGACAGAAACATACTCCTTAAAAAAGAAAACAAGACAAAAACGGACGCAGCAGAAACGGAAGAGGAGTTCAGAGACTACTGGAAAAATGTATTTTCCATCACACCAGAAGAGAATGAACACTTTGACCTAGACTTTTGAGGAACACATTCACGACCAATTAAGACAAGAACTAGACAGGACATACCCCTTCAACAACACAACTGCTGACAGATAGATGACTGGTTATGGACGGAAGATAATGGAAGAAGAAATACTAACGACGCTACGTGCCTTCAAACAGAAAGCACCACGAAAAACAAAATTGACCAAACTTAACTTGTTGAATGCCCCCCGTAACATCTAAGAGGGGCTGGTCAATATAATGAACGCGTGCCTAAACGTTGACTATTTTCCGGACGAATGGAAGATCGCTAAAATGATTTAATTCAAAGCCGGAAAACTGCTGGACAGACCAGCAAACTTCAGACCCATTTTCCTCCTTGAGGGTGCCTAAACCCCCTCTTATACAATATATACTTTCGATCTACCCGATCCGGTCAGGGAAGACTCGCTGTACGTCCAGTTTGCTGACGACATCTCTCAGACCATGACTGCCCCCTTCAAAAGTCCCGAATTCATGGCACAAATCACCGCCAGAGAAATCGACCATGTCAACAGGTTCGAAAGAAGATGGAAAATCTCCACTAAAATCCAGAAATTTAAGGTGATACCATTCTTTCGTAGGAAATAGGCCCATATCGAAACTAATGACGCCCGCATTCCATACAGCACTGATGGGACAGTACTGGGACTAAAGATAGGTAAAAATGGATATGGTAGCCACGTTGCTCAGACAGAACGCGAGCGAAGGTCGAGCTCACCAAGCTATTCAGGTTCCAAAACCTGAACATGACCAACAAAAAGAAGATATACAACGCGCTTATAAGATCAAAGCTGCTGTATCCACCTATACCTATCAACACTAGTTCCAATAATAAATTGCGACTCCTCCAAAGGGTACAAAAACAAAGGAGTGCTCTTAATAACGAACACCAGGAGGAGAGAATGAAGGAGGCAGAGGGACCTACATCACATGATCCACATGGAGCTGCAAATAAGAGCCCAAAAAATCTGGGAGAAAGTCCCAAAAACACAGAAATCAGACAGAGACACATTGACATTCCGTTGGAGAACATAAACAGAAGAAGGCTAGACTTCATCAGTAGTAAAGCACAGACCGAAAGACAAGAAGAACCAATCTACACATACGACTATGCATATCTAACAACGACAAACAATAAACTACACAAAGAATATACAATAAGAAAAACACTAAAAATACATAAACGAACAACGAGAGAAATAAAAAAAGATACAGAAAACGCCTACAAAGGCTTGAACGCCGCAAGAGACCACCATAATCTACATGAAACAAAATGAAAACACAAGCAATAACATTACAAACAGGAACGACACAAACAAACATGCAAAACCATCACAGACCAAGAACAACCCAAACAAAAAAGAATAAAAGAGTACGCCCCCTCATCGGGGCAAGGGAGCGGAAATGAACTGAACTGCCATTCATTTCGTCTCGATGAAACTATGTGGGTCTCTTTGATAGACATAATTGGAGGCGCAGAGGAAAGCAGGTTTGAGGATTAGCCCACTGTGGAACTCAACGTCAGAGTCAGCCCGGTTAAGAGGCCATGCTGAAAGCTTTGAGGAAGAGTTCGCTCTAGTCTCTAAGGGTAGTCTCCGGCCAGGAGCACAGGGGGACATGTAACCATCCCTGTATAAGTTAGAAGCAGCATCGATAACCAAACTCCAGACGAGGCGGCACCCTCGGGTGGTGGTAGTTGACTTTATCACAACCCATCATTAAATCCGCCACTTTTCACCCTTCTAAGGGGCCTTCCCGGGTTCATCCACCATCATTCATCCATTCCATCCGGCAGTTCATGTTAATGTAAACTTGCTTGTAACGAGGAGGCGATGGCTCTCAAAGCGCCCTACCAAAAAGAAGAACCGGACCCTGGACCCTACACTAAGGGAAATCCAGCGACGAACATCCAGATGCCACAAGAGGGAGACTGCAACCCAGCCCCAATGGACGACCGAAAAGATGTGAAGAGGGTCCCCCTTCGCATCTTCCCCGGTCGGGAGAAACCCTGCCGGGAACAGACACTGAAAAGAAACTATGCAGATACAGGAGTTGTCCTCCTACGACTAAAAGACCAACGCAATGGATACGTGGTGCTTTTCGACACTAAAAAAGACCTTGATCTCCTTCTGAGTGAGGGCGCAGCCAAAAAAAATCGGAAAAATCGGACTTAAACCCCGGACGCCGCCTGACGTGTAAACAAAAAGATCCGTAATATGCCAGCGCCTTGACTCATGGGTAGGAAAACACACGGCCCAAGAAATAAAAGAGGAACTCGAAAAAGAGCAAGAATGGGCAAAGGTCGAGGACGTGATCAAATTTAAGGACCAGAATGGGGAAGACCATAGTCACGTCTTCAAAGTCATCTTCAGATCTACGGAAATTTCAAAGAAAGCCGCCGAACAAAGACTCCTTTCATTCTACACAAAACCTCTCCCGATCAAATCGAAAGAGAAACATTCGTGTCAGTGCAAGTGTGCTTCACATGCTACGCGCTAAACAAGCACACAACCAAGGAAGGTGCCTTCAAAGAAAAAGCATGCTCTGAATGCTCAAGCCAGGAACACAGGTGGGATGAGTGCAGAAGCACAGAAAAAAAATGCTTAAACTGCGGAGATGGGAATAGAACTCTAGCCATGTTATGCCCAGTCAAAAAGCAATTAATTCGGAAGAAAAAAGCTGAAATTAACACAGAGAAGGAAAGAAGGAAAAATACTTCATACGCAACAGCACCAGCTAACGGAAGCATCTCTGCACCCGCCGCACAGACCACAACAGTCAATATCGAGGGTAGCATGAGGACCGACTTAATTCTGTGCATAATGCATGCACACTTTGTCAACATGACGAGCCCGGGATCATATGCAACTGAACTGAATACCATGCTAGAAAAAAACAGGCTAAAGAAAATCTAGTTCCCGGAGAACCCATCCTCTAGCGAATTGTATAAAATAAATATGACTCCAAAGGACAATACTAACCAAGTAGAAGAAGAAGAAGAAGAAGAAGAAGAAGAAGAAGAAGAAGAAGAAGAAGAAGAAGAAGAAGAAGAATAAGAAGAAGACAAAAGTGAAATGGAAACCGACTATGAAGAAGAAAACTCAAAAACGAACTCAGAAAACAAAAATAAAAAATGACCACCCAATACTTCAACATCAAAATTTACGGATCCCATAATTACCTCATTCCAAAGCAATATAAGCAGAAGGAAATAGTCGATGGACTAGTCAAGGGAAAAATTAGATGGGAATACGAAGCAGACGCAGACGAAACGGAAGTTCACAATGCACTGAAACAGGGCATGATATACATCGCCCCAGACTCATGCAGCAACATCTCTTGCGGTGAATTTAAAAAGAAAAGAAATGGACGCACTCGATCCCCAGGCCGACCAGAAAAAAAACAAAGTCAGGAAGAGACCACAAACAGATATAAACAACAATAGACACGTATAAACGTAGAATTAAAATATTCACCTAGAACGTTAACGGCTGGAAGGAGAAACGCATAATCTAGTCGAACATAATAAGAAAGGAAGAACGAGGCTTAATAATCTTAACAGACCACAAAGACGGAAACAATAAAAATCCCCAATTATAAATGGCAACCAACTACTCACAGACAAGATATGACGGAGTTGCAATAAGTATTAAAAAAGGAATTCATTTCACAGAAATAAAAGACCTAGAAGAATCATTTTTAGCAGTGAAAATAAAAATGACCACTGGTGATCTGGTCATAGCCGGGGCCTACCAACCCCCAAGACGCTCGTACCTACCGATACCCAATTTCATTAAGCTCTTCCGTAGACAGGCCTCAACCTTCCTAGCCGAAGACCTTAACGCAAGGTGCAGGGAAGCAGGGTACACAACCCATACAAATGGAACGGGAAAACCCCTTCAACTCCTAATGCAAAGAGGCCTACTAAACAGAGAAGGACCAGACTTCCCTACTTATCTTACAGCCCGAGCCTCGACTACCCCAGACATTATTTTAACGAATCAAAACTTCAATCTAAATCACCACACACAGACAGGCCCCGCAACCCCCTCCGATCATCTAAGTATAATTACCACCATCTCAACTTCGCCCATACAAATAAAAATAACACGCAGAAAAGCAACCAGCAAAACAAACTGGCAAGGATACAGACAGTACTTAAACACAATAGAAACTGGATCCCTTAACAATCAAGTTGAAGAGGAAATAGATGATCAACTAAAATTAATTACCAGAAAAATCAGCAGAGGCGGACAATATACACACATCAACAATAGAGTACAGGTCCATACCTGCACCTAGACGGACCCAAGAGATCCAAGATGAAATTTGAAGAATTTCAAAACATAATAAATGAAATCAGGGCATTGGGAAATACGATGAAAAGGTACAGAAGTATTATTACAATCAGAAGGAGGATAGACACCCTCATCAAGGAAACTTCAGACTGTCTCTGGAATAATACCGGGTGTCCCAGAAAAAAAAGTTAACCGTACTTTGAATTAGTATAACTCAAAAACTATTAGAGACTTTTGGATCCTGCAAAAAGTGTTTTATTTACCAACTATTTATCTGTCGATTCTATAAATTTCATTAAATTTAATTTTATGATTTTAATACACTAATGTGTTTAGTGGAAGCTATCAAAAATATGTTTGCGCAAGGAAGCAAAATAATGAAACGAAGCCTAGGAAGACTAGGCCACCGTGCACTCTAAAGAGAAACGTAGGGAGCCCTGGTAACCTAGGTCACTGATCGATTCTTCAAGCAAAGCCTAGGCTATTTTAGAGTGTTTTTTTTAGCCATGCTGTGGTTTGGTCTCGCCATTATTGCTTACTAAGCAAATCAAAGCGTTTATGTGTAAAAGTTTACTTCCATAGAACCTTTTTAATCATGCAAAAGATCAACGCGCATTTACAAACTTTATTAAGACTGGCAGTAGTAAACAAATACAAGATTCATTGGAACAACATTTTCCAGGTAGGCACCCACCAAGCAAGCCCACAATCGGGAAAAATTTTCACAAATACCAACATGAAGGAACATGCTTAAATCTAAACAAAGGTCGTTCGGGTCGTATGAGAAGCTTAAGAACAACAGAAAATATCGAAAATTTTCAGATGACACTTCTTCAAAATCCCCATGTACTAGTCAGAAAGAATGGGTTGCAATTGTCAAACTCATCATTTAACTACATTATTAAATATGGCATCCCTATAAGATGCATGCAAGACACCAGCTTCTTGAAACTGATTTTCGTCTTCGGAGACAATTTGAAGAATAGCTTCTCCTTAAACCTGCTCGTTTCTTGGAAAAAATTGTGACAAATGACAAATGACGAGGCAGCCTTTTTCATGAATGGAAAGGTAAATAACCATAACATTCGGCAATATGCGCCGCTGAACCACCCCCCAGCATTCAACTTTGACAGCAGAAAGTGTGTCTGTGCATCGGAATAAGCGGGAATGGCTATCTTGTCGGCCCATTGTTTTACGAGAATAACTTGAATGGTGCTGCCTACCTGAGCATGATCAACGAAAGGTTCTTCCAGAACTCCGCCAGATTTACGGCAATCAATTGAATAGACTTTAGTGGATTCAGCACAGCGCACCAGCTCATAAACAGCTTGCTGTAAGAACAAAACAAAGAAAAACGTTTGAGAACCACATTGTCGCGCTAACTGATGCAATTGAATGGCCCCCAAGATCCCCTGACTTAACACCGTACGATTATTTCTTATGGGGATATCTAAAGAATAAAGTGTATATTACTTCACCACAAAGCATCAACCAGTTAAGAGATAGTATCACACGTGAAGTCAATAGACTTAAGGAAAATCACAAGTTAATCAAAAAAGTTGTTCAATCAATGCGATCAAAGGTGCAACTGTGCTAGAAATGAAATGGAGGACATGTGAAAGGAAACGGTGCTTAGAAAATTAAAAAATGAATTTGTAGTACCCATATAAAGAGGTGTTATTGTTAAAAATGGATTTAAATATATTTGCTGATTTTAAACTTCGAAGTTTCATTATTTTACTTCCTTGCGCAAACATAATTTTGATAGCCCCCACTTAACCCATTAGTGTATCAATATCGCAAAAGAGAATTTAATGAAATTACTAAAATCGACAGATTAATAGTTGGTAAATTTGAATTTTTTTGCAGGACTCAAAAATCTCTAATAGGTTTTGAGTTATACAAATTCAAAGTACAGTTAACTTTTTTTCTGGGACACCTTGTATAATAGGTAAAATGGAAATAGAAAAGGATCCAAGGAAATTCTGGGGACAATACAGGAAATTACGCGGATCACAGCCAAAAGAAGAAATAAGCCTGAAAATACAGAACCAGATAGTAGAACAAAATGAGGAGCTTCAAGTACACTTCCGAACACACTGGAAGAAATTTTTTTTTAATTCACCGGAAGAGAACCAAGAATTCGACCAAAACTACGAAGAAGAAATCATACATAGCCTTGAAACACAGCGTGAACGTACTATACCGTTTAGAAACGTTGACGAACTAAGACACAATCCCATGGGGAAAGGAAAGCCTTTTACAATGGATGAATACCTGACAGCCTTAAAATCCTTTAAACAAAAGGCTCCAGGAAAAAGTAAGATATACAAAGCTCACCTAATCAATTCCGCAGAAAATGTGCACGAATCGATAGTGAAGATCTTCAATGCCTGCCTAAATATGGGATACTTCCCCAAGCATTTAAAACGGCAAAGATGATCTTCCTACCGAAGCCGGGCAAACCGAAACATCAAGTCGGAAGCTTCCGTCCGACCTCGCTCCTGGAATTTCAAGGTAAAGTCCTAGAAAAGCTCCTTAACGAAAGGTTGATCAACCACCTTAACGAAAACAACCTATACAACCCACAACAGCACGGGTTCCAGAGCAAGCGAGGGACAGGCACCGCGCTAGCAATCATAACGAAAAAATTTGCTACTGAAACAGCGCGAGGCAACAGAGTTGATATTGTACTCCGTGATGTTGCTAAAGCCTTTAACAAGGTGTGGTTGCCCGGCCTAAAAGCCAAAATCTGTGACCTTAATTTAGAAATAAACCTCTGCAAAACACTCTGCAATTATCTAGACGAGAGGAAAGCAGTATTGCAGATAAACGGCCAAACGGGTGTCCCACAGGGAGGCTACCTCTCGCCAACACTGTACACAGTGTACACCAGGGTCCTTCCGCTTCCAACCAATGAATGTGCGATGTATATACAACTAGCGGACGATATCACACAGATATCATGACAGAAAAAAACCCCAAGGACACCGCCCTAAGAACAGGAATAGAAATTAAAAACCTAAATGATTACGAAAAAGGAATAAAATAAAGACAAACAAAGATAAGTTCAAGTTAATACCCATTAATAGAAGGGAAGAAGCCACCCTTACGCGTAGATGGTGAGGCATATCCTTTCTCAACAGAAGGAAGTGTCCTCGGACTAAAATTAACAACGTCAGGCTATACATGCCATCTACCACAAAAAATCATCGAAGCAAAATCCACCTTATCAGCACTATACAGATTCAGACAACTATCAACCAAAAATAAAAGAAAATTATACCTGGCTTTAGTACAACCTAAGCTCCTATACCCAATGGACCGTAAGGTCTCCTAGGGTACTTCCTTTCCTTGTAAGCTACTATATCCAATAGTACCATTAAACGCATTGAGTATCTCTCAAATCAAGAGGATCCAAAGAGTCCAAAATCAAGCCACTAGATTCGTAACAAATACAAGAAGACTAGATTACATACCAGCAGAAGAACTCCACCGCAGATCTACTACAAAAAAGAGCAGGAAAACTGTAGGAAAAAATTAAAAATACAATACCCCAGAATATAATAGACCAAACCATCGTACAAGAAGAGGAGATCCGTCGTACGCACTATAAACAACGCTTCAACAGAAGCCTGAGAAAAACATTAACAAACGTCAATCCAATCTATAGGTAATAAACTATAGTACATAAATGTAACTACCAGAAACGTAACAACTAAAAAAGGACAACCGATTATGACTACCAACTATACAACTCAAATGAGAATCCCGATTAGAAACTAAAAGCAATTACTGACCATATTAAAAAAAATAATAAATAAATAAAATCAAATAAATATTAAATAAATAAATAAATACAAAAAAGCGAAAGCACCAAAAAATAAATGAAACAAAAATTAAAAAAATGATACAGACGCTCAATTGAGCAAAAGAAAACAAAGGCTCCAATGCTTAATATAACTATGTATTTCAAAAAACAAAATTATAAAAGAAAAACGAAAGCGTTAGCCAGGCAACCTGGCACAAATCTTTAACATCTTCACTTCATCATCTTCATCTATCATCCTACACACATTAAAATCCACACCAACACACCACACTTTAATTTCTATCTATCCTATCTCACTCTCTCTACACATTCTAACTTTATTCATTTTATGCTCTTATAATTCCATTTCTTTTAATTCCCTGAAGATGACCTAACACGGTCGAAAGACGTCTAGGAATAAAGCATTTCATTCGCGGATGTTTTTTCTCGCCTCGAAGATCCCGTTAAAAAAACTTGTAAGAAATATTAAGAAAAAACATATTAAAATTAATAACGCTGGTGAAAATTTATTGATTTCACTATTGGATCATGTTATTTGAGTCATGGCAATTATGTGTGAAAAATAATATCGCCTAAATGTCCGCCAAGACTTCGGCGGCACACCTCCACTCGATGGTCAAAATTTTTGATGACGTCTCTGCAGAGTTGCTCCTCGATCTCACCAATATGCCTTATTATCTCATCCTTCAGCTGTTGAATCGTTGTTGGCTTATTGGCATAGACCTTACTTTTGAGATGACTCCAAAGGAAGAAATCTAAAGGCGTCAAGTCACACGATCGTGGTGGCCAATTGACCTCGCTGTTTCGAGAGATGATGCGACCTGGGAACTTCTCATTCAATAAAGCCATTGTTGCATTGGCTGTGTGGCATGTGGCGCCGTCCTGTTGAAACCACAAATCTTCGAGATCCATAGAATTCAATTCAGGCCATAAAAAGTTGGTTATCATGGTACGGTATCGCTCGCCTGTCACCGTAACAGAATTCCCGTCATCATTTTCGAAGAAATACGGCCCAATGATTCTGCTAGCTTAAAATGCACACCAAACAGTGACCATTTGTGGATGCAGTGGCTTTTCAACAATCTTCCTGGGATTTTCATCAGCCCAAATGCGACAATTCTGCTTATTAACGAATCCACCAAGATGAAAATGGGCTTCATCGCTAAAGATGATTTTTGCGAAAAATCATCATCGGCTTGTCTTTGCTCGTGCACCCAATTGACGAATGTACGGCGCTTCAAATGGTCAGCAGTCTTCAGTTCTTGTGTAAATTAAATTTTGTAAGCGTGAAGAGACAAATCTTTTGTCAAAATTCGATGTAACGTTGTTGTATATGAATGGAAATGGTGGGTGAAAAAACATACACGGCGTTGTTGTGTTTATATCGTTTTGGGGATGTATATGTCTGTTATTAGTTGCCTAATGATCTTATTATTGGTATTTCTCTGTCTTGTTATTGTGTTTTTCCATTGGTTTGTACTATGTGATGGGCGTTCCCTTCGTATCTTTGTACCCTATATAAGGTTGTCTTCTCTATTTTCATGCTATTCCTTGAAAATGAACTTGCAAATATAGTTCGAAAGTGCTTTGATTCATCTTTTCATTTTCCTGTGGGTTAATTTTCATATTATTGCTTTCCTCACGGGCCACTTTGTGTTTTTTTATTATATATATATATATATATATATATATATATATATATATATATATATATATATATATATATATATATATATATATATATATAATTCTCCCATTTTCTTTCTTAAGCTTTAATGGACCACGTAATTAATTTCCTTAGCGTTTTTCTGGGTTGTGTTACCAGTTTTCATTTCTGTGGGCCTTTAAACGCCTTGACAGGTGTGACATCCAGAACCCTGCCAAGGCGACTGACAGCTCACCTTCAAAATGGCGCGATTAAAAAACATGCCCATTCTCATGGCACTACCCTAACCCGTGAAAAACTGAATCAGGACACCTCCATCATCCTGAGACTCCAAAATCGCAGAAGATTGCGGATGGCGAAAGCCGTCATCATTCAAATGAAGAAACCGGCAATTAACGTGCAACTTCAGCCGGAAACCATACTCCCGACATCTCGGCGTCCCCGAGTTGACCGCCGTTAAAAGAAACACGTTTTCAAACTTGATTTTCCTTTGCCGTCTTTGCCAGAGAACTAGATCGGAACGACAAATAGTCAGACTTTTTTTTAGGGTGAGAAAAGGTACGGCTCGCGGTTACTCCTCCCCTCTGTACCCCTCCCACGACCGGGGGGGGGGATGGGGCACAGAAGAGGAGGAGACCCGCGGCCGACTTGCTCTTGGAGAAACTCCCTACACTTCTGACTCTCAGTTCAAGTGAACCGATAGTGAAGTGCTCAATGAGAAATCCGGAACAAGCTTTAAAACAGGGTTTATAGCTGTGGGAGACGGAAAGTTTTGAGTCAAAAGAGGACAGATTGGCAAGGAGGCAGATTGAGCAACCTCGCTAGTCAAAGGTGGAAAGGGTGGAATACCCTTGCTCGAGGGACAAGGGGGACCTGCTGATTAACATGGATTCCGAATCACCGTCATGCATTTACTCATCATTCATCATGCTTACATCCTTTATCACACTTTAGCACCCATGTTCCTCATACAGAAGCGGGAGGACTGCCTAATCTCTGTTCCCCTTATTCTCTTCATCTTTCATTCATGTGTTTATTGTAGCATTCATGCCGTTTTTGAGTTATCTTAGCTCTGAGCTTTGTTTATGTATTGTCATGTTACTTGTTTTTACTTCCCTTACTTTGTTTCACTTTCTCTTGTTATGACTTTTTTACTTTAGTTTCACTTTGTTCACTTGTTTTACTATTAACTTCCACTTCACTATGATTTTTATTAAACTTTTTAATATAGTTCACTTATTACACTTTTAGTTCATTTTGTTCGCACTATTTTTGTTTACACTTTTGATCTGTGTTGTCTTCTTAGTCAGTTGTCTCTTCCTATTTAGGTTGTTTAAATTCGGTTATCTTATTAGGGTATCAATCTGGTGTCTTAGTTGGCTATTTCGTTGGTTGGGTTTGTATATAGTCGGGTGAGTATCTTTATCGTTATGCTTGTTCCTTCTCTCTTTTTTGCATTTCTACTTAAGTAAACATGAGAACCTCCTCGATTCTCAGCTGTTGTCTGCCGTTGGGAAATCGAGTGTTAAAGGGGACTCCAGCTCTGGCGTTCGTGTGCTCTGCAAATATCGGAGGTAGATCGTCTATCTTCCTCCATATTTTCTCCGCTCTGTTCCTGATATTGAGCGTTTCTAATCCTGCTTCTTGGTGTAGATCCTGTAGTTTTCTCCTCTCTCTCCTACGTGCGTTGGTGATTAGGTAGAGAGCTTTGTTTTGTATTCCTGGAGTTCCAATTTTTTATTCTTTGTTTCACCGTTGATAGGGGTTGGCGGGTATAGTAGTACCTCTCTTCCTAGTGCAAGATAGATTTTTCTTTTATTTTTCATGCCTAACCCTCTTAGATTGTACTGTAGGTTAAGCATCGGAATCGCCTTGTTCTTCCTCTCCGTTATATGTTGTTTGTAGCCTCTTTTTGTTATTCTGAGTCCTAGCACTTTGCCCTCACTATGATATCTGCAGTTCTGATCTTCAACTAAAATTTCATCTGTTTTTTTCCTGGAGATTGGGATCATTGCAAACTTCCTCTTGTTCGTCCTTATCTTCCAATCTCTTTCAAAGTTGTTGATGTTGCTGATTTCTAAAGCTGTTGTCCTTGCCTGAAAGCGTACGTTCCTGTACGGAGTGACGACGAGTTGGCTTATGTCGTCCGCGAAATGTATGTTTAGGCAACCAGGCATTATTGGTGGTGGCAGGTCTGCTGTGTATATTGAATACAGCGTGGGGCTGAGACAGCCCCCCTGCGGGAGTCCAGCTTCCAATTCGAATTCTGGTCCTGAATAACTATTGATCTTCACATATGCTCTTCTGTCTGCGACATAATCGCAGAGAATTCTCTCCAGATTGCTATTCATTTGGAGATTTAAGCTCTTATATTGCATTCCTCTGACCCAGACTTTGTCGAATGCTATTTCTACATCTCTCAGGACCAGATTGATGTAGTTATTCTCTGCTGCTTTGGTCTTTGCTATTTTCTCTGTTATTATGCCAATGCCATTGTGGTGTCTCCGCCCCTTCTGAATCCGAACTAATAATCATTATAAAGGTCATTTTCTTCAAGATATTCTTTTAGTCTTCTGTTAAGGATTTTCTCGAAGACTTTTCCCATGAAGTTCAATAGCAATATTGGCCGGTAACTGTTGAGGTGGTTTGGTGGTTTTCCTGGCTTTGGGACGAATATCATTTCCGCTAGTTTATAGCTATCAGAGAAGTAACCGGTGTTTAAGCACGCGTTAAAAATATTCTTTAATGCTCTGATAATTATGTTAGGTGCCTTGGTAAGATTAATTCTGGTTATTCCTGAGGGGCCTGGCGCTTTCTGTTTGAATGATTGTATTACACCTTTGATCTCTTCTGTTGTTATGTAGGCCTCTGTACCCAGAATTTCCTCCCTTTCTCGCTCTACACTTGGTGCTAGAGTGATCTTGTTTATGTTTTCTCGCAAGACTGTGTGGACCATTTCGTTTATATCTGCATTGAAGTCTTCGTCCTCCTCTGGTGTTATGGAGAACACTGATTTCCAGGGATTACGAAAAAGTTCTTCTGTGGTCTTCTCTTCTTGGATCTTTTCTCCCCGTTCATTCTTAATTGTTATTTTTTCTCTCGAGGGTCTGCCTTTAAGTCTATTTATTAGTCTTCAGCTCTCTTTTGGTCTTCTTTCTTCGTCTATTTTCTCTATTAGGCTATCCCATATGTAGCTTTGCTGTCCTTCTATGAGATGCCTCAGTTCTTCTCTCCGTCTTCTGATTTTTTCGTATCACTCTCTATTTGGTCCATGGGGAATTATTTGGTCTAGTATTCCTCTTAGTTGCCTATTCTTTCTCTTCATTTCCTCTGTCCATCGAGGATGTGGAAGAGTACGGTATCTTGTCTTTGGTATATATCTTTCGTCCGCCTCAATGATCGTTCTTGTTAATCTTGGGTTCTCCTCATCAGTATCTTCCAGGTTGGCGTCAGTGAGATCCTTTGGGACGAAGTTACTAAGATCTTGTGTGTAACCTGCCCAGTTGGCTCTCTTGTAGTCCTTCGTCGCCGTTACCGGTACCTGTATCGGGTATTGATTCATGAGGAAATGTGTTCCAACATGGTCGCAACATGCAAAGGTAACTGGTTGCATGTGGATGTTGTATGGCATATTGAAGCTACTTAGCACAACGTCTGGTTTTGTAGCTGCATTGCCTGTGACATATGTTGGAAAGTCTGCCCCTATTCTCTTGAAAATTTTTCTTTCCAACATCATTTCTAATTTGGCTCCTCTGTTGTTTTTGGAGCGGTATCCATTTGCACTGCACCTGGCATTGAGGTCTCCCATAAAGATAGTTGGGAAACCTTTGCCAAAGATTTTAAATAGGTTGTGCCGGGGAAGGTAATTTTTTCTTGGTGCTTGGTATCGCGTGGCTACTATTATTGACGCAAATTCCGTTTCAATTTTTACGGATAAGTAGACAATCTGAGCCTTCCAATTTTATATGTTTCTTGTAGCGCTTAGTTTTCCCTTAAAAATTTCCCCCGCCATGATTGGCCAATTTTTGTAATACTTATGTTCGCGTAGAAATACTATATATAATGTAGCAATTTTTGAAGCCGGATTTCTAAGTCCGCAGGGGTTTTAGCTGGCGGAGGAGAAGAGCCGTTCTACGCATGATAATAGAAATGTTTTTACCCTAAACCAATAAAAAATCCGACTAAGAAAAAGCTTACCTAACTATGAAACCTCACCGATTTCTACAAATTCACCGATGAAGACTCAAATCTACCGATGAAGACCGAAATTTACCGAAGAAGACACCCACGAAGAAACATAAAACACGAATTACACACACTATAAGATATAAGAAAAAACAAAGACTCTAAGCACAAAAAGAAAGTAATTATTACCACAACAGCAAATACGCATATCATATCCAAAGACATTAATTGATTTTGAAGACAAATGGCTTGAACGCCATATTATATATATATATATATATATATATATATATATATATATATATATATATATATATATATATATATATATATATATATATACACACTAACTCAAAGACAACAAAGGAACTACCAAACCAAAAGTACTTAAAAGCGATAGGCCTGACCACTAGGCTCCTAGCATCTCTTTGCACCCTTCCACACTTCTTTCTCTTTTCACCACTGGTCTACTTTCCGCTTATCTGTCCCACCCCCTTACTCTATCCCCTACCTCATCTACTCTTACAACACGTGAATAATTCCATTTCTGTTCATTCCCTGAAGATGACCTAACACGGTCGAAAGACGTCTAGGAATAAAGAATGCCATTCGCGGATGTTTAGTCTCGCCTAAAAGACCCCTTTAAAAAAACTTGTAAGAAATATTAAGAAAATACAAGTTAAAATTAATAACGCTGCCACAGCTGTGGACTTCAATAGAACCTGCATACAATATGTCCTTTTACCTAATTGTATATATATATATATATAATATATATATATATATATATATATATATATATATATATATATATATATATATATATATATATATATATAATACGAGAAAAGGACATTGGAAGAAGACTAGAATCAAAGAGAGCAGAGGGCGGCACAATTGAGGCAATCCTTTACCGAGAACACAGAGATAACGCCAGGGGAAAAAAGTTTTGAAATTCCTGGCCGGGACTCGAACCCGGGTCTGTTGATTGCCGGTCAGATGCTCTACCGCTGAGCTACCAGGCACAGTGACTCTACTTCGCCCAAAGCGTTACCCCATCAAAC
The DNA here is from genome assembly GCA_963969495.1 of Ceratothoa steindachneri. Lineage (NCBI taxonomy): Eukaryota > Metazoa > Arthropoda > Malacostraca > Isopoda > Cymothoidae > Ceratothoa > Ceratothoa steindachneri. Next base: position 28,636,230 of record OZ018336.1, read on the forward strand.
CCAGTATCTCTCTAAGCTAGGAACCTCCAAGGAATTTTTATACCACATCTTCTTACCCGCTCACAATTTAAAGGTTCATCCTCCATGTCACATACAAAGAAGAAGGAGCAAATGAAAGTTCTGTCTTCAAAATTGTTTTGAAAGGCAGAACATAAATATGGCGAAAGCCCTGTGGTGGTTGTTATCACCCGCAGAACTTGCATTTGCTACTTCTTCTATATATATATATATATATATATATATATATATATATATATATATACAGTCCTTGCTTAATTAGAGTCGAATATCTCGGGAACTACTCGACCGATTCGAATGAACCCAACGGCAAATCGATGGGGGATGGATAGCTCTATCCATATCTTTAAGAAAATCTAACCTAAATCAGTAAAGTAAGAAGAGGACAGACGGGCGATGAAAATATTCGTTAAAAGAAAAAATTACCGGCCGATCGAGTCGAACCCCTGATAATAGTTTAAGGGGTCTGTCCAGACCCCAGAAATGAGTCAAGTTAGGGTTAAGTTTCCCGTCTGCTGCGTTCTTCATAATTTTCGCCTTTGCTCCCTTCTTTCTCCCCCACTATGTTTGATAGGGACTCAATCCTCTCACTCTACTCTTTAAATTATCGACTTTCGCCAGCTACATACGCGAAGATAAATGGAGCTGGTATCCTTGATTCTCGCCCGACTAGGAGGGGGCCGAGACTTTCGGCGTCCCATAGGAACCTCTTTCGCCCTACCATTCTTACTTTATCCAACACCTCCAAATATCCCCCTTCATCCTGTGCTCATCAGCAGGCGCTGTCGGTGTCTCTTCCGAACATTATGAGCCTGACCAATAAGTCGGAGTATGTCCATGAACTCATTGTTCGCACTAGGGTTTCCTTCCTTGGCCTTACAGAAACCTGGCTCGAATCTGATTCTGGTTCATACGCTGCCCTTGCAACCCCTCCGGGTCATTCTTTCCTGCATGTTCCTCGGAACCACCGTGGATAGGTAGTTGCACTGATTTCCAACTCATCCTTCTCTCTGAATCTTCTTCCCTCCCCCCCTCTAGCCTCATTTGAGGCTCTCATTGCTGCCTCACGTGCTGTGCCCGCTCTGACTATTGTGGTCCTTTACCGCCCCCCTCCCAGCTCGTCTCTGGCCTCATTTCTCGAGGACTTCAGTAATCTACTCTCCGACCTATCCTCTACTGGTTCTCTTCTTATTTTCGGTTACTTCAATCTTCCTAGCCACAGAGACTTTTCGTGGATTCATTGATATCATCCACCTCTTATCTCTTACACAACAGGTGTCATCCCCAACACACATACATGGTAAAACCCTGGACTTAGTCATCTCGAACCTCCATATCTCTAATTTAACAGTAACTGACCTTTCTAATACGATTTCCGACCACTTCTTGGTCAATTTTAAATTCTAAATTTCCTACCACATACCTCCTCGCTCGTTCCTCTTATCGACTATCGTCAATTGATGCTACTTGTCTCTTTAACGACGTTATTTCTGCCCTACCTGCTATTGATACTACTGCTTCACCTGACCAAACCTTAAACTTTCTGCACCAGTCATTACTCGCCTGCCTTGACGTGCACGACCCCCTTATCACTCGCCCTTTCAAACCGCCATCACCGCGCCCCTTGGTTCACCATGGAACTCCTTCGTTCAAGGAGGTCCTTACGCGCCCATGAACGATGAACGTGCCCTTCGTAAAGCACGCTACATGGGCAGGACACGGCCCCCCTCTCACTTGCCTATCACCTTGCTACTTCGACTTATTCTTCCAAATTAGAATCAGCGCGTGAGGCTCATTCACGCAAACTTGTGTCTGAGAGCAAGAATGACCCCCGGACTATCTTTCCTCTCCTGTGTCGTCTTTTCTACCATCAACCCCTCTACTTTTTCTAAATTTTTCTCTGATAAAGTTATTAACCTTCGCGCTGTACTACTCCAGTCACACTTCACTTGCCACAAGGCTGGTTCCCTCTTCCTTCAAACATGCCTCAATTCGTCCTATCCTTAAAAAAAACTACACATTAACCCCTCTGAACCATCTAGCTATCGCCCTATCTCAAGAGAGTAGTTTTCTCTCGCCTTAATGACCATATTTTTAACTGCAATATCGATGAAACGTACCAATTGGGGTTCAAAGCGAATCACTCTGCTGAAACCGCTCTTCTTAATGTTTCAGACGGTTTACGTAGAGCTGCCGATAGGGGTTGTACGTCATTCTAGTGCTCCTAGACCTCTTCTCTGTTTTCGACACCGACTACAATGTCCTCCTTGATTGTCTTCAAACTTTCCTGGGTCTCTCGGGCACTGCACTTGATCGGTTCCGCTCATACCTCTTCCCCCGCCTTCAGTCGGTCTTGCTCGATAACCTTTCCTCCGAGCCCGCGCCCATTCATTTTGGCGTGCCTCAGGGCTCAGTCCTTGGTCTCATCCTCTTTCGCATCAACTTACTTCCTCTTGGCTCTCTTCTTCGTGATTTGGACCTGTCCTTCAACCTCTATGCAGATGACACCCAGATATACATTTCCTCATCCCCTGTCTCCTTCTCTTAATCAATTACCAAGCTCCTTTCAACCTACACCTCCATAAACGAATGGCTGTCTGCCAACTTTCTCAAACTTAACCACGATAAAACTGAAGTTCTCCTTGTTGGTACCGCTTCGATGTTGGAGAAATCTAAAGCTCTCTTCCCCTCCCTTAACCTTGGGGAAACCAATGTCGCTTTCTCTGATACCATCAGTAATCTTGGTGTTATTTTCGACGAGCAACTCTCGTTTAAACCGCACATCCATCGTATCTGTAAGTCTTCCCTCAGTTTCCTCCGCAACTTCTCACGCGTTCGATCCCATTTTGATCGACGAAGCCTTAAGACTGCTACCATGCCTTCGTTACATCACGCTTAGACTAGTGCAATTCTTTTCTAGTGAATCTCCCTTCTTCGTCACTTCGCCCCCTACTAGTTCAAAACTAAGCTACCCGGCTCCTCCTTCACCGCCGCTATAAAATTCTTCTCATCACCTATAAGGTCCTAAACCTCGAGGCTCCACCTTATATATCGTCTGCCCTCTCCCGTCGTCAAACTCCTCGGGCACTCAGGTAAAACCTCGATCCCCTCCTGAACACTCCTCGTTCTGTCGTCTGCTCGATGGGAAACCGTTCCTCCTCAGTTTGTGCTCCTAGACTCTGGAATGCTCTTCCTGCCGAAGTCCGATCCTCTCCCTCCCTGGTTAGGTTAGGTTAGGTTAGGTTAAGTAGTTAAACCTGTACTTTTTTCTATTTCCTACAATATTTAATATAACATACTCCTGTTTTAATTTCACTTTTTTATTTGTCCTTTGTGGTATTATAGGGTACGAACCATGGTAATAAAAATGTAAGTTTTGAGTTAAAAAAACTTTTTATTCTGTTGTTCGAACAAAGAATGTAAAAAATAAGAAAACCTTTTTTTATTTTGTTGTTCGAACAAAGATTGTAAAATCGTACATTCGAACCAAAAAAATAAAACCTTTTTTATTCTGTTGTTCGAACAAAGACTAAAATCGTACATTCAAACGAAAAAAAATAAGAAAACCTTTTTTATTCTGTTGTTCGAACAAAGACTGTAAAATCATACATTTGTACTAAAAAAAATAAGAAAACCTATTTATTCTGTTGTTCGAACAAAGACTAAAATCATACATTTGAACTAAAAAAAAATAAGAAAAACTTTTTATTCTGTTGTTCGAACAAAGACTGTAAAATCGTACATTTCTACGAAAAAAATAAGAAAAGCTTTTTATTCAGTTGTTCGAACAAAGACTCAAATCGTTCATTTGTACGAGAAAAATAAGAAAAGTTTTTTATGCTGTTGTTCGAAAAAGGAGTAAAATCGTACATTTGAACGAAAAAACTACGAAAAATATATTTTAGGCCGTTGTTCGAACAAAGACTGTAAAAATCGTACATTTGAACGAATAAAACTACGAAAACCTTTTTTTTATGCTGTAACAAAGACTATAAAAATCGTACATTTTAACGAAAAAAACGAGAAAACCTTTATTCAAGTTGTTCAAAAAGAGACTAAAAATCGTACATTTGAACGAAAAATAAGAAAAAACTTTTTTATGTTGTTCGAACAAAAACTAAAAATACTACATTTGAACGAAAAAAAATAAGAAAACTTTTTTGTTAAAAAAATGGTACATTTGAACGAAAAAAAAATAAAAAAACTTTTTTTAGGCTGTATTTCGAACAAAGACTGTAAAATCGTACATTTGAACGAAAAAAATGCGAAAGAACTTTTTTATCGTACATTTGAACGAAAATAATAAGTAAACCTTTTTTATGGTGTTGTTCGAACAAACGCTGTAAAAATCGTGCATTTGAACGAAAAAATATACGAAAAACCTGTTTTTATGCTGTTGTTTGAACAAAGAGTAAAATTGTACATTCGAACGAAAAAATAAAACCTTTTTTTTCTGTTGTTCGAACAAAGACTGCAAAATCGTACATTCGAACGAAAAAAATCTCGTTCTTAAAATATACGGTTATGGAAAATGAGAAGAATATTATTACAAAATAAAAGAAAAAAATACATAAAAAAAAAAAAATAAATCATTCAATATTCCTAATTTTTCCCAATTTTATTTGAAAATATTGTGATAATTTTTATAATCATTTAAAGTTGACTTTGCAAAATCATTGTTTACAATAAATAGAGGGAATGTTTTGAGTCGATCATGCCTTGTTTTAATCTTCAAAAATGGAAAATGATTTTCCATAAGAAGATCGAAGTAATTGTTCATACAAATAAACGCTTCATAATTATTTCCATCTAAAATTTTATCATCAAAAAACGCTTCTTGATCCTTGTTTTCAGATATATCGACCATCATATGAATATGATAACAAACAATTTGTAACAAAAAATATTTCTAGTAGATGCCTTATTAAGTAATTTATCAACAATTTTATAAACTGAACAAGCTATGTCCATACGTCACTTTTATACTTTATGCGAAACGGCATAAAAATATATTCATTAAATTTTTTTTCTTGAACTAGATATTTTTAATTCTAATTTGAAATATTCGCTATTACCAGTAGTATTAATATAGTCAAAATCAAAGTTATGCTTCTAAATCGGTATGAGTATTAACCTTTGGAAAAAATTATCAATCAAAGTATCTATATTAGGTAGAATTTCTGTTAATTTTGTCCTTAAAGAATTCAATCCTTTGGCAGTTTCGAGCATTAGTGGCTTTTTTTTTCCGTCGCCTTTTATCATTAATTGAATATAATACGTAAATAACGTATTTAAAGATGATCCAAGGATTTTCTCGATATTAATTTTCAGGAATTCTTTATCACTTTTTATACGTTTTGGTATTATCGATTACCGATTTAATGTTATTTTCATCCTCTCGCATTATTATTTCATCCTTAAAATCACGAATTATTTCATCTTCTTCCTTCTTATTTTCCGATAAACTCTTTTGATTTGGTCTTAATTTCATCTAAAACGTTTTCTATTTTTTATTCTTTTTTATTTGTCATCTTATCAAAAAATTAAATATCAATAGTCTATCTTGCAAAGCAACGTCAACATCAAATTCAAAAGAATTTCCGATCACCATCAAAATGCAACTTATACACTTTGACACCGGTTCACTATATGTACCCCGCATTTCTTTAAACATGTTCGGTGAAGCCACTGTTTGTAATAGATTATTTGGCATCGTTTTTCTACTTGATTTTTCTTTATTATTTACATTATTTCTAGTTTTCGAGGCAACAATATAAGGTTTTTGCTATTATCATCATCATTCTCCAAATTAATGATTTCAATTTTTACATCGATATCATTTATACTATGTTCCGAAGATAAATTTTGAATTTTCTTGTGGTCGCTATTTTCATTGATGCATTTAATTTCAGTAATTATTGCTGAGTACTTATCATTACCTTTTAATTTACATTCAAGATATTTTTCTTTCTATAGTTAACTTATGAATATCATACCGCCAATCTGCTTAGTTTTTGTTATAACCACTGAATTTCTCTTGTTTCTAATATTTAAAAAAAAATATTCTCCATTTCTTCCTTATTTTTGTCATCACCAACGTTATCAGGTTGCTTGATATAATTAATAAATTCATTACCCATAGTAAATATTACATGTTTACTAAAATTTATCATATTTTCAGCGGTTATTTTTCTCTCACTGGATTGAATTTTAATATTTTCTGCTCCTAGTGTCTTTTGAAATTCAGTAAATAATTATTATAATTATCATCACCACTGACTTCATATTCTTCCAAATTTTCATTTTCTTGATCGTCATTAACTTTTTGATAAAACAGCGAATCCGTTTTAGATGTTAAGACAAGAAAATTATTATCTGAAGCAAAATCAGAATATTTTTTAAAGATCAATTCTCTTATATACTTGAAGCAAGAATACGGATTGCTATTTTTATTTTGAATAACTTCATTAAAATGAATTAAAGTTGTTCCCAAAAAGATTTTATCGAATAGAAAAGCATTTATTTCTTGATTTTGATTTACTTTACTTCTATTTTGTAGTAAGGGGTCAGTTTATTCGCGTTTGCATTGTCTCCACAGGACATGAAATGATTATTCAAATTATTTTTTTTTCACTGTAGCTTCGTCGAAAACCCCAGCGAGATAATGTCCAAGAAATCCAGGTTTAACAGTTGATGATGATAAATTAGAACCGGTCGTATTAAATACATTATGTGTTGTTGTAAAACTTGAACCGAACAAATTCTTCAGTATCAAATTGCTATAAACTGACTTTCCTTCGTTTCCGTATACACCAATTAACATGAAGATAGTTTTCAGACATGTGACTTGTATAAATTAAATGGTTGAGAAATTCATTATCGCATGTAGAAATTATCAATAAATAACCAACAGCTATCATAATATGGTGTATAAATATGATGATTTCGTCCTTTTATCAATTGATTTAAATAAGCAAATTTATTTTTATATTTTTTAAATAATTTCTTAGCAATTTCTTGCATTTCATTTCACGACGCACGTGTATTCATTCCACGATAAAATGCAAGTATACATATTCCTTGAAATATTTCATCTCCATTCAAAAACATGTCACTATTTGTAATATATATCTTAGTTATCCTGCAATCTAAACTTATTACCAAGTTTTCTTCCAATTGACAAATCATATTAGTATCATCATCAATAATCACATCAGGTTTATGCGATAAATGAAATTTTCCTTCATTAAACTTTATATTCGAAATAAATATACACTCGTTAGAATGAGGAACATTTCTATGATGATTATGGAATATATCCACAATATTCCTTTTATTCGAATATTTAGAAATTACCTCGAGATTTTTTATCATGTCAGAAAATGTTTCTCTATCAGATACGATATTTTCTTGAAAAAGACTTAAATTCTATTTAGTTTGAATCTCAAATCACATTATCATCTTTATGATTTTTAAAAATCGCCATTTTGGGGGTAAAAAATTCCATGCGATCGACCGAAGATTCTATGTACACAAAAATATTCTGTTATAGTGTCCCTTTTTATACGAATAATCGATGATTTCATTTCTGTATATTCCAAAAGTTTTCTTTTAAATTTTTTTATTTTTTCATCTTTTGGGGGAGTTAATATTGTGCCCTTATATTTCTTTGCCTTGTAGTTATTAGATGATTTGATTTTCTTTAATATGATATCTAATGGATAGAAGGCAGTGGAGATGCCCAGCCTCCTCCGACCTTCATGAAAGAACAATTCAGAATCAGTCCCACTAGATAGGAGAAAGAAGAGGGGGAAATAAAAAGCAGTAAAAGAAAGTAATAGGGGAAGGGCGAAGGGTATATTAAACATCTAGTTCGAAGCACCAGGGAAACCCTAAGAGCCTCTATCAGAAACAGCACGGTTTCAGGAAACCATAGATGCACCACACTCGTCACCAACCTACAACATAATCAATGGCTTCATCCATCTCGAACCCCCTCACGTACATTCCTTGTCGCAATAGGCATAAAGAAAACCTCCAACAGGCTAACAAAACATCTCAGCACACAAATCCTGTACACCAACCTCTCCTATAATAACAAAAAGTGGCTATTAAACTTTCATCTTTGGCAGGCAGGCCAAAGTCGTACAACCGACCACTCCACAATGGCGTCCCACAAGAAGCCATCCTCTCATACCTACTATTCACACATGACATTCCATAACCTCAGCACAACACCCCTCAATCATTACAACAAGCAGGACACTCCAACAACATATACACACACTAAAACTGCAAGACCGCGTTAGCAAACAAATTGAGTAACGCTTTTCACAACAACCTACTACGAATCGAATCAACAGTCTCAAATCAGACTAAATGGACAATACCTTCTACTAAACAAAAAAACACCCTCTAAGGATTCAAACTTGACACACTACATGACATTTAAATCCAACAGCAACCATTACAAGCTAGGTCACAACGAAAATCAACGCCATATCAAACATTATATTTGGGTAAGAGAAAGAGCCTACCTCTATACAAACAATTCATCCATACACCACACCCAACACGTCACCTTACCACAGCCAGATATCACATGAACAAACTCCAAACCACACAGAACAATCACAGGATGCACACGCAGCATTCCAACCACACACCAACATGCTGAAACAAAAATGCAGTTGGAAATGATTGGAACAATAACACTTCAGTAGAGCACTGCCCCCTCTCCGATCCACCACTCAGATGCAAGAAAGAAGCCACATCACACTACTTTCAACACTTCTACAATAACTTCCTTCCCCGACCACCAAAACTTAACTTAATCAAACACATCCATACCACCAAACATCATTCTAAACGAGCCTTCCCCAGTAATAACCTAGTCAGAGAAATTATTACATAGAACACAGTGCTCATTTCTCACCTCTAGTCAGGTCAAACCACAAACAGAATCAACCAACACAAACATGTACCAGATGACATGGAACACCTGCTTTTAGACTGCCCACACCTCTCATAAGAACGCGCTACACACATCTCTTGGGGACCTGTGGACCCACCTAGGAAGCGTGGTGGGCTTTCTAGGAGCCGCTCACCTCGCAGAAGAGAGGTAGGGGGCCGGCAAGTAAAGTCTTGCCTTAGAAAAGGTTTACAGATGCACGAAATGCTGGATCATGGTGAACCCCGCAGATCAGCGGAGCTCGTCCTATATCAAGGGCTAAAACAAGCCTCATTTGTCTAGAAATAGCATCCAATAACACGAACCATGAAAGATCGAGATTCACTTTTTTTTGCGGTAGACAGCCGCCTTTCGCCAATACACTTATTCAAAAACCATTCAGGAGTGATACACACTTCAACAACCTAACATTTACAAGTTGCCTACAAAATGGGTTAGGCGTTTCAATGACCCTGAACTACATGCCACATCCCCCTCGTTAGGCCCCATCATTTTGTCCACGCACAAGATCCTTCATAGTGATTAAATCAACCCTTTCTCTCTCTCCCCAAATCATTCAACGGTCTATCCTTTACGTCTTCCAACCCTTCTCACTCGTATCTTATCTTCACAAGTTTATCTCGATCCTTTCTTCTTCCATTTACATACCATCTCAGAATACCCTTCGCCCCATAAACAGTCGCTCTTGAGTGTATCCACCGTCCGCGACCCTCAACGTTGTCCATTATCAATCAACTGCCGCACAACAAAAGTCGGCGAAGGTCTCTCACATTCTTCCTTCCAATTATTACTTCTCCAGCTTTTCTTTTTTAACATTATTAGCGCCCATCTGGAACAAGCCCCCCCCCCCGTGTCCCATTCCACACACTCGCCATACCTGGTTCTATTCACACTCGGCAGACTATATATTTGGGGTGTAATGGGGCAGCCACATACTACAGGATGGCTTCATGCACCTGGGGAGCACCATTCACCCAACTCTCACTTGTGGCACCAAGTAGTTGCTAGTCTAGGGCACCGGCCACAAACTGGACAACCATCTTTGCTGATGGGCTGAACTAAGTGGGGGAAGCCATGGGGGCTATTGGTCCTATGGCATTTTGTCTTGCCAACTCTACTAAATGAAGTCTAAAGCAGCAAGCTGGGCATATATATTTTTTTTGATTAAGGGGCTATCTGGCGACTGCCGACTTAGGCATAAGTTGCCGTAAACAAACAGCCTAGTTCTAGGCTACTTTAAAATAATAATTTTAACAGAAACAACAATAAAAAGAAATAACAATAACAAAGCAATAAAAAAACAATAACAAAAACAACAACAATAAAACCGGGTTAAATGAAAGGGAGAAGGCCGGCCTCCCCCCAAAAGTCAATAAGTTCACCAGTCATGATGCACGCACTCGTCCCGAGTACAAGGGACAGGCGGTAGCGACCCCGCCCATCCCGGTACCGAGACAGGTATCGTGCGCGAAGATCACCCAGACTGGGACATTCGACAAGAATATGCCGAACAGTCTGGGGGACGACGCAGTCGTTGCAATAGGGCGCATGCGAGCGCTCCATCAAGTAGCGATGCGTCACACGAGTGTGTCCGATTCGAAGACGACAGAAAGCAACCTGAAGCCGCCGCGGCATTGGGGTATAGGTCCATGGGAACAGTCGCGGCGCAATGGCACGCAACTTTAAGTTCCCTTCGACCGTCTCCCATCTTCTTTGCCAAGCAGTCCGAAGAGCTGCCCGTATTCCTGCCATGTAGTCGGTGTGAGGAAGAGAGAAACGCTGGTCCGGTCGCAGAGTCCTCGCGGACTCTTTGGCGCGCTCATTCCCCGCAATTCCTACATGTCCAGGAACCCAGCAGAAGATAATCTCGACATCTGCCCGGATCGCCAAAACCGTGGCGTCACGGATATCGCGAACCAGGGGATGCGGAGATTCCAATGCCCCGAGAGCACTCAGGGCGCTTTGTGAGTCGCTATAGATCACAATCCGGTCTCCGAACCGGGCACGTCGCGTAATCTCCCGTACCGAGTGGTGTATTGCCACCAGCTCGGCCGTGAAGACAGACGCAGCACCTGGTAGAGCCCCGCTGACTTCAAACAGAGGGGATACGGCGTGGAAGCCGACCCCCTCTTGGGACTTGGAGCCATCCGTATACACTGGCACGGTTCCAGCGTGACACGATGTGTGCTCCAAAAAGGTCGAACGCAATACTCCCGGCGCAGTACAAGCTTTGGGAGCAGAGGCGTGGCGACAAATAGTCAAATGTGGTACCCTCCAGGGTGGCGTCCTGGGCAAAACCAGGGGCGCCACCGGCCCGAGAGCGATATCTACCTCTCGAAGGAGTTTCCTGGCCCTAAACCCAAAAGGCTTAGGGTATGACTGGCGTCTCTCGACGGCATAGGCACCATCGAGATCAGCTGCGGATGCAGTGAGAGCTGTTGGCGACTGAGGGAGGCACCGGGCTCGCGCGTACAGTCGAGTGATACACTGCACGCGGCGTAGAGCGAGTGGCATCTCCCCAGCATCGACCAACAGGCTCTCAATGGGAGAAGTGCGGAAGGCACCGGTCGCAAGGCGAAGGCCGGTGTGGTGGATCGAATCCACCTTCCGCAATAAACGCTCGGCTGCGGATGCATAAAACTCGCATCCGTAGTCGAGCTTCGAACGAACAAAGGATCGATAAAAAAGTAAGGCAGTAGCCCTATCAGCGCCCCAAGCGCTGAACGTCACGGAACGGAGAATGTCCATGGCGCGGGTACAAGAGACCCTAAGGCTGCGAATATGAGCCTCCCAGGTGAGGCGTCGGTCGAATACAAGACCAAGGAAACGGTGCGACTCAACCACATCCAGGCGCACCTCATTAAGAAACAAATCTGGGTCGGGGTGAAGCCGTGGATGGCGGCAGAAGTGCATCACCTTAGTCTTGGCCAAAGAAAACCGAAACCTGTGCGCTTCGGCATAGCGAGAGACGCGGTTCAATGCCTGTTGGAGTCGACGCTCTAGAGTTGGCATCTGGGCCGCGCCAAAAGAGATCGAAAGGTCGTCCATGTAAAGCGTAGCGAGAACATCTTCCGGCAGCACCGAGGTGATGCCGTTGATGCTCAGGGCAAAAAGTGTGACACTGAGGACACTTCCCTGCGGGACACCCTCTTCCTGCTCCTTTGGGCCGGAGAGGGCTCCCCCCACCCCTACGCGGAATCGACGATCTCGCAAAAATTCAGATATAAAAATTGCGAGGCGTCCCCTCGCCCCCATCGTGTGGAGAGTCTCCATGATACCGTATCGCCATGCGGTATCATAGGCCTTCTCCAGATCGAAAAAGACCGTGGCGTAGTGCTGTCTACGAAGGAAAGCCTCGCAGACGGCACTTTCCAGTCGGAGCAGAGCATCCGACGTGGAGTGGAACTTGCGGAAGCCGCACTGTGCGGAAGACAGATGGCCTCCACTGTTCAGGAAAAAGGCTAATCTAACATTTACCAATTTCTCCATCAACTTGCACACGCAAGAGGTTAGAGAGATTGGGCGGAAACCGGTCGGAGTAGAGTGATCTCTCCCCGGCTTGCGAAAGGCGAGCACAGTAGCGATTCGCCAGGAGTCTGGGAGAAGACCTTCCACCCAGATCCTGTTGAACAAATCTAACAGAAAGGCCATGCCTCGCTCACCTAGATGTCGAAGCATGGCGTACGGGACATCGTCCGGACCATGGGCGGTGTCCGCGCACGAAGCGAGAGCGGAATGCAACTCGCTTACAGTAAACTTGTCGTTGAAGGGTTCTCCGACTCTGGAGGTAAAGTCCAGCCGGCGGCCTTCCGCGACATCACGACGTGCATTGAATGCTGGCGGAGCAGCATCACGGCTAGAGAATGCAGAAAAAGCGGTCGCGAAGGATTCCGCCACGGACGCGGGGTCCGAGATTGCGGTCCCATTCTCCTGGAGAACAGGAGGGGGGTCCTGCGAGAACTTGCCCCGAATCCTTTTGACTCGCTTCCACACCTAAGCTAAAGGGGTCTTCCCGTTAAGTGAAGACACGTATGCCCGCCAAGAAGAGCGGCGGGCGTGCTTCGAAATATACCGCAACCTAGCCCTAGCCCGACGAAATTCAGCGACAGTGAAATCGTTCGGGCGGCGCTTATAGCGCATGTAGGCATAACGCTTCTGTTTGAGGGTCGTCTCACACTCGGCCGACCACCATGGGAGTGGTCGGCGTGCAAAACGGCCAGACGTCCTAGGAATAGTAGTCAGGCCCACGGCGATGAGGTTGCCGGAGAAGAACTCAACGGCCTCATCTACCGACCTAAACTCCTCGACTGAGATAGAGAATTCAGTCATTTCCTGAAATGCAGGCCACCGCGCCCGCGCCAAGCACCACCGAGGTGGTCTCTCAGGCGGCAGTTGCCCTGAAAATGATATTTGAATGGAAAAGTGATCACTACCATGGAGGTCATCGCCCCCCCCCAATCAAAATCAGGCTGTGCATCCGAAGAGCACAAAGATAGGTCAAGGCAAGAAAATGAAGCGTTTCTCGGACAGTGATGCGTAAACTCATCCACGTTTAGGACACCCATCTCAAGCTCTTCGATCAGATCGGCAAGGACTTGTCCTCTGGGATTTATGGAGTAATCTCCCCAGAGAGGATGCCTGCCGTTCAGATCTCCAAGCAAGAGATAGGGCCTCGGCAACCGTGCCACGACGCGGCGGACGAGGCCACCGTGCCACGACGCGGCGGAAGTCCCCCGCGTCGAAGTCAGCTGACGGTGGAATGTACGCAGAAATGATAGTATACCTCCTATCCAGGTGCAGCTGCACAGCCACTGCCTGAAAGGAGGTATCTAAAGAGAAAGGAAGAACGGAGACATCATGCCGGGTGTAAACCGCGCATCTCCCAGCCCGGCCATCCCGCGGTGGTGGGGTCGCAAGACCCTTGTACCCCGGGAGGGCGGGCAGGGGGCACGCGCCTAGCATGGTCTCCTGCAAAAAGATAGCTAACGGGGAGCGGGACGAGACGAGCCTCCGCAGCTCCTCCCAGTTGGCCCGGAGTCCACGGCAATTCCATTGAAGGAATATGCCCTCCAGGCCTAGCTCGGAGGAGACGCGGGGGGCCTCCTCGAACTGAAGACCCTCACGGGAATGGCCGTACGCTTCCCGGGGGCAGAACCCCGGGCGCTGTTGCCGGACAAAGCGCTGTCGCCTTCGAGGACTTATTGGGGGAGGTTGGGCTCGCCATGCGAGTCTTTTCCTCTCTCCGCCTCGAAACCTTAGGCGGGCGCTGCGGCTTCGGAGGCGGGGGACCCTCTTTTCGAGGAACCACCGTCTCCGAGCCACTCGCTCTACCTCGGGGCGTGGGCGAAGGAGCCGAAGCTCCTTTGTTGCTGTCCTCCTTTCGGGGGACAGCTTTAGGAACCCCCGAAGATGGCCTAGCGACCATCTTCAGGGGTGTTGCCTCCTGTGAGTCTAACGACTCGGTGGAGGCGCGTGGCCGTTTCGCCTTGCGGGAAACGGTCACGCTGGGGGAAGAGGGGGGAGCCCTGGTTTTAGCCGGGGCTGGGTATGAACCCTTTTTGCCGCCAGCTTTACCAGGGGAGCGCCCGGGTTGGGTAGAGCCCGCAGAAAGGCTCCGAATGGGCGCGGAAACAACCGTGCTCGTTGGCCTGGATGGGCCAGGAGCAGAGGGTGCCTTTCTAGCTACTGAGGCATATGACGTCCCAGGCAGAGCTGGGCGCGCCAGGACCAAGTCCTTAGCCTCGCGGAATGAGAGTCTATCCTGGGCCTGAACGGCCAGGATTTCTTTCTCCCGGAGATATGCACCACATTGCTTCGAAGAAGCAGGGTGCGGCTCTCCGCAATTGACACACTTGGCCACACACGATTTGGACTTATCGTGTGCGACCTTGGAGCAATTTACACATACTTCGGGTGACCCCGACTTTGCACGTCTACATGAGCGATTCGTATGGCCGAAGCGGTGACAGTAATAGCACCGCCGCGGAAGTGGCACGAATGCCTTCACGCGGTAGCGGTACCAACCGGCACGCACCGACTCAGGGAGCTTGTCACAGTTGAACGTGACGAAGAGTGTAGGGGTGGGTCTCGAGGCCCCTCCCTGTTTTCTCATCACACGTTCGACCTTGACCGCCCCATGGTCGGCCAGCTCTAGGGTGATGTCCTCAATGGAGTAGTCAACGAGTTCCCTCGCATAAACTACTCCTTTTACAAAGTTCATGGTAGAGTGCGGCGTCACACTCACCGGGGTGCCATGAAGTGTCCGAAGAGCACTTATCTTGGCCGCCTCGGCGGGATTCGCCAGAAGGCTCCCGTCCGAGAAACGGGTCACCTTCGGCTCTCTACCAATTGCACTAGCTAATCCTCTCCTCTGATGGATCATGTTGCCCTTGGACAACAGGGTGCCATCAGTGGAGCGAATAACGAGGAAGCGTTTGAAGCCAGCGGGCTCGAAAACGCCAGGTAACCTCTAAATGAGGGGCCCCGATGTCATCGAGGCTCCGCCTTGTGCACTCTTGGTCTTAGTCAGGGGCTCCGCACACGAGGGGTGGAGGGGCTGGATGTGCCGATCTTGGCTTGGTCGCCTACCAAAGTGGCAGCAGACCTATCCGTCCCCGCAGCCCCCGCGGATGGAGAGGAGCCCCGAGTCTTCTTTGTCTTTCTAGTCTTTTTCTTTTTTGGAGAGGAGGGCGGGGAATGAACCCGCTTCTCACCTCCGCCGGCAGAAGCCCCCACGCCAGATGGGCCGGCCTCAGCCAGGTCCCTCTCCGAAATGGAGAAGTTCCTGGTAGTCGTGGGGGCACCTGTCGGAGGAGATCCCTCCCCTCCTTGTATTGCCTCGGAGCCCTCAGCCGTTTGAGGGGGAGCTTGCATAGGGGCGGACTCGGGTTCGGTGCTTGGCGCCGAGCCCGGATTCCCCCCCATGGAAGGCCTTACCCTCTGAGGCTGGGTCTCCTCAAGGACCATGTCTATCATAGGAGGGGCCTCCAGTTGGCCATCCCCTCCCAGGACATCGCAGGTTCCCTTGGCAGCGTCAAAAGTCATTTGTGGGGAGGCACAAGCCTTAACCCCGGCAAGGTTTAATATCCTTGCCAGCAGGTCTTTTGAGGGAAGCGACCGAAGGGGCCTGGCTTCCCTCTCCCCCCTAAGGGGGTTTGCCCTACCGAGCCGCTTACAAGAGGGGCGGTCGGCAATGGGCTGCCTGCTGGCTTTCTTGGCAGTCCCCTTAGAAAGAAAAGGAGGGACTGCCGCTGGAAATAGGGAGGTGCCCGAAAGCACCTCGAGAGAAGGGAGTGAGGGGAAGTCCCCTACACCCGTAGGCGTAGGAGAGGAGTAAGCCTCCTCTCCGGTTAAAGAAGTATGGAGGGTCCCCTGCGCAAGCACAAGGGGGAGGACCTCCATTTTTTTGGTGGAGCTGCCCGAGGGCGGCTCCGTTGTTCTTGGGGAAGTTGGGGGTTGGGTTTTTTTTTTGATAATCATCATTGGGCATGGTGACCCTCTTATTTACACGGGACGCAACAGCTCACCACCTCTCACAGTTGCCCGCACTGCAAGAGGTGCTTGCAGGCCCGGCAGAGCCAGGCGCCGCCATTTGGGACCACCCCTCCCGCCTGGTGGCCTGGCAGTCCATCGGCATGGCGGCTCCACCTTAGACACGGCGTAAAAATGATAGATTTTGAAGACGAGAAGAAAAGGGATGTGAGGAAGGTATGGGTGGGGATGAAGCAGGTAGTTAAAAACCAGCCACCCCAGACCGGAGCTCAGGGGTTAGGGGACATTGTCCCCTCCCCCCTCAGCCCCGATTCGGGACGATTGGCTGAGAAGGTCAGCTTCTACCCTGTGAAATTAGAGGCTGACCAGAGAAAGTTGTGGGAGAGGTTGTATGAAAAGCGACGAGGTAGGAGAGATATACAGGCTATCTGAAGGAAGGAAGAGAGGCTAAGCTGGGGCCGGACGGAGCGCTGGATCCCGTCAGCACGGCGGCCAGGATGGCATATCGCCGCGCCCCTTACGGGGAAAGCTGGGCATAAATTTGGGGCCTTTGGTGTGAGGCCAAGATCGGTGACACATGTAGGACGAGCCTGGCACATAGAAGGTAATCGGCCAGTCATGTAGAAAAGGATTGGAGCCTTTACTACGTACTATCCAAGTATAACCATGGAAGAAAGCCAAAGAAATAGACAAGAGGAGGAGGAAGAAGAAAATCCTGGGAATCTAGATGGAGAACAGATAATGGAGGAAGAGGTGAAATATGCTATGAGTAAAATGTAGAAAGGGAAAGCTGCTGGAGAAGATGGGGTCATGGTGGAGAAGTTAGAGGATTTGGGAGAATTTGCAATAAAGAATATTAGTTTTGGTTAATCAGATTTATAATGCGGGTGCAATACCTGCAGAGATGTGCAATTCAAATTTTATACCGTTACCAAAGATAAAAGGAACACTGGAATGTAGTAAGCACCGCGCGATAAGTATAATGAACAAAATAAAGATAATTTTAAGGATTATAATGAACAGAATAAAGAATAAAGCGAGAGATCAGGTATCCTGGGAGCAATATGGCTTCTTGGAAGGCAAAGGAACAACAATTAATGTGATATTTGTGATGTAAACAATTTTTGGAAATGTGTCCTTTGTTTTATTAACTACGAAAAGGCTTTCGATAAAGTAAGGCACGAGGAACTGATGAAGATGCTAGAAGGGCTGGACGTAGATAGTAAAGAAATGAGAGTAATAAGAAATTTATATTGGAATCAGAAAGCTGCAGTTAGAGTGCATGAAGAGAAAACAGAATATCAGACCATAAGGAGAGTACGTCAGGGATGTGTTATGTCCCCTGATCTGTTTACCTATCTGGGGAGGTGATATTAAGGGAGCTGCAAGAGTGTGAAGGAGGTAGGGTTACAATATCAACCATATTAGGTACGCAGATAACACAAGTGTTAGCGGCAGTCTGCAGAGAAGTTGCAACATTTGTTGGATGTGACGGTGAGAGCGAGCGAGGAGAAAGTTAATATGGAAAGACAAAAGTGTTGGTGGCATCTAAGACGAATGCACCCAGAGTAAGAATAAAGGCAAAAGGAAAAAGAAGAGAGCAGGTGGAAAAACTTTCGTATCTAGGGAGTTGGATAACAGAAGTGTAGATGTGAAAAGGAAATTAGAACGAGAATTGGCATTGCAAAGAGTGCATTTACAAGAATGAAGGAATATCTGGTAAATAGAATGTTATAACCGCATCCCAAACAACCTTTACCTACGGGAAATAGAAAACGAGCAGCAAAAACTTTTGTGTGGTCAACATTGTTGTATGGATATGAGAATTAGACGGTGAGCAGAAGATGCAAGAAAAGGTGGAAGCAGCTGAAACTTTGTTGTGTAGGAGAATTCTGAAGATACCATTGACAGCAAGACGAACTAATGTGGACGTGCTAAGGCAGATGGGAGTGAAGAGGAAAATGATGATAACAAGAAGACGACAAATGAGATTTCTCGGACATGTGATGAGGAGGAATGAGATAGAGGTCGTGGTGCTGACTGGAATGGTGAAGGGAGGAAGAGCAATACGACGAAAGAGAGAAAAATTTAGCCTGCAGAGTTGTTGCAAGTAACAAGAGACAGAGTCAGGTGGCACTCCATGGTTGCCGAAGTGCAGGTGGATGTGGCACGTGGGTAAGGTAAGACTGTATTTACATAAGCAACTTCCTCACATTTTTCTGTCCATTGTCACTCATTCCACACACACACTCAGATGCCGCCTGAAGGTAGGGCGGACCCGGGAATCCCCAATCCAAGAGTACCGAAAGCATTATACAAGACAACATTTCACAGCTATTTCATGTTTGGGTGTGGTAATATTTTTGAGTTTTCGAGCTGCGTACCTTCACCTAATTCCAACCCTCCTCTACCTCAATGTAGCAGTTGATACGAAGTTCCCATAGAGTGATTCATGTCACAACATAATCAGCCAAGGTAAAATATAAAAATCCTGAATTTTGCATAATTTTAATGCAATATTTAACTTTAATCAAAGTTTTATGTATAGATTGCCTGAAATCAAACTATTTAAACAAATTCATAGATGTGGATTGCTCTACTACCCGATGGTTATAGTTCGTCCAGTCAGTCTAAATTCCAAACATACCCTGGAAAAATAATCTGAGAGGTTTCGGCCCTCGATCGCAATTTGAAGTCCAAACTCTGCCCGCTTCTATTCAAGACCGGGAGGCAAACGCAGTCCACCAACTAAAATTCTTGCAAATTCTATTGCCAAACTTCTCTAAAATCCTCGCTTTCACAGTGATTTATTTTTTTTCTTTTACTTGTTTGGAAGACCTACCTGCAAATAAAGGCATAAAATATAACCCTTGGGTAGGGAAATATAAATATCGTATCGATATTAGGTACGCGTCGTAGGAGACTAAATGTTATCACATTCGCGCGTGAATTTAGCAGAGGCGTGCGTCACCCTCACATGAAACGAATCGGAAAAATAGAAAATACTTCCTACCATAAACTTTTCTCAACTAAACACCTTCACACGTCCGTTTGCAATGCCTTCGCACACATCAAATAGGGTGAGATTTTTTTTTAATAAAATGGCACCGTTGTGATATCAATCTCTCAATATACTGCTGCATCGTGATTTGCTCAGAAATTATCGTGCCTCCCACTCTGCTCGAAGGAGAAAACCATTCTGGTGGAAAGCGTGATCCTCCTGGTCATCAAGTTTATATATCCACTTTTTGCTTATATTCCCATTCTTCCACCTACAGAGTGAAAATGGATTTCTGTCAAGAAGAAAAATCGCCCCCATCTCTCTGTATAACCGCACCCCAAACAACCTTTACCTACCCGCATTGCTCAACACTATTCGTGCCTTCAATATCTGAGGAAAGGGGGGGGGGGATTTAGTCTATGCTGAAAGGGTTAACAAGGGGGGGGGGGAGCATTTAGGTTATTTTATTTTATTTTTTCAGGGCTAATTTGGCGACAGCCTACTAGGCAATAAGCCGTCAGAATCATCACAGAGTCTAATAGAAAAAAAAGCAAGAAGGAAGAAACCTCCAGCGTCGGGGGCAGGCCCGCCTCCACCAGGTGCAGAAACTAGCAAGCAACATCACTGAGGGTCAAATCAAATGGAGGCCAACCTACTCGCAAAAAGTTAAAGTTCACAAGTCTGTGTACACGAACCTGTCCCGAGTAGAAGGAACAAGCAGTAGCGACCCTGGTCGTCCCGGTACTGGGATAAGTAACGTGAGCGATGATCACCCAGACTGGGACATTCAATAGGAATGTGCCGAACAGTCTGAGGGACAACGCAGTCGTCACAATAAGATACCGGCGAGCGCTCCATCAAATGGAGGTGCGTGTCGCGAGTGTGTCCAATTCGGAGACGGCAGAAAGCAACCTGAAGCCGTTGCGGGATTGTGGGGTACGTCCATGGAAACAGTCGCGGTGCAATGGCATGCAACTCTAAGTTCCTCTCAGCCGTCTCCCATCTTCTTTTCCAAGGATCCCCGAAGTGTTGCCATGTAATCGGTGTGGGAAAGAGCGAAACGCAGGTCCGTCGCCCAGTCTTCGCAGACTCTTCGGCTCCCTCATTCCCACTTGTCCAGGAACCCAGCAGAAGACAATCTCGACATCCACCCGGCTCACGGACACCACGAACCAGGGGATGTGGAGATTCCAATGCCCCGAGAGCACTCAGGACGCGTTGTGAGTCGCTATAGATCACAATCCGGTCTCCGAACCAGGGACGTCGCGTAATCTCCCGTACCGAGTGGTGTATTGCCTGGTAGAGCCCCGCTGACTTCAAACAGAGGGGATACGGCGTGGAAGCCGACCCCCTCTTGGGACTTGGAGCCATCCGTATACACTGGCACGGTTCCAGCGTGACACGATGTGTGCTCTAAAAAGGTCGAACGCAATACTCCCGACGCTGTAGAAGCTTTGGGAGCAGAGGCGTGGCGACAAATAGCCAAATGTAGTCCCTCCAGGGTGGCGTCCTGGGCAGAACCAGGGGCGCCACTGGCCTGAGAGGTACATAGAGGTCTCAGAGTTTCCTAGCCCTAAACCCAAAGGCTAGAGTATGACTGGCATATCTGGGGGGTATAGGCACCGTCGAGATCAGCTGCGGATGCAGAGTGAGCTGTTGGCGACTGAGGGAGGCACCGGGCTCGCGCGTACAGGTGAATAGTGCACTGTGTAAGGCGCAGAGTGACTGGCATCTCTCCAGCATCGAAAAATAGGCTCTCAATGGGGGACGTGCGGAAGGCCGGTGTGATGGATCGAATCCACCTTCCGCAATACACGCTCGGCTGCGAATGCATAAAACTCGCATCCGTAGTCGAGCTTCGAACGAACAAAGGTTCGATAGAAAAGTAAGGCAGTAGCTCTATCAGCACCTCGGGTGCTGAACGTCACGGGTAAAAGAGACCCTAAGGCTGCGCATATGAGTCTGCAAGGTGAGGCGTCGGTCGAAAACAAGACCAAGAAAACGATACGAATCCACCACTTCCCGGTGAACCCCGTTTAGGAACAAGTCCGGTTCAGGGTTTTCCATGGTTGGCGGCATAAGTGTACCACCTTACTCTTGGCCAAGAAAAAATACTAAAACCTGTGCGCTTAGGAATAGCAAGAGATGCAGTTCAATGCCTATTGGAGTCGACACTAGAGTTGGTATCTGGGCCGTACCAAAAGAGATCGAAAGGTCATCCATGTAGTGTAGTAAGAATATCTTCTGGCAGCACCTAGGTGATGCTGTTGATGCTCAGCGCAAAGAGTGCTACACTGAGGACACTTTCCTCCATGACATCCTCTTCCTGACAAATTAAAAGAAAATGGATTACAATGCAAAATCATTGAACAAACCAGTGCAAACTAAAAAAGTTGAAGGGAAATGCAGAAAGATTTAAGGATTACTTAAGCCCTAAAATGGAATGAAAGGGAAAACAATTTTCCTTACTTCTCTATCGTTTCTCTAAATAAGGGAATATGAAAAATATATTGGCTAAGGGGTTTTACCATCAATATGCACACCAGATGTGGTTTAATTTCAGTGTGATCTGAAGGGTTGTTTCAACTGGGCTAAGCCGTAGCTAACAGGGGAATGTAAAATCATTGGATTCCATTATTTTGTTTTTAATTAGAAGCACATACATATTTACATGCTTAACATGCATTACCTTGCAATTTCTTCTTTTTCTTTTTTCCAAGTGCCCTGTGAATCAATCTGGATGCTGGCTCTAATTCAGCTATTCGCCCCTGAATTTGCTTCAGTCTATTCATCTCAATTTTGTAATCATCAATAAGAGTTGGTTCGATCTCATCCTTAGATAACTTCATGAGAACTGCAAATATGGATTCTTCCATGGATAAGGATAATTTTGGAGAGTAATAAGTAAATAACAATGGCAATAATCGATAGATTCTTAAAACAAAGCTGATAGAATGGATGGAGAATGAAAGATCTAAAATGAGAGCAGTGTAAATAGAATTCTTGTGGTGCAAAGGGTAGAGAGTAAGGAAGGACTGAATAAGGTGTGATTAAGGCTGTGACAGTGTTATGAGGTGGTGTGAGCCTGTAAGAATGAAAAAAAAAAGACTTGTAAGAGTGGCCCACAGGATTAAATAAAGTCAAATGTGAAAGGTTTAGGACATGAATGGAATCTTAACGGTATAGGCACCATGGAGATCAGCCACAGATGAAATGAGAGCTGTAGGTGAATGGGAGTACAAGTACATCATGTACAGTGCATGATGTAAACCAAGTGATGCATGATGATAGCAAGGCTTTCTAAAGGGGACATGCAGAAGGCACCAGTCACAAACTGGTAGCCAGCATGGAGGATCAAAATGGGCATCAGCAAATGACATTTGGGTGCAAAGGAGTATCTCATCCCCAATAAATCTAAGCATGTGCCAACAAGTGCATGAGTCACTAAAAAAAGGATTTACTTAAGATTTGGCTCTATTGCTAAAAAAACACCCCCCCCCCCCCAAAAAAAGAAGTCAGATAGTTCACAAGTTAGTGTACATGAAAGCCTCCCAAGTATAAGGGACAAGTGGTAGTGACCCCTCTCATTCTGCCATGCCTCGCTCACCTAGGTGTCAAAGCATGGCATATAAGGCATCGTCTGGACCAAGGTTGGTGTCTGCGCATGAAGCTAGAATGGAACCTGCCATTAAAGGGTTCTCTGCTTCTGGGGGTAAAATCCAGTCGGCTGCCTTCAGTGACATCACAACATGCACTGAATGCTGGCAGAGCAGCATCCTAGCTAGAGAATGTGGAGAAAACGATCGCGAAGGAATCCGCCCCATACGTTGGGTCCGAGATTGCAGTCCCATTCACCTGAAGAAATAAGAGGGGGGATTCTGTGAGAACTTGCCCAGAATCCAGTTGTCTCGCTTCCACATCTCTGCAAGTGAAATCATGAATGTCGGCCAAGAAGAGCCAGCATGACATATTTTATGTCAACATAACCCTTTTGTTTGAGGTCCATCTCACAATGGGCCACCACCAAGGAAGCAGACAGCGTGCAAAACTGCCAGAGGTCTTAGGAATAGTTGTTAGGTTCAAGGCAATGAAGTTGCCGGGTAAGAACTCATGGGCATCATAAACCAACTTAAACTCCTCACATGGGGAGAGCAATTAATCATTTCCTGAAATACAGACTACTACACTTGATCCAAGCAACACCTAGGAACTTTCTTAGGCGTTAGCATCTCAGGAAATGATAGTTGAATGGGAAAGTGGTTACAACAAATGTCATCAACCACCTTCCATCCAAAATCATGCAGCGCATCAGGGTAGCACAGGGACAGAGAGAGATGAGAAAATGAAGTGGTTCTTCGGCCGTGATGGGCAAAGCAATCCACATTTAAGACACCATTTACAGTCATCAAAGACCTGAATACTGGCAATGATAGTGTAGTCTACCCAGATGGGGTCTTTTGTTCAAATTTGCAAGCAGGACAAAGGGCCTTGGCAACTGTGCCACAATGGGGCAGAAGTGCTCTGCATCAAAGTTGTGCTGACACTGCCTGTAAGAGGTATTTATAGTGCATAGAAAAATGGCGACATAATCCCAGGTGAAAATCGTGCATGCATCCTCCTGCCCGACCCCAATTCACTGGTGGTCAGTTCGTAAAACGTTTATACTCTAGAAGGGTACGGTAGGTAGGAGGCATGCACCGAGCATGGACTTCTGTACAAAAATAGCTAATGGGAAATGGTAGGAGACGAGTGTCAGAAAATCCTCCCAGTTGGCAGGTGTCAATGGCAATTCCATTCAAGGAATATACGCTCTAGACCTAGCTAGGAGATAAGGGGCCCTCTTTGAGAAGATGCCTCATCAGAATAGCCATACACTTTCCTGAGGCAGAATTCGAGGCTCTATTGGACGTACAAGGTGATGTCGCCTTCAAGCTCTTATGGGAGGTGGGGGTGCACATCTACATGAGTGATCACATGCTCGAAGCAGTGACAATAAATAGTAGCACCTTCTCGGCAGTGGCACAAATGGCTTCACACTGTAATGATATCAACTGGCTTGCACCGATTCAGGGAGCCTGTCACACTTGAGTGTGCAAAGATGCAAAGAGTCCCATCCTGCCCATGTTTTCTCATCACAAGTTTGACCTTGAATTCTTGCTCCTTGGTAGGCTAGCTCTTTAGTGATATCTTCTAAGAAATACTCCGAGTTTTCTCACATAAACCACCCCTTTCACAAAATTTATGGTAGAGTTCAGTGTTAAACATAACATAACATAATTACACGGATGACAAAAGCCACAAGGGCCTATCAAAGGTCATCCGCCTCCGTCAAAACCCACCCACAAAAAGCACCATCACCAGGGGAAGACAAAATCAAAGTCCCCCACAATATAATATAACGGATGACAAAAGCCACAAGGGCTCATCATAGGTCATCCGAGTCAAGCGGCCTCTTTTTCAAGGCACCCAAACTCCCAGGAAAACTACATCCAGAGGATTGCATCCAGAAACAAGGGTATCACCAATCAAGGCTTGTCAAGAACTAAATCATGCAGCTATAGATATATACAAACAATATTAATATATACAAAACTTAGGAACCATCACAACCTTCCCTTCCCATAAACTCATCCAACCTACTCTTAAATACATTTAGATTTGGACTACCTACTACCCTCTGCGGCAATTTGTTCCAGAAGTCTACCACTCTATTGGTGAAAAAATATTTTCTTAAATCCAACCTACACCCTTGCTTTTTAATTTTCAAGTGGTGACCTCTAGTCCGATTTCCATCATCTAACTCAAAAAACTTGCTAACATCCAATTTATCTATCCCGGAAAAATTTTTAAAAAGCTCAATCATATCCCCTCTCACACACCTCCTTTCGAACGAGAACATATTTAATACCCTCAGTCTATCTTCATATTCAAGGTGCCTCAGGGAAGGAATAATCTTTGTTGCCCTCCGTTGCACTGACTCAAGAAGGTTAATATCGTGTCTAAAATGTGGGGACCATGCCTGTATACAGTACTCTAGATGTGGCCTAACATAAGAGTTATAGAGTTTAAGAATAACCTCCTTACTTTTGTAACTGACATTTCTCTTAATAAAACCCAGCACTCTATTTGCCCTATTTCTTGCTTCAATACACTGCTTAGAAAACCTTAATGACTTATCTATTACTACTCCTAGATCTTTCTCATCCTCTACTGAGCTCAGCCAATGCCCATCCATTTCATAGTTAAATTCTCTATTATCTTTTCCCATGTTAATAACTTTGCACTTATCAAGGTTGAAAGTCATTTGCCACTTATGTGCCCAGGATAACAATTTATTTAAGTCCCCCTGCACTTTAAAATTATCATCAATATCTTTAACTACAGCTGCTAATTTGGTATCATCCGCAAAAATTGACACTTTATTATTAACTGCCTCCCCAAGATCGTTTATATAGATGACAAATAATAATGGACCGAGAACTGATCCCTGAGGAACCCCACTGATAACATCCCTCCACTCTGACTTTACACCATTTAGCACTACCCTTTGCTTCCTGTCTTTCAGCCACTCAGCTATCCAATTTGAAACACCCCCACATATCCCAATCATTTTTAATTTATGAACTAGTCTCCTGTGTGGTACCTTATCAAATGCTTTACTAAAATCTAAGTAAATTATATCTACATTCTCTCCCTTATCTACTTGATCTGTTACAAACTCCAGAAAGTCTAGTAAGTTAGTCAAACATGATCTACCTGATCTACACCCATGCTGAGCATCGCTGATTAACCCCTCCCTCTCTAGATGTTGGCAAATCCCTTTTTTAACTATTTTCTCAAGAATTTTACAGACTACAGGAGTTAGGCTAACCGGTCTAAAGTTATTTGGATCCTCTTTACTACCCTTCTTGAAAATGGGGACTACATTCGCTCTCTTCCAATCATCGGGTATTTCTCCATATTCCAATGACCTAGTATATAACTTGTCCAGAGCTATTGAGATACTTTATACCCCTTCTTTAAGTATCCTAGAATGAATATTATCAGGGCCGGAGGCCTTGGTAGTATCTAAATCACCTATTAGTCCTTTTATCATCCTCCGATCCACACAAATGTTAGTAAACACCTCTTTTCCTGACCTATGAGTACTATACATAGAACTATTTAGTTTCTCTTTTGTAAATACTGATGCAAAATGACCATTTAGTACCTCAACTATTTCCTCATCAGTTTCTCTCACAAACCCTTCATATTTGATAGGTCCTATTTTAACTCTGCCACACTTGTTATTAATTTTATAGTAACTAAAGAACTTTCTAGGATCTTTGTTGCTATCCTGAGCTAATTTAATTTCTGACACCCTTTTGTTCTTCTTTATAATCTTATTTAACTCATTCCTAGCCATTCTATAATCACTTAAATTTTGAATATTATTTTGTACCTGTAATTTTTTATATGCCCTTTTCTTCTCTGAAATTTTTCTAGCTATCTCCTGATTCCACCATAATGGTTTCCTACTTTTGTTCCTAATGGCCTTCATTGGGATACATTGTTCTTGGACTACATTTATTATATGCTTGAAAGTATCCCACATCCCATAAGCATTTTTACCTCTGAATTCTATATCCCAGTCTACCAAATTTAGCAAGCTTCGAAGTTTTACATAATCTCCCTTATGAAAATTTGGAACTTTTTCAGCATTCTCAGTTATTTTACCCTTCTCAATTCCCAAGTTAAAACGAACTATCTGATGGTCACTATTTCCCAATGCTTCCCCAACAGTCAATTCTTGAACTAAATGATCACTGTTAGAAAGTACTAAATCTAATATATTGTCCCCCCTCGTTGAATCGTTAACAAATTGATTCAAAAAATTATCCTCAAAGCATTCTATGAACCTGCCACTTGTTCTATCCCTACCTATCATATTTTCCCAGTCCACAGAGTTTAAGTTGAAGTCCCCAATAATAACTGCATCTGTTTCACATCCCTTACTTATTTCCCTTATCATTAGTTCATCTATATCATCAGTCTGCCCAGGTGGCCTGTAAAAAGCTCCCAAATGCACCATTCTATTTTTACTGAACCTAATATCTATCCAAAGTGACTCCACTCCATCCTGCTTTATTGAAGTATTTAAACTTGAAACAATGTTGTTTTTTATATAGATAATTATTCCTCCACCAATCCTACCTGTCCTTTGACTAATGTA
Organism: Ceratothoa steindachneri; assembly: GCA_963969495.1. NCBI lineage: Eukaryota > Metazoa > Arthropoda > Malacostraca > Isopoda > Cymothoidae > Ceratothoa > Ceratothoa steindachneri. Next base: position 28,663,923 of record OZ018336.1, read on the forward strand.
CATATTATAGCCCTGAAAATCAAATTCACTTATAGTGTCACTAAATTCTATTTCATTAACCCATGATTCAGTAACGCATAATATATCTATATCCTCATTGCTAATATAACTAAATAGCTCATCCTTCTTGTTTCTAAGACTACGAGCATTTGTATAGAAACAATTTAACCCCCCTATCCCTGAAGCACCTCTTGAAACTTGAATGACCTCACCTCTATCGCCTTGGAACCTATTTCTGTTATCTGCCAACTCCATTCTACTTTCAGTACTATAATGTCCTCTCATAATTCCCTGACCACTATTAGTATCTAGTTTCCCGCCCGCAAAGACCTAATAACACGATCATACTCCTCCCACAACACATCTACCCCCCTCCTACTCAAATGCAGTCCATCCATCGCATACATTTCTTTCATTCCAACAAACCTATCCCACACATCCACAAACATGACACCTTCCATCTCACACATCCTCCTCACATAATCATTCAGCCCAATTGCACGAGACATCCATTCTACCCCAACATCCATTCTTGGAAGCACACCTGTCACAACACCTTTCATTCTACTTTCTTTCACCTTTTCAATCAACCTCTTGTACCTCTCACGTAACTCACATGCACCCACTTTCTTCACATCATTCACTCCTACATGTGTAATCACAACCGCATCCCTTGCACAGCCAGACACCAGTTCCTCATACCTATCAGACAGATCTCTCACTCCAGCACCCGGCAAACACACCCTCAAACCATTCAATCTACTTGCATTCAACTTCCTATCTAAATATCTAACTCGCGAATCACCCATCACAAGCACTTCAGTCAGACTCCTATTCCTAACCCCCACAGACCTAACTCCATCCCCACTCCTATTCTCATTCAAACTACCAGTCACTCGAACTCCACCCCCACCCCCATCAGTCATATCACTTCCAGTTACTTCCTCTCTTAGGGCACTGAATCTATTAGTCAAGCTAATAGGATCTGTGTCCCTCTGACTCACACACCTATTCTCCCCCTGGCTAACCACCTCAACAGAGGCAACCCTATTCTCACAAAGAACAGGAGAAGCCTCCCTAGCTTCATGTTTCCTAACCACTCTCCACTGTCCCCCATCCTCACTAGGCCTATTTCTAACTAATCTAAGGGGTCTAACTTCACTATCACTAGAACTATCACATCCTACCTCCTCCACTGGCCCTCTACCTTCACCTGAAACATCTAACTGGCCTACCTCACCACCTAACCTATTCCCAGCTCTAGGCCTAACACTAAGTTCCCTCCTGAGCTCAGCAACTAACCCCTCCAGCCTACATATCCTGTCTAAATCCTGCCTTCTCATCCCCTCTAAATCTACAATGCATTCACGCAGCCCACATACAACACATGTATACCCCTCACCTAATACACCACAACCAATGCATACATTCCGACACTCATGCTCACTTTCATCCCCAAACTCCATCACTTATTCAAACAAAGAAAGAATTTAAGTAGCAATAAGAAATAAAAAGAGAAGAGCAACTTAGCTTTCGCTGATTGTGGTGAGAAAAAAAAACAAAAAAACAAACAAACTATAGAAAAATCTGAAAAATAGATTAACAGACTGAGAGCTCTATAAAACACGTGCTACCTGTTCGAAGGTTGATGGCTGTTACCTACATTAGCGAGTGATTGAGTGTTTGAAGAACACTAATCATGGCTGCTTCAGAAGGGTGGACACATTCACCAGAAAACTGTCTGCAAAATGGGTCAACCTACCTAATGCTATCTTCTGATGGAACACATGTCCTTTGGCCAACATGCTGCCATTTGTGGAGTGAATAACTAAAAGTGTTTGAAGCCAGCAGGGTCAAAAACTCCAGGAAGTCTGTGAATAAGGGGACCCCAACATAATTGAGGCTCCACTCAGGGCACTTGCAACTTTGGTGTCTGTCAATTCCATCTCTAGAAGGGCCCCTAAGGCCAATAGACTAACAGCCAGATCTCACTCGGAAAAGGAGGTCTTGGCCAGATTAGGAGGAGGCCCCCCTTCTTGTGACTCTTCAGAGGCCTGTGCTACCACTGGAAGACCTCGCAAATAGTTGAAGTAGGGGCCTCCAAGTGGCCAACTCAGCTGGGGACTAACCAGGGTTGGCAAATAAAAAAAACCCTGGGTTTTATTACCGTTTTTTGGGTGTCTTTTTCAAATGAAATTTTTAAAAAACCCAGGTTTTGGTTGATGTTTTTTTCAAAAAATGAATGCTACTCCCAAATTCAGTAGAACCTACAAACTCAGTCTGCAAATTTCCAACTGCTACATCTTTCATTAAACATTCATTACCTACATCCACCAAAATCTTATTCTTACACAAAAAAAATCAATCCCAAACAGAAAACAATATAGTAACATTCTAACACAACTAATTCATGCATTATGTCATTCAATTTCCCCATGCTCACAGACAAACTCACTTCCTTCCATGCTATAATGTGTCCACTTCCGAGTCTAATTATTGAAACTGTAACTCTTCTAGAAACCTTCCAACGCATACTGTCAGCATCATGCACCACTTTCACATTGACCAAAATCTGAGCACCTGTATCAATCATTCCACAATATCAGTTCTCATTTATAATCAAGATGACATGCATACTTTCTTTGATCCCATGCTAACACATCACATTCAACACTTCTGCAGCATCCAAACCCTTATCTTCACTACAGGAACAATCTCTTTGCAGACTTCCTCTCTCACCCTCCTTACATAATTCTTTTTTCAATCAACCAATTGTAATGCACATTGAAGATGCAACTCATACCCATTCTCAGTGTCTACAGCTTTACCATGATACATCACCCACTTCTCTACACCATAATGCATGCGCATTCTCACGCCAAACAGTTTACTCACTATCACTAACACTTCCTAAAACATCATCACTCCCAGCATACACATTTTAAAGAGCTCAATCATATTGCCTCTCACACACCTCCTTTCGAACGAGAACATATTTAATACCCTCAGTCTATCTATATATTCATGGTGCCTCAGGGAAGGAATAATCTTTGTTGCCCTCTGTTGCACTGACTTGAGAAGGTTAATATCATGTCTAAAATGTGGGGACCATGCCTGTATACAGTACTCTAGATGTGGCCTAACATAAGAGTTATAGAGTTTAAGAATAACCTCCTTACTTTTGTAAGGAGGTCTGACTTCGATAGTCGGTAAACTCATGGAAAGCATCATGGTGGACAAAGTGACGTCGTATTTAGAGTCAAACCTGCTACTGAGGAGTTCCGAAGGCAACGGTCATGCCTGACGAACCTTGTGGAATTCTTCCACTTCGTTTTCAGTGAGCACGATCGGGACAAGGCGGTGGATGTGGTCTACCTAGACTTTCAGAAAGCCTTTGATAAGGTACCACACCGCCGCCTTCTCCGGAAAGTGCGAGCGCTTGGCATAGACGGAAAGGTAGCCGGCTGGATCGAGAACTGGCTAAGTGGCAGACGGCAACAGGTGGTGGTAAATGGACAGTCTTCTGAGTGGGTGCCCGTTACTAGCGGGGTGCCTCAAGGTTCTGTCCTGGGACCACTACTATTCATCATCTACGTCAACGACATGGACGGTGACATGGTTGCCAAGATTTCCAAATTTGCCGATGATATCAAGCTTGGTATGAACGTTGCAAAGGATGGAAATACTGCCCGCCTGCAGGAAGATCTTGGGAAGATTGGGGAGTGGTCGGACACGTGGCAAATGCCTTTTAACGTGGGCAAATGCAAAGTGATGCATATCGGCCACAGAAACCCCCAATATCAGTATATCCTTAAGGGCACTGCTAGGGAATCCACCGACACTGAGAAGGACTTGGGTGTAACAATCACTAGTGACCTCAAGTTCTCGAAACAGTGCATTGAGGCGGAGAAAAAGGCCCAAAGGATGCTAGGCTATATTAAGCGCCAGTTTGGTTATCGGAACCAGGAGATTGTAATGTGCCTGTACAACTCACTTGTCCGACCGCACCTGGAGTATGCCGTACAATTTTGGAGTCCTTCATTGCGAAAGGACATCGCGAGATTGGAACGCGTACAAGCCAGGGCAACCAAGCTGATTCCCTCTATCCGACATAAAAGTTATGAGGATAGACTAAGGGAATTAGATCTGTTCTCGCTGGAAACCCGTAGACTGCGTGGTCAGCTCATCGAAGTTTTCAAAATACTTCGAGGGTTCAACAATGTTGACTACCGGGATATTTTCACACTGAGTGAGAACAGAACGCGCAATCACGGCTTCAAACTTGAACTGAAGCGTTACAACCGCAATCTGTGTGGAAAATTTTTCACCTACAGTATCTGCGGTAAGTGGAACGCACTTCCAGTGGAAGTTGTCAACAGTGAATCTGTTGACCAGTTCAAGTCAAGACTAGACAAGGTCTTGACAAGATGCCATTTAGGGACACAAAACAATTGAGCAGCCTTGTGCCCGCTCGATTGCAAGTCCAATGGTACCCTCTTTGAATGGACCGTAAGGTCTCCTAGGGTACCTTTTTTCCTTGTTGTTACTCCTTGTTGTAACTGACATTTCTCTTAATGAAACCCAGCACTCTATTTGCCCTATTTCTTGCTTCAATACACTGCTTAGAAAACCTTAATGACTTATCTATTACTACTCCTAGATCTTTCCATCCTCTACTGAGCTCAGCCAATGCCCATCCATTTCATAGTTAAATTCTCTATTATCTTTTCCCATGTTAATAACTTTGCACTTATCAAGGTTGAAAGTCATTTGCCACTTATGTGCCCAGGATAACAATTTATTTAAATCCCCCTGCACTTTAAAATTATCATCAATATCTTTAACTACAGCTGCTAATTTGGCATCATCCGCAAAAATTGACACTTTATTATTAACTGACTCCCCAAGATCGTTTAATATAGATGACAAATAATAATGGACCGAGAACTGATCCCTGAGGAACCCCACTGATAACATCCCTCCACTCTGACTTTACACCATTTAGCACTACCCTTTGCTTTCTGTCTTTCAGCCACTCAGCTATCCAATTTGAAACACCCCCACATATCCCAATCATTTTTAATTTATGAACTAGTCTCCTATGTGGTACCTTATCAAATGCTTTACTAAAATCCAAGTAAATTACATCTACATTCTCTCCCTTATATACTTGATTTGTTACGAACTCTAGAAAGTCCAGTAAATTAGTGAAACATGATCTACCTGATCTAAACCCATGCTGAGCATCGCTGAATAACCTCTCCCTCTCTAGATGTTGGCAAATCCCTTTTTTAACTATTTTCTCAAGAATTTTACAGACTACAGGAGTTAGGCTAACCGGTCTAAAGTTATTTGGATCCTCTTTACTACCCTTCTTGAAAATGGGGACTACATTTGCTCTCTTCCAATCATCGGGTATTTCTCCATATTCCAGTGACCTAGTATACAACTTCTCCAGAGCTATTGAGATACTTTCTACCCCTTCTTTAAGTATCCTAGAATGAATATTATCAGGGCCGGAGGCCTTGGTAGTATCTAGCTCACCTATTAGTCCTTTTATCGTCCTCCAATCCACACTAATGGTAGTAAACACCTCTTTCCCTGACCCATGAGTACTATACATAAGACTATTTAGTTTCTCCTTTGTAAATACTGATGCAAAATGACCATTTAGTACCTCAACTATTTCCTCATCAGTTTCTCTCACAACCCCTTCATATTTGATAGGCCCTATTTAAACTCTGCCAGACTTATTATTAATTTTATAGTAACTAAAGAACTTTCTAGGATCTTTGTTGCTATCCTGAGCTAATTTAATTTCTGACACCCTTTTGTTCTTCTTTATAATCTTATTTAACTCATTCCTAGCCATTCTATAATCACTTAAATTTTGAATATTATTTTCTCCCCCTAATTTTTTATATGCCCTTTTCTTCTCTGAAATTTTTCTAGCTATCTCCTGATTCCACCATAATGGTTTCCTACTTTTATTCCTAATGGCCTTCATTGGGATACATTGTTCTTGGACTACATTTATTATATGCTTGAAAGTATCCCACATCCCATAAGCATTTTTACCTTTGAATTCTATATCCCAGTCTACAAAATTTAGCAAGCTTCGGAGTTTTACATAATCTCCCTTATGGAAATCTGGAACTTATACAGCCTTCTCGGTTATTTTACCCTTCTCAATTCACGTTAAAACTAACTATCTGATGGTCACTATTTCCCAATGCTTCCCCAACAGTCAATTCTTGAACTAAATGATCACTGTTAGAAAGTACTAAATCTAATATATTGTCCCCCCCTCATTGGCTCATTATAAATTGATTAAAAAAATTATCCTCAAAGCATTCTATGAACCTGCCCTTGTTCTATCCCTACCTATTATATTTTCCCAGTCCACAGAGTTTAAGTTGAAATCCCTAATAATAACTGCATCTGTTTCACATCCCTTACTTATTTCCCTTATCATTAGTTCATCCATATTATCAGTCTGCCCAGGTGGCCTGTAAAAAGCTCCCAAATGCACCATTCTATTTTTACTGAACCTAATATCTATCCAAAGTGACTCAACTCCATCCTGCTTTATTGAAGTATTTAATCTTGAAACAATGTTGTTTTTTTATATAGATAATTATTCCTCCACCAATCCTACCTGTCCTTTGACTAATGTACATATTATAGCACTGAAAATCAAATTCACTTATAGTGTCACTAAATTCTATTTCATAACATAACATAACATAATTACACGGATGACAAAAGCCACAAGGGCCTATCAAAGGTCATCCGCCTCCGTCAAAACCCACCCACAAAAAGCACCATCACCAGGGAAAGACAAAATCAAAGTCCCCCACAATATAATATAACGGATGACAAAAGCCACAAGGGCTCATCATAGGTCATCCGAGTCAAGCGGCCTCTTTTTCAAGGCACCCAAACTCCCAGGAAAACTACATCCAGAGGATTGCATCCAGAAACAAGGGTATCACCAATCAAGGCTTGTCAAGAACTAAATCATGCAGCTATAGATATATACAAACAATATTAATATATACAAAACTTAGGAACCATCACAACCTTCCCTTCCCATAAACTCATCCAACCTACTCTTAAATACATTTAGATTTGGACTACCTACTACCCTCTGCGGCAATTTGTTCCAGAAGTCTACCACTCTATTGGTGAAAAAATATTTTCTTAAATCCAACCTACACCCTTGCTTTTTAATTTTCAAGTGGTGACCTCTAGTCCGATTTCCATCATCTGACTCAAAAAACTTGCTAACATCCAATTTATCTATCCCGGAAAAATTTTTAAAGAGCTCAATCATATCCCCGGTCACACACCTCCTTTCGAACGAGAACATATTTAATACCCTCAGTCTATCTTCATATTCAAGGTGCCTCAGGGAAGGAATAATCTTTGTTGCCCTCCGTTGCACTGACTCAAGAAGGTTAATATCGTGTCTAAAATGTGGGGACCATGCCTGTATACAGTACTCTAGATGTGGCCTAACATAAGAGTTATAGAGTTTAAGAATAACCTCCTTACTTTTGTAACTGACATTTCTCTTAATAAAACCCAGCACTCTATTTGCCCTATTTCTTGCTTCAATACACTGCTTAGAAAACCTTAATGACTTATCTATTACTACTCCTAGATCTTTCTCATCCTCTACTGAGCTCAGCCAATGCCCATCCATTTCATAGTTAAATTCTCTATTATCTTTTCCCATGTTAATAACTTTGCACTTATCAAGGTTGAAAGTTATTTGCCACTTATGGGCCCAGGATAACAATTTATTTAAGTCCCCCTGCACTTTAAAATTATCATCAATATCTTTAACTACAGCTGCTAATTTGGTATCATCCGCAAAAATTGACACTTTATTATTAACTGCCTCCCCAAGATCGTTTATATAGATGACAAATAATAATGGACCGAGAACTGATCCCTGAGGAACCCCACTGATAACATCCCTCCACTCTGACTTTACACCATTTAGCACTACCCTTTGCTTCCTGTCTTTCAGCCACTCAGCTATCCAATTTGAAACACCCCCACATATCCCAATCATTTTTAATTTATGAACTAGTCTCCTGTGTGGTACCTTATCAAATGCTTTACTAAAATCTAAGTAAATTATATCTACATTCTCTCCCTTATATACTTGATCTGTTACAAACTCCAGAAAGTCTAGTAAGTTAGTCAAACATGATCTACCTGATCTAAACCCATGCTGAGCATCGCTGATTAACCCCTCCCTCTCTAGATGTTGGCAAATCCCTTTTTTCACTATTTTCTCAAGAATTTTACAGACTACAGGAGTTAGGCTAACCGGTCTAAAGTTATTTGGATCCTCTTTACTACCCTTCTTGAAAATGGGGACTACATACGCTCTCTTCCAATCATCGGGTATTTCTCCATATTCCAATGACCTAGTATATAACTTGTCCACAGCTATTGAGATACTTTCTACCCCTTCTTTAAGTATCCTAGAATGAATATTATCAGGGCTGGAGGCCTTGGTAGTATCTAAATCACCTATTAGTCCTTTTATCATCCTCCGATCCACACAAATGTTAGTAAACACCTCTTTTCCTGACCTATGAGTACTATACATAGGACTATTTAGTTTCTCTTTTGTAAATACTGATGCAAAATGACCATTTAGTACCTCAACTATTTCCTCATCAGTTTCTCTCACAAACCCTTCATATTTGATAGGTCCTATTTTAACTCTGCCACACTTGTTATTAGTTTTATAGTAACTAAAGAACTTTCTAGGATCTTTGTTGCTATCCTGAGCTAATTTAATTTCTGACACCCTTTTGTTCTTCTTTATAATCTTATTTAACTCATTCCTAGCCATTCTATAATCACTTAAATTTTGAATATTATTTTCTACCTGTAATTTTTTATATGCCCTTTTCTTCTCTGAAATTTTTCTAGCTATCTCCTGATTCCACCATAATGGTTTCCTACTTTTGTTCCTAATGGCCTTCATTGGGATACATTGTTCTTGGACTACATTTATTATATGCTTGAAAGTATCCCACATCCCATAAGCATTTTTACCTCTGAATTCTATATCCCAGTCTACCAAATTTAGCAAGCTTCGATGTTTTACATAATGTCCCTTATGGAAATTTGGAACTTTTTCAGCATTCTCAGTTATTTTACCCTTCTCAATTCCCAAGTTAAAACGAACTATCTGATGGTCACTATTTCCCAATGCTTCCCCAACAGTCAATTCTTGAACTAAATGATCACTGTTAGAAAGTACTAAATCTAATATATTGTTCCCCCTCGTTGGCTCATTAACAAATTGATTCAAAAAATTATCCTCAAAGCATTCTATGAACCTGCCACTTGTTCCATCCCTACCTATCATATTTTCCCAGTCCACAGAGTTTAAGTTGAAGTCCCCAATAATAACTGCATCTGTTTCACATCCCTTACTTATTTCCCTTATCATTAGTTCATCTATATCATCAGTCTGCCCAGGTGGCCTGTAAAAAGCTCCCAAATGCACCATTCTATTTTTACTGAACCTAATATCTATCCAAAGTGACTCAACTCCATCCTGCTTTATTGAAGTATTTAAACTTGAAACGATGTTGTTTGTTATATAGATAATTATTCCTCCACCAATCCTACCTGTCCTTTGACTAATGTACATATTATAGCCCTGTAAATCAAATTCACTTATAGTGTCACTAAATTCTATTTCATTAACCCATGATTCAGTAATGCATAATATATCTATATCCTCATTGCTAATATAACTAAATAGCTCATCCTTCTTGTTTCTAAGACTACGAGCATTTGTATAGAAACAATTTAACCCCCCTATCCCTGAAGCACCTCTTGAAACTTGAATGACCTCACCTCTATCGCCTTGGAACCTATTTCTGTTATCTGCCAAGTCCATTCTACTTTCAGTACTATAATGTCCTCTCATAATTCCCTGACCACTATTAGTATCTAGTTTCCTGCCCGCAAAACCTAATAACACGATCATACTCCTCCCACAACACATCTACCCCCCTCCTACTCAAATGCAGTCCATCCATCGCATACATTTCTTTCATTCCAATAAACCTATCCCATTAACCCATGATTCAGTAACACATAATATATCTATATCCTCATTGCTAATATAACTAAATAGCTCATCCTTCTTGTTTCTAAGACTACGAGCATTTGTATAGAAACAATTTAACACCCCTATCCCTGAAGCACCTCTTGAAGCCTGAATGACCTCACTTCTATCGCCTTGGAACCTATTTCTGTTATCTGCCAAGTCCATTATACTTTCAGTACTATAATGTCCTCTCATAATTCCCTGACCACTATTAGTATCTAGTTTCCCACCCGCAAAGACCTAATAACACGATCATACTCCTCCCACAACACATCTACCCCCCTCCTACTCAAATGCAGTCCATCCATTGCATACATTTCTTTCATTCCAACAAACCTATCCCACACATCCACAAACATGACACCTTCCATCTCACACATCCTCCTCACATAATCATTCAGCCGAATTGCACAAGACATCCATTCTACCCCAACATCCATTCTTGGAAGCACACCTGTCACAACACCTTTCATTCTACTTTCTTTTACCTTTTCAATCAACCTCTTGTACCTCTCACGTAACTCAGGGGCACCTACTTTCTTCACATCATTCACTCCTGCATGTGTAATCACAACCGCATCCCTTGCACAGCCAGACACCAGCTCCTCATACCTATCAGACAGATCTCTCACTCCAGAAACCTGGCAAACACACCCTCAAACCATTCATTCTACTTGCATTCAACTTCCTATCTAAATATCTAACTCGTGAATCACCCATCACAAGCACTTCAGTCAGACTCTAATTCCTAACCCCCACAGACCTAACTCCATCCCCACTCCTATTCTCATTCAAACTACCAGTCACTCTACCTCCACCCCCACCCCCATCAGTCATATCACTTCCAGTTACTTCCTCTCTTAGGGCACTGAATCTATTAGTCAAGCTAATAGGTTCTGTGTCCCTCTGACTCACACACCTGTTCTCCCCCTGGCTAACAACCTCAACAGAGGCAACCCTATTCTCACAAAGAACAGGAGAAGCCTCCCTAGCTTCACGTTTCTCCTGTTCTTTGTGAGAATAGGGTTGCCTCTGTTGAGGTGGTTAGCCAGGGGGAGAATAGGTGTGTGAGTCAGAGGGACACAGATCCTATTAGCTTGACTAATAGATTCAGTGCCCTAAGAGAGGAAGTAACTGGAAGTGATATGACTGATGGGGGTGGGGGTGGAGTTCGAGTGACTGGTAGTTTGAATGAGAATAGGAGTGGGGATGGAGTTAGGTCTGTGGGGGTTAGGAATAGGAGTCTGACTGAAGTGCTTGTGATGGGTGATTCGCGAGTTAGATATTTAGATAGGAAGTTGAATGCAAGTAGATTGAATGGTTTGAGGGTGTGTTTGCCGGGTGCTGGAGTGAGAGATCTGTCTGATAGGTATGAGGAACTGGTGTCTGGCTGTGCAAGGGATGCTGTTGTGATTACACATGTAGGAGTGAATGATGTGAAGAAAGTGGGTGCATGTGAGTTACGTGAGAGGTACAAGAGGTTGATTGAAAAGGTGAAAGAAAGTAGAATGAAAGGTGTTGTGACAGGTGTGCTTCCAAGAATGGATGTTGGGGTAGAATGGATGTCTCGTGCAATTGGGCTGAATGATTATGTGAGGAGGATGTGTGAGATGGAAGGTGTCATGTTTGTGGATGTGTGGGATAGGTTTGTTGGAATGAAAGAAATGTATGCGATGGATGGACTGCATTTGAGTAGGAGGGGGGTAGATGTGTTGTGGGAGGAGTATGATCGTGTTATTAGGTCTTTGCGGGCGGGAAACTAGATACTAATAGTGGTCAGGGAATTATGAGAGGACATTATAGTACTGAAAGTAGAATGGACTTGGCAGATAACAGAAATAGGTTCCAAGGCGATAGAGGTGAGGTCATTCAAGTTTCAAGAGGTGCTTCAGGGATAGGGGGGTTAAATTGTTTCTATACAAATGCTCGTAGTCTTAGAAACAAGAAGGATGAGCTATTTAGTTATATTAGCAATGAGGATATAGATATATTATGCGTTACTGAATCATGGGTTAATGAAATAGAATTTAGTGACACTATAAGTGAATTTGATTTTCAGGGCTATAATATGTACATTAGTCAAAGGACTGGTAGGATTGGTGGAGGAATAATTATCTATATAAAAAACAACATTGTTTCAAGTTTAAATACTTCAATAAAGCAGGATGGAGTTGAGTCACTTTGGATAGATATTAGGTTCAGTAAAAATAGAATGGTGCATTTGGGAGCTTTTTACAGGCCACCTGGGCAGACTGATGATATAGATGAACTAATGATAAGGGAAATAAGTAAGGGATGTGAAACAGATGCAGTTATTATTGGGGACTTCAACTTAAACTCTGTGGACTGGGAAAATATGATAGGTAGGGATAGAACAAGTGGCAGGTTCATAGAATGCTTTGAGGATAATTTTTTGAATCAATTTGTTAACGATTCAACGAGGGGAAACAATATATTAGATTTAGTACTTTCTAACAGTGATCATTTAGTTCAAGAATTGACTGTTGGGGAAGCATTGGGAAATAGTGACCATCAGATAGTTCGTTTTAACTTGGGAATTGAGAAGGGTAAAATAACTGAGAATGCTGAAAAAGTTCCAAATTTTCATAAGGGAGATTATGTAAAACTTCGAAGCTTGCTAAATTTGGTAGACTGGGATATAGAATTCAGAGGTAAAAATGCTTATGGGATGTGGGATACTTTCAAGCATATAATAAATGTAGTCCAAGAACAATGTATCCCAATGAAGGCCATTAGGAACAAAAGTAGGAAACCATTATGGTGGAATCAGGAGATAGCTAGAAAAATTTCAGAGAAGAAAAGGGCATATAAAAAATTACAGGTACAAAATAATATTCAAAATTTAAGTGATTATAGAATGGCTAGGAATGAGTTAAATAAGATTATAAAGAAGAACAAAAGGGTGTCAGAAATTAAATTAGCTCAGGATAGCAACAAAGATCCTAGAAAGTTCTTTAGTTACTATAAAATTAATAACAAGTGTGGCAGAGTTAAAATAGGACCTATCAAATATGAAGGGTTTGTGAGAGAAACTGATGAGGAAATAGTTGAGGTACTAAATGGTCATTTTGCATCAGTATTTACAAAAGAGAAACTAAATAGTCCTATGTATAGTACTCATAGGTCAGGAAAAGAGGTGTTTACTAACATTTGTGTGGATCGGAGGATGATAAAAGGACTAATAGGTGATTTAGATACTACCAAGGCCTCCGGCCCTGATAATATTCATTCTAGGATACTTAAAGAAGGGGTAGAAAGTATCTCAATAGCTCTGGACAAGTTATATACTAGGTCATTGGAATATGGAGAAATACCCGATGATTGGAAGAGAGCGAATGTAGTCCCCATTTTCAAGAAGGGTAGTAAAGAGGATCCAAATAACTTTAGACCGGTTAGCCTAACTCCTGTAGTCTGTAAAATTCTTGAGAAAATAGTTAAAAAAGGGATTTGCCAACATCTAGAGAGGGAGGGGTTAATCAGCGATGCTCAGCATGGGTTTAGATCAGGTAGATCATGTTTGACTAACTTACTAGACTTTCTGGAGTTTGTAACAGATCAAGTAGATAAGGGAGAGAATGTAGATATAATTTACTTAGATTTTAGTAAAGCATTTGATAAGGTACCACACAGGAGACTAGTTCATAAATTAAAAATGATTGGGATATGTGGGGGTGTTTCAAATTGGATAGCTGAGTGGCTGAAAGACAGGAAGCAAAGGGTAGTGCTAAATGGTGTAAAGTCAGAGTGGAGGGATGTTATCAGTGGGGTTCCTCAGGGATCAGTTCTCGGTCCATTATTATTTGTCATCTATATAAACGATCTTGGGGAGGCAGTTAATAATAAAGTGTCAATTTTTGCGGATGATACCAAATTAGCAGCTGTAGTTAAAGATATTGATGATAATTTTAAAGTGCAGGGGGACTTAAATAAATTGTTATCCTGGGCACATAAGTGGCAAATGACTTTCAACCTTGATAAGTGCAAAGTTATTAACATGGGAAAAGATAATAGAGAATTTAACTATGAAATGGATGGGCATTGGCTGAGCTCAGTAGAGGATGAGAAAGATCTAGGAGTAGTAATAGATAAGTCATTAAGGTTTTCTAAGCAGTGTATTGAAGCAAGAAATAGGGCAAATAGAGTGCTGGGTTTTATTAAGAGAAATGTCAGTTACAAAAGTAAGGAGGTTATTCTTAAACTCTATAACTCTTATGTTAGGCCACATCTAGAGTACTGTATACAGGCATGGTCCCCACATTTTAGACACGATATTAACCTTCTTGAGTCAGTGCAACGGAGGGCAACAAAGATTATTCCTTCCCTGAGGCACCTTGAATATGAAGATAGACTGAGGGTATTAAATATGTTCTCGTTCGAAAGGAGGTGTGTGAGAGGGGATATGATTGAGCTTTTTAAAAATTTTTCCGGGATAGATAAATTGGATGTTAGCAAGTTTTTTGAGTTAGATGATGGAAATCGGACTAGAGGTCACCACTTGAAAATTAAAAAGCAAGGGTGTAGGTTGGATTTAAGAAAATATTTTTTCACCAATAGAGTGGTAGACTTCTGGAACAAATTGCCGCAGAGGGTAGTAGGTAGTCCAAATCTAAATGTATTTAAGAGTAGGTTGGATGAGTTTATGGGAAGGGAAGGTTGTGATGGTTCCTAAGTTTTGTATATATTAATATTGTTTGTATATATCTATAGCTGCATGATTTAGTTCTTGACAAGCCTTGATTGGTGATACCCTTGTTTCTGGATGCAATCCTCTGGATGTAGTTTTCCTGGGAGTTTGGGTGCCTTGAAAAAGAGGCCGCTTGACTCGGATGACCTATGATGAGCCCTTGTGGCTTTTGTCATCCGTTATATTATATTGTGGGGGACTTTGATTTTGTCTTCCCCTGGTGATGGTGCTTTTTGTGGGTGGGTTTTGACGGAGGCGGATGACCTTTGATAGGCCCTTGTGGCTTTTGTCATCCGTGTAATTATGTTATGTTATGTTATGTTATCCTCACTAGGCCTAATTTTAACTAATCTAAGGGGGCTAACTTCACTATCACTAGAACTATCATATCCTACCTCCTCCACCGGCCCTCTACCTTCACCTGAAACATCTAACTGGCCTACCTCACCACCTAACCTATTCCCAGCTCTAGGCCTAACACTAAGTTCCCTCCTGAGCTCAGCAACTAACCCCTCCAGCCTATATATCCTGTCTAAATCCTGCATTCTAATCCCCTTTAAATCTACAATGCATTCACGCAGCCCACATACAACACATGTATACCCCTCACCAAATACACCACACCCAATGCATACATTCAGACACTCATGCTCACTTTCTTTCCCGAACTCCATCACTTATTCAAACAAAGAAAGAACTTAAGTAGTAATAAGAAAAAAAAAGAGCAACTTAGCTTTCGCTGATTCTGTGGTGAAAAAAAAAACACTGTAGAAAAATCTGAAAAATAAATCAACAACCGAGAGCTCTATGAAACACGTGCTACCTGTTTGAAGGTCAGTCGAAGAAACAGACACTAAAATGGTTAAGTTCCTGGTGTGCAGATGATGTATAATAGATGACAAAGGGGTGAACTCTACATTGTGAATTGTCCCAGTGTAATCCTTGGGCAGCATCTTGGACAATGAAAGAATAATTTTCAGAGAAATCACCTAATACCACTAACTGCCTTGCTCTGAGGTGGTAGTGTTTCTTTCAACTGTCCTAAGTACTGTGATTGCTGCTGTGCAACAAAATGATGACGAACAATGCAGGATATTTTCAGGAAACTTTGCAAGGTTGCATCATGCAAGCCTCTCTCTCTGTACTGCAGACACTGTAATCCCTAAGATCTTTGTATGAGAGACCTTTTTCTCCCAATGCAGCCAGCTGTAATTATGGGTTTTGATGATGTGAAAACACAGACAGAATGAGTCTCACCACTACTGGCAAGCACACAATATGAGGGCCATAATTTAACAAATGTGGAAAATCCTATTTTGGGATTATTTTTATCATTTTTATATAGTTCAAGTAACTTAAATTCCCAAGGACCAATCGACTTTGCAACTTCAGCACTGATGACTTTCACACAATCTTTTTTGCCAGGACACACATGACTGACTAACCTCATCTGACTCATAGAATCTTCTAACTATATCTTTGTGTTCTTCAGACATCACTTTCCTTTGCTCATTATTGGAATCTTTGGAAGGATTCCAAATTCTGATTTTAGTGAATGGCTTTTTTTTCACCATATATGTTGTAGTTTGAAAGAAACTAGCAGTTTTTTCAATTGTGTATGGGGAGAGAGAGTCAATATTTGTAGTTTGTGATTATGACATTTGCTCTCCAGGAATGACTGTTTTAATTCATTCATTAATGTTTCTAGATGTTTTTCAGATTCTGTTTCAGGTTTTGAAGCATCACTTAGCCCCTCGCTAATATCAATACTATAACTGACTTATAGCCTCTTTTTCAAGTATTTCTGGGCATCTGATAGATTACCACAAGCTTTGCACTTTTTCTGGCTCAATGACAACCCTTTTGAAAAGTATATATTTAAATTATTATACAGAGCAAAATTTGAATTTTGTATAGACTAAAGAGCATCATTAAAGAATAAGTCATTCAAAGTAAAAGCTTGCCAATTATCAATTTTGTTTTATACAGTTACTTAAATTCTATTCAATGGCCATATAGATCAAACACACCTTTCTGGTGAAATATAAAATATATTATCTTAGTACTTACTAATTTGACTGGTGTTTGGTCCAAAATGTTAGAACTGGTTCAATTGAAGTTGAAGGATTTTCTTCAACCGAGCAATCACTGTCCAGATCTCGAACTGAAGATATGTTACTCAAATCACTGATTGAAGATGATTCAAGTGAATCTTGCTCAGTCTCATTGTTTTCAGTGGTTCAAGTATTGTGGGGTTTTTCATTATTAGTGTCCAACAGTTCACACACAACAATGGGTCCTTTTTCAATCTTTCAGCACATTTTTCAATAAGCAAATTGCCAGTAACTTTTCTAAGATTGATTGTTATGCGCTTCTTGTGTTTTTTAGTAGGGTCTTGGCAGTATTTTAAGTGCTGAACCATTAAATTTTGGTGAATAGGCCTAATAGCAGAGATGTAGATTTCACTAAGTAATTTCTATAAATCTGTAATTTTAAGATATACAATTAGATGACACTTTTTAGAATATAGTTATACACAATATTTTAATTTTTTATATTCTTTGAAGCTCAATGAAAAACAATAACAACCCACCACACACACTGCTGGTTGAAACTGTACAAACTTGTAAACTAGGAACAACAACTATCTGTGTTGATTCTGTATAAATAGCAGCATGTTGCAACAGGATTGCTTAAGCTACATGTGAGGTTGTCTTCCCCTTTCACTACTTTAATTAAATAGTATTGGCAGTGAATTACAATTTTTATTGAACTCAGAGTTCAAGATCAAATTGATATCAAAGCTATAAAATTTAAATGAATTAACAAACAATTTGTAAATACGGTGTTCATTTATAAGTTAATTAGATGAAAAATACCAAGATAAACAACCATTAGTGGCTGTTTCTAATAGCCAAGAGCTATACCTTTGTTTTCTTTATTAAAAAAAGGTAATTTTAATTTCTATAGGTCAAATTAGGAGCTTAAGTGTGAAAAATATGTAGAATTGACAGACAACTTATAAATATGGTGTACATAAACAAACTTTTTTTACTGATTCAAATAGCCAAAGCATAGGCCTTCATTTTTCACATCTAGAAAATGTTTTGAATTTTGATACCCCAGAGGTCAAATCTCAAGCTCAAATTTTTGAAAATGTATGATTTTTTGTATTTTTCAACCTAGAGTTCTAAAACTCTTACATTTGGATTCCTTGTCTTTTTCTGATTCTAAATATATATATATACTTTTATATAATTATGACCATTATTACCCTAGTTATGGGTCGACAAATGAAGTGACCTCACACGTGACCTCAAAATGCCCAAAGTCACATCTCCTGAACCATTGGGGGGATTGACCTTAAAATTTCAGAAATGGGTTTAGGGCCCCAAACCTTCCTATAAACCAAATTTCAGCAAAATCTTAGAGACGAGTGTGTTAGGCACTGGTTGATCTGACAGAGAGTGCCACACCTATCGCCTCTGTCATGCCGATAGATCTGAGCAGTCAACCTGAAGAGACTCCCTGGATTCCTTGACTGACTTAGAGTGGAATACTGTGGCTGTAGTCTCCAACACTTGTTTCTTCTAAGGAGGAGCTATCCACAAAAGTCATGCTAGTTATTTGGCTAAGGTGGTTTTATGTTGCCGCTGCAAAAAAAGGGGGCATTTCAGAAGGATATGCTGCTTGGAAGAGGCTAAACCCCTAGGTAACCGTGGCAAACGAGTTGTGACTCAAGCAGACACCTTGGCTTCTGTGCCATCTAAACTCCTGGAATCAACTAAGAAGGTTGTCATCACCAAGGTAACACAGTCTTTTTGGACACAGGAAGCTCGGAGAACTTCATCTCCAGCAGATTTAATGGAGCAATTACCATGGCATCCAGTAAACTGGCAACCAACATTACCAAGTGTTGTTATTTCAACATTAAAACTAAGAATTGAAACTGAGAAAATTCACTTCTTGTCACTGGAGAAATGCTTCTTTATCATCATCCTTGGGATCTAGTTGCTCCTGATTGTCATTCCATTGCTACCTAGTCCCGGTGATTTAGAGAGTCTGATGGCGAGATCGGATTGGAGATTGCTTGCAGAAGGTTTCACTGAGTTCTAAGATACTTCCTGAAGGGTATAAGTGCACGTTGTGAATAAGATTATTTTTTAAAATTTTAAGAGCACATCTGGTGACTACCTACTTGGGCATAAGTCACCGTACTCACCACTGCCTAGTACTATGCTACTTTAAAATAGCAACATGAAAAAACAACAACAATAAAATAAAAAAAGGAAGAAGGCAAGAGGCAGGAAGCAAGCTCCAGCATTGAGGGAAGGTCCACCTCCCCCCGGTGCAGGAACGTGCGACCTACAAAAACAACAGTAAAAAGTTAAATAAAGGGGAGAAGGCCAGCCTCCTCCAAAAAGTTTATAAGTCCACCAGTCAATGTGCACAAACTCGTCCCTAGTCCAAGGAACAGGTGGTAGCGACCCTGCCCAGCCCGGTGCCTTAGACTGTGAGACACCTTTGAGTTGAATATCCTACTCTGGAAGGCATTGCTGGCTATGCCTGTCTCGGTACTGGCCGGAGGAGGGGAAGTGGGTAATGCTTGGGTCGGATTCTTGCACGTTAGCTTGTGGTGCTATATACTGCTTAGAGGGAGCTGCCCTCCTCCATACTATCTATTCTTAATTTTGTATCCTTTATCTCCCATACTTTTGACAAATGTAGACACTTGAGCATCTTTTTTTTCATTGGTATTATTGTTGTTTATCATTTTATTTAAATTAACCTATTGAACAGTTTTCTTGTTTTTCTGCCACCATGCCATCGTTGGTGGTCGACAGAAGAGGCAGCTAAAATTGTAAAATATTTTCAGAAAATCAACCGATTTGTTAGATTCAGTTAGCTTATGACTTTCTCTAACATCAATAAGCTATTATGGCCACAATATATTTGCTGGTCTTTAAATTTGAGCAGCCATCTCATCGACGGCTTCCCTGGCGATACCACCGAACCCCGTCAATCTAACAATGCAGACTGAAGCACGACCCATAAAGAAACTTAAGAAAGTATCACTTTTAAAGACTTGGGCTTCTCTTATGTTTAGTCTTATCTGCAAGGGGGTAGTTGGTATAGCATAGATAATACACTTACTTCAACTGAAACCTGGAGGAGCGCCGCCGTCCTCCCGGCTCCATCAGTATCCGCCGTCCTTCCTGCCCCGTCAGTATCCTCTGTCCGCCTCTCTCTCTCTCTTAAACAGCCACCGTGCCGGGTAATTGTGAAGACGATGGCCGGATCCTAGGCCTAGTTTTTTGGGGGCTACTTTTCGTTGTTACTTTTTTAGAGATGAAATCGAAGAATTTTATGGCGATTTTCGTTTTTATACTGTGGGGCTGTGCCCCCCAGACCCCCCCCCCAAAGGATTGAAACTCAGGGTAATCGCAATGTTATCCCCGTAGCGAGCCGTACCCAACAACGAGCCGACGCTCAAAATAATCGCATCCGGCCATCGTCTAGACCAATGGTTCCCAAACTTTTGCAGGCTGGCGCCCCCTTGGCTCCCCAGTGAATTCCTAGCGCCCCCCACAGACACATATGGAAACAAACACCTCTTTCTTGATATTTGGTATGCTGCAATTTGAAAAGAGAAAGGTTAAACACAAATGTGTATTTCACAAATAAAACCCAATTTAGTAAATCAATTTATTTTTTAGCAGTTTTAACTGTTTCAGCAACATAGAATGGTAAATAAACATTCCACCAGTAACCTTCATTGTCTCACACTTAATATTAATTCGGATGGATGTGCTTGGTGCAGGAACATAAGCTTCTCAACATCAGGCTGGAACTCACTAAGAAAAAGTCGTAGATCCCCGCGGTCAGTAATTTTCAGTCAGTTTCTTTGCTTGGAAAGAAGCAAGGCGACTGCACTGAAGCCCCGTTCTACTAAATATGATGTTGGCAAGGCAATAAAGTACATTTTGACCTTGTTCCACAGCACTTGATAGCAGTCAGAGATTTTTTTTTGTAACCAAAAATCTTGATATGACTTTTTGAACATTGGCCTTAGCTCAATGTCATTTTGAATGGAAATCAGTTCTTCCTCTGCCACTCCAGTTTCTTCACCGTCGACATTTAGGAATGGATTGATCACCCAGTCTGGTATTTCAAGCAATAAAATGTCCTCAAATCTCTCAGACATGTCTCTGTGCAGTTCATCCAGGTGTGTACAATACACTTGAAGGTCATCGAATGGTATGCCTTTTTCCTTATCCAATTCAGAGAGGCTTGGGAACTGGTAGAGTGCATGGCGAGCTATGTTTCGTTTGAATAACTGTAACTTGGCCAGGAAGGTGGAGATAGCTGATTTGACTGTAATTAGATTAGCCTTATTTCCTTGCATCTGCAAATTAACTTCATTGAACTTTGTGAATATATCTGCCAAATAAGCAATATCATGCTTCATGTTTCTTAGTTCATCACACAGAACAGAATTGGAGTCTTGGAAGAATTCAACAACTGTATCAAACAGTGAATAGAAACGTCTCAGGCAGTTTCCCCTTTGACAGCCATCTAACTTCTGTGTGCAACACTAAACGTTCAAACTCTTCATCATTATCAGTGCACAGCTGTCGAAACAGTCGGGAATTGAGGGCATGTGCCTTGATTTTATTTATTGCTGTGATAACAGTACTCATTGATTTGTGTAGTCCACCACTCAGGTTTTTTGCGACCAGATGCTGCCTGTGGATTACACAATGCACTGTAAGTACTCCAGGTACAGTTTTTTTCAAGAAACTAATGAAGCCACGATGATGACCTACCATTGATGGTGCCCCATCTGTTGCACAAGCAAGAATGTTAGAAAGTGGGATGTCTTTCTCTTTAAAAAGAAAAATCAACGACACGAAATACTGACTCCCCTTTTGTGTCTGTTTCAAGCTGTCTCGCAAATAACAGCTCTTGAACCAAGCTTTCATCTTTGACGAAACGAACATAAGCAAGAAGCAAAGATTCATTGCCTGGCAGAGTGGACTCATCTAACTGTAAACTAAATTCTGTTGTCCTAAGCATGTTACACAATGCTTCTTCAATATTTTCAGCCATTTCATCTATTCTTCTCTGAACAGAGTTATCACTGAGAGGAATAGCTTTTATAATTTGGTCAGGTGACTTGTGTAGAACTGTGTGTAGAACCTCTCTTACTGCTGGTAGAATAAGCTCTTACCAATTGTATGAGGCTTACCAGATCTAGCAATCAGCAAAGAGATGTTGTATGATGCTCGCAAACCGTCAGTAGATTGTTGTAAACTGCTGGCAAATATATTTCCGATGGTTTTCCGTTTCCGAACGTTGTCTCGGAGTGACTGAAAATATGCCAAGTTTTTGTCTGCTTTATCAGAGTGCATTTTCTTCAAATGTTCCAAAAGCCTCGAAGGTTTCATAGCTTCATTTGAAAACACTCTATCACACAGTAGACACATTGGTTGCTGTTGGTTGTGTGGTGCTGCGACAAATCCATATTTCAGATATTCCACACTATATTGCCGACACTTCTTTTCTGTTTGCTGTACCAAGGCTATACTTTATTCTGGAACAAAAAAATAAAACCATGTAAAATACAGCATTTTATCGCATTTCATAAATAGGTCTACTTAAAGACAAAAATGACAACATTGAAGGTATAAAAAGCAAGTTTACCCTCTCACGTATTCATTTTCTTCCATTTACTCACAGAAAATGGTGGCGGACGTGATCACCCACACAATGACACACGCGCGAACACGCATATATGCACACACACACAAACACATGCACACACAGGTACAAAGTCATATACATTCGTAACAATATATATCAGTGAATGCACCACCCTAACCAGCTCAACACAACACAACACGGCGCGTTCTGGCGAGTCCCCAATTTCATGTTGACTTGAACTCAAGATGATGTTGACCGCCAGGATGCGGTTTTTATTATAAGATAAAATTCTGAACATTACAAGCTTGAAATTACAAACCTGAGCTTTTGCTTTTGTAGTCTATGCTGTCGGATCTGACTGGGCCAGAGCGGCGTGCGGTAACCGGACCCTGATGCGTCGTCCACTGACTCGTCCTGCTGCACGTGCTGTGTACAAATCGTCAAACAAACGTTCGAACTTCTGACTTCGACTTCGGACTGCCACCCCCCTACCGCCCCCTTCTTCCTCACCGCCCCCCCAGATCTTTCCACCGCCCCCAGGGGGGCGGTACCGCCCACTTTGGGAACCACTGGTCTACACAATTACCCCGTGCCGTCGGTAAGAGAGCTTGCGCTATCTGCTTGAGTTAAGCTAGCTAAGCTGGGGGACTTTTAGCCCTGCAGGGTCACCCATGCCACTAAGGTAGCTTTAGTAGGATCCAAACTAAAGGTTGTAAAACTTCTCTACCACTTCTTTGATGCGTCTCCTAGCACCCTCTACTAACCTCTTCGATTCTGTTAGTACTAAATTTCACCAACTCTCTTCAACTGTAAAAAAACAACAACAACAAAAACAAACATTCATCTCTATTACACATAAGTTGTTTAGTCATAAGGGCCTCACCAACTACCTTATGCCGTGTGAGAAGAGATGCTTTGGAACCTCTTTAAATAACGCCTTGGAGCACTCATAGGTTGCAAGAGACTGGGATTGAAGGGATCTCAGGCATTTGGGGTATGATTAATGGAGAAATGATAAGTACTCCTGGTCTCAGTCACTAGTGGAAACGTAAATGTTGTAAAAATAATAGGTGACATTATCCAATCCGTCCAAAATTCTGCGCATTATTCGATTATAATTGCTGCAGGCCGTCATTAACCCAAAAGGAAGTCGACGGAACTGCATTAGGTCTTTGTCGGTGGGGAAAGCGGTGTATTTCCTTACGCTCTTTTTCAGGGGAATCTGGTATACGCCTTACAGAGGTCGAGCTCGCTAATATCTTTTGCCATTTCGAACAAGTCAAGGTTTTGATCGATTAATAGGATGGGTTTCGCATCGAAAACGGTCACGAAATTTAATTTGCGGAAATCTACGCACATGCGGTAAGAGTTATTCGGTTTCCGCACCATAACTATTGGGGAACAATAATTTAACGTGGAGGGTTCAATGATCTTGAGATTGAGCAGATTGTTAACCTCGCCGTTAAAGGCATTTCTCAGATGGATTGGAAGGGGATAAGGTTTTGAGCGAACAGGTTCCTGGGTAGTGAGGGTGATCTCATGCTCGAACTTAATAGCACACCCAGGGGTATCGGAAATCACGTCGTAAAACTTAATTGGAATAAGCTGCAGCGGGCTAATTTGATCGGGAGTTAGCTGCTTATTGATATCTAAGCTGGCAGGTGGTGAATTGGTGGTGCCGGGCAAGGCAAGTAGTGGGTAATCTCCAGCATGTTCGACGCATACGGCCTCTATAACGTCCATGGCATCTGTCGTGTAGTCGGCCTCCAAAGCTCTTCGTCGATGGTAACACTGTTGTTGATACACGTGCGGTGGTGGTATTTTTTAACGTGTTGACGTGAAACAGCTTCTCCGCTTTAGGGGCTTTAATTAAATAATCCACAGGTCCTCGCGCTTCAAGAATTTGGAAGGGCCCTTTCCATTGGCTCGGAAGTTTGTTGCTCTCCGTAGGAAGTAGAAACATAACCTCATCACCGTGCTTAAACTTCTACTCCTTCGATTTGACATCGAAGTCCGTCCGGTACTTTTCCAAATTAACGTCGGCATTTTGCTATGCAATATCAGCACACTTTTCTAATCTTCGTCGAAGATCCAAAACATACGCGTAGGAGGATTGAATTTCTCTATCTAACTTGGCGTTCGAGAATAACTCTTTGAGGATGCTAATGGGACCTCTCACGTTACGTCCAGAGATTAATTCGAAGGGAGTAAATCCGAGTGTATGATGTGGGATCTCCCTGTATTCAAATAGTGCCACGGGCAAAAAACGATGCCACTCACGGGGCTGCTCAGCACACAGCTTCTTTAATATCGATTTCAAGGTTGCATTAAATTTTCGCAAACTCCGTTTGCGCAGGGGTAATATGAAGTGGGAAAGAGTGGTTTTACCATCAACATTTTCCCGACTTATTCAATTCATTCAGATGTAAATTGCCTACCTCTGTCAGACAATACTTCTTTTGGTATGCCTACCTTAGAGAAAATGGAAATTAAGGCTTCGGCGCACTTAACACGGTCGATTTTCTTCAATGGTAAGTCTTCGGTAAAAGGCGTGGCACAGTCCAAAAGGGTAAGGACATAACTATGCCCTTCGCTGGAAGGGGGACGAATGGGGTCGACAAGGTCTATGGCCACGGGGGAAAAGGGTTCCGATATGACCGGTCCCTTCTGAAGGGGGAGGGCGGTTTAAAACGCCCTTTTGTCGTGGTTTTCTGGCAGGTGTCAGAGCATTGGCAGTATTCAGAAATATCAACTGCAGCACCAGGCCAGTAGAAATACCGAAAATCCTCTGAGTTATCTTATTGTGGTTAAAGTGTCCAGAAAACAACTATCGTGGGATATTTTTCGGACCAGGGACACATGCGAACGGAGAACACAGAGGGTGTGGATCTCGAGGTTAACGCCATTCGAGCAAGCGCGATATAACAAGCCTTCTTTTACGATATAAGAGACTATTTTGTTACCGCAGACAGAATCATGTTCGAGGCTCCGAGATTTTCCCGACAAGGGAAGGAGATTTGAACACTCCTTCTGTCTTTGAGCGAATTCTGCGCTCATAACATCTCTGAAATCCGAGTCTAAGGAGGTTTTAAGGGCAGCAGGCGTCCGGGAATAGTTCTTTGCCTGGACTCTCGTGACAACGGGCTGAGCCAATGGGTTAGATTCGACTTGGGGGCACTGTCCTACCAAAACGGAACATATTTTGATAGGAGCTGACACGATTTCAGCCCACCCTGAAAAGTATTGACACTCTCAAAATATTCCATGAAGAGACATGCCAATATCGGAGATCAACTATTGGCATGTCTCTTCATGGAATATTTTGAGACTGAACTCCTTCCCACAATTTCTTCCCCTAACTTTATATGGTTAAGGTACATTGACGATGTATTTTCTGTATGGCCTAATGGCCATGATTTTGATACCTTTTTTAATAATTTGAATAATCTGCATGTCTCCATCAAATTTAAATATGAATGGGAATATGATAATAGATTACCCTTTTTAGATGTCCTCATTAATAAAGATCACCATGAATTAAAACTTGGCGTGTATAGGAAACCAACCCACTCGAATGCCTATATACATTATTTTTCGTTTCACGATAATACTGTTAAAAAATCGATAATTTCTAACCTTTTCCTTATAGCATACAAAATATGTCATCCTTCCTATTTAGAGGAAGAAATTGTCATTATCAGGACCATTTTTTCTAATTTGTATAACCCCGATTGGTTCATATCGTCTGCCCATTTTGCAGCTAGGAAAACATTCTATGGTAATAAGCCTTCCCGCACTAATGACTTCAACAAATGTATAACATTGCCATTTAATAATAAATTAAATAGTTTAAAGGACACATTTGGAAAAAAGGGTATTAATCTAGCCTTTAAATATAATAATTCCTTAAACCAATTGATGATTGCCAGGAAACCCAAAGAACATATTAATATAGGAGTTTATGCAATACCATGCAACGATTGCCATAAAGTTTATATAGGAAAAACGGGGAGAAATCTAGACAAGAGATTGTATGAACACAAAAGATATATTAGAGTGGGCAGCGAAAGCAGTGGAATATTTTGCCATGTTAGAGACAAGAATCATACGATCGATTTCAATGGAAGTAAAATGGTATTCAAATCGGCTAACTATGTTAAGAGAAGAATCGTAGAATCGAACTTGATATCGTCAGTTCCTAATTTAAATCTATCTGAGGGTCAATTTTCTTTTAATCCTGTAATAAGAAAGCAAATAAATAAAATAGTAAAATGTCAGCCCTTCAATATGTTTAGGCCTAATCCCCCCCCATCCCCAGATTAGCCACAAGTAGGGAATTGGGGATAAAAGAGGGGATATTTCACGACCTGTTATGCTTGTATGCATTTTTTTCTTATATTTTCTATCCAGTGTCAGTTGAAAAAGGGTGTGAGATACACCAAAACTGTTCTGAATTAAATTGTCTTCGGAGAATGTGGTTTAATTCCTCATATATATATTGTCGTAGAATGACTCCCGACGATACCATATATCACTATTCGTTGAGGGAACTTCCTTAATTATCTTTAGAGTGCGTTACTGTCTGGCGGCCGATATTATGTATCTTCGATATGCTTAAGAAGTGGAACTGAGCTCAAGGATAATAATATTGCTATCATTAATAAAATAGAGTTTTATAAATAATAACTATCAATAAACACAAGACGGAAAATATTGACATAAACAGAGAATGAAAAGGGTCGTGGGGGCTCGGCTAATCCGAGGATTTAAAGGATTTAAAAAAGGTAAAACAAATATCGAGTTAAAGAGATGGGATGGTTCGATAAACCATTTAAAGCACAGGATAGAATTGACAAAAGGGTTAAGTACTCAAAGGTGACGTTTGGCTTACGTAACTTTTGCACTAGTGGTGCAGTGGAAGGTGGCGCGAAGGAGTTTCGGTCCGCTGGCGAGTTCCAGCCGAAGGGGGGAGATAAAAGGATCCTGACGTGGCGTCTTGGGAAGGAGAACCGTTTCTCGACGAACGGCTTGAAGAACAATGGCTGTTCTAGGTTGTTCTCTTCTGAACAAAGGGGGGATGAGAACCGTCTCTTGTCTACGGGCTCAAGAACAATGGCTGTTCAAATGTTGTTCTCCTCTGAACAACAGGGGGGGGGGTGAGAACCGTTTCTTGGCGAAGGGCTCAAAATGAACAATGGCTGCTCTAATGCTGTTCTCCTTTGAACAACAAGGGGGGATGAGAACCGTTTCTTGGCGAAGGGCTCAAAACAACCAATGGCTGTTCTAATGCTGTTCTTCTTTGAACAACAGGGGGGGAAGCCTTGGGGACTTGGCGTCACGAAAGGCTCGAACCTTTGGCACTCAAGGAATATTGTCCTCCTTCTGGACAAGTGATGGTGAATCTCGAGGTCGAGGTCCCTTGGCGCACAAAGGGAGAGAGGGTCGTGGTGATGTTTCGCGACGAAAATCTGGATCTCCAATCTGATCTTAGTGGTAAAGTTTCCATATAAATAGCCAGGACATCTCCTTGGCGTGGGGAGACAATAGAGTGGGAGCTTCGAGGGAATGCACAGCCGGGCCGGAGAACAATGCCTTATCTGCCCATAAGCCTAACTCAATCTGGCGAGGTCGGCGTATGGGGGCGAACGGGGGGACGATAACCTCCTTGTTTAAACATTGACATCCGGTAGCTGCGATAAGGCTCCAAGCTTCGAATCGAAGATGCACATGGGCAGCATCGTGGTTTTAAATAATATGGGATAGGAGTTGAAATTAACGCAGCTTCAACTCGTTCTATCACATATATATATATATATATATATATATATATATATATATATATATATATATATATATATATATCACTTTACCTATTCTAGCCCGGCTTTATAAATCGAGAATTATATTTGCAATAACGCAATTGTAATTATGTGGTTAAGAAGACAATGGTATAGCTAACTAAGCTCTTCATCAAGCCCTTGGAAGGAGCTCTTTTCAAAATCAGGCGAGGAGAACGATATAATCCAGCTTTTCTAAGCAAGAGAAAAAAGATCGCTATCAATCAGCCTTTTTAAATTGTTATCCATGCTTTCGAAGTGAATGGAAAAATAGCTTTGCCAATTCAAGCCTTGCCTTATAAATCGAAAATGTGTGTATATATATATATATATTGTTTGTGAGATTCGCTATTCCATTCTTCCCCACAACGGGATTACCGGTTAGTCTCCCTCTTTCACCTCGTACCTGGACGAGCGGCTCTACCTCCATGCCCCGTTTCCCCGGCAGTCTCGAACTATATTGAGATTACCTAGACTTTATTCCTTCTAGAGCTTTCCATTATACACTTTTCTCGAGCCTTACTCTTAATGCTTCTTCAGCCATTTTTATTGGATGGCCACTAATTTAGCTGACCATTGGTCGGGTCTAGCAATGGGGGAAAGGGTTCACCCCTCCCTTCTAGTTCTTGTTGTTAACATACTCGTACCTTCAGTTTCCCCGCCCTTTACTCTTCTTACCTTCCCCCCCCCTTCTCATCTTTCACTACAATATCTATTTTTTTACGAATCCGCAAGAGGATGGCAGGTGACATCTGGAGGATGGTGTATCCTTCCGCCCTTTACGCCAGAGTTTGCCATCCCTGCCCTAATGTCTGGGAAAGGGATCTTCCACACATGTTCACTTTATCCATCTTCACCACTTTCTTTACAGATCTCTCTCCACAAATCCTCTGCCTTGATAGGGCCTCGTTGCTATTTCGCTCTATATCCAAAGAAAAGAAAATTGAATTCCATCCTTTGTTTTGCCTTAATATAATTGATGGTAAAAGTCAAGGCAAATGATACAAGTATTGAGACAAAGCTATCAATGTGTTTTCTTTAATTTTTGTTTGTAGGGGACCTTCGCAACTCGGTAATTCCATATTTTTTTCTCATTTATCTTCCTCTCCGTATATATGGACTTATTATTTTCATACTAAATATGTGATTTCTTGATTGCATCGACTTCATTTGCTCTTAATTTATGAATATGTTCTATTCCAGGCCGCGTAATTACTCTTATAATAGATGTAAGAGTCATTTATTTATCGAAATGGAAAGGGAAAGTTCGGTCACAGTCTAAATACATAAGGGGTCGGCAATCGATTGAGGAGTTTTATTGAAACCATTCATATTAGACAATGGCTTTCTATTGACACTCCAAACTATCAAACAGAGGGGGGATGAATTATATGTACAGGAAGCATGACAGCGTCCAAACCTAGATTCAGGTCCCATAAAGCTAAAATAACTAAAAAAAGGAATAATTGAACCCAAACACGACAAGAACTCGCGGCTATTACAACTATCTCAATTAAGACAACCTTACTAGACAAGACTCCCGAAGAAGAATAATAAATGAAAAAACGGATGAAGACTTCAGCAATGATAAATAAATAACAAACAAACTACAGCGATTAAAGTAACAATCTAAAGTCAAAAACACGAAAGGAAAACCCTGTGTTAACATAAGGAAACAACTAAAGCAAATAGTCAAACACACACTACAAGCAAATAAACACGAAAAAAAACTAACTCAAGTTAAAGCTGGAACACATAGAAACATAGCAGCATGAATTCTACAGGATCCACATGAATACACATGAAAACAA
Source organism: Ceratothoa steindachneri (assembly GCA_963969495.1). NCBI lineage: Eukaryota > Metazoa > Arthropoda > Malacostraca > Isopoda > Cymothoidae > Ceratothoa > Ceratothoa steindachneri. Next base: position 28,694,133 of record OZ018336.1, read on the forward strand.
AAAACAGAGATTGACCAAACCACCCGTAAAATTAATTAAATAGAATAAAGAGAGATACGAAAAACAGAGAGAATGACAGAGATTGGCAAATATCCTACAAACTACGGAGAATTTGTACAGAACGACCTGATAAAGAGGGACCTTGATTCCGAATCAACGTTAATGAGTAGGTCCGAATAATAGAATATTCCATTCTTTGTCTTTTATCCCCATGCTTGCAGGAAGAAGGTCAATTTAGATCAATTTCATCCCTCCTACTGATTTTTCTTTTCCCCCAGGTTACTTCTCCTATTCCTCAACGGCATCCTACCGTTCGTTCTCTCTTAGACCCAGCAAACACGGTGGGACCTGGAGGAGGAGTCGTCCAGGGAGACCTTCCCCCTCCCTCCCTGCCAGGAGAGAGGGAGGAGAACCTGTGAACAATACTATATTCATCCTTATGTTGTTTTAGACCACGCTATATTGTATAGTGGTGTTCCTCAAGGCATCATAAGTCATTGAACTCTTGTTGTAAATTTGTGAACGCATTTCCCTGATAAATTAAGTTTGAGACCTGCCATAATCAAATATGTATTTGAATCACGCGAGTTGATTTATTGGTCATAATGAAAAGGGGATTAGTGGACTTTAAAAGTAATAAAAATTGGTATATTTATAGAAATGTTGTAGAAAATTAGAAATCTATTTGAACAGAGATAATAAAGAGATTTAAGAAAAATTATAGCACTGTATTTATCAGTATATCTAAATTGAGTTTGCTTCAGGGGTAAATTTATGACCGTGGTTTGTGGTAACTTAATTATTAGAATGAAACTTGCTAACTCTTTTTTTTAATATTTTAATCAAATCGATTATAATTGAAGTAATTATTCTAAGCAAATGTTTTAACAAGCTCTACTGACCAAAGTTGCGTGCTCTCACTTATTCTGATTTATGACCTAACGAACATCAAAACTTCCAATAATTATCGGACTAACCTTGATAGGACATTGGCAATTATATCATTCGAAATAGAATGTAAAACAACGTAAGGGTTTCAAGTTCGTTAGAATCGCCCGAATAGTTATGATGTTATAGCCAAAACAAAGTAATTCCCGGGCTAACCTTGGGGGGACATTGGCAATTATACCCTTCGAAAGAAAATGTAAAACAACATAAGGATTTAACGTTTCGTTAGAATTGGCCTCAAAGTTACAATGTTATTACCAAAACAACAAAAAAGCAAAACGGGGACCGATGGACCGACAACCGACGACATAGTGATATTAGAGTTGCTCGCGACGAAAAACCTACCGGTTTTTCGTGACTTCAAGTTTTCCAAAAACATAAAAACTAATCCCGGAAAATTTATGCCTATTTTCCTTTTATGATAATATCTTAGAGTTTATTATTAGAAGACCAAATCATGGATCATTTGGAGCCTCAAAACAACCATACTTAGAGTAAGCTTGGTTTTCGGAACCAGTTTTCGTGTTTATGTACTTATAGGAATCTTTCACGAAATGACATCAATATTTGACCACCATAAAACTATCGCTATATTTAATCTAGATTCTCAGCAAGCGTTTGATACTGTTCCGGATAAAAGATTGGCGATAAAGATAAAAGCTCGTGGTGAAAAGAAATGTATGTATTTCATTGGGTCCAAAACTGCTTGAACGACCGAAGGCAGAGAGACGTTGTTGTATTGCCTGCCAGGAAGAGATGAGCTCTGATCCCTCCGACCGCTTGGGAAATTAAGGAAAAAAGCTTTTGGGCCTACAGTCTGTGATGTAGGAAAGAATTAAGTGGAGCAGGTGTTGGTGTGAGGCTGTCTTGAGTGACTAGGATAGAGTGGAGGGAGGCTGTTGCATGCTGTGGGAATTTTATATCACTCCACACTGTGCTATAGGTCCATGCAACAACAAGGAAGTGGAAGTTAAATTGCAGCGTAAACCTCACGCAAATGGCATCCAAGTGGGGGGGTCCACACTTGGAAATGACGGAACCCTGTACAACTCTATTTATTATTGTCTTACAGGGTGGGCAGAGTTTAAAAAAACAATATACGATTCCAAATTTCGTTAGAATCGGCCGAATAATTACGGTGTTATTGACAAAAAACTCATTGAAAAGTAAAATATTACCATCCGACCGACCGACCGACGGACCGAGTGAGTAACTTATAGAGTCACGTGCACGCGACTAAAAAAAAAATCCTTAATATAAAGAAATATTTGAGTTAATTAACCGAGTAAGTTAACTAAGGAGCCAAAAGAAATGTGTTTCCAGCGTAGTGACAAAGGAGGGAAAACGGCGAGAGCAGAGAATTTTTGTCATACAAAATTACTCATAAATGGATTGATTTTCTCTCGCGATTTGTTGAAAGCCAATAAATATTTTGACGAAAAATGTTGATAAATATTTCCTTAATATCGAAAATTGCGGATCAAATCAAGAAAAAGAGACCCAACAGCGGAAGGGGTCGCTATAAAAGACAAGGGTGTAGCTATTCTTCACATGGAAAAATTGGCTTCGCTCTTTGTGAAAAGGTAAAATTGGATTCGGTGGTCTTGCTATATATGGTAAAATTGGGTGTCACTGATCTTGACATGGTAAAAGTGGGTGTCACTGTTCTTGACATGGTAAAATTAGGTGTCGCTGTTCTTGACATGGTGAAATTGGGTGACACTGTTCTTGAGATAGCGAAATTGGCTGTCACTGTTCTTGACATGGTAAAATTGGGTTCGCTCTTCGTGAAAAGGTAAAATTGGATGTCACTGTTATTGACATGTTAAAATTGAGTTCGCTGTTCTTTACATGGTTAAATTGGGCGTCACTGTTCTTGACATGGTAAAATTGAGTGTCAGTGTTCTTGACATGGTAAAATTGGGTTCGTTGTTCTTGATATGGTAAAATTAGGTTCGCTGTTCTTGATATGATAAAATTGGGTGTAGGTGTTCTTAAAATGGTAAATTTGCTATCGCTGTTCTGACATGATCAAATCGAGTTCGCTGTATTTCACATGGTAAAATTGGGCGTAGTAGTTAATGACATGATAAAATTGGGTGGCGCTGTTCTTGACATGGTAAATTTGAGTGTCAGTGTTCTTGACATGGTAAAATTGGGTTTCATTGTTCTTGACATGGTAAAATTGAGTTCGCTGTTCTTGACGTGAAAAAATTGCTTTCGCTATTCTTGATATGGCAAAATTGGGTTCGTTGTTCCTGACCTGGTAAAATTAGATATCGCTGTTCTTCACATATTAAAATTGGGTTCGCAGTTCTTGACATCGTAAAATTTGGTTCGCTGTACTTTACAATGTAAATTGAGTTCGCTGTTCCTGACATGGTAATATTGGGTTCCACTGTTTGTGACTTTAGAAAATTGGGCTCGCTGTAATTGATATGGTAAAATTGGGCGTCGCACTTATTAATATAATAAAATTGGGTTCGCTTTTGTTGACATGGTAAAATTGGGTGTCGCTTTTGTTCACATGAAAAAAATTGTGTTCGCTGTTGTTGATAAGTTCAAATTGGTTTCGCGGTTCTTAACATCGTAAAATTTGATTTGCTCTACTTGAGATTGCAAAATAGCGTGTCGTTCTTTTTAACATGTTAAAATTGGGTGTCGCTATTGATCACATGAAAAATTGTGTTCGCTTTGTTGACATAGTAAAATTGGATTGGCTGTTGTTGACATGATAATATTGGTTATCGCTGTTGTTGACATGGTAAAATGGGTTCGCTGTTCTTGACATTGTAAGATTTGGTTCGCCGTTATTGAAATGGTAAAATTCGGTTTGCTGTTCTTGACATGGTAAAGTTGGTCGTCACTGTTCTTGACATCGTAAAATTGGTTTTCGCTGTTTTTGAAATGATAACTTGTTTTTGCTGTTCTTGACGTGGTAAAGTTGGGTTTGTTGTAATTCACATGGTAAGGATGTGTTCGCTGTTGTTGATATGATAAAATTGGCTGTTTCTGTTTTTGACATGGTAAAATTTAATATGATTGTTCTTGACAGTAAAATTGGTGTCGCTGTAATTGACATATAAAAATTGGATTCGCTGCTCCTGGCAAGGTAATATTGTATGTAGTTGTTCTTGACATGGTAAAATTGGTTGTCGGTTTTCTTGACATTGTAATTTGATTATCGCTATTCTTGACATAATAAAATTGGAATCGTTGTTCTTGACATGGTAAAAGTGGGCGTTGCTTTTGTGATATGGTAAAATTGGGTGTCGCTATTGTTGACGTGATAAAATTGTGTTCGGTGTTATTTACATTAAAAAATGTGTTCGCTGTTTTTGACATTGTAAGATGAGGTTCGCTGTTCTTGAAATTGTAAAATTGTGTTCGTTGATCTTGATATGGTAAAATTGGTCGTCACTGTTCTTGCCATGGTATTATTGGGTTCGCTGTTTTTGACATGGTGAGATTAGGTGTGTCTGTCGTTGACAATATAAAATTGGGCTCGCTGTTCTTGACATGGTACAATTGGGTGTCGCTCTTCTTGAGATGTAAATTGAGATGAGATGTAAATTTGGTTCGCTGTTATTGAGATTGAAAAAAACTAGGTTCGCTGTTATTGAAATGGTAAATTTGCTCGTCGCTGTTCTTGACTTAGTAAAATTGGGTTCGCTGTTCCTGACATGGTAAAATTGGGTGTCGCTGTTGTTGACAAGAAAATATTGGGTTGTCTGTTCTTGACATGGTAAAATTAGATTCGTTGTTCTAGACACTGTAAGAATAGATTCCCGCTCTCTTGAACAGGTAAAATTGGATTTGCTGTACTCGACATGGTAAAATTAGGTGTCTCTGCTCTTGACATGATAGAATTTGGTTCGCTCTTATTGACATGGTAAAATTGGATGTCGTTGTTCTTGAGATATAAAATTGGGTATCGCTGTTGTTGACATTATAAAATTGGGTTCGCTCTTCTTTACATGGTAAAATTGGTTTCGTTATTCTTGACGTGGTAAAATTGGTTTACTCTTCTTTAAGATGGTAAACTTTCCGGTCGCTGTTTTTGACGTGGTACTATTGGGTTTGCTGTTCTTGATATGATAAAATTAGGTTTGCTGTTTTTGACATGATAAAATTGAGTTTGCTCTTCTTGAATGGTAAAATTTGGTGTTGCTATCATTGACATGGTAAAATTTTGCGTCCATTTTTTTCAATGTGAAAAGTGAGTTCATTCTTTTTTACATGGTAAAATTTGTTGCCCGCTGATTTTGACCTGTCGCTGTTTTTGACGTGGTATTATTGGGTTCGCTGTTCTTGACATGGAAAAATTTGATTCGCTGTTCGTGCCATGATAAAATTTAGATTCAATGTTCCTGCCATAGTAAAATTGGGTTTGCTGTTCTTGACCTGGTAAATAGTGCGTCACTCTTCTTCACGTGGCAACAAAAGGGGGCACGCTTCTTGAAATAGTAGAAATGAGTGTCGCTGTTTTTGACATGGTAAAAATGGGTTCGCTTTTCTTGATATGGTAAAAGTGGGTTCGCTGTTCTTGACATGGTAAAATTGGTTTCGCTGTTCTTGACAAGGTAAATTTGCCTTTCGCTGTTGTTCATATGATAAATTTGGGTTCGCTGTTCTTGACGCTGTAAGAGTCGGTTAATTGTTGTTGATAGAGTAAAATTGGTTTCGCTGTTATTTTATGGTAAATATGGTGTCGCTGTTGTTGATATGATAACTTTTGGTTTACTGCTCTTCACATGGTAAAATATGTTTCACTGTCCTTGACATTGTAAGATTAGGTTTGCTGTTCTATAAATTTTAAATTTGGTTGTCGCTGTTGTTGACATGGTAAAATTGGGTTCGCTGCTCTTGACATGGTAAAATTGCTTGTCACTTTTCTTGACATGGTAAAATTGAGCGTTGCTGATTTTTACATAATATAATTGGGTTCACTATTATTGACATGATAAAATTAGGTTCGCTGTTCTTGACATGGTAAAATTTGGTTCAATGTTCTTAACATTATCAGATTAGGCTCGCAATTCTTGAAGCGGTTAAATTGGGTTCACTATTCTTGAATTAGTAAAATTCGGTTTCGGTGTTCTTGACATTGTAAGATTAGGTTTGCTGTTCTCGACATGGTAGAAGTGGGTTTGTTGTTCTTGACATTGTAAATTTGGTTGTTCTTAACATGGTAAAATTGTGTCGCTGTTCTTGACATGGTAGAATTGGCATCCCTGCTCTTCACATGGTAAAATTGGCATCTCTGTTCTTGACATTGTAAGATTATTGGTTTTGCTGTTCTTGAAATGGTAAAATTGCGATGGTCGTTCTTGACTTCCTGCGATTATGTGCACGCCTTCTTGAGCTGGTCAAATTGTGTTCGCTATTCTCGACATGGCAAAATTGGGTGTTTCTGTTCTTGGCTTGATAAAATTCGCTTCGCTACTCTTGACAGTTGGTGTCGCTGTTGTTGATATAATGAAATTGAGTTCGCTCTTCTTGGCATGCTAAAATTCGGAGTCACTGTTCTTATCATGGTAAAAGTAGTTTTGCTGTTCTTGACATGGTAAAATTTGTATGGCTGTTTTTTGTGGTAAAATCTATTTGCTGTTCTTGATATGGTAATATTGGGTTCGCCGTTCTTGACATGATAAAATTGGGTTTGCTGTTCTTGACATAGTAAAACTGGGGTTTGCTGTCCTTAAGATGGTAAAATTTGGTGTCGCTCTTCTTCAAATGTTAAAATTGAGTTCCTTGTTTTTGACATGGTAAATTTGGTGTCGTGGCTCTTGAAATGAGAAAATTGGGTTCGCTGTTCTTCACATGGGAAAATTGCATTCGCTGTTCTTGGCACGGTAAAATTGGTTTCGCTGTTCCCTACATGGTAAAATTGGGTTCCCTGTCTGGATATGGTAAAATAGTGTGTCACTGTTTTTGACATGGTAAAATTCGGTTCGCTGTTCTTGACTTTGTAAGATTAGATTCGCTGTTCCTGAAATTGTAAAATTGGGTGTCGCCTTTGTTGACATGGTAAAATTAGGTGTCGCTGTTGTTGACATGATGAAATTGGGTTCGCTGTTCTTAACATGATAAAATTTATGTGACACTGTTCTTGACATGGTAAACCCGTTTTCGCTGTTTTTAACATGATAAAATTTGTGTCACTGTTCTTGAAATTGTAAATTGAGTTCGCTGTTCTTGACATGGTCAAATTGGTTGTCGCTTTTCTTAGGATGGTAAAATTGACTGTCGCTTTAGCTGACATGATAAATTGCGGTTCGCCGTTCTTTACATCGTAAAATTGGGGTTACTGATTCTTGACATAGTAAAGTTGAATTCGCTATTCTTGACCTTGTAAAATTTGTTGTTGCTGTTATTGACATAGTAAAATTGGTTTTGCTGTTCTTGACATGGTAAAATTGGGTTCGCTGTTCTTAACATTGTATGATTAGGTTTGCTGTTCTTGAAATGGTTAAATTTGGTTGGCTGCTCTTTACATGTTAAAATTGGGCGTCGCTGTTATTAACTTTGTAAAACTGGTTTCGCTGTTCTTGATATGGTAAAATTGGGTGTCATTGTTGTTGACATAATAAGATTGCGTTCGTTGTTTTGTACATGATAAAATTGGGTTCACTATTCTTGACAAGGTAAAATTGGGTTTGCTTTTCCTGACTTGATAAAATTCAGTATCTCTGTTCTTTACCTGTTAAAATTTTGTTCGCTGTTCTTTACATGGTGAGAATGGGTGTCGATGTTTTTAACATGGTAAAATTAGGTTCCCTGTTCTTGATATGTTAAAATTGGTTTTGCTGTTCTTGAAATGTTCCAATGTTTCGCTGTTCTGGACTTGGTAAAACTCAGTTTGCTATTCTTGACATGGTAAAATTTGGTGTCGCTGTTCCTGACATAGTAAGATTTGGGGTCGCTGTTCTTGACTTTGTAAAATTAGGTTCACTGTTTTTGACATGGTAAAATAGGGTGTCGACGTTCTTGTCATGGTAATATCGTGTGTCGCTGTTCTTGCCATGGTAAAATTTTGTTCGCTGTTCTTGACTTAATAAAATTTGGTGTAACTGTTGACATGATAAAATTGGGTCTGCTGTTCTTGATATAGTAAAATTGGGGTCGCTATTCTTGACATGGTAAGTCCTCAAGGATGTATTCATCCCTCAAATGGTAAGCTTATGTTAAATAGATTAGGTTAACTCATGTTAACCTAAAATAACCTAACCAAAACACCATCGAGTTCGAGGTCTCTGGATATCAAGTAATCATGTTAAGTCTAGTAAAAATAGTTTTCACCATCATTTGGATATATAAAACTAGTTGAACCCAGAACCCAATACGTTTGCTAATAATATCGAAAAAGTGGTGAGAAATGGATCAATTATCCATAGTGATGAATGGTGAACCCCACAATAATTCGCCAACAATCTAAATTACCAGCACAGAACCAACAACTATTCTTTGCAGTTAGTTAATCCAAGGACAAGCTTTCATACACAATATAATGAATCGTATTGGGGGAGAAATAAGGCAAAAATTAACAACATACGGGGGTGTAAACGCGATTTTTTGGGCAGATGGAAAGAAATAAGGTATACGAGTAATTAATTTTTGTAACGCAATTTCCACTCAATTTTCCCTTCTAATCGACAAGAGGAGCTGCTTCAGCACTCCTTACAGGAGTAGCTTATGCTCCGCAGGAAGACATTTTGTGCGTGGCCTACGGCTTCTCTATCTCTAGCAGCAAGGTTTCGGTCTTAAAAAGATTAAAAGGTTTCTAGTACATATCCATGACACTATATTTTAAGAACGGGATTCTTGAGGGGCGGTTGAATAATAATCGTGGTTTTGTTTCTCTTAGTTTGGTTATGACCTATGTGTATTTGAGGATTTATTAAAGTTCTTTCTAAGAGTAACTTTAGAATTTGAAAAATCAGCTCTCATCTTTCTTTGGGTTACCCTTCCGAGTTGTTCAGTAAACGTTCACATCTGTTTTCTAATATGTTAAATCTACATTTTTGCGGGTTTTCAAACATGACGTGTTTAAATATACTTTGTCCACACTTTTACCTCCCAACCACAAACCTATAGTTAATATTACTGAACTCTTTTAGTATCTCTACGACTTCTGTTGTTGACCGTATATTCGGCAACTTGGAAGAGATAAAAAGTATAATTATCGAACTTTCTTCGTACAGTTTTTTTCCTTAGCTCGCATATTAAATTAGTTTATTAGTACCACCTCTTTATTCATGTGTGGCACTATTATAAAGGATTCGTAGAAGAGGAATTGGTTGTTCCTTAACAAGGAAATGAAAAGTAGGTCATATTGATAAAAAATTCACATACACAGCTTTACTCTCAGCAGAATAAGAAATTGCTAGTTAAAATGTAAAGGGAATCATAACCTGATCGATCTGGATCCTATGGCAAAGTATTTTCGAGTTGTTTGAATATTTTTTTCCTACAACATTCCTTTACAATATTCGTAACTGGGAGAAAATTTAAAGCTCAGAAAGAGCAATTATCAATCGTCACCAACTTGATTGCCATACCTGTATCGTTCTGTTAATACTCCTTTTCAACCACAAGCATTACTGAGAAGGGATGTGATCGGACTAACAAGAAATGTAACAAGCTTCCGGTTTTGGGGCTTTAATTTGATTGATTTTGAGACAATGGATTGATGCGTGTAATGTTAAAGTGGCCAAACCAAGATTTTTTTTATAAACAGATCGCACCCAACAGCTGTTTAGAAAAGAGAAAGATCAGACTTGATTGAGTCGGTAAAAATTATTTGAAAAAAACTCATTTATAATTAGGAAAAAAGATTTACCTGATAGGATCATTTGGTAAAAATGGAAAAAAACAGCGGTGTTCATGAAAGATTTACTTCTCAATCACATTTTCAAAAATTATTTATTTGCATCATTTGAAAATGCATAAGAAATATATTGTAAATAACTAATAACGTTACTCGAGTCCCACTTTGTACTAGTCACCATAACGAGTCTATAATTGAGACCCTTAACGCCATTATTCAAGATAGGGGATTATTATTCGCATGTGATTTAGAGAGATCAAATATTGCACTTTCTAGCCAAAAATCAGGAATTCAATAACACCGAGTCTGTATCGCTATGGCAACACATTGCGACGAGTGGAAAAGTATTTAGAAAGAATAAGATTCTGCAATTCAAAAACGCCATGAGTATTCAATCTGGAAGGAATTACAGGGAAGAAAGGCAAGAGAAAACTATAAATGAAGGAAAATGGGTAAACTAAAAGAATCAAATCTTAAATGACTATCATTGCAAGCTTAACCTTAATTTCTAGATCCAAAGGATACATTTAAAGCCTCAAAGACCGATTTTGTACATATAGTGGTACCTCGGTATACGTCCGCTTTGAAATAAGTCTAACTTGGTATACGTCCTGTTTAGACGCGAAAATATTTATTTGTATACGAACTTTCTTTGGAATACGACTCGCTACTAGAACTTGTACAAGTCATAATGAGTCACGCCCCCTCGCGCCAACCTCTCCCGACCTAAAGCCACGACTGCCCACGAGTGTCAGTACGCCAGTTGCTACCATTCAGTAAACAACCCACACTATAGGTCTGTAAATTTGCACTTGATTTTGTGTTTTCCATGTAAATATTCAGTAAATTCATTAACCATGAGTTCTAATAAAGTTAATTAGAGGAGCAAAACAACGAAGAAAATGGTTAGGATCACCATGGAGGTGAAAAAAGAGATTGTTAAAAAGTATGAAAGTGGCATGCGTATATTTTGGACTTGGCTGATCCATACTGTATGCCGAGAACGAAGGTATCTAAGATTGTAAAAAAAAATATTATTAAATCGGCTAACCTTGCGAAGGCGGGGAAATCGATTACCAAACAAAGATCAGGACATTAGATCATGTTGAAAATTTGCTTTTGATCTGGATAACAGATAGAGAGTGCGCTAGCGATAGCGTTTCAGAGGTAATGATTTGCGAAAATGCAAAATTGATACATGCCGATCTTTTGAAAAACAAGCCAGAAACAAGCCAAGAAAGTGAAGTGTTTAAAGCCAACCATGGCTGGTTTGATAATTTTTTGGAGATGTCTGGCATTCAGAGTGTTGTGAGGGGTGGAGAGGAAGGCAGTTCTGATAAAGATACTAGTAACACTCAACTCTTCTCAGCAAGGTAAAGTGAGGTTAAATTTTCATTTATTTCATCTAATTGCTTTTGCATTTATATATTTTAGTATTAAGCAGTGTTTAAATTATTTTATACAACCCCATCAATGCATATTATACCAATAACAATAGGATTTTTTTCATGGGAATGGATTAATCATTTTCCTTTTATTTCTTATGGGAAAATATTTGTTTGGAATAAGTTCAAGGATCTGGAACGGATTAAGGACGTATACCGAGGTACCACTGTATATGATACATACTCGTATACTCACTGAGATGATCGAATTACGGCTCTTCAATATTCTAGTATCACACACCAAGCAGTGTGTGATGAGATCAAATAAAACGAACAGCTTCGATTTACCACCCGTAATTCCAGATATTGAGCCCCATTTCTTTAAATGAATAATAAAACAAAAAAAGTTAAGTGGTATCGGTACCATGGCGACGTTCAACACAGCGAAGTAAGGCTTTGCTCACTGCAGGACTCCTTTTAACTGATATTGAGACCCATTTGTCATCTCCAGTCAGAAACATTTTGTAGTTCCAAGGTAAAGCCATTTTTCTACATTATAAAGAAATACTTTGACAGATGACAAAAGCCGCAAGGGCCTATCAGAGTCAACACTCGCCACATCAACGGCATCCATAAGATTACGTCTATCATCTTCACCTTAACCTTCAGTGAGGCCAGGGGTAGCGATCGTGAGGTTTTCTTAGCGAGCTCTCTATTCAGGATTTTTTTATTATATTTTAAATTATATCGTGAAATAGCTCTCGTTTGTTTACGTTTCAGAGTGGCCTAATTTTCTCCCTCTTTTGTTTACACTTTTCTTGATTGCTTAATTAGATGGTTTTAAAAAGTTTTCTCAGTATGGCTGTCACTTTGGATGAAGTGAGTATGCCCTTTGAAATAAGTAATGTGTATGTAGTTTGTGATTCTTGAGGTGTTGAAAGAAGAGTAAATGTATCGGAATGCCCTTGTGTTATGTGACTCGTGCAAATGTGGCTTTGGTAGAGGAGGTGAGTCGGTTTCATGATGAATGTAAGAGATTAAATGATTTGGTGGTTGAGGTGAGAAGGGATGCGAGTGTACGCATAAAGAATGTGGCTGGTGCCAGGAGGGTGAAAGATAAGCCTAGACTAGGGACTGGAGAGAAAGAAGTGACTGATGTTAGTGAAGATGAATGCTGGGTGAATATTGATAGAATGGCTAGGTTAGGACAGGTTAGGTGTGTGGGTAAGAAGGACATGGAACGTGTTAGCTTGATTCCCTGAGAGAGGAAGAGGTTGAAAAGGATTCGTCGGATGTGGTTGTGGCAGAAAGTGGTAGTTTAAATGAGAACTAGATGGAGGGTAAAGCTATGCCTAAGGGGACTAGGAGGATGACTGAGGTGCTTGTGACGGGTGACTCTCAGATAGGAAGTTGAGTTCGAGCAAATGGAAGGGACTGAAAGTTTGTTTGCCTGGTGCTGGTGCAAATTATGCGTCTGAGAGGTATGATAGTCTGGGTGTGAGAGGGATGCAGTTGTGATTACGCATGTGGGAATAAATGAAGTGAAGAAAATGGGTTATGTGAATTGCGACAGAAGTACAAAAGTTTAGTGGAAAGGATGAGTAAAAAAGAGTGAAAGGAGTTGTTTCAGGTGTACTTCCAAGATTGGATATGGGGATGGAATAGTTGTCTCGTGTAAGTGGACTCAATGAGTATGTGAAAGGCCTGTGTGAGAAGCCGGAATTAGTGTTTGTAGATGTATGGAATGGCTTTGGAGGAAATAAAGCATTGTATTCATTGGGTGGACTCAATCTAAGCCAGACTGGGGTTGACCTGTCGTGGCAACTAGTTACTAGGACAGGGAAAGAAAAGAGATGCAGAGGAGGTAGAGCGGAATGTATACGGACTAAAAGAGGTGCTTCAGGGAGAGGAGGGCTGAGTTGTCTGTATACCAGTGTTCGTAGTCTTAGAAATAAGAAGCATGAGTTATTTAGTTATATTATTGATGAAGATATAGATATAATATGTGTAAATATAATATGAGGTTTATGCTCTAGCTGAGAGAGAATATAATAGTAGCATTAAAGAAAAGCTCTTAGCTGCTACTCAGTCTCATAAGTGCTGGTCTACTCTGAAGTCTGTTCTATGTATTTTAAATCAGATGGGTCTCTTACTTATTGCCTAGAAGATAAGGCAACACTATTTGCTAATGTCTTTGAAGAAAAGCAAAGTGATCTAGAGTTAAATCTCCCACATCATGTCACCTTGAAGCTAAGTTAACAACAATAGCTTTTAGACCACGTAAAATTAAGTAGCATACTAAACCTAGATCCTTATGGCGGTTCTTGTCCTGAAGGTATATTTCGTTTATTCTTTATTAAGACTGCTCATTTTGTAGCCCCCAAGATTGCTGTTATGTTACGCAAGTTATCTAGGGAAGGAAAGTTCAGCTTGTGTTGGAGGACTGCTAATGTTACTCCTACTTCTAAGTCTGTCTCTGTTGGCTCCTGTCTCTCAGAATACCGTTCAATTTCCATCACTCCTATTTTGTCTAAGGCTTAGACGTTTAGCCAACCATCGCTCAAAGAGCTTAGACTCTAAGCTCTTTGAGCGATGGTTGGCTAAACGTTTAAATGCATTTGCTGAGAGTAATAATCTCTGTCCAAGTCATAAGTTTGGCTTTCGTAAGGGTATTGGTGCCTGTGATGTTGTCCTAACCATTTCGGACAGACTTCAAGAGGCTTTATATTTTGGTTTTGAAGCTCGTATGGTTGGACTTGATTTTAGTGCAGCCTTTGATCCTGTTAAATCACAAAGCACTGATTTACAAACTTAGACAGCTGGATATTGGTGGCCTTTTTCTCAATATCCTGAGTTCTTGACTTACGGTAGACAACGTGTAGTTGTGGATGGATAACTTGGTGAGTGGAGAAGGGTAATTTCTGGTGTTTCCCAAAAGTGTTCTGGGCCCACTGTTATTCATTCTATATACACAGGATATGTGGGTTGGACTGGAAAACCAACTAGTTGCTTATGCTGATGATGTTACTTTGATAGCATTCATATCTTCTCCTTTGAAAAGGCATTTGATCTCTGAATAACTGAGTAGAGACCTAACAAAGATAAATGATTGGTGCAATTTATGGAGTATGAAGCTGAATGCAGATAAAACCTAAAGTATGATTATTAGTAGATCTAGAGCTCTGTGCCCCAATCATCCTTATCTTATTATAAACAATGATGTATTGAACAATTGTGTATCTTTTAAAATTTTAGGTCTACTGTTTGACAGCAAGTTTACATTTGAACAATATATGCGCTCTATTTCATCTTCTGTTGCCCAAAAGATTGGTTTACTTAGGAAATGTTATAGAACTTTTGAAGACATTCCTTTATGAGGAAGTGCTTCAACTCGTTCATACTTCCTTGTCTGGAGTATTGTTCTCCTGTCTGGTCTTCTGCTGTATCAGCTCATCTTAGGCTACTGGACAGGAATCTGAGAGTGCAAATTTTAATTCTTGCTCTTGAGGTTGACATGTGGCACCGCCGCTCTGTGAGTTCACTTTGTATGCTGTATAAGACACATCATAATCCTAACCATCCTTTGTACAGTAAACTTCAAGATCCTTTTCATCTAACTCGGTTAACTCAAAATGCCACTAATGCAAATAGCCAAGCTTTCACGGTTGGAAGATGTAACACATCTCAGTACTCTAAATGCTTCATTCCAGCAACTACCAAGTTATGGAATGAGTTCCCTAGTCCTGTTGTTGAATCTCATGAACTTCAAAAGTTTAAAACTGGTGTTAATTCCTTCCTGCTGAGACGGTAAGTTGAGTGTGTCTCTCCTATCTCCTTTTTTTTTCCTCTAGGTTTTTCTTATGGGACTGTCTTCACTGATGGCACCTTAGGGTTTATAGCATTCTGCTCTACCAGCAAGGGTTTGTAGTCCGTCAGATAATAATAGAATCATGGGTTAATGAAAATAAATTTAATAACATTGTGAGTGAATTTGAACGACAGGGTTATTATATGTAGATTAGTCAAAGGAGATATAGGACTGGTGGTAGGTTGATTATTTATATCAGAAATAGTATTGCTTCGAATATAAATAATTCTATAAAGCAAGGAGAAGTTGAGTCACTGTAGATAGATATTAGGGTCAGTAAAATTAGGATAATACACTTAGAAGCCTTTGACAGACCACCCGGACAGACTGATTGCATTGATGAGTTAATGATCAGGAAAATAAGTAAAGGGTGTGAAGTAGATAGTTATTCTTGGTGACTTTAATTTAAATTATGTGTGGACTGGGAAAATATGATAGGAAGGGAGA
Source organism: Ceratothoa steindachneri (assembly GCA_963969495.1). NCBI lineage: Eukaryota > Metazoa > Arthropoda > Malacostraca > Isopoda > Cymothoidae > Ceratothoa > Ceratothoa steindachneri. The sequence continues at coordinate 28,709,611 of OZ018336.1, forward strand.
GAACAAGTTGTAAGTTTATAGAATGCTTTGAGGATAGTTTTTTACTGAATTTGTTAATAAACCAACAAGGGGTGCCAATATATTAAATCTGGTTCTTTCAAATGACGAACGCTTGGTTCAGGAATTGACTGTCAGGGAAGCATTGGGAAATAGTGATCATCAGATGGTTCGTTTTAACTTGGGAATAGCGAAAGGTAAAACAGCAACAAATCCAAATTTTTATAGGGGCGATTACGATAAATTACGCAACTTGCTAAATCCAATCATAGTGATAGTATTCAATGGAAAGAATACTTATGAGGTGTGTGTCACTTTTAAGACTATATTAAACATAGTCCAGGAGCAGTGTATTCCAATGAAGGCTATTAGGAAGAAATGTAGGAAGCCATTGTGGTGGAATCAGGAGATAATTAGGAAAATTTCTGAGAAGGAAAGGGCATACCAGAGATTATAGAGAGAAAGTACTTTTGACAATTTAAATCATTATAGGTCGACCAGAAATGAGCTAAATAAGATTATTAAGAAGAGCAAAAGGGCGGCAGAAATTAATTTAGCTCAAAATAATAAAAAGGATCCAAGAAAATTCTTTAGCTATTATAAAATCAATAACAAATCTAACAGTGATGTAATAAGGCCGATTAATTATGAAGGGGATTTGAAAGAATATGATGAGGAAATAGTAAAGGTTCTTAATGATAATTTTTATTCAGTATTTACAGAAGAGAATCCAGATAGATTAATTGATGATCATTCTAGTAGTGTTAAATACCATTAATGTGAACAAGGAAATAATTAAAGGGTCTATGTAGGGAAATCGATATCCCACCCTAAAAACAGAGGCCCTGTTCGGTAACCGCAACGTCCTGGCATTTGGGCGGCGTAACCCGATTACTTAATTTCCCCCACCCCTCTCTCCCCTCGTCTCAAGGACCACCCGAAAGGCCTTCCCACAACCACAAGATGCTCGAATCATCAAGTTTCGGGTCCGGCGAGCCTAACATTGGTTAAACCGGCAGGATTTCCCCTAAGAGTTGGTATTTAATTTCACTTCATAGACGAATTTAGAGGAGCGTCGACCAAAAGCCAAAAAATGCCTTTAGATCTAAGTGACAGACGCTCGGAGAAGCGCTGTGAGAGTAGGAGGCTTAATTCTGAAGCCCTCATCCCCCCCCCCCTCCTTTCCCTACCCCCAGTGGGATGGTGAAGTATATATGCGGATAACTGTAGAAAAAGAGAGGAGATCGAGTTAGCGGTCAAGACGACGAAGTCCGGCCAGAGTGCCCAGCAACCAACGAACGGGACATAGAAGAAGCTCATATTAAGCCAGTTCCTGGTGGTCACCTAAAATTAGCATCTTGTCTCAGGAAGATCGATTTAACGATCGAGACGACGAAGTCCGGCTAGAGTACCCAGCAAACCAACGAAAGGAACACAGAAAAAGCTCATGCTGAGCCAGTTCCCGGTGGTCACACCGAAATTTAGTTTAGCTTGTATTGAGAAACAAGCTCAATCATCTCTCGTCAGATAAACCCCCTATCATGGTTTACAACAAAACCCAGAGATAGTCCTCGCCATTGAGGAATACCCCAAAGTAAACTTCCTCAGAAACCCCATTCGTCAAAAGATTCACTCGTTTGCTCATCGCTCGTCAGTGCAAATCATTCCAAGATTAACCAGAATATTAGAAGAAGTATACTTTCCCGGCCCTGTGGTTGAAATCATCTTCCCAATACAACATATTAACGCCATCCGTCGCCCGCACCGAAATCACCTGTGGCTTTAAGCCTATCCCCTCGCCAGCCAAACAGCTGGAGTGGCTGTGAATACGTCCACGCACCTGGCCCCAAACAACATTTTTGCGTCTACAAAAAAATTGAGGCCAAGGTCAGTCCCCAACCGGGCTCACGTGTGGTTATTTTTAAAGGTAAATAAATTCCATTATTTTTTTGAAGGTCAATTACCGTTCAATATTAAAGTGAGCTTTGGGTCAACCATTACTTTATATTCATTTGTTTAAATTAGTAACGATCGAGACGCTTTTACTTCAAAAATTCCTTGATTACGTTTTCTCTAAGAGTGTTATATTATTATTATTACGTTATTTTAATCTTTGAGGATTTCTAGTGCCATGATCAGCGTTTTGAGAATTGAATTAAATACTTCTGAGAAAGTATTTAATTCAATCCTCGAAACGCTGATCATGGCACTAGAAATCCTCAAAGATTAAAATAACGTAATAATAATAATATAACACTCTTAGAGAAAACGTAATCAAGGAATTTTTGAAGTACGTAACAAACCTATACGTACGTACACCACCACTCGGTCCTTGCAATACCACGACAGCCTATATTGGAGTTAATACTAGTAAGGCATCTGGCCCAGACAACATTCATTCTAGGTTACTCAAAGAAGATGTAGATAGTATTGCAGTAACTCTTGAGAAGATATACAAGGTGTCCCAGAAAAAAAGTTAACCGTACTTTGAATTAGTATAACTCAAAACTTATTAGAGATTTTTGAGTAGGGCAAAACGAATAAAATTTAACAACTATTTATCTGTCCATTCTGGAAATTTCATTAAATTTCCTTTTATGATATTGAGATACTAATGGATTTAGTAGAGGCTATCAAAATTATGTTTGCGCAAGGAAGTAAAATAATGAAACTTCGAAGTTTAAAATCAACAAATATATTTAAATCCATTTTTAACAAAAACACCTCTTCATATGGGTAATACAAATTCATTTTATAATTTTATAAGCATTGTTTCCTTCCAAATGTCCCCCATTTCTTTCCAAGCACAGTTGCGCCTTTGATCACATTGATTGAACAACTTTTTTGATTAACTTTTGATTTCCCTTAAGTCTATTGACTTCACGTGTGATACTATCTCTTAACTGGTTGATGCTTTGTGGTGGAGTAGAATACACTTTATTCTTTAGATATCCCCATAAGAAATAATCGCACGGTGTTAAGTCAGGGGATCTTGGGGGTCATTCAATTGCATGATTTAGCGCGACAATGCAGTTGTCAAACGTTTCTCTTAGTTTTGTTCTTACAGCAAGCTGTCTATGAGCTGGTGCGCCGTCTTTAATCCACCAAAGTCTATTGAATTGATTGCCGTAAATCTGGCGGGTTTCCGGGAAGATCATTTCGTTGATCATGCTCAGGTAGGCAGCGCCATTCAAGTTATTTTCGTAAAACAATGAGCCGACAAGATAGCCATTCCCGTATATTCCGATCCGTAGAGGCACTTTCTGCTGACAAATACGTGTCAGAGTTGAATGCTGCGGGTTGGTTCAGCGGCGCATATTGCCGAATGTTATGGCTATTTACCTTTCCATTCATGAAAAAAGGCTGCCTCATCACCAATCACAATGTTTTCCAAGAAACGAGCAGGTTTAAGGAGAAGCTATTCTTCAAATTGTCTACGAAGAGGAAAATCAGTTTCAAGAAGCTGGTGTCTTGCATGCATCTTATAGGGATGCCATTTTAAGTCATGTTTAATAATGCAGTTAAATGATGACTTTGACTCTTGTAACCCATTCTTTCTGACTGGTACATGTTGATTTTGAAGAAGTGTCATCGGAACTTTTTCGATATTTTCTGTTGTTCTTATGGTTCTCATACGCCCTAAACGACCATTATTTAGATTTCGGCATGTTCTTTCATGTTGGTATTTGCGAACATTTTTCCCGATTGTGGGCTTGCTTGGTGGGTACTTACCTGGAAAACGTTGTTCAAATGAATCTTGGACTTGTTTAATACTGCCAGTCTTAATAAAGTTTGACTACAAATACGCGTTGATCTTTTGTTAACTGCATGATTAAAAAGGTTCTATGGAAGTAAACTTTTACGCAGAAACGCTTTTATTTGCTTAGTAAGCAATACTGACGAGACCATACCACAGCGTGGCTGAAAACCACTGTGAAATGGCCTAGGCTTTGGTTGAAGAATTTCACAGTGGCCTAGGCTACCTAGGCTCCCTACGCTTCTCTTGAAAGTGCACGGTGGCCTAGCCTTCCTAGGATTCGTTTCATTATTTTACTTCCTTGCGCAAACATATTTTTGATAGCCATTACTAAACCCATTAGTGTATCAAAATCATTAAAGGGAATTTAATGAAATTTCTAAAATCGACAGGTAAATAGCTGTTAAATAAAACACTTTTGGCAGGACCCAGAAATCTCTAATAAGTTTTGAGTTATACTAATTCAAAGTACGGTTAACTTTTTTCTGGGACACCCGGTATACTAGATCACTAGAGTATTGGGAAATACCTAATGATTAGAAATTAGCAAATGTAGTGCCCATTTTTAAGAAGGGAAGTAAAGAGCACCCGAATAACTTTAGACCGGTAAGCTCAACTTCTATAGTGTGTGAAATTATTTAGAAGATAGTTAAGAAGTGAATTTCTGACCTCTAGATTGTAGACAGTGATAAGTTAATGAATGATGCTCAGCATCATTTATTAGAAGAGGTAGATCGTGTTTAACAAATTTCCTGGATTTTATGAATTATGTAACTAAACAATTAGATAAGGGAGAGAATGTCGATGTAATTTACTTAGATTTTACCAAAACTTTTGATAATCTTCCACATCGGAGACTAGTTCACAAATAAAAAATGCATGGGATATGTGGGAAAGTTTTGAATTGGATAGCTGAATGGCTGAGAGACAGGAAACAGAGGGTGGTACTGAATGGGGTGAGGTCAGAGTGGAGGGACGTTATTAGTACCGTACCTCAGGGATTAGTTCTAGGCCCATAATTATTCATTGTCTCTATAACGATCTTGGGGAGGCTGTAAATAACAAAGTGTCAATTTTTGATAATGACACTAAATTAGCTGCGGTAGTCAAAGAAGTTGAGGGTAGCTTTAAAGTTCAGAGTAGCTTAAATATGTTGCTAGCTTGGGCTCAGAAGTGGCAGATGACTTTTAACCTTAAAAAATGCACAAATTTATTAAAATGTAAAGGGAAAATAGGAAATCTAGCTATGAAATGCATGGGCATTGGCCGATTTCGGTTAAGGATGAGAAGGATTTAAGTGTAGTAGTAGATAGATCACTGAAGTTTTTGAAGTAGTGTATTTAGGCCAAAAATAGAGCAAATAGGGTGCAGGATGCATTAAGAGGAATGTTAGTTACAAGAGTAAAGAAGTTATCCTTAAACTCAACAACTATAAGTGTCAGGCCACATGTAGAGTATTGTATACAAGCATAGTCACCACATTTTTAACATAATATTAGTTTGCTAGAGTCAGTAAAAAAGATGGCAACAAATAAAATACCTTCCCTGAAGCAACTTAAATATGAAGATAGACTAAGGTTACTAAATATGTCTTCATTTGAAAGGTGTGTGTGGGGGGAGATATGAGTGAGCTTTATAAAATCTGTTTTGAGATGGATAAGTTGGATTTTGGCAAGTTATTTGAGTTGGAAGGTAGTAATAGGACAAGGGGTCACCGGATCTTTTCTCTGATTATGACGCAATTTCGTCTCCTCAGCCAGATGGCTAAACGGCCGGCTACTCAAGTGCGTAGCTCCTCAGATAGATGTCTGAACTGCCTTTCTCATGCGCGGGAATCGAAGGATGGGATTATTTTTGTTAGATTTATTTGCGTCGTTTGGTGGGGCGAATAGGAGGGAAGTAAAAGTTAAGGAAAGTAAAAGCTAAATATTATTTAGTAAAAAAAAAGTTAAGGAAAGTAAAAAAGTAACTAAATATTATTTAATGGATAAAACTTTACAATATCTTTGTAAATTTGAGCAACTAAGTTTTTTCCTTTATTTCGTTGACTCCATAAAATTTGCACATATAGGAGTCGATCAGAGAACGAGCGGTTCCACATTCTATTTTATTCCTCATTTTCGCCTTGGCCCAAAGTGACTCTATTTGGTTTGTGTGGTCACTTGTTTCTGGATTTTTAAAGTTCTGCGAGTGGTTAACTGTCAACTGTTTATACTGAATCTCTGGCAAGGAATCAATTCAATTGTATGCACGGCACTTATCAGAAATAACACTCGTGCCAGGCAATACCAAGTGTTTAATTATAGATAGTAATGTTCCTGCCGATCTATCAGGAATTGCATGCATGAAACACTCGTGCGTTTCCCTGCAAATCCCTCCGAAAACCCGCTGCACTGGCAAAACCCTCCCAACATTATTCTTTCTTCATGAGAACAAGGATTTATCTATTTCTACTGTCAATCAATTTCCACCGATCTTTATAGGATTTTGGATTAACGAATTTGCACACACTTCACGGAGATAGTTCTTCCAGTTCGTAATAGCATTGCATGCCATTTTTAGTTGTTCTTTACAAAAAAACAGTAGTTAAGTTGTTGCACCATACATGAACGAAAAAGAGGATTGTTTTCATAGGTATTTTTAACCCTTCTAACCAGGTATCTCTTCTCAATTAGCATTTGCTTTTACACCCTTCTTTGTGACAGTGCCATACAGGTGGGTAATGGAACAACGAAAGTTTCATGCTGTGTCCATTTTGGCAAATTCTCTGATGATGCACAGTGCCGCTTTCTGTTTGTTCGATATTTAGCACCTCCCTAGCAAGTTCGTACGTTGTCACTTTTAAAGGGTGAAAACAATGATTATGCTTTTCCCCAAAACAAAATATATGGTCAAACTAAAAATGTCACAGGCTACTTACTCGAGTAACCGGCCATTCAAGGAAAAATATCTGAGGAGATACTCACTCGAGTAACCGGCTATTCAGCCATCTGTCTGAAGAGACGAAATTGCGCCATAATAAGAGAAAAGATCCGGTCACCACTTTAAAATTTAAAAAAAACAGAGGTGTAGGTTGGATATTATAAAATAATTTTTAACTAACAGAGTGGTAGACTACTGGAATAGTTTGCTACCTCAGGCAGTAGACAGTCCAAAATTGAATGTATTCAAACGCAGATTTGATGATTATATGGGGAGGGAGGGTTAACTTTTTTCGGGGGGTGGGGAGTATTCGGGACTCATTCCTGTAGATGCAGTTTTTTAGTATTGTATATTATGGGTAATATGGATTTTACGAGCCTTGATGATGATGTTTATTGTTTTAGACGCAGTCGTGTGGATGGTTTAAATTGTATATTGTAGATGCATGATCTGACACATTGCTATGGATCCATTTTGTGGGCGGTTTTTGACAGATGTGGATGACTTTTGATAGGCCCTTGTGGCTTTTGTCATCCATGAAATTATTTTATATTATGTTGTTATGTTATGGCAGTGGTTCTCAACCTATGGGTCCCGACCCAAAGGTGGGTCGCAGATCTGCTATTTTATTATGTTTCTAAGAAGTATATATTATTACACTTTCTATTCTCGTTATATCTCTCGTTCCTCATTCCTCAGGAACGATTCTATTCCCCCACCAATTCTTCCTCCCCCTCATCTCCTACACTGGGATTGTAGCGTGCAGTGTTGCCAATTTAGCCCCCCTTTTTCGTACTAAAAATTGTGCAAAAGTATTTACATAGGATTTCAAATAAAACTATTAGGTTGGAAAGAAAGTAATGTTTTCTTTGAAAAGCAAGACGCCCTCTGATCAAGTTCAAGCACTTTTCCAAGTTCTTGCTACAGTATTATTTATGGTAAATATGATTATAAATAATTATAAAGTACCTTTGTAACAAGTACAATATAATGTACTTTTTAGCCCTTTTGTATCAAGATTTGGCAACCCTGATTGCACGACAATATTAACGCTAATGAGATCATCTGAAATATAACCTTTGTTACGTATGGTAGTTATGTTTTAAGTTTCGCGATTGTACACTATTTTAGTTCATGAGAAGGATATAGGATTAGTTAGTATATAAGTGTCGTATATGATTAGTTTGTATAAAATTGTTCAAATTCAAGATCGTTTTGGAGCAAAGAAACAAGTTACACAATAGAACATACGAATTAGCTTCGTGTGTGACAAAGACGCCATTTTTTTTATTGTTTGCAGTGTAATGCAGCGTTTGTATATATGTAGTGATAATAGTTTTAATGAAATTATAAATACATTTTTATTGCAGTGGGTTTCTTATTTTCAGTGTCTCAAATTTTACCTGTGAAATCAAATGAAATAACCGAGATATTTATTATTTGATTCATCATAACCCTTATTTTGAAAATGAGTGCAGCAAAAGATAAATATGGTGACGAATATTTAAAGTTTGATTTCACGTCACTTGTTATTGCTAGTGTAGAAAGACCTCAGTGTGTCATATGCATGGAATCTCTTTCAAATGAGTCAATGAAACCTAACAAACTCGAAAGGCATCTAATCACAAAACATGCTAATTTAAAGAACAAAAACATTGATTTTTCTTTTAGAAAAAAAGGCCGAAAATGTTAAAAGATCCAGGTTAGATTTAAGTGGACCTCATCAAAGTAAAACTCTCGGTGCGTTAGAAGCTTCATATGTTGTTGCTCTGAAAGTAGCAAAAGCCAAAGAGCCACACACAATTGCTGAAAACCTGATTTTTCCTTGCACCAAAGACATTGTTAGGATCATGCTAGGTGAAGATGCAGTGAAAAAGGTGCACCATATATCATTATCTAAAGATACCACAAGGCGCAGAATTACTGATATGTCTAATGACATTTTGACTCAAGGGATCGAAGAAATTAAAGTAAACCTTTACCGACTATTTAGCATCCAACTTGACGAGACAAGAGATGTAAAGGTTTTTGCACAACTTCATATTTTTGAGGGTTGTATCAAGGAGGACAAGATTAAAGAATTTCTGTTTTGTAAAGCATTAGAAACAACCACGACCGGCGGACATTTTTTATTTATTTGATAGTTTTTTTTAAGCAGCATTCGCTAGAATGGAAATATTTATGTGGGATTTGTACAGACGGCGCTCCTGCCATTCGTGGCAAAAGTTAAACAAACTTCTCCACAAATAACTACAACTCATTGCATGATACATCGACAAGTGTTAGCAACAAAAACTTTGCCATTGTCATTGAAAGCATTATTGCAACTAGTCATTAAAGCTGTAAATTTTATCAAATCAAAGCCACTAAGTACCCACCTTTTTAAGACTCTGTGTGAGCAATTAGGGTCCCAGTATGATTCAATTTTATTTTATACTGAAGTAAGATGGCTTTCCAGAGGCAAAACTTTAAGAAGAGTATTTGAATTATAAAGTGAGCTTAAAATATTTTTCTCTTCTCATAACAAAACTGAATTTGAGTCACTCTTTAAATTTTTTGAAAATTTGCATAAATTCGCATATCTTGTAGATATCTGTGGTTCTTCCATTTTCCATTCATTTGAAAAAATGGAATCATTCAATATGAAATGAAAGCTTTGGTACAAGAACACAGAAAAATAAATTGTACAAGTTTCCAACTCGCTGTGAAGCACTTGAAGAATGCCTAGACGAAGGTGTTGAGAATGTTGATAAGTTGTATCCCATTATAAAAGATCATTTGGAAGATTTATTTCATGAAATAGAAAATTATTTTCCGGCAGGATAGAATCAAAAAGCAATGTTTGCTCTTGTGACAAATCCCTTTTTACAGGATACTAAAACCACCCCTGAAAATATCCAAGAAGAATTCATTGAAATGAGTAATAGTTTTAAGGCCAAAAGTGAATTTGCATCGCTCTCGCTCAACCAATTTTGGAGAAATCGACACATATCTTATCCAACCTTATCAGACTTGGCGCTTAAAATACTACTCCCATTTCCCACAACATATTTGTGTGAATCTGCCTTTTCCCAACTTCTGGTCATAAAGTGCAACCATTAAAATAAATTGCGCCTTGAAGACGATTTTCGATGTGCAATGCCATCCACAAAACCGAGAATAAAATTGCTAACCGAAAAAAAGCAAGCTCATCCATCGCATTAAAGGTAATGAACTGTATTTAACATTTTATTTTTCAGATTTTTTTTTTATCTTAAGAAATGGGTCGAAGTTAAGAATTCTCACCATAATTAGGTCAGCACCAGACAAAGGTTGAGAATCACTGTGTTATAGTAAGGTATGTGTCGTGGTATACGGCCGAGTATGTATGTACGTTTGTTCCATACATGAATAACTCCGTTCTTTTTTTTCCCTAAGAGTTCTATATTCTTTATTTATCTTTATTAATTTGATTCTTTAACCAGGCAAGATTCGTAATATTTTATATCTATTGCCATATGCAACGTTTCGAGGATTTAATTAAACAACTAGGGTAAAAATATACTTTTAATTACATAAAGAAATGAAATAATAAAACTCTAACTATACTAAGGCTATATATAATCAGAGGATCTAAATAAAAATTAATACTATTAATGATTACTACGCGATGATTGACGCAAAAAATCACTTTAGTACGGAATATTAACAGAAGAACATAAAAAGTTGGAATCCTTTTACCTTTATTCTAAGTGAAGTCGGGCTTGGGGATGACCTTGGATGAGAATCTCGTTGAGTAGGTGAGGCTAGGCTTAAGTTGTCGTGGCCGTGAGGCTGAATGAGACGCACAGCTGTTCGTCTCGCTGAGCGAAGGATAATAACAGCTGACTTCGAAGTAAGTGAGGCACGTGTGGCGATGCTTCTTGACTTGGCGATATAAGCGAGGGGACAGTGGATGGATGATCATTTCAATATTGGATTGCACTTGTGGGGCTTCTCGATGATGAGACTTGACCAAGAAGTGAATCCTTTCTCGAGTAGAACTTCAGTTTGGTATTCCTCAATGGTGAAGGTATCTTTGGTTTTATTCGAAAACTGAGATAGGGGTTTCCCTGACGAGATTGGTATGTGAGTGATTCTCTATACCGATGGTCTACTCTTCGATGTGACCAAAAGGAGCAGCGTCGAGAAGAAAAATCGCGCTCGGTTCCACTCCTCCTTCTTCTTAATTCCCGGTTTGACTCCGGTACTCGTCTTCTCTCGATCGCTAACTCGATTCTCTCTTTTTTCTCCAGATCGATCTATGTATACCTCAACTATCCCCTGGGGGGAGAGGAGGGGAGATGAGGGCACACCTTTAAGCCTCTCTCCTAGGGCATCACTTTTCAATGTTGTAACCCTTAGTCCTTCTGGTATCTTCTGGTTTACTCGGAGAAAGTGAATTTTCGTCTATTTGGCGAAACTAAACCTAAACAATAGTAGGGGACAGTGAGCCTGTTCATAGATTTTTATTCTAAAGCCTCTCCCACCCTTTTTTTTATACTAACGGGCTATGAATTCTGCTGATGGTAATCCATTTTTTTTTGCCAGCAATATCGAGGATTGTTTTGGGACAGCGGGGCAAAGGGAAGAGGAGATAAAGTATCGGCCCATATGCCACGTAGCTGTTGACGCTGTGTAATCAAATTAGCGTCTGTTTGTCCTAGTGATATTGACTTCCCCACAGTATGTTAAATTAGGTTAGGTTATAAATTTATTGCTCGGCCTTAGGTTTTTTATCACCCAAACTTACCGATCGATCAATAGGGAAGCAAGAAACTTACAGTCGATAAGAAAATCTACTGAAGTAAATTCGCCACATTACCGGTATCCTTCTATCTACAATTAACGTGAGTATTCGGCAAGAAATGTCACAATCACGGCTTATTCTTACCTTCACACAATTTTATTTTTCTTTCTTATATTTTTCAGGCTACTTTTTTATACTTTCATTCACTTAATGATTTAGGGTATTAATGTATGGCTAATTTTGTGTAATGCTTTATTTAGTTTATCTTTATCATTAATACCTTAATAATAACAAATTATTTAGTTACCAAGGAACTAATGTTTTTTAAAAGCAAAGTAAAATCATTTTTAATATATAAAAATAGACATTTATTCAGCAAGTATTTTCCATCATTATCAATAATGCTTTCTCATTGTTTAACTAAGCGGTAATAAAATAGGTTTTCATACCGCGCTCTTTGTCACACAGCTTCAACTGGAGGATGGCGTCCACGCCCGGAGCAAAGACCGAGAAGGCGGGGTTCTCCATGGAGCGGAGACGTCTAAGTAAGAGCTTGTAGGATAATGGCGTTGCCGGATCGAGGCATGCGTGAGGTTTGAGACGGAGAGAGCAGAAGAGAGGTACGAGGTGGCGGAGCATTCAGAGATATATAAGCAAGAAGGAGAACCTTGATGGTGAGGCAGGAACTGATGGGCAGCCGAAACATCGGTGTTGCCTGGGAGAAATGCGAACCCTGGCGGACAAGAATGCGAGCTGCAAAGTTCCGCATGAGATGAGGAGGACGAAGAGGAGAGGCATGGGCACCGGCAAAATAGTGGTGCAATAGTGGAGGCGCGAGGTGACAAAAGCATGAATGTCTCTCTCAAAACGAATATTATCGAAGTGGGATCGATTTCATCTGAGATTACGGAGGAATTGGATCGCAGCGGACGGACAGACGAGGGATTTTTTTGGATCCCATCTTGCTGCAGACAAGGGAAGGACGTGTGGCTATTGAGGGACAATTGACTCTCAAATTTGAAAATTCTTTCGATTTGATGAAATACACCTTTTGATATCTTTTTTCACCTTCATATTAAAGTAAATTTGTATAAAGGTGATGTTGTTAAAATGAATTAAGCAGTAATTACACGGTGCAAGGTCCGGTGAATATAGAAGAAGAGGAAAAACCTCCCAACCTAACTGAGATTTTCTTTGGTCAAACGTGCAACACCAAACACCATTTCTGTAGCTTCTTAAAAAGACATAAGTATTAATACATCTTAGAAAAGACTTAGACATTACTGCGGTTATTTTCAAGCAGCTTGCAGTAAATTTAGACAACTCTAAGGAACATTATCTCTTCTAAAAAGGACATTAGATTCTTGATAATCGAATAATCCATCGGATGCAAACTCTCTTCTTAATAGAAAGTGTAATTTTAGCCTAAACTTATTAATATTCTCTTCGAGCTTCACCTTAGTTTCTAAACCTCAGACACTGACAGGGTGTATATATATATATATATATATATATATATATATATATATATATATATATATATATATATATATATATATATCACGTTTTCCTCTTTCAGACTAAGCAACGTAAGTATTGTCCCCTCCTCTTCCCAAAGGTGTAGAAATTATAGAAAGATTTTAGCACTAAATAGTTACCTTGTAAGAAATCTAAATCGTATAAAGAAAGAATAAAGAAAATGAAATTAATTCGTTATAAAAATTCAAATGCAATTAGCTCAAAACCATGATTTTAGAATCCCCCCCAAAGGCCTCGCTAATTTTAGATGGCCAATCTGATTTCATTTGGACGGGGTCAACAGAACGAGATGCAATGATGCATTGAATCTGAATGGCAAGTTTTGAAACAAATTGCGTAAATTTCTATCGACGTGTAAAATAGAGAAATGCTGCAATCGGTGAGGTCCTTAATGGCAGCTGGATAAAGAGTTGAATATATCGTAGATAATGAATTCAAGAGGTTGTTAAAACATGGAAATTGAACTGGTCTAGTAAACCTACTGATCCTACTTTACCTTATTTTTTGTATTCATGCAATAATTATTATACAAAATAAAAATAAAGTCTCCATTCTTTATTCTGCATCATTTCATCTATAATCTAATACATAATGATAGGAGTAAATAAATGTTTTCATAACTTAAATATGATTTGAGTCTTTCGGTTCCTATAAAATTGCGTGCCTCTTATGTATTCCTTTTGCTTGTGTTTTTTCTCCATTAGTTAATTCTATCAATTAACGTCAATTATTTTATTTACATTACTAATGTAGTCAAAATGGGGAGGTGTTACTTTACGTGGAAGGTCCTAATTTCTTCATAATATTAGAATCTAGTGGCAATTTTCGTGTCAGCCTTTTGTAATATTTATTGCCTTTTCTTAATTTTCAGTTGCATTTATTCTTTAAAAGCTAAATCAAGGACATTGTCCATTTTTACTTATTATCGTAACAATGAAATCCATTATCTATGAGGATTCACTGTCTGTTCGCCGTAGCAATAAGGCTGGTTCCTAAATGAGCAAACTCTTAGCGTTAGCTTTTACACCACTAAATTATAGATATCATAATGGAATATGATTTGAGTAATTTTGTCATGCAATCATGCTTTCGACGTGAGTGAAGTTCTTGGTGCTTTAGTTGTGCAAAGTACGCCACGTAGGAAGCAGTGCAGTTTTCTAAAAGATATTTAATTTCTAAGAAAAATGGCTAATATTTCTCTCTTGATATTTTACTGCGGGCTTGAATTTTGCATTTCTCTAAGTGATGTCAGCTTAAAAGTGACTTTCATTAGTAATTACGTACGAATAAGAAATTACAAAGAAATTTGGGTCGTAACGTATTCTGAAGGTAAGATTCATATTTGGTTATGAAGTTAAACGATCTGTTAAATTAATTAGGAGTTTCCAAATTTTGATCAGGCACCTTCTCTCTCAAATACACTTGGTAAAGAAAATAAAATAGAAAGCACTTAGTATCTTAGGACTTAGGCGAAGATTTGAAGTAAGCCTTAGAATTAAAATTTATTTTAAATTAAGAATTAATACATAAAGTACATAGCAGGTAGAACGAGATCACAATGTGAAAATACATTTGCGAGTGAAAAAATTTAATGTGATGGGTGACCTTGTTTACCTAAGCTCATATAAATCAGACATAAAACTATAAATTCCATTAGATTTAACCGTTTAGCTGCCGCGAAAAACGTCAAAATTCAGAATAAGATTCAAAATAACAATAAAAACTCTTAGCATAAAAATATGCAGACTAACAATTACTGAAAGAAAGATAATTTAGCACTGTTCAAACTTACTTATGAAAATAAAAGTTAGGTTTCTTAGTTTGTAAACTAATAATTTAAATATTTAAAGCTATGACTAGGGTGAGTAAAGATTGACTAACAATATAGACTATGCGATTGTTAGAGATTGACTGAATATATAGACTGTGCGGTGGGTAGAGATTGACTGAATATATAGACTGTGTGGTGGGTAGAGATTGACTGAATATATAGACTGTGCGGTGGGTAGAGATTAACTGAATATATGGACTGCGTGGCGGGCAGATATTGACTGAATATATGGACTGGGGTTATAAGGATCTGTTCACGAGCGTGAGGAGACCAGTTCTTTATTCAACGACCTGCAGAAAATTAATAACTTTTATTAACTTTTGTGTGGACAAATTTGATTCAAATTCATACTTCCAATTTGCAGTACATACTCCTAGGGAGATATATAACGGTTTTCCCTCCCAGAAAATTTAGAAGTTAGTAGGGTTAATCCACACCCACAACCCACCTACCTAAGCAAAGGACTTCAATTCGCTATAATTTGCTCTTTTTTCTCAACACGTTCCTTCAACTCCACCTCAAACGACCAGACTCCCTCCTTCTGGATAAAATATTCTTGGGAATAACCATGGACGAAAACATCTACACCCGAGTTTCGAAAATGAGACATATTGGCGAAAACGGAATCGGTTATAATAAAACCATGAGTTCGTTGGCGCACGATGAAGAATGCCTACTCCGTGAAAGCTCAAGCAGAGTTTTGGTCACAGTTTTCACGCCGCATGAAGAAGATTTTCCGCTTTTCAATAAGGTAAACGAAGAGTTTTGTTGCTTTAAGTCTAAGGGGCGAAAGTAAAGGTTGAACCTGAGGGAATTACTCGCAAAGATTATTCATTAAAAAAGGCGCACTTTGGTGCTTAAGATTTGCCTTTGCTAGTCCTAAATTAAGAAGTGTGAGAGGGGCCGATCTTGTGCTGGCGGAACAGTTCCCTTCAAATTTTGGTAATTTTATTCGCAAAAAATATTGAAATCTATTGAATCGATTTAGGGTAATATTTTCATATAAAATTATATCTTCCACTGGTTAGCCAGTCCTAGTTGTCAAATGGCCAGAGTCATGGAAATTGTCCATTTATAAGGAACATGAGCGAGTAAGTTGATCTCTATACACAGTGATTCTCAACCTTTTCACTATGAAGGACCTATCATATTTAAATAAAACTTCCCCTGGACTACCAAGGGTTTTAAATTATCTTCTACCCAACAAGGAGATCTCAATAATTACTCAATAACTCATTTTCAAAGTTTCACTTCTTGGTCGAAAGATATAACTGAATATTAACAAGGTCTTTTGACCAAAGTCGCGTGCTCTTACTTATTCTGATTTATGACCTTACATCCTTCAAAACTTTCAAAATTCCCGGACTAACCTCGGGAGGACCTTGGCAATTATATAATTTGAAAGAGAATGTAAAAGAACAAAAAAGTTTCAAATTTCCTTAGAATCGACCGAATAGTATGATGTTATTGCTAAAACAAAATAATTCCCGGGATAACCTTGGAAGGACTTTGAGAATTACATCATTCAAAAGAGAATATAAAACAACATAAGGGTTTTAAATTTCATTAGAATCGGCAAAATAGGTACAATGTTATTAACAAAACAAAAACCAAAAAAACTGGGACCCACCCGACATAGTGAGATATAAAAAATGTTTAATGAGGTGGTTGCTACTGCGTTGGGAACAATATATTCCGAACTTCAAGTTATGTGGTAGACAGTCTTAAATATCGAATAGGTTTCCTATTATCTTGTTTCTGTTTTGATCTTATTTAAGAACAGTTAGTGTAAGATTACTTCCCTAATTATGATGATATCACGAATATGATTAAATATCGCAATACTTCAGATCCAAGTTCTGAGTATTTACGTGTAACTAAATGTTTAGGAAATTGTACTTAATAAAATCTGATTTTACAATCGATTAATGAAAAGGTTTCTCATTTCCGTGCACGGGTCATCATCAGAGACTGCAAGAAAGAGATTGGCATTTTAAGGTATTCAACAGCCAATCAGAGTTTGCGATAAGCAGAAGGTGCCCGATACTTCCAAACTGAGTTACATAATAATATTCTGAATAAATGATTGAATAAATAATATGATTATAAAAGTTTATATTTATCACCTTCTTTTTTTGCGAGTAATTGTTATTTTTTCATTGTAGGTCCTTAAAACCTTGAACTTTGACCACATCCTTCAACCCATAGTAATATTTGTGTACATCCCGGGAGTACTCTGAGGACCAAAGGTTGGGAACTCAACTTTTAAAAACTAAAGTCTCTCACTGTATAAAGGCGTTGTATTTCAAAGCAATTCTGGACCATACTCTCCAGAAATGAACCAAATTTCGTAAATTCGGTCTTTTGGGAACGAGGCCTTGCGCGGCAGTCGGATCTTACATTTGAATCGAGTGTTCTGTGTTCGCCAAGACACGCACCACGTATCGGCTGCGGTTGCAGTAAGAGCTGCAGCCAAATTTTAACATCTTTCCCGCTCTTGAAGAGGGTGGTTCTTCAAGGTGCTTTAGAAGGCAGCACTTTCATTTCGAAAGTACTCAATATCCTTTGTTTTAAAGGATGCAACTTTCTTTCAGAAAAATTGTCGACCGAAGTGTCAGTTGCGCGGCACAGAAAGACTAAATATAATCCGACCATTGATTGAAATGGAAGTAAACGCTAAGATGTTAATAATTAAACGTTTTATAAGTAATAATCCCATAAATGTGCTAAAAAGGTTTGATTGTGCTTGAATATTTGCTGTTCTGGACCTCCTTTCAGTTGTCTATTCCATCTAATGTTTTTCTAACCCTTCGGTTAGAAACTAGAGAACAAAATACCCAAATCAATATTTACTTTCAAATAATGGTTTATTTTTCATGAAAATTGCAAATAATATTCTATGAAATTTGCCTCTGATATCGTCTGAGTTTCATTTCATAGAACAACGGATTAAAAAGAAAAGGTTTGCAGTCGGAAATGTGTGTTTGAAGAGAAGATGCGTCTCAAACTAGAAACCCTAAGTTCTAACTTTCAGTTTATACGTAAAGATTCGTGATGTATGTATGGTAGATTGCTACTAATGGTATTACTCAGGATATCGAGACGAGTTAATATCGACTATTCCTTCAGAAAGCAGGTTGTCTTATAGAAGAGTGAAGGAATGAAAATGACTGACATTTCCTGGCAGTGGAAACGCTCAGAAAGTGTGATTTCATACATAATAAAGGAGTATGAGGATACCGGTCCTTCGAATCAACGAAGAGAACAGGTCGCGTGAAAAAAATTCACTCCCAGGGTAGATTGTAGGATCTTCCCTGGGAGTGTGTCAATGAAAGACCGATTTAAGACAGCAGAGGGCGTTTCACGTGAAGTTGCCGAGAATCTGAATGTGTTTTGTCAGACTCTCTCGCGTTGCTTGAGAGAATGAGGACTCAAAGAACGCTTCCATGTGAAGAAAGGACTCATAATTAAAGAGAATAAAACGGCTAGGTGGCTTTGACTACTGGGCATATCAGGTGAAGGTTTGCTTAGAGAGAAAGTGTTTGTCAGCGACGAAGAGAATATAGTTTGTTCGGATCGATGGGAAGCATCTTGCAAGGGGTCGCACACATGAAAGATTGAATCTCACATTCAGCAAATATAAGGCCAAATTTGTCGGTGGCAGAGTCATGGTATGGGAAATATTTTCAACCACTGAACTCTGACAACTCGTCCGTTTACGTAACAAAGTAAAGACTACGATATACAAGAATCTGATAAATGGACATGTGATCCACACTGTCCAAACATTGGGAATAAGCACCCCTGTGTTCGTTCAAGGCAATGTCCGTACCACATAAAAATGACGCTGAAACAGTTCTTGGATGTTAAAAATATCGATGAGATGACCTGGCCTGCGCAGAGCCCTGATTTAAATCTGAGTGAAAATGGAAGCTTCTCGGTGAGAAGGTTATGGTTCGAAAACGGACGAATGTGGAAGATCTCTGACAAAGAGTGGAAGAAGAAAGGAAGAAAATCACGTACCAAAGTGCGACAATTTGGTGGTCCTGCGGCAAAACAAGTGTTCAAGTGAATTAGGTCTGAACTTATCATTAATATTTTGTTCTATTTTCTATGCGATGATTATGTTGTTTTTTGGTTATAACGTCATTTATACTTATTAATCTCGACAATTGGACATATACTTTCTTCAAATACAGATTACTTGCCTCATAACAATTTTTATCAGTTGTTTTATGAAATTAATCTTCGATAATATTAAAAGCGAAATTCGAAGAATATAATTTTCATTAAAATTAAACGAAGGTTTCAAAGAAAATATCGACTTTGTTAATTTGCTCTCTGCTTTTGGACGGCACCGTTAGTATATAAATTATATATTCTTCTCTCATTTGTCCCCCCCCCCTGTTGAATTGCTGCATTTCAAAAAGAGAATATTAGCCACTGGAGATGAAGTGGGGGTTAATATTGAAAAAATGAGATATTAATTAAAAATTTTAATTATGTTGGACATTTTGTCCAAACATTCCCTCTGTATCTCATCCTCAATTCCTTCCTCACTCTGTATCTCTATCTTAGTTCATCCCTCTGTACTCCCCTCCCTTTTCGCTCTCACCCTCTCTCTCACTCAGTCTCACTACCTCTCCCTCGATTTCTCCACCTCTCTCTAAAACTGTCTCTAATTCTCACGCTACCTCTCCCTTTCTATATATCTCTATACTTCACCG
Organism: Ceratothoa steindachneri; assembly: GCA_963969495.1. NCBI lineage: Eukaryota > Metazoa > Arthropoda > Malacostraca > Isopoda > Cymothoidae > Ceratothoa > Ceratothoa steindachneri. The sequence continues at coordinate 28,729,152 of OZ018336.1, forward strand.
TATCGACCTCTCTCTCTACTTATCTATGCCTCTAGCTCTCTCTATCTGTCTACTTCTCTCAGTCTCTAACGCTTTCTGAGTCTCTCTTTCTCTCTCTCTACCTCTCTTTATACCTCTTTCTCCACTTGTCTCTATCTACCTCTTTCTCTGTACTTTTCTTTCAACTCTCTTTCTACGACTCTAACTCTTTCTACCCTTCTCTTTTTAACCCTTTCTCGCTCTAACTCTTTCTCTCCCTCTATATCTATCTCTACATCTATACATATCTCCAGCTTTCTCTCTAGCTCTGAATCTATTTATATCAAAACACTATCTCCCTCACTCAATTCTGATTCCTCTTCTATTGCATTAAACATCCTTTAAATAACAACTACTAGCGAAACTGTTATATTTCCCGTCACCTCTCTACCACACCATATTCTCATTGAGATATCAAAGATTCAAGGTATGTTTCTCATTAGATCCGTTTGGTTTTGTATTGATTTTTAATTGTTGTTTTAAAGCTTTTATTAGCCAGTTTTTTAGTTGTTTTTTTCGTACAATTTTACTTTACTTCTTTCCTTAAATCGTTGTATTTTACTCCCCTATTATTATAATTATAAGTTGCGGTGACCACTTAAACCTATTTTGTATATTTGTACATCTTTATCTGTTTTCTAGAGCCAGAAGATGACCGAAAGGTCGTAACGTTGCACTACTCAATCGTAATAAAGATTTGTTGATGTTGGATTTAAGTCTACTTGAAAATTAAATTGAAAATTAAATTAAGGTTGCGCAGCGGAAACTACCTGGATTATATATATATATATATATATATATATATATATATATATATATGAAAATAATGAAAATGAATCCATTAAACCACTTTTAACTGTGATCAAAGCGGTGCTCGCTGCCTCGGTGTGCCTGGTTCGAATCGCTTCCCTGCACAGATTTTTCGAAAAAAGGTAATAAAAATATTACTGCAAGGAAAAATTATTCCGTTTTCTCTTTCAATGTGGTTTAATGGATTCATTTTCATAATTCTCTCGTGCTACTTTGATATATATATATATATATATATATATATATATATATATATATATATATATATATATATATATATATATCTTCCCACTTCACTCACTCACTATCTTCTTTCCCTAACTCTCTCTCTCTCTCTCTCTCACCTTAACAAGCGTCAAGGTGAGCTGCCTCCCAGGCTGTGAAAATAAGTAGGTAAGAGCTGAGGCCGAGAAGTCTCAGATTTCAGAGACTTCAGTCGTTGCCCCTATGGTAAGTGGCAACGACCTCTACCTCAGAGGAGGTAGGGTAGGCCCTACAGGTGAGATTATGAGGACAGTTATGGGCGCTGTCGACGACTGTGGATTGAAAACCCGCAGACGCGTCGTGGTGGGGATGTTCCCGAGGTGGGATCCAAGCCGGACTGCCCACTTGAGGATAATGTCGCTAAACAGGCGCCTTGCAGACCTCTGTACGGCGGAGGGTGTCTTTTTTGTCGACCCGTACGCCGTATTCTATGGTAGAAAAGACCTCTACCAAAGGGACGGGGTGCACCTCTTCTTTAAGGGCAAGGCGTTCCTATCTAACCTCATCCAGGATGTCGTGGAGTGCACCCAAAGGAGTGTCCGGCCCATTGGGAAGGCGGACGTACGCCATTACGCCCGAGTCACTCCCCAAACAACCTTCTCGGAGGTTGTCAAAAATGGTGCCACAGCCACAACCAAGAAGCCGGGAAACGGAAGAGTATAGGGGGTCCTACATTAAGGGACTCCTTGAAAGTTATTCTGTTCAATGCGAGGTCAATCAGGAACAAGTTTCCTGAGCTCCGTGGCCTCGTAGCGACGGAAGAACCCGAAATGGTAGCCATAACAGAATCGTGGATAAAAACCTCAAACCGAGACTTTGAAGGCGAATTCACGGTTCCTGGCTACCAACTCTTCCACAAAGATAGACCAGACAGAGAGGGTGGCGGTGTAATGTTGTATGTCAAGGATACAATCGAATCTACGAACTCCAACGTTATATCCGACCACGAGCTCCTAGGCGTTGACCTAGAGATCGGTCCTGTCAGATACAGGACCCTGGTGCTTTACAGACCCCCTTCCCAACCCGTTGAGAAGGACAGGGAACTGTACTAGCTGCTGGGTGAGCTGGTTCAAGGCAGAGTGTGCATCGTTATGGGCGATTTCAACAACCAAGTTGACTGGGAAACCAGAGCAGCCTGTGGCGAGAGCGCACTACTCTTGGAGTTCGCCAACAACGAGTTCCTCACTCAATATCCTCGACTTGGTCTTCACCTCTGAGGATGATATCGTTGAGGATATCTCTGTAGGTGAGGAGCTCGGAGGCAGTGATAACAAGCTAGTTAGATTTAGCGTCAAGATCCCGAAGGTAAGGTCTGTTGCCAGTCAATCAAGGAAACTTGACTTGAGAAGAGCAGACTTTGCAAGCCTTCGTGCTGGACTGACTGACGTGAGGCTAGAAGTGTGCGATGCTGTTGAAGACTCGTGGAATAGTTTCAAAACCACATTCATAAGTCTTCAATCGCGTTCCATCCCTCTGAAATGCCCCCGTCGGTCTTCTGTTTAACCAAAGTGGTTTAATCGAGAAATCGGCCAACTGCTTAGGGAGAAGAGAACTGTGTACCGGCGATCGAAGATCTCGGGTGACTTTGACGAATACCGAAGGCTAGCCAGGAGAGTGAAGTCCAGCATAAGGTCGGCTAAGTGGTCTGAGGAACTCCGAGTGGCGAGACTCTGTAAAGAGGATCCCAAGGAATTCTTTGGATATGTAAACAGCCGTAAACCAATCCGTTGAACGATTGGCCCTTTGAGGAATGAGGAGGAACACATTAAAGCATTCAAATGCAGAAAATGCTAACCTCCTCAACGACTACTTCTCTTCAGTGTTTACTGAAGAGTGTGGTCCCATCCCCCAGCCGACGGATTCCTACTCAGGGGAAAAGCTGGAGGACATGGACTTCACCGAAGGAGAATTCAAAAGGAAGATTAGTGACCTAATGACGAATAAGTCACCTGGCCCGGATGGGTTTCTACTTAAAGTGTTGAAAGAAGTGCGCGATCAAGTGTCACGACACCTGAGCGCAATCTTCAACATGTCGATCCGGACCGAATGCGCTCCTAGAGACTGGCGTGAAGCGGAGGTGACTCCTATCTTCAAGAAAGGAGACCGTAGCCAACCGTCGAACTACCGACTTATCAGTCTGACTTCGATAGTCGGTAAACTCATGGAAAGCATCATGGTGGACAAAATGACGTCGTATTTAGAGTCAAACCTGCTACTGAGGAGTTCCCAGCACGGCTTCCGAAGGCAACGGCCATGCCTGACGAACCTTGTGGAATTCTTCCACTTCGTTTTCAGTGAGCACGATCGGGACAAGGCGGTGGATGTGATCTACTGAGACTTTCAGAAAGCCTTTGATTAGGTACCTTACTTCCGCCTTCTCCGGAAAGTGCGAGCGCTGGGCATAGACGGAAAGGTAGCCGGCTGGATCGAGAACTGGCTAAGCGGCAGACGGCAATGGGTGGTGGTGAATGGACAGTCTTCTGAGTGAGGGCCCGTTACTAGCGGGGTGCCTCAAGGTTCTGTCCTGGGACCACTACTATTCATCATCTACGTCAACGACATGGACGGTGACATGGTGGCCAAGATTTTCAAATTTGCCAACGATACGTTGCAAAGGATGGAAATACTGCCCGCCTGCAGGAAGATCTTGGGAAGATTGAGGAGTGGTCGGACACGTGGCAAATGCCTTTCAACGTGAACAAATGCAAAGTGATGCATATCGGCCACCGAAACCCCCAATCTTAGTATATCATTATGGGCACTGCTCTTGAATCGAGTAACACTGAGAAGGACTTGGGTGTAACAATCACTAATGACCTCAAGTTCTTGAAACAGTGCATTGAGGCGGAGAAAAAGGCCCAAAGGATGCTAGGCTATATTAAGCGCCAGTTTGGTTATCGGAACCAGGAGATTGTACTGTGCTTGTACAACTCACTTGTCCGACCGCACCTGGAGTATGCCGTACAATTTTGGAGTCCTTCATTGCGAAAGGACATCGCGAGATTGAAACGCGAACAAGCCAGGCCAACCAAGCTGATTCCCTCTATCCGACATAAAAGTTATGAGGATAGACTAAGGGAATTAGATCTGTTCTCGCTGGAAACCCGTAGACTGCGTGGTCAGCTCATCGAAGTTTTCAAAATACTTCGAGGGTTCGACAATGTTGACTACCGGGATATTTTCACACTGAGGGAGAACAGAACGCGCAATCACGGCTTCAAACTTGAACTGAAGCGTTACAACCGCAATCTGTGTAGAAATTTTTTCACTTACAGTATCTGCGGTAAGTGGAACGCACTTTCAGTGGAAGTTGTCAACAGGGAATCTGTTGACCAGTTCAAGTCAAGACTAGACAAGGTCTTGAAAAGTGGCCGTTTAGGGACGAAAAACAATTGAGCAGCCATGTGCTCGCTCGATTGCTAGTCCAAAGGTACCCTCCTTGAATGGACCGCAAGGTCTCCTAGGGTACCTTCTTTCCTTGTTGTTACTCCTTGTTACTCCATATCTCTCTCTCTCTAATTCAAACTATCTCTCTCACCCGCTCCCTCTTTATCTGCCTCTATCTATCTTCTACCTATCACCCTACCTCACACTAACTCTCTATCTCTCAGTTTCTCTCCCTCCCTGTTTCTCTCTCTCTCTCTCTCTCTCTCTCTCTCTCTCTCTAGTGGGCCTCACTTAAACAAGAAGAAAAGGAAGAGAAAAAGGAAAAAAGGCAGAGAAAGGGAGCTGCTGAAGCTACTACGGGCGAATCGGCGTCACTATTGGGGGGAACAGAGATCAATAGTAAGTCGGGCTTCGGGACCACATTGGAGAAAGCAACGCATCTGAACCGAGTTCCGCTGCGGTTAAATGGGTAAGTGCAAGGCGTTGTGGTGGGGGACTCTCAGGCTCGAGGCCTAGAGAGCCACCTTGGAGAAGTTTTTGGATATAGATGGGAAGTCTGATGCCTTCCGGGTCGGGGCAACAAGGTAGTCTGGAGGGAGATCTAGAGGGTAAAGATTTCCTCCAGGCACTGTGTACTCGTCTCAATGGTGATTGGGAATGACCTCCTTCTCAGAGAAGGAGGGGTCGGTAACACTGAAGTAATCTTGATGAATGCAATGTTGACTGCAGGTGATCTTCGCGCTAAAAACGACCGGGGATTGTTAGTAGAAATTGTACCCCGAATGTTTGCGAATGTGCACGCAACTAGCAAACTTCTGGGTATCAATGAGAGATTAGGGCACCTATGTGCAACGATAGGCGTCAATTCCTTGGATCCGTTTGATCGGTTCTTTGGATGTGACGAGCTATACACAGAGGATAGTTTCCACCTCAGTAGCGAAGGTAAAAGGGCTCTAGCTGATCTCATTGACCAGAACGCATTCTGGCTGATGAGGGCAACACAAGCATTACCGCTTGTCGCTTGGAGAATTGAACAGGGTTAGAATCAGAAAGGGAAGGCGTGGAGGTCCCTGTCACTGGTCAACCCAACTCACCTCGAGCGGAGGGGGGTATAGAGAACTCTGCCGCCGAGGAGGAACCGGGCTTCCATGAGAAGATGGTAGGGTTCGAGCTTAGGGAGATAAACGTCGGTGCGCCCGTTTCTGGAGAACATAGCCTTCTAGCGGCGAAAAAGATCCGGGTCCCTACGGGGCAGATCTCTGCGACTCGGGGGGCGCTCGAGGTGCTGTGCCCTCTTCAGGGTACAACAACTCGACCGTTCCTCAGGTAAACGCCTAAGAGTAGGGCACGGGAGGAATAGCCCACGTTCCCTTAAATGCCTATTCCTTAACGCTAGGTCAATACGAAAAAAGTGGAACGACCTTGTAGTCATATTGTCTGGTGACACCCGAATAGACGTAGTTGCCATCGTAGAAACCTGGCTTCACACTGATACTCGAGATTTCGAAGGGGGAGTATATGATTCCCGTTTACACGATATTCCACCGCAATAGACCGAATCGAGAAGGTGGTGGAGTATTCTTATACGTCCGTGACTGCTTTCCCGCGGTTGAATGCAATGTTAGAAGTGTCTACGAGATCTAAGGAGTAGACATAAATCTTGGCAGCTCCCTATACAGACTCGTCGTGGTATACAGCCGCAAAGTCAGCCCGAGGAAGCGGACTCGAACGTGTACGCTAAACTTGCCATTGGTGGAATATCGCCTGGAGGTTGACTAGGGAGATAAATCGTGCGACGGGGAGGGGAGACGACTTATCGACTTAGCTAGCAATAACCTTTTGACACAGTGGGTCGAAGAGCCGATAGAGGTGAAAACTTGTTGGACTTGGTGTTCACCACCGAGGATGACATGGTCTCTAGACTGAGCGTAGGTGAATGTCTGAGCGGTTGCAATCACCGAACAGTCTTATTCACCATACGTGCAATGTGCGGCAGTCCCTCTTGCGATGCTGCCTACAAACCCGATTACAGCCGCGCTAACTTCAATGGTCTACGAGATGCGATAAGCCGACTGGAACCTGAAGTAGTGAAAGTGCTTTAGCCAGCTGGCTGAGATTCCAAGACCGCTTCAAGAACCAGCAGTCCAAGTTCGTTTCCCAACGAGAAGTGGATGAAAAATCTGTTCAACCTAAATGGTTGAATCGCATCAATGCCTCATAAATTCGCAAGCGAAAAAAGAGCTTCGTTAAATGGAGAAGTAGTGGTAGCAACGAGAGTTTAATGCAGTGTAGACACAATATTAGAACTTTTAAAACACTGGTATGCCAAGCTAAATGCAATGAGGAACTTCGGGTCGCATCCCTCTGCAAAGAGAACCCAAAGAAATTCTTCCTGCAAGAAAATAGGCACAAACCAGTTCACCAGCGCATAGGCCCTCTAAGAGATGACGTTGGCGCGTTGCAAGAGTCGAATCTGGCTATCGCTAACGTGTTGAACGACTACTTCACCTCTTTGTTTACAATGGAAGAAGATGATCCCACCCCGAGGCCGAGGGTGTATCTCAATGAAGGAGAGAACCTAAGTGAGATAATATTAGACAACGAGGAAGTAGAGGCACGAATAAAGAAACCCAATCTATACAAGATGTCGTAAAATTGCTCATAGTCTGGTCCAATAATTATTCTAGTCCTTGATCTGGACACACCGCTTTTGTTGAAGTCGATGGTATTGACCCTATGACTCAATCTACGATTATATATATATATATATATATATATATATATATATATATATATATATATATATATATATATATAGGTAGGCTTTAATTACTACTGAGCGTGCGAAAGCTGGTTAGAGGCGGGTTGTGCCGTAGCCAGGATTCTCACTATAAAAGTCCAACTTGTTACTGGGGGGAGGTTTGTGATTGTTAAATTCTAAGAGTGCATAATACAGGTTGAATAAATTAGCCGAAGGGATTCTTAATTAAAGTCTTGCCAAGGGTACGTCAAAAAGGAGGAGCCACAAATAAACACACGTACAAAAACTAAACTTTACTTTACACAAATATAATAATTAGCAATAGTTAAACGGGCAAAATTAAGGATTAAATATTAGACACTGACGTTAAGCGTCTAGATTTATAATGACTCAATTGGAGTATCAATCACTGTTAATTAAATAGGTAATTTAAGAATAGAGGGACACTGGGTTTACAGATTACCATTAATTGTGATGGATTGGAGAGACGACTACTCAGGTCCAGACGGGGTGGTTCGGGTGGCGTTAACACGAGTTCTCGGGAAGAGGGGGGATAATACGACGGGTTCGGGGCTGCTGACTGCAGTTCCGGTTAGTTCACTCCTAACTGGATGTGACACTAACAAATAATAACTTCCAGTAACTATTTGGATGTTCCTTTTCTTTCTCAAGTTACGTTGAGCAACAGAGCGTATTCTTCTAGTCACAGACTCTGCGGGGCAGGATTTACCTCAGGAACACTTTGAGACAGTGACCAAGTTGACTCGGTGGCGCGTTGGCAGTGGATACGTTACGGCAACGACTCTCGTTCAACGTGAGGGTTACGCGTTACGCGAGTAGGTTTGGGACACTGCTGTAGAGGGATAAACGGCGATGTTATTTATACCGCGGATTGTAGGAAATCGAGAGAGAGATTCCATTCACGACAATTCCCTTATCGCAGCGTCTTCTGGACAATCTCTATGGTATCATAAAGAAGTCAAATATAATTTAGGCTTCTCTGTGAGATAGGCCTCCTTTCGTCAGACTTCCTGTCACCAGTTGGGGGAAGGGTGGGGAGGAAGGAGAGGAGACGAAGGTCAACTCAAACGACAAATTTCTTTCGTTCCCACGATTTTCTGGCGAGTATGTACGTTCCATACCCTCACACAAGTCTCCCGGTCCAGATTGCTTTCTCCCTAGAGTCCTTTGTGAAGTGAGCGTTGAGGTTGCTCCACAACTTACTGCGATCTTTAACGAATCGTTCGTAACTGGGGAAGTACCTTAGGACTGTGGGACGGCGGACGTGACCCCGATTTTTAAGAACGGAGAGCGCGAAAACCCGGGTAACTACCGGCCTATAAGTTTCACCTTCTTTGTAGGCAAAATGGTAGAGAGCATGATAGCAGAAAAAAATAGTAAAGCACCTAGAAACAAACAACTTGATCCTGGATTCCCAATATGTGTTTCGCAGGAACCGATCGTGTCTCACAAACCTACTAGAATTTTTTCACGGCATTTTGGGTGAGTACGATCGTAGTCGGGCTGTGGATATTTTATACCTAGATTTTCAAAAGGCCTTTGATAAGGTGCCACACCGCAAGTTGAAGTGCAAAGTCCGCGTGGCTGGCATTACAGGTAGGGTGGTCAGCCTGATCAAGAACTGGTTGTTAGGTAGGCGAAAAAGAGTGAGAATAAACGGGATAGCCTAAAGTTTTCCAGGCAATCTGCCGATGTAGACAAAATTTTTATATTATTGGGTTACATAAAGAGGCAATTTCCCTTCCGTAGCAAAGAGATTGTCCTCAAATTGTAACACTCTCTAGTCAGACCTCACCTGGAATACGCCGTTCAATTCTGATCCCTTACACTGCGTAAGGACATAGATAGCCTGGAACGTGTCCAGGTTAGGGCCACCAAGCTAATTCCCTCACTTAGGCACAAAGGCTATCAGCGTCGCCTTCAAGAATTGGGGCTTTTCTCTTTGGAGACCCGCCGATTACGAGGCCAGCTAATAGAGAGCTTCAAGATTTTAAGGAGGGTGGAAAACGGTGACTATAGAAGGATGTTCATGTTGAACAAAAATCTGTCCCGTAACCATGGTTGCAAGCTGGATTTGACCCCATTCCTGAATAGTATTTGGGAAAACTACTTCTCGTATAAGTTCTGTGCTACATGGAACCGTCTACCGGTCGAGGTGGTGAATAGTTCTTCTATAGAACAATTTAAATCTAGTCTGGACGATGTAATCCTTGAATACGTATAGAACGTAGATTATACAAACAAGAAAAATAGGTTTCAGCTATACTATTAAAATTTTCTGATTGTGATCCTTTTTCTCATCACAATCAGGTGTCTTTTCCGCTTTCTGTGCCCGCAAAAGCGGATGTGAGAGGTGAGAGTGAAGAGCCTTCGCCTGCGCTATGCTTTCTCTTAAGCTATAGGCTAGGGCCTTCCTAAAATAGCACCTCCACGGTATGGATAGCAATGTCCTTTGAGGTACAACTTTTCCTTGCGACTCCTTTTGACTCTCTCTCTCTCTCTCTCTCTCTCTTTCTATATATATATATATATATATATATATATATATATATATATATACACACACTCGTATATATATATATTTATCTATATCTCTTTTGCTCTGTCTTCCTGTCTATAACTCTTTATGAACCTCTCTCACTACCTCTCTTTCAACAACTACAATTTTCTCTACTCCTCTCACTAACTATGTTTCCTCTCTCTCTCTCTCTACCTCTCTCTAACTCTATCTAGCTCTTTATACCTCTCTCTCTGCCTCACTTTCTACCTCTCTCGCAACATTTCATTATACCTCTCTCTCTATCTTTTTATATACTCCTCTCTCTAACTCTCCTTCTTCATCTCTCTCTCGACATATATTTATAGTTTTCTCTCTCCCTCTACCTATTGCTACCTGTCTGGCTCCGCCTGACTCTACAATCTCAAAATCTCTTTTTCTTTCTGTCTTTCCTATGTTGTACCTCTCTCACTACCTTACTCTCTATGTCTTTCTACTTCTCACTGTTTAACTCTCTTGGCCTTTCGTTCTAAACTCTCTCTATTTTTTTCTACCCCTCTAGAACACTTTTTCTCCAATTTACTCTATCTCTATCTCTCCCTAACTTTATACATTCTCTTCCTTTCTCTCTCTACATTTTTCACAACCTCTCTCTCTAACTTTTTATAGCTTTCTCATTATTCCTCTCCCTCTCTCTGCCTCACTCTACCTCTATATCTAACTCACTCTCTACCTCTATCTATACTTCTCTCTATATATATGATTTTACATTTCTCTTTTCCTATCTATATACCTATATCTCTATCTCTCTCTTTAATTCTTTCTCTACATGTCTCTACATCTCACTCTATACCTCTCTCTTACTTTCTTCGTGTTATCTCTCTCTTTACATCTATATCTACCCCTTCCCCTACCTATCTCTCTTTTAAGCTGTCTATATCTCCTCATTCACTCTATCTCTCGCTCTCTAACTCTCTCGAACTCGAACCCTCTCTCTCTCTACAGCTCTCTATACTATTCTCTTTCTCTCTCTCTCTCTCTCTCTCTCTATATATATATATAGACAGATAGAGAAATAGATAGATATACCTGTCGTAGAATAGGCTCTCGACGATATACCATATATAACTATTTGTTGAGGGAATTATTCTAATATTTCGAGTGCGTGGTAATCTGATTGAGTGAGGTTAGTCCAAAAGGGAGGGGGCCTGGAGAGGCTTATTTATCTTCAATATGCTTAAGAAGTGGAACGGAGCACAAGGATAATAATATTGCTATCATTAATAAAATAGAGTTTTATTAATTAAACTATCAACAACACACAAAAAAATTGTTTACATAAACGGAGAATGGAAAGGGTCGTAGGAATATCTGACTAATCCGAGGATTAAGATTTGGAGAGATTTAAAAAGGTAAACAAATAAAAATTAAAGGGGGGGGAATGGTTCGCTAAACCATTTAAAGCACATAGTAGCGTTGACAAAAGATTAGATGATTAAAGGTAATGCTCAGCTTACGTAATTACAAAGTTGTTGCGCAGAGGAAGACGATGCGAAGGAATCTTCGGTACACTGGCGATTTCCAGCAGAAGGGTTCTTCGGGGGGTTGTCCTTAGCAAAGGGGAAGGACTGTCTTCGAAGAGTGAGAGCGAAGTGGGGCTCGGAAGTACGAGCGATCTTTGTGACAGCAAATCGGGGATGTTCTAGATGAACAATGGAGGTTATTGTTGAAACCAAGCGTTCTCTTGAAGAACGTTAAAAAGGGGGGAATTAAATTATCCTGACGTGATGTCTTGGTAATGAGAACCGTTTCTTGACGAACGGGATTGAAGAACAATGGCTGTTTTAACGTTTTTCTCTTTCTGAACAACAGGGGGGGGGGGGTGAGAACCGTCTCTTGTCAAACGGGCTCAAAGAACAATGGCTGTTCTAACGTTGTTCTCTTTCTGAACAACAGGGGGGCCTTGTTGACTTGGCGTCTCGAAGGGCACAAACCTTGGCACTCAAGGGATATTGTCCTCTTCTGGACAATAAGGGAGTTCCTAGGTGCACAAGGGAGACCAGATCGGCGTGATGCCTCGTGAAGATAATCGGGATCTGATCTGCTTCAATCGTGGAAAGCTATGTATAAGTACCCGGAGCCGTCTCTATGGCGTAGGGGATAATTGAGTGGGGGACTTCGGGGGAATGCCCCGGTCACGCCTGGGAAAATACCTTATCTGCCCATAAGCCTAACTCAATCTGGCGAGATCGACGTATGGAGGCAAAACGGGAGAATGAACCTCCTTGATTAAATATTGGCTATGGTGGGCGATAACGCGCTCTGCTTCCTCTCGCAGATGCACGTGGGTAGCATGTGTTTCTAAACATGTGATAGCGGCTGAATTTAAGCGGCCTCAGACCGTTCTATCACAATACCCATTACTCACCTCTCTCTGCCTATGTATTTCTACCTCTCTCTCTTTATCTCACATCTTTTTCACTAACTCTCTATCTTTCACACCTCTCTCAATAACTCTCACTCTCTCTCTGTCATTAACTCTCCTTCTCTCTCCCTATCTATCTATCTATCCATATGGTTGGTCAGCAAGTCCTGACTCACTTAGGAAGCTAGAACGCATCTATGACAAACTAAAGAAGGGGTATTCTGCTTTGATCTATCGAAGTCAGGCTTTGTTTTAGCAACGTAATGCGAGCCACACACTGCAAGGTTGACTATGGAAAACTTCAAACAGATAGACCGTATTGAGATTCTTCCACTTCTTCCGCGACCAACGATTCAACACTTTTGATGGAGTGAAGGAAGCTTGTTTACAGTTTTCGATCCAAAGCCAGCTGACTGGTATCTGAGATAGATTCGGATGCTGGCTGATAGATGGAAGAGGATCGTAGAGAATGATGGACTTTACTTTGAAGATTACATGTTGGAGTTGCCCCATAAAATTATGTTGTTTTCTTTCCGCTTCCGAAGTGAGTCGGACTTTCTGGCCAACTATGTATTTATACCTAGCTCGCTCTCTCCCTCACTACCAATCTATCTACATCTTTATTTGCCCCTGTGCCTACTTCTCTCTTTAAATATCTTTAGCTGTTTCTCTATCCCTATTATATCTCTCTCCCTTTCTCTTTAACCTTATCTTCCTCTCAACTCCTCTCTCTCTACTCCACCCCTCTCTCTGCCCTTCTTTTTCTTTCTCTATTTAATTAACTCTCTACCCCTTATTTCTCTAAGTCTCTCTCTCTCTACATTACCCTGTACCTCCCTCTCTACCTCTCTATCTTCCCCTCTCTCTGCTGCCCTATCTACCTCTCACTGTATCTATCTTCCTACCTCTCTCTACTTTTCTCATTATCTCCTTTTTCGCTCTTTCTTTATATATATATATATATATATACGAGGGGAGGTCAATAAGTTTTGCGAATCGGTAGGGCAAAACAGAGGAAGGGGATGGCTGTTTGTGGGGGTGTTACGACAAGTTATGACAAGTCAGGACCTGCAGCCGCACGTTCCTGCCTCGTCTATTTAAGAAGCAGTAGCTGATCGCCGATCGTCAGTCACAAATTTTTAAATAATGGAGAAGGTTGAGCACCGCGCAGGGATCAAATTTTTGACCAAGGAAGGCAAAAATGCAAAAGAGATCCATGAACGTATGGTTGCAGTATACACCGACACCGCCCTTCCTATGCAACCATTGCTCGCTGGAATAGGGAGTTCCGCCATGGTCGTGAGTCCCTTGAAGATAACCCCCGTCTAGGACGCTCGTCAGACGTGACCAACGAGGACAATGTGGCCCGTGTGGAGAGGATGATCCTCGAAAATCGACGAGTTAAGGTCGAAGAAATCGAGCGAGAACTTGGAATATCACATGAAAGTGTTATCAACATCATCCATGACAATTTGGCCATGACCAAGGTCTTTGCCCGTTGGTTCCCTAGAAACCTCACGCCCCATGATCAACTTCAACGTCATCAAAGTCCACAAGGCCAGAGTTGCACAAGCTGCCCTGCGCAAATGCGGATTAGAGGAGCTCAACCATCCTCCCTGCAGTCCAGATCTGGCCCCTAGCGACTACTTTTTATTCCGCCAGCTCAAGGCTGCACTGCGTGGACCCCGGTTTGGGGACGATGAAGATGTCCAGCTCACCGTCCAGGAGTGGATTGAACAGCAGTCGGGAGATTTCTGGTTGTCGGGAATTTGAAGCCTCAGGGACAAGTGGCGCAAGTGCATTGAAGTCGAGGGTGGTTATATCGAAAAATAATAAAAGACTTTTCCTCATATCTCATTTCCTTATATCCAAATTGCAAAACTTTTTGACCACCCTTCGTATATATATATATATATATATATATATATATATATATATATATATATATATATATATATATATATATATATATATATATATATATATATATATATATATATATATATATATATATATGAATAACGTTACAGCCACGAAGAAAATGAAACAACGGAGAACTGCGAGGCCTTTCAACTAATGGTCCTTTACTGAGCAGACTAAAAGACAGTGAAAAAGAGAAAGATATTTATACACCTGATTAATGAAAATATGGGATATAAAGATTAAAAGGGGTGGGATTAACAGATACCTGGAAAAAACCTATTCACAAGATGAGCCGTCAGGGTTAAAAAAAATATATATATATTTTTTTACGGGTTACAAAAGAAAGGGGGAGGCAATGCTTGGGAATCACATATGCAATATGAAAACAAAAAAAAAGTTTACACATGATAACTAGAAAATATGACAAAAGAAAAATATGAGGAAAGGTTTTTTTTTATATAAATAAGCTAAAATAACATCTAGGTGGTAATCATTAATTCAGAAATTTTATCTTTAAAATCATTCTTAAACATTCTTTTGATACAAGGGTCCAAAAAATACATTCCAGGGCTGAGATTAAAATTCGAAGTCGGTTGTATAAATCCCGATTCTAAAAGATTTCGTGAAAAAAAAGTCATTTGATTTGGCAATCACAGCCATGTTGTATGCAGGTTCTATTGAACCTCTATCTGACTACTTCTCACTTTACCTCTCTCTACCCCTTCCTCTATCTCTACATCCTTTTCTCTCCCCCATCTCGTTCTTCCCTTCTCTTTCCCCATATCTCTTTCCTGTCCCCGCACCCTATTTATCCCTTTCCCTCTTACGAATATCTCTCTATCTATCTCCTTTCCTCTCTCCCTCTTCCTTTTCTCTTTTTCCTTCTGTCTTCCCCTCCCTCTCTCGCCTTCTCGCTCTGTCTCTCTCCCACCCTCCCTCCCCTCCTTTCTTCCCCCCACCCTCCTTCTCTCTCTCTCCGCTTTTATCCCTCTTATAAATCCCCATCTATATCCCGAACTCAGTTGCCTCTACCTCATTCCCTTCGGTTTCGCCCTCTTTCTCGTGCTCTCCCACCTTTCTCCCTTCGGTTTCGCCCTCTTTCTCGTGCTCTCCCACCTTTCTCCCTTCGGTTTCGCCCTCTTTCTCGTGCTCTCCCACCTTTCTCCCTTCGGTTTCGCCCTCTTTCTCGTGCTCTCCCACCTTTCTCCCTTCGGTTTCGCCCTCTTTCTCGTGCTCTCCCACCTTTCTCCCTTCGGTTTCGCCCTCTTTCTCGTGCTCTCCCACCTTTCTCCCTTCGGTTTCGCCCTCTTTCTCGTGCTCTCCCACCTTTCTCCCTTCGGTTTCGCCCTCTTTCTCGTGCTCTCCCACCTTTCTCCCTTCGGTTTCGCCCTCTTTCTCGTGCTCTCCCACCTTTCTCCCTTCGGTTTCGCCCTCTTTCTCGTGCTCTCCCACCTTTCTCCCTTCGGTTTCGCCCTCTTTCTCGTGCTCTCCCACCTTTCTCCCTTCGGTTTCGCCCTCTTTCTCGTGCTCTCCCACCTTTCTCCCTTCGGTTTCGCCCTCTTTCTCGTGCTCTCCCACCTTTCTCCCTTCGGTTTCGCCCTCTTTCTCGTGCTCTCCCACCTTTTTATCCTTCTCTTTCTCTCCCCTCTTCCCCTTTTCCTTCCCCTCCTCCTTTCTACCCATTTTCCTCTCCCTATCCCCTCTCGCCCTTCTCTATATCCCATTTCCATATCTCCGCTCTCGCTCCTTTCTCTATATCCCATTTGCCTATCTCCCGTCTCTCTCCCTTTACCCCTATCTCTCCCTCTTCCCTCCCCTTCCTCCCTTCCCTTCTCATAGGTGGGGGCACCAGTTGAAAACAATACTATGGAAAAGATGCGACTCTACCACGTGCTGCGAACTCCATTTTTTAACAAGTCCGGTTTGGGGTGAAGCCGTAGATGGCTCGAGAAATCCTGTACTTTATTCTTTGCCAAATGAAACTTTTTCCACTTCGGCAAAACGATAGATTCAGTTCAGAGGCGGCTGAAGTCGGCGTTTGAAGTCGGCGGTCCTAAGTTGGCAACTTGGCCGCATCATATGAGATCCAAAAGTCGTTAAATTAAAGTGCAGCGAGAACATCTTTTGGTACCAGTGTGGTGATACCGTTGATGCTTACGGCCAAAGACTGACACATAGGACACCCCTGAAGGACACCCTTTCCTTCCCTATTGGCCCAACCCGTATGTGGAATTGACGATCTCCCAGTAACCGAGACTAAGTAGTGGGAGTTGTCCTCTTGCCCCATATTTGGAATTTATCTATGATACTGTATTATAAACTTTCCCCAAACAAAGACCACGCTATCTGCGAAGACTTAACATCAAGCATTTCACCATCAACTTGCAAATGCAGAAATAAGAAAAAATAGGCGATAATCAGCCGGGGTTTTGATCTCTCTTCGGCTTGCATAAATCAAAGACGGTAGCTATTCTCCAGGAATCTGTGGTGATATCCTCCATCCAGATCCTGTTGCGCAACCTTAACAAAAAATTTAATTCTAACTCACCAAAGTGATGAATCTGGTGTTTTGGATATGGTCCGGAGCAGGGCCGGTTTCCGCGACGAATCGAAGGAGGAACGTAGCTCGATTTACGTAAACATGTCGTTGAAGAGTGCTCCGCTTCTAAAGTCCAAGTCCAGAGTTGGGTGGCCTTCAGCGAACCCGCTACGTGCTTTAAATGCTGGTGAAGTAGTATCCCGGTTAAATAATGTGGATAAATTGTCGTATAACATTCTTCCACGGACCTAGTCAGATATCGTGAGCCAGTCTTCTTGAAGAACGGGAGGCGTGATCCTGACAGAACTTATCTATAATCATTTTGACGCGCTTCCACATTTCCGAAAGCGGATTCCTACCATTAAGTGAAGAGACATATGGTCGCAAGAGAAGAGTGGCGAGCGTGTTTCATAACAAAACTAGAATTGGCATCTGCACTACGAAATTCACTTTGGGCGAAGTCGCACCGATGAAAACTTACAATGCACATAGGCATAACGCGTGTTTTAGAAGGACGTCTCACATTAGTCAGTACCACGAAAGTGGTGGGTGTGCAAAATGGTCAAACGCACGAGGAATGGAAGCGACGCCCGCTGCAATAAGGGTGCCCTGAAAGAACATTACTACCTCATCGACTGACATAAACTCATCAACTGAGAGAGAATCTACATTTCCCCGAATACAGATCACCGTGCTCAATCCATATACCACCTAGGTGGCATATCGAGGGAAAGAGGCCCTACAAACGAATTTAAACAGAAAAGTTCTCCCATTAAGGTCGTCAATCGCTTTCGATCCAAAGTTCGCTTTTGCATCAGGAGCTCACAGGGACAGGCCGAGTGAGAAAAATGTATTTCTTAGAAAAATAGTAATTCCTTCCGCATTAAAGGCACCGATCTCTTCCTTTTCGAGCTGGTCTGTTATGATTTGACAGCTGGGCCTGATTGTGTAGTCTACCCAAAAGGTAGGAGGACTACCATTCTTCAACTCCCCGAGGAGAAGTAAGGGCCTCGATACGACTCGGTAGAAATCCGTTTGATCTAAATCGGCTGATGGTGGAATATAGAGGAGGAAAATACTGGTACCTCCTGCCCTGGTAGAGCTGCAATGTAAGAGCTTGTAGGGATTTTTTAGGGTTTAAGGGCAGGTTAGAGACACGTCTGGAATAAATTGCGCACCCAATTCCCAGGGCCAACATTCCATAGTGGTGGGCAGGATGGGAACGGGAATGCACCAAACATGATCTCTTGAAAGCATAGGAGTATTGGTGAACGGGAGGAGCCTACCTTGTGCAGCTCATCATATTTATTATGGAGTCCACGGCTATTCTATTAACGCAAAATTCCCTGCAGGTTTACTTAGAAGTCGCCGCGGGTGTCCTCTTTGAGATGAAGACCCTCATAGGAATGGCCATGGAACCTTTGTAGGTAGACCCCGAGTACTATTGGCCGCGGAATAAACCAAAGGCGCTGTTGACTTCAAAAACTTATAGACGAGGGTTTGCTCGACGTACGAGCTTTTCTGTCTCTGGGCTCGAATCCTTCAGCTGAAGGCCGGGGTGGGGGGCTAGTGCCACGAATTCCCTTGAATTGGAGTGGCATAACTATTTAAAGCGTCCCTCTGGAGTTTCAGGTATAGGTAGGGAAGCCAAAGCTTCCTTAGTGATGCTCTCCTTACCGTAGGTAGTCTTAGAAATGCGTTTCCTCCTCGGAGTTGAGCGAATGTGTGGATGAGTGTGGTAACTTCGTTTGCGTCACGGAGGGAGATGGGTCAGGGAAGGGATTGTGCCCTTTCAAGCTGGCAGCCCGATTGGCGTGGCGAACGAGAGAGGTAGGTTTTTTTTATTTAGGGGTCTACTCTGACAACCTCTAGCAATGGTATAACCGCTGAAATAAACAAACATAAATACAGTAAACATAAATACAAGGAAGAAAAATAGCCACAAAACTAAAAAAAAAAAATCAAGCAAAACTGAAAACAAAGCCACACTTAGCTGCTAGAGTAAGGTTCGCCTCCCTCAAGGTCCCAAATATGCAGCCAAGAAACAAAATACTAAATACTAAGAAGGTAGTCCGCCTCCTCAGAAACTTTATAATGCGGGAGTCGGGTGTGCACGAAACCGTTCCAAATACATAACACAAGTGGTAGCGTTATCGCTACTCTATTTATAGGTAAAGATAGCGCGAACAAAGTTTCGTAAGATAAAGAAATCCAATAAGATTGTGAGGAAATGTCGCTGCGTCCCGCAACAAGTGTGTTCGGTTCGAAAGTGATAAAAACGCCCTTTAGCTGTCGAGGCATTTGGAAGGGGGGTCCACGATAAGAGTTGCGGCGCAATGGCGGCCAATTATGGATTCCCGTTGGTGGTTTTCCACCTTCTTTGCTACCTGGGGAGGTAAAGCCCCTCTAAAGATTCCCCTGGGCGCGGAAGCTACCGCGCTTGTAAGTGGAGAAGAAATAGGAGTGTGATTTCTTAATTTAGGAAGAGAAGGAGGTGCCTGGTCATGCAGACTGCGACAAGACTACCACCTTAGCCTCCCGAAACGATACGTGGTCGGTCGCTTGAATTGCCAAGACCTCTTTTTCAAACAAATATGGACCACAATGACTTGAAAAATCAAAACACAATTCACACACATGACTGCATGGCACATTTTTATGGTGCAAAGTGGTTGAACAGTTAGCAAATATCCCCGGATAACCGGATAGTCCGACTTGGCATTTCTACATGCAGTTCTATTGGTGCCACCAACATGGAGCAGGGGCAACATATATGCGATAATTACATAAATACCTTCACATGGTAGCAGCAGCAGCAGCCGGTTTGCACCGACTCAGGAGCCTATTTGAGTTGAACGTCTCGAATAACGTTGGAGTGGGTCTAGATACTTGTTGGTCGACAATAACCACCCCCATGGTCGTAAAGCTTTTATATAATATACTTCAAGTAGTAGTTTACCAGTTGCCTAGCATACATTATCCTTTTTACCAAGTTCATGCTAGGGAGCCAATTTGACACCCTGCGCTGAGTTAGCCACGTTGACCAAGAGTGTCTCCCGAAAACTAGTACCCATTGGCTCCCTACCAAGAAAAGAAGCTACACCCTGTCGCTGATGGAGCATGTGCCTTTTAGACAACCATAATCCATCAGGTGCTCGGATGATTAAGAACTGCTTAAAGCTGGCTGTCTCGATGACACCCAGCAGTCTCTCGAACAATGGCCTTGAGGTCTATGAGATTCCACCTACCCATATTTTGAATTCCCCACTGTGGAAAGTGCGAGCTTATCCCTCCTTTCATTTAGCCAGAGAAGCGCGGGCCTGGACGTGGAAGCTTCCATGTGGTCGCCCGTCGAGCCGGCAAGATCCCCGTCGCGTCACCCGAGCTACGGCGAAAGGAGAAGATCTCTACTTTTATTACTAGTTCTGTCTGTCAGAGGAGGGTGAGGTTTGTATCATTTTATTCTCTTCTCTAGTCAGCCTTGAGAGTGGACATGCCTACCTGGGCCCGATCACTCTCTGAGATGGAGAAAGACTCGACTTCCGCAGTATCCCCCAGGAAGGAAACCCACTTTCTTCCTTTAAGTCTTATTGGGTATGTGTCTACTTAGATGGGCCCTGCGCTGGAGTGTAGTTATTAGGCTCGTGTGAATTTCACACTGAGCCACGATCCTACCCCGAAGAAGGTTCTGCCATCTGGTATGGGGGCTCCTGAGATCTTGGTTCACCTCGATAGAGGCCTCCTTTCCGCTTTCTAATGTGAAGTACAGGAAACTACTCAGATAATCAGAAACATCTATGATACATATGAAAATTTATATATCACACACGTGAGTTTTGAGATAGGACAGATCTGACGACCCGACTCGCCATACCCAATGACTTTGTCCTTACGCTTTATCGCAGAAAGGGTGTCGTCGGCCTAACCATCCCCATATGTATACTGGAAACTTTGAAGAGAGTTGGCAGCCTAGTACACTCCCCACATACCTCGATTAGTATTCGGTCTTTTGGCTCTCAGCGGTTTGGGACTTGTTGATATAACTCGCCAGTAGACTTGCGTCTAATACGAAGCTGGACGTTCACCCAGCCACCAGAACCTTCCTAAATAACAAGAAAAAAGGCTGGGAGGTGTAGACTAGGGATGGCAATAAAGAAGAATATGGATGTGAAGCGCCACTAGATAGTAGTCTGGTTAATCACTTACCTATTTATTATCTTACCCCAACACTAGGCTTGAGGGCATGTCTTTCCTGCATGTTTCAGGTATAGAAGCGTTACCTACCCTATATCACAACCCACTAGGGAGAAGGAAGTTAGTAAAGAGAGATCTGTAAAGGAAATACCGAAAGTAGACAAAGTAAAAATAATGAAATATATATTGGAGGTCCTGCAGGCATAGAAGCCGGAAGGATACGCAACTATGGAGCCAGGGGGGCATGCAACTGCGAGCACTGGAGCTGGGAGGACGTGCTGCCCTTCCAGGTACCAGGTGTAACAGTCTAGACAAAGTACCCCCTGCGGGGTGCTGTATTATAAATCCTCATTGTTTTTTTCTTAAATTCAGTTTTTATTTTTCATCAGAAACTTCAAATGTGCGAAGATAAAACCCCCGAATGGCTTATCTTTACATCCGAAGAGAGCTTGAAGCTTACGAGCCAATTAACATTACACGTTAATAACAAGGTCAGTAAATATGTTTCGTAATAGGTCACCGTTAATGGGAACTTTTAATTTTAATTAGAAAAAATGTGCTGTTTGGTTGATCTATTAGTGAGGAGATAAGAAGGTGGGAGTGCAAGAAAGTCTAGATTCGGACTATCAAATGACTATTCTTCTTGCCTCAATTTTGACGATGAAATACCGGGTAATGCAAAAGTCCTGTTACACTCGTTACGATACACAACAAAGGACACAATGATAGTTTTGATGCAGCTAGATACGTCTTTATTGTTTTCACATATAAATAGGTGTTTAAATTGCATATTAGTCAATGTGGTGAACCTCGGCGACAAGCACGCCCTTGCGCGAGACTTGAAGGCCATGTATACTTTGTGGACGAAGTCGTTCCTAATGCTGGCCCAAACGCGGTTGACAGAGGACTTCAGCCTGTCGCCGTTGCTGTAACGGAGCTTACAGGCCGTGCCCTCGACATGCGTGCACACGCTGTAGTCTCGGGAATTGAGGTAGGGTGACTGTAGCGGCAAAAGATTCATTCGACCCCAACCACTTTAGCACGGTCTCGGCCGTGTGGCCTGGGTCAACGTCCAGCTGAAAGACGTAGGCCAACTTCTTCGTCATCTTTCTCACCCAGGGCAGGACTTTCGTGGCCAAGATGTCCCTGTAATCGGCCGCGGTTAATATGTAACCGGTCGCAAACCACACCGGGGCAATTCTCGTCTTTCGAAGCTAGGACGCCGAACATCACCAGAGAGGCCACGGTTGTTTGGTCGTGCACTCATAGCGGACCTAAGCTTAGCACGCAGTCGTTCTGTTTGTTGATGATCGGATCGACCGTGAAGTTTTCCTCAGCAGAAAATAATAAGAGTTCGATCCACATAACACTTCAGGTCGTTGAGAAGGCGACGACAGCCGTCCCGACGTTGTTCTCGCCTACGGTCGGTAAGCAGAGGTTTTTTTCCACGCACCTCAAGCTCTTGCCGCTCTCCTCCTTGACGGACACCGTGGCCACCCCGATGTTCTTCTTCCTGATCGGTGTCATTTTCAGTTTTGGATCACTTTCAAAGGCCTTTCTCACACCAAATTCATGGAGCAACTTGAGGTCTGCCTGCTCGAGGTCGATCTTTAAGGTCTTCCTCGTTCTTGAGCCTCTCCGCGATTATGTAGACCGTTATCCAACTGATGTTGAGCCGCATGGTGATGTGGGACTTGTTGTGTGGCCGGCGCGCAGGAGAGTAGATATCTCGATTCTGTTCACTTCCATCTTCACACTTCTGCACACACTGGAAAAGACGTTTTATTGACATATTTTGGAAAAGTAGAACTTTAAATTTGTTTGCCGGAACTTTTTCTATCACAGACTTAAAGTTCTTGAAAGATAAATATTTGAGTGTAACAGAACTTTTGAAAATTCGGTAATGTACCTTTCTTGACCTATTAATTAGGGTCTTTTATTTCGTTTTTCCTCTCCCCTTTATTCTCTACCCAATAAGATTACAATCTTTTTACATTCGCAATAATTAAAGAAAAGAAATTATAGGGAACGACCAATGAATAGGGAAAAAAGGACAAAGCGAGCAATGATGATATTCTTTATTTAAATAAAGAATTGAAGTTAGGAAGGATTTGGGGGAAGGTACACAGCCTTAAGACGAGGGGAGAAAGAACCCTCAGTGGCCTACTTGATAAGATATTTTCCCCTTAATATCTAGCGTAAGGAGGGAGCTAGCCGCCTATTGCCAGACGCGACGAGGTTACCCTTTAGGGCCTTTATCTCCTTATACACGTCATCACCTACAAAGCAAATCACAATAATGCAGTCACTTCATTCCCCCTATTTCACACACACATCACATCACTCTTCCGTGTCGTACCGTGCTGAAGGGTTCTTTGCTCGCTGGTTGTTGTCAAAATGCACTACTACCCTTTCCCTATACCCAACGATGATCGGTCCCTGATGCCCCAAGACTTGCCAACGGTTGTCATTCTAATATTTATGTAAATTCGATTTTCCGGGGGGGGGGTCGAACTTCAAGATTGAAAAGGGACGGATGGCGTAATAACTAAGTAAGGAGTATGAGAGCACGCAACTCTCTTGGCCCTACTCCAGTCTGCAATGAAAGCAGTGCCAGCGACTTTTCTATGAAAGAGGGTCTCACTCCAGGTGCAATAATTGCTCGAACCAAGAGTAAGCCGCCGGGTACTGAAGAGAAGCGGCAACCGAACAGTCTTTCATAACAGACTAGGCAAAGGGCGGGCGTGGAATGGGGGGGGGGGAGAACCAGGTAGTAAATTACGAGATGGCAGGAAAATATTTATGTGAAGAGAAAGATTGTTCACTGGTGTAGAGGTGCAAATTCCCTCTTATTCTCTCGTTCTATATTTTCCCAGCCTTGTCACTCCGCACATTCATCGCAACATTCTCACTCAACCACCTCCATTTTCGTTTAATGTGTCCATTTTCATGGGCCATGCCTTGGCCGCATAGGGTATCGCTTTCTTAACAACAGTTTTATACACTACCTTTCACTTTTGCTCTAATCTGCTGATCGTATATAATTCCCGACATTTTGTTTCCATTTAATCCATGCGAATTCAATCTTGTGATTTATTCGTGTTTAATCCTCTGCTCTCTGTCAAATGCGTTCTCAGCAGTGATGTGAAGTGAATTGAAGCAATGCTTCTTCCCCCATTTAAGAAGAAAAGAAAAAGAAATTACACCCCAACAATTAATATGACAGCAGAATCAATTTTATTCTCACATTTATGCTTGCCTATACTCGTATACGCCATACAGTACCGTTCACTTTCAATCGAATTAGACCCTGATGAGCCCGACTGCAATTGAAGAAATGCATCCTTTTCGTCGAGATTTCAACTCTCTTTTTTTGACTCTTAATTTTAATAATAGTTTTGCTTTTTGGTGCCTTGAAATGAATAGTTTAAAAGGTGTTTTGCTTTTTTAGCAATAATTTACAGTAATTAGAGTTTTATGATTTTTATCTAGATATTTCAACGCTGTTTTAGAATTAAGAAAAAAATAACCTATCTGTATACGGAAAAGGAAGCAAATTTAGCTTTGAAGTCATCTGCTTGCATCTGGCAACTCTATCAAATTGCCAGAATCTAGGAAAAAGCAATAAAAGGTCTATGATACAATAACATAACTATTATTATGCTCTGAATCTTAAACAATTTTTAGGTTATATTTAAATACTGGTTCTGAAAATGAAAGCAGCTATATAGCTTAAATTCTGTATGGTTACGTTCTTATATCTTAAGCATTTTGTTTATATTTCCTGGATTCTGGCAGCTCTAGCGGAATCACGCCTCGTATCTTTGAGATCGGTAACAGTTAGTAGCTGCGAGTAAGTTCTTAGATGACTTTGGTTTATTGTTTATTCATTTTTTTTTAAGTGATAACTTCCTTTTAAACAAAATGGATGCAAATAAAGTTGTGAGAAAATTCGATTGCATTATTGAAAAATTAGTAAAAAGGAAGTTCAGTCCGATGACTTATAATGAAAGAGAAACTAAATTATTAAAAGAGGTAGGCCTACACCAAGACTAGGTGTCATCCAAAACTGTTGCATTCGCAAATTCACTGTAGGCCAATATGATAGAACATCTTGGCTTGTGGTTGTGCATACTTAAAGAAGCTATTTTAACATTTAAACAAAGTTTTAAAAGAATAAAATTTAAAATATTAACATTTAAATAAAGTGAGTAGCTTACAATTCTCGAGTTATTTTAATGAACAACATATTTACTTCAATTAACATATTTATTTTTATAAAATTTGAATTGATCCTCATGTTCAAAAGTCACCGCACGCCACTGGTTCTCAGCTATTTAAATAGTTTCACACTTTAACTCATTTTGTCTGAGTCTTACTATATCCATCTAATCTTCACTTACCTACAAATACTCTTTTTTTATTCCACTTATTTTCATCCTTCTATCCATTAGTGCCTCTCTCCATTGACCCAACTTCATCTCAGCTCCTCTACTCTCGTCAATTAGTACAATGTCGTCCAGAAAGAGCATTCCCCATGAGGCTGCTGCTTGATTTCCATCATCAACACATACATCATAAGGTCAAAGCAGAGGCATGATGCAATCCGACCCTTCCCTACAATTTCTCCATTAGCACCCACACTGCTTCTGACTTGGGTAGTTATGCCTTTATCCATGTCTTCTATCAATTTTGCATACTTTGTCCACACCCCTTTCTCACTCATGCACCTCCAACCTTCCTGCCTGGGTACTCGATCATAAGCTCGCTCTACATCAACAAACACTATGTCCAACTCCTTTAGCTTCTCATCCAATTCCTCTTCCAGGCATAAATCCAAACTGCACCTCCTCACTCTTCTTAATCTTGCTTCTAGTTGCGTGAATTGGCTGCGTAAATTGGTAGCGTAATTGGAAGCGTAAATTTGTAGCATAATTGGTAGCGTAAATTGGTGGCGTAATTGGAAGCGTAAATTTGTAGCATAATTGGTAGCCTAAATTGGTAGCGTAATTGGTAGCGTAATTGGTAGCGTAATTGGTAGCGTAAATTGGTAACGTAAAATTAGTAGGTACTGCCAATGGGAAAAGATAATTTTAGAATATTAGAATCTCTTTACAGTAAATTCAATACCACTTCTAAACTTTGATACAAGTTTATTTTATTTAAGAAACATTAAAACCATTCTAATTATTTATTTTATTTACTTAATTATTTTATTTAAGAAACAAAAAATACTCCTAGTTATTGATTTTATTTAAGAAACAAAAACAGTCCTAATTATTTATTTAATTATTTTCTAAAACATTAAACACTGTCTAATAATTTATACTTAATTATTTTATTTATTAACTTATTTTATTTAAGAATTTTCATGGTACGAATGTTAAAGAAATTTCCACTTGAAATTCTGTCATCCTTAACCTTATTCCCTCTTCCTGTTTTTCTTTTTTTTTTCCCTTTTACCTTTATCTACGTATCTGACATTGGTTCCATTCTTTATCGCATATGTGAAGATGTCCTCGTTAGTTTTTACTATCACTTTTCTTTTCCCAATAAAAATAAATCATTTTGAGTGAGCTTCCGGACACCTCTTAAAATCTCTCATTCTCCAACGGCTTTGTTGGATACAGAAACGCATCTGCCGCTGGTCTCTCGTCTCTTTCCCGACCATTCGAAGCGGCGATGAGAATCCCAAATACTCAGGTTGGGAATGGAGGGGAATTTCTTCATTTAATTGAAGTGAAAATCCCCCAAATACTTAACAGATAGACGAACAGAGACTCGCAAATACATTGGTACAGTTAAGGAATGTGAAAAGTGTGTGGAACATGGTTGACGCAGGCAATTTATGGTGCTAATGACCAAACAGGTATACAATTCTCTTGAGATTACTTCCATCTTGCATCGGTGGTAGGTGGTGAGGAAGGGTATTGAAAATCATCATACCCAGGAGTGAAAATGGGTGTAACAATCTATGGTAGACGAGTTTTCTCTAGGAGTTTAATATCGAGTTGTACACCCTGATTCTACGGCAATTTCTCATCCGCCAATTTCCCTTAGATCAAATTTATCGTTTCATTGTTCATTATTTAAAATATTAATGGGTTCAAGGGCCTAAATTAATAGTCAAACAACCAACAAATGTTCTAAATGGTTGTGGTAAAAATTAATGTTCTTTCATTTTTAGATCGTGTTTGCGGTGACAGACGCTGATGTACAAAGAATATCCCTCGTCGACCTCTTCCGCCCAACTCCGGCTGCGGATTTGCAAAAGCATTTGATCGGAGTGTGGGAAGCTCCCGATGGAGCAGATAGAACGAGGCGTTTGTTTACTAAATCATGGACTCAGAAAACACCAGACAAGGCAATGACGTCGGGAGATTTTAACGTTTGGAGATGGCGAAGAAATATGACTGGACTATACATTCGCTGTGTTTTTATTCCGGTAGGAGCTGTAAATAAGGGTCATCTCTTTTCTGCTATGAGTCAGGGATTAACAACGGCTGCATTTACTCATATGAGATAGCGAGGGGTCTAGTTATCTATCATCCGATAGTATTTTTAATTGCGAGAGTTACTATTTCTATCGCTTATATATTGGTAATATTTTATCAGCTACTATGTAATATTATCCTTGCTTTCGTTCACAATATCTGCTCTATCTTGAAAATATACCATTTTTATTCCTTTCAATCTCATACAATCTCATTTAATGTGGTCATTTGAATCAATTTTCCTTTGCTTATTTATTACTAGCGGACATTTATTTTCTCAACTTTCTTTCCTTGCAAGCGATTAAAATAAACTACCTACTAACCCTGAATATTTATAGAACATCTTGTGAGAGAGTGAGTTGAGTTTCCCCACCAACTATGTCTGCTTTCTTATGGCTGTCTTTGGGGAACGCTAAACCCCCAATTTCTTAGGTCTAAATTACGCAGTAGTTTGATATACTCTATCTGTATCCTAAGGAATTGCTTCGCATACCGCATTTTTCACTTATATCTGGTGATCACAATTATACCAGGCATTGATAGCTGTATAGGTGCATTTGAGTCAAATTCATCCCTCTACTTATTTCTCCCCATGGACCCTTATTATATGTAGATCCTTATCTTTCTCACCATCCGTCTGGTAGATAACAACTATCTGTCATTCGGCGAGCTCTGAAGGAACCGTCTCCATTCCATGAGCGATCCATGCGTTTCATGATCATAGTTCTAGCACAATGGCTTGCTAGGCCTATGCTGTGGGTTGTATTTATGTCGGGGTACGACTCCCTTGGCCTTTGGTCTAAAAGGAACCTTAACCACAAGGAAGCGTTGGTATATAGGCCTATTTGAAGGCGAGCCTTATCGTAATGCCGTCGATGAACGGCACGAAAATAATGTGAATTTAATTTAAGATTTCGGTCAGGAGATGAGAAAGCGGAAAATGTTTGCCATTGAAACATCAGCACGTGATAAGTCTATGGACTTTGACTATAGATATGATATATGCTATCTAAGTTTAATACATTTAAGAGCAGAAATATAGGAAAAAAACGAGTAGTAAACTTGAGTGCTCCTATTAACAAAAAGGTTCAATAGGAATAAAAACTGCAGTACGTTGAAAGATCTTTATTCAGAAATTAGTTTCGGATTTCGGACTGGAGATAGAAGTCGACGAATTTCCGAACCTAGTTTCTGAATAAAATTCTTCCAAACAATAGAAAAATCACCATAATTGGCAATAAGCTACTGTCAGTTAAATTTCCACTATCAAGCCATTACATGTTTTGTGTATGTGTTGAAAATCGAGTTAGAAAACTTACATAAGGCTGTGCGGAAGATCCATCCTCACAATTTTCCAAGAATTTATAGGAAATGAAAGAGTCAATAACTCAAAATCTGATGGTTAAAACTTCAATCAGGTCATTATATAAATAAGTTGGGATTTATTAACACTAAAATAAAGAAACAAGGACATATATAAGAAAAATCGTAAGAAATAGGTTAAGAAAGTAGTGAAGATTGAGGAAGTAAAAAGAAAGGTAGCTTATGTAGTCTAAAGGTTATTTGGACCCGGAATGGCACAAAATTCTCCGGACCATCATCAACATCTACAGCGAAGGCAGATTTCCCTGCTATTAGAGAAGTTCTCGAACTTAAGAAGGGAGATGAAAGCTTCGATGCTTCAAGTGTGGAAAATACAATAGGATTAACCTTTTGCGTCCCATACAAACGGACCCATAGATAGCAGTGAGAAATAAGGAAACAAGGAGTTCACCACTTCCTACAGTGTGGTAAAGAGCTATGTATTAGCAGAATGCCAATAAATGGTATTCAAATGAAGAAAAATCAATGCAAAGTCAGGAATGTTTCTGATTTCATGGGTGAAAATTTAGCTTCATAAAAGGTTATCCTACTCCGTATCCCATCGCCTCCATAGGGTGAAGTCATCAAAGTACCAAACCAAAAAATGAATTTTTATTCCCGTCCCTACCATTAATTTTTGAAGTGGAGGGGTAGCTTTTTGTGCTAAGCGAAACTTTGTTTGGCCAAACACGTTGTTTCAGCACAAAGATCTCTATAATTACACACAGGTTGAGTAACAAGAGGTAGTAAATGTAAAATTATGTTTCTTCCAATCCTAATGAGAAAGAATATAAATGAAAGATGTCTTTGATGTGAAATTGATTGATGTGTACATGAGAAGATGCGGGAAAGGAATTCAAAAGTGAAAACCATTGAATCACAGATAGAAGATTATATGAGAATGCCCAAGATTAGAAAGGAGGAAGTAAGTGTGAAATTGGTAAAGCAAATGGTGAAGAAATTAAAGGAAATGAGGGTGCGTAGTGCGAAAGCTGAAGGTAAGGATGCTAAAAATGGAAATAAAAAGCGGAATGCTGAATTGTGGAATAAGGATATGAAACGTGTAATGCAGAGGAAACGGGAGAAGTACTTAAAGATGGGTAGTAATTTAAATGACTATGTCAAGAAGAGAATAAGTTGATGGTGTTCTGGTTTAAGCATCTGGGCTGGAGTGAAGTTACTTCCCATTGTGACCCTTAAAAAAGTTGGTTATTTCAAGTACATAAGTTTTATTGTGAATGGTAGTGGTATGGATGAGGCATAATGAAACTATAGGTTTTGAAAGGTAGGAAAGTCTCGGGCGGATGAATTTATCTTAGTATCAGTGTTGATATATGTGTTTTCTTTAATATACTTCTGAGCCATCTTCCACCTATTATTTGATTTATTCCGCTAGGTAATTTTTATGATTTTTTCTAAATTTAGTCAAATAGGTTCGTGCCTTTGATAAATTCTATTAATGAAAATACAGAGGAGACCGACCAAGAGAGCAATTCGGAGAGTTAGTTTGGTGCCCAAGTGTCAGTTCCTTTGTTGGCGGTAGTTGGAACAGTGGCTATCCTGGTATTGCATACACAAAATGCATAGATTGGGTAGAGAATTGAAAAAAGATGAAAGCTGTCCGTGCACCAGGTGTGTCTTAGGTGCAGTTGTCTCTGGAGTACTGCTTGTTTTCGTTCTTTTCTCGAAGAGAATAGAGACAGTCATGTTGTTATTGTTTTTCTTTTTAGGAGGTGGGTATATCCATTGGCTCGCCATAGGAAACTGATTAGGAGAATGTGCTACAAATTTTGCGTCCGTACGTGCAGATTCATTTTATGACAACCCTACGTGCACAGGGCGCTAGAAGAATTGTGCTTAGCTGAACCTGAGAATACAGCAAAGCGATTAGACAAATGACGGACAATGAACTTGAGAGCTAGGCTGATGGCCGGGATTTAAGCAGAAACCACAGAAGTATTTCTTGTTGAATCTAACCCCGTATTTAATGGATCTAGAGCCAGCTTCAAATATTGAGATACCACCTTTGTGTTGTTTTATGTGAGTACAGAAGAGCTGCGCTAGCATTGCTAGAAGGAGATTGGTTTTGTACTTTTCAGGATTGGTGAACACGCACTCAGTTTTGCATGTGTCCAAGGAGGGTTTACAGATCAAGCTTCTAGAATGATTTCTGGTTATGGTAAATGTTGGTGGTTTCGAAGACCAAGAACTGTCGTAGTGTAGGATACTTCTGACTTTTTAGATGTATCGCTGATAGCTTGCATATGTTCTTTAGGCAATAATCAGCATTGCGAAATTTTAATGGAGGAGTTCCGGTTTGTCTACAAAGATATCTTTAATGAGTTGTATGCTAAGATTTAAATGGTCCTGGTGTTTTTGGAAGGGCCTAGTGGTGTATCAAGGACTGCTTTGCTGGAAAGACTTGACCTGCATTGGTAAAGGCGGAAACCTGCATATAAGTCTTACTGCAACCGTCGTCTGATTTCAACATTGCGAATCGTAGGCGAAGAAAAGTCCCTGAATTATAGATCTACGTTTGGGTCCAGCTACGATCGATTGGAGTATCCTCATGGATTGTTACCCGAACAGGCGCGTGTGAGCCTACAGAAGAAATCGAAGGCGCAGAACTCATCCAGACATCTTCTGCTCCCACAGCTGCACATCCCTGGTTCAGATAACTTTTGCCACTATAAGGTCTTTGGATGCCACCTGTCCTTGAAGTGTCCAAACCCCGGAAGGAAGCCCTACACGGAGCGCGAAAAACAGGGGGGAGGCGTTTTGGAGCAGAGTGGTCATGGCAGGAAGGAGGACCCTGGTAGACATCTTATTTAGGCAGGGCAGATAAGGGTGAACCAGGAAAGATATAGGTACACGCCACCGCGATAAGGGCCTGCTAGGAACGAATAAAAGAAGTCACTGCGGTTGGGGCCATCATGCAAGACCCCAACTGCGAGCAGCGTGTCCCGCTCCGGGTCAAGGAGCGTTGTCAAAAGACTGCGCGCGAGAAGGTATTTGAAATGGTCTACTCGAAGATTGGAATCGCGCTCTGCAGACTGAAAAAACAAGCATATGGCTACTTGGCTTTCTGTGAAATGAGTCAAGAAATGCATAATCTGCTAAGTGAAAAATCTAGAAAAAACTTGAAGAAATTGGACTCATCCTGAAAATCCCTCCGCATATAGCAGCGTAAGATCGATCATATGTCGACGAATCGACCCTTACATCGGAATGCACACAGCAGAGGAAATTAAAATGGAAATTGAAGTCAAACAGGAATGGGCATAAATTGATGAGACACATAAATTTAAAATCCGTGACGGTTAGAAATATACGTGGTTTAAAGTGACCTGCCAGGCAACAGAAATGGCTGCGAAGGCATCTGAAAATGGGCTATTTATGTTTAACTCAAAAGTCTCTGTCAGTTGTATAGAGCGTGAGTTATTCGTCCCACTACAAATTTGCTTATCGTGCTATGCTATGGAGAAGCGTCCCATCACAGAGTGTAAACTCGAGAGAAAAGTGGGCTCGGAGTGTGCAGAACACGGTCATACATGGAGGGAATGCACCGTACACTAGCAATGGCCTTCCCAATAAAAAGACACTGATTACCAATAAGAAACAGATACTGATTGGGGAAAGAAATAAAAGAGCTAATACCACGTATGCACAGGCGGCGAAGAGAACCGAACAAGAAAAGACTATGCTCTTGATAGATCGGAATATGAGATATGATCTGATAATGTGCATCTCCCACGCCAATTTCTACAACCCACAATCTGGCGAACTATTTCATGCTTAAATCAAGAGAATGACTGAAGACGCATCAGGGTCCCGCTCCGCCTCTCGAGACCTACGACAAAACAAACCTAAAACTGCAGAAAGAACTGACTTCCAAATGGACATAAGCCCCTACCCGCAAGCAATGAACCAGAAACAATGGGACCCACAATGTCAATCACACCAAGTTATACAACCCGTGAAATATGCATGAAGATATATGGATCACCGTCAGCACCAATTTCGAAACTGTTCAACACCGATTACATCATTGAGGGAATAGTCGAAGGTGAATATAAGTGGGAGTTTGAAGTTGATATTAATGGAGAAGAATTACCCAAGGCGATTAGGCGAGGTCTAGTTGAGATTTGCCCCGAGTCATGCTTTACTTAAACCCAAGATCAATTTAAGAAGAAATGGTCAAGAATGGTGAGATCTCCAGCCAGAGAAAATGAGTAAAGAGCAAACAACCAAATAAAAATTAAATATGGATACTAACGTTATATATATATATATATATATATATATATATATATATATATATATATATATCAAAAGCCTGAAAATCTTCTCCCTCAACGTCAACGGATGGAGTAGTAAAAGTGGTATATACAATGAGATTATAAGATCAGTATCCCCAGACATCGTACTGATATCTGAAAATGGTCTGGACGGAGATGGAGAGCATATAAAAATCTACAATTACGTGGTTTTAATGGTAAACCACTCGAGGGAAAGGTATGACGGAGTGGCCATCACGATCAGAGAAGGGATTAGATTTAAGGAAATACAAGACATAGATGAATCTTACTTCGCTATCAAGATCAGTATGACATATGATTATATTTTGGTAGTAGTTGGATACCAGCAACTAAGGCACCCATACTTACCAATCCCCAACTTTATACGACTGTTTACAAGAGAAGAAATCAACCAGTAGAGAAGCTGGATATACAACTGCGTGAAGATTCTCTAGAATGGGACACTCAACAAAAATACTCCGAACAGTATGGGGGCTATATAGCCTCAGGAAGGTACAGGAGAAGTTATCATCAAATAGCAGTGCATCCCGTGAGTTTTCCAAAATTGAGGACGACAGAAAGCGACCTAAGTGACTAGCCATAAGGGGTATAACCACGAGAGCAGTCGCGCTCCGATAGCGAGCAACTTTAAGTTTTCGCTGGCAGTCTCTCGTCTTCTTTGCCAGGCTTAGTCCTCGCAGACTTTTTGGTGTTTTCATTGCTCGCAATCCCTGCATGTTTTGGAACATAGCAGTCGTCTCGATCTTAAAACGTACAATGAATGCTTACGGCACTGCATTTCCCTTTGATAATGTGAAGAGAGGGGTCCCGAAGGATTTCAGCATGGATAGGGAGTGCGAGATTGCAGTTTCGTTCTCTTGGATGACGGGATGGGGGTTTTGCGAGAATGCGCACCGAATCCTTTTGACTCTCTTCCACACCTGTCGGTTTTTTTTTCAATTTTCCGCTACCACCCCTCAAAAAGAAATATACTCCGTCAAAACTCTCCTACTTCAAATGACGTTAGTTTTTTTATCATTCTCCTACTTTCGGTAGCCCAGAAGCGTTACCTGAAACATTATTTCATTTATCTTTTTGGCAATAATTCACCTGCAGTTCTAAATTTTGCTCTTCAAGCAATTACTCAAGCCCTTGTTTTTCTTAAGAAGTCTCCAAATCCAGTGAGGATTATCATAAATTAATTTAGGTTCGTTTAATTTAGGAAACCAGATTGAAACCTTGTGCAGTTTCTCCTCTGGAGAACTTTGAGGAAACACTTTTTTCCCATATTTGCGATTATTAAATCTATAAGGATTAAATGAGTTTTCCGTGTTCCTAATGTTAAAAGGGAACAATTAGTGCTAAACTGGATAATGAGATAAATGCTCTCCATGTTTTTTCCCTCTAAGGGTAGATAAATTTTAAAGGCCAAGTTTGGTATAATTAGTTTAGATTTACTGCTTAAAAATTTGCCGATATCCTATAGAGGGGTAGCTTTGCGGTAAATTCCCTTATTGTGGTTACGAGTTTGATGGGTCTTAAACTTTCGCCTGAAACATATAAGATGTATCACCTTTTTATGTTATTTATGTGTATTGGTTTATTTATCCTCGAGTGCAGACATACTTTCTTGGGTTTCATACGTCTTATCAGATCGAGAAGGTCAATTCTACCAGAAGCTTCACAATTTACGTCTGTATCCGGAGCTTAATTTTGGAGCAACTTTGTGTTTTAAGTTAATTATGCCTTTCTAGCTTTAGTTGAAGAAGCCCTTTTGTAAAACGGAGGCTGATGTTTTCATTTTTTCTTGTTTGTTTTTTTTTTCATTTATAATATTTATTAGAATCTAATGTATGTTGCTCTTTTGGAATAAGTAAAATGCATTAGGCCAGAAATAGTCAGGAACTGAGTTATCTGACAATATTTTGGGGAGTTTCCAATTTGATTGGTGTTTTCTCACCTTATCTGGCATTGACTTTTTGACTGTAATCAAAGACAGCCCCTTTGGATTTAATGTCCCCACGGTCTCATACGGAAAAGGATTTCTCTATATTTATGCCCCCGAAAGAAACAACGGTTTATGAACTCCTGGGGCGTTTTTTTATTAAATCACGAAGTGTCTGAGACAACATTTGAACCAGGGGTGGTGTCTTAATTGCTTTTCTAGTCAGAGGGGAGCAGGCTGTGAAAAAGATTCGATCTCTGTAGGACGAGGAATCTGGAACACTACAGAGCTTCTCATGACAAAACATTTGCAAGAGGGGTCTTCCCGTAAAATGAAGACATGTATGCTTTTCAAGACTAGTGGCGGGCGTACTTTGAAACATACTGGAACCTCGTTCTAGCTCGACAAAATTCACTGAAGTTGAAATTGTTAGGTTGACGCTTAATCGCGTGTAGGTATATCGTTCTCTTTGAGGCCCGTATCACACTCGGCTGAGCACCATGAAGCGGACTGCGTGCAAACCGGCCAGACGTATTCAGGCCCAGGGCAATGATGTTGCTGGAGAAGAACTCTATGGCATCATCAATCGACCTAAACTCCTCGAGTGGCACAGAAAAATAAGTCATTTCCTCACATGAAGCCTATCGTATCCGCTAAAATCACTACCGAGGTTATTTCTCAAGCCACTTCTCAAGTCTACGATATACATGCCCATGTATTTTGCTGCCAAAGCGTAGCTCAAGGAATCTGTCCTGTTTTTTTTTAACTGGAAGCTTCTCTTGTATTCTCTGCAGGAGAGTTGTGTTCCGTTTCCTTATAGAGAATATTTTTGCTGTAGTTTTTCCGGGTGATATGAGACAGTTATGACTATGACTTTAGGTGGCTATTGCGTCAAAAGTGGTTAGGACCTTTCGGATGGATTTCACTTACTTTGTTTCGGAAAACCAGATGGCAAAGTTATTCACATAGACGAAAGACTTTATTGGTGGTGGAACTCCGAGAGTATAATCCTTCCACCCGATTATGAAGAGCAAAACGCATTTGGGCGGAGAACTTGCTTTGATAATATGTATTTGCAAACTGGCTCCATGTAGATATACAAAGATGCAAATCTGAGACAAAAAGTTGGACTGATTATCCAAAATTTGTCGTTTCCATACGGAACCATGGGCCTTAATGATATAAACGTCTACAACAGTTAGGATCCCTTCGTCCAAAAATATACGATTAATATCGTGTTCTATGAGAGTCATGGATTCTAGGATTGAACGATCGCACATCTAAACTTACTTGCTAGAAGATAGGAAATTTGGTGAGTTTTAAAAGTACGATTGATTTCAATAGTCTAGCGCGCGGGATGGGAGAGCTATTGGCCCTTAGTTTGTTGTTTTGGACTGATCTTTGTTCGTTTTCATAAAATGGCATTAACCTGGCAGCCATTATTCGACTGGAATAATGGCACAACATGCCCATGTGGTCTCCAGCTCATCCGGAATAAAAATCACATTGTTTGAAAGCGAAAAATTTGCAGTAAAGATAAATATAAATTGTTCATCTTTTTCTTCTGATAGATGACTGATCGATCCTCTTAGAAGGGGAGAGGCTGTAAGGCAATTATGAATTTTGAGGATCGGGTAGTGTGTATGGCTTGCACCAAGCCTTAGATAGTCGTGTTTTAAAATTTATGGTAAAAATGTACGCCTGTCTTGACTCCTTGACTCTTGGTACTCTGTTTTGACTACCTAACACATTTTTTGTTACACCATAGGGTGAGAGCTTGGTGGTTTGGTGGGGTTGATTGAGGAATATGACAAAAGAAAAATCTCTACAGTGCTTGTATGAATTGTTGGATATGATGCTGCTTGGTTATTAAATATATGAAGGATGTTATAGATGTTACCGATGTCCAATTTTAAAGCGTGTCAGTTTGCTTTACTCTAGATCCAGCGTCGCTGTGCTGTTTTGACTACCTAACACATTTTTTGTTCCACCATAGGGTGAGAGCTTGGTGGTTTGGTGAGGTTGATTGAGGAATATGACAAAAAAATAATCTCTACAGTGCTTGTATGAATTGTTGGATATGATGCTGCTTGGTTATTAAATATATGAAGGATGTTATAGATGTTACCAATGTCCAATTTAAAAGCGTGTCAGTTTGCTTTACTCTAGATACAGCGTCGCTGTGCTGTTTGGTAATGGTCAGTTCCAAAGAGCTAAAGAGGTACCTGCCCGAACACTTCTGTGGAATAAATTGGCAAGTAAAAGCAGAGATCTATATGAAAGAAGTTGTTGATGTAAATGGGTTCTTATATATTATTAAAAACTTTCAGATTGGACATTCTGTGGAACATAATATAACATTACTTTGGTTGTTAATTATCGTATCATGCCATGAACAGGGATAAAAAGAGATGCTGTGATGATTTGTTCAAAGTTCAATGGTGAAAAGTGGATGTTTGAAGACATAAATCGAATAATAGTGAGCAGTTTTCTGCATTGACCTTTCATCACGAAGAAATTGAGTGCTGCATTAAGTTGGAGTATAAATAGGGTGTTTTTAATTTTAAACTTACTTTAATTCAACGGAGTCTTCGTATCGAATGTTAATATACTTTGTATCGTGGGAAATGGCTTGTATTGACTTGCATTGTGTCAATGAGACGCATGCTGTTTCTTATTTTAGAGAGAGGTATTGTAGACTCATATAGCTCCCTTTGGTGGTGAATCTTCCATTTTACGAATTTGGTGTTGGTAGTCTTGTGGTTAAGGCTACTTCAATTGGTCAGTTGCTACGCATTTAGTAGTGTTATTGGGGCTTGAATTCTCTTAGGGGTTTTAATCTCCAAGGTTCGTACAGTTATTTCTTCGGACACCTTTTCGGATATAGGATTTTGGTTCTTTTTTCGTATAGAATATTACTCATTTTTTTCGGACGTTGCATTTTTACTAATTTGGTTCAACTCTCATTATGGTTGATGTGAGGAGCTCTGCCAGTTCTTTGGCTATTTGCAACCTTATTCTGGGTGATTTTTTGGGGTCGCGGCAGGCGTTTTGGAAGGGATGTGAAAAGCTAGGTAATTTAAGTGCTCGTGTTGCTGGAGAAATTAGTTGTGTGGTTTGAGGGCTACGCTGAAGATTAACGTTGTTTTATAGTGGTGTAATATTCTCTTTGTTCAATGAAAGAAGGTTTTCAATGTCCAAAGAGAATGTCTCGAAGATATATTCCCTCTTACTTTCTGGCGCTTCTTTTACGGATTTGGATGGCGAGTATGTTGAAAAGTCCTGGAGAGTTATCTTTTGATTTACTGGTTTAGTTTGTTGAGTGAACGAAAATGGCGAAGATTTAGGTGAACATTGGCGACTCCTTTTTCTGGAAAATGGGTTTTTAAGTTTTGGGAGTTTGGCGGTTTGGGCAGACTGTGTTCGATTTTTCTCTGGTTCGGGTATTTTTTCTAATGACGGTAAAATTGTTTAACGTTGGTAGCTAAACGATTTATATATAATTTGAGTAGGCCTTGATATTTCGCCTTCAATAGAGATATATATAGTGAGAAGTAGAGTGTTTGTGGTAGCATCGACTATGTCCATGTTTCCAGTTTTCTCCCCGCTTCTTTCATTTCCTCTACTGCCTGACGTTTTGGGATGTAGAAACAAAGCATTCGAACTCGGACTTCCTGACTGATTATATAAAATCCCCAGATCTTATTGAAGGCGTAAGGAGTTCCAACGCATTACTAGCTTTTTAAGGTTGCTACCTTCTTCAGAGGATCTGAAGATAAGTTTGGGGTACGTTTTGTAATATTTAACAGAGTGCTTATATTTCAGACATTATATGGGAGTTTGTAAACCATCTTAAATGTAGATGTTCGTTCCTGTGAATCGTATCATTTGATGTTTAATTATTCTCTTTAAGATTTTGAGGGGGGGAGGGCGTCTAATATCCGTTATTTACAAAAAACGACCAATTCAATCCGGTAGCGGTTGTCTTCAAATTTTATTTTATTATATATACAAATAAAGAATTCCGTATTGTGAGGTCCTGGCATTAATTTTTGGATAGCACTGCGCCTACTTGAGTGTTATTTTTATTTTTTTTTACCTTCACTTGTAGATGTTATGTTCTAATGGTGTAAGTACGAGTAGAATTTTAAATTGTTGCACTCACAACTACTTCAGTTCTACTATGGTTGATGTATAATTCTGGGTGGACTTGCGCCAGCATTGTCTGGAGAAGGTCTCGAAAATCAATGGTGCAATATGGATTGTTTTAATAATTATCAGTTCTAAGTGTTACTAGAGCGTAACCAGCAATCCGGACCAAGGAAGTGTCTTAGATTGTTTGTCCGCGGTGGCTTTTCATAAGAGCTTTCGGTTCTTTTGTCCTTGTTGAGGGGGAATTTTGGGGAGTTAAATAAACATTAAAGCATTCCATGGTTAAAACTTGAAACCTTCACTCATCTTACCCGTGAATCTGGTCTGTATCACTAAGGCGACTAGTATAAATTTTAGTCAGTACCTCGTGTGAATTCCAGATCAGATCAACACATGGCCGCGATAGGAGGATTGGAGATCACGATCCGGTTTAGCGACTGGCTACGGGGAGGTAGGGACCACCACGACCGACTTCCAGGTGGTAGAATTGATCAGGTCGTAATCAAAATGTTCCGAAAGGAGGCGGTGGTGGTGTAATTTTAAGACTACAGAGTTTCTTATTGAAAGGGTAAATAAAAGTACGAGAGAAAGGTCCAGAAGGATTCCTAAGCTCCCAAGGCGAACTTTAGGACTGGAAGCGCACGCATTTTGTCTAAGTTCAAGTAATAGCATGGCATTAAGTTAGGCTTGACTTGTTTAGTCAAATTACGTTGGATAGGTTAGTTTAATAAACTACAAAACTAAAAAAACTACCAAACAAAATATTTAAGTCCACCTAGCACAAAACATTCAATTAAAGTTGAGATTCTGGAGGTCAGAACATTTTCAATATTTCCAGAAGTCCCTCGAATACGTTGTCCTCTCCAAAATCCTTTGGTAAAATAAAGTAACCCTCGATATTAGGAAAATAAAAAAAATGGTTGCTAATAATAGGAAAGTATCATATCAATATCTACATTTTAGTGTAATTACTAGTTTAATTTAAATGAAAATTTAACATAATATTCTTTGAAATTTGCCTCTAATAGTGTTCAATTTTATTTTAAAAAACGGAGGCTAAAAACACTTATGATAAATGCAATGTTTATTTAATGAAAGGATACGTCCCAAACTAAAGAACAGTAAGTATAAATTCAGCTATACCAATAAAACTATATAATTACCGCAGTGGCAATTAAACAAAATATTTATAAGAACTATGGGGACCCTTGTTATGAATGACTTGAGCATATCTTTGGCCGCAGGACTTCGCCAAATTGTCGCCATAACATTCCCACAGAGAATCTTAAATATATTTTATAATTCTTTCTACTTATGAGTGGTTTCATATAAAGGAGCCTACTATGCGCCCCTTCTCTCTCAAGCGACGTGAAACATTCTAGCAATTCACATTCAGGTTCTTTGCACCTTGACGTAAAATACTGGCTGCTGCCTCAAATAGGTCCTTTATTGAGTGCAATCTTCTCTCGGAGTAATTTTTCGAGGGAGATCCTTTTTTTTTCATTTCTCTGGAATCGATATCTTGATGATGCTTTTTAATCTGTGAAATCACACACTTTGGACCAATTACAATAGGTAGAAATGTCAGACAGTGTCATTCATTGCTTTACTCTTTCAATGGAGAACTTACTTTCTGAAGGGGTCTTGAATTCAACTCGCCTCACCATTCTAATAAATGGGTAATAAATAACATCAGTAGTAGTTGTCAATGTACGAAAGACAGGGTTGCCGTACATAGTTTACGAATTTTGACGTATAAACTGAAAATTAAAAGTTATTCTTCTCTAGGTTTAGACGCGTATATTTTTCAAATACACATTTCTTTCCTCATAACTTTCTCAGCCGGTGGTCTATGGAAAGACACCATCAGAGGCAAATTATAAAGAATCTTGTGTGAAATATTTATGGAAAGCAAACGATTATTTTCAAGTAAAGGTAGATTCTAGTCTATTGTTCGCCATTTTCGATGGTATTGTATATGATAAAAAAAATGCCTACAAATACTATAGGACTATATTAACATATATATATATATATATATATATATATATATATATATATATATATATATATATATATATATATATATATATATATATATATATA
Source organism: Ceratothoa steindachneri (assembly GCA_963969495.1). NCBI lineage: Eukaryota > Metazoa > Arthropoda > Malacostraca > Isopoda > Cymothoidae > Ceratothoa > Ceratothoa steindachneri. The sequence goes on from OZ018336.1 coordinate 28,770,348, forward strand.
CCCCGTAAGTGGCGCGGCGATTTGGAATCCTGGCCGCCGTACTGACAGGACTCAGCACCCCGTCCGGCCCCAGCTTAGCCTCTTCTCCTTCTTTCTTTCAGCCCACTGATCCTAAATAAGGATGGTATGTAAAAACTATTAAATACAAAAAATAATATATATATATATATATATATATATATATATATATATATATATATTGCAAAAAATAATAATAAACCACAATATTTGAAGCCAATTTATTTTTTTTTAAAAAACGGAACTAGTTTCGGCTTGTTGATGCCATTGTCAACTGTGTAATGAAATGCAAAGCGAGCGACTCCGGTGTATAAAGGCAAACAAAAGACTAAGCAAAATGAAAACGGAGGAAACAAACTGGAAAACATAAATATATGGCGTGGATCCGGGGACAAATTATTAATTCCCGCGAAGAAATGGTTCCGGCGTCTTATAGATGAATTGGCAATACATATTCAATAAATATATCTCAAATAACTTGTCAAACTCATCTATAAGCCGCAGGATTCAAATATTGTGGTTTATTATTATTTTTTGGAATGGATATATATCGCGTTAATGCGATATCTTCTAATATATATATATATATATATATATATATATATATATATATATATATATATATATATATATATATATACATATATATATATATATATATATATATATATATATATATATATATATATATATATATATATACATATATATTAGTAAATAGATGGATAGCGTAAACTTATTGAAAAGCATTTTTTTTTCTCCAACCTTTAACATTTGGTTGGAGACAGCTCCATTATTACTTGGACTTCGTGCAAGAGAATCATTGGTACGGAAATATGGTTTTGACCCTTCCTCTCGGAGAGTTATGGCACCACCTTCAAAGGACCTTAAATTTCACGTAAGTCCACTTTTTATTTTTTTATGTAATTTTGCGAGCGTCCGGTGAGAAGTGGGGTGCAGAGAATCTTGGTGGCTATAAACGATTCGTAGTTATCACGGACAGCTATCTCGGGGTCGTTTAATCTAGTGCACCGTTTCTTAACTAGCTATCAAAATAAAGTTTTCTATCAATGATACCAATTGAACCTTTTAGATTAATAGTCATTTATATTTTGTGTCTGTTTAAAATTATGATTTACTTAATGGTGTGAACGTAAGATTTATATCTTATGCAAGCAGTTTGATTTCACTTAAATTTATGAAGTAAATGTTAGTATGAAGACTCCTCTCACACTGTGAAATAAATATTTCATCCCAGGAAACGTTAGCGGGTAATTTCCCTGACTGTTGGGAAGGACCTAAATTACCATTCCTATTCCTCAATATTTAAAATGGCGCAAATTTATACACTTTCAGAATATCAGAATTTCGGAGTATCGATAGTAATCAAATAAAGATACGGTCCCATCTCGAGGAAGTGACTATCATCCGGAACCTAAATTAGATAAAAATGGTTTCCTTATATTTCTCTATGTAATGTTGGGATGTTCAAAGTTTCCTTTTTTAAATCCATATAAAATACTAAGTGCACGAAATACGAATAGATCTAATTATTAACTACATTATTATAAGACTATGCAAGAATTTTGGTTTTATTCGGATGACAAATTAATTTAACCTCTTTAACTTAGCTGGATGTAAAGCTCTGTAGATTATATTCTATAATGAAATTATATATGTTTGGACGAAGGGTGAAAATTAGCAAGGAGTTGAGAGCATTGATGGCTTTTTGCCACTCCATGTTTCGTATTGCCAAATATTCTCTTTCAAAGCATTATTTCGCCGTCCTCTTCCACTCCCTAAGTTATCACTGCGAGCTAAATGAAACGTATGGTGCCTTCGACGAACATACTGGTTCTTGGAATGGTGTGGTGGGTGAACTTCTGCGGAACCAGTCAGACATAGCCGTTGCAATGGTTGACTGGGAGCAATCACGCCTACGAACGATTGACTTCTTTTCGCCACTAAATCGTCAAATGTAATAAGCAAAGTTTATTTTTTTATAGTTTCTCCTAGCAAAAATATTACTATTATTATTTTTATTTATTTAAAATAAGTCCGAACCTATATTAGGTCATTTAACATAATTATTTTGTAAGTGGTCATAAGAACATAGAGTAACACCAACAACTAAAAACCACCACTAGAGCCTATTAAAGGTTGGTGGGTGGGTGCCTTATATAAGATGAGTCAGCTATATATCCATCTATTCACATTAATCTACACATAAAATATTATACTATACAACACAAAAAGAGGCATCAACTAGATGAACCAGTCCATTAATCTTACCTAAATGTTAGGACAGACGTCATTGTCTAAATTCGTCTCAAATCACTATCACTTTTATGCTGGGGTAACTCATTTCAAAAGTTAACCAACTACAAAAAGTGTTTGGGAATCTCCAAATTGCAATTGTTCATTACTACCATTTGAGAATTACTCCTAAACCTGTATCACTCTACTATCACATCCCTTGAGTTTTCACTATAAAAACATACTGTTTGCAAACATGCAAAGCTAAAGCTAACGTAGGTTCGGTTCTTTAGTATACCACCCACTAAAGAATGGTGTTATTTGTAGACTGTTAAGTACAAGCTATTAAACTTTTTGCTCCTTAAGTTCAGGCTTTTGAACACCTTCGTCCCTAAATCGTTGTCCGAGGGAGGATTTTCAAGTGATCCATATTACTGGTGTCAATCTCAAAGAATTTAGGGGTCAAAGAGTCTTGCTGGTTTAAAAGTTAAAAAAGAAGGATCAAGTACCTCTCAAAAGCCTCGTTAAATTTATTACATCTTTATAATCTCATATAGGCACTAATTTGATTACTTTATTCTTCTACGCAGCAACCTTTTCTAGCAATTCAACATTATGAAGATACGATTACTCGAGCAATACTAAAACTCATCGACACTGCATCGGCCACGCCTTGGGGACGTTCTACCCAGCATGCCCGATGCAGTGTCAAAGAGGTTTCCTTATTTTTTCTATAGTAACTGCAGTCCATGGCAGCTTAATTCAAAAAAATCTTCAACACAGTGTAAAGATCAAGTCTGAAAGCAATATTCCAGATCATGATGTCCTAAGTTCATCCTACCACAGACATTGGTTCGCAGTGGACATTGCCTACTCCTGGGATTTTCTTGTAGCAATCCTTCTCTTTAACGAATCGCCACACGAACTTGCCTGACCTCCACTATGAATATTACGTAACTTTAGTTTTAGTATATCAGCTTTAGGTGCGTGAAACCAGTAATGATTATTTACAATATAAAATACACAAACAAATAAACAACTAGGAAGAAGTCACCAATATCTCAACCTAAACTTAAGGGACAAGAAAAAAATCGACACATTATGTGTCAGAACAAAACTACTTTACCCGACAATCCCTCCCAAAATAGATTCAAGGATAAACCTGTCGAAGCTTGAGATTGTCCAAAATAAGGCACTTAAACTCATTGCCAACACAAACTGGTATGAATTAAAAACTTCGAGAGCGCTTCACGAGAGGACAGCTTTAACTCCAATTACTACTAATTGCAGTCATGAAGCCAAAAGATATTGGACAGAGTAAAAGGTACCTACTATCAGCAAGGACGCCTCCCAAAAAACTGGTATACAAATAATATGAGGAAAATCTCTGAAAAAAAACACAATAAAAAACGGAAATGAATAGGCAACCGAGCAAAGTATATTTTCTTCCCCTATACCTCTCTTTTGAATCTTTCTCTCTCCTTCACTGGCCATGACAATGCTTCATTTCACAACAAGGAAACCGCCGGCAGAACCGCACTTTTTCCTCAGTTTCAGTTTTCGCAATCTGTTGATGTGTCCGGTTAAAGGAGGCAAGCCTCTAGGAAAGTTAACCCTAGTGATCCAATATGCAACTGACTTGCTGACATCGAAGCTTGGGTTAGTGCTCAGGTATTCCCTAGAAGCGATGAAGGCAGTTTTCACTGTTTCTTGTAAGAACGCCATAGCAGCACCTACTAGCCTACTAACAAGCGTTACGCGTGTAGCTTTCCTGGACTATATACGCATTACACTACAGGTTGGCCTAAAGGTTTGTGGCTTGTGGCGTACAAAGAAAACATCAAAAACAAATTCCATGCCTTGGGTGCCACAACGTATACTAGGGAGAGACATACAGAGATGTCAACACAAAGGTCATGGAGCACAAACAGGACATCAGGAGTTGAAAGTTCCCTAATCCACTCAAGAGAAACAGCCAATCCGAAGAGAGCACTAAGCTGAAAGGTATGTTCAGATTCGATCAAATATATAAACCACTATTGTACTTCTCACTAACTCATATCAACTTCCATTCAATTAATTTCTTCTCTCATTTTCTAATCTTTTACTCATCCTTTTACTACTCTCCATCTGAATCAGCTCACGCCGACTCTTCCTTATCTGAATCCCCTTGATTCATTGGGAGAGACGAGAGGGCACGATGAAAGGGCGAGTCTACCCGGAGCAACCCCTATCTACCCACCGGGGGAAGGAGGGAGGAGCCTATATCGGTAGGGGAGATTCATCAGAATTGACGGCATAGTTGTTGGAGCTCATACGATGATTGCTCAGTGAGCAACGGTATACATTTTGATACAGACCTCTTTCATTTTAAGAAATCATCTGGAATCGTGGTATACTGCTGAAAAAATAGAGTATAATAAGGATTTACCGCCAGCTCCTCCTTCTGAAGACTTCATTAAATTAAAGGGCCGATTTTTATTTGAACACTGAAGTTTTCCCATTTTTCATATTACTACACCTCCCGCCTTCTCTGACTGTCAAACCCTCGCTAACAAACCTCCCCTAAAACATACACGCACGCGCATACGTGGGGAGATTGCTTGGATGTTGGAGAAATTAGGAAGGTTCTCCGTATTAAGCTACAGACCCTATCTTATGGACCAAAACCGCAACGAGGTAATGTCTTTGAGAAAATATATGGTTAGACTGATTAAACTGCAAAATGGTTACTGGGACATCTGCTCGAAAGAGGTAGATTGAGGCTCTTGCCTCTTTGGAGACACATAATGCCTCATAACCTTCAATTTCCAACCATAAACATCCCAACATATTATACGTTCCAGCAAGAGTCTGATATCCTGACGCCTCGACCCTCGGGTTAGGGACATTCAACGGATAAAATTCAGGCAGAAGTTTAAAATAACAACAGGTGGGCAAAGGCGGCAGAAATTGCCAAAATTAAGACATGCACACACGCTTTTAAGTTCAGTTTTGACCGAACTTCAATGGCAATGAAGGTTAAGAAAAATGGGATGCTCCTATTTAATATTCATGTGCGCCCTGAGCAGTCTGTAGAATAAGAAAAAAGTATGTACGTGAGATACACAACTTACAGTCGTCTGTTAAACAACGATGAAACAAAAACTTGACTACTTTAACATTATGCAGACCAAGGAAGTCAGGGTTAACCCTTAGATCGTCAGGGATAGTTTCAAAATTGTCAACAACAACATTAAAACCTACATAGATTTTTAATTAAAAAAACTAAAAAACTCACTTTGCTAGAATAGTGTATTTTCCTTTTAAATTTAAAAAAGTTTCTAAAGAGTTGCAAAGCTTTTACTTACTATAACTATCTGCACATATGCCCTCCATGAGATTAGTAACCCTTTCTAAACTACCAAAATCAATAGTTATGTACTTACTTTAAAAACTGTATGTTGCTGAAATAATCCTTCTCTCAAATATCGATACATATATAGTCCAAACCATGTAATTGACGGCGTTAAGTTTGAAGAGTCTTCAGATGTAATACAATTAATTAAAGAAATCTACATCCTTTTATTAAAGTTTTATAAGTTTGTAATTTTTTTTAACCCAATTTTGGCAAAAACGACCTTAATAGCTAGCAGAGATGGCAAGACAGTTTTTGCATTTATTAAAGCATACAAAATGTTTTGATGCACAATTCGGTTGGACGGGTATATTTTTGGTTTATTTATGTTATTAGGATGTGTATACATTCGAACGTTTGACTTGTTTTCACTTACTACAGCGAACCTTTTGAAAAAATATTACAATCAAATACCTCACCGGTAAAGAAGACAAACTGGATTTAAAATAGATCGCTACCACCTCAAAAATAAAGAGGCTTTCCGTTTGAAGATGCCTGAAGGGAAGTTAAAATTTACAGCCAAATTTTGTATGTGTAAAATAAAAGGAGCTGCCTCAGCCAATTTTTTTTTATCTTCGGCCAGACTAAAAATTGTATTCAGCAACTACAATGTCGCAAAATAAGAATATTAAAGGCAAAGCACAGCCTATTCTTTAACAAAACATGTATAGAAGAAATGTTGCTTTATTAATATAAATGTAAAAGCGTAATATGAAATAAATAGCAATAAGTTATATATTCCCCAACAATCAACCAGAATTGACACAATAACAAAATTTGCCAAGGCAAGTACATTGCAAGCATATGACAAGTTGTAGAGGTGCCAAAATGTATCAAAGAAAAATTCCTTCCAAATCGATAATATAAATAGCCCATTAAATCACCAACTCATTACGGACTCCGCCATAGCGTGATGGCTAGAGTGCTGGTATTTAGATCTAAAGATACTGCGTTCGAAACTCAGTCCACAACTTTTAAGAAGAATTCTCATGAAGAAAACGGAAATCAAGGAAAACAACTTCAAGGGCTAACTCATCAAAATCATCAAGAATCAAAGAAATCCTCAACTCATCAAGAAGCAAGAAAAACTCGTCAAAAAGCAAGAAGAAATCATCACGTCAAGTTAAATGAAAGATGTTTCAAGAAAGGAAGGATACAAAGATCCAGAATTAACCCAGCCAACTTAAAGAAGAAGGAATCTCCGCCAGCAAGAATACCAAGAGTCATATAAATGGAAGACAAATATTTCAAAGGGACAACTTCAGTCAAGAAGAAATAAATAGATTCGAATATAAAAAGAAATCTCAAGATGAAGAATGATATTGATAAATAAGAAAAGCTTATAAAAAGGGAATGAATCTCCCCATCCATGACTGATGACCCTCAAAAGGCCGAACAATCTTCTGATCTTCGTTACAACTGCACCTGCTCTAGTACTAGAGATTAAGAAAATGTGCTGCTGGGAGCTTCAGGAGATGCTATCGTTCGTTCGCTCTCCTCAATCCCACTGAATTAACTCCACTCATCCCGCAGACTCGGAGGTCATAGGAAGGTGAGTTCACTACTCTCCTCGATTAAGAAATCCAAGACTAGTCAATCCTCAAATTCGCTCCGCGTTCTAGAAAATGACATGTGGAGGGGGACGAAAATGTATCAGAGACAAATTCCTTCCAAATCGATAATATAAATAGCCCATTAAATTACCAACTCAACACGGACTCCGCCATAGCGTGATGGCTAGAGTATTGGCCTTTAGATCTAAAGATACCGCGTTCTAAACTCTCAAAGTCCAAAATTTTTACGAAGAAAAATCACGAAGAAAACGGAACTCAAGGAAAACGACTTCAAGGGCTAACTCATCAAGAATCCAAGAACTCATCAAGGATGAATCATCAAGAATCAAGAAGAAATCATCAACTCATCAAGAAGCATCAAGAAGAAATCATCACGTCGTTAATTGGGAAGATGCATCAAGAAAGGAAGGATCCGAAGATCAAGAATTAACCCAGCCAACTTAAAGAAGAAGGTATCTCCGCCAACAAGAAGACCAAGAGTCAGATAAATAGAAGACAAATGTTTCAAGGGGCAACTTCAGTCAAGAAGAAATAAATAGATTCGAATATAGAAAATCTCAAGATGAAGAATGATAGTGATAAATAAGAAAAGTTATAATAAATGCCCCCCCCCCCTCCCGTAACTGGCGACCCTCAAAAGGCCGAACAATCTTCTGATCTTCGTTACAACTACACCTGCTCTCGTACTAGAAGTTTAAGAAAAAGTGCTGCTGAGAATCGGAGACCCGGGAAGGAGATTACTCATTGATTAGCGACAAAACTTCGTTCGCTCTCATCAATCCTACTAAATTAGCTCCAATCATCCCGCAGACTCGGAGGCCGGGGAGGAAGAGCTACTACTCCTCGGTCAAGAAATCCAAGACTAGTCTCTCCCCAATCCTCAAATTCACTCCGCTTTCTAGAAAGGGACCTGTGTAGGGGTGCGAAAATGTACCAGAGAAAAATTCCTTCCAAATCGATAATATAAATAGCCCATTAAATTACCAACTCATTACGGACTCCGCCATTGCGTGATGGCTAGAGTATTGGAATTTAGATCTAAAGATACCGCGTTTGAAACTCAGTCCACAACTTTTATGAAGAATTCTCATGAAGAAAACAGAAATCAAGGAAAACAACTTCAAGGGCTAACTCGTCAAAATCATTGATTAGCGACAAAACTTCGTTCGCTCTCATCAATCCCACTAAATTAGCTCCAATCATCCCGCAGACTCGGAGGCCGGGGAGGGAGAGCTATTACTCCTCGATTAAGAAATCCAAGACTAGTCTCTCCCCAATCCTCAAATTCACTCCGCTTTCTAGAAAGGGACCTGTGTAGGGGTGCGAAAATGTACCAGAGAAAAATTCCTTCCAAATCGATAATATAAATAGCCCATTAAATTACCAACTCATTACGGACTCCGCCATTGCGTGATGGCTAGAGTATTGGAATTTAGATCTAAAGATACCGCGTTTGAAACTCAGTCCACAACTTTTATGAAGAATTCTCATGAAGAAAACAGAAATCAAGGAAAACAACTTCAAGGGCTAACTCGTCAAAATCATCAAGAAAAAAAAATCCTCAACTCATCAAGAAGCAAGAAGAACTCGTCAAAAAGCAAGAAGAAATCATCACGTCAAGTTAAATGAAAGATACTTCAAGAAAGGAAAGATACGAAGATCAAGAATTAACCCAGCCAACTTAAAGAAGAAGGAATCCCTGCCAACAAGAATAACAAGAGTCAGATAAATGGAAGACAAATGTTTCAAAGGGGCAACTTCAGTCAAGAAGAAATAAATAGATTCGAATATAAAAAGAAATCTCAAGATGAAGAATGATATTGATAAATAAGAAAAGCTTTAAAAAGGGAATGTCCCCTCCCCATAAAGTAAATAGATGCAACCTTGTGAACATTACAGCGACACTAAATTGGCACAGGAAGCTCAGTCACGTGTTGAGAGTTCCTAGGCCGGCAGTGATGTCATCATTTATTCTTAGAGGTATGGTATCTATAATGGTGCGGCGCCTTTGGGGGGTGATGCTGTCCACTTGTTCGCCGGTGATTGTCTTTCGTTACTCATTTTAGACTAAATAACGACTCCTTACAACCTCTTTCAGGTCCTGCCGGAGGATTCATATCTGGAGACAAGTGGCCACTCCCTCACCGTGATATTTTTGTTCAAGAACCACTGTATGGCGGACGCAGATTTGTGATATGTGGCATTGTTGTGCTTGAAAATTACATTCCGGACATTTCTGGATTGGTATCAGGCTGAGAGAAGCGTGTAATCTCTCAGAACAGCTTGGTAGTTCTTTGAATTTATGGGGCTATCACAAACGGTAAGGTGGCCCTCCCTTCCCTGAACTTGACATGCAGCCCCATAGCATTATAGAACGGCGACCATAAATACATTAACGTTGCCTGAGGTCAAGAACAACATCATCGTGGACGCGTCGCACCATAAGACACGATCCGACTGACGCATGGTCCAGTTACGGTGTGGCCATGCTCAATCCAGTCGACGTCGCTACTGCTGAAGATTAATCAGCGGCCCCTGGCGAGGGTTTACATGATTTCAGCCACGTGAAGAAGTCTGCGACGGACTGTTCTGACTGATGCATTAACCTGGACGCCCTTTTTCCATTCAGGTTGCAGCTGAACTGCGGCTTCCTTGCGATTCCGGAGGGTCATGCGACGCAGAGACCTTCCGTCATGTTGGATACTGACTCCGGGTCCTCCAGAACGAGGTCAGTCTTTGATCTTTCCACTTTCTACACTTCGGCAACACCCGAATGTGATCAGACGACCGTCACAGCAATTTGTCGAGAGCTGAGACTCTCCTCGTTCAGAGTGCGTGACAGACTCCTTTCCTCCATGTTATAGTTATGTGTTTTCGCCATTATCATATCATTATCAGATCCTATCTACATGAAATATCATATTATTTGACAAATATGATATGTTATATAAGGAAGCTTGTACTTTTATTTTGCTTTCCAGATGTATTAGACATATGCATGCAAACCTACCCCAACATATTCGTAGACATAACCAAGAAATTAAAAAAGTTCTAGGTGTTCGAAAAATTTTGGTCGCGGCTTGTCATTCAATGGTAATCGGGAGAATATACAGTTAATCCGTCGTTTTATGAAATATTTGAGTTTTCTTTTCCCCCTAATTGAACAAAATATAAATTGGTAATATACAGGAGTAAACAAAATCCTCAAATACTGAGTAAAGTTACGGCAATTGAATTAGACCTAATTTAATACAAATATTCCCTTTATGAGCTTCTAGGGATTGCAGGTATTAATTTTCCAAAATTTAAATTTCTTTTTGAGACGTCTCTTAATTACAGTAAAATGTTGTATCATCTCAAAGAAACCAACCTCGCAGCAAATTCTTGGCTAAAGTACGTCAAGGAATTTAGTTATCAGGTCTGGATAATAACTGGATTCATTCTAGTTATATTCTTCGGAGCTTTATTCGTTATTTCTAAAGGAACGAGGGAAGACATAAGCTTCTCAAAAAGTGACATTTACATCGTAATCACAGCAGCCGTTTGCAACATGGGTAAGAAAGCATAACTTCGCAAACATAAAAGAATTAATTACTATATATTATTTCGAATACGAAGGCATTTGGATGCACAGTTGGCTTTTATTTATTTACTGATAGGAACAATTATTGTGAGTCGTTCATAATTTGATTTAATTAAATTTGATTTGATCTAAAGGTGAATCCATTTCTTTCTTGATAATTTAAATTCTGCAATCGTGCTTGAGCTGCTTCATGCGAATTTAAAATACGTTTGCGCCTTATTCGCTATTATTATGCAAAGCCGAGCAGTTAATTATCGTAGACAAAACTGATATAAATAACCTCTTTGAAGCAGATTTTTTGTTCTTTATTCAAACAAACTTTATATTTGGTAAATGTACGAGTCGCTTTCTTACTCCAATTTTTTTATAGGTTCGGAATTTGAGTTCCGAAGTACTTCCGGACGGACTTGCTTCATCGCTTTGTACATGACAACCTATTTACTGTATGTGAACTATACAAGTTTTTTGATTTCTTCGTTGACGGTTGAAACTTACACTCCACCATTTAAGACGCTGGAAGGATTTTCCAAATCAGATTATAAATTCGTTACTTATAAAGGCTATAGTACTCTAGAGTTTTTCAGGGTAAGGCAGTAAAAGAATGTACATTTTTTCAAGCAATCATAAATGAATTATAAAAAGGTTCTAACCACAAAAGTACTTGACGATATTGTTTTTACCTGCACACGGTTAACTCACATCACGGGTATCCAGTATTCCTTTCATTTTTGTTTCCTTTCATTCTGACATCTTAGGTATAACTCTAATTCACCGCTAATATGAAAGCACTGTTAAGCCTTACCAGAGATAAGGAAAAAATAATAAAGTTTCACTAATTATTCTATTTTAAAGATTATTTCCATCGAGTATTTCATTTCAGACCTCTTCAACCCCCACTTTTATCAGAATCTGGGAGGAAAAAATCGAGCCTTTTGTGCACGAGTTTCCGACCGAGGATGCCGACTTCTATGAGATGGTGAAAAGACCCAAACACGTCTCGATTGGACAACGGATGGATCTAGAAGAAAGCTTAGCTTGTCGCCTCGCGTGGTTCCCACTGCAGATTAGTCACTTTCAAGGATGGGCCGTCCGCAAAGGCTATCCATACAAGGAAGTTCTCGATTACCAGTAAGAATCTTAGCGGATAATTCGTAGGGGGCGGGCGTTAAAGCAATTAGATGAAGATTAAATATATTTTCTGCAATTTTATAAAAGAAAATTTGTTTGGCACAAAAGTTTAAATATTAGCTTGGTTGAACTAAGTGAATCAAAAAGAGTCTAAGATTTATTTATTTATCAAGAAGGCAAAAACCATTGGAGTTATTTCATCTCAAAATGATTTGAAATAAGTTATGTGAATAATGGGTGTAAATTAGGGTTTGTGAAAATGTGCGGAAGGTAGACCAATCTAAATACTACTTTGCCACTAGGAACTAATGGTGCACGCAATTCCCCTGCACCATAAACTCTTCTAAACCGAAATCTGGCCACCTTTCGAGCTCGTCAAGGACAAAAAACAAGAAAGGAGGAAAAAAAGGGTTGTTAGAGCACACTAAAGCGTATATATAGTAAGGACCTCAGACATGAAGCCCATCTAGGTCCAGTATATTCTCGGGCATACTTATCTAAATAAATATTTGAGAGGGATTTTGATGGTAAATGTTAAATAGGCTAAATAATGGTGTCGTGGTATGACATTATATTATATCAATACCATATTATATCTATGGAGGGGAGGGACCGATAACTTCAAGACGAACTGACAGAAGGGACGGAAAGCCACGAGTTTCGACGGGCGAAACAACTAGATAAGAGTGCAACGAGGTCAGGTATATTATAGGTAATGGCAAAGCTCAAGGTTATTTAAAGAGGCTTGTACAAAAATGTAATTTTATTTATATAAAAATAATGAGAAAAATGGTGGGCAAAAATTACATTAGAGAATAAAAGGGGAAAAATACATCAGATGAACGAGGGGGGAAGGGATTGTAGTTATGAATCAGACTATGAAGTTAAAACTTAAGGTGTTACGGGAGGAGACTATTCAAATGGGGGGAATTAACGCAAATGGGTTACTGGAGGAAGAGAGGGGTTGGCTTACAGAAGATTCCGGGTTAGACGTCAGGGTAAGGCTTCACGGATGTCTTCTGCACGTGAGACGAGGCCGCTCGAAGCTTCTGAGCGGGATGTTAAAGTGATGACGGTTCTCCAAAAAAAGGATGGGGGGCGGTAACGTCCGGTCCAGGGGAGAGTATTTCGGCCACCCGAAAACGAGTGGTTAACGAAAAGGGCTTCGACAGGAGTTGACGAGAGAAGTCGGAAAAATGACTCGGTAGCGATCGTTAAATGGAATTACCTCACTGGCTGGGGCTAATTCCATTACACAAAAATAGTTCAGCTGTCACTTTGCTTTGTTCTTAGCACCTGACTTGGAACTAGGGGAATTTTCTTTGGGTCCGGGCGAGACTTCTCAACTCTGTGTCTCCTCATGGGAGTCGAGCACTATTTATGTCCGAGGCTCTCCCGAGTTGGGGGTGGGGGGGTTACCGGGAAACAGCTGTACTCTAGAATGGCCTCGAATCTTCTTGCAGAGGCTATTCTAGCCCGCGTAAAGGTGAATCGTGGTGGACGCGGTTCGAGGCTACCGCTTGTGGAAGGGGAGGGAAGGGGTAGGCTTACCAATTTAAGCCTAACCGAACCTTCTACAGCGCATGGAGGTTCCGTTCTGAACAGGAGATTCCACGTGGAATTCCCTCACAGATGGTGTGTAGATCAAAGAGGCACTTTTAAAGCAGTTCTATTTCCTGATTGTTCTTCAAATCCTATCCTCAGAATTCGTGAGTTAAGGAAAGTTCTTCGAACCGATCTCAATTCTTATGTACAATTTTATTTTCTTAAAAACATGGTAGCAGTAATTTAAATTAGTAGAATGAATAAGAATAAAATAAAATCTAGAGAACGCATAATTGATTGCATTAATTTGCCTTGCCATATTTTCATTATGTGCCAAAGATGCCACCGCCTTCTCATTGGATCTCACACCGGAGGATTCCGAATAATAATAATGGCAGAGTCGTGCTTTCTTCTTCTAGTACCACTTCTTTCCCTGGGATTCTTAACTCCTTTCCCAAACTCTATCCAGCAACCATACACGTTAACTCTACTAAAAATGTCCACTTTATCGCAACCTTATCTCCACTACAATCGCCTCTCTTTCATAGATGAAGATATAAATATCAGGTCCAGCCATGGTCCACGCGTTTTAAAAACAAACATTAAAATGGCATCGAACTAAGTGGTTCTGAGGTTACCATAGAAATGATTAGCCACTGCATCAGGCCTCTCTGGGGGATGCTCTTCAACTATAGTAAGCAAGGGACTATATCTAATAGACCAATCTAATGGTCACAATAGATAAGGTTCTTTTTAGGGCTATTAGATTGGTCTGGATAAAGAGCGTTCCCCAGGCGTCCCTTATGTAGCATGAAGGTAAATACTTATTGCTATACCAACCGCATACCATCACGTGGAACATTGAAGTTTTCTTTACTATTTAAAGTGGTTCTGTTTATAAAATAAGAGTTTTTTCTGCACGTGCATTAATAGTTAAATCCCGAAATCTATATGAGTTAGTTCCGATAATACTTAACTACATTTCAACATCTCATTGCTATACTAACTCATTGCTCTAATAACCGCATACCATCACTGCTAACATTGAAGTTTTTTCTTTACTATTCAAAGGTGGTTCTGTTTTTAAAATAAAAATTTTCTGTACCTGCATTAATAGTCAAATTCCGCAATTTGAATTAGTTCTGATAATAATTAACTACATTTCAGTATCAAGAATTACATGGAAAAAGGTCTGCTTTCAAGAAGGTTGCTGGCGATGAAACTCGAACAGGAAAAGAACTTGGAGATCGCCTGTTTGGACGTCAAGACCCCAACGAAGAGTATCCCAGTTTCCAGCATCTACTTCGTCCTCCAACTCTTTGCCTTTGGTATTGTCTTCTCCTTAGGCATATTACTCGGAGAAAATATTCATTCGTACTTGACAACTCATATTAACAAGAGGCGTAGATAGGATTAAATTTTGTAGTATACTGGAAGGTTTTATTTGAAGTAAAGATGGAAGTCTAAGCAATTTCTAAAACTAGTATCGAATAAAACTAATTTATTAGTATTTTATTCCCCTAGTCGGAAATTAGCACCGTAATCAAATAGCATAACTCAGGAGATGTTTTCTCTGCCATACTTGTGGTGTTTCTTTTAAATTTGAATAAATATTGGGAGAAAAAGTAAAGTTGATTAATCCTCAACCAGGAAGAGACATGGTCTACCCTCCTAATTTGGAGCTGAAATAAATTGTGGCCAAACTGCTAATTGACTCTACTAATTAACCTACTGAAAGGAAGATTACCAACAACCTTTAAAGAAAATTAATCCCAACCAGACGACAATAAACAATCATCACAACGTTCATTACACTGGGTAACAAATTTTCACAAATTTTTTGTTTCTCTTATTTTTTTGAGTGTTCTTAGTACTAAATTTTGCGCTGATTTCAAATATGTCTTACTTTTTCTGTACTATCGACCGTTTGAAAGATAACAAATTATGCTAATATAAAGAAATGTATGGTGTACGGGTAAAGCACACTTACATTTGTCGCTAATTGTTATAGGTGCAAAGTACTGGATTGCTTATATACTGTACTTTGTGATAAGTATGGGTGACCAAGAAAAACTATGGGCCCCTCGTGTGATATGTAGAAGTTGTCGATCAAATTTAGATGCATGGCTGAGTAGTGCAAGAAAATTGCCATTTGCTGTGCCGAGAGTTAGTCAAAATATCATCACGATGATTGCTATTTTTGCATGATTGACATATCAAAGTACAGAAAAGTTAAGGGAAGAAAGTCCCTTCCATATCCCAACATGTCCTCCTCTATTGCATCTGTGCCACCTGGTGATACCTTATTGGTTCCACGGCCGCCAGAAAATGTAAGTAAATCCTATCAAATTGTAAGCTATATTCTTTGTAACAGAATCAATATTGAAATATTCAAAACATCTAGCTAAGCTTTCTTGTAATATGATTACACATACAATCTATATTTATGCTCCAGTTATAAAATGCATTTCTTTTTATATATATTTTTTCAGGTAGAGGTTATGATGGAGGTCTCATCAGGAGAGTCGGAAGGTTGTGACAATAAAAAAATGGATGAAACGTTTGAGCCAAGGATGAGTACTCGCCCGCACTTTCCAAATCAAGGTGAACTGGATGATCTCATCAGGGATTTAGGCCTCACTAAGTCAAGAGCTCAGCTTTTGGCATCTAGACTTAATGAATGAAATCTGTTGGGGGAGGACTGCAGCTCAACAGTATATAGGAAGCGCCATGAGGAATTCGAAGTATCCTTTGATATAAGTGAGGATCTTTGCTTCTGAAAAGATATTAATGGCTTGTTTACAGCTTCTGGAATTGATCACAACCCTGAAGAATGGCGACTTTTCATAGAGTTCTACAAAAGCCTCAAAGCAGTTTTATTACATAATGGGAATCAGTATCCATCTTGCTTATAGCATACTCGGTACAGATGAAGGAAGAATATGACAATGTAAAAAAGCTTCTCAAGAAGGTAAACTATACTAAGTTTAAATAGGATGTTTGTGGTGATTTTAAAATGCTTGCCTTCTTACTCGGATCCCAGGGTGAATACACCAAGTATTCATGTTTTCTTTGCCTATGGGACAGTAAAGTTGATCATGAACATCACCAGAAGGTTGAGTGGATCCCTCGAGTTGACTTGCAGCCAGGAAAACTAAATGTTATTAGAGAGCCTCTTGCTGAGCCTACCAAAGTTTGCTCCCTTCACTTCATATAAAGCTCGGTTTGGTCAAACAGTTTATAAAAGCATTAGATCATGGTGGAGAAGCAGTTCAAGAGATTCGTCTACTCTTTCTAAAGCTATCAGAAGCCAAAGTTAAGGGTGGTATATTTACCGGACCACAGGTAAGGAAAATGTTGATGTCAGTATAACTTGAGAATGTAATGAGTGATGTCGAAAGTGAGGCGTAGTGTGCATTTCGAAATATAGTTAATGGATTCCTTGGTAAAAATAAAGACCCAAACTACAAGAGGCTGGTAGAAAAACTTTTAGAAAGTTAGAAGAATTTAGGATGTAGAATGTAACTAAAAGTGCACTTTTTGCATTCACATTTGGAGCTTTTTCGTGAAAATTTAGGAGAAGTGGGTGAGGAGCATATTGAGCAGTTCCATCAGTCCATTGTTGTAATGGAGAAAAGATACCAAGGAAGATGAGACACTGCTATGATAGGGGACTATATATGGTCACTGGTGCGTAAAGATCAAGGAGCTCACAGTAAGAAATCACGTTCTTCAGTGCACTTTTAGTAGGTTATCTCTTATTATCACATTTTCTCATTAGTTTAAAAAGGAATAAAGGGACAAAATATTATCAGCTATTACTAATGGACAATGTGAATATGCTAAATAAAGTGAACTGTCGCAGCTATTTATGGTTAGTTTTATATACAAAATTCCAATTATCTCCAAAATATACCGATGATATGCAATTTACAATGGTATTTTTGGAATCAGGAGGTAAAACCACCTTAGAAAAACTAAAAACATTTAAAGAAACAAAACTAGTGTTACCCACTGTTATTGGAACAACAAACAGTTAAACATATGAGCCACCATTCTTTAAAAGGCGACTGTCAAAAGGATTTTTGAAAAACATCGGTTTTGACTAATATTCTCTCATTGTTCCATCAAATGTTTCCTCCCCAAACCTTTTATATAATCCTAGAAAATGATTGGAAGAGTGGATCAGACATTTGTTGAAAGAAAAACATTTAGTGTGATATAATGAGGGCAATGTTTGGCTCATGGTGTCGCACAAAGCTACATTGTACTGCCATACTTTTATTATGTTTAAAACATTGATGATAAATAGAGCTCCATAACAGAATTTACAAAAAAATAGGTGGTAAAGTACAGGAGGCAAAAATGATAGGAAAATACAATTCCTTACCTAGGGATGCCATATTAACCAAATAAAAATAGAGGACATCCTATTCAAATTTAAAATTAAATGACTTATTTCTCGCATATTTCATACATACCTACACTGCCAAAAATATTATAACACAGGAAAAATCATATTAAATGATATCATTAAAATGATCATGTAAATTAAAAGACCAGTAGTGGTAAGACTCATTAGGAGTTTTAATACGTAAATGATCATGTGATTAACCCATTGACGTACGCGCATTTGGAGCCTGGTTGGCACTAACTTGAAGCCTGGTTGGCACTAACTTGGAGCTCAAAATTTGCTGCTTATATGATCTTAGGTTAGCAAAGTTTAGACATTTCACACATTCCTTTTGCATTTCGTTCTTTCTTTTATTTAATTCATTTCACTTTATTTCTCGACTTCACTTTTTATTCACCATCATTATACGTACATACTATACATACATGCTAGGATAAGAGAGACGATCTGTGCTAATGTGCTAACTCTTACCTTGTTAATAATTATATATGTATATATATATATATATATATATATATATATATATATATATATATATATATATATATATAGAGAGAGAGAGAGAGAGAGAGAGAGAGAGAGAGAGAGAGAGAGAGATGCATTAAGTCACTTGAAACACTGATGAAATATGCACCAAAAACATTTCTAAGAATCAGGAAAACACAGAGTTTCCTGAACCCTTTCGTATATTAAAACATTTTTAATAAACGAAAGCACACAGGACTCGGTGTTTCCTGCTTCCTTGAAGGGTTTTTGTTCATGAGTGAGGTTTACCGATATCCTTACTTTGAGCAATAACACAAAATCCAGACTCAGATGAAATGTCTGAAGATGTAGAAAATCACTTATTGCTTAATTACGAGTGAAAGATTTTGTAATGCAACTCGATGGATTAACTTTGATGGGCAATGTAGTAAAATTAGGCATTTACCGCCTAATTCTGGATTCCTTCGTTTTGGGGGCAGGACTACGAAAGCCCAAAATAATAATTGGAATTGAATTTCGTTGAGTGCGCGGGTTTTTGTTATTCAAGTACTTTAAATTGGGTTGGCCGGGATTAGTCTTATTTAATTAGGCATTGGTGGTTGGAGCACTTAAACTAGAATTGCAAAAACAATTTTTAATTACACAACAAAATATATAATACAAATAATTACACTCTCTACTTATTAATTAATTCAACAATGGGAAAATTATCAATAATTACCAATAATTACTCATGCCGCCAGGGCTCAATACTCCGAGTACTAACCAGATAGGATTTAGGAAAAACTACGAATGGAATCCTAGCCTAAGGGACACAATAATTCACTCTAGTTATCTGAGATGACTTGGGATGAGACTTCTTGACGAATCTTAGCCGGGGGGCGTCGCACCGCCTCTACGCGGAAAGAAAAGGTGTAAATTTCTTGCTATTTGGGGGGGAGGTACCACAAGTAAACGCTCGGGGAAGATTCCTTAAGTAGACGCTCAAAAAGGGAAGATTCTCCTGTAGACGCTCGAGGGGGAAAATTCCTGTGGGGCTGAGACTGTGCGCTTCTTCTGGATGGGTCCTTCGATCCTGACGCCGTCGTTCCAAATAAGATCCTAGCTGCGGGCCGGTATGACACCATGTTCTATCGCTCGAGGATATGCGCCTTTAATGGATGATTCCGCGGACGTCTTAAAAGAGGCCGCCGAATACCTTCTGTATTTTCCGGGCTTGGCTCACTCTAGAGCAACGTAGAGACAGCTCATAACCACGACCTGGGGTCTTCTCTAAGGGGATGGGGGTATGTCTTCGGGACTCTTCCTTGGGCGGATTTTGACGGAATACTTCCTCGATAAATTTTGTGACGGGAATTATATAGGCATTCGCTGGAACTCCTATATTTGCTAACGGAAGCAATTAAGTCCTGCTTTACCGCTTAGGCATTTATAGCTCAGCGGCGGGGTTTTGATGGTCCAGCTAAACGAAAGAAATTCTCAGCTAATCTCGCCGGAAGTTTGCCGACGGGCGTAAGGCATTGCTCTTCCTGATAGCTCTCGTTCACACGACTCCTTTAAACAAGACCTTACTCGATCTCTCTTTCTTCGACAGGAAATGAGGCACTTTTATTGGCATATGTAAGATATATGAATGATAAACAACTCAGGGAGGAGTGCTTTTTGCAAGACTCTCATAACAGATACTAAAAGAGAAACCATATTTAACGAAGTACAGTCTTATTTCAGAGATAAAAATATTTACTGATAATGCCACTTTCATGGTTGGTAGGTACAGAGGGTTTATCACTTATTTAAAAATACATTGTCAAAGGTTTTGGCATAGATTGCGCGATTCAAGGCAAACATATGGTGGCGAAGAGCTTGAGTGGACGTCTTCATGAAGTCTTAACTCTTTCAATAAAAGCTCTCAACCTCATTAAGGCTAAAGCTCTTCAAGATCGTCTCTTTTGCAATATTTGTAATGAAAATAAAGGAGAGTTTGAACGTCTTGTACTGAATATATAGGTGTGGTGGTTGTCTAAAGCCAATTGTCTTCGTTGCTTCGTCGTCCTTTGGAAAGTATTGTATCATTGACCAGTTTCCAAACCTTGCTTCCTTTAGCATTGATTCTAAAAAATGATTGTGTTATATATTGTGATCATTTAAGAAAAATATGAAGACATGCAAGTTCGGTTCAAGTATTTACTAGAAGTGAACCTCTCAGATTAGGTGCTGAGTCCATATGAGATAAATGCTGCTGATGTTGAGATCGATTTACAAGAGGAACTTCTTGAAATGAAGTCTGACGAGACACCCCAAAGTCTACTAAAAATGAAGCATTATCTATGGAAGAAATCTGACATTGCATATAAATATCCGCTTTTTCCATCATCTTATTTTGTGGAATCTGGCTTTAGTCGTGTAACACAATTATTAACAAAAAATTGCAATCGATATGATATAGTAAAAAAGGTGATCTTCATCTGACTCTGACAAAATTAGACCCAGGTATTAAAATGCTAATATAAAAACATCAGCCACAAGAATCTCATTAGTAGGGCCTATTTAATGGGATCTTATTTAATAGCCTAATGATAATGAATAAATTTATAATATGCAGTTTTTAAATTATATTGGCTTTGTTGTTATTAGTTTTTACTAACCTACAAATAAATATTTCTTTTAGGAATATTACATATGTGGACATGGGGGTCCACATACGTAAATATAGAACTCAAAAAGTCCACAAACAAAAAAAGGTTTGGAACCCTTGCTGTAAATTACAAATAAAGAAATTTTATCCACACGATCATTACATTCATTGTTACCCAGATCAGTTGACTCTAGTAATAAAAACTATGTTCTTCAAATAAAACTATTAAGCTCAATTTTTCAATTTTAAAAGGGTTTGGTGTCTTCTCTAATACGCCTCCAAAACGAAACAGAATTCCTAATGTACCTCAAAAACGGTGTAATTTTCATTCTCATGAACTTTATTTCTAAGCTAAAGTCTTTCCTTAGAGATGTTCTCGCTGTGAGAACGAAATCAATAATCGTTTCAGAATGTAAATGGCGCTTATTTAAAGCACAGGTGCGGCTGTTAATATAGCACTTGAGGGGCATAGAAATAGAATAAATTCGTATTTATATCACGAAAATCTTTCATATAAAATAAAGGTAGCAAGGATGATCTTCATCTCCAAGGCAAGAAAAGACGCATATTAAGTGGGAAACTACCACCCCGTCTCGCTACTAGAAGCTATTCGAAAAATATACTCAACAATAGACTGATGAAGTATCTCGAAGACAACGATCTACGAAAAACTACCACTTTGGATTTATAAAAAATAGACAGCGAGATGATTTTGTGTCATCATGGAAAAGTTTACGACAAAGTATGGCAGAGTAGTAAGCAATTTAAGGTGCTGAGATTAGAATGAACAAAAATATATAAATAGTATAATGTGACTATGTAATTGAGAGATGTGATTAAAATGAAAATTGACAGAAATTAAGGGTAAAAGTACGAGCCTGCTGCCTTAATATTCTATAGGCCAATGACATTAGCCAGCTTATCATTTGCCCCTACAGGAACAGGGCAAAGCAGACTAGAATAGCAGCGGAAAAGATGGGCAGGATCAACGAATTCCAAGCAAAATAGAGGATAAAAACTAACCAGGATAAATTTAAGGTTGTAGCTTTTTACAGGAAACTCACGTGTCATGTGATTTTTAATTCCTATCAGATGTATATGTAGAAAGAGAAAAATACGGGTATGCTATTCTTTGCAAATATCTACATTCCTTCAAACTTCAGCATCTGTATTCTCACCAATCAAACTCACACATGGGACTCACATTGGACCTGTCGGACAGGGGTCACGAAATAACAATTATAATTATTAGAATACATAACATGCTGCACATCGTGGTTCGAATTCCACGTTGAGCCGTAGATCCCATGACTTTCTATGTCACTTTTATTGTCTCCTAATATACCTCCCCGATGGCAGGACCTTTCCTGTGCCTCCTCTCTTACTCTTCCCAGAGTGTACTCCGGCTTGAGACAATGATGTGCAAAGAAGTCTCATGAGAGCAAAGAGGACCGAATTTTCATTTCATAATGTACATATTACCGAGTCAGAAACTTTCTCTTAAACAATAGGGGGGTAAAGTAGGGAGGGGTGAGAAATTTACAAAAAATCAAGTTTGAATCAAAAACTCTAATTTTATAGAAACAACTATACAGTAAAAAGACAAAAACAACAGTACAGGGAGGATTTAAATACCATTTACGTAGCGCCGGATAGGAATAACTTCGCTCAGCCATTTGTTCTGGATCATAAAGCCTTAGCTGTATGCTTAGTATTCCATTGTGCTCTGAAAAAGGATTTTTGTTTAAACCAAAAATGTTATCAGAATAAAAAAATAAAGCTCGGTCAAGCATTTTTCCCTTACAATATATATATATATATATATATATATATATATATATATATATATATATATATATATATATATATATATATATATATATATATATATATATATATATATATATACATAGAGAGAAAGAGAGGGGAGCCAATAGAGAAAGAGAAAATTGGCGTAAATGATCCATGAAAAGAGAAACAGGATTTTTTTTAAAACAAGAGAAAGGGATATTGGACGACACAGTGATCAAGAAGAACAGAGGAAGGCACAATGAAGCCAATCCATACTGAGAAGGCAGAAATAACGTCAGGGGAAAAGTTTCAACCATCCTCTTCGGGAATCGAACCTGGACCTCCTGATACCAGGTCAGATGCTTTACCACTAAGCTACCAGGCACAGTTAATTAAACCCACCCGAAGTGTCACCAAATCAAACCCAGTATCAATCCAGGCAAAGAACCTCCAAGAAACTTTTATACCATACCCTCTTACCCACTCAATATAAGATACAAATAAATAGCAAATACAAGTTGTGCGGTTGGTAAAAACCACCACGAGACTTTTGCCATATTTAATTTCTGTCTAAGGTCTCTGCATCTTTCCTTCTCTCTTCAAAAGTTTATTAAAAGGCAGCAATTAAATATAGCTAAAGCCTTATGGTTTTTGTTACCACCCGCATTTGCTCTCTCTCTCTCCCTCTCTTTATATATATATATATATATATATATATATATATATATATATATATATATATATATATATATATATATATATATATATATTATATATATATATATATATATATATATATATATATATATATATATATATATATATATATATATATATATATAGTATATATAGTACCCGACATAATGTTTTCGACACTTAGGTTTACATCACAAAACCTACAGTAGCTTCAAACCAAATAAGGGTATTAATGCAGAATAGAGTACAGATATAAAATAAGCATGGCTATAAGTTGTACATCTACATTGTACACGTTAAGATGGAGGAAACTGTAAATTACACGCAAAAGAGCACTTTTATTTAAAAAAATATGGTCAAAGTGATCCGGAAGGCGTAATTCTATTACTTATCTCTTTGAGTCAACCAATTGATTTAGGGTAGTACTTACCTTCAGGAATTCTTAGCACTTTCAGTCCTTAGCTTGTTAAGTAGTTCTGAACAGGACCCATTAAACCTTCCTATATCCAGGAGCTAATTGTAAGGCTACGTCAATAGGGATTCCTTATTCCTGTCTTGGTTATTAATTAGAAAGCTTTATTTGTGTATTATTCGGTTTTCCAGTATTTGTTGTTTTGTTTTTCATTTTGCTGTCGATTGAAATGCAAAGGTAAATGAGAACCTCCCCCCTAGTGCCAGGTAGATTTTATTTCTGCGATTCGTATTTAACGCCCTTAGGTTCTACAATAATTTGAGTATTGTTATTTGTGCGGGAAGGGGCGGGGAGATTCTTCGCGGCAATATGATTTTTTATAGTTAGGAGATGTGATTTTTAGTCTCAAATTATTTCCTTCCGAATTTTACCTGTATTGCGGATAGTCTACTCAGATACACACTACCTTTTTCCAGTAAATCGGAACTATTGTAAAATTTCTTTTGTTAGTTATTATTGTCCAATCCCTTTCAAGATTGTTGACGTTGCTGATATCTAGTGCTGCCATTTTTGACTGAGAGTGTTCCTTTCCGTAATGCCAGACCAGGAGCTGGCTTATATCATCTGTGTCTGAAAATTTAAGGAATCCGGTATTCTCAGTGTTAGCAGGTCCGCTGGATAGATCAACTACACCGTGGATTTGAGGCAGACCTTTTATTGAAGTCCAGCTTCTAATTCGAATTCGGGTGCTTTAAATACATCTGTCACCTTGTATGGTCTTCTGCTTGTGTTGTAATCGTGGAGAATTCTCTGCAGATTGTCGTTAATCTAAAGATTTAAGTTCTTGTATTGCTTGCCTTTGACCCAGACTTTGTCGAAGGCTTTTTCTATATCCCTTAGGACCAAGTCGATTTATTAGATTATCCCATAAATACTACAGAATTTTTTCTATGTTTGTGATTACTTTATAAATATAAACAAACCTTTAAAATTATTTATATTTAAAAGGTATTTATTTGTTAATTTAACACGTAATATTATTTACATCAGTTTCTACCACTACTCTCCATCTTTTATCTAACTTTTCAGTACCATGCTTGTAAAAATCGTTTTGACTTTGATTTATAAAAGTTCCTTACGGTTGTTTCCACTTCTTATGTTGTTGACATCTTCATTCTCTTAAGGTGATTCGTTAAATTCATAAGACGATGATGGGGTTAAGTCGCGTGTGTATAGAGGGTGACGCATTAGATCCAACAAAATTATTTATTAAGTTTTCTTATAGTATCTTTTTCGGTATAAGGTCGTGAGTTGTGTTGAGAAAAGAGCACTCTTCTGAGCCCGTTAAACCGCTTGGGTCATGGTCTGATTTGGGTTAGAAAGTTCAAAGTGGATTAAGCCATTCATATCTCATCAAACGCACAAGGAAATCTTCTGTAGATGGACTCTTGTTTCGGCTTAGACATACTTTTTTTCTCCGTTTTCGCACGCAATCCTCGTCAAAATAATTAACATTTTAGTTGATTATTTCAAAACATAAAATAATGATAAATATTAATAGAAGGCATCATTACTCATGGGATAAGCTAATACCTTTTTTTTTACTTTTGCATTAGATATTTATTCCCGTGTTAAGCCAATTTCCATCGTAGCTTCTCATCCATTTCGAAATCCGAAATGGTAATCATTATAAAGATTGTTTTCTTCGTTGACTTCGTTTAGTTTTCGGTTGAGGATCTGTAACTGTGAAAGTGACAAGGTGGTATGCGTGGTTTCAAGACGAAAAACATTTTTGTTACTTTGTATTCATATGTGCAGGATCCTGTGTTGAGCCATGCGTTATGGATGTTCAATGTAAAAAGTGTAATAATAAGATTAAAGTGTGGTAAGAAAGTTTTAAGACGACAAATACATAAGTGAAAAGTCAAGTATTAAAACAATTAAATAAGTTTCGTTAAAGTGCATTAAGGGAAAAAACAAAAGAGACAACACCGAGAAAAAACAACAAAAAACACACGATACAAATGAGCAATTGACTAATCAGACACACCCCAAAATTCACAACAATATGCAGCTAGGAAATGCCTCAAATATATATTAACACAACGGCATGAATGCTACCATAAACATGTGAATGAAAGAACGATTGCATGTGTCCAGGGATTAGACGGCTCTTTCGTCACCTATAGAGTTGTGAAAACAACTAACTAGAGTAAAGAACAGAATGGTAATAGAAATCGTGACTCGTGGTTCAGGCTCTACGAAAATCACTAGGTCTAAATGATGAAAATGTTCCATTCTATTATTCTACCCCTCTAACTAATGAAGAACGTCAACTTACATCACCTTCTTACCTTTTACTATTATTTCCATTTCCACCCTCCTTACACTCTCCTTCTTACTCGGCTTCCGTTGATCTCACTTCTCCAGAATTGAGCCTGTAAGGGTTAGTCAACGTGGAGCTGGGAGAGGATCGTGAGGGTACGATTCGGAGACTGGCAGTCGATGCCTCTATTGCTTTTACTACCCCCCTCCCTAGTCAAACTAAGTCCTGTCAGTTATTCGATAGTAAACAAACCAGTACCCGTCATTCAAAATCCGCAGGCACTTGAACAGATGAATTTTGAAAAAGAAGAAGATGGAGTGGGTAACCAAACAAGGACACTTACGCAAGAAAAGGGACAACACTAAAAATCAGCGGAGAAGATCCAAAACATCCGAAGATACAACAAGGTGCTGTCACTTAAAAATAAGAAATCCTACGACGACAAATATATCAACTAGACGATTGCCATCAACAAAAATCGAACCCAAACAAGTAGCATCCTCCTCGAGGTCATAAGAGTTGGAGTGCGGAGAGGCCTAGTTAAATAGTTCTACGATTAATGTCGACTCACTGGTAGACCTGAATGTGTGGGAGTGGGGGGCATTTTTTTGTGGATTCAAGACAAGTACGCATTGGTCAAATATGGTGCAGTGCGCAATTTTTATCTTTACTTTTTCCAGACACATATGATTTCATTATTTAATAAACGAAAAGAAAGAAAACTGGAAGGAACCATGTAAAAAATACATGTTATTTTCCTAATTTAAAAAAAAAATATTGGAGTATATGGAGATGCAACATACAAAAGTGAGAGATTGTGCTGTTTAGAGAGGCAGCAAATTCTACGACCGCTCCAGGCTACCTTAACGATACGAACGACTTTGCCCAGAGATGATGAAGCATTCAGGATAGAACTAATAGGAAAAATTATTAAGCTGTACGACTGCGTGCTCAAATTTTACGAACCATCCCTTTGTAAGAAACCTCGTTTCGGGAAGGTCACACAGCCCCCTGTAATAACAGAAGCCAAGAGCGGAAGGAAGAAGTAAGAGTGGTAACTCGGAATACATTAATTATACATACTAGCTCAAAATATACAGGGGTGGGGGAAAGCAAGGAGCATCTAAATATCATCTACAGAGAAATAGATCCAGATATACTTGTTCTTTCGAAAACTGGAATTCAGGACGACAATACCAAAGCATATTTGAGTACGCACCTCTCTCAAAAAAAATTACATATGAGGGAGAGATACGGTGGGACTCTGATAGGAGTGAAGAAAATATCTTTCAGTTTAGGAAAGGAATGTCATGAGCAAGTCCTTCTTGCCCATCATACTGAATTTCGTGTGAGAATTATAGATCGGTACTGATTACCAACATCCCCGCCAGAAATACCTATCTATCTACGATATAATTTTCCTTTCAGGGAAAAACATCCATTACTTTTCGTTGCTGACCTTAATGCGAGGATCAGGACAGCTGGCTACGCATATTTTAACAACTCAAGGCTGTCGCAAGAGCTGAGAGAAAATGGGATCGTGCAGTTGATAAAATTTATATAGAGAAGTACTAAATTA
Source organism: Ceratothoa steindachneri (assembly GCA_963969495.1). Taxonomy (NCBI): domain Eukaryota; kingdom Metazoa; phylum Arthropoda; class Malacostraca; order Isopoda; family Cymothoidae; genus Ceratothoa; species Ceratothoa steindachneri. The sequence goes on from OZ018336.1 coordinate 28,798,188, forward strand.
ATCTGCTTGGTTGAAAATAAACTAAAAGGACAAAGGAGAAAGCATAACCAGACTACGATTGTGTACAATGGCATGAAAGAGATCTTCACCAGTAAGAAAGAAAAGCTATTACGAGGGCTCTGGAGGGTTCTCAGAATCTCTGAAGAAGAAAAAGAAAACTATAATTTAGTCTTCGAATAACAGATCCTTGATTATTTGTTGACGAGGGAGAGCAGGTTCTTACCGCACAGTAGAGCAAACCTCATTAGGCTCCACGGCGAGTGACTGGAGAACAACCTCATTAGTAGTGCAGAATAGTGGCTGTCAATCTCATAATACCAAATCAAAGCCATTCTCCTCACTAAACTCACCAGTAAAAGCCTCCAAAAATCACTAGAGAAATTTCTTCATAGGCTGTAGAACTTTATCAACGCGTCTCTGACAATGGGATACTTGCCTGGTGATCTGAAAACTTCGAAAATGATCTTCATTCGGTAGTTTTGGAAGTCTGCCAATTAGATGATGAGTTAAAGATAACGAGGAACATCCTGATAAGGAGATTCCGTACTCTTCCTCGCCCTCAATCGACGAAAGAAATGAAGTGAAAAAGAAACTACTAAACGAAATATAAGACGAAATACTGATTGAGAAGAACTATGGTATCTTATAGAAGAGTAGCAACGTCATATATGGGACAACACTATAGAAAAAAATTGATGAAGATATAAGACCAAAAGAGACCAGGACACTAATAAATACTCAACGGCGGGATTCCTAGAAGCAAAATTATAATTAACAACGAAAGATAGGGAAAAATCAAGATGATAGTACAAAAGAAGAGCATTTTCGCGTCCACAGAAAGTCTACGTTTTTTATACAACAAGAGGACGAAAACTTCAATCCAAATATAGACGAAATGGTCTATATATATTTATTAAATAATATAGGAAAATATACCCGCACCACCAGTAATGCGAGAAAGGGAAGAAATTCTGAGATCAAGGACCACCCCAAAACGGAAGTGATAAAAAGCTCAATTAATTAATTTAAAGCAAAGGCTACCGCCACCAAATGAATTGACAGAATAAACCTCACCAAGAAACAGATAACAACGTAGAAGAAATGAAGAACAGCCTAAACGCAGGCCTCAACACAGGATACTGCACATATAATATAGAGTAAGGAAAATGATATTACTCCTGAAACAATGTAAACCACCTTGCCGTCTCAACAGTTTATATCCCCAACCAAAGACTCAGAGAATTCAATGAAGAAAAAAATTCTAATAATGATTCCCATTTTGGATTTCGAAAAGGAAGAGACACGACGATAGACATTGACTTAACAACTGAGCAGATATCTAAGGCAAAAGCAAATAAAAGGTATTAACTTACCCCATGAATAATGCTGCCTATTATTAATGTTTATCATTATTTTATGGATTGAAATAATCGACTAAAATGTTACCCATTTTTAGCAAGATTACTACAAGAAACTAAAAGTGGGTTATGTTTGAGAATATTAAACGTTCGAGACAATGGATTAGCCCAGGAGAAAAAAAAATGCTTAAGCCGAAACAGGAGTCTAATTTACAGAAAATTCCTTTGTGAGTTTGGTGGAATATGAATGGTTTAATCCATTTTAAACTTTCTAACCCAAATTGACCCAGACCAAACAGGTTTTATGCGCTCAGAAGAGTGATCTTTCGTCAACCCAACTCACGACCTTATACCGCAAGAAATACTATAAGGAAACTTAACAATTTTGATTGGACCTAATGCATCATCCTCTATACACATACGAGTTAACTAACCCCTTCATCTTTCTAGGAGTTTAACGAATCTTCTAATTCGATAACTGTTGTTCCTGGAAATTGGAAGTATCGTGAATTTTCTTGGGTTAGTTCTATTTTTTCAGTCCCTTCTGTAGTTGTTGATGTTATTAATTTCTATAGTTGTTGTCGTAGCCTGAAAGCACTAGCTTTTTTATCCGCTGACGACGCTCCAAACGGAGCAATTGACCAACTCAAGAAACCAAAGCTGATGAAGAGAGAAAATCTAGCTGACACAAAGAAATGACAAACAGATTCAACAATGTTATGTGGCTTTCCAACTTTTGCAATTATTTTGTCAATTTCATATGATGCTAATAAACCGCTATCCTTATTGCTTGCTTGTTTACTAAAAATATAATCCAACTTATTTCTCTCTTGAGAATTTTCTCGTAATTTTTAAAAGTACTTCAACGATTTATTTTTCTTCTCACAATGTTTTGTCTACAAATGGTTACGAAGCTTAGATGGCTTCATGCTAACAGTAGATATCACGGTCAAACATATGAGACACATCGGTTTTGTGGAGAAAATATATTATTATTAATCCCAAATATTTATTGTAAGAAATTTTCGTAGGCATTACTGGACGATAAAAATAAGATAAATGAGAAATAATATATATAGCTTCGTATTTAAATTATGCTTAACATGTATTCACATGTCAAAGGAATGGTAGACCTAATTTTCCTAAGTTTCGACAATGTTGCAAAAATATTACTAATAAATGCCCATCTTTTCCGCTACTATTCTAGTCTGCATCGCCCCGTTCCTGTAGGGGCAAACGGTAAGCTAGCTAATGTCATTGGCGAATTGGATGTTAAAGGCAGCAAACTCTCACTTTTTCACTTAGTAACTCTCAATTTCTATAAATTAGATCTCTCAATTAGATAGTCACATTATACTCTTTTTATATTTTTGTTCATTCTAAGTCTCATTATCATCATAAATTGCATACCTCTCTGTCATACTTTATCGCAATCCTTTTCATGATAACATTTAGTGTCATCTCGCTGTTTGTTTTTTATGAATCCAAATTGATAATTGTTTCGTAGCTCGTTGTCTTTGAGATACTTCTTCAGTCTACTGTTGAGTATCTTTTCGAATACCTTCTTGATAAAATGTAGTAGAGAGACGGGACGGTAGTTTCTCAGTTAATCTGGGTCTTTACTCGCCTTGGGGAAGAAGATTATCATGGGACCTTTAGTTTATCGGAAAAGTAACCGGGATTAAACAAGTATCTAATATATTTCTATTTTCCTTCAATGCTACATTAAAAGCCGCATCTTGGCTTTAAATTAGTGCCATTTACAGTTTGAGACGATTATCGATTTCGACCTCACAGTGATAATATCTCGGAAGAAAGACCTTAGCTTAGAAATAAAGTTCATGAGAATGAAAATTACAACGTTTTTGGGCTACATTATTAATTCTGTTTCGTTTTGGAGGCGTATTAGAGAAGACACCAATCCCTTTTAAAGTTGAAAAATAGAGCTTAATAGTATAGGCGTTTAGGTGTTTAGAAGTAGTTACCAGTTATGGGGGGAAATATAAGTTTATATGGGATTATTATTTATGGTTCAGGGTTACCCGAAAAAGGGAACGTTAGCAAAAAGCGTTGAGTCTTCCATGTCGAGTTTGCGCTGACTTCCAAAGTTCTTGATAAGAATCCGTCCGTATATAGGCTGGGTTAACTAGGTAACTAGATTATCATGGGGTTGAGGAAGGATTCGAAAGGAAACTGAGATTTGGTCTACTTTAATTTGGTCAAGCGAGATAGTTGGGGATTCACGTGGCTTTGTTGTAAGCCTTCCCTAATGTTTGGATAAATGGGGTTAGGCCTGCAAGACTTCGGGACGAGGGACGGACTCGTGGCGTAAATCAGAGCGAGAGGATTGGCAAATGAAAATTCTGATTCTCTGTCTAATAATGACTTGGAATATTTCAACCCGTTCATTTTATATCCCCCGTCCCCTCCGGCGTGACTTCATTTTTCCTAATCTGGACGCTGGGCGGAACCTCTGGTTTGAGAAATGTGTTCGTGTGGGCTTTGTTAAGAGTATCGGGGGCAGTTAAAAGGGTGTAAGCGTTTTCATTATTGTCACGTGTGTATTGTATTATATTATCGGATTTAAGTTTATCAAAGTGACATCCATTGCCAGGCAAACAACTCTTGATTTTGTCGTTTCTTAGTTTTTCCTTAATAAATAATGGTAGCCTTTATCGTGTTTTCTCTGCTACACCTGCTCCCAAGCTTGTTTTAACAGCTGACCTTCTATCGCGGCTATGAGGACGACATTTTTACTTTGCTTTCCTGTGTATGTGTGTGTACATGTACATATGTTTGCTGTCGGTACGAACGGCTCGAATTCATTCTTTTCGCCTCAAGAAAAATACATAAATTATTGTTTACTCTCATGTTTTCTTAACATGGGCCCATTATGGTATATTATTTCTGTCATAATACTTATGCCCTCTTTCAGGATTTTATAGGTTCAACAGAGTGCTCATTTGTGAGGTTCTTTGCTGGGTTTACTTTACCTTGCAATTCGGGCTCGCTACGAAACTCCCCCTCAAGTAACGGAGTGTTATATTTGAATAATTAATATACAGCGATTCTGGGTACACAGTTTATCTCATCTACAATGTTCCGCATTTACACCGCTTCAACACCCATATATATATATTTTTAATATCTTGGGTATATTCTATCTCTTCAATTAGTCCCTTTAACCACACTATATGCACCAATTACAATGCATTGTGTATACAATAGGTTCACAGGCAATGTGCTATGTACAAATTCATTTGGCCACGTATAATCCGACATTTTCTTTTTTATTACTATAGATTGAGACAATGAAATGAACGTAACCGGAACTAAAAATAAAGGAATGACGGATCTCTGATGGACGTAAACCGTCTCCCAAAACGTGTAATAACGTCCGGCTTATCATTGTACTACCTGGTACCCGGATAGGTTACTCTTCAATTTCCTCCTACTTCACTGTCCTTCGTTACATCTCCTTTCCCTTGACACGATGTGCAAGAGGTCGTTACCCTATCTTTTGCATGAGTCTTCGTGTGGCGCTGATTACTCTATACATTGCCATTATGCGAAGGAGGGAGATTTGTCGGCTTCAGCCTGTCCACTAAGACAGTGTCCCGTCTGCCATCAAGGAACTCCAACTTGTAGACCTTGTCGTCGCGCCCGACTAGCGGGAAAGGGCCAGCATATAGCACTTCTAGCAGTTTGCGAACACGATCTATTCGGACCCACATGAGCACGAAAGGCTTGGGCGCCAACATGTCTGTGTGAAGTCGACCTTCACCATAGCAGTGACTAATTCAGTGATGAATTTTGAATCGGTTTTGTTGACGAAGAGGAGACCAAGGGTTTAATACAAAGTAACGTATTCCCTGTGACTGCTGTGAAAGGCGAAAATCCCGGATCCTTAGGCAATGAGCGAATGCCCAAAAGAATAATTGGAACGGCCGTCAGCCAGCCTTGCCGATGTTCCATTATGGAGCACTTGAAAGTCATGTGTACCCTTTATGCCATCCCGTTCGTGGATGAGCGGTACGCCGTGGTGTGGAGGCAATGAAAACCAACGAACCCACGAGAGTTGATAATTCTTTGAGCAGTTTTGACTCGAATTGGTCTCCTCTGTGGGTTATCACGTAGAGAGAGACTCCAAATTTGGAAATCCATCCATCTAGGAAAGCCAAAGCAACCGTCGCAGCACTTATATCCAATGCCTGAAAGTAGATATCGGTTATGCGACGGGTAGGGTTATCCAGGCAACGCGCACGGTGGAAGAGGGCCAACGATATCAATGTGCACGGTTTCGAATCTCGACGAGAGAAAATTAATGAGCAGGATTGGAGACTTCGTGTGGCGATCGACTTTGGATTAACATAAGATGCACTCCCGTGTCCAGGAGCGAATGGCCCTGTCCATATTAGGCCCAAAATATCGAAGCTTAATTAGACGAATGGATGCCTTAATCTTACGGTGTAACAAATTGTGAAACAGACTGAAAATAATCATTCTTCATGCTGTAGAGACGAATAGTCGTGGGTATCTTGATGTTACCTCATAACATAGTCGAGCTTTTCCGAGGAAAGGGAAAGATTTCAATCGTGAACAGATGTTCTCCTATTTGTTCGTCATTATCCTGTGATGCCGCCAATGCTCGGAGGTCGAATAAGTCAATTTGGACCGAAATGACGTTCCTCGATAGACAGTCAGCAACTACATGGTCTTGAACACGCACGTAGGTGATTTCGTTGATGTACTTCAAAATCGCCGTCCACTGGCGTTGCTGTCTGTCCATTTTGGAACAAAACGGCGACAAATAGGCCGATATTAGCTGTCTGTAGTTTGTGCATAGCGTAACATGGCGATCCTCAATCATGTGCCTGAAGTGGATCATAGCAAGGTATGCTGCTAGGAGCTCTCCGTTGTACGTGAAGTACGCTTGCTGTGTCCGGCTTAGCTTGCTCGAGAAGAATGCCACCGGTCGTGGCGATCCATTTACCATCTAGTGAAGGGCAGCACATTCTGCGTAATGGGAGCAGTCCATCACCAGCTGATAGGGTGAGTCATTGGGCAGCGAGTGGCAGAACTTGATGAAGTTGATCAAAGCTGATTTAGCACTATCGAATGCTCCTCGTGCATCATTGTTCCATTCGAGCTCATGAGCATTTGGTTGCAGGCGCGCAATTGCAGCGGGGCTGTGATGCCCTAGAAAATCAATTTCTTCCTTTGCTGGTTCGCATTTTTCCAGGGATATTTGTAGACTAGTCTCGACCAGGATTCTTAAAACCTGATCTAAATAATCCAAGTAGTTGTCCAGATTGTCCGAAATATGAGGAAGTCGTCTATATATACATAAACCAAATCTAATACCAGAAACCGGTTTATCCATGTGTCGGTGGAATGTGCAGCTTGCATTCTGGACTCCAAAGGTAGCTTCATGTATTCCCATAAACCAAACAGCGTCACCCCCGCAGTCTTTTCTATGTCCGCAGGGTTCACGGTCATTTGATGGCAAGCACGAACCAGATCCAACCTTGAGAAAATTGTTTTTACCGTGGAGGTGGTTTGCCACAATTAGTAATCTCGGCAATGGATATCTATCGGGCTTTGTGATCATATTAACCGCGGGGGAAATCGCCGACCACGCTGTACTCACCCAACATCTTCTTTGGGACCATGCGAATCTGTGAAGCTCGTGGTGATTTCGACGGGCTCACAACCCCCTCCTTCAATAGCGTATCGAACGTTGATTTAGCAACTTGCAGCTTCTCCATTGAAAGAGGTCTTGATCACTGTGTAGCGGGCCGAAAATATATCTCTAATCCCAATCGGTAATCGATCCAACCCGCTTCCTACACTGTCCGGACGTGAGAAATCGAGGGAGAATGAAACGGATTGTATGTACAGTCCTTTACTAACAAAAAAATACAATGATAGTTACAGTTATTTTTACAGCAATTTATATTTACAAGGGAAGTGTGCACACTTAAAAATGAGGCCAAATTCCCCAATCCAAATACGATACCAAAAGAGAATTTTATAACAGGCGAATACAACAAATTTACTTATATATCTACACAAAACATAAAAAAACACAACAACAACCGAACGAAAAGGGGCACGCGCTATCACTTGTGTGCTGGAGGTGGGTGGTAGTAGGCTAACTTAGAAGGAGGCAGGATTGTCAACGAAGGCGGGTATGGAGGTCCAGGTGGTTAGCGAGGTATGAAAGCCCTCCGTCTCAGGGCTGGGCGGAGCACTCGTCTAGAGAACCCTTCCTGCTGTCAGTCCACGCTTCCACTCTCTGTAGAAGAGATATATCCTCCTTTTATGACCCCTTTATTTATACATGGAAGGGAAACTAATAAGTGGGCATTACCCGAGTAAATTTATCGACTAGCTTACCTCTTTCCAGAATATGGCGCTTTGCTAAAAGAATATTATAAACAAAGTACAATTTTGATAAAAGATTATTTTAAGCAAAGTACAATCTGAGAAAGAGAAAACAATTAATACATGAAATCAAATACATATATATACAAAGAGAAAATATAAAAACCTCATTCCCACTCACACACACATTCTTACAGAGGGAGGGAGAGGGTACTGAGAAAAGGGGTGGGAGAATGGCCCTTTTACACACACTCACATTCGCTCCACCACACCCCTCCTTCCTTAAGCCATTCGACCAGCCACTCACAAAACCCTTTCAATCACTCTTCATGGTACCACTTGTGCTCAATCGCACCCTTCTGCACCCATTCACACTCTTCTACTGGTCCCTGGCTACGCGTAGCAATTAGTCGTGGTTGTTCGTCAGTCGTCCTGTCAGTCTCATCGTCACTATTGATCATCTCATCAACCATACTCTTAGCCCTCATTACCAGTTCTCCCATCTCACGACAGAATTCTTTCATACTCTTCCGTTCAGAACCTTCACTCTTCATACCCCCATTCATCAGCTCCTCACTCACAGCTCTCATCCAACTCAAGGTACATTCTTGCGAAACAGACAGGTCACTCACATCCCCTGTATTCTCAACAGGCATACCAGAAACCCCTTCGACTGGTTCCCACCAGAAACCTGAAAAATCAGCCACTTCATCATTCACTACATCAAACTCATCCCTACTATTACCATTCGTAAAACCCGAAAAATCAGCCACACTAGGTTCATTCTGCCGAAACACACTATCATTCATACTGTTCCCAAAACCAGAAAAATTTGGCACAGGCAGCTCACTCACTCGTCTACTTATACCAGCCAAATCACTCACCTGTTTACGCAAAAACTCAATCTCCCTTTCAAGATCCCCCATACCAGAAACACTCTGCTCAGACTTACTTTTATTCGTACTTGCATTCTTCCTTTCACTCTTCTTTGTACGCTTTCTACTCCTCGAGACTAAGACTAGCTCTTTCCCAGACAGATCCATACTCTCACATTCAATCTCATCATCATGCACTTTACCTCTCTCTCTACACAGTCTATACACCGGATGGCTCACCAGGTAGTCAGGAGGTTCTCTCCATCTCCTTAACTGACTCTGATGAGCCCACACTCTCTCAGTCATACCATCATTCAAACTCTCCAAAACATACGTCACTTCATTTTCCCAAACTCTCACAACTCTATAAGGTCCATCAAACTTCTCACTCATCTTTGATACATTCAACCTACCCTTCACTTCTTTCACCTTCAATACTTTTGTACCTAATTCAAATGAACGGAACCTTTCATGCGCCTCACGCCATACACTCCGCTCACTTTCACTCAAACGAAACCTATCTTTCACTCGCCTTTCAAAATTCATCACAAACTGACATGGGGACATTCCAGTTGCACTATGCACAGTTGAATTATACGCCCACAACACTCTCCCCAGACACACATCCCAGTCATTCAATGTCGTACTCATCATTCTCAACATCTCACACAAGGTTCTTATAGTCCGTTCAGCCAATCCATTTGAAGACGGTACATACGGAGTTGTTCTCACATGCTCCACACCATTCTCTCTCAACATTTGCTCAAACACTTCCCCTACAAATTCAGGCCCATTATCACTCAGACATCTTCTAGGCTTCCATACACACATAGGAAAAAACAACTGCTCAACCACACGCGCAACAGTCACACTCCTTATATCTCTCACAGGCGCTGCATACACAAACTTACTTTTATGATCAACCATCACAACCATACCAACATTCCCAGCACTCGTACGCGGCAAAGACACACAATCAATCACTACCAATTCAAACGGTTCTTTCGCATCAACTTTCAACATCGGTGGTTTCACTTGCACACCTTGCACCTTTCGCTTCTGACACCTTTCACACGTAGTTGCAACATCATTCACAACAGTTCTCAGAAACGGATGGAACACACGCTCCTTCATACACTCCCACAGCTTAAACTTACCCATATGCCCCTAATTATCATGCACAACCTTCACCAGACCAATCATACCAACTAAGGACATCACAGGTACATACATATCATCACCACCCTTCACATGCCTTACAAAATATACAACATCCATACAAACAACAAAATCCTTAGCATACCTTTTAAAATCACTTAAACACTCTGGCCATTCATTCAAATCAACACGCATCATTACACACCTCTTCAACTCACTAACAAAAGGACACATCTCTTGCATCTCTAGAATATCATCATCACTTAAAATCTCATTCTCATCATCCATGACCAACTCAATCATGCCACAAAATTTGACAACATTCTTCGCACACTCATTCAACTTCATCACCTCACATTCACCTTTCATAAGACAATCCTTATCAGCATCCAAAGACAAATCATTTAATCTCATAAAGTCTACACCAAGCAAGAAACAACACGGCATTTGCTCATCCTTCAGAATCACAAAGTCATGCTTCACATTCACACCATTACCCAAACTCACTTTCAGACTAACCTGTTACCATGCCACTATCAAGCCATTCCCTAATCCACTTATCCGTAACTTCACAGGTTTATGCTCGCAACATTTAAACTCATCATACTTACTCAGAATCCTCTCATTCACTAAAGACACTTGCGCTCCAGTATCAATCAAACCACAGAACAACCTTTCACCAACTTTCACTCTTGCTTCCATCATATCAGGTCCACCATGTTCGCAATACACACTGTCATTAACTCCCATATCATCACTCAACACACACTCATCTTCATCCAGACAATCATTCTTCTCTCTTATATATGAACACTTTTCAATTACCCAATTGTAGTGCACACCGCTCAAACATTGCAGATGTACCACATTAGGATTCAAACCCTTCATCTTCTTATCCTTGTACACAATCGGCCTCTCACGACCAAAGTGCACATAAACAATCACTCCATACAAACGACTCACTACAATCAACACTTCCTGAAATGGCGAGACCCCTTGCATACACATCGCTCTCAATTCTTTCATGAAGTTCCGCACCTTTGCCATACCAATGCTTTCAGGCTTCCTACACACTTCATTCATTACCTCCTTCCTTAAATCATCTACACTATCGGGCACTCTCACATCTAATCCATCACTCTTCAAATCTTGCAAACCATTCCATACACTCTCAAACAAGGAATCACCACCACCCTTACTCTCTTTTCCATTCATAATCCCTTTCGGCAAATACTCAGGATCACTCACTCCACACACATTTTCATCATTCGTACCAGGATACCTTGACATCAAATCAGCTACTCCATTCCGTTCACCAGGCACATATTCAATCACATAGTCAAAGTCACTCAAATCTTCCAAAGTCCTTGCAATCCTACTATCAGCCCACTTCATACGCTGCAGATACACAAGAGGTTGATGATCTGTTTTTATCACAAACCTCACACCATACAAAAACGGACGCAACACTTTCAAACAATACCTTATCGCAGCCAACTCTCGCTCCACAGTCGAATACCTTCGTTCTGCAACATTCATAGCCTTGGATACATACCCAATTATTCGCCTGACATTCTCTCCATTCAAACGCTGCTCTTGCATCAGAAAACCTCCCATACAATACTCACTCGCATCTGTATACAATTCAAGCATTTTAGCATTCACACTATAATCTGGGTAAGCCAATTCAACATCTTCAGCCGCTGCCTCTTTCAGTCTCTCATACGCCTCATTCATCTTATCATTCCACTTGACAACCGTACTACCTTTCTTGCCCATCCACTCATTTAGAGGCTTACTCACACCAGAACAATCACGTATAAACTTTCGCTGGAACTCAATCAAACCCCAAAACGACTTCAGTTGCTTCACAGTCACCGGTTTAGGAAACATTCGTACCTTCTCAACATACTTCGGTGATTTTCGCAACCCATTCTCACTCACCATATGCCCAAGGAATTCCACTTCTTTCGCAAACCATTCACACTTCGCCACTTTCACCTTCACACCAACACTCTCCAACGTTCTCAACACATCATTCACCAATCTCATATGCTCCTCAAAAGTCTCAGTCATAATCAAAATATCATCTATAAACGCAATCACATTCTTACTCGCAAACTTACTCAACACAACATTCATTGCCCGCTGGAAGGCTCCGGGAGCATTAGCCAACCCAAAGCTGAGGTTCCGGAACTGGTAATGCCTCTTTAAGGAAGAGAAGGCAGTTACCGGCCGGCTATCCTCAGCAATGGGCATCTGGTAATACCCCCGTACCAGATCCAACTTCGTAAACCACTCCATCCCATGCATACTATACACACACTCAGATACCACACACATCGGAAACCTTTCTTTCACAGTCTTTTCATTCACCTTTCTATAATCCACACACAGACGCAATCTTCCATCCGGCTTACGTACAGGTACAATTGGACTATTCCATGCACTCTCGCTCTCTTCAATCACCCCCAATTGCTCCAATTCCAAGCACTGCTCCTCAATCTCATCAGCAACCGGACGTGGGAAATGCCTTGGCCGCTGATAGATTGGGGAGTCCTCCTTCAGGACAATCTTGAATTCCGGGAGCTTTGCAACCCCGAAATCCAGATCACCCTTACGGAGGGCTCCCTTTCGTTCAAATATCATTCGATACACATCCTCCCTTTCATACTCAGTTAAACATCCATCCAATTCCACCATGCTCTTCACATCATTATACGTCCATTCACACGTCTTTTCACCTGCAACATTCACCCTGACATCCGTACTATCATCCATACTTACCTCATTGACAGTGGAGAGGTGGCCCAGTACATCTCCTACTTGGATTCCCCTCACCTGCCCTTTCACACTGGGGTCCGCCTGCACACATACAAAAGGATCATTCATTCTCATCAAGCCATCAAACACACAAGCAACACGCCTTACCTTATAACACGCATCCTTTCCATCCAATATCACAGTGTTCTCACTCACATTCAAATTAACATCCTTACTCCAACTCACTCTAACAGACACCTTTTCACCCTTCACAAGCCTTACATTCTCCATAGCAGTCACCTCAATACCAGTAAACACACTCCTCAAAACACTACCATCTTTCCCTACATACAACTTATACACCCCATTTTTACCAATCTTTCTCTCAATCTGATCACTCGCAGGATGCACAACCATACGATTCATTTTCATAAAATCATACCCCAAAATCACACCATACTCACTACTCACCTTATCAATCACAGAAAATTCACATTCATTCATCATCATACCATGCATTCGAACAGCTGACCTTATCATTCCAATCACAGGCACTCTCCTATTACCAATACCTACCAAACTACCCTTGCACTCAGACAGGAGGGCTTTCTCGCTAACCTTGTCATACACATCTTTATACACCAAGCTCGCCTTGCATCCAGAATCTATTAAAGCCAAACACTCAATTCCATTCAATTCCACCTTCACACTCAGACACTCATACTTCCTACCAAACAGCACTTTCACACTAGACAGACTTACCAACACATTACTCACACTCATGCACCCAGAGGATACTTCAGCAGGTACCCTCTTACCATTCAGTTTCCCGCTTCAGACTTTCCATTCACACCTTGCGCTCTCAGCCTAATCCAACACTTTTCACTCGAATGTCCTTCCATCGCACAATAGCTACATACATTCCTCTGGTCACGACACATCCTTGCATAATGACCAGCCTTTCCACAATTACCACATGCATATTTCATACTTTCCCCACCAGTTGCTCCACCATTCAACCTCGGACAATCTTTCTTCAAATGGCCTATTTCTTCACACTCGAAGCACTCTTTCACACTTTCCTGGCAATCCTTTATCATATGCCCTTTCTTACCACACCCAAAACATGCACCAGATGTCCACCTACATTCTGCCAACATATGACCTTTCCTTCCACACCGACGACATTCCACAATCTTTCTCCCACCATTCGATCTCTCGTTTGCTGGGACATACCTCGGTTTCTCTCTCATATATCTGTTCCCACGCTTGAAATTCATCTGCCCCCTTCCATTCGACCACCCTCCATTTGCCCATCCATTCTGCCGGCCCAGGAAGTTTGACATCACTCCAGCTGGTGCAGCCTTCAGGGCATCCCTGTAGCTGACAAACTGCTGGGGTGGATGAAAGCTCCTGGGCTTCTTACCTCCAACATTCACACTGTACCATCCATCCTCTTCTAGATCGCTTTCATCATCAAATCGTCCATCTTCTAACAGTTCCAACACATCCTCCCACATCAACCGTTTACCTGTAAGTCTCACTCTCTCCTTTCTCTTTCCACTCAGCCATTCACTCACCTTCCGCGGGATCGTGTCCAAAAACTTTCTCATGAGTGGTTTACATTCATTTACATCATCATCACCATACCTCGTTCTTGCCATACTCTCAAGCCTATGTGCATACATATTCACACTTTCACTCTTTCCCATTCGAGCCTTCTCAAATTCATTCACCCTCTTATACTTCACACTCTCTTTCATTCGTTTCACCTGCCCAATCAATCTCTTCTTCACTACATCGTACTTTGGCTCTCCCACACTCGTTATCACTCGCAAGAACTCCAACACTTTCCCATCCAAACAATCTCCCAGAACACTCACCCAGTGACCCTTGTTCTGCGGGTACTTGAGCTTGCAGTACCGCTCAAAATCCCCGAAGAACTCATCCATACTCTTTCCCCCATGCAATCTAAACTTATCAATCCTTGGCACTTCCCTAATCAAAATTCCTTTTCCACACATTCACTTCACTCTCCGAAGAGCTACTCTCGGTCTCACTCATTCCAATCATATTGTCACTCTCTCCCTCATCTGAGTATAGCGAATCCACACTCTTCCCTCTTGCCTTCCTATCCTTAACCTTAGAACCATGCTTACTTCCTCTCTTACTTTCCACTCTCTTCCATTCACCCCCTTTCCTACCACTCACAGTATCTTCTTTAGACTTAATCATACTGCCATCCATTCCATTTAGCGGAGTCCCTTCAGTAGGAGCAGGGGTCAGGGTTGTAGGTCCTGGGGATGATCCAGCCCCTGTCATCATGTTATACAGGTCCTGCATCCATCGGTCCGTCTGATCCTGTCGGTCTCCCATTTCCTTCTTCATCCTATCAGTCTTTTCATTCATCCCTTTTATTTTATTCTTCATTCCCTCCATCATTCCCCGCAACATTTCACACTCCTCTTCTTTCTTTCTCAACTCCAGTCTCAATCGCACTACTTCTTCATTCAACGTTTCCGCTACAGCCATTGTTCCCAAGTTAGTAAAAAGATAGGAGGAGGGAAAAATCAATCAAACTACTTGTCACACTAATTGAGTATGGACTGCAATCCAATCCAGTCACGCTCCCAGTTTCGAAGTCTCACGTCCCTATTCGGGCGCCAAATGTAGCGGGCCAAAAATATATCTCTAATCCCAATCGGTAATCGATCCAACCCGCTTCCTACACTGTCCGAACGTGAGAAATCGAGGGAGAATGAAACGGATTGTATGTACAGTCCTTTACTAACAAAAAAATACAATGATAGTTACAGTTATTTTTACAGCAATTTATATTTACAAGGGAAGTGTGCACACTTAAAAATGAGGCCAAATTCCCCAATCCAAATACGATACCAAAAGAGAATTTTATAACAGGCGAATACAACAAATTTACTTATATATCTACACAAAACATAAAAAAACACAACAACAACCGAACGAAAAGGGGCACGCGCTATCACTTGTGTGCTGGAGGTGGGTGGTAGTAGGCTAACTTAGAAGGAGGCAGGATTGTCAACGAAGGCGGGTATGGAGGTCCAGGTGGTTAGCGAGGTATGAAAGCCCTCCGTCTCAGGGCTGGGCGGAGCACTCGTCTAGAGAACCCTTCCTGCTGTCAGTCCACGCTTCCACTCTCTGTAGAAGAGATATATCCTCCTTTTATGACCCCTTTATTTATACATGGAAGGGAAACTAATAAGTGGGCATTACCCGAGTAAATTTATCGACTAGCTTACCTCTTTCCAGAATATGGCGCTTTGCTAAAAGAATATTATAAACAAAGTACAATTTTGATAAAAGATTATTTTAAGCAAAGTACAATCTGAGAAAGAGAAAACAATTAATACATGAAATCAAATACATATATATACAAAGAGAAAATATAAAAACCTCATTCCCACTTACACACACATTCTTACAGAGGGAGGGAGAGGGTACTGAGAAAAGGGGTGGGAGAATGGCCCTTTTACACACACTCACATTCGCTCCACCACAACTGAATGTCAGTAGCACACTGCTGGTCTCAATTGTGTGCGTCACAGAGTTAGGTAATAGCGGGGAGAGATTAGTGGGCGCGGGGCTGTACAAAGCTTCATATCTTTCTAATACGGCCTTGCGATCAGGTGGTAGTTGCTGAGAAAGTCAATTCCTAATAACGGCGATGTGGTATCCGAGACAACAAACGACCACCGAAAGGACCGGCGAAGACTAAGGATAACTATATCCGTGTGTACCTCGACGTGCACTTTTATTTCTCAGCCATTAGCCGTCGTAATGTTTACACTAGATTCGCTTAGTTCACCCGTTCGCACCAATTTAGCCGGTAGTATCGACACACTCGCCCCCGTATCAATTAGAAACTCGCACTTAAATTTATTCACTTTTGCAGCGACAGTGAAGACAGATGGCACACCAGCGGTCGCATTTGAAATGGCATGCCTTGCTAGCTTTTCGATGGGGCTGGCGAAGATAGCCTGGAGGATTGTTACATTTGAACGTGTTCCCCTCTCTTTGACTACCTGCGCCAGGGCTTGAAGAATTTCTTACTTTCACCGAAATACAAATGAGAACGGCATACGACGGGTCTTTGGTTCCCCCGAAGAGGTGGTAGTCCTATCGGTATACTATTGGCACAGTATTCATTAATACCGCGTGCAAAATTGGAACGGTTTCCATTAGGGTACGCACCTTTGGGCATTGATCGCGCACTTCCTGTATATTGCACATTATTTACATAATAACCTCTATCATTTAAATCGGAAATACACATATCGGAAAAGGAAGTGGCAGTATGTTTTGTAGTATCACTGCCCTTATTAACATTAAGACAATTTGCTCTATAAAATGGCATTAGTTCATCAGCACATTTTTCTAGCTGCTCAGGGTTAGGTCCTTTTGGGTAACGATTATGGGCGCGATGTTAGCTGGAAAGGATTGAATAAATTCGTGCCTCACAAGCTCTTCCCCAACTCCCACCTGTAGAGCAGTCCTCCTCAGTTATTCCAGGCTGGTTGAAGGTTGACCGGTGATTGTGGAGGAAGCAATAAACTTCTCGAAGAACTCCGGCTTGATCCTTTCGAATAACCCAGTTACTTCGGTTCTTAGGAGCTGGTACTTTTGGGTAGACAAAACAGCAGCCAGGAGGTAATGCAGCCAGGACATGGAAGAATTTCGTTTCCTCATTACTTATTCTTGATATGTGAAACTGGGCTTCTACAATCTTAAACCAACCTGAAACTGCTGCTTCATTAAAGATAGTCGGCTTAATAGGGATGGCGTTCACGATCTCCTTCTCTCCTTGTCCTGCTTGTTAATGGTCTGATAGGTCCATATTTCTTTTTATGTTACCCTTACTGTCCGGTTGAAGGGTTCACCAGTTATAGCCGTTAAGGGGTTTAGAAGTAGTCACCAGTTAAGGGGGATGAGGAATTACCAGTTTATATTGGATTATTTTTTCTGGTTCAGGGTTACCCGAAAAGGGAGCGTCGGACGAAAAGCGTTGAGGTCTCCCTGTCGAGTTTGCTCTGACTCTCAAAGTTCTTGAGAAAAATCCGTATATAGGCTGGGTTCACTAGGTAACTAGGTATACCGGGTTAAGGAAGGACTCGAAAGGAAGGACTCATGGCTTAGGTCTACCTTAATTGGGGCAAGCGATATAGCTGGGGATTCACGCAGTTTTGTTGTAACCTTCCCTAATGCTTGGATAATTGGGATTATGACGGCAGGGCTTAGGGACGAGAGACGGACTCGCGACGCAAATCAGAGTGAGAGGATTGACAAATAAAAATTCTGATTCTCTGTCTTCTAATGACTGAATATTTCACCCCTCCATTTTATATACCCTCTTCGTGACTTCATGTTTCCTAATCTGGACACTGGGTGGAGACTCTGGTGTAAGAAGTGTGTTCGTGTGTGTTTTTTGTTAAGCCTGTTGGGGCGAGTTAATAGGGTATAAGCGTTTTCATTACTGTGACGTGTGTATTGTATTTTATCACTGGATTTTGGTTTATCAAAGTGGCATCCATTGCCAAGAATACAACTGTTGATTTGGCCGTTTCTCAATTTTTCGTTAGTAAATAATGGCCGCTACTATTGTGTTTTTTCTGCTACACTTGCTCCCAAGCTTGTTTTAACATCTGACCTTCTATCGTGGTTATGGAAACCACTTTTTGCTTCGCTTTACAGTGTATGTGTGTGTACATATACATATGTTTTCTGTCGTGTGAACGGCTCGAATTCATTCTTCTCGCCTCGAGAAAATACATAAATTTTTGTTTACTCTCACGTTTTCTTAACACATGTACACTTGTACTATAAGTGTTTCGCCCAATTCTGCATGGGTTTATTATTACTACATGGTATATTGTTTCTTTGATTAATATTTATGCCCACTTCCAGGATTTCATAGGTGCAACAGGGTGCTCATTTGTCAAGTTCCTTGCTGGGCCTACTTTACCTTGCAATTCGAGATCGCTACAATACTTTTATTTGAAGAACAGTTTTGTTATTACTAGAGTCAATTGATCTGCGTAACAATGAATGTGATGATCGTGTGGATAAAATTTCTTCATTTGTAATGTACAGCAAGGATTCCCAACCTTTTTTGTTTGTGGACCTCCTGAGTTCTAAATTTACGTATGTGGTCCCCATATACGCATATGTAATATTCCTAGAATAAATATTTATCTCTAGCTTAGTAAAAACTAATAACTAAACCATGCCAATGTAATTTAAAAAAATGCAAATTATAAATTTATGTCTAAGGCTATTAATAAGATCCCATTAAATAGGCCCTACTAATGAGATTCTTGTGGCTGATGTTTTGTTATTAGCATTTTAAAACCTGTATCTAATTTTGTAAGAGTAAGATGAAGATCACCTTTTTTTTACTATATAAAGTCAATTGCGATTTTTTGTTAATAATTGTGTTACACGACAAAAGCCAGATTCCACAAAATAAGATGATGCGAAAAGCGGATATTTATATGCAATGTCACATTTCTTCCATAGATAATGCTTCCTTTTTAGTAGACTTTGGACTGTCTCGTCAGACTGCAATTCAAGAAGTTCCTCTTGTAAATCAATGTCAACATCAGCAGCATTTATCTCATATGGACTCATCACCAAATCTGGGATGTTTAGTTCTAGTAAATACTTGAACCGAACTTGCATGTCTTCATTTTTTTTAAATCATACCAATATATAACACAATTATCATCTTTTAAATCACCTCTAAAAAAAGCAAGGTTTGGAAACTGGTCAATGATACAATACTTGCCAAAGGACGACGAAACGACGAAGACAATTGGCTTTAGACAACCATCACACCTCTATATGAGGTAAAGGACGTTCAAAGAGATGATCTTGAAGAGCCTTAGCCTCAATGAGGTTTAGAGCTTCTATTACAAGCGATAAGGCTTCCTGAAGACGACCACTCAATCTCTCCGCCACCAGATGTTGGCGGTGAATCGCGCGATGTAAGCAAAATACTTTTGACAATGCATTCGTTAAATAAGTGATAAGCCCTCTGCACCTACCAACCATGAAAGGAGTGCTATCAGTAGCACAAACCATTAAATTTATGAGTGAAATATTTTTTACTCTAAAATAAGACTACTTCCTTACATAGTTTCATCTTTAGTATTTGTTATGATGAATCTTGCAAAAAGCATTTCCTCTCTAGGTTGATTATCATCAATATATTTTACATATGCCAATAAAAGTGCCTCATTGCCCATCAAAGTTAATCCATCGAGTTGCATTACAAACTCTTTCACTCGTAATTAAGCAATAAGTGATCTTTCACATCTTCAGAGATTCCATCTATGAGTCTGGATTTTGTGTTATTGCTCAAAGTAAGGATATCGGTAAACCTCACTCATGAACAAAAACCCTTAAAGGAAGCAGGAAACACCGAGTCCTGTACGCTATAGTTTATTAAAAATGTTTGAATACATGAAAGGGCTCAGAACTCTGTGTTTCCTGATTCCTAGGAGTTTTTTTTGCTGCATCTTTCATCACAGTGTTTCAAGCGACCTAGTGTATATTTATCTATCTATCTATTCATAAATTATTAACCGTTTTCCACAAGGTAGAGTTAGCACATTAGCACAGATCGTCTCTCTTATCCTAGCATGTATGTATAGTATGTATGTATAATGATGGTGAATAAAAAGTGAAGTCGAGAAATAAAGTGAAATGAATTAAATAAAAGAAAGAACGAAATGCAAAAGGAATGTGTGAAATGTCTAAACTTTGCTAACCTAAGATTATATCAGCAGCAAATTTTGAGCTCCAAGTTAGTGCCAACCAGGCTTCAAGTTAGTGCCAACCAGGCTCCAAATGCGCGTACGTCAACGGGTTAATCACATGATCATTTACGTATTAAAACTCCTAATGAGTCTTACCACTACTGGTCTTTTAATTTACATGACCATTTTAATGATATCATTTAATATGATTTTTCCTGTGTTATAATATTTTTGGCAGTGTAGGTATGTATGAAATATACGAGAAATAAGTCATTTAATTTTAAATTTGAATAGGATGTCCTCTATTTTTATTTGGTTAATATGGCATCCCTAGGTAAGGAATTGTATTTTTTCCTATCATTTTTGCCTCCTGTACTTTACCACCTATCTTTTTGTAAATTCTGTTATGGAGCTCTATTTATCATCAATGTTTTAAACATAATAAAAGTATGGCAGTACAATGTAGCTTTGTGCGACACCATGACCCAAGCATTGCCCTCATGATATCACACTAAATGTTTTTCTTTTAACAAATGTCTGATCCACTCTTCCAGTCACTTTCTAGGATTATATAAAAAGTTTGGGGAGGAAACATTTGATGGAACAATGAGAGAATATTCTCAAGACAATGTTTTCAAAAAACCTTTTGACAGTCGCCTTTTAGAGAATGGTGGCTCATGTGTTTAACTGTTTGTTGTTCCAATAATAAACGTTGTGTTGATTGTTTATAATTGTCTGGCTGGGATTAATTTTCTTTAATTGTAGTGGGTAATGTTCATTTCAGTAGGTTAATTAGTAGAGTCAATTATAAGTTTTGCCACAATTTCTTTCAGCTCTAAAGTGAGAGGGTAAACCATTTCTCCGGTTGAGGATTAATCATTTTTACCTTTTTCTCCCAATATTTATTGAAATTTAAAAGGAACACCACAAGTATGGCAGAGAAATCATCTCCTGAGTTATGCTATTTGATTACGGTGCTAATTTCCGACTAGGGGAATAAAATACTAATAAATTAGTTTTATTCGATACTAGTTTTAGAAATTGCTTAGACTTCCATCTTTACTTCAAATAAAACCTTACAGTATACTACAAGATTTAATCCTATCGACGCCTCTTGTTAATATGAGTTGTCAAGTACGAATAAATCCTTTCTCCGAGTAATATGCCTAAGGAGAAGACAATACCAGAGGCAAAGAGTTGGAGGACGAAGTAGATGCTGGAAACTGGGATACTCTTCGTTGGGGTCTTGACGTCCAAACAGGCGATCTCCAAGTTCTTTTCCTGTTCGAGTTTCATCGCCAGCAACCTTCTTGAAAGCAGACCTTTTTCCATGTAATTCTTGATAACGAAATCTAGTTAATTGTTATCAGAACTAATTTAAATTTGGGGATTTGACTATTAATTCAGGTACAGAAAATTCTTATTTTAAAAACAGAACCACCTTTGAATAGTAAGAAAACTTCAATGTACGCAGTGATGATATGCATTTGGTATAGCAATCAGTACCTACCTTCATACTGCATCGGGCACGCTTGGGGAACGCTCTTTATCCAGACCAATCTAACAGCCCTAAAAAGAACTGTATCAATTATGGTTATTAGATTCGGTCTATTAGATATAGTCACTTGCTTGGTGTGGGCGAAGAGCGTAATGCAGTCGTGCCAGATTCAGTGTGAAGGTGCTAATCATGGCTATGTTAACCCAAGAACCGCTTGAAGGTGCAAATCATGGATAAGTTAACCCCAGAACCGCTTGAAGGTGCTAATCATAAGTATGTTAACCCTAGAACCGCTTGAAGGTGCGAATCATGGGTATGTTAACCCCAGAACCGCTTGAAGGTGCTAATCATGTGTATGTTAACCGCAGAACCGCTTGAAGGTGCTAATCATGGGTATGTTAACCCCAGAACCGCCTAAAAGCGCGAATCATGGGTATGCTAACCCCAGAACCGCTTGAAGGTGCTAATCATGGCTATGTTACCCCCAGAACCGCTTGAAGGTGCTAATCATGGGTATGTTAACCCCAGAACCGCTTGAAGGTACTAATTATAGCTATGTTAGCCCCAGAACCGCTTGAAGGTGCTAATCATGGCTATGTTAACCCCAGAAACGCTTGAAGGGGCTAATCATGGGTATGTTAACCCCAGAACCGCTTGAAGGCGCTAATCATGGGTATGTTAACCCCAGAACCGAATGAATTCGATGCCATTTTAATGTTTGTTGTTAGTCGCATGTACGCGACTCTATAAGTTACAATGTCGATCTGTCGGTCGGAGTTTATTGGCAATAACATTGTACTCGTATATATATATATATATATATATATATATATATATATATATATATATATATATATATATATATATATATATATATATATATATATATATATATATATATATATATATATATATTGTAATTGTTCTGTTCCTTGGGAATCTGATAGCTGATTCGTAGCAGGAATATAAAGATCCAGGAAATGGCTCTCAACATTTATTGGTCGGACGTTTTGGACCTCAACTGTGGGCCCATCATCAGCGACTAACAAGTGAAGGGAAAAAATGTTACTAAAAGTAAAAAAAAGACATTAAATTATGGTTTAAATTAAAAGGCGGGACAAGGGAAAGAAAATGAATAAAATAGGCAGCAAATATTGAGTGCTATGTAAAAACAAAAATAACATTAGCTAAAAATTACTTAGCAAGATCCAGCGTAATTTTGCAAAAAACGATGAAGACGAATTTTTTTGAATACAAACTAAATTGAGTATCAAAAAATTCAAAAAACAAACGGAATGGATTCAAGAATAAAATAACCCATCATATTATATTATTGTTGATTTGCTCCCTTCTAGCCATGTCACTATGGCTATGGCGCCATTGACCTTCAGTCGGTAGATTGGGTATGCGCTCAATGAGATCAGGCAGTCGTCGCAACGGAATCCTTCCTTGTAAGAAAGGACTGCCTGGTAGTTTTGTATACGGTGCAATCTGACGTTGAATGATGATTCCTCCAGGGGGTTTGATCGTAGTAGATGGGCATGGGACCCTAAGTGGTCACAGCAACTCAACGTAATGCTTCGTGCGGCCCTGAGTGGCGACAGTACTTGAAATGTTTGCTTGCCCGACTTTGATGAAAATCAGGTACGACGCAGTAGCGGAGAGCAAAACGAGCTGTAGGGTTTTTAGCTTTATTCAAAATACAAGATTTGCTCAGGCCCTCTCCTGATCTATAGTTTACAAGGGTTTTATATAAGGTTCATATGAGAGGAGGTAGGATACTACTTAGAAGGAGCTAATGACTAATTTATTGAAAGTCTCCCAATCTTATATTAAGCAGGATGAGTTTTCACAGTTTTTTTTACTGGGTCTACCAATACTAACCTAAAAGGACAGGTAACTTTCCAACACTGCTTGTTTATTTGTTACTTTTACGACCAGTGGGCGGGCATACACAATTCCTAACGTATCTTTAAACTGGGTGGCACCGGAAACGTAAGACGTAAGGGAAGAAAAGGATTTTGATCGTATAAGAGATTCTTAAGTATTTTTTTAGCAGTGTTTTGGGTTTGCTGCTCACGTGCCACGATTTCTGCTGTAATATCATTGAGAGTCTAAAAAATAAATTACAGAATTTGGTCAACATATGAGAGAATTGGACACAAAGAACAGCTGAGCTTTGGAAAAAAACGTAAACTTTGTAAACTGCAAAGCGTTTAATTTGTATTTATTTGTCTATCTATTATCTATCGATCTATCTGTATATCTAATTATATGCAAATGCATGTTTCCTAAGTATGAAAGTGAGAGGCAGGCTTCGCGTTACATCTAACTATGCTATAGTTACTTTGTCGTTAAGGTGCTTATCATTATAAACAAAAAACAAAAACGTAGATACGAGGGGTGGTCAATAAGTTTTGCGAATCGATAGGGCAAAACAGAGGAAGGGGGATGGCTGTTTGTGGCGGTGTTAGGACAAGTTATGAAAAGTCAGGACCTGCAGCCGCACACTCCTGCCTCGCCTATTTAAGAAGCAGTAGCTGATCGCAGATTGTCAGTCACAAATTTTTCAACAATGGAGAAGGTTGAGCACCGCGCAATGATCAAATTTTTGACCAAGGAAGGCAAGAATGCAAAAGAGATCCATGAACGCATGGTTGCAGTGTACACCGACACCGCCCCTTCCTATGCAACCATTGCTTTCTGGAATAGGGAGTTCCGCCATGGTCGTGAGTCCCTTGAAGATGACGCCTGTCAGACGTGACCAACGAGGACAATGTGGCCCGTGTGCAGAGGATGATCCTCGAAAATCGACGGGTGAAGATCGAAGAAATCGAGCGAGAACTTGGAGTATCCCATGGAAGTGTTATCAACATCATGCACGACAATTTGGCCATGACCAAGGTCTCTGCCCGTTCGGTCCCTAGAAACCTCACGCTCCATGATCGACTTCAACGTCGTCAAAGTCCACAAGGCCAGAGTTTTACAAGCTGCCCTGAACGAGTGTGGATTCGAGGAACTCAACCATCCCCCCTACAGTCCAGATATGGCCCCTAGCGACTACTTTTTATTCCGCCAGCTCAAGGCTGCACTGCGTGGACGCAGTGCAGGATTGGATTAAACAGCAGTCGGGAGATTTCTGATTGTCGGGAATTTGAAGCCTCAGGGACAAGTGGTACAAGTGCATTGAACTCGAGGGTAATTATATTGAAAAATAATAAAACACTTTTCCTCATATCTCGTTTCCTTATACCTGAAGTGCAAAACTTATTGACCGCCCCTCGTATGAACAAATTACAAAGAGGGACTGACGTGTATCGTTGGAGTTGTGATAGCAACTGACTAAGGCTAGAAAGGTAATAATGAAGATTGTCCAGTTGACGGGTTAATGTATTGGTTGGTTATAGGATGAGTAATTTAATTAAAGAGGTGTAATTATTTAAATTAGGGTTTATTTTACTGATGAACAGCGACTCAAGATTTTCACCTCCAAGGATGTTGAGGCTGAAGACAAGATGGTAAACGATTTTAGATCAAGATGATGTTGGTGATTATCAGAGTGTTGCCTAATGGATGGGGCTTCTGGTTTATAAATCGGATTGCCAGTCATGTGACACAAACTCAAGTGCTTAGCGATCCTCCATTTTATTTGTAAGCAAGTTTGGCCCACATAGCGACAGTGGCAGGTCATGCATGTATAATTTTAAACTACACAGGATCGCAAATCCATAGGAATTAACTCCTTATAGCGAAAACAGGAATACAAAGAAACGGGGTTCAAATTAATTAAAAAAAAATGGCATTGTGGGAAGTGGTCTGTGAGGGTAGAAATAAGTTTAGTGAAATAAAATGTTAAATGTTTGAGATAGGGCAACCTTAGGAAAACCTTCTGCTTTGATACAGTAAATAGAATGGTTCGTGGGTAATATGTTTTAAAAAATCGACTTATATCTTTGTGACTTAATTTCAAGCTTCCTCCTTTCAAATTGGACTTTTACCGTTATTTCCTAGCCTTTGAAAAACTTTGCCACCAATTCAATACTCTTCCATCACTTAAATCCACTCCCACTTTTGTTAATGAGATCAAAGCCTTAGCTAAAATGATTTGCTACAAGTGTGATAGTTTCAAAGTTTCCAAATCCTGTTTGCAATTTTAAGCTTTTTAGTTTCATGTCCACTTTACGCAAGATTAATCTATCATACTTTGTAAACCTAATAAGGTAAAGGTGTAGTCATCTTAAATCTTGCTGATTGTATGCGTAAATATTTTACCAACCATTCTATCAGATTTGTCAACATTCTCCAAACTGAATACAGAGCTCCTTAAGTATATTCAGAAAGTATATATAAGGGATCCGTCTAATGTACCTAAAAAGGTACATTAGACGGATTCCTTGACTTTGTCAACCAGATCGAGGACAGGGGTTGTCCCTCTGGACCTGAAGCAGTGTCAGTTGTCTATTTTTTCGATACATTAACCGTATCTATATACTAGTATATATATATATATATATATATATATATATATATATATATATATATATATATATATATAATATTATAGTAATTATAGGCATTTCATAGACCAGTAGCTGAAAAATTTATGAGGAAAGAAATGTGTATTTGAAAAAATACGCGTCTAAACCTAGAGAAGGATAACTTATAATTTTCAGTTTATATGTACATAAAAATTCGTAACGTATACATGGCAACACTGTCTCTTGTATATTAAGGCTTACTACTGATTTTATTACCCTTTATCAGAATGGCGAGGCAAACTAAGGTCGAGACTTCTTCAGAAAGTAAGTTGTCCAGTGGAAAAGTAAAGGAATGACACCACCTGAAATTTCGAAGCATTGTAATCACTCTAAAGAGTGATTTCACTGCTGAGAAAGCACCATCAAGATATCGAGTCCAGTCAAACGACGAGAAAAAACGGGTCTCTCTCGAAATATTAATTCCAGGAAAGATCACACGATGTAATGGGTGTTGATGAGGGACCTATTTAAGACAGCAGCTAGTATTTTACGTCGAGTTGCAGAGAACTTAAACCTAAATGTGAATCGCTAGAATGTTTCACGTCGCTTGAGAGGAAGAGACGCATAGTAGACTCCTCTATATGAAACCACTCGTAAGTTAAAAACAAATAAAGAGGCCCGGTTCCCTTTGCTACTGCGCTTCTCTTGTGGATGGAATGATGGAGAGCGGAAAAGTATTTTTCATCGACGAAAGCAAATTTGTTTGGATCTTCGAAAAGCAATATAAGGCGTCGTATAGGTGAAAGATTGAATCCAACATGCCCGAAAAAGGCGTTTAAATTTGGGGATGGTAGCGTTATGGTATGAGGCATGTTTTCAACCGTTGTGGCCTGTCTGCTCGTTCGTCTACGCGCCCAAGCGAATGCGACGGTATAAAGGAGTATACTTCAGGAAATGCGATCTCATTCTCTCCAAACATGAGTATGTAGGCTTAACCTCATGAAGGACAATTAATGTTCCATGCCACACACCAGAAATGGTGAAGCAGTTGTTGGATGCTGAAAAAAATGATTATGTGGCCTATGCAAATATTTGTTTTAAACCCTATATAATACCTATTTAAGATACTCAGTGACAAGGTTATGGCGATAATTAGTGAAGTTCTGCGGCTGAAGTTGTGCACGAGTCATTCAGAACAAGGGTCCGCATAGTTCTTAATAAAATTTTGTTTAATTTTCTGTATGGTAATTATATAGTTTTCTAGGGATCAAGTAAAGATAGTCCCTCCTAAGACAAAAAGGAGAGATTAACTTTACTTGGTTAATTGGGAGAGGGATAACCTTTACTTGGTAAAATAGCAGGTATACGAGGTTATGACATCGTCATTTTAAAGCTACTGGAATAAGCATAGACTAAGAATTAAACGTATGCTAGAATGTAAGAGAGAAATGCTAATCTCTTATCTATAGGAATTTATGTGGCTTGAAAGACATAAATACAATGTTTTCAATGATTTTTGCGATACGATTGCCAGCCAATACCGTTTTAATTAAGTTATTAAAATTTAATTTCTAGAGTTCTGCAAAGTTTACAATTTTTAATTATTTTAAAATAAACTTTCTAACAAATATGTTCCTAAATGAATTAGTTAACAGTTATTTTTTTTATTTTATCCTTGGGAGGGATTATTTTTACTAGTGTAACTTTGGGAGGAATGATCTTTACTTGGTAAAATGGGAGGGACTCTCTTTAATTGATCCTTTTGGGGGTATAGCTGCATTTATACTTATTTTTCTCGTAACTTATTTTTAGCCCTATGAAATTAAACTTGAACACTATTAGAGGCAAATTTCAAAGAATATTCTGTAAAGTTTTCATAGAAATTAAACTATTAATTACATTAAAAAGTAGATATTGATATGATACTTTCTAATTATTGACAGCCAATTATTTTAATTTTCCTAATATCGAGAGCCACCTTTTTTATCAAAGGATTTTGGAGAGGACAACGTATTCGAGGGACTTCTGGAAATATTGAAAATGTTCTGACCTCCAGAATCTCAACTTTAATTGAATGTTTTGCGTTAGGTGGACTGAAATATTTTCTTCGGTAGTTTTTTTTTAGTTTTGTAGTTTATTAACGTAACCTATCCAACCTAATTTGACTAAAGAAGTCAAGCCTAACCTAATGCCATGCTATTACCTGAACTTAGACAAACTGCGTGCGCTTCCAGTCCTAAAGCTGGCCTAGGGAGCTTAGGAATCCTTCTGGACCTTTCTCTCGTACTTTTATTAACCCTTTTAATAAGAAACTCTGTGGTCTTTCAATGACACCACCACCGCCTCCTTTCGGAACATTTTGATTACGACCTGACCAATTCAAGCACCTGGAGGTTGTTCGTAGTGACCTCAGCTTCTTCATAGCCAGTCACCCTACCGGATCCTGAACACCAAACCCTCTATCGCGTTCATGTGTTGATTTGATCTGGGGTTCACATGGGGTATTGACAGAAGTGTATACTTGGCGCCTTAGTGATATAGACCAAATTCGCGCGTAAGATCAGTGAAGGTTTCATGTTTTAGCCATGGAATGCTTTAATGTTTATTTAAATCCCCCAAATCACCCTTAAACAAGGACAAAAGAACCGAAAGCTCTTATGAAAAGCCACCGCGGACAAACAATCTAAGACACTTCCTTGGTCCGGATTGCTGGTTACGCTCTAGTAACACTTAGAACTGATAATTATTAAAACAATCCATATTGCACCATTGATTTTCGAGACCTTCTCCAGACAATGCTGGCGTAAGTCCACCCAGAGTTATACATCAACCATAGTAGAGCTGAAGTAGTTGTGAATGCAACAATTTAAAATTCTACTCGTACTTACATCATTAGAACATAACATCTACAATTGAAGGTAAAAAAAAATAAGAATAACACTCAAGTAGGCGCAGTGCTATCTGAAAATTAATGCTAGGACCTCACAATACGGAATTCTTTATTTGTATATATAATAAAATAAAATTTGAAGACAACCGCTACCTGATTGAATTGGTCGTTTTTTGTAAATAACTGATTAAGGACGGCCCCCCCTCAAAATCGTAAAGATAATAATCAAACATCAAATGATACGATTCACAGGAACGAACATCTACATTTAAGATGGTTTACAAACTCCCATATAATGTCTGAAATATAAGCACTCTGTTAAATATTACAAAACGTACCCCAAACTTATCTTCAGATCCTCTGAAGAAGGTAGCAACCTTAAAAAGCTATAAATGTGTTAAAACTCATTACGACTTCAAATGGATCTGAGGATTTTATAAATAGAGGCAGAGGGTCTGAGTTTGAATGCTTTGTTTCCACAACCCCAAACGTCAGGCAGTACAGGAAATGACAGAAGCAGGGGAAAAAATGGAAGCGTCAACATAGTCAATGCTACCAGAAACACTCCATTTTTAACTACATAAATCTAACCTATTAACATTGAAAGATTCTACCGCCATTAAAACAAACATACATAAACGAGAGAAATATCAAACCCAGTCTACCAAAACCGCAGAACTCCAACAACCTAAACCCATTCTGCAGAAAAAGAAGTTGTCATTTTTTACCTACATCTTCGCCTTTTTGTTTACTGAAAAACTTAAACGCACTAATCAGAAGATAACTTTCCATGACTTTTTCCCAAATCCTCGCCATCTAAATCCGTAAAAGAAGCTACATAAAGTAAGAAGTAAGATTACCTCGAGACATTCTCTTTGGAGATTGAAAACCTTCTTTCATTGAACAAAATCACTATACCACCACTAAAGAACAAGACAACCTTTAGCCGAGCCATCAAGAGCACAACTGATTTTTTCAGCAACAGAACACTTGAATTACGTAGCTTTTTAACTTCTCTTACAAAACGCCGTCCACGACCAAAAATAATCTCCCCGAAAATTGCAAATAGCCAAAGAATTGGCAGAGCTGATGACATCAACCAATTATAAGAGTTGAACTAAATTAGTAAATATACAACGTCCGAAAGAAACGAGTAATAGTTCTATACCATAAAAGAACCCAACCCCTATATCCGAAAAGGTACCCGAAGAATTAAACGTAGGTACCGTGAAGATTAAAACCCCTAGACGAATTCCAATCTGCAGTAACTCAACTA
This sequence comes from Ceratothoa steindachneri, assembly GCA_963969495.1. Classification (NCBI taxonomy): domain Eukaryota; kingdom Metazoa; phylum Arthropoda; class Malacostraca; order Isopoda; family Cymothoidae; genus Ceratothoa; species Ceratothoa steindachneri. The sequence goes on from OZ018336.1 coordinate 28,828,664, forward strand.
AATACGTAGCAACCGGCCAATTAGAATAGCTTTTAAACACAAGACTACCATCACTAAATTCCTAAAATGGAAGATTCGTGTCCGAAGGGACAACTATATGAGCCTACAAGACCTCGCTCTAAATTAAGGACCAGCATGCATATCACCGAGACAATGCAAGCCAACCAAAAACAGGTTCCACGATAAAAATAAAATTACCATATTCGATACGAAGATTCCGTCGAAGTAAAGTCAGTTTTAAACTAAAATCATTCCTTTTATACTCCAGCAATTTAATACAACACTCACTGGCTTTGTGATGAAAGGTCAAGGCAAAGAGCTCCTCACTATCTGTTCGATTTCTCTCTCTCCAAACCTCCACTTCTAACTTTAAACAAATCCTCACACAACCTTTCTAGTTATCCCTGTTCGTGGAAGATTTCACTGCACAAATATTTTTGGCATGGTACGAAAATTAACAACCAAAATAATGCAATATTATGTTCCACCGAATGTCCCCATCTGGAAGTTGTCAATAATATATAAAACCCATTTCCATCGACAAATTCTCTCATATACATCTCTGGTTTTTCTTGCCAATTTCTCTCGCAGAAGTGTTCGGGCACGTAACTTTTGAGCTCTTTGGAACTGACCACTACCCAACAGCACAGCGAAGCTGGATCTAGAGTAAAGCAAACTGGCACGCTTTTAAATCGGACAATAGTAACATCCCTAACATCCTCAAAATACTTACTAACCAAGCAGGCATCACATCTAACAATTCATACATACTCTGCAGACACTTGTCTTGTGCCATATTCCTCAATCTAGCGCACCAAGCCACCCGAATTTCACTCTATGGGGGAACAAAAAATAATGAATGGTCCAAACAGAGCGTGAAGAGCCGAGTCCAGGAATGCGTACGAATTTACCATAAATTTTGAAATATGACTTTAAAATTTTTAATCAGTTCCAAAACATTTCAGGTAGTGCAAGCCATATACACTTCCTGTAGCAGAATGAGGTCAAAGGGTGACCACGTGCCCTTCTGTACCCACGTGGATCCTGAGATCACCGCATGGAGGATGTAAAAGCATGGCTGATCCCGGGTAAGGATGCAGCCTACGCCGTTATCACACGCCCCAGGTGTATTTGCCTAGGGGCCGATTTCATCGTCTCCCACGGCCACCTCTCCGCAAACATTCTGGCCTTCTGCCTGAAGATTAAGGTCCGTTGGACATTCCAAACCAACGTTATCACAATTCCCACTTCCCCAGAAGGAGTCGCCGACTTTTCCCCAAAATCGCACGCGTCTTGAGGGCCGTCACGACCACCTCACCATGCGCCTATATAACCCTTCGACTCAGTTTAGTAAGCAACACTTATAAACTTCCGACCTACTCCAACGAACGAGCTGAAAGATGCTCGCCTCCCCCTCGCGGTAATTTTGATTCGAGTCGAAGGATAAATCGATCCGTGAACTCTCCCATAGTCAATTGGCAAGTATCCTCATCCGTGATCTCTGCCATAGTCAATCGGCAAGTATCCCCATCCGTGAACTTTGCCATAGTCAATCGGCAAGTATCGACACCAGTGAACTCTGCCATAGTCAATCGGCAAGTACCTGACGAGGATTCCCAACTCCGAAGGATCTACGAGTGCTCCCTCATCGGAAACAAGAGGTAACTTAACTTTTTCCGTTGAATTCAATTATACCCCAACTGGCCCCTTTTTCTGCGATGAGCACGTAAGAAATTGTAACCGTTGCCACCTGCAGATTTATCTCAAATCTGGCTAACGCCATTGTTCCATTATTTGTGTGAACGCCTCAGTTTAAAATACTCCTTTACATCACTAAACTGAATCTGACCTCTTTAATCTCTTAATTCACTCACCTGTATCTCGTGTGGACAGTTAACCCCGTCTCTGCGACCATTCCTTTTAAACCCTATATTTGTGTAAATATAAATATCATTTTGTTGTTATTAAAGATATATTTTCGTCATTGTCTTTATTTTTGCAACCCCAAAGCGTACCAGCTACCTGTTAAACTTTGGCAAACTTGCACTCTGAAATATTTGTTTTAAAAAGGACCCCGCAAAGTTAATAATGAACCATCCCCACTGGACTCATAACAATTTCCCCATTTACGAATTTACCAACAGTCTTCAACCAACTTCGGCCCAATGCCCCAAAGTACCTATATATATATATATATATATATATATATATATATACATTACTCTATTATAAAATCTGGTGATCAGGTGTGTCAGGGTCTTTAAAATGTCTTTGGAGAGATTTTTTAAAGGCAACCCTTTAACTTATTGTAATTTTCAAAGCTGAGTACCATTTGAGTTGCAAAGACAAAACAAAACAGGAAACGACCCTGCCATATTTATTGATCGCTTATTGTTTGTATGTGTGTTTGGACCGACAACCTTTAATAGGAAAGTTTTGTTAGGCGACAGAATTTCTCCCATGGTTACTTTAATTCCCCACGGATTAGTAGATTCTTATCCCTTCTGATCTCACGAAGACCATTATTTTATTTATTTTTATTTGTTTAATCGTATTATATTAGTATAGTATTTGGATAGCAAAGCTTACGCGTTTAAACAAGTATATTCCTTCGTGTGTTACTAATTTGATCAAGTCTCAACCGTCCCGTGCTGACAGCCCATTAAAACCCTTTCCTTCGAACAACGTACTCCCCGTATTACTAACAAAATGTCGTCGTTTGAGAGATTTAAACTCCAAGGAGAATCCCTAGGTTTAAGTGCCAAAGACCTTGTCACTTATATACAGGAAGAAGAAAGAAAAGAGAGAGCTGAACAAAAAGAAATTAGAGAATTAGCTGTACAAAAGGAAATTAGAGAGAGAGCGAAGAACGCGAGAGAATTCGCCGATGTGAAGTCGAATTAAACCGTGATCGGCTCGAAACCCTTTCAATAAATTCCCGTGTAGGAGCCTTTCAATCCGCTTCCGTTAAACTCCCCACGTTCAAAGAAGGAGAGGACTTCGGATCTTTTCTCACTCACTTGAAGAAAATCTTTGAATTTAATCATTGTTGTGACATCGAGACGGACGGTGTCGCTAAGCTTCTTTCTCTCCTTAGCTCGCAGCTCCGAGGCCTATGCATATCGCTTCCCTCGGAAGCTACGGTGGATTACTCCACCATCAAATCCGAACTTCTCGCGGCGTACAATATGATGCCTGACTTCTACCGCACAAAATTTGGCCACGACCGCATCCAACCAAATATGACCTTCCGTCATTTTGGATATACTCTTTCTTGTACTTTTAATTTTTGGTTAGAGGCATCAAAAGTCCCCCATGATTATGAGTCCCTGGTAGATTTTGTTCTAAGGGATCAGTTGCTGGCGTCGCTAACGCCAGAGATCCGCTCTTTTGTAAAGGATCATCAAAGCAACGCCTTCTAAAAGTACATAGAAGAAGCAGATATCTATGCGACGAGTCACAACTTATACCCGATGGAAAATAAAAAGCCTCCCTCTTCATCACCCAAGAATAAATTTAATAACTCGCGGTTCCCTCCTAAGAACTTCCTAGAATTCGCCTAGGTTACGGGCCCCTTTAAGCCCAGAAGTTTCCCTCCATCGGAACCCCGGGATGTAAAGCCCCTCATATCTAATCCCCCGGTGTCAACTTTCCACGTAGGCCAATCATATGTTTTGCGTGCGGTGTCGAAGGCCACACGCGCCCAAATTGCTCCCTTAAATTCCCAACTCCGTGATAATCCCATTCACCAAATCCACCAGGTGAATCCTGCTCCCGCTTCCACTCCATCGCGACCAGAAACCCCAGATCCAATCTCGTCTCCCAGTGCCCCATGGCACCATGTAAATTTCCTCTTCGACAAGAATTCTCCAAGAAGTCTTAACTTTGAAAACGGAAGCGTTAATGGGTGCCGAGTCTCCACCCTCGTCCGCGATACCGGCTCTACTTGTATCATGGTATCGAATGACCTTCTTCTCCCGGTGGCTCCCCACCACAAAAAGTTTGCGGTAGTCCGTGACTACTTGGGACGCGCAAACCGCTTCCCCATTGTAAACTGTTACCTGGAGTGTCAGTAGTTTTCGGAATAGGCGGAATTCGTATCAGCCCCTATCCAATTATGTCCCGTTTTGGTAGGACAGTGCCCCTAAGTTTCATCTAACCGTGTGGCATAGCCCGTTATCACGAGAGCCCAGGCAGAGAAGGAATCCCAGGCGCCCGCTGCCCTTGAAACTCCCTTAGCTTCGGATTTCAGCGGCGTTATGAGCGAAGAATTCGCTCAAAGACAGAAGGAGTGCTCATATCTCATTCCCTTGTGGGAAATATCTCGGAGCCTCGAGCAGGATTCGTGAAAGAAGGCTTGCTATATAGCGCTTGCTCGGATTGGCGCCAACTCCGAGGCTCACGCCCTCTGTGTTCCCCGTTCGCATGTCCCCCTTGTCCTAAAAATTTCCCACTATAGTGTGTTTTCTGGCCACTTCAGCCACGATAAAATTAGTCAGAGGATTTTATGGCATTTCTACGGGCTTGGTGCTGCAGTTGACATTTCGGAATACTGCCAATCCTGTGACATCTACCAGAAAACCACGGCGAAATGGCGTGTTAAATCGCCCCCCTTTTCCTTCAGAATGGACGAATCATATCGAAACCCGTTCGTTCAAGAACTTAACCCCTTCCAATTCATCAAAGAAATGCCTTTAACGCCGAGGTTAACAATCTGTTAACCCCCATATCCTTGAACCTTCCACGTCAAATTATTGTTCCACGATAGTTCTGGTGCGGAAACCAGATAACTCTTACCTCATGTATGTAGATTTTCGCAAATTAAATTCCGTTACCGTTTTCGATACTGAACCGATTCCTTTAATTGACCAAAACCTTCACTTTTTCACAAAATCAAAAATTATTAGCGAGCTCTACACCAGCTCAATTTGAATTGTAATTGCTCCATATCCATTTGTCTATCTTGTAATAATTATAACCACCAGCTAGATATTAGCTTATATTCAATTATTTCTGTTTATATTCTCATTTTTCTCAATATATACGTCTAGGACGCACATCGCCCTTGTATGTATCAAATTAGTATTTAGAAGCCTGAACCAGTACCAAACTAAGTGTATATGTACCACCGTAATTCTTCTTTCATTTATGTCAAATGTATCTTTGAATATCCATTTCATTCTTCTTTTTTTTTACCTTTGTATAGCTTAGTGTATAAATATTATTTTCATTTTTTTTAAATTATGTCCTCCTTAACGCCCTTATGGTCGGCAATAATTAATTTCCTTTTCCGTTCCTATGTACACGCAGTCGAGTAGAATTAGCTTGTACACATACTCAACGTCACGTCAGGAATTCCCCTTTTTTCTTTCCGCTGACCCTGTGACAACTCGCGTGAAAGACTCCGATTTCCCAAGTCATTCGTCTTATGGGATGTCACATTTCTCCACTAACTCTGAAAATGCCATCTTTTGGATGGGAGGGATGTCGCCGAATGAGGTCAAAGGGCGACCACGTGCCATTTTGTACCCATGTGGATCCTGAACTCACCGCATGGATCTGTGAAATTATGGATGATCCCGGGTAAGGATGCAGCCTACGCCGTTAGGACACATCCCAGCTGTATTTGCCTAGGGAACGATTTCATCGTATCCCACGGTCACCTCTCCGCAAACATTCTGGCCTTCCGCCCGAAGATTGAAGTCCGTTGAACATTCTAAACCAACGTTATCACAATTTCCTCCTCCTCCGAAGGAGTCACTGACTTTTCCCCCAAATCACACGAGTCTCGAGGTCCGTCGCAGTCACCTCACTAGGCGCCTATATAACCCTTCGACTCAGTTTAGTAAGCAGCACTTATAGACTTCCCACCTACTCCGGCGAACAAGCTGAAAGACGCTCGCCACTCCCTTCCCTCCCGCGGCGATTTTGATTCTAGTGGAAGGCTAAATTGATCCGTGAACTCTGCCATAGTCAATCTGCAAGTATCCTCATCCGTGCACTCTGCCATAGTCAATCGGCAAGTATCCACATCTGTGAATTCTGCCATAGTCAATCGACAATTATCAACATCAGTAAACTCTGCCATAGTTAATCGGCAAGTATCTGACGAGGATTCCCAACTCCGAAAGCTCTACGAGTGCTCCCTCATCGGAAGCAAGAGGTAACTTGACTTCTTCCGTCGCATTCAATCGTACCCCAACTGGACCCTTTTCTGCAATGAGCACGTAGGAAATTATAACCGTTGCCGCCTGCAGATTGATCTTGAATCTGGCTTACCCCATTGTTCCATTATTTGTGTGAACGCCACAGTTTAAAATCCCCTTAAATCACCTAACTGAATCTGACCTCTTTAATCTCATAATTCACCCACCTGTATCTCGTGTAAACATTTAACCCAGTCTGTGCTAACATTCCCTTTCAACGTTATATTTGTGTAAATATAAATATCATTTTGTTGTTATTAAAGATATATTTTCATTATTGTCTTTATTTTTTTAACCCCAACGCGTACCAGCTACCTGTTGATCTTTGGAAAACTTGCACCCGGAATTGTTTGTTTTAAAAAAGAACTCGCTAATAAACCATCCCCACTAGACTCACAACAATTTCCCCATTTACTAACGGTTTTCAACCAACTTCGGCTCAAAGCCTTAAAGTACCTTTATATATATATATATATATATATATATATATATATATATATATATATATATATATATACACGAGGGGTTGTCAATAAGTTTTGCAATTCGGATATAAGGAAACGAGATATGAGGAAAGGTATTTTATTATTTTTCAATATAACTACCCTCGACTTTAATGCACTTGCGCCACTTGTCCCTGAGACTTCGAATTCCCGACAACCAGAAATCTCCAAACTACTGTTCAATCCACTCATGGACGGCGAGCTGGATATCTTCATCGTGCCCAAACCGGCGTCCACGCAGTGCAGCCTTGAGCTGGCGGAATAAAAAGTAGTTACTAGGGGCCAGATCTGGACTGTAGGGGGGTGGTTGAGGTTCTTAAATCCGCACTCGCGCAGGGCAGCTTGTGCAACTCTGGCCTTGTGGACTTTGACGACGTTGAAGTCGATCATGGAGCGTGAGGTTTCTAGGGACCCAACGGGCAGAGACCTTGGTCATGGCCAAATTGTCGTGGATGATGATGATAACACTTCCATGTGATATTCCAAGTTCTCGCTCGATTTCTTCGACCTTCACCCGTCCATTTTTGAGGATCATCCTCTCCACGCGGGCCACATTGTCCTCATTGGTCATGTATGACGGGCGTCCTGGACAGGGGTCATCTCCGGGGACTCACGACCATGGCGAAACTCCCAATTCCAGCGAGCAATGGTTGCATAGGAAGGGGCGGTGTCGGTGTTCATGGATCTCTTTTGCATTTTGCCTTCCTTGGTCAAAAATTTGATCACTGCACGGTGTTCAACCTTCTCCATTGTTGAAAAATTTGTGACTGACGATCGGCGATCAGCTACTGGTTCTTAAATAGACGAGGCAGGAGCGTGCGGCTGCAGGTCCTGACTTGTTATAAGTTGTCCTAACCCCCCCACAAACAGCCATCTCCCTTCCTCTGTTTTGCCCTACCGATTCGCAAAACTTATTGACCGCCCCTCGTGTATATATATATATATATATATATATATATATATATATATATATATATATATATATATATATATATATATATATATATATATATATATATATATATATATATGGAGAGAGAGTCTGGCCATTCCACGACACTCCCCAATCCTCAAAATTCATGATTGCCTTACAGCCTCTTCCCTTCCAATAGGATTTTAGGAGAGGTCCGGAAGCTCACTCAAAATGATTTATTTTTATTGGGAAAAGAAAAGTGATAGTAGAAACTAACGAGGACATCTTCACATATGCGATAAAGAATGGACCAATGTCAGATACGTAGATAAAGGTAAAAAGGCAAAAATAGAAAAACAGGAAGAGGGAATAGGGTTAAGGATGACGGAATTTCAAGTGGAAACTTCTTTAACATTCGCACCATGAAAATTCTTAAATAAAATAAGTTAATAAATAAAATAAATACACAGTTTTGTTTCTTAAATAAAATAATTAAATATAAATTATTAGACACTGTTTAATGTTTTATAAAATAATTAAATAAATAATTGGGAGTGTTTTTGTTTCTTAAATAAAATTAATAATTAGGAGTATTTTTTGTTTCTTAAATAAAATAATTAAGTAAATAAAATAAATAATTAGAATGGTTTTAATGTTTCTAAATAAAATAAACTTGTATCAAAGATTAGAAGTGGTATTGAATTTACTGTAAAGAGATTCTAATATTCAAAAATTATTTTTTCCCATTGGCAGTACCTACTAATTTTACGCTACCAATTTACGCTACCAATTATGCTACAAATTTACGCTTCCAATTACGCTACCAATTTACGCTACCAATTATGCTACAAATTTACGCTTCCAATTACGCTACCAATTTACGCAGCCAATTCACGCAACTAGAAGCAAGATTAAGAAGAGTGAGGAGGTGCAGTTTGGATTTATGCCTGGAAGAGGAATTGGATGAGAAGCTAAAGGAGTTGGACATAGTGTTTGTTGATGTAGAGCGAGCTTATGATCGAGTACCCAGGCAGGAAGGTTGGAGGTGCATGAGTGAGAAAGGGGTGTGGACAAAGTATGCAAAATTGATAGAAGACATGGATAAAGGCATAACTACCCAAGTCAGAAGCAGTGTGGGTGCTAAAGAGAAATTGTAGGGGAGGGTCGGATTGCATCATGCCTCTGCTTTGACCTTATGATGTATGTGTTGATGATGGAAATCAAGCAGCAGCCTCATGGAGTATGCTCTTTCTGGATGACATTGTACTAATTGACGAGAGTAGAGAAGCTGAGATGAAATTGGGTCAATGGAGAGACTCAGACAAAATGAGTTGAAGAAAGTGAAAGAATTTAAATAGCTGAAAATGCATGTGAGAAAGAGCAGAGGATTAAACACGAATAAATCACAAGTTTGAATTCGCATGGATTAAATGGAAACAAAATGTCGGGAATTATATACGATCAGCAGATTAGAGCAAAAGTGAAAGGTAGTGTATAAAACTGTTGTTAAGAAAGCGATGCCCTATGGGGCCAAGGCATGGCCCATTAAAATGGACACATTAAACGAAAATGGAGGTGGTTCAGTGAGAATTTTGCGATGGATGTGCAGAGTGACAAGGCTGGGAAAATTTAGAACGAGAGAATAAGATGGAATTTGCACCTCTACACCAGTGAACAATCTTTCTCTTCACATAAATATTTTCCTGCCATCTCGTAATTTACTACCTGGTTCTCCCCCCCCCCCCATTCCACGCCCGCCCTTTGCCTAGTCTGTTATGAAAGACTGTTCGGTTGCCGCTTCTCTTCAGTACCCGGCGGCTTACTCTTGGTTCGAGCAATTATTGCACCTGGAGTGAGACCCTCTTTCATAGAAAAGTCGCTGGCACTGCTTTCATTGCAGACTGGAGTAGGGCCAAGAGAGTTGCGTGCTCTCATACTCCTTACTTAGTTATTACGCCATCCATCCCTTTCAATCTTGAAATTCGACCCCCTGCCGGAAAATCGAATTTACATAAATATTAGAATGACAACCGTTGGCAAGTCTTGGGGCATCAGGGACCGATCATCGTTGGGTATAGGGAAAGGGTAGTAGTGCATTTTGACAACAACCAGCGAGCAAAGAACCCTTCAGCACGGTACGACACGGAAGAGTGATGTGATGTGTGTGTGAAATAGGGGGAATGAAGTGACTGCATTATTGTGATTTGCTTTGTAGGTGATGACGTGTATAAGGAGATAAAGGCCCTAAAGGGTAACCTCGTCACGTCTGGCAATAGGCGGCTAGCTCCCTCCTTACGCTAGATGTTAAGGGGGAAATATCTTATCAAGTAAGCCACTGAGGGTTCTTTCCCCCTCGTCTTAAGGCTGTGTACCTTCCCCCAAATCGTTCCTAACTTCAATTCTTTATTTAAATAAAGAATATCATCATTGCTCGCTTTGTCCTTTATTCCCTATTCATTGGTCGCTCCTTATAATTTCTTTTCTTTAATTATTGCGAATGTAAAAAGATTGTAATCTTATTGGGTAGAGAATAAAGGGGAGAGGAAAAACGAAATAAAAGACCCTAATTAATAGGTCAAGAAAGGTACATTACCGAATTTTCAAAAGTTCTGTTACACTCAAATTTTTATCTTTCAAGAACTTTACGTCTGTGATAGAAAAAGTTCCGGCAAACAAACTTAAAGTTCTACTTTTCCAAAATATGTCAATAAAACGTCTTTTCCATTCTGTGCAGAAATGTGAAGATGGAAGTGAACAGAATCGAGATATCTGCTCTCTTGCGCGCCACACAAGTCCGACATCACCATGCGGCTCAACGTCAGCTGGATAACGGTCTACATAATCGCGGAGAGGCTCAAGAACGAGGAAGACCTTAAAGATCGACCTCGAGCAGGCAGACCTCAAGTTGCTCCATGAATTTGGTGTGAAAAGGCCTTTGAAAGTGATCCAAAACTGAAAATGACACCGATCAGGAAGAAAAACATCGGGGTGGCTACGGTGTCCGTCAAGGAGGAGAGCGGCAAGAGCTTGAGGTGCGTGGAAAAAACCTCTGCTTACCGACCGTAGGCGAGAACAACGTCGGGACTGCTGTCGTCGCCTTCTCAACGACCTGAAGTGTTATGTGGATCGAACTCTTATTATTTTCTGCTGAAGAAAACTTCACGGTCGATCCGATCATCAACAAACAGAACGACTGTGTGCTAAGCTTCGGCCAGGACGTCTCTTAGGTCCGCTACGAGTCCACGACCAAACACCTGTGGCCTCTCTGGTGATGATCGGCGTCGTAGCTTCGAAAGATGAGAATTGCTCCGGTGTGGTTTGCAACCGGTTACATGTTAACCGCGGCCGATTACAGGGACATCTTGGCCACGAAAGTCCTGCCCTGGGTGAGAAAGATCACGAAGAAGTTGGCCTACGTCTTTCAGCAGGACGTTGACCCAGGACACACGGCCGAGACCGTGCTAAAGTGGTTGGGGTCGAATGAATCTTTTGCTGCTACAGTCACCCTACCTCAATTCCCGAGACTACAGCGTGTGCACGCATGTCGAGGGCACGGCATGTAAGCTCCGTTACAGCAACGGCGACGGGCTGAGGTCCTCCGTAAACCACGTTTGGGCCAGCATTAGGAAAGACTTTGTCCACAAAGTATACATGGCCTTCAAGTCTCGCCGCAAGGGCGTGCTTGTCGCCGAGGTTCACCACATTGATTAATATGCAATTTAAACACCTATTTATATGTGAAAACAATAAAGACGTATCTAGCTGCATCAAAACTATCATTGTGTCCTTTGTTGTGTATCGAAACGAGTGTAACAGGACTTTTGCATTACCCAGTATTTCATCAAGTTAAAATTGAGGCAAGAAGAATGGTCATTTAATAGTCCGAATCTAGACTTTCTTGCACTCCCACCTTCTTATCTCCTCACTAAAAGATCAACCAAACAGCACATTTTTTCTAATTAAAATTAAAAGTTCCCATTAACGGTGACCTATTACGAAACATATTTACTGACCTTGCTATTAACGTGTAATGTTAATTGGCTCGTAAGCTTCAAGCTCTCTTCGGATGTAAAGATAAGCCATTCGGGGGTTTTATCTTCGCACATTTGAAGTTTCTGATGAAAAATAAAAACTGAATTTAAGAAAAAAACAATGAGGATTTATAATACAGCACCCCGCAGAGGGTACTTTGTCTAGACTGTTACACCTGGTACCTGGAAGGGCAGCACGTCCTCCCAGCTCCAGTGCTCGCAGTTGCATGCCCCCCGGCCTCATAGTTGCGTATCCTCCCGGTTTCTATGCCTGCAGGACCTCCAATATATATTTCATTAATTTTACTTTGTCTACTTTCGGTATTTTCTTTACAGATCTCTCTTTACTAACTTCCTTCTCCCTAGTGGGTTGTGATATAGGGTATATAACGCTTCTATAACTGAAACATGCAGGAAATACATGCCCTCAAGCCTAGTGTTTGGGTAAGGTAATAGGTAAGTGATCAACCAGACTACTTCCTAGTGGAGCTTTACATCCCTATTCTTCTTCATTGCCATCCCTAGTTTACACCTCCCAACCTTTTTCTTGTTATTTTGGAAGGTTCTGGTGACTGGGTGAACGTCCAGCTTCGTATTAGACGCTAGTCCACTGGCGAGTTATATCAAGAAGTCCCAAACCGCTGAGAAAGCCAAAAGACCGAAGACTAATCAAGGTATGTGGGGAGTGTACTAGGCTGCCAACTCTCTTCCAAGTTTCCAGTATACATATGGGGATGGTTACGCCAACGACACCCTTTCTGTGATATAGCGTAAGGACAAAGTCATTGGGTATGGCGAGTCGGGTCGTCAATATCTGTCCTATCTCAAAACTCACGTGTGTGATATATAAATGTTCATATGTATCATAGATGTTTCTGATTCTCTGAGGAGTTTCCTGCACTTCACAATGGAAAGCGGAAAGGAGGCCTCTATCGAGGCAAACGAGAATCTCAGGAGCCCCTATACCAGATGGAAGAACCTTCTTCGGGGTAGGATTGTAGCTCGGTGTGAAATTCACACAAACCTAATAACTACAATCCAGCGCACGACCCATCTAAGTAGACACATACCCAATAAGACTTAAAGGAAGAAAGTGGGTTTCCTTCCTGAGGGATACTGCGGAAGTCGATTCTTTCTCCATCTCGGAGAGTGATCGGGCCGAGGTAGGCATGTCCACTCTCAAGGCTGACTAGAGAAGAGAATAAAATGATACAAACCTCACCCTCCTCTAACAGAAAGAACTAGTAATAAAAGTAGAGATCTTCTCCTTTCGCCGTAGCTCGGGTGACGCGACGGGGATCTTGCCGGCTCGACGGGCGACCACATCGAAGCTTCCACGTCCAGGCCCGCGCTTCTATGGCTAAATGAAAGGAGGGATAAGCTCACACCTTCCACAGTGGGGAATTCAAAATATGGGTAGGTGGAATCTCATAGACCTCAAGGCCATTGTTCGAGAGACTGCTAGGTGTCATCGAGGCAGCCAGCTTTAAGCAGTTCTTAATCATCCGAGCACCTGATGGATAATGGTTGTCTAAAAGGCACATGCTTCATCAGCGACAGGGTGTAGCTTCTTTTCTTGGTAGGGAGCCAATGGGTACTAGTTTTCCGGAGACACTCTTGGTCAACGTGGCTAACTCAGCGCAGGGTGTCAAATTGGCTCCCTAGCATGAACTTGGTAAAAAGGATAATGTATGCTATGCAACTGGTAAACTACTACTTGAAGTATATTATATAAGAGCTTCACGACCATAGGGGTGGTTATTGTCGACCAACAAGTATCTAGACCCACTCCAACGTTATTCGAGATGTTCGACTCAAATAGGCTCCTAAGTCGGTGCAAACCGGCTGCTGCTGCTGCTACCATGTGAAGGTATTTATGTGATTATCGCATATATGTTGCCCCTGCTCCATGTTGGTGGCACCAATAGAACTGCATGTAGAAATGCCAAGTCGGGCTATCCGGTTATCCGCGGATATTTGCTAACTGTTCAACAACTTTGCACCATAAAAATGTGCCATGCAGTCATGTGTGTGAATTGTGGTGAATTGCGTTTTGATTTTTCAAGTCATTGTGGTCCATATTTGTTTGAAAAAGAGGTCTTGGCAATTCAAGCGACGGACCACGTATCGTTTCGGGAGGCTAAGGTGGTAGTCTTGTCGTAGACTGCATGACCGGGCACCTCCTATTCCTCCCAAATTAAGAAATCACACTCCTATTTCTTCTCCACTTACAAGCGCGGTAGCTTCCGCGCCCAGGGGAATCTTTAGAGGGGCTTTACCTCCCCAGGTAGCAAAGAAGGTGGGAAACCACCAACGGGAATCCATAATTGGCCGCCATTGCGCCGCAACTCTTATCGCGGACCCTTCTTCCAAATGCCTCGACAGCTAAAGGGCGTTTTTATCACTTTCGAACCGAACACACTTGTTGCGGGACGCAGCGACATTTGATAAGGCTTATAATGACGACTGTTTACTTACCCAGAATTTTCCTCACAATTTTATTGGATTTCTTTATCTTACGAAACTTTGTTCACGTTATCTTTACCTATAAATAGAGTAGCGATAACGCTACCACTTGTCTCTTGTATTTGGAACGGTTTCGTGCACACCAGACTCCCGCATTATAAAGTTTCTGGACGAGGTGGCTACCTTCCTAGTATTTAGTATTTTGTTTCTCGGCTGCATGTTTGGCCCTCTGAGGGAGGCGAACCAAACTCTAGCAGCTAAGTGTGGCTTTGTTTTCAGTTTTGCTTGATTTTCTGTTGATATTTGTTTTTATTTTTCTTCCTTGTATTTGTGTATTATCTTGCTGTTTGAGTGTTTATCCTAGAGATAGGTTAGTTATATTTTCGTAGTTTATTCCATTGACGGAGGTCGTCATATCAGACACATAAATAAAAAAATATCTCCCTCATACATCAAGAGAATCTGGCTGCCAACTTAAAGGGCGCAAGCTCTTCTCTGACCCATCCCCTCCGTGACCGCTTTGACGAAAACTAAGTGATCACAATGTTCCAGACAGTCGCTTAACTCCGAAGAGAAAACCCATACGAAAGTGACAGTCGCCAACCACGTGGGCATCCCCTCCTTCCTTTGGGCAGAGCACACAATCTGACCCACCGGTCAAATCTAAGCAGAAGAGATCGAAGAGCTAGAGATCGATGTCTCTAATGTGGATATATTCACGAACTATTTTTTAAGAACTACTCTTGACTTAATGGGAGGACTCCTCTTGAGGAAGTGTGGAAATGCGTCACAATGATTATAGATAAGTTCTCTCAAGATTCACCTCCCATTCTTCAAGAAGGCTAGTCAACGATATCTGACCATGTCCGTGCAGTCTATCCACATTATTTAACCTGGATACTACTTCACCAGCATTTAAAGCTCGTAGCCGGTTTTCTAAAAGCCCCTAACTCTGGACTTCGACTTTAGAAGCGGAGCACTATTCAACGACATGTTTACGTAAATCGAGCTACGTTCCTCCTTCGATTCGTCGCATAAAACGCCCCTGTTCCAGACCATATCCCAAACGCCATGATTCATCACTTTAGTGAGGTAAAATTGGAATTTTTGTTAGCTTTGTGCAACAGGATCTGGATGGAGGATATAAGCCCTGATTCGTACAGAATAGCTACCGTCCTTGATTTATGCAAGCAGAAGAGAGATCAAAAGCCCGGCTGATTATCGCCTATTTTTTCTTATTTCTGCATTTGCAAGTTGATGGTGAAATGCTTAATGTTAAGGCCTCGCAGAGAGCGTAGTCTTTGTTTTGGAGAAAGTTTATAATACAGTATCATAGATAAATTCCAAACATGGGGCAAGGGGACGCCTCCCGCTATTTAGTCTCGGTTACTGGGAGATCGTCAATTCCGTATTATTTTTCCCTGTGGGCTTTATTGCATTTATTGTTTACTTACGAGATACTGTGTGAGTTTTTTTACACACACACCCATATATATATATATATATATATATATATATATATATATATATATATATATATATATATATATAGGTAGAGAGAGATGTGACAAAAAAGTAAATATAGTTATATAGAGAGTTAGAGTTATAGATGCAGAAAGAGAGATGGGTATGGAAATAAAGAAAGAGGTATAAATGATATAGAGAGAGGAAGAGAAGAGTTAAATAGAGTAACAAAGAGTAACAAGGAAAATAAGTACCCTAGAAGGTCTCCGGTCCATTCAATGAGGGTACATTCGGACTAGCTGTAAAACGGGCACATCCCCGCTCAATTGCCTTAAGTCCTCCCTAAACAGCCACTGTTCAAGACTTTGTCTAGTCTTGTCTTGAACTGGTCAACATAATTGCTGTTGACAACTTCCATCGGAAGTGCGTTCCAGCTACCGCAGATACTGTACGTGAAAAATTTCCCACACAGATCGCGGTTGTAACGCTTCAGCTCAGGTTTGAAGCCGTGATTTCTTGTTCTCTCATTAAGGTTGAAAATATCCCTGTTTGTCGAACACTCGAAGTATTTTGAAAACTTCGATGAACTGACCACGCAGTCTACGGGTTTCCAACGAGAACAGATCTAATTCCCTTAATCTATCTTCATAACTTTTATGTCTGATAAAGGGAATCAGTTTGGTTGCCCTGGCTTGCACGCATTCCAATCTCGCGATGTCCTTTCGAAATGAAGGACTCCAAAATTGTACGGCATACTCCAGGTGCGGTCGGACAAGTGAGTTGTACAAACACAGTACAATCTCCTTGTTCCGATATCCAAACTGTCGCTTTATATAATCTAGCATCCTTCGAGCTTTCTTCTCCGCCTTAATACACTGGCTCGAGAACTTGAGGTCACTGGTGATAGTTACATCCAAGTCCTTCTCAGTGTCACTCGATTCAAGAGCAGTGCCCTTAAGGATATAATGAGATTGGGGGTTTCGGTGGCCGATATGCATCAATTTGCATTTGTTCACGTTAAAAGGCATTTGCCACGTGTCCGACCACTCCCGAATCTTCTCAAGATCTTCCTGCAGGCTGGCAGTATTTCCATCCTTTGCAAAGTTCATACCAAGCTTGGTATCGTCGGCAAATTTAGAAATCTTGGCAACCATGTCACCGTTTATGTCATTGACGTAGATTATGGATAGTAGTGGTCCCAGGACAGAACTTTGAAACGCCCCGCTAGTAACGGGCACCCACTCAGAAGCCTGTCCATTCAGCACCACTCGTTGCCGTCTGCCAATTAGCCAGTTCTCTATCCAGCCTGCTACTTTTCCATCTATGCCCAGCGCTCGCACTTTCCGGAGAAAGCGGCGGTGTGGTACCTTATCAAAGGCTTTCTGAAAGTCTAAGTAGATCACATCCACCGCCTTGTCCCGATCGTGCTCACTGAACACGAAGGTGAAGAATTCCACAAGGTTTGTCAGGCATGACCGTTGCCTTGGGAAGCCGTGCTGGAACTCCTCAGTAGCAGGTTTGACTCTAAATGCGACGTCATTGTGTCCACCATGATGCTTTCCATGAGTTTACCGACTATCGAAGTCAGACTGATAGGTCGGTAGTTCGATGGTTGGCTACGGTCTCCTTTCTTGAAGATCGGAGTCACCTCCGCTTCACGCCAGTCTCTAGGAACGCATTCGGTCCAGATTGACATGTTGAAGGTTGCGCTCAGGTGTCGTGACACTTGATCGCGCACTTCTTTCAACACTTATTCGTAATGGGAGTGAGGTATAAATAGAGAGGTAAAGTGAAAGAGAATGATAGAAAGAATTAATAAAAGAGAGGCAGAGCGTTAGTTATACATAGCCAGAGAGATATATTGAAAGAGAGGTAGAAAGCTGGCTAGATAGAAATTAGAAGGAAAGTTAGTGAGAGAGTTAGAGAGAGAGAGGGGTAGGAGGAATTAAAGAAAGTTACATAGAGTAGAAGAGAGAGAGTTATAGATAGAGGTAGTAAGTGAGAGAGTAAGAAAGAAATAAATGTATAAAGCGAGGTGGAGAGACAGGAAGAGAGAGGTAGAGAGAGATGTACATAGGGATGCAGGTAGAGTTAGTGTTAAAGAGAGCGCAGAGAGAGAGGGGGAAAGAGAAATATAGGGTTAGAGTGTGAGGTAAATAGGGGGTCAAGGGTTATTTAAATAGAGAAGGAGAGATAAAGGAGAAGAGATAAGTATAGAGAGTCGTATAGTGACAGGTAGAGGTGGTAGTAGAGAGAGGTAGAGATAAAGGTAGATAGAAAGGAAGAGATAGACAGAGTGATGTAAAAAGAGAGAGGTAGAGAAAGAGACTAGGGTAGAGAGAAAAGTAGGCAGAAAGGTGTAGAGAAAGAGATTTGGAAAGAGAATTATAGAGAGAGGTAGACGAGAGGAAGAGAAATGGGTAGAGAGATAAGGGCTGAAATAAAGACATGTAGAAAAAAAGTAGAGATAGAGGTAGAGAGTCAGCTAGAGACAAAACTAGAGATAGGTAGAGAGGTATAGAGAAAGATAGAGCGAGAGAGTTTTAAAGAGAGAATTGTAGAGAGAGTTAGAGACAAAAGTACAGAGAAAGAGGTAGAGACATAGATAAGTAGAGAGAGAGAGCTCGGTGGTACAGTGAAGTATAGATATATATATATATATATATA
Organism: Ceratothoa steindachneri; assembly: GCA_963969495.1. Taxonomy (NCBI): domain Eukaryota; kingdom Metazoa; phylum Arthropoda; class Malacostraca; order Isopoda; family Cymothoidae; genus Ceratothoa; species Ceratothoa steindachneri. The sequence continues at coordinate 28,846,914 of OZ018336.1, forward strand.
TATATATATATATATATATATATATATATATATATAGAGGGAGAGGTAGTGAGAGAATTAGAGAAAATTTTAGAGAGAGGTAGAGAGATCAAGGGAGAGGTAGTGAGAGTGAGTGAGAGAGATAGTGAGATACTTAATGAGAGGTAAGAGAGAGTCAGAGCGAAAAGAGGGGGGGGGGACAGAGGGATGAACTAAGATAGAGGGAGATGCAGAATTTGGACAAAATGTCCAACGTAATTAAAATTTTTAATTAATATCTCATTTTTTTCAATATTGACCCCCACTTCATCTCCAGTGGCTAATATTCTCTTTTTGAAATGCAGCAATGCAACAGGGGGGGGGGGGACAAATGAGAGAAGAATATATAATTTATATACTAACGGTGCCGTCCAAAAGCAGAGAGCAAATTAACAAAGTCGATATTTTCTTTGAAACCTTCGTTTAATTTTAATGAAAATTATATTCTTCGAATTTCGCTTTTAATATTATCGAAGATTAATTTCATAAAACAACTGATAAAAATTGTTATGAGGCAAGTAATCTGTATTTGAAGAAAGTATATATCCAATTGTCGAGATTAATAAGCATAAATGACGTTATAACCAAAAAACAACATAATCATCGCATAGAAAATAGAACAAAATATTAATGATAAGTTCAGACCTAATTCACTTGAACACTTGTTTTGCCGCAAGACCACCAAATTGTCGCACTTTGGTACGTGATTTTCTTCCTTTCTTCTTCCACTCTCTGTCAGAGATCTTCCACATTCGTCCGTTTTTGAACCATAACCTTCTCACCGAGAAGCTTCCATTTCGCTCAGATTTTAATCAGGGCTCTGCGCAGGCCAGTTCATCTCATCGATATTTTTGACATCCAAGAACTGTTTCAGCGTCATTTTTGTGTGGTAGGGACATTGCCTTGAACGAACACAGGGGTGCTTATTCCCAATGTTTGGACAGTGTGGATCACATGTCCATTTAACAGATTCTTGTATATCGTAGTCTTTACTTTGTTACGTAAACGGACGAGTTGTCAGAGTTAAGTGGTTGAAAATATTTCCCATACTATGACTCTGCCACCGACAAATTTAGCCTTGTATTTGCTGAATGTGAGATTCAATCTTTCATGTGTGCGACCCCTTGCAAGATGCTTCCCATCGATCCGAACAAACTATATTCTCTTCGTCGCTGACAAACACTTTCTCTCTAAGAAAACCTTCACCTGATATGCTCAGTAGTCAAGGCCACCTAGCCGTTTTATTCTCTTTAATTATGAGTCCTTTTTTCACATGGAAGCGTTCTTTGAGTCCTCATTCTCTCAAGCAAGGCGAAAGAGTCTGACAAAACACATTCAGATTCTCGGCAACTTCACGTGAAACGCCCTCTGCTGTCTTAAATCGGTCTTTCATTGACACACTCTCAGAGAAGATCCTGCAATCTACCCTGGGAGTGAATTTTTCTACGCGACCTGTTCTCTTCGTCGACTCGAAGGACCGGTGTCCTCATACTCCTTTATTATGTATGAAATCACACTTTTTGAGCGTTTCCACTGCCAGGAAATGTCAGACATTTTCATTCCTTCACTCTTCTATAAGACAACCTGCTTTCTGAACGAATAGTCGACATTAATTCGTCTTGATATCCTGAGTAATACCATTAGTAGCAATCTACCATACATACATCAGGAATCTTTACGTATAGACTGAAAGTTAGAACTTAGGGTTTCTAGTTTGAGACGCATCTTCTGTTCAAACACACATTTCCGTCTGCAAACCTTTTCTTTCTAATCCGTTGTTCTATGAAATGAAACTCAGACGATATCAGAGGCAAATTTCATAGAATATTATTTGCAATTTTTATGAAAATTAAACCATTATTTGAAAGTAAATATAGATTTGGGTATTTTGTTCTCTAGTTTCTAACCGAAGTGTTAGAAAAACATTAGATGGAATAGACAACTGAAAGGAGGCCCAGAGCAGCGAATATTCAAGCACAATCAAACCTTTTTAACACATTTATGGGATTATTACTTATAAAACGTTTAAATGATTCACATCTCAGCGTCTATTCCCATTTCAATCAATGGTCGGATTATATTTAGTCTTTCTGTGCCGCGCAACTGACACTTCGGTCGACAATTTTTCTGAAAGAAAGTTGCATCCTTTAAAACAAAGGATATTGAGTACCTTCGATATCAAAGTACCGCCTTCAAAAGCACCTTGAAGAACCACCTTCTTTAAGAGCGGGAAAGACTTTAAAATTAGGCTGCAGCTTTCACTGCAACAGCAGCCGATACGTGGCCCCGACCAATAACACGGTCTCCGTGATGGTGCAAATGAAGAAATAATCTTGGTTTTTCCTGTGACCGCAACGATATCAGATTTTATTAAGTACAACTTCTTAAACATTTAGTTACACGCAAATACTCAGAACTTGGATCCGAAGTATTGCGATATTTAATCATATTCGTGATATCGGCATATTTAGGGAAGAAATCTTACCCTAACTGTTCTTAAATAAGATCAAAACAGAAGAGAGATGAATAGGGAATATGTTCTACATTTAAAACTGTCTACCACATAACCTGAAGCTCTGGTATTCTCAACGCAGTAGCAACCACCTCATTAAACATTTTTAATACTGCCCTTTATTTAATTAAATAATAAGTTACGTCTTTCGACCAAGTGGTGAAACTTTGAAAATGAGTTATTGAGTAATTATTGAAATCGCCTTGTTGAGTAGACAATATTTTAAAACCTTTGGTGGTCCAAGAGAATTTTTATTTAAATATTATAGGTCCTTCATAGTGAAAAGGTTGAGAACCACTGTGTGTGTATAGAGATCATCTTACTGGCTAACCAGTGGAAGATATAATTTTATATGAAAATATTACCCTAAATCGATTCAATAGATTTCTTAATTTAGGACTAGCAAAGGCAAATCTTAAGCACCAAAGTGCGCCTTTTTTAATGAATAATCTTTGCGAGTAATTCCCTCAGGTTCAACCTTTACTTTCGCCCCTTAGACTTAGAGCAACACCATTCTTCGTTTACCTTATTGAAAAGCGGAAAATCTTCTTCACGCAGCGTGAAAACTGTGACCAAAACTCTAAATGAACTTTCACGGAGTAGGCATTCTTCATCGTGTGCCAACGAACTCATGGTTTTATTATAACCGATTCCGTTTTCGCCAATATGTCTCTTCATTTTCAAAACTCGGGTGTAGATGTTTTCGTCCATGGTTATTCCCAAGAATATTTTATCCAGAAGGAGGGAGTCTGGTCGTTTGAGGTGGAGTTGAAGGAACGTGTTGAGAAAAAAAAGAGAACAAATTATAGTGAATTGAAGTCTTTTGCTTAGGTAGGTGGGTTGTGGGTGTGGATTAACCCTACTAACTTCTAAATTGTCTGGTAGGGAATACCCTTATATATCTCCCTAGGAGTATGTACGACAAATCGGAAGTATTGGAATTCATGTCGACAAATTTGATTCAAATTGGAATTTGAATCAAATTTGTCCACACAAAAGTTAATAAAGGTTATTAATCTTCTGCAGGTCCTTGAATAAAGAACTGATTTCCACACGCTCATGAACAGATCCTTATAACCGCAGTCCATATATTCAGTCAATCTCTACCCGCCGCACAGTCTATATATTCAGTCAATATCTACCCAACGCACAGTACATATATTCAGTCAAGCTCTACCCACCACACAGTACATATATTCAGGCAATCTCTATCCACCGCACAGTCCATATATTCTGTGAATCTCTACCCACCGCATAGTCCATATATTCAGTCAATCTCTACCCACCGCGCAGTTCATATATTCAGTCAACTGATGTGACCAGAAATGATGAATTTTACACATTGGCAACCCTGGAGGGAAGCACTTATAATAGCGCTGCATTCGATTGTAACGTCAAAACCCCGTGTGTCTAATGTTCATGCAGGATTCGTGTGGCTTTTGCATATTTATTTCTTAAGCTTTAATAAGACTTTTGATAATTCTTTAGGCAATTTTATAGACTTTTGTAGAGCTTATGGACTCATTTTAAAAGTGAAGAGCTGCGACAGGTGTGGGAACGAGGCATGGCTTGATTATAATGCCCCCGGCACTAAATAGTAAGTTTGGTTTGTCTTTGGATTCGAACATAATGCTAGGCTTTCTAATTGTTGATAGTAATACGTGCTTTAGATTATGTTTTGTTGTACTACTTGTTCCTGATGGGCGAGCGGAGCAAGCGGAAGGGAGGTTTGCGGACCCCATAATGGCAACCCATAGCACGGCTCAATAACGTCTTCCAGTAACCAAACGCATATACAAATAATCTATAAATAAATAGTAATAACGTAAAATCAGTATTAATGGTGTTTTTAGGCATTTTAGCCATCATTTACGGCTTCGTTTTCGCGCGGAAAGCAGATATTTTTAAGATAGTATCACTGCAAATAGAGTCGTACTCAGAGTGCTAATATCTCAAAAATAAGTACTTTTCACACCTAAGTAAAGCAGTAAATGATGACTAAAAATGCCTAAAAACATAATCAGTACTGTTTTTACTACAAAAGAAAACACAGCGTAGGTCTTCAGAAGTTTTACCCTCTCCCCACCACACATCCCAATATTCAGTCAATCTCTACCCACTGAGCAGTCCATATATTCAGGGAATCTCTACCTACCACACAGTCCATATATTCAGTCAATCTCTAACAACCGCATAGTCCATATATTTAGTCAATCTCTACCCACCCTAGTCATAGCATTAAATATTTGAATCATTAGTTTACAAACTAAAAATCGTAACTCTTATTTCCATACGTAAGTTAGAGTAGTGCCAAGTTATCTTTCAGTAATTTTATTTTCTTTTAACATGTGCATTTTGAGAGAGTAGGTGCCTGATAAATGGAAACTCCTAGTTAATTTAACAGATCATTTAACTTCATAACTAAATATGAATCTTACCTTCAGAATACGTTACGACCCAAATTTCTTTGTCATTTCTTATTCGTACGTAATTACTAATGAAAGTCACTTTCAAGCTCACATCACTTAGACAAATGCGCGACTAAAGCACCAAGAAGTTCACTCACGTCCAAAGCAAGATTGCATAACAAAATTACTCAAATCGGATTCCATTATGATATCGATTATTTAATGCCTTAAAAGCTAACGCTAAGAGTTTGCTCATTTAAGAACCAGAGAATATTAATAAGTTTAGGCTAAAATTACACTTTCTATTAAGAAGAGAATTTGCATCCGATGAATTATTCGATTATCAAGAATCTAATGTCGTTTTTAGAAGAGATAATGTTCCTTAGAGTTGTCTAAATTTACTGCAAGCTGCTTGAAAATAACCGCAGTAATGTCTAAGTCTTTTCTAAGATGTATTAATACTTATGCCTTTTTTAAGCTACACAAATGGTGTTTGGGTGTTGCACGTTTGACCAAAGAAAATCTGAGTTATGTTATGAGGTTTTTCCTCTTCTTCTATATTCACCGGACCTTGCACCGTGTAATTACTGCTTAATTAATTTTAACAATATCACCTTTATACAAATTTACTTTAATATGAAGGTGAAAAAAGATATCAAAAGGTGTATTTCATCAAATCCGAAAGAATTTTCAAATTTGAGAGTCAATTGTCCTTCAATACTCACACGTCCTTCCCTTGTCTGCAACAAGATGGGATCTACAAACAGGACGTATACCAACCAAATTTTTCCCATAAGAAATAAAGGGAAAATGATTAATCCATTCCAATCAAATAAAAATCCTATTGTTATTGGCATAATATGCCTTGGTAGGGTTAATAAAATAATTTAAACACTGCTCAATACTAAAATACATAAATACAGAAGAAGTTAGATGAAAAAATGAAAATTTAACCTTATTTTACCTTGCTGAGAAGAGTTAAGTGCTTACTAGCATTGTTACCAGCACTGGCTCCTTATCCACTCCTCACAACACTGAATGCCAGACCTCTTCTTAAAATTATTAAACTAGCCATGGCTGGCTTTAAGCACTTCACTTTCTTGGCTCGTTCCTGCCTTGTTTTTCAAAAGATCGTCATGTATCACTTTTGCCTTTTCACAAATCATTGCCTCCGAAACGCTATCGCCAGCGCACTCTTTATCTGTTATCCAGATCATAAGCAAATTTTCAACATGATCTAATGTCCTGATCTTTGTTAGGGAATCGATTTCCCCTCCTTCGCAAGGTTAGCCGGTTTAATAATGTCTGTTTTTCACACTCGTAGATACCGTCGTTTTCGTTATTCAGTATGCATTAGTCAATTCCCGGGTACGCATGCCACCTTCAACCTTTTAAACAATCTCTTTTTTCACCTCCATGGTGATCCTAATAGGGAAGTCAGCCCTGGGGCCCTTAGGGGTCCACTGGTGTTGCGAACTAGACTTCCCCACCCCTATTATTTTCTTTTACTGCCCTTTATTTTCCCCACTTCTTTCTCCTATCAAGTGGTCCCGATGGTTACCTGACCAGAGGAGGAGGAGGAGGAGGTTGGGCATCTCCACCGCTTTCGTCTCCCGATGCCCACGGAGAAACCCATTATTGGCCCCGTTTCTCCGCGCGTAGGAGAACTCGGACAGCTTCTTCTGTCTATAAAGATGGTGTGGTGGATCCGTATCCATTCTCCAAAAGGACATACCGAAAGTAACCAAATCTAGAGTTGTAGTAGCGCCGGACCCTTGTAGGCATCTATGGTGAGAAGTCCCGAGGGTGAATGTGAAGTTATTTCTATTTGCAATGGCCAGCCATAAACATAAAACTTCTTGTAAGGGTTCTCGTGCAAAACTTTCTTCAGCCTTCCCTCGCTCATTGGATCCCTATGCAAACGATGTGGACCCAGATATAATAGACTATTCCCGCTTTCTGTTCATGAGTTCGTCTTCTGACATCCCACTTGCAAAAGTGGGTGTGTTTGACCTTAATGAATCATTTGAGTCCCGCTGTGGTGAACCCCGCCGGATGTGGTAAAGAGTAGTGGTGATATATAGTCGAGGTTTCATTTCACTCCAAACATAATCATGTGCGAAATCTGTCTTTGATAGCCGAAGTTCCCGCAACCGTTTCGCCCCATCCACGTCTTAGTTTTGTCAAAGGTGTCGTCCATTCAAACGAATTAAGGGGCTACGACCTCACCCGTCTTCAGAGCAAGGTTAGTACCCAATGCGTCACACATGTACACAGGGTGAATAAAAATGTAGGCTATACTAGAATCCCAACTGCCGCATTGATTTTAACATTTGAACGTCAGGCACTGCCGCAGTTTATTAAAGCTGGGTACCTTCGTGTCCCGGTAAACTCCTACGTCGAACTACCTAGACGGTGCTTCAATTGTAATCAATTTAGACATGTTGGTCCTGCCTGTCGGCACTTCCGTTCTTGCGTGAATTGCAGTTCAGACTACCATGGCCCTGAATGTACTGAAACACCTGGCTGTGGCAAGTGCGGTGGTGGTCACAGTGCCGCGTCAAAATCTGACCAATATTCTTTAATGAAAATGAGGTCCTCGCTTTGCGCGACTCTCTGCGTGTGGACGTGAGAAAGGCTTGCCAACGTGCTCGTTCACAAACCTCACTTTTGGCCGTCTCTTTTCAGACGTTTTACGTGACGTTGGATATAAAACCGACCATCACGTTCAAGTTCTGACACGCCTGAAGCATCTCATTGCCCATCTACCGTTAGTGTCAGAAACATTCAGGATATTTGATCTCACACCGAGTTACCTAATGTTGCCTCCCTCTCTCCGGCAACTCTAGCCGGGACCGACGCTCAGAGCGAAACACTTGAAGACATCAAACGTTATCTGAAAGAATCTTCCATATCTACCAGTGGGGGTTCTTATACCCTGACTCACCCACTCAACCGCTACTAATAATCCGATAGAAGCAGATGATATTACAACACTACCAGTCACGGTTATTAGATTAACTCCTCAGACATCGAAAGCGCCCTCGGTCCATCAATCTGAGTCTACCCTCCAAAAATATCTTCTCGATTTTCAATTTCCTCCTGGCTGTGCGCCCCAATTACAGGCAGGGGCCTCAGTCAATCCCTCGAAACCATCGGACATTTCCCTTGTCAGTGCTCCTTACAGGATCTCTTCCCCTGCAATAGCAGGCTCTTCAGAATCTGCTCTTCGTCCCCCAAGCTCTTTCGGACGCACTTCAAACATAACATTAGCCATAAAGGAGAAAAGGATATCTAATGTGGTATCTAATCGTCCCACATAATATCCTCCATTTTGCAATGTAATTGTCAAGGCATCTTCCCAAGAAGGAAGAACTTAAAGTTCTTTAGACGACTCTCAACCCCGTTGTTATTTGTCTTCAAGATAACAAACTGGGTACATGGCCTTTCATGGCGGTATCCGGCTTTCGTATTTTCAACTCTATTGCCCCTGCTGGGGGCTCGTCTCATGTGGGGATCAGTTATAGTTCCATCATCCCACCATGTTTCCCCCCCCCCCTCCCTTTCACACAGCCCTACAAAGTGTTGCCGTGAGGGTTTTTCTTGTAATGCGTTTTACTGTTTGCTTTATTTACCTCCCTCCTTCTTTACCATTGTCAAGCCCCGACCTTTTAGGACTTGTAGATCAGTTGCCCTCTCCATTATTATTGCTCGTAAATTTTAATGCCCGTCATCCATATTGGGGTAACATCAGTCGGAATGCCAACGGCGGCAGAGTTCTAAAGTCTCTTTTATTATGTGTCTTTCTTTGCGTTTTAAACACCAGCGATTTTACTTATCATCTCCAGACGGATTCCTTTAGTTGTATTGACCTTTCTCCCTGCTTCACGGATTGCCACACTGATTTTCGATGGTCAACCCTTGATGACCACCAAGGGAGTGACCACTTCCCTATTGTCTTGTTGGCCGTTCATCCTACCCCTCATACAACCATTCCTCTCAAGTGGGACTTAGGTCATACCGATTGCGAAGGCTTTAGAGAGGCGTTATTCACAATTGCATCCTTGGGGACCTTCAATGGTGTTGACGCAGCAGTAGCGTACTTCACATCGATTAATTACAACGCGGTCACACAGACCATTCCACGGAGGCGACCCATCACGGGTCGCTCACCGTGCCCTGGCGAACCTCGAAGTGTGCGACAGCCGCCAAAAATACAAGTTAGCTCATGCCCGATTCAGCGGCACCTAATCTTGTGGAATAAGATTGACCAAAACCCAGCTCGGGTGTTTCGCCAAATATCCCTTCGTCAGGCTAGCCGAACTTCGTGGCGCTGCTACGTTTCATTAATTTCCTCTATGACCCCTACCGCAAAGATCTAGAAGAGGATTAACAAGATTCGGGGTTGTTATGCTTGCCATAATACCCCCATACTCAACTTAAAGGGATCCTTAGTGAATGACAGCCTGGTGGTCAGAAATGCCTCAATTTTACAACAAGATCTAACCTTCTGTATAATGCCATATTCTCCATCCACGAGTTGCGCGCTTCATTGACCCTTTATAGATCAACCTTCCCTGGCATTGACGGGATCCATTTGGATATTATTCGGCACTTCCATCCACACTCTGTCATTTTCTCACTTGATTTGTACGTTGGGTAGAGGGGCTCTTGTTCCGCCACCTATCTCCCTATAAGGTGTAAATAGAGAGTTCGCCTCTGAGTTTGGGTTTCTGGGCGTGACTCTTGATCCCAAGATATTCTGGTTACCACACCTACGCCTTCTTCGAACGGGTTGTCTGCGGGCTCTAGAAATTTTGAAAGTCCTCTCCTATACGTCGTGGGGCAGTGATCGTCAAACACTGTGGTCCCTGTATACTGCCCTCGTCCAATCCAAATTGCAATAAGGATGCCAAATTTATTCCTCGTCTTCTCCCTCAGCCCTTAAAATGCTGAACCCGATTCGCAACTTCGGAGTTCATCTTTCCAGTGGAGACTTCCGCCTTCTCCCGTCAACAGCCTTTACTGTTTTTAGCACGTATGGGACTATTTTTGAGAGATAAAGAATATATGAAAAGATTTTATCCTGTTAGTGTAATTCTAAATGTGAAAAATGGAAGTGGATCTATTATGGTATTTGTATACATGTCTCCATCATGTCCAGGAAAGGATGAACTCCACAATTTATACCACCATGTTTTCACAACTTTTAGAGCCATATATCCAGAAAGTGTATCCAGAGATAAATTATATTTTAGCAGGAGAATACCACATGCCATACATACAACCACACCAAGAATTGGTTTTGACAAAAGGAAATCACCCATTTGGAGTGGTTATCACAGAGACAAGAATTAAATCTGATAGAACACTTGGGGCTATGCTTGGAAAAGCAATACTAAGCACAATAAGTACAAAATAAGATAACCGCCTGAAAAATTCCAAGCTGAGTGGTGATTGAGTAGTGAAATCAAAACCACGAAGAAATATGGTTGTAATTAAAATGAAAGGAGGTCAAACTAAGTATTAACATATTTAAAAAAAATACATAAATAATCTATATACTGCATTGATTTACCATAAATGTCTAATTACAATATATGAATTATTCCATGGGTGTTTGCGCTATAAACGCATCTTAATTTTAGCAAGAAGTGAAATCTTCCACTATGAGAGGCTGACAAGTATTGTTCCAAACTACAGTAAGGTTGGTTTTATGGGAAATCTATGAGAAAATCCATAATTTTACCCTGTAAATCACGAAAAGCACTTTAGCAAAATGCTTATGAGCAAGAATATATGATAAGTCTTTTTATGAAAGTTACTTCACTCCATTATTCTCTCACACAATTGATATAATTTCCTTAAAATTTCACTTTCCCATTTTTATCTGTTTACCTGTTAATAAAATTTGCTTATCTGTATTACAGCTGCGCTAAAAATTCCTCACAACCATTCAATCTTAATGAATTGGTAGGCAATATATATATATATATATATATATATATATATATATATATATATATATATATATATATATATATATATATATATATAATTACTCTATTAGATAACCTAAACCCAAAAGATGGCTTTTAATAGTTTATTAAGTCAAAACATAGTTTAATTATATATTAACTGAATTCATTTGTGTAGCAATGTCAGTAATTTTCACTAAATCCAAATTGTTCTCAACCATAGATTTTCAATGAGATTTTGGTCAGGTGACTGCGATGGCCATTCTATGAAGTTCAAGGCCTGTATATTGAAAGACTGTTTAGGATCGTTATTCTCCTGGAGTGTTCAATTGCGTGCGAGCTTCAATTTCTTTACAGAAGGACCAACACTTGTTCGCAAATATTTCCTGCTACTGGATCGAAACAATCGTTCCATCTAAGTGGGGAAGGTTCCCACTTGCCGAAGCACCAAATAACCCTTAGAACATGATGGATCCTTCGCAAAGTTTCACAGTGGAAATAGATTCCCTTTCTCTATATGCTTCATTTTAGCGTCTCCAAACCTATCGCTGGTCCACTGCACAGAAGAGCTCCAATTTCATTTCTTTGGTCCAGTTATCCATCTCTCAGTGGTTTGTTGTTTTGTTTGGATCACCTGTAACCATCTAGATAAGCCCTTAAAAGTCTGCACCTTGACATCCCTCGATAGTATTTACCTCCTCTTGTTACATATCACGAGCTATTTTCCACACTTTTCCCACACTATTGCGATGCTTGAATTTATGAGAAATGTTGAGCGCCTTTGGCGAACATCGCTAAGTGTTCTATTCCTGCTTATACAGTTCACTTGACTCCTTCTCCTTGGACATCTTAACGGAAGAAAAGTAACAGTTCTTCAGAAATATTATTACTATCAACAAATAGTCACATTTTTGCACAGAGCAATGATTTAAAAAAAAAAATTAAATGCTGACCAAAAAGTTATGAGAATGTTATGAATTTCTGTTACCAATTAAAACACTCTTTTTTTCTTGGCCGATTACTTCTGTGCGAAGACAGAATAACCAGAGTCGTGTTTGGAGTAATAAGTCATTTATTATGCTTAAAAATATACAGATGACGAAAAAAGATATATTCCAATATTTATTAGTAAGAGACAGAAACTGCCAAAACTTTTTAACATAGCTGGTTTGGCTCAAAGATTTGCATTCACACCCAAACTTTAAGTCGAAGGAAACACCAAGGGGAAAAAATATGTTAAACTTTAGAAATTCATTCATCTAAATATATAATATTGCTTTTTGTACATTTTGTTTTAAGAGACTCATCATCCTTACTTAATTTCTTATTTTCTATTGTTTCTATTTCTTTTCTTATGTTTTGTATAAAAGTTTTCTGGTGTTTTTGTTGAATCTCTTCTCTCGCCCTTACTTCACTCGGCTCCAAATTAAGCCCTGAGATATGATGGGCAAGGCAAGAATGGAAAGTCACGCGACCTTCATTTACAGCCTCGACACCTCCAAGTAAATTCTCCATGTGAAAGCTGATCTGTGATATTGCGTACCTTTCCAACCCTAACACCTGAAGGGGGTTGGGGTATGTGCCTTAAATGTGCATAGTAGTGGAGTTCTGGAGAGTGAGGTATCTAACCATTCCCAATCGCTCCACGTTGCATTTTTCCTTAAGTGGGGCTTATGTATCTTGCGCACATTCGTACATCCACCCCCAAGATAAGTTTTAAATAATTTTCTCCCAAGATACAATTTAATGGACTTACATAAAGAGCATGTAAAACAACATTACAATTGTCTTTACTACATGCCTGGTAATTACGTTCATCTTACCAAATCACTTTAGTCCATTATCCATGTGCCCAAATTGTATAATCTTTGGCCCACTAAAGAAGGTATTTTTTTCTGTTGACCTCAGATATTCATGGCTTCTTTCTCTCTTTGCATCACCTTGGCCTTTGATCTATGTCGTCTTCTAACTGTTATGGTTAATAATTTGGAGCTTGAAGCTTCAGTCAACTCTCCAGTAAGTTCAAAACATGTTTTGCCATGATGTTTAGTGAAGCATGAATTATACATTTGTTTTCCCTGGGTACTGTAGAAAGATTTCTGCCACTTCTCTTTCTTGAAACAAAGCTGCCGTGTACATCATGCCCCTGTATCAGAGGTTTAAGGATGCCTGTATGCTACCGAGTCAACGGCGGCATTTGATATGTTGCCCTCCTTAATCCGCCGTTAGGAGATCATCTCTCCAACCTAGGTGCTCTAAGGGTCCTTGCCCTTTCGTCGTCGCTGAACCCTAGTTGGCGTGCTCCACCTCCCACAGTTTGTAGCAGCATGTGGAGCCTGGACAAGTCGTCCGCGGATCTTTGCTCCCTTAAGAGCCTGTTCCTACATCATGCGACCTCACATATACAACACTGCCCGATATACACGAATGGTTCCAAATCAGACCGTGGTGTGGGTGCCGCAGCCACCTACTTAGAAGAGTTTTTAACTTTGTCTTTGCCGCTGGCAGCTTCTATCTTTACCGCTGAACTTTCAGCCATTCTTTTATCTTTTATACTAATCCAAATTTTACCTTTTAGAGATTTTGTCATTTTCTCCGACTCTAGTAGTGTTTTACAGGCAATTCACTCTTTTCATGCTCTCCATCCCTTAGTCACAGAAATCTGCAACTAGCTGATCCAGAATGCGCCTCGATATCGAGTTATAGTTTATTTGAACCCGGGCATGTAGGGGTCCTTGGCAACGAGAGGACTTATCAGCTGGTCCGTTCAGCCTACTCCGTGTCCCCAGATAACTCTGCATTGCCCTTATCGAGATTTCTTTCCCTCTATAAGAGAATATATTTTTCAGTTTTGGTAGGAAGAATGGGATGGATGTTCATCATTTAAATTATATAAAATCAAAATGTTTGTTCTCTTTTGGCCTTCAAGACTTCGGAGACGACGGTCCTTAGAGGTGGCCCTTTTCCGCGTTCGCATCGGCCACACAAGACTTACTCACGGCCATCTTGTTTCGGCTGATGCTCGAATCATCCTTTGCTGCCATTTTAGTGGTGGGGACCAATCGGTCGCCCATCTTCCCCTAGAATGCCCTCATTTCGCCACTCTCCGGTCGTCCTGTTTCCCGACCCTTTTAACTATCCCTCGCCTGTCCCGCCTTCGTTTTATTCTGGCCGAGGAATCTTTTAAACCCTCATTTTTTAAAAAATTATCACATAGTGGTCTTCTTCCCCTTTTATAACATCTTCGGATTTTAAGAATCGAAAAAGCCATCCCAGAAGCACCCTCCATTTACCTCTTAAGGATAAGACCATGCCCCCTACAACTTCAGTTTTCCGAAGTTGAATTGAGTGTCCCATGAGACACACGCCCACAAGTTCAAGCTCGAACTTACCTACCTGGCCCTACTCGCAGCACATCAAGGTAAAAGGGATATAACCCCCGCTTCGTCATGCTCCTCCCACCTTTACCGCGTCTTAACTCAAGGATCCCCTTTGCTCTAGAACTTGCATAATTGTAAAATCATTACTTAATTAAATATTCCTCGGTTCAAACTTAATTGATAGCTTTAATCATCTTAGAAGTGAACCTTCAATATTTAATTGCATTGCCATGTAACTTGCCATATATGTGTATGTAATCTTTAGTCCTATTAAAGTATATTTTTGTAACCATGTTTGAATATTCCTTGGCCTAACAACTGTGTATTTAAAGCAATCTTAGAACCATTCTCAGGTGGAGCCTAATTTTGGTCGGCCAGTAGGCCAGTGTGCGTATAATCGCGTACATCTGGTCATACCACGACAGTGTTTTTAGTTATTTTTTTATTTTGGGAGCCAATATTGGGACTGCTTACTTGGGCATAAGTCGCCCTACTGTACACAGACTACTACTAGGCTATATTAAAAAAAATAAATAACAAAAAAATAAATATATGTAAAGAATAAATAACAATGATAAAAAGGGAGAAAGGCTAAAAAAATAAAACAAAGAAAAAGGCAAGAAGGAAGCGCGCTCCGGCGTCGGGGGTAGGCCCGCATCTCGCCGGCGCAGGAACATACGACCTATAAAAAGGTCAAATAAAGTGGAGGAGGCCAGCCTCTTCCAAAAAGTCGTATAGTCCACAAGACCAAATGTACTGGAAGATATCCGGCAGTTCCTCCAGGCGTCTGGTCCCGCTGTTCATTCCGTTCCTTTGTCTCAGCGCAAACGGAAGGGTTCCAACTCACCCCGTTAGGAGTCCAAGCGCCCTGCCTCTGATGAGTCTGGTTTGCCCCAGAGTCGGTTCTTGGAGCGTCCTCCGTTTTGATGTCTTCTCCTCCCCGGTTTTTGCTGGCCTTCCCCGTTGGCATCACCGATGTCATTGGTCGGGCGGAAGTTCAACTGGTTCCTTCTTCCTTGCCTCCTACCCCGGTCCCTTCTTCCTTGCCCCTTACCTCTGCGCAGTCTTTTATGTTTCCTACCCCAGTTTCATCTCCCTTGTCTCCTAATCATGTTCCTTCATCTTCTTTTAACCCTGTTTCCTCTTCACCCTCTGACCCTTATCCATCTGATCCAATTCCATCCTTACCGTCTGACCCTGTTCTCTTCTCGCCCTCTTCCATGCTCCGCCTTCTGTTCCATCTTCTTCGCATCTTAGTTCTCGTCCGTCTTTGCTCAAACTCCCTTTCCCTCCGGCCAATAAGCCCTCTACGTTGTGGGTTCGGTCTGGCTTCCAGCTGTCGCCTCCCACTGTTCACGCTGCCAAGTCCGTGTCGGGTGCGCCCTCGGCTCATCGTAATTTGTCCCTTGCCCCTCCTGGTCCTTCTAGTAGTCGGAAACCTTCGACGGTCTCCGTCACTAGAATCCCGATGTTGGCGTCGAGACGACAGTAATGTCTGTCATCCTACAATGAAATTATCAAGGGGTTCTTCCCAAGCGAGAGGAACTCAGGCTCTTGCTTTCTAGCATTCGGCCCTTAGTGGTCTGTTTGCAGGAAAATAAGCTTGGGACTCGCCCCTCCCCGGTACTTTCGCACTTCCGGGTGTTGAATTCCATCCGCCCGGCCGGGGGCGTGTCCCATGGTGGTGCTTCTCTTTTAATTTCCTCTTCGCTATTCTCTGCGCCACTTCCCCCCCGTACTACCTTGCAGGCTGTTGCTGCGAAGGTTTTTATTTCCAAGCTTTTAACTGTTTGTTCTGTGTATATTCAAAGGGATTTTAATTTGAGTCGGTCTCACCTTTTAGAGCTCCATGTCAGTTACCTACCCTGTTTTTATTACTTGGTGATTTTAATGCACTCTCTCTCGCTTTCTCAAAAGAAACCAGAGGAAGAGGTGACGCCCCCTTGTCGCGAAAAGAGAGCTTGTGTGGACCTTTGACTTTTCGAGCTATGTCGGCGGGGGTACCTCTTCTGGGTACCCCTGGCAGGGCTTCCCTTGTCGATTTGGTTGCAAACGAGGTTCCAGACTAAGTGCGTCATTCTTTCCTCTTTCTACTCTATCCTTCTCTTTTTTTTACTTTTATCCTATTTCCCACTTATACAAAAAGAAAAAAAACAAAAAAGGCCGACTCCTATCATGTTACTCTTTCCCTTTTTTCCCTATATCTACATATAAGGAACAGGGAGCTACCTCACGCGTCAGAAGAGAGGCTTTGGAACCTCTATAAACAACGCCAATCGACGCTCACTGGTTGCGAGAGACTAGGACTAGAAGTGTCCTAGGCGTTGGGGTACGATGAATGGGATGAGGGTAGTGCTTCGTTAACCCCTTCCCTGGCGCGTAATTATTGACCGTTCTCAGTGCCCATTGACGGATGCTTCTGGTAGCATTGGTCCGAGGTGACGGCCCTTTGTTCCCATGTTGGTTGCCAGGCCAATAAAAAGCATTGGGTCGAGTTCCTTGGTGTGGCGCGATATCCATTGAACGCTACTCCGAGATTTTGGCCGTTGTGAAGGGAACTAGTAGGAGTTTAGTAAGGGGCGTGCTTCGTTGTTGTTCACCTGGTGAGAAATCGATGGCCCCTTCGGGGACCGTCTGTGCTGCTTGGTTGGGATCCACACCACGCCGAGGCTTGACGACTCGGTCGGGCGAACAGCAGCACAGGGAGCGTGCCTTCTGGAAGACTCTGAAACGACTCCGATCAATAGGCGGGAGCTACTCACGCGTGGAGAACTCACCAACCCCTTTTTATATATTTATTGGTCACAAGCTTAAGAAATAGAGTGTTCAAAATGGCAGGCAAGAAAGGTCCAGCAGCGCTAAAATTCACGTGTGCCACATGTAAGAAGGACAAGTGGTGCGTTGACTTTCCGGAAGGCTGCTATGCGAAATGCCACCCAGACAGTATATGCACCCCTTGCATTTTAAAGAAGGAAGTGGGGGAAGTAGTCGCCTACTACAGGGAAAGAACTACAGATCGAACAGAATTCAAGAGGCTCAAGGAGGAGCACTCCCACCAGATCCGCAGGCTCGAAGAGAAGTTAAACGAGCTCTCGAATCCTGTGGCAAACACCACCTCTGCAGAGAGCCCGGGCCCGAATGTGGCAGAGACGCCAAAAGGAAAAAAAGAAAAAAAGACGAAAAAGGGAAAGAAGAAAGAGGAAGAGAGAGAAATAGAAGAAGAAAAGATAGAAGAAGTTAATGAAAAGGATGACAAGGGGAAAAAGATGATAGAGAAAAAGAAGAAGAAGAAGAGGAAGAAGAAAAAAGAAAAGCCTGAAAAGACCATGATGGGGAAGAGAGAGGAATCGGAGAGCTTGCCTCAGAAAATAAAGAATCCGAGCTCAGCAGGCAAATGTGCCAGG
The DNA here is from genome assembly GCA_963969495.1 of Ceratothoa steindachneri. NCBI lineage: Eukaryota > Metazoa > Arthropoda > Malacostraca > Isopoda > Cymothoidae > Ceratothoa > Ceratothoa steindachneri. The sequence continues at coordinate 28,864,614 of OZ018336.1, forward strand.
GTCATCCTTGTAGGTGATTCCCAGGCACGGGACCTGCAGCCCCTGCTAGCGGCCCGCCTTCGCCCAAGCGTTAAGGTAAGCTGCCTGCCAGGATGTGGTAACCACCACATCAGAGTAGAGGCTGAGAAATTACAGATTTCTGAGAGCTCAGTCGTTGTTCTGATGGTCAGTGGAAACGACCTCTACCTGAGAGGAGGTAGGGTAGGCCCTACAGATAAAATCCTCCACACGGTCATGGGTGCCGTGGACGACTGTGGGCTGAAAACCCGCAAGCGCGTGGTAGTCGGGATGCTCCCGAGGAGAGGTCCAACACGGACCGCTCACTCGATGAATGTCTCTTTAAACCGGCGCCTGGCAGATTTGTGTACAGCAGAGGGGTCTTTTTTGTGGACCCGTACCGCACCTTTTATGGTAGAAATGATCTCTACCAAAGGGATGGGGTACATCTTTTCTTTAAAGGAAAGGCCTTTCTGTCAAACTTGATCCAGGATGTCGTAGAGAGGACCGAAAGGAGTATCCGGCCCAGAGTGAGGGCGGACGTACGCCAGTACGCCTGTGTCACTCCAGGAACGACCTTCTCAGAGGTCGCAAAAAGGGGTGTCTCGCCAACAAACAAGCCGGGAAACGGAAGAGCGTAGGGAGTCCTACAGTCGGGGACTCCCTGAAAGTTCTTCTGTTCAATGCGAGGTCAATCAGGAACAAGTTTCCTGAGCTCCGTGGCCTCGTAGCGACGGAAGAACCCGAAATGGTAGCCATAACAGAATCGTGGATAAAAACCTCAAACCGAGACTTTAAGGGCGAATTCACGGTTCCTGGCTACCAACTCTTCCACATAGATAGGCAAGACAGAGAGGGTGGCGTTGTAATGTTGTATGTCAAGGATACAATCAAATCTACGAACTCCAACATTATATCCGATCACGAGCTTCTAGGCGTTGACCTAGAGATAGGTCCTGTCAGATACAGGACCCTGGTGCTTTACAGACCCCCTTCCCAACCCATTGAGAAGGACAGGGAACTGTACCAGCTGCTGGGTGAGCTTGTTCAAGGCAGAGTGTGCATCGTTATGGGCGAATTCAACAGACAAGTTGACTGGGAAACCAGAGCAGCCTGTGGCGAGAGCGCGCTACTCCTGGAGTTCGCCAACAAGGAATTCCTCACTCAGTGGGTCAGAGAACCGACGAGAGGAGACAATATCCTAGACTTGGTCTTCAACTCTGAGAATGATATCGTTGAGGATGTCTCTGTAGGCGAAGAGCTCGGTGGCAGTGATCACCAGCTAGTTAGATTTACCGTCAAGATCCCAAAGGTAAGGTCTGTTGCCAGTCAATCAAGGAAACTTGACTTGAGAAGAGCAGACTTTGCAAGCCTTCGTGCTGGGCTGCTGACTGATGTAAGGCTAGCGGTATGCAAAGAGGTTGAGTATCCGTGGAACAATTTCAAAAATTAGTTCATGAATCTTCAATCTAGTTGCATCCCTCTGAGGTGCCTCCATCGTTCTTCTGTTCAACCAAAGTGGTTTAATCGAGAAATCGGCCAACTGCTCTGCTTAGGGAGTAGAGAAATGCGTACCGGCGATCGAAGATCTCGGGTGCCTTTGACGAGTACCGGAGGCTAGCCAGGAGAGTGAAGTCCAGCATAAGGGCGGCTAAGCGTACTGAGGAACTCCGAGTGGCGAGACTCTGCAAGGAGAATCCCAAGGAGTTCTTCGGCTATGTAAATAGCCGTAAACCAATCCATCCTAGGATTGGGCCCTTAGTGGACGAGGAGGGTGCATTAACTCACTCAGATTGGGAAAATGCTAACCTTCTCAATGACTACTTCTCCTCAGTGTTTACTAAAGAGTGTGGTCCCATCCCTCAGCCCACGTATTCCTATTCGGGGGAAAAGCTGGAGGCAATGGACTTCACTAAAGAAGAAATAAAGAAAATGATTGCTGACCTAAAGACGAATCACTCCTCTGGACCGGACGGGTTTCTACCCAAGGTGTTGAAGGAAGTGTGCGATGAAGTATCACGACATCTGTGCGCTATCTTTAACATGTTAATCCGGACCGGATTCGTTCCTAGAGACTGGCGTAAGGCAGAGGTGGCTCCGATCTTCAAGAAAGGAGAACCCAGCCATCCGTCAAACTACCGACCTATCAGTCTAACATCGATAGTCGGTAAACTCATGGAAAGCATCATGGTGGACAAAATTTTGTCGTACTTAGAGTCAAACCTGCTACTGAGGAGTTTCCAGCACGGCTTTCGAAGGCAACGGTCATGCCTGACGAACCTTGTGGAATTCTTCCACTTCGTTTTCAGTGAGCACGATCGGGACAAGGCGGTGGATGTGGTTTACTTAGACTTTCAGAAAGCCTTTGATAAGGTACCACACCGCCGCCTTCTCCGAAAAGTGCGAGCGCTGGGCATATACGGAAAAGTAGCCGGCTGGATCGAGAACTGGCGAAGTGGCAGGCAGCAACGGGTGGTGGTAAATGAACAGGCTTCTGAGTGGGTGCCCGTTACTAGCGGGGTGCCTCAAGGTTCTGTCCTGGGACCACTACTATTCATCATCTACGTCAACGACATGGACGGTGACAGGGTTGCCAAGATTTCTAAATTTGCCGACGATACCAAGCTTGGTATGAACGTTGCAAAGGATGGAAATACTGCCCGCCTGAAGGAAGATCTTGGGAAGATTGGAGAGTGGTCGGACACGTGGCAAATGCCTTTTAACGTGAACAAATGCAAAGTAATGCATATCGGCCACAGAAACCCCCAATCTCATTATATCCTTAAGGGCACTGCTCTTGAATCGAGTGACACTGAGAAGGACTTGGGTGTTACTATCACTAGAGACCTCAAGTTCTCGAAACAGTGCATCGAGGCAGAGAAGAAAGCCCAAAGGATGTTAGGCTACATAAAGCGCCAGTTTGGATACCGTAACAAGAAGATAGTACATTGTCTGTACAACTTCCTCGTTCGGCCGCACCTGGAGTATGCCGTACAATTTTGGAGTCCATCGTTTCGAAATGATATCGCAAGGTTGGAACGCGTACAAGCTAGGGCAACCAAACTGATTCCCTCTATCCTACATAAAAGTTATGAGGATAGACTAGTGGAATTAGATCTGTTCTCGCTGGAAACCCGTAGCCTGCGTGGTCAGCTCATCGAAGTTTTCAAAATACTTCGAGGGTTCGACAATGTTGACTACCGGGATATTTTCATACTGAGTGAGAACAGAACGCGCAATCACGGCTTCAAACTTGAACTAAAGCGTTACAACCGAAATATGTGTGGAAATTTTTTCACCTACAGTATCTGCGGTAAGTGGAACGCACTTTCAGTGAAAGTTGTCAACAGTGAATCTGTTGACCAGTTCAAGTCAAGACTAGACAAAGTATTGAAAAGTGGCCGTTTAGGGATGCAAAACAATTGAGCAGTCATGTGTCTGCTCGATTGATAGTCCAAAGGTACCCTCTTTGAATTGACCGTAAGGTCTCCTAGGGTACTTACTTTTCTTGTTACTCCTTGTTACACCCATCTTGGGGTGATACTTCCCGTAATCCCCGGGGTGGAGTGGTTGAGTCCCTCTTAGTATCCGATTCCCTTTGTCTTTTAAATTTCGGCGATTTTACTTCTTACCATGTTCAAACGGATTTTTTCAGTTCTGTAGACTTGTCTTTATGTTCGCCCGACTGTTTCCTGGATTTCCACTAGTCGATTCGGGACGACCTTCCCGTGAGTGATCACTTCCCGATCGTCCTGTCAGCCGCCCTTCTTGGCCCGTGCCTTTTCTCCTTCCTCATTGGGGTCTGCGGCGATCAAATTGGGTTGGGTTCCGAGAGGCTTCCTTTATTGATTCCTCCCGGGTTTCCTTCGATACCTTAGATTCTGCAGTCTCATATTTTACTGCTCATATTTTAGAGGCTGCTGAGCGTTTGGTTTCGCGGAGGTGCCATGGTGCGGGGCGCTACACCGTTCCCTGGTGGTCGAAGGATTGCGCGTCGGCTATTTCTGCCTATCAGTTGGCCCATTCCCGTTATAAGCGCAACCCGACCGTCTTGAATAGGATCGATCGGAACCAGGCTCGTGCCATCCGTCAAAGGACCCTCCATCGTGCCCGCCGTGAGTCTTGGCGCCGGTACTTATCTTCCATTTCTTCGTCCACGCCGCTGACTCTTAGCGAAGCTCTAGCTGAACATTTTGCTTCGGTGAGTAGCGCTGGTAGCTATCCTGACGAATCCTCGATCGTAAGGTCGCCATAGAATCTCGCCTTTTAGATTTTACCACGTGCGCCACCTACTCTTAAAATACTCTCTTTTCCGTTTATGAGCTGCTGGATGCTTTGTCTCACTGTGGTTCCACATCTCTCGGTGATGATTGCATCCACTACGACTTTCTTTGTCGTCTTCATCCCGACTCAGAGTTATTTTTGGTTGACCTCTACAACCTGCTTTGGGTCAAAGGAATCTATCCGTCCTCCTGGCGTGTAAGGGTTGTTGTACCCTTTCTCAAGCCCGATAGGAATGGTTTGGACCCGAATCATTATCGCCCGATTGCTCTTACGAGCTGCTTCAGTAAGATATTTGAGAAGATGGTTCAGGTTCGCCTCACTTGGTTTTTGGAGTCCAACCCACTCCTCTCTCCATTTCAGTGCGGTTTTCGCAGCGGTCGTAGTACTCTTAACCACCCCATTCGTTTGGAAGACTTCGTTTTAGGGCTTTTTCCTCCAGAATTAGGTGTTAGCGGTGTTCTTAGACATTCAGAAGGCCTACGATACCACCTGGAGATATGGTGTTTTACGTCAGTTATATGATTGGGGTATGAGGGGCTTTTTACCGGTTTTTATTCACGAATTTTTATCGTCCCGTAATTCTAAGGTCCGTATTGGGGATGTTTTCTCAGGCTTGCGGATTCAAGTGGAAGGTGTTCTGTAAGAGTGTGTTTTAAGTGTGACATGTTTCACCGTCGCCATTAATAGTCTGGTGTCCACTATTCCAGAGGGGGTTTTGGAACCCTCTTCATGGATGACTTGGCGTTGTTTTGTTCATCTCCTCGCTTGCCTTATGCTGCCCAACGATTACAGCTGGCAATTGATACCGTGTGGGGTCGTGCTGTCTCAAAGAGTTTCCGTTTTCGGTCACCAAAACAAAGACCATGCATTTTTATAGGGGGCGTGATGGCCTTGGTCCCTACCCCCTCTTCTTGGATAGCACGGCGATTGAGTATGTCCCCGTTTTTAAGTTCTTGGATTTAACGCTTGATAGCAAGCTCACTTGGGTGCCCTATTTGCGTCGCTTGAGGACGTCCTGTTAGAAGGCTATGAATTTGCTTAGGGTTTTATCCCACACCAGTTGGGTTGGTGATAGGCACACCTTGTGGTTGCTTTATTTGGCACTGGTCCAATCCCGGCTGGACTACGGTTGCCAGGTGTACTCTTCAGCGTCTACTTCAGCCTTGATGATAATTTACCTTATTTGTTCGCTCGCTTGGGGCCCGTCTTAGTAGTGGAGCCTTTCGCACCTCGCCTATCCCTAGCCTCTTTGTTGAAGGTGGCGTGCTTCCCTTGCGATATCACCGGCTGCAGGTGTGCCTACGATCCCTGTTTCGTGTTCAGCAATCCCCTTCACCCCCAGTCCATGAGTGCCTTTTTTCCCGTCCTCTTCGGCATTTTTGATCGGTGGCCATCTATACCCCCGCCTCTGGGGCTCCTGGTTTGGGACCATCTCGCCTTCCTGGGTGTTCCCGGGGTGTTGGCCCTACAATTCTCGCCGCCTCCGTGTTGGAGCGTTTGCCCTCCCGAAGTCTGTACTGCTTTTTGGCATTTCGAGAAAGGGTCTACTGACCCTCGTCTATTAAAGTGCCTGTTTCTTGACATGCGTGTTCTCATGCTCACCAGCGTTCCATATATACTGGTGGCTCGAAGTCGGACCTCGGTGCTGAGGCAGCCGCCGTGTTCTATACGGAGGCTCTTTTGTCCGCCTTCACCTCCTGTAGCATTCGTTTTTACCGCAGAGCTGACGGTCATTCTTTTGGCTTTTAATTTGATTTTATCCCTCAATTCTTCAGATTTTATTGTTTTTAGCGATTGCTGGCCTGCTTTGGAGGCGGTTCGTGCTTTTACGTCCACCCACCCTTTGGTTTTACGGATTCGCTCCTGGCTGGTCAAAAATGCCTCCCATTACAGGGTGGCGTTCTGTTGGGCTCCGGCTCATTTTGGGGTCATGGGCAACGAGGCGGCTGATCCACTGGCCCGCACGGTCGCCCTCGAGGTGCCGGATGCAGCCCCCTCTGCCCTTTAGGGATTCCTACCCCATAATTAGGGCGTATGTCTTTTGTTTGTAGCAGAGAGAATGGGATTCGGTCCCCCCCCCCTTATAAGCCGTCCCTTATTAAACGCTTTGTCCGTTCCTGGTCCTCTAGCTCTCAGCGACTCCGGTCTTGAGAGGTTGCTCTTTGCTGTTTGCGAATTGGGCACACGAGACTCACCCATGGCTATTTAGTTTCGGGTGAAGGCCGAGTTGCCCCTGGTTGTCCCTTTTGCGGTGGCGAGCTCTCTGTGGCTCACATTTTAGTAGTTTGTCCCCGCCTTGCTTCTCTTCGAAATTCTTCCTTTCCTATCCTTTCTGGCGTCCCTTCCCCCATGCCAGCTCGACTTCGCTTTCTCTTAGCAGGACTTCCTTCGGTCATCCTCCCTCCTTACATTTTTAACACGAAGTGGCGTTTTATCCCTTTTATAAATTCTTTCCATTTTTGTGTTTAGGTTTATTGTTTTATCTTTTATCCTGTGCCCTTTCCTGCAGCTGGCGCATGTCATTTGTTTATTGCCCCAGCCGTCCTTGTTTTTAAAACGTGTGCCGTATGCTTGCAATTTACGTTTGCGGCTGTGTGTGTTGTGCTGTTTTCTTTTAGTGCTTCGCTTTACTTTTCCTCATTTTTATTGAGTGTTTCCCACGCCCTTTATGAGCTTTTTCGGGCGCCCCCGTTTTAACAGTGCTGCCGTTAAGAGTCCATTAGGATTGGGCGGCTGCCACATTGTTTCCCTTAAATAAAAAAAAATTCTGCTCTGGAGCTGCCTGAAGGCGGCTCCGACGATGTTACAGAGAAAGTAAAGATGGTGTTTTTTTAAATTATAATCATCGGGCATGATTAACCTATAGTTTTCACGGGACGCAAAAATGCTAATCCCCACCCACAGTGTCCCGCTCGCGAGGGATGAATACGGGACCAGCAAATCACGGTCCCGCCATAGGCGACCACTCATCCCGCCCAGTGGCCAGGCAGCCCTCCAGCATGGCGACTCTACCTTGGGCTGGGCGTAAAATTGATAGACCTTGAAAGGAGAGAGAAAGGGTATGCGAGGAAGGTGTGGGTGGAAGTGAAGCATGTTGTTAACCCCCCCCCCCCCACACACACACACAAACAGCTCACGGATGAGGGGGCGTTGTCCCTTTCCCCCCCTCAACCCCGATCCGGGATGGTTGGGTGAAAAGAAGCTGATCGATGTCTACCCTGTGAAATTAGAGACCGACCAGAGAAAGTTGTGGGAGAGGTTGTAGTGAAGGTGAGGAAGAAGAGTAAGAAGAGAGGGTGTCAGAAAGAAGGAGAAGAGGCTAAGCTGGAGCCGGGCGGTGCGTCGAGTCCCGTCAGCACGGGGGCCAGGAAAATAAATCGCCGTGCCTCTTGTGGGATCTTATGCCATAAATATGGTAGGCAGTTTTTAGTGGCATTGAAACCCGATAACCTCGTCGCTTGTGGGGAGCCGGTTGAAGTTGATGTCTGCCTATGCTACTGAGTTTAGTCAAATATCAAATGATGGGTTGCAGTAATATTGTATACTCTGTTGGAATTGGTATTGAGTGGCAAATCATTGTTAAAATTTTAAGATTTACAGAACAAACTGGTGCAAATTTAAATTTTAAGATTTTCAGAACTGGAACAAATTTAAATTTTAAGATGTTCAGGATTGGGACAAATTTAAATTTTATGATTTAGAGAACTGGTACACATTTAAATTTTAAGATTTCAGAAGTGGTACAAATGTAAATTTAAGATTTTCAGAACTAGTAAATATTTAAATTTTAAGATTTTCAGAACTGTACACATTTAAATTTTAAGAATTTCGGAAATGGTACACATTTAAATTTTTAAATTTTCAGAACTGGTACAAGTTTACATACAAATTTAAATGTTCAGATTTTCAGGACTAGTACAAATAAAAAATTCAGATTTTCAGGACTGGTACAAATTTTAACTTTCATGACTGGTACAAATTTTAATTTTCAGGACTGGAACAAATTTTAATTTTCAGAACTGGTACAAAATTAAATTTTCAGAATGGTTACATTTAAATTTCCAGATTTTCAGAACTGGCACAAATTTAGATTTTATGATTTTCAGAACTGGTACAAACGTAAATTAAGATTTTACAGAACTGGTATAAATGTATTTTTTTCCCAATGGGAGGAGGTCATATGATTGTGGCAAGGACAGGAATGCCACAAATTATTTTGCCGTGTTCTCAGGAATGATGTCAAAATGGTCTTAAGAACCTCATTACTCATTTATGGAATTTAAAAGGCATTATAGCTCTTGTTTAAAAATGTGGTCCATTTTCGTTTTATTATAAATACAATTAGGTATCTACCTTATTATCTCATTTTAACTTTACTAAGAAGTAAATTTCCTGACCTAATAAAGCTGAATTATAATTAGTCCGCCTCATCAACCAAATTCTTAAGTGTGAGAAAATAAATTAAATTTAGAACGCGATTTTGAGAAAGAGGGGCTCATCGAATTTTTTTTTAAAAGCATGAAACTTTAATGTTAAAATACAAAGATTTTCTCACTGACACTACAAATAAAAACATTGAAACCCCGAGATTTTAAAAAAAGATACGAGAAATTAAATTTCATATACAGTTGGAAACTCTTTGGAACGATATACTTAAAATGATTTCTAAGAATTACTTTGTCAATGAGCTCTAAAACAATTTCTATGACCACTTCAGAAGATTGATTATTACGTACATTCAGGTAACTGACGAAAATGGAGGTATGTGATGTCTCTGAGTTATAAAACTTTGAATCAAAATTCTATAAATTTATTCGGCCAAATAAATTAGTTCGCCGAGTTACTTTCAAAATCATGTTTCTCGCTTAGTAAACTGAGATTAAACATGGAATATTTGGGTTCTCCTGTAACATCTTTGATTACTTTAAGGAAGTCTGGCAGCCGTCTTTCTAGCTCCTCGGGACTAAGCGTAGAGTAGGTCTCTAGAAGAATCAACGTTTTACACCTCCGATGACAAGGCTCTTCATAAGCATCCAACTGAAAGTATTGGTCGTTGTAAAGGAAGCAACGTCTCTTCTTGTAAATAGGTAAATGCGTTTCATCTGCCTGGGCTTGCATATTATTCCATTCCTTCAGACCAATCGGGGTCTTCACTTCGACAACCTGACCTAGTTTTTCAGCCTTTCGGCAAGTGTGGGTATAACTAAAATGCCCATCCTTTCCCCTTTTCCTAAGCCTTATTTGCATTAGTTTATGATTAGTTTTGAGGTAAATATGTTGGACTGAAAAGTCCTCGAAGGGTGGGAAAACAGAGTCCGTCGGAAGGGGGCCATTTACAAGGAATTTACGCTTTCGAGCCATAATGTTTAGTCGATCTCCAGTATCGATCCCAACTCTTTGGCACACTGTATCGATCATTCGTCGAATCTTTGTGTCGAAATCTGTTGAATTATCGATAACATCGAAGTAAGGATGACCAACCCAAGCCTGGGCAGCCCTTTTGTCTAGGCAGCGGGCAAGATCTACGTTTTCTTTCCTACAGCTGTTGTTGTCTGTAGAGTAAAATTCTTCGGCTCCGATAGCAGCCGACACCAAATGAATTATTTGGTGGTATCGGGTATCACGGAGGTAAACGGGATTAAGCTTATTTTTCTGCATCATCTTTTCCCACTCTTCCGGGTGTAGAAATGCCGACGGGTCCATAGTCCCTCTGTCACAAACGACAAGACAATTTTTTTCGGACATTTCCCCCAGGGAGAAAAAACAATCTTCAATCTGAATTAATGTCTTTAGGACACTTTCCTGAAAGAAAAATGCTTGCTCTTTGTTCATGTCCTCGAATTTGACCCCGCCACCTAGTAGAACAGAAGCGGTTTCAGGAACTCTGTAGACATCCCACCCGAGATTTTCGAAGAATGAGCACAGGCGGGATTGGCCAGTAGTTTTGCCAGCGCATGGACCACCAGTCAACACAACTTTGTAAATTATCCTTTCAGAATTGCACACATATCCATTCATAGTTTTCGCAATACTTCCATTCATGTTTGATGATTTCTGATTTGAATAGTATAAAAGAGCAGTTAATTTTTAGCATGGAACAATTATGTTCTTAATGAAGGATCTCTCCATCCGTAGGATTCTCGGGTTCACTTCTGCTTCTAACGAGGTCTACTCATCCTCTCTCTCAGCTCTTCCATTCCTGAAAACATGAGACCATTAGCTCCCTTAAAACACAAAACACAAGGGTATAACCTATGGAAGTTTTAAAATTGAAAATAGAAAATAAAATGTTATAACCAAAGATATTTTTACGAAGGAGCAAAAAGGGGGGGCAGAGAAATGATAAAAAGGTTATCAACCGTAAAATACAGTGTGGAAGTTGTCTTTTTTTTGCTCGAATTTTTAGAGCAATAGCAACGAGGCCGCGTCACGCACAGAGAAAATAGAGGTAAAGAAAGCGGTGACGATGGAGGAAACGATAAAAGTGAAAGATATGCTTAGAGCGACAAGTCCCCCGGGAGGCATTAGTGCAGGTAAGGTACACAATTGAGGGTATTAGGGTAGGAGGGGGGAGCATGACGTTCTTCCAAATTTCAGTTATTGCAACGGTATATTACTGCTACAACCGCCCCCCCGTTCCTTGCGGGTCCAGTGTGGAAGGCTCGATATAAAGTTACAGGAACAATTTCATACACAGAAAATAATTAATCGAAAGAACACATAAATCCCCGTGTGCGTGGAAAATGAACCATTAACTTGTGGGGCTCATCTTGTAAAATAGGTAGGAGCCATAGAGAGAGAGGAGGGAGGGGGGGGAGCGTCGCCACGCGGACGGAAATCGTCGAGCAGCGCCCTTAGAAAACCAACCAACTTCCGGCGATAACAAGAATGATGGATGGACCGAGCGAACCGAGGGTAGCGGCGGAATCTCCGCGAGATTGTGTGAACAACGCTAAGGTTTACTTCTTTCGGCGCCGCATCTGATAAAGTGGAACCTCCTTCGTGGCCTCGGGCAAGTCACTTCCGGCGAGCCGGTATAAAATATCAGATGCAGGCCTCAAGAAACTAGATTCAACCAGCCCCTTGAACTAAACGCTTAAACTCTCGATTCGGTTCCCGCACCCCTGGAGTCCGAAGGCAAGAATTCTCTCCAGATTGACGATAGTCTAGCGACAACCGACTATTATTTTGGTATCGGCTCCGTTCCCGTCTGGTGTAATACTCCCTCGATCCATACCCTTTAGGTTAAACGTAGCGATTGCGATTCCCATTTTGTAATCTCTCTCCCCAACAACTTCCCAAAACATACCGCTAAAAGTAGGCCCCGCGAGCGATCCACTCGTGAATCCAGTTTCCCGTAGGATTCTTTGAATTGATTGTTAGTTTGTTGTTGCGCCCAGCCGCCTCATGAATGTCCCTTTAACATCCCCGAGTTCATCTGACCTTGAAATTGTAACTTTGTGTATCTATTCTATTATTTGCAAATTGTCTTTATAATAGTAAAGCTTATTTTTCGTTTCACCAATTTTTATGTCCAGAACCTCTAAGAAGTTATATTAACTTTGCCAACCACACTCTTACTTAATTTATTAATATCAACCTACTTTGGGGTTTTAAATTCCCCCTAAATTTCATCTACGACATTAGGCCCGTAGCACCCGCATTGCAGGATTTAATAGGCCCAGCGAGGAACTCCACAAATGGAGGCTCGGTGAATCTATCAAATACTAAAAATGGCTATTTGTGTAAATTAAGCAAATAATATGCCACGTGTAATAAATAAAGAACTAAAGACAATTAGAAAAAGAATATATATATATATATATATATATATATATATATATATATATATATATATATATATATATATAATAGTGCATCTATCAAATACATATAAAAGCAAGCAATTCATCTGAGTCACGCGGAAACACACAAACATACGCGTGCTGAGAATAGTTATCAGCAAAAAGGTCAACACCAACGAGGTCTCTTCATTACATCCACTTATAATTACCGAGCACGCACCCACAAATTGGTTACCTTTGCACAAACAAATAACAGGACCTTCCCACTACCCATAAACTAGCCTATAGTACCATAGCAGGGTAAGTAGAAAACAAGATCTGCTGGCCAAATGGCGCATGCTCTCTTATTCTGATCCATGACCTTACGAGATTCAAAACTTACAATAATTTCTGGACTAACCTTGGAGGGACCTTGACAATTATATCATTCGAATGAAAATGTAAAACGACATAAGAGTTTCACATTTCGTTAGAATCGGCCGAAAAGTTATGATGTTAGCGACAAATAAACTTTGGAGCACTTCGGCAGTTATATTATTCGAAAGATAATGTAAAACAACGTAAGGGTTTTAAATTTCGTTGGAATCGGCCGAATAGTTATGATGTTATTGCCAAAAAAAAACAATTCCAGGGCTAACCTTGGGAGGACCTTGACAATTATATGATTCGAATTCGAAAAAGAATGTAAAACAATATAAGGGTTTTAAATTTCGTTAGAATCGGCCGAATAGTTACAATGTAATTACAAAAAACAAAAACAAAAACAAAAACAAAACGGGGACCGACCGACCGACATAATGAGATATAGAGTCGCCCGTGACTAGACTCCCATTTGACTAAAAACAGATACAAACCCATAAAAAATAAGAAAGAAAGGGCACGCTCGAGTGCCCGACCGAGGGAGGTCGCTTAGCCTCCTTCTGGAGCATAAACATGTAACTAACAACCCAAACAATTATATAAATCCTATGACGGAGGCCCACCTGATGCAAAATCACAATCACGCCAGAATTCGAGGGGAAGGAAGGAGTTCCGTCCCAGGAGTCAGGACAGGAGGTAGAGAGCCCGCCTGGGGTTCAAAGGCGCGTTCAATAAAATAGCGCTGCGTCCCGTGAATGTGACCGATCTGAAAAATATAAATAATTTAATTTTAAATCTAAAATTTAAAATGTCGTAGAATATGGTCAAGTTAACCCTTTTGTGCGTTTCTCAGCCGAGGTCGATGACGGCTATGTGCGTGGGAGATTTATAATACAAGCAGAGTGCAAATTAACTGAATGTGGTTGGGCAAATAGTCGACTACCTTGGATGTTCCGGGACAATAGAAAAGCAGGTACAAAAATAACTTTATTAACATGCAAATTAATATTTTTTACAAGATTAAAGATTAAAAAAGCTATATACACATTAGACGTACACAAGTCTCAGCGGCTAAAGGGGGGGGAGGACTTGGCGGGAACGGTCACCGTACAAACAAACTAAAAATATTGACCGAAGGTCGCTCGAATGACCTTGACCGTATACGAAGCCGACGATGGAGGCTTACACTGGGGGGGGGGGGGGTAGAGAGAACACTTGCACATGAAAGTTTCGCGTTGTTTTTACCTCGGAGATTTGGTCCGAGGGAGTAATCCTTGCCTTGGCGCAAAGTTCAAATAATAGTCTCTTGACAATGACTATTACGGTATGAACTTTGATCTTGCACTCGAGTTAGAACACGAATCGAGACTCGGCGCGTTGCGTTCAAGGAGCGGATAGAACAAGTACAGGGTAGACTCACGCGAATTAATCGAGAATACCCGGAGCTTGAGGGGTTCTGCGAGAATTGTGCAGAATGCAACGGGACGTGAATAGCTGGTATTGACGGGGGGCGGGCAGAGAATACTGACGGGCGGGCAGGCAGCGGATACTGCCTTCCAACTCTGTCGCCGGAGGATTTATAGTAAGGTCGAATGGGTTTTTTTTCCTTCCGGACGAAGGGAAGGGTTCCAGGGTCCGACGCATCGGCAGGCGAGAGTAGTCTCGCCCTATTAGCACGATCGCGAAAAGGTTCCTAAGTCGGCGAGGTGAAACTCTGTCCGACTCCGGATGGGACCTTTGGGGCCCTCAAACCTGTCACGGCTTTCTGCGATGGCGGGGCTTTCAGGCCACCACAACGTCTCATGATTTCGTGCGTCCATTAGCGTTATAAAAAGGGTCCACCAGGTGTCTGTTGTCTCTCTCTCGATTAAAGGTGTCTGTCTGTCTGTCTGTCTCTCTCTCTCTCTCTTTGATCTCTGACAATCTAAAATCAAAGATGTGAAAAATATAAGATACATAATAAAAAATAAATAAATCCATTTTAAACCTTTAATTTATTGTATATTTCCTATGGGACCAGACTTTTGGGGCACTGTATATATATATATATATATATATATATATATATATATATATATATATATATATATATATATATATATATATATATATATATATAGAGAGAGAGAGAGAGAGAGAGAGAGAGAGAGAGAGAGAGAGAGAGAGAGAGTCACAAGGAGTCACAAGGAATAGTAGTACCTCAAAGGACGTTGCTGACCATACCGTAGAAGAACTACTTTGGGAAAGCCCTAACCTATAGCATAAGAGAAAGTATAGCATAGATGAAGGCTCTCCCCACCCACCTCTCCCACCCACACTTGCGGGGCCAGAAAGAACATAAACAGGAAATTTTTATAAACAAAAAAGTTGAAACCTATCTACTTTACTCAGATCTATAATCTATACTAAGGTGGTACCATCTAGGTCAAGGTGTGGATTATCCTATCAAGTCGAGATTTGAACTGTTCGACTGACGAACTGCCCACCACTTTTGGCGGTAGACGGTTCCACGTTCCGCAGATTTTGTACGATAAGAAGTTCCCGCAAATGCTAGTATGGAATTGCGGTCATTCCAGTTTGTAACTGTGGTTAAGTGTAGCATTTGCATTCAACGTGAACAGCCTCCTGTAACCCACATTTTCAACTCTTCGCATTATCTTAAAAGTTTCAATTAGCTGGCTTCTTAACCGGCTAGTCTCCAAGGATAACATCTCCAGTTCTCGTAGCCTATGCTGATAACTTTCATGTCTAGGGGAGGGCATCAATTTTGTGGCTCTGGCCTCTACCCTTTCCAGCCTCCAGCCGTTCAATATCCTTCCTCAGGGTTGGGGACCAGAATAGAATAGTACGGCGTATTCAAGGTCAGACCGGACTAGAGAATTGTACAAGGCAAGAACAATCTGCTTATTTCGGAAGCGAAAATGCCTCTTTATGTACTCGAGCATTCGCTGGGCCCTCTTTTTTACCTGGAGGCACTGCTTGGAGAACTTTAGACCACTGCTGATTATATAGAGGGGGATAGAGATAGATAGATATAGATAGAGTTACAAGGAAAGCAAGTACCTAAAGGACCTTTCGGTCCATGCCGTAAAGGTACTTGTGAACCTCCTATCCTAATATATACACACAAAAATAACTATGACCTGGAGACAAATGGACAGTAAAGTTGAAGTCTCTCCCCGCCCTCCTCTCCCATCCGCCACGTGGGTATGGAAAACTGAAACGATACCAGGTTCAGTTGAAATATAAAGCTCAAACAGGAATTTTTACAGTAAAGTTTTTGAAACCTACCCGGTTAAACATTAATAATATCAAAATTATCATTAAACACATGGACATTGATATAAAAAATCATAATCATACAGGTTCTTTACAGAATATTTATTTTACGTTCTGATCTTTGAAATCTCGTGATTTAATTTTTATACACCGATCTATATTGATTCTAGATTTTGTCGATCCTGAGAATCTTGTAATTATACTTATTTCTATTTACATACATATTATTAATTCAATTATATTTTCAATTTAATAGCCGAGTGTATGTATGACTGTGTCTAGGTTTTTCTTAAAAGTATCTATAGTTTTGCTAGATATTACATCTCTTGGCAGCTTATTCCAAAGGTTAACAATTTTTTTTTAAAAGAAGTTACCAGTTAGATTTCTATTAAAACGCAACGGTACTATCTTCATCCCGTTGTTCCTTGTCTCATTTTCATTTAACTTGAACCATATTCCAGCTTCTACATCTTCAATCCTATTCAATATCTTAAAGGTTTCTATTAGTTGGCCTCGCATTCTCCGCGTCTCCAGGCTGAAGAGATTTAGTCTTTTCAATCTCGTGTCATGTTAAGTTTTCTTAACGATGGTATTAATTTTGTTGCTCTTGCTTGTACTTTCTCAAGCCTTTCAATATCCTTCTTTAAATGTGGAGATCAGAATTGTGCACAATATTCCAGATGTGGGTGAACTAAGGCATTATCTAAATTTAGCACGATAGTTTCGTTTCTGTATTTACGAGTAAATTGTCGCTTTATGTATTTGAGGATCTTGGAAGCTTTTTATCTGCTTCTATGCATTGAAGACTAAATTTAAGATCATTCGATATATATACTCCTAAATCTTTCTCAACTTTTGTTTCTGTTATTTTCAAACTAAATAATGTGTATATAGCCCTTGGATTTCTGCTTACAATATGCATTACCTTACTCTTATCTAGGTTTATAGGCAGTTACCATTCTCTTGCCCATTTTTCTATACAATTAATATATTTTTGGAGATCATCTGCATCGACTTTACTAACTATCCCTTTTCCAAGTTTTGCGTCATCTGCAAATTTTACTATTTTTGACCTGAGACCTGTACAGATCTTTAATGTAAATTATGAATAGCAGAGGGCCCAACACAGAACCCTGAGGAACACCACTCGACACTTTTGTCCAATCAGAGGCAGACCCAGTGATTACTACTCTCTGGTATCTATTCCTAAACCAATCTTCAATCCAGTCTCCTATTTTTCCTTTAATTCCAAGTCCCATAGGTTTTGCCCCCAGTAATTGGTGAAGGACTTTATCGAACGCTTTCTGAAAATCTAGGTATATGATATCAGTAGATTTTTCGCCATCATTTTGCTCGAATACATATTGGAAGAAATCCAGCAAATTCGTTAGACAAGGTTTATTAAAATATTTGGGAGATGCCTTCTCACAAGATCCTTAACTTCTTTTAGGTCCAGGTGATTTGTTCGCGTGCATTTTATTAATCAAATTACTAACATCTTCGGCAATACAGCTAGCATATTCTAATGAGTCGTTGTCTTTGTAGCGTACGAGAAGTGCAGGCGAGCGGCTTAAAAGCTTTGCTTGAATGAGTCTTTTTTTGAGACTCAGGATGGTCGAGTGGATTCGCCGCTGGTTAACAGTGGTCCAGCGACGCGAGAAGTTGTTCGCAACTCGCATACGCTATTATTTTTTCCTTGCCCCTTTTCTTACTCGCCTCTATCTACACCTTTATATGTAATATTTAGTTCCGGTATATGATTAATTTCTTCATTAGTAAAAACAGTCATGAAGTAATTGCTAAGTAAGCAAGCTATGTCATAATTAGTGAGTTTTAAACTACCATCACTATCTCTCAGTGGTCCAATATTGTTCTTTATTGGCTTTCTATTGTTTACTAAGGCATAAAATTCCTTTGGATTTACTTTAAAATTTTGTGCCACTCAGCCTACAAGAATAAGAAGAGTCAGATAAATGCAAGATAAATGGAAAATTCATCAAGAAAGAAAGAATACAAAAGTCAGATAAATGGAAGACAAAATATTTCAAGGGGCATCTTCAATCAAGAAATAAATAAACATAAGGAGGCCCCCCCCCCCATAACTATTGACCTTCAAAAGGCCGAACAATCTTCTGATCTTCGTAACAACTGCATCTGCTCTCCTACTAGAGTTTAAGAAAAAGTGCTGCTGGGAACCGGAGACCCGGGAAAGGATATTACTGATTAGCGTCAAAAACTTAGTTCGCTCTCCTCAATCCCACTAAATTAGCTCCACTCATCCCGCAGACTCGGAGGCCAGGGAGGAAGAGCTATGATTAGTAATCCTCGATTAAGAAATCCAATACTAGTCTCTCCCCAATCCTCAAATTCGCTCCGCGTTCTAGAAAGGGACCTGTGTAGGGGTGCGAAGATGTATAAGAGAAAAACTTCCTTCCAAAAAAGCGAGAATATAAATAGCCCATTAAATTACCAAGTCACCACGGACTAAGCCGTGTCGTAACGGTAGCGTGCTTGCCTCGGGATACAAAGACCCAAGATCAATCCCATTTAGTCCACAAATTTTTACGAAGAAAACGGAGAATGCTTCAAAGATTAACTAATCCAGAAGGACCAAGAAATCGACTCAAGAAAAAACCGCGCTCAAAGAAAACGGAATTCAAGGAAATACGACTTTCAAGGGCTAACTCGTCTCAACTCATCTTATCCCATCAAAATCGTAAAGAAGCATCAAGAAGTCATCACGTCATCAGAATTGGAAGGAATCATCACATCGTCGTTAAAAAAGAAGATACATCAAGAGAAAAAGAAGATCAAGAATTAACCCAGCCAACTTAAAAGAAGAAAGAATCTCAGCCAACTAGAATACTAGGAGTCAGATAAATAGAAGACAAAATATTTCAAGGGGCAACTTCAGTCAAGAAGAAGTAAATAGATTCAAATAATAAGAGAAACTCAAGATGAAAATAATATTGATAAATAAAGAAAAGAGCCCTCCCCCCCATAATTTCTTCTTCCCCTTTGGCTTTTTTAATCTATCTTTTTATTTCTCGTCTTGGGTTATCATATTGTTCTGTCATCTGTTGGGTTGGCTTGGGTTTAAGCATTGTATGTCTTTTTCCTATTCTTTATCATGATTTTTTTTCCTTTGGTTAACCACGTAGGATCTTGACCAGTAGAAGATTTTAATTTTTAATGGGGACATATTTTGATTGTTTTTTTTCCATAAAAATATTCTTAAAAGATATCCACGCATTTTTTACTTCTTCCTCATTTGTATTATATCTTAATAAGCTTACTTTCATGGCTTTCATAATATCCTTTGTTAAAATCAAGTCTGTGTATATTGTTTATTCTTTCCCAGGTCGGGAATAGGATATCAAACTCTATTAAATTGTTATCACTGCCCTCAAGCTTTTCCCCGATGCAAATGTTTGAGAGTAAGTTGCTCTCAGTAGACATTATAAGGTGCAATATATTGTTATCTCTTGTTGGTTTACTGACTCACTGTGTTAAGAAATTATCATCAATAAACTGCAGAAGTCTCTGCCCTTCTTGGTCCGCTTGTTTTGTTAGATAGATAGATAGAGAGAGATAGATAGAGGGACAGAGAGACAGACAGAGATAGACTGAGAGATAGAGAGAGATATAGTTGAGAGAGATAGAGAAAGACAGACAGACAGAGACATACAGACAGACAAAGACAGACAGACAAACAAAGACAGACAGAGAGAGTCACAAGGAAAAGTTGTACCTCAAAGGGCATTGCTGCCCATACCGTGGAGATACTATTTTGGGAAGGCCCTAACCTAGAGCTTAAGAGAAAGCATAGCACAGGCAAAGGCTCTTCCTTCTCACCTCCCCCACCCTCATTTGCTGTCACAGAAAGCGGAAAAGACACCTGATTGTGATGAGAAAAAGGATCCCAATCAGGAAATTTTAATAGTATAGCTGAAACCTATTTTACTTGTTTCTATAATCTACGTTCTAAATGGCGTTCCATTAAGACGGATCGAAGTTAGCAGTAAATAAAACAGTGTTATTGGTGAAAATTTATTGATTTCACTATTGGATCATGTTATTTGATTCACGGCAATTATGTGTGAAAAATAATATCGCCTAAATGTCTGCCAAGGCTTCGGCGGCACACCTCCACTCGATGGTCAAAATTTTTGATGACGTCTCTGCAGAGTTGCTCCTCGATCTCACCAATGTGCCTTATTATCTCATCCTTCAGCTGTTGAATTGTTGTTGGCTTGTTGGCATAGACCTTACTTTTGAGATGACCCCAAAGGAAGAAATCTAAAGGCGTCAAGTCACACGATCGTGATGGCCAATTAACCTCGCTGTTTCGAGAGATGATGCGACCTGGGAATTTCTCATTCAATAAAGCCATTGTTGCATTGGCTGTGTGGCATGTGGCGCCGTCCTGTTGAAACCAAAAATCTTTGACATCCATAGAATTAAATTCAGGCCATAAAAAGTTGGTTATCATGGCACGGTATCGCTCGCTTGTGACCGTAACAGAATTCCCGGCATCATTTTCGAAGAAATACGGCCCAATGATTCCGCTAGCAAAATATGCACACAAAACAGTGACCTTTTGCGGATGCAGTGGCTTTTTAACAATCTTCCTGGGATTTTCATCATCACAAATGCGACAATTCTGTTTATTAACGAATCCACCAAGATGAAAATGGGCTTCATCACTAAAGATGATTTTTTGCGATAAATCATCATCGGCTTGTCTTTGCCCGTGCACCCAATTGACGAACGTACGGCGTTTCAAATGGTTAGCAGTCTTCAGTTCTTGTGTTAATTGAATTTTGTAAGCGTGTAGAGCAGTGGTCGGGGAACAGGGGTAAATTACCCAGAAGGGGGTAATTTAGAAAAATTGGTGGGTAATGGATGTGCTAAGTGAGGGAAACGAATATGAAAGTTGGAGAAAAAGAATGCATCGAGGAGCCTTTCTTCTATTTTTCGATAAAATCTGGCAACATTTCTCCGAATTAAGTGGCATTTTGCCATGTTTTGAACATGCCTCTTTCAGAGTAGTTGATGAATTAGTAGAGCTGATTATCCCATTAGTTGTTTAGTTGACATTTTCTTAATTTTTAGGGGTAACTATTATACTTTTCATTTATTTATTTATTTTTATTTTAATCAATTATTTTATATTAAAAGTAAGTTTTTTTAATGAGTTTAACTCTATTTAAGAAGAGTTCATGCAGCCCTTACAGATGTAATGCTCAATCTTTTTAATTCTTATTGCTTGAATTTTTATGGTTGTGAGTTGTGGTTTGATTTTATGTTATATTATTTTAAAGTTTTAATTTAAACTCTTAAATTCGTCACTAAATAATTTTTTATTTTTCAAAAATAGAAGTCAAAAAGACCTTAAAAAAGTGATATATTTGTCTTTCATTTTCAGATGGCATCAGCAAGAAAAAAGACATATCAGGCAGAGTTCCTTAATTATGGCTTCACAGAAATAGATTACATGGACAAATGAAACCTCAATGTCTCGTTTGTATGAAAGTACTGACTGACGAGTCTTTCAAAAAGAATCAACTGAAGAAACACTTGGACAAGGTTCATTCACATCTGTCATACAATCCACGAGAATACTTTAACAATCTGGAAAAAGACAGTCAAAAGACAGATATTGGAAAATAACAAGAGTGCAACCTTTGACCAACGTTCAGCAGCAATAGCTAGTTTTGAAGTGGCATGGTTGGTTGCTCGAAACAACAAACCACATACTATTGGCAGAAATAATGTGTGGACAGAAATTAGCTAAACAACTGAATACAGTGCCTTTGGCTGCAAGAGTTATTAAAGAAAGAATTTCCATCTTGGCAGAAAATGTGAGAGAACAAGTGATTTCTAAGTAAAAAAGAGTAAAGAGTTTGCCATTCAACTTGATGAGACTACAGATGTCGGTAGCAATTTGCAGCTGATGGTATACGTTCGATACAGGGGTTCTGATGAAATTGAAGAAGAAATGTTGTTATGTTCTCCTCTCTAGTTGAGAACTCGTGGTATTGATGTGTTTAATAAGGTTGATGCATACTTCAAAAAACAAAGTGTTGATTTAAAGTGGGAAGATTGTATCGCAGTATCAGGTGATGGAGCTCCTGCCATGCAGGGTCACGTCACTGGTTTTGTGGCTTTGGCCAAACAACAGAATCCAAATATTCAGGTCATCCATTGTATGATACATCGCCATTGGAAGCTGTGTTGGATGATGTAATTAAGATTGTCAATATTGTAAAAGGGCATGCACTAAACACGAGGATGTTTCGTTATTTATGTGAGGATGGAGAGGCTGAATATTCAACCCTTCTTTTCCATACGGAAGTGAGGTGGCTTTCACGTGGAAATGTCCTAAATAGAGTGTGGGCTCTTACAACCGAACTTGAAATATTTCTGACTGATCAAAAAGACACACTTGCAGAGAAGTTCAGAAAATCAACCTGGCTAACTCTTCTTGCCTACTTAGCTGACATTTTGGGGTATGTAAATGCGCTGAACAAGGAATTGCAAGGAAAGAAAATCAATCTCACCTTAGCAAGGGAAAAAATTTCAGCATTTGTATCAAAGCTTGGGTATTGGAACCAAAAAGTAAATAACAATAATATTGCTGTATTTCCAAACCTGGCAGAGTTTTGGGAAGAATGTGAAGACTGCAGTCTTAGTGACATAAAGGGATCAGTCACAAGGCACCTAAAAAACTTAGGAATAGGTTCTGTGACTACTTTCCATTGCCTGATTCACATACTATCAGCTGGGTTGTAAATCACTTCAAATGTGAACTGGCTGATTTGCCTGAAGAGCCTGAAGGATTGACAGAAGAGCTTATTGAACTGCGTTCCAACAGTGAAACAAGCATGAAATTTGAGACCAAGGATGACTTCTCAAGTTTTTGGATGTCAAAAGCTGCAAAGGCTTATAAAACTGCACATTTGGAAGCAACTAAAATGCTGCTACCTTTTGCAACAACCTACCTTTGCGAACAAGGTTTTTCTACCCTTGTAAATCTAAAAAAACAAAATACAGAAACTAGTTAGATCCTGAAGACAGCATCAGACTAACAGTGACATCAAAAATCCCTGATATTGAAATTGTTTTATCAAAGATGAAACAGTATGATTTTTTCAAAGCCTGAGGGAGCTGATATAATCAAGTTTTCAATCATTTTTTCATTAGTTTTATTTTAGAGGTGTCTAGATCTTCGGCCACATTCTCGCGCACTGCAGCAATGTTTTCAGCTGAACGGCGTAAAGGAGCACGCAATGGCGTTTTCCTATCTACCACCGACCCGGTTTGTTTGAATTAACGAACAATTTTCCCAATTGCACTCTCGGTTGGTCAATTATGTTGACCAAAAAAATCGCGAAGTGCCCAAAATGCGTTTCTGTTTGAACGTCCATTTTTGTAATAAGCTTCGATAACTTTAATACGTTGTTCGATTGTTAATTTATCCAGGGGTGTTGCAATTGCCAAAGACTGAAGTTATTAAATCTGAAAGAAAAAGAAAAAATCATTAGACGCTTAAAATTAACTTACATTTAAAATCGGTCCAAGTTATTGGAACACTCGTTATATATATTCATAGATTACATCGTCCAGTCTAGATTTGAATTGTTATATAGATGAACTATTCACCACCTAGACCGGGAGACGGTTCCACGTAGCGCATATCTTATACGAGAAGTAGTTCCTGCAAATACTAGTCTGGAATGGAGGCAAATCCAGCTTGTAACCATGGTTACGGGTCGGATTTGTGTTCAACGTGAACATCCTTGTGTACTCCACGTTTTCGACAACCCTTAAAAGCTTGAAGGGCTCTATTAGCTGACCTCGTAATCGGTGGGTCTCCAAAGACATAAGCTCCAATTCTTGAAGCCTACGCTGATAGCCTTTGTGCCTAAGTGAGGGAATTAGCTTGGTGGCCATGGCTCCCATTTATTCTCACTCTCTGTCGCCTGCCTGACAACCAGTTCTCGATCCAGCTGGCCACCGTATCTGTACTCCCAGCCGCGTGGACTTTGCACTTCAAATTGCGGTGTGGCACCTTAACAAAGGCTTTTTGAAAGTCCAGGTATAAGATGTCCACAGACAGCCTATGATCGTGCTCACCCAAAATGCCGTGAAAGAATTCTATTAGATTTGTGAGACACGATCTGTTCTTGTGAAACCCGTGTTGGGAATCCAGGATCAAGTTGTTTGTTTCTAGGTGCTTTACTATTTTTTCTGCTATCATGCTCTCTAACATTTTGCCTACAACGCAGTTCAAACCTATAGGCCGGTAGTTACCCGGCTTTTGCGCTCTCCCTTCTTAAATATGGGGGTCACGTCCGCCGTCCTCCAGTCCTCTGCTACTTCGCCAGTTTCGAACGATTCGTAAAGATCGCAGTAAGTTGTGGAGCAACCTCAACACTCACTTCACGAAGGACTCTAGGGAGAAAGCCATCTGCACCTGGAGACATGTACGGGTTAAGGTTCTTTATTATAGCCTCCACTTCGTCGTCGTTTAATATTATCTCGCTTCAGTTCTTCCCTTCATTGAGATACACCCCAGGCCTCGGGTGGGACCATCTTCTTCCGTTGTAAACACAGAGGTGAAGTAGTCGTTCAACACGTTAGCGATAGCCAGATTTGACTCTTGCAATGGGCCAACGTCATCTCTTAGAGGGTCGGTCTATGTGCTTGCGAACTGGTTTGTACCTATTTACGTAAAGGAAGAATCCTTTGGGTTCTCTTTGCAGAGGGGCGCGACCTGAAATTCCTCATTGCGTTTAGCTTGGTATACCAGTGTTTTAACAGTTCTAATATTTTGTCTATAACGCATGAGAATCTCGTTGCTACCACTACTTCTCCATTAAGCGTAATTCTTTTTCTCTTGCGAATTGCTGAGGCAATGCTCAGATTAAACCATTTAGGTTGTACAGATTTTTCATTCACCTCTCGTTGCGAAACTAACCTGGACTGCTGGTTCATGAAGCGGTCCTTGAATCTCAGCCAGTTGGCTGAGGCACTTTTACAACTTGAGGTTCCAGTCGGCTTATCGCATCTCGTAGACCGTTGAAGTTAACCCGGCGGTAATCGGGTATGTAGGCAGCATCGCGGGAGGACCTGCCGCACGGAGCGCGGATGGTGAATAAGACTGTTCGGTGACCGCTACCGCCCAGACATTCACCTAAGTTCAGTCCAGAGACCAGGTCATCCTCGGTGGTGAAGACCAAGTCGAACAACTTCTCACCTCTCGTCGGCTCTTCGACCCACTCTTGTCAAAAGGTTATTACCAGCAAAGTCAATGAGTCGTATCCCTTCCCCGTCGCACGATCTATGACCCCAGTCAATTCCACGACAGTTTAAATCGCCCATAATCAGGCTTGGGCAATTTTCCACCAACTCGGCAAGTTTAGCGTACAAGTTAGAGTCCGTTTCCTCGGGTCGCCTTTGCGGCTTGTATACCACCACGAGTCGGTATGGGGAGCTGCTAAGATTTATGTTTACTCCTAGGATCTCGTAGAGATTTCTAACATTGCAATCAACCGCGGGAAAGCAGTTACGGACGTATAATTATACTCCGCCACCTTCTCGAGTGTCAGTGTAAAGCCAGGTTTATACTATGGCAACTACGTCTATTCGGAAGTTACAAGACAATATGACTACAAGGTCGTCCCACTTGTTTCGTATTGACCTAGCGTTAAGGAATAGACATTTAAGGAAAGGCTGACTATTCCTCACGGGCACAGCACCTCGAGCGCCCCCCCTCCCCCGAGTAGTAGAGATCTGCCCCGTGAGGACCCGGATATTCTTTGTCACTAGAAGGCTCTGTACTCCCCCTGTTTGAGATAAAGCATGTTCGCTAGAAACGGGCGCACCGACGTTTATCTCCCTAAGCTCCAACCCTGCGGCCATCTCATGGGAGCCCAGTATCTCCGCGGCAGCAGAGTTCTCTATACCCCCTTCCGCCCGAGGTGAGTTTGGTTCACCAGTGAGGGTGGCCTCCATGCCTTCCCCTCCTGATCCTAACCCTGTTCTATTCCCCAACCACTCTACCGGTAATGCTCGTGTCGCCCTCATCAGCCAGAAGGCGTTTTGGTCGATGGGATCAGCTAGAGCTCTCTTACCTCAGCTACTGAGGTGGACACCATCCTCTGTGTACAGCTCGTTACATCCAAAGAACCAACCAAACTGATCCAAGAATTTGACGTCTATCTTTGCACATAGGTGCCCTAATCTCTCATTGATACCCAGAGGTTTTCTAGTTGCGTGTCCATTCGCGAACTTTCGGGGTACAATCCCTGCTAACAATCCCCGGTCGGTCTAAGCGCGAAGATCATCTGCAGTCACCATTGCATTCATCAGGGTGGATTCAGTGTTACCGACCCCTACTTCTCTGAGAGAGAGATCGTTCCAACTTACCATCAAGACGAGTACAAAGCTCCTGGAGGGAATCTTCACCCTCTCGATCTCCCTCCCGAGTGCCTCGTTGCCCCGACCCGGAAGGCATCGGACCTCCCATCTATATCCAAAACCTTCTCCAACGTGGCTCTCTAGGCCTCGGGCCTGAGAGTCTCCCAACACAACGACTTGCACTTCCCCATTTGACCGCAGCGCAAATCAGGTCAGATGCGTTGCTTTCTCCTCCGTGGTCCCGGGGCCAGACTTACTATTCATCTCTGTTCGCCTGAATAGTGTCGCCGATTCGTCGGGGGCTGCTGGAGCAACTCCCTTTCCCTGATCTTTCTTTTTCCTTTTCTTCTTCCTTTTCTTCTTGCTTAAGTCAGGCCCACTAGAGGTTCCGTCCCTTTCACACTACCTATATACCCGGGCAAAGTGGTAGTTTCCGCCTTTGTGCCCAACATGGATATCGTCGATTCACCCGTGGCTGATTCAGCAACTCCTCTCCCTTACTATTTTTTTCCTGTTTCTTCTTCTCGCTTATAGGAGCCCCACCAGAGGCTGCAACCTGGTTCCCATCATCTAACCCCTCAGACTGCGTTGGGTTCCTGCCGGGAGAGGCCGACGAAGCCACAACCTCAGCATAACTGCGGCTGACATCGAAGTTTTTCCCGCCATTACCCCTAGTAGTCCTCAAGGAATCTTTAGGACGAACACCAGAACACCAACTTGTTTGGGATCCCCCCCCCCCGCACTTTGACCCTTTTCCGATTCTACTTTGTTCCCTTCCCCCTCCCCAGAGTAAACTGTACTAACCCTTCTCTATCCAGATGTCCTATGGTTAATTCCTTTGCCCCTATCTATCTCTGTATCTCTACTACGGTCTCTCGCATTTCCACCCATGGAAGTCGCCATCCCCGTCACGTCGTTAAGGAGGCTGACCTCCTCCCAAAGTTGACTGACCCGGTTTTTCAGTTCCGTCAAACCTCGGAGGCAATTTCCCTCTAAGTAACCTCACGTGATCCCTTACAACGGTCATCTCGCGATGAGGTCGTTGCTCCACATCCCTAAGCTTCCTCTCCATTCCCAACTCAATCTGACAAAACATACAAATACTATCTCTATTAATATCTTTAAAATTCCCTTCTCTGAAATCGATACACCAACGAGTACCTGTGGACTTAGGGCGTTGTACCGTCAATTTCTCTGCTCTTGATATATTGTCTCTATCCCTAGAATGTATGTGCGTGTGTGTGTAACCTCTCACCTATGGGACTGTGAGGGATGTGTACATATGTGATAATGGCTGAGTAGAAATGTTCGTCTGTGTGTGGAAGAGTGCCATTTATATGTGTGTGCTTGAACTATGTGGCTAGATGTATTAGAGGGATGTGTATATGTTTAAGGTTGAAATAAAAGGTAAGGGAGAAGAGCTGAAGGGAGTTAATATGCGTGTGCGTATGTAATTTGTATGAATATATCTTACTTGTATGAGTGCGATTTGTATTTGCCTTACTTATTTGGTTGTGTGTTGGATGTGTTTAGTGTGATGTGTATGGGGTGAGCGGAAGTGTATGTGTGTGTTTGAGGGATGCGTATTAGGGAGTGTATTAAAGTGTTTATTATTATTATGGTAGAGGATTATGACCACCGATCAACGCTAAGGCGTCCATCTCAGCGAACGGTTTAAGGGTGTAGGTTACTGATGGATGAGATATGTACAGATGGAAAGGATTTGTGGAGGGGTAGATCGTGGATTTGAGACTGGCACTGGATAGGAACGAGTATATGGTATCTATCGAGAAATGGGGGATTTCGGCCAGAATCATCTTTAGGTGTTCACTGCGGGGTTAAAGAGATAAGTAAGGAAAGAATCTGGTGTAAAAGGTTTACCAGGAGACAGCAAGTGGTTGCATATCCCCGCAGGGGCCAGCATCCAGGATGGGATCCATGCGAGGGATATCCGGCAGATTTGAGGAATGGGGAAGGGGAGGGCAGTGAAGAGAGGGGAGGCAATTTTAGGGAGGTCCCAATGGGCCTCAGGTGAGGGGTCACCTGTAACTATTGGAAAAGTAGGAGTAGGGGCGAGAAACCGGGAGCGTATGAGAGCCTTCGTGGCTAGAAGGTTCTGTCGCTCCCTTAGGGAAGGGACGTTACAATCTGCCCGAAAGCTTGCGACAAGTGAGGAGCGGAAGGTTCCAGAAGACATCCACAGAACGGAGTTTTATATGGGTTCGAGACGTCGAAGGATAGAAGGGGGCGCTGAGGCGTACACCTCACACCCGAAGTCATTTGGTGAGAAGAATGGCACCGTAAAGGCGCAGCAAGGTGCGGCGGTCAGCGCCCCAGTTAGTGTAGAAGAGGCGTAGAACGGAACAAGACTTAGAAGGAGAAAAGGATAGACCCTTAGAAGACGCCCAATCCACGATCGCAGTGACCGCGAGTTGGACTTGTCAGTTGACTAGATATAGTGATGTACCGCTAAAGTAAATCACCAGGTCGTCAGTGTAGAGCCAGCTATTGATAGTTGGAGGGAGTGAAGTGGTAACAGTATTCATGACGAAATAGAAGAGGAGAACACTCATAACAGATCCCTGAGGGACTCCCTCCTCCTGTGAATAAGGAATAGATGTAGAGGAACCGACCCGAGCTTGAAATGACCGATCGCAAGGAATTCCGAGAAGAAAGTTGGCATATAGCTGCGCAAGTTAAGAGAATGGAGACTCCAGAGTATTGTGGATCTAGTGACAGTGTCGTATGCCTTGCGAATGTCAAAGAAGACAGCCAACAATGCATTACGTTGTGAGAAAGACTCCTGCACGTTGTGGCTGAGGCGCAGGAATGGATCTAATACACTGCGAAACTGGCGAAAGCCAGTTTGGTATACAGGAAAAAGAGATTGTGTTTCGACAGTGAAAGAAAGACGAGAGGCCACCATCCTCTCCATGACCTTGCAAGAACAGCAAGTCATAGCTATGGGACGATATGACGAAACATCTGTGCAGGGTCCGAATCCAGGTTGAGGACTGGCACGACAGTGGCTGTACGCCATGCTGTGGGAAAGGTGCCCTCAATCCAGATGTGGTTGTATAGATCGAGGAGAAATTGGAGAGCAGAAACGTGTAGGTGTTTGAGCAGACAGTATGGGATTCCGTCAGGACCAGGGCTAGTTGGGCGACACGAGGCGAGGAAGTTTTTTAACTGTTATTGAAAATAACCCGTTATAGTCCTCGTCTGATCGGAGAGGGACAGCTGGAGGATAACGGTGAGGTGCGGTCTGGATAGATATCGACGAGAAGTGCCTGTCGAGCCTGTCAATCACCTCATATCCATCATAGAAGTAAGCATTGCCTTCCCTAATAACTGGCTGCCGCGGCGATGATGACTTGCAAGCAACGCTGCGAACCCGGTGCCACAGTTCGGTGTTAGAGTAGGAAAATCCGGACACATAAGATCTCCACGACGACCGACGTGCCTCTTTGAGGCATCGGCACATGAGGGCCCGTGCCCGGTTTATTTCTTCATTACGTTGGGGAAGACAAGTTCAGTAGGACCGGCGTGCGGCGCGCTTTTTTCTACGAACTACCTCGCTGCACGCCGGAAACCACCACGGAACGGCCCTGGGGTGGACCGCACCCGACCACCTAGGAAATGAACAAGTAGCTGCAGAAATTATTAGAGAGTTGAGGAAGGACAGAGCCTCATCAACTGAAGGAGATCATGCACTAGCCGAAAGCATGCCGTATTAGCTTGAAAGCTACCTCAGTCAACCGTTAGATAACGGTGGAGAAGAAGGAGGGGTGGTGAAAATGAGGTTAGGGGGGAAAGGGAAGTGAAAGTAGGGATCGGTGGGTTTTATGGGGAAGAGTGGTGGGTCTGGGTATTTTGGAGGGTTGATGGGTTTGTTTAGACGGGGAGGGGGAACTGAAGAGCCTTTCAAGGGCTTCCTCATGCTCAAGAGTCTCCCTCTATGGGGAGGGAGGAATAGGATGGGGATGGACCTCTGCGACCAGAGTCATTTCTGTGGACCGCGGAGGCCTTTTCGTCCGTTCGGGCGTTGACGCCTCTATTGGAGCGAGACGCTTCAGAGTGGGAGTAACAAAGGGGAGGCTGCTTGCGTAGCCTCTAGTGTGTGGGGGGCGTTTAGCCCCCGGCGGACCCTCTTATGTGTCCGAGGTAACCTCGGAGTGGTGGGGGTAAGAACCACTTCCATCGCGTGAAGGTGTTGTTAGCGACGCTGTCGCTTTCTGAGATTACCCCAAACCTGTTGGACACTTCGAGCTTACATGCCCGAATTTATTGCATTTAAAGCAGCTCGTCGCGGGTGGTACGTAGTGGCGAACTAAGAATTTACATGAACTACGGTCTCCGATACCCCAGTACACGTGTGTTGGTGGGTATAGTGCCTTAAAAGATAGGAAGCAAGGAGTAGGGATACGCGCCTTACCAACCTTTTGGCTAAATCTGTATACATTTGTGACGCCCTGTGGATAGAGATCCTCCAAGAGCATACATCCACATGATATTTTCTAACTTCTTTTCGAGCAATGGTTAGGTTGTCTTGGACGTGGTTTGAATATTCATGTATTGTCACGTATTAGCATATCAGCGGATTTGCCACTTAACTCTTTACTTTTTCACTGCACCTCCGCACTTGTTTATTTAACTCATTTTTCGCTAAACCTTATGACGTGTGTCACACGTCATAAGATGATCATCCATCGAGACCGTACCATACCCAGACTTAGTAACTATTTTGCAACCTAGGATGTGTGTGGATTGGATTGAAACCCAATTGATTGGATTGAATGTCAGTCCAACCACCTTTCAACTACAATACCTGAAAAGAAGTACTTGAAAATCTCCAGTTTATGCATTTAGAAGATTTAATCATTGGTGAAAAATTAAAAAACGAGGCCTATCCGATCGTCACAGTACATGAGGGAGGGGCGGGTTTTTCTGCATATTACATTATAACATAGTGAATGATGGTGAGAAAGTAGTGAACATCGCTATATTTAACACAAACCCCCTGTTATTTCGCTTCTTCCATGGTATTCTCACCAGCTCACTGATATAATGAAAACCAAGATTGAAGAGGCAAGGATGAAAGAATTCTCCTCACAATTTATTTATTTTAAGAGCTCATCTGGCGACTGCCTACTTGGACATTAGTCGCCGTATTCAACATTGCCTAAAATTAGGCATATTTAAAAGAGGATGATAAAAAAAAACAAATAAAAAAACATCAATAAAAATAAAACAAAGAAAAAAGGTAATAAGCAGGAAGCAAGCTCCGGCGTCGGGGAAAGGTCCGCCTCTCCCCGGCGCGGGAACATCCGACCTACTAAAATAAGAAAAAACAACAAAAAAAACAACTGTTTAAATAAATGGGAGAAGGCCGGCCTCCTCCAAAAGTCTAAAAGTCCACAGGTCAGTGTGCACGAACTCGTCCCGAGTACAAGGGACAGGCGGTAACGACCCCGCCCATCCCGGTACCGGGACAGGTAACGTGCGCGGAGATCGCCCAGACTGGGACATTCAACAAGAATGTGCCGAACAGTCTGGAGACAACGCAGTATTCACAGTAGGGCGCAAGCGAGCGCTCCATCAAATGGCGATGCGTCCCACGAGTGTGTCCAATTCGGAGACGACAGAAAGCAACCTACAGCCTTCGCGGCATTGGGGGGTAGGTCCATGGGAACAGTCGCGGCGCAATGGCAAGCAACTTTACGTTCCCTTCGACCGTCTCCCGTCTTCTTTGCCAAGCAGCCCGAAGAGCTGCCCGTATTCCTGACATGTAGTCGGTGTGAGGAAGAGCGAAACGCTAGTCCGGTCACATAGACCTCGTGGACTCTTTGGAGTCCTTATCGGCGCGCTCATTCCCCGCAATTCCTACATGTCCAGGAACCCAGCAGAAGATAATCTCAACATCCGCCAGGCTCGCCAAAACCGTGGCGTCACGGATATCGCGAACCAGGGGATGCGGAGATTCCAATGCCCCGAGAGCACTCAGGGCGCTTTGTGAGTCGCTATAGATCACAATCCGGTCTCCGAACCGGGCACGTCGCGTAATCTCCCGTACCGAGTGGTGAATTCCTGTTCCCCTCTCACCTCTACACTCCAACGTGTTCCTCAGCTCTGAAACACATAAATGATACAGGGATACAACTATCAGCATTCTCTCTACCGTCATCAGCTTCAACTAAGCATTTCATAGTATCGTAAGTTATTATATTCATCCCACTCGTCGTTTGGATACGTACCAAATAGGATTTGGGAACAGTAGAGCAGAATGAATCTTCTTACGCATTGGCACCATACACATCTTTGATCTCATCGGTGAGATCACCAGAGAATTCTGCAAGTCGAGGTTGTGGGTTATCTTTCCTAGCAATCAAGATGGCACTGTCTGTGTCACAGTACAACAACTGTTCACCCAACGAGTCTAAGAAGCCATAGGGCTTGATTCGAGCACAGGCGGTTGTGAATACTGCAATTGGAAGATTTGTTACGTGCGAGTCAACTTCTACATGTTCAGTATTTCCCACTTTCGCTATGTACGCATTGCCAACTGCATCCAAGAAGTTCACAATGTAATCGTCGTTTTTGATTAGCTCTATAACATCATGGTCCAAACCAAAGATGACCATTTTCAAACCGCGAATCCTCTGAGCGAACTTTTCCCAGAAACTGCAAAAGAAGAAAAGATAATCAAGATTGATGGGCTTTTTTTTGTATTATTATAATTATTATTGTATTTATTATAATTAGTATAATTATCATTATTATTATTATCACCTTCAGGTTTTAGAAATTATTGAGTTCATATTCTTGTACAATGCGTTAATATTTTTTTCAGTACATTTTGAAGGTAATATATCAACTAAATAAGATCAATGGAGAAAAACTAATCGCAGGAAGAAATCCTTACCCGGTTAGGAAGATCTTAGCTCTAAAACGCTTTCGAGGATTCCTTTCGATGTTGTCTATTTGTAGTTTATCCCTTCAGTCTGATCACCCTCTTCACATATTCCATTTTCTTCTTCTCTCCATCAACTCACGAGAATTCAGAAGCTTCTATTTTATTTTCTTCTAGAGAGGTTTTTATATACTCTGCGAACAACCCATCCCTCTTTTCGAACTCCCAAAACTCGTAAATTTTCGTGATTTTATACATCTTTTCCAGGGCAAGTTTCAGTTCCGGGATTGTGTACACCCCACAAATCATACGTCGTTTTTCAGTGATCGCACCAGCGTGAGTTTTGCTGGGCGCATGTGGTGAAGAGTGTGAAAGTAAGGTTACCATCTATGGATTGAGGGAGAACTGAAATATACAGATCATTAGGAGTGAGAACATCAACTTTGACGATACCGAAATGTCTTATTCACACCTTGAGTGAATTCTTGAATAGACGGAATTTCTCGCACAGATATGCAACGTCGAGGTGATCCTAAGGGATATGGATTGTTTTCCATGCAGTACGGATATAAGGAGCAAAAATCGACGTAATGGATTTTCACACCTTCGGTTACATCTGCCGCCAAAAAGAGGCACTCCCCACATTCAATACACCATTCACTACATCGGCGGAGATTCTTTAACTGTCTCAAATCGTCCAGTAATGGCTTGCAACATAGTTTCAAATTTACACTCCCAGAGAATGATAACCTTATATTTGCTACCGAGAATTCGATCACCCTCTATCGTGTGGTAGTAGCGGTCCAACGACCTACATCCACCAATAGAAACATCTTGTTTGAGACTGCAGTCCTCTTTCTGACATCCATGCCAATAGAATACATGAAAAAGAAACACTGTGAAAACCCGTCAGGAAAAAGTACTCTGCCACCAACAGAAAGGCTTCGCTCACCACTGTTTCTTGCATGGAAAATCAGGATCCCTCTAACATGTTCTTCAAACATAAGCCAACATAGCCTTATAAGAAAAAGCTTTTGATTTCTTGTCGATAGTTTCAATCGAATTTTCTTGTAAGACATCTTTATACACCTTGTAACACGAGGCTATTGTGATGCAATATTGCATATGTTAAATCTTCTGATGAAGGAATACCTAAACTTCTCAAAACTTAGGCGAAGGGTAGTAACATCTTGAATGCAATACTTAATACACTCTGTACAAATATTGTATTCTTCTTCCTGGAAATTCGGGTAAAAATTACTGTCAAAGTATAATTTTTCCTCATTGTTCATTTTCTCAGTTAAAGTAGCTT
Organism: Ceratothoa steindachneri; assembly: GCA_963969495.1. Classification (NCBI taxonomy): domain Eukaryota; kingdom Metazoa; phylum Arthropoda; class Malacostraca; order Isopoda; family Cymothoidae; genus Ceratothoa; species Ceratothoa steindachneri. The sequence continues at coordinate 28,898,986 of OZ018336.1, forward strand.
TTTTCAGGAACTGGACGAATATAGTTCAAGGCTTCTTCTGAAAGAAAATCTTAAGCAAAATAACCTTTTTTTCATTTCGGGGCTTCCCATTGTTCTGGGCAGTTTTTTTTAGCGATGAGGGCATGAATAGGAGTGTATCCTTAAAAATTATGTCCTGAACGAGCTCTATCTTAAAGATTTTTCGTCCCCGCTTCATTGGATTCGAAGTAAAGAGATTAGGATTAAAATGTTGAAGCAGCTCGTCATAGATGAATTGGACATCGAATTTGGCAGTATTATGCGCCATCACATATGTTTTCACATTTTCTTTCGATCCTCTTATTCATATCAACTCTTCTATAAACTGTTTACAAGGGGAGTTTTCACCATCTCTTACAAAAATCCTTGTTCGTGGACCACAGTTCTTGCATTTGTCATAGGTTTCATCTTCATTATCAAAACAGAGTTCACAGATAATCTGCATAAGCAATATATAAGGAAAATGTATGAATAATCCCACTTTTTATAGGTTTCAATTTCATAATACAAGGCATCCATTTTTTGACCATCGACTTCTTTGACTTCTTCATCCAGCACGTATGCTCTGCTCCATCCGCTCTATAGTATGTATAACATTTAGAAGAGAACAACTTCTCACACTTGTGTCGTCTCCTTCTGTTTGCACTGCATGATTATATGATTACATCTACGAAACACAAATCTTCACACAAGTATGAAGCTTATTGTACGTGTTAAAACAAGATTGGTTGTAGAATGATCGATTGCACTCATTACATAAAATCCCTCGATTTCTTTCTCCATCACAATGCCCCAGACACTGTACACCCTTTCACACTCCTTTAGATGGGTGTCAAAAAAACATAGTGATTAAAAGGAAGCATCTTCTTTTTAATATACGTATCACTAATGTTTCGAATTTAATAGTAGGTTTCACCTTCAAGACCAATGAATAGGAGTGGGGCTGATTTTTCAGGATATGTTGGTCGATGGAGTAATTGCAATCTGCGTTCATCTCCTGTAGCAATAAAGACGAGGATCCTGAATCTCTGCTCGAGTTCTATCAATGAGAACTGATCTGTAGTAATAGAATCTTCATACAAAAGATTACACTTTCTTGCCAACTCCTGAGATTCTTTTATTATTGTTGGAAGCCAGAAGTCTTTTGAAGAAATATTCTCCTTCATTTTTTTCGCAAGAACTGAGGAAACAAATGCGCTGCCTGCAGAATTTATATGCCTTCTGTATATTCTATGTCGATCAAATCGAACATTAAATGGTATTATTGCATGGCCTGCAGGAATTCTATATATACGAACTACGAGATTGAAGGTTCCAAACTCAATTGTATCCGCAGACTAGAATGCTGTCTCGAATAGCCCCAAGATATAATCGAATAATGTCGATTCACGCAATTGAACGAATGGAATGTGTAAATAGATCGTATCAACGGTTGCATCCGCAATTTCAAAACTTATATTTACACGATAATCGCCCTCCTGAAGCCATTGCAGATTCAATATATGCCGTGAAAGGCCACCCACTACCTGACCAAGACCAGCTTCTTCTGGTTTCTCTACGATTACAAGGTATAAAATGATGAGAAGTTTTCCATGCCTGTTTTCTCGTAAGGGTGTAATTTTTACACAAGAATGATTTTCACTTTGCTGTAAAGGATCTTTTGCGTATGAGGGTACGAAATTCTACACAGTTCATTTACTTACCCATGCGAAAAAGAATGGTGTTGTTACATGACCTATCTTCTATGTTTGAACGTTCACCTTCTATTGCGGGTTCTACATCTTTATCGTCGGAGTTTAGTGTAATGACATCGTAGGTAATGTTCAGAACGTCGGGTATGCTTTGTCGATGAAAATCTTTATCTTCATCATCATCGTCTTCATTAGGTACACGAGTTGGAGCGGAATTAGTTGTGTGTAAAATTTCACCGACGACACATTCACTCGATAAGGGGCTGGATAAAGAGGAAGAGGTTGGCTCGTTTCGGTAGATCCGCTTTCGTTTTGCAGGAGGAGTAAACACCATTGTGTTTCTTGATGATCGAAAAAAGGGGGGCGGGATGATAATGCATATAGTTATCTGAAAGAATTGGTTCATTCATCATACCAAAAGGAGAGCATGAGTGAAGGAAGTATAAAAAAAAAAATTCGTCTCCCTATGTACTCCATCCATCATTGGGCCGCCGTCTAGTGCAAAAACCCACTTCCTCTTTTGTATAATGCGTAATAGATATAAGATGTTTGCTCAATGCGTTGATAGAATCATCTGATGTTACACTGTATTAGTGGGGCAAGTAAGGTACATATATCTTGACAAATGTGCATTTTTTGAGGATAGCACCAAGCCTGGCACATTAGTAGACTATCATATTATCAACAAATTTAGGTATGGGCAATGTCAAATTCAGCTCCTGATGACTGTGGCAGGCATTTTTCGAAATGGCCGCTAGCGGTCACTATAATTTTACAAGCCCTTAAAGTGTTCACCAAAAATCCATATAGATAGGCACTATGCAGAGGTTAAGACGCATGTAATGTTTTCAGAACATTTGTGTTATCGCGTGTTTCCCTCTAAAACAATGTAAACAAGGTCTGCTAACCAAAAAGTCGCGTGCCTTAACTTTTTCTGAATTATGTCCTTATGACTTTGAAAACTTTCAATAATTCCCGGAGTAACCTTGGGAGGAGGCCCTTGCAATTCTATCATTCGAAAGAGAATGTAAACACCGTAAGGGTTTCGAAATTCGTTATAATCGGCCGAATAGTTATGATGTTATTCCCCCCCCCAAAACTAATTCCCTGGCTAAACTTGGGTGACTTTGGCAATATTTGAAAGGGAATGTAAAACAATATAAGGGTTTCAAATTTCGTTAGAATCAGCCGAATAGTTATGATTTTATTTCCAAAAAAACAAATTCCAGGGCTAACGTTGGGAGGACTTTGGCAATTATATCATTCGAAATATAATGCAAAACAACATAAGGGTTTCAAATTTCGTTAGAATGGTCGGAATAGTTATATGTTATTGCCCCCCCCAAAAAAAAAATATTTCGGGCTAACCTTAGGAGGACTTTGGCAATTATATCGTTCGAAATATAATGTAAAACAACATAAGGGTTTCAAATTTCGTTAGAATAGTCGTCGGAATAGTTATGATGTTAATGCCAAAAGAAAATAAATTCCCTGGCTAAACTTGGGAGGACTTTAGCAAATATATTATTCGAATTTTTTTAAATTTTTTTTTTGGAGCCTATCTGGCGACTGCCCACTTGGGAATAAGTCGCCGCAACCACGACAGCTTAGCACTAGGCTAATTTAAAATAATAATATGAAAAACAACAATAAAAATGGAAAATGGCAACAATTAGTAAGCAAGCTCCGGCGTCGGGGGGGAGGTCCGCCTCCCTCCGGTGCATGAACTCGTCCCGAGTACAAGGTACAGGCGGTAGCGACCCCGCCCTTGCCGGTACCGGAATAGGTAACGTGCGCCGAGATCGTCCAGACTGGGACATTCAACAAGAATGTGCCGAACAGTCTAGGGGACAACGCAGTCTTCACAGTAGGGCGCTGGCTGACGCTCCATCAAATGGCGGTGCTTCCCGCGAGTGTGCCCAATTCGGAGACGACAGAAAGCAACCTGAAGCCTTCGCGGCATTGGTGGATAGGTCCATGGGAACAGTCGCGGCGCAATGGCACGCAACTTTAAGTTCCCTTCGACCGTCTCCCATTTTTTTTGCCAGGCAGCCCGAAGAGCTGCCCGTATTCCTGCCATGCAATCGGTGTGAGGAAGAGCGAAACGCTGGTCCGGTCGCAGAGTCGAGAATTTAAAACAACAAAGTTTCCAAATTTCGTTAGAATCTGCCGAATAGTTAGGATGTTATTGCCAAAACAATATAATTCCCGGGCTAACACGGGAGGAATTTGCCAATTGTATCATTCGAAAGAGAATGTAAAACAACATAAGGGTTTCAAATTTGGTTAAAATTGGCTGAATTGTTACAGTGTTATTAAAAAAAAAAACGTGGACCGACCGACCGACATAGTGAGATATTTTTTTAATTAGAATGGCGGACCTTAACTTTTTGTCACACCACATTCATGGAATTAAAAAGGCGAAAAAAATGGGCACACCCTAATTGTATAACATAGCATATTATTGCATAGTGGTGCTTATCATATTATAGCATAGTATAACATGGCATAGTATATTATAGCATAACATAGTATAGTATAGTATAGCATAGAAAACATAGTATAGTAAAGTATAATATAGTATAGTATAAGTAGTATAGTATCTCCTAGCATAGTATAGCCTAGCATAGCATATCCTAGTATAGCCTAGTAATGTCTAGAATAGTATAACAATTAATAGTATAGTCTTGAATAGTAGCCTGGCAAAACCTAGCTTACCGTAGGATAGCCTACCATAGTATTACTTCAACTAGCATAATAAAGCCTAGCATAGTAGACACTAGCCTATATTGCCTAACATAGTAAATCCTGCCTAGCATAGCATAGTATAGTATATTATAGTATAACAGAGTAGATTATGTCATAGCATAGCCTACCATAGTATGACCTAGCCTAGCATCGAATAGCCTAGTCTAGCCTAGCTTAGTATAACCAAGTCTAGCCTATGATTCCTTATAATAGTAGAATTTACTATACCATACTCTAGCGTAGCTAGCATAGTATAGCTTAGGCTTACATAGTATAGTTTAGTCTAGCATAGTATGACTTAGCCTAGACTAATCTAGCCTAGCAGAGAATGTATAGTATGGCCTATCTTAGCCTAGAAACCATAGTAAACCCTAGCCTAACATACCCTAGTACAGCCTACCATATATAGGATCCTAGCCTAGTATATTTTATTCTATCCTAGTTAGCATATTCTAGCCTAGACTAGCATAGCCTAGTATAGTATATCATAACCTACCTTACCCTACCCTAGTTAGTATAGTATAGTATATCATAGTATTGCCTAACCTAGGGTTGCATAGCATGCATAACATAGCATAGCATAGCCTACCCTAGCAAAGTCTAGTTTATCCTAGCCTGGTATAGCGAAGACTAGCCTAGTATAGCATAGCTTAGTATATCATGGCATAAACTAACATACCATAACGTAGCCTAGTATAGTCTTTCATTCCCTGCCTAGCCTAGTATTGCTTAGTCTAGCCTAACATTAGCTATCCTAGACATGTATAGCAAATACTATACTATTATGCCCTAGTCAAGCATAGCTTATCATTGTCTATCCTAACATATGTATTATATGCTATCCTATCATAGCATATTATAGCCTAAATTAGCATAGTATATTATACCCTTGTACATTATATATTAGCATAGCTTAGCATAGTATAGCTTAGCCTATAATATCCTAGCCTCGCATAGCCTATTCTAGGCTTGCCTAGCAGAGTATAGCATATTATAGCTTATTCTAGCCGAGTATCGGCCGAAAAGTTATGATGTTATTGCCAAAATGGCCAAAACAAAATAATTCCCGGGATAACCTCGATAAGACTTTGGCAATTATATCATTTGAAAGAGAATGTAAAACCACACAATGGTTTCGTATTTCGTTAGAATCGGCCGAATAGTTACGTTATTAAAAAACAAAATTAAAAAGCAAAATCGGGACCGACCGACCGACTGACAATAGTGAGATGTAGAGTCACTCGCGACCTGACTCGCACGCAACTAAAAATTCTCATTAAACCCATTATATCATCTTTTTTTATTCATATTTTTCTAATTATAGACCCTTTTTTTACAGAACTGATGGTGGTGGTTGAGGGCGAAAGGAAGATATAGTTGCTGGTGAACAAACGGTTGCTAGTGAACAGAAGATATTGAAAAACTTCTTTTTTTTTCTTTTTTCTTTTTTTTTTAAGAACTCATCTGGCGACTGCCTACTTGGGCATTAGTCGCCGTATTAAAACTGGCCTAGTTCTAGGCTACTTTAAAATAAAATTAAAGAGAGAAAAAAAACAACACCCCAAAAGGGGGAAAGGAAGCAAGCTGGTGCGTCGGGGAGAGGTCCCCCCGGCGCAGGAGCGTGCAACTAAAGGAAAAAAACAAACAAAAAACAAAACAAAAAAACAACAAAACAAAACAAAAAAACAAACAAACCTTGCTTAAATAATAGGGAGAAGGCCGGCCTTCCCCAAGAAGTCAACAAGTCCACAAGTCAATGTGCACGAATCTGTCCCGAGCACAAGGGACAGGCGGTAGCGACCCCGCCCATCCCGGTACTGGGACAGGTATCGTGCGCGAAGATCACCCAGACTGGGACATTCGACAAGAATGTGCCGAACAGTCTGGGGGACGACGCAGTCGTTGCAATAGGGCGCAGGCGAGCGCTCCATCAAGTAGCGATGCGTCACACGAGTGTGTCCGATTCGGAGACGACAGAAAGCAACCTGAAGCCGCCGCGGCATTGGGGGATAGGTCCATGGGAACATTCGCGGCGCAATGGCACGCAACTTTAAGTTCCCTTCGACCGTCTCCCATCTTCTTTGCCAAGCAGTCTGAAGAGCTGCCCGTATTCCTGCCATGTAGTCGGTGTGAGGAAGAGCGAAACGCTGGTCCGGTCGCAGAGTCCTCGCGGACTCTTTGGCGCCCTCATCGGCGCGCTCATTCCCCGCAATTCCTACATGTCCAGGAACCCAGCTGAAGATAATCTCAACATCTGCCCGGCTCGCCAAAACCGTGGCGTCACGGATTTCGCGAACCAGGGGATGCGGAGATTCCAATGCCCCGAGAGCACTCAGGGCGCTTTGTGAGTCGCTATAGATCACAATCCGGTCTCCGAACCGGGCACGTCGCGTAATCTCCCGTACCGAGTGGTGTATTGCCACCAGCTCGGCCGTGAAGACAGACACAGCGCCTGGTAGAGCCCCGCTGACTTCAAACAGAGGGGATACGGCGTGGAAGCCGACCCCCTCTTGGGACTTGGAGCCATCCGTATACACTGGCACGGTACCAGCGTGACATGATGTGTGCTCCAAAAAGGTCGAACGCAATACTCCCGGCGCAGTACAAGCTTTGGGAGCAGAGGCGTGGCGACAAATAGCCAAATGTGGTACCCTCCAGGGTGGTGTCCTGGGCAGAACCAGGGGCGCCACCGGCCCAAGAGCTATATCTAGCTCTCGAAGGAGTTTCCTGGCCCTAAACCCAAAGGGCTTAGGCTATGACTGGCGTCTCTCGGCGGCATAGGCACCATCGAGATCAGCTGCGGAAGCAGTGAGAGCTGTTGGCGACTGAGGGAGGCGCCGGGTTCGCGCGTACAGGCGAGTGATGCACTGCACGCGGCGCAGAGCGAGTGGCATCTCCCCAGCATCGACCAACAGGCTCTCAATGGGGGAACTGCGGAAGGCACCGGTCGCAAGGCGAAGGCCGGTGTGGTCGATTGAATCCACCTTTCGCAATAAACGCTCGGCTGCGGATGCATAAAACTCGCATCCGTAGTCGAGCTTCGAGCGAACAAAGGATCGATAAAAAAGTAAGGCGGTAGCCCTATCAGCGCCCCAAGCGCTGAACGTCACGGAACGGAGAATGTCCATGGCGCGGGTACAAGAGACCCTAAGGCTGCGAATATGAGCCTCCCAGGTGAGGCGTCGGTCGAATACAAGACCAAGGAAACGGTGCGACTCAACCACATCCAGGCGCACCCCATTAAGAAACAAATCTGGGTCGGGGTGAAGCCGTGGATGGCGGCAGAAGTGCACCACCTTAGTCTTGGCCAAAGAAAACCGAAACCTGTGCGCTTCGGCATAGCGAGAGACGCGGTTCAATGCCTGTTGGAGTCGACGCTCCAGAGTTGGCATCTGGGCCGCGCCAAAAGTGATCGAAAGGTCGTCCACGTAGAGCGTAGCGAGAACATCTTCTGGCAGCACCGAGGTGATGCCGTTGATGCTCAGGGCAAAGAGTGTGACACTGAGGACACTTCCCTGCGGGACACCCTCTTCCTGCTCCTTTGGGGCAGAGAGGGCTCCCCCCACCCGTACGCGGAATCGACGATCTCGCAAAAATTCAGATATAAACATTGGGAGGCGTCCCCTCGCCCCCATCGTGTGGAGAGTCTCCATGATACCGTATCGCCATGCGGTATCATAGGCCTTCTCCAGATCAAAAAACACCGTGGCGTAGTGCTGTCTACGAAGGAAAGCCTCGCAGACGGCACTTTCCAGTCGGAGCAGAGCATCCGACGTGGAGTGAAACTTACGGAAGCCGCACTGTGCAGAAGACAGATGGCCTCCGCTGTCCAGGAAATAGGCTAATCTAACATTTACCAATTTCTCCATCAACTTGCACACGCAAGAGGTTAGAGAGATTTGGCGGAAACCGGTCGGAGTAGAGTGATCTCTCCCCGGCTTGCGAAAGGCGAGCACAGTAGCGATTCGCCAGGAGTCTGGGAGAAGACCTTCCACCCAGATCCTGTTGAACAGATCTAACAGAAAGGCCATGCCTCGCTCACCCAGGTGTCGAAGCATGGCGTACGGGACATCGTCCGGACCATGGGCGGTGTCCACGCACGAAGCGAGAGCGGAACGCAACTCACTCACAGTAAACTTGTCGTTGAAGGGTTCTCCGCCTCTGGAGGTAAAGTCCAGCCGGCGGCCTTCCGCGACATCACGACGTGCATTGAATGCTGGCGGAGCAGCATCACGGCTAGAGAATGCGGAGAAAGCGGTCGCTAAGGATTCCGCCACGGACGCGGGGTCCGAGATTGCGGTCCCATTCTCCTGGAGAACGGGAGGGGGGTCCTGCGAGAACTTGCCCCGAATCCTTTTGACTCGCTTCCACACCTCAGCTAAAGGGGTCTTCCCGTTAAGTGAAGACACGTATGCCCGCCAAGAAGAGCGGCGGGCGTGCTTCGAAATATACCGGAACCTAGCCCTAGCCCGACGAAATTCAGCGACAGTGAAATCGTTCGGGCGGCGCTTATAGCGCATGTAGGCATAACGCTTCTGTTTCAGGGCCGTCTCACACTCGGCCGACCACCATGGGAGTGGTCGGCGTGCAAAACAGCCAGACGTCCTAGGAATAGTAGTCAGGCCCACGGCGATGAGGTTGCCGGAGAAGAACTCAAGGCCTCATCTACCGACCTAAACTCCTCGACTGAGATAGAGAATTCAGTCATTTCCTGAAATGCAGGCCACCGCGCCCGCGCCAAGCACCACCGAGGTGGTCTCTCAGGCGGCAGTTGCCCTGAAAATGATATTTGAATGGGAAAGTGATCACTACCATGGAGGTCATCGACCACCCCCCCAATCAAAATCAGGCTGTGCATCCGAAGAGCACAAAGATAGGTCAAGGCAAGAAAATGAAGCGGTTCTCAGACAGTGATGCGTAAACTCATCCACGTTTAGGACGCCCATCTCAAGCTCTTCGATCAGATCGGCATTGAAAAACTTCAGTATGTCTAGAAAATTCCAATTTGCTCGCCTTGACTTGCCTCTCCCATCAACATCAACGCACCCAAGTAAGGTTAACTGGAAGCTGTGTTGCATTTGCCAAGAAGACAAAGCAGAGTTAGACATGTCCTTCACTGTCCAAGCGAAAAGTATCTTGGGAGTGGATACAGTTTACTCGCAACTAATTTGATGAGATTCAGTGAGCTTGGACAACTACCAGAAAACATTCAGTTGGAAAGACTCAATGAAGGTTATGGCAGTGAAGCGGCCATGGTTGCAAACAATGCTTTGTACCATCAATCATGCAAACTCAAATATAATACAAAACTGCAAAGAGCAGAGAAGCGAACACTCATGACATCAGGAGAGATCCATGACGTACCGGATGGGTGCAAATGTCCCAGATTTCATCCAATATCATCCAGTACAGAGAAAGCCAAAGAAGTCCAGTGTTTATTTCTGCATACAACCTGCAGGAACCGATGTTCTTCACCAAGTTATAACATTTCAAATGAACAGTAAAGTTCGATCCTGGGCAAACATTATTGAAGACACAGAACTGCTCGGCCAACTCAGTGCAGGAGACATGATCGCTCCCGATGTAAAGTACCATAAGAATTGTTTCACAGTTCTGCACAACCGTGTTAGAAAGACCCAGTCTGAGCGGGTCCAAGTACAAAGACAAGGAGCGAGAATTATCTGGTATTGTCTTGGCTAAACTGATCGTCTACATAGAAGAAGCTAGGCTAGAAGAGGCAGCACGGGTGTTTAAATCTCATACAGCTTTATCAGGCCAGAATGGAACAGCTAGGGGTTAAGCTCGACACGAGGGTTCCCTCCACACGACTGAAGCAGAGAGTCATTTCCCAGTTCACTGACATGCACACGCACACAAAGGGGAGAGACGTCCTTCTGGTATTTGAAGAAGACGTTGGTGCTGCTCATGAAAGCTTGTGACCTGGACAGTGATAATGATGTGATTCATCTTGCACTTGCTGCACAAACCGTGCGCCGCCACATGTTTGAAGAAGCTAAACCCTTCAACGGATTTCCTGAAGGATGCCAAGAAGAATCTCTGTCATCACTGCCACTTGTCCAGCTCTCAGCTCAGATGGGCAATAGTGCCTGTCAACAGTTTCACAGAGAACAAGTGGTCTATCCCTTAAAGATGCGCAGCAATGTCTTTACAACGTCAGCCGTAAACAATATCGACCACAATCCCAGTTCAATGACAGCGAAAAATTCCTCCCATGGTACAGTCATCTCCCTCATCCAGCACCCCTCCTTCACTGCCAAAGAAATGGACCGAAGCATTGTAATCGGTGGTGGATCACGAAATGATAGCTCAAAGAGGGTCGGCGACTTGCCACACTACTATACTCATGTGCCCCCAGTCACTACCACTATGAAGAACCTGTCTGTTCCTGCTAGTAAAGTGGTGTCCTTCACCAGAGACTGCTTCAAGGGGAAGACTGAGGAAGAATATCTGTGGTTAGAGCACGCAAGGCGGGACCTAGGGGACAATACTGGGACAGTGGCCATGATCCGGCACTCCATGGATGTGGTAAAGAAAGCTGTAGAACATGTGAATCCTGCCCAGACATCTGTCGTCTTCTTGGACCAGCCTCTTTTGCCTTGGCAAAGCAGATTCAGTGGAAGTGGCCAGAGTATTATGGTAAAGATAAGATGGTAGTGATGTTCGTCGGGCTCCACATTAAGAGGGCCGCCCTGAAGACGCTGGGTGACTGGCTGCGAGGAAGTGGATGGGTACAAACCTTGGTGCAAGCTGAGATTACAACGCCAGGGACAGCCGACTCCTTCCTCCGAGCTGCCCACGTCACCCGCACAAGAGCTCATCAAATCACTGCAGCGGCACTGCACATCTTGCAACACAATGCGTATGATGCCACTGTATGACATATTCTAATAATGCAGAAGATCGGCCTGAGTTCGAAGATTGGTGTCACCAGAGAGGAGAAGACATTCCCAATTTTCAGTACTGGGCAATTGTGCTGGAACTAGAGATGTTGCTACTGACTTACGTGCGTTCTCTGCGGCAGGCTTCATTCACGATGTATCTTGATGTCGTGATGGAACTGGCCACATGGTTCCATGCCTTAGACCACACACACTATGTCAGGTTAATCCCTGTTCACCTGAGGGGCATGGTTGCGCTCTCAATGAGGCATCTAGATGTAGCCAGAGAATTTATGGCTGACAACTGCATTGTACGAAAGACGAAGACCGTGTACTCAGCGATCCTATTCGACCGGGCGCATGAACAGAATAGCGCATGCATCAACGGAGACGGTGGAGCAGTTGGCCTCAAAGACAATCCATGTGCCCTGCGGCGTTGAATGATTGCCGGACCAGAAGTTACCAGATATATAGAAGAGTTTCAAGATGGCCATCGACACTGAGGGAGGAGAGGGGACACTCGTCATCACGACCAGACACCAAGTGTGCAGACCTCTTTCGCCAAGGATGTCCGCGCCCTTGTAAGCTTCATGGAAGAGCTTGAAAACCCCTTTGAGCAAGAGAGCATGGATCTGATTGTCCTTGGCACAAAAGAAATTGTAGGTCCTGCTGCAGTTGAGACTGTCAGGAATGTGAAGAAGATTGGCTAAGAGCAGTTCAAAGCTTCCACCAGAGACTTCCTAGTAAAAAGGACGAAGCCAATTGATGATGCAATTAGTCGAAACAAGTTGAAGGTGTTCAGCACTTCCTCCCCGAGAAGTGTGACCAAAGGGAAACAGCAGTTGGTCTCTCTCACGAACTACATGGCACTTTTCTCACGGTTCTACATTAGTTTCCAGACGAAGGGTGGAAACCTTTAAGAATTCTTTCGTCATGAGAATCAAGTCTGTCCTCCAGCTCTCTCCGATGAAGAAAGTCTCCGTCTAGATACGAAGAGTGATCTCCTGAAATGCTTTGAAGAGTTCTCCAATGCCCAATCAAAGGGTCCTGATGCCACATGTCTAGTTCTTGATGGGACAGTCATTGTCCAGATGTTGAAGCCTGCGGTGACCAAGAATTTTGATGACTATGCCCAAAATGACTTCATACCGTATTTGTCAAGAAAGATTCAAACTGTGTCACGCGTTTACTTGGTCTGAGACCGCTACATTGCTGATTCACTGAAAGGCAGTGCAAGATCAACGTGTGGAAAAGGAGTGCGTAGACGCGTCGTTGGGGCAGCAGTTATGCCTGGAAACTGGAATAACTGCCTCCGAGTTGACACCAAAAAGACAGAGCCGTTCAAGTTCCTATTAGAAGCTGTCTTCAAGTGGTTTGACCAGGATGACAAGCAGCTCGTTATCACTGATGGAGATGCAGTCTTGAGTAAGCCACCTCTGCAAGACCTGGCCTTGCTGGCCCCATGCAACCACGAAGAAGCTGACACTCGAATGTTGTTACATGCATCCCATACAGTCAACCATGGTCACAGTTGACACCGATGTAGTGGTGTTGGCTGTATCAGTGGCGCAGGGAGTGCAGCCAGAAGATTAACTGTGGCTAGCATTTGGCACTGGGGACAGTTTTAGGTATTTGACAGCCCACGAACTAGCAGCTGGTCTAGGACCAGAGAACGCACAGGCTCTCCCTATGTTTCACGCTCTGACTGGGTGTGACACTGTACCTAGCTTTGCTGGACATGGCAAGAAGACTGCCTGGACAATCTTGACCGTTCTACCAGAACTTACAGATGCACTATCATCTGCACCATGTGTCACAGTACTAGACGACGTCATACGCACCATCGAGAAGTTCATCATATTTCTCTATGCCAGAACCAGCACGCACAAAGACATTGACAAGGCCTGGATGAAACTCTTAGCGAAGAACAACGGGCAGCTGATTCCGCCAACCAAGGCAGCTCTGGAGGAGCGTGTAAAGAGGGCGGCCTACCAAGGAGGTCATGTGTGGGGTCAAGAATGACGACGGAGTGTACGAGCCACAATGAACGAAGTTACCCGAAGCAGCCCACGCTTGCAATGAGCTAGTAGCGTGCAAGCGCAGAAGAGCTGTCTGAAGCGTTGTAAGTGCAAAAAGCCTCACTTGAATGCACAGCTTTGTGTGAGTGTGGGGGCGAGTGCTCTCAAAATTGATTGGCGGCCATTTAAATTGAGTGGTGGTCATTTTGATCATGAGTTGTGGCCATTTTGATTATGTTTTGGTAAATTCAGCTTATAATAAATGTTCAGACCAATGTTCGTGTTATATTATCCTATTAACGACTTTTAATAAGGGAGATTGTAAAATTATAGTAACCACTAGCAGCATTTTGAAAAATGGCTGCCACAGCCATCAAGGAGTGAATTTGAGATGGCTCAATATCCAAATCTGTTCATAATAGGATAGTCTACTAGTGTACCAAATCTGGTGCTTTCCTCACAAAATGCACAAGTGGCATGCTAAGTTGCCCCACTATATGGCAGAAAGACTATGAAGAATTTAAAACTGAAGTAATGTTTCACGATCTGTCATCTTTGTATGAAAGAAGTCGTACACTCCTTATTTTGGACGACTTAATGCAGAAGATAGATGTGAATATATCAGATATTCACAGTGGCCTGCCACCATAAGAATATCTCCATATTCCTAGTGGCCCCAAATCTTTTTTATTAAAATTCTTATATACGCGATATTAACTTAAATTGTCACAATCTAGTCTTATTAACCAGAGGAGAGAACATCTCCCAGATAAATATATTCGCTGGACAAATAATGCCTGGGGAACGGAACAGCTTGATGGAGATATATAAAGAAGCAGTCTCATAACCCTATGGTTATTTGCTTTGTGACTTCAGTCCGAGAAACACTGTACGAATGAGGTAAGAATGAAAAGATACGCGTATCTATTCCATACGTTCCCCACACTCTCTAAGCAGATAAAAAAATCAATCATAGTGATTTTGTCAAATGTGTATGTGAAATGTATCTTACTCTAATAAAAGTTAATGTTCCGATGACAACATCGCAGAAACAAAAGATATCACGATTCAAACGGTTGATACGTATGTTAGCTCGGAAGCCAGCTCATATACGTGTAAAGAAAAAACTAATGAATCAGCGTGGAGGATGGTTTCTACCAATCTTATTCTCTGTTCTAGGACCTATCCTCTCAAACCTTCTAAGATGAAAAAAAAAATTTTTTAGCCCGAAAAAGAGAGAGAAGTACCCTCAAACTTAATTCCATCACAAGAAAGACTTATCTTTGGAGAGAGAGTTGACTACTATACTAAATAATTTACACATCCCACCAGATAGACGTGTTTACTTTATCAGAACACGTTGGAACATTATTTGAAACAGTACGATAAGGTTGTGAACACATCTACCGTTAAAGTTAATGATAGTGACAAGGAGCAAATAAACGGTCATACAGATAAATTACTGGAAATACTGGAGGGTAATATTCGTGAAAGAGGTAGATTAATTTATCAGACACTAAAAATTACACAGAGATTCATTTGGGGTAATGATATGGTGATTACCATCGATGGTAAAAGACCTCCAAAATCTAACATTATCCATGTACCATTTATGGGGTTTCAGAGCCGAAGAACACGGTGGAGTGAAAGAAGCGAAAGGAAAAGGTTTTCACTTTCAGAAAGACATTTCGTAAACGAGTTGAACTCCCAGGGAGTTATCGAACTATACCATTCGGTTTCAAAGGAAGCTTACATAACATTTAAAAAATAGTTACTATGCATTGAATCCTTGTCTGTTATTATGAACTCTATGTATATATTTTTTATCATATAATATTCTCTGATTAATATGAATAAAATAAAGATGAAATGATACGCGTTATACTACCAAAGTATTAATTTGTCTCCAAAATAACTCATCACATTCTCTTGATCTTATGAAAAGGAGAATTCTTTCATCCTTGCCTCTTCAATCTTGGTTTTCATTATATCAGTGAGATGGTGGAATACTATGAGAGAAAGCGAAATAACAAGAGTTTTGTGTCAAATATAGCGATGTTCGCTACTTTTTCGCCATCATTCACCATGTTAGAATGTAATATGCAGAAAAACCTTTCCCCCCCCCCATGTATTGTGACGATCGGATAGGCTTCCTACAAAGAAAAACTCATCCATAAGCTCGTTTTTTAATTTCTCACCAATGATTAAATCTTCTAAATCCATAAACTGGAGATTTTCAAGTACTTCTTTTCAGTTATTGTAGTTGAAGGGTGGTTGGACTGATACACTATACAGAAATTCAATCCGATCCACACACATCTTCGGTTGCAAAATAGTTACTAAGTCTGGGTGTGACACGGTGTGGATCGAGGATCATCTTATAGCATGTGAAACGCAGAGGTTTAGCGGCAAATGAGTTAGAAAATAAGTGCGAAGGCGGAGTGAACAAGTAAAAAGTTATGTGGCAACTCCGTTGATATGCTAATATGAGACAATACATGAATATTCAAACCGCGTCCAAGACACCATAACCATTGCCCCAAAAAAGGTCACCACTGAACTGGGGGTTGGGTGAGGA
Source organism: Ceratothoa steindachneri (assembly GCA_963969495.1). Lineage (NCBI taxonomy): Eukaryota > Metazoa > Arthropoda > Malacostraca > Isopoda > Cymothoidae > Ceratothoa > Ceratothoa steindachneri. The sequence continues at coordinate 28,914,938 of OZ018336.1, forward strand.
AGAAGGTTTGGGGCTGGGAACATTTTGACGACAAACCAATAAGGAAGGGGGGGGGGAGAGGTCTGGTCTATTAGAAAATGTTGTGTGTGTATGTTCGTATATTTGTGTGCGTGTGTGTTTGCATGTGCGAATCTGTGTGTGTGTGTGTGTGTGTGTCTAGACTCGGGTTCCTCCCTTTAATACTACTTATGGGCACTTTGCTGGAGAAGACTACGAGCCTCCTCATAATATATATTGGCTGTAGAGAACCCTTCCAATAGTTTTTTTAGGCTCACGTCTGAATTCTCCCCTCAGGTAAGCAAATTTCTGAGATAAGGCCAAATCCTCGCGATCATGAACCGAGGCCTTAAAAATGTCACTGAATGAGGACCATTGTAATGGTTTGTCGTCCATAAGAAGTTAACTCTGTGCGATCTGAGTGATTACTGTTGACATACCGCTTTATTTTGGGGATCATATAAAAAGGATATCCAAACCAATAAGAAAGAAAATCCCGCTCTAAAAATATAGAGTTTGGGAGGATATAGCGAGAAGTTGCTTGTATCGAGAGAAGAGGGGAAGATGGTTGATTTTAGCGGGGGTCATCAGTTCTTTTTTAGAACAAATATTTCTTCTCTGTTTATGAATCCAAGTTTCGGGATTCGAGTTCGTTTATGAGGGTGTTCAGTAAATAGATTCCTATTTGGATTGATAAACACCTTGATAAAGGTAATTATTTTGAACAACGTTTATCATGATGAATGACTGGAGTCAATGAGTTTAAATCCCTTTTTCGGTGGAAAATGTAAATGCCGATAGAAAGACTTGTGAATCGTATCCACCGAGGACTGCTTGAGGAAGTGAATGGGTGGAGAAAATCGATCCTCGGTGGATGGAGCACAACGTAAAGACGAATGGAAGAGACTTGTGCTTCCTGAGGTGACGTTGATTGACTGTGCAGTAAATTCGTATAATGCCTGATTGTTTTGTATGTGTAGAGAAAGTATGTGTGGCCAATGGGGTTTATGGGTTAGGAGCTCTGTCTGAAGTGAATATTTGTTGATGTGTATTCGAGAGAGAGAGAGAGAGAGAGAGAGAGAGAGAGAGAGAGAGAGAGAGAGAGAGAGAGAGAGAGAGAGAGAGAGAGAGAGAGAGCAGATCATAAATTCTTAATCAAAAGAATTCATGGGAGTATAAATAAATGGTGAGAAAATAATTGTTAATAAATTCGGGAGAAAGTTTTGGAAAAAGTTTTATAGGATTTCACTCTAGCAGATTTGTGTTCATGAACAAATAGAACGAAATTGTTAAATGATAGATTTGTGTGAACCGAGTCTATTGTGATTCAGAATGAAGATATGTGACCAAATGCAAATTCAGTGCTCGGTCGAAATATTTGAGCCTAAGAAAAAACCGTGTACGAGAACGTGTGTATATTTATGCAAACGGATTGCCATATATATATATATATATATATATATATATATATATATATATATATATATATATATATATATATATATATATATATATATATATATATATATATATATATATGAGGAATTAAACCACATTCTCCGAAGACAATTTTATTCAGAACAGTTTCGGTGTATCTCACACCCTTTTTCAACTGACACTGGATAGAAAATATTAGAAACGTGCTTACATACATAACACGGGGTCAGGTCGTGAAAGATCCCCTCTTTTTTTCCCCCAATCCCCTACTTGTGGCTAATCAGGAGGGGGGTTAGGCCTAAACATATTGAAGAGCTGACATTTCACTATTTTGTTTATTTGCTTTCGTATTACAGGATTAAAAGAAAATTGACCCTCAGATAGATTTAAATTAGGAACTGACGATATCAAGCTCGATTCTATGATTCTTCTCTTAACATAGTTAGCCGATTTAAATACCATTTTACTTCCATTGAAATCGATCGTATGATTCTTGTCTCTAACATGGCAAAATATTCCACTGCTTTGGCTGCCCACTCTAATATCTCTTTTGTGTTCGTACAATCTCTTGTCTAGATTTCTCCCCGTTTCCCCTATATAAACTTTATGGCAATCGTTGCATGGTATTGCATATAACCCTATGTTATGATGTTCTTTGGGTTTCCTGGCAATCATCAATTGGTTTAAGAATTATTATATTTAAAGGCTAAATTAATACCCGCTTTTCCAAATATGTCCTTTAAACTATTTAATTTATTATTAAATGGCAATGTTATACATTTGTTGAAGTCATTAGTGCGGGAAGGCTTATTACCATAGAATGTTTTCCTAGCTGCAAAATGGGCAGACGATATGAACCAATCGGGGTTATACAAATTAGAAAAAATGGTCCTGATAATGACAATTTCCTCATCTAAATAGGAAGGATGACATATTTTATATGCTCTAAGGAAAAGGTTAGAAATTACCGATTTTTTAACAGTATTATCGTGGAACGAAAAATAATGTATATAGGCATTCGAGTGGGTTGGTTTCCAATAGACGTCAAGTTTTAATTCATGGTAATCTTTATTAATGAGGACATCTAAAAAGGATAATCTATTATCATATTTCTATTCATATTTAAATTTGATGGAGACATGCAAATTATTCAAATTATTAAAAAGTTATAAAAATCATGACCATTAGGCCATACAGAAAATACATCGTCAATGTACCTTAACCATATAAAGTTAGGGGGAGAAATTGTGGGAAGGAGTTCAGTCTCAAAATATTCCATGAAGAGGCATGCCAATATCGGAGATAAACTATTTCCCATGCTAAGGCCAAATATTTGTCTATAAAACTCATTATTTACTCAAAACACATTGTCAGAGAGACATAATTCAACTAAATCGATAAATTTACTCGTAGAAATGGGAAGATCCAAATTAAGTCTAGGCATGATTTCCCGCAGAAGGCCCAGGGTTTGGTCAACCGGAACTTTGGTAAACAAAGAGTTTACATCAAAGCTCACAATTAAATATGAATTTAAATATGAATGGGAATATGATAATAGATTACCCTTTTTAGATGTCCTCATTAATAAAGATCACCATGAATTAAAACTTGACGTTTATAGGAAACCAACCCACTCCAATGCCTATATACATTATTTTTCGTTTCACGATAATACTGTTAAAAAATCAGTAATTTCTAACCTTTTCCTTAGAGCATATAAAATATGTCATCCTTCCTATTAAGATGAGGAAATTGTCATTATCAGGACCATTTTTTCTAATTTGTATTACCCCGATTGGTTCATATCGTCTGCCCATTTTGCAGCTAGGAAAACATTCTATGGTAATAAGCCTTCCCGCACTAATGACTTCAACAAATGTATAACATTGCCATTTAATAATAAATTAAATAGTTTAAAGGACATATTTGGAAAAGCGGGTATTAATCTAGCCTTTAAATATAATAATTCCTTAAACCAATTGATGATTGCCAGGAAACCCAAAGAACATCATAACATAGGGTTATATGCAATACCATGCAACGATTGCCATAAAGTTTATATAGGGGAAACGGGGAGAAATCTAGACAAGAGATTGTACGAACACAAAAGAGATATTAGAGTGGGCAGCCAAAGCAGTGGACTATTTTGCCATGTTAGAGACAAGAATCATACGATCGATTTCAATGGAAGTAAAATGGTATTTAAATCGGCTAACTATGTTACGAGAAGAATCATAGAATCGAGCTTGATATTCTCAGTTCCTAATTTAAATCTATCTGAGGGTCAATTTTCTTTTAATCCTGTAATACGAAAGCAAATAAACAAAATAGTGAAATGTCAGCCCTTCAATATGTTTAGGCCTAACCCCCCCCCCCTGATTAGCCACAAGTAGGGGATTGGAGGAAAAAAGAGGGGATCTTTCACGACCTGACCCCGTGTTATGTATGTAAGCACGTTTCTAATATTTTCTATCCAGTGTCAGTTGAAAAAGGGTGTGAGATAAACCGAAACTGTTCTGAATTGAATTGTCTTCGGAGAATGTGGTTTAATTCCTCATCTTTTCTTGCGATATTGCATTAATTTTCATCATATATATATATATATATATATATATATATATATATATATATATATATATATATATATATAATTTTGAGGACAGAAAAAGCGATGGAAGGATATACATTGAAGTCCTACATAAAGAATGGTAATATTAACGTCAATTCATGGGAGACCTCTGCGGGTGATCGCCCCGATTGGTGACGTGCAGCCCAATGAGCAGTGGGGGAGTACGAAACCATCCGATGTGACAACAAACAGCAGGGACGAGAGCGTAGGCATCCGAAAGCTACCAACCCAACGTTGCGGCAACAACTTACCCCAGCACATTCTGCGGGACGTGCAAGAAACATTGCCGGTCGTGACTGGGCCTGCTCAGCCACCTGAGGACTCACGGGTTCGATTGCCACCCAGAGCACGTCATCCTCAGTTGCAAGTGACAGCCAACTACATATATATATATATATATATATATATATATATATATATATATATATATATATATATATATATATATATATATATATGAACAGGTACAGCATACGAATCTCTCCAGACTTGAATAGTCTAATATTCCTCGTAGTCTCATTAGTATAGTTCAGGAGAGTTCTTCATCGGATGGCTCCAAGTCGCGAGACTAGTCAATTTAGAGGTGACAGAAAATCACTATATACCACAGAGTAATTGGAGATAGGTTCACTGAAAACGACAGTGCAATAACACAGAACTTTAAATTCACGCTCGCAATCTCTCATCTTCTTTGTCATGCAGCCCTAAGGTCTGACCACTCCCCTCCCTTGTAGTAAGTATGTGGAGAGTGAAACTTCGCGGTGTTGCTCAATCTGTGGAAAGATCCTGGTCCCTTCATTAGTGCGCTCGTTTTCAGTAATCCCTACGTGTCCGGTAACACAGCAAACAATTTAAACGTCCTCCGTACTTGGATTTTTTAGCGCCCATCTGGCGACAGCTGCCAAGGGCAAAAGACTTCGTACTTAATTCCCAGTCTAATACTAGGCTACATTAAAAATCGAAAAAAACAACATAAAACAACTAAAGCCCCCCCAAAATGCAAACTAAACTCCGAAAGAAACAAGAAGAAGGAAGCAGGCTGCTGGGTCGGGGAAAGGCCAGCCTCCCCTGGGCGCAGGATCATGCGACTAACATCAGAGTCTAATTGAATGAAGGAGGCCAGCAATTTCTAAAAAGTCAGATGGTCGATAAGTTGGTGTACACGAACCTGTCTCTAGTACAAGGGACAAGCAGTAGCAACTACACTTTACCGGTACAGGGACAGGTAACATGCTCGAAGATCAACCAGACTGGAACACTCAACAAAAATGTACCGAATAGTCTGAGGAACAAAGCCGTCATCGCAGTAAGGTGAAGAGAAGTGTTCCATCAAATGGCGCTGCGGCTCGCGAGTCTGTCCAATTCGAAGACGTTAGAAAGCGACCTTAATCCACAGCACCTTGGATACAGTAAATAATGGGGTGTAGATATTACAATGTCCCGAAAGCACTCAGGACGCTTTGTGCGTGGCTAAATATCACAATACGTTCTCCGAACCGGACACAAAGAGGTATCTTTCGTAGCGGGTTGTGTATTGCAACCAGCTTGGCTGCGAAGAAAAACGCATCGACTGGTAGAACCTCACTGACTTCAAACAGAGGGAATGCGGCGTGGAAACTGTGCCCATCCGTGAACTTGGAGACATCCATGTACACTGGAACGGAACAAGCGTGTAAGGAAGTGTGCTCAAAAAGGTCGAACGCAATAATCCCGGCGCTGTACAAGCTTGTGGAGCAGAGGCGTGGCGACAAATAGTCAAAGGTGGCGTCCAGGGTAGCGTCCAGGGTAGCGTCCTGGACATAACTAGGGGCACCACCGGCCTGAGAGCTGTACCGAGCTCTCCAAGGAGTTTCCTAAGCCTAAATCCAAAGGGTTTAGAGCAATGGTTCCCAAACTTTTGCAGGCTGGCGCCCCCTTGGCTTCCCAATGAATTCCTAGCGCCCCCCACAGACACATATAGAAACAAACACCTCTTTCTTGATATTTGGTATGCTGCAATTTGAAAAGAGAAAAGTTAAACACAAATGTGTATTTCACAAATAAAACCCAATTTAGTAAACCAATTTATTTTTTAGCAGTTTTAACTGTTTCAGCAACATAGAATGGTAAATAAACATTCCACCAGTAACCTTCATTGTCTCACACTTAATATTAATGGGATGGATGTGCTTGGTGCAGGGACATAAGCTTCTCAACATCAGGCTGGAACTCACTAAGAAGAAGTCGTAGATCCCCGCGGTCAGTAATTTTCAGTCGGTTTCTTTGCTTGGAAAGAAGCAAGGCGACTGCACTGAAGCCCCGTTCTACTAAATATGATGTTGGCAAGGCAATAAAGTACATCTTGACCTTGTTCCACAGCACTTGATAGCAGTCAGAGATTTTTTTTTGTAACCAAAAATCTTGATATGACTTTTTGAACATTGGCCTTAGCTCAATGTCATTTTGAATGGAAATCAGTTCTTCCTCTGCCACTCCAGTTTCTTCACCGTCGACATTTAGGAATGGATTGATCACCCAGTCTGGTATTTCAAGCAATAAAATGTCCTCAAATCTCTCAGACATGTCTCTGTGCAGTTCATCCAGGTGTGTACAATACACTTGAAGGTCATCGAATGGTATGCCTTTTTCCTTATCCAATTCAGAGGGGCTTGGGAACTGGTAGAGTGCATGGCGAGCTATGTTTCGTTTGAATAACTGTAACTTGGCCAGGAAGGTGGAGATAGCTGATTTGACTGTAATTAGATTAGCCTCATTTCCTTGCATCTGCAAATTAACTTCATTGAACTTTGTGAATATATCTGCAAAATAAGCAATGTCATGCTTCATGTTTCTTAGTTCATCACACAGAACAGAATTGGAGTCTTGGAAGAATTCAACAACTGTATCAAACAGTGAATAGAAACGTCTCAGGCAGTTTCCCTTTGACAGCCATCTAACTTCTGTGTGCAACACTAAACGTTCAAACTCATCATTATCAGTGCACAGCTGTCGAAACAGTCAGGAATTGAGGGCATGTGCCTTGAATATATTTATTGCTGTGATAACAGTACTCATTGATTTGTGTAGTCTACCACTTAGGTTTTTTGCGACCAGATGCTGCCTGTGGATTACACAGTGCACTGTAAGTACTCCAGGTACAGCTTTTTTCAAGAAACTAATGAAGCCACGATGACGACCTACCATTGATGGTGCCCCATCTGTTGCACAAGCAAGAATGTTAGAAAGTGGGATGTCTTTCTCTTTGAAAAAAACATCAACGGCACGAAATACTGACTCCCCTTTTGTGTCTGTTTCAAGCTGTCTCGCAAATAACAGCTCTTGAACCAAGCTTTCATCTTTGACGAAACGAACATAAGCAAGAAGCAAAGATTCATTGCCTGGCAGAGTGGACTCATCTAACTGTAAACTAAATTCTGTTGTCCTAAGCATGTTACACAATGTTTCTTCAATATTTTCAGCCATTTCATCTATTCTTCTCTGAACAGAGTTATCACTGAGAGGAATAGCTTTTATAATTTGGTCAGGTGACTTGTGTAGAACTGTGTGTAGAACCTCTCTTACTGCTGGTAGAATAAGCTCTTCTCCAATTGTATGAGGCTTACCAGATCTAGCAATCAGCAAAGAGATGTTGTATGATGCTCGCAAACCGTCAGTAGATTGTTGTAAACTGCTGGCAAATATATTTCCGATGGTTTTCCGTTTCCGAACGTTGTCTCGGAGTGACTGAAAATATGCCAAGTTTTTGTCTGCTTTATCAGAGTGCATTTTCTTCAAATGTTCCAAAAGCCTCGAAGGTTTCATAGCTTCATTTGAAAACACTCTATCACACAGTAGACACATTGGTTGCTGTTGGTTGTGTGGTGCTGCGACAAATCCATATTTCAGATATTCCACACTATATTGCCGACACTTCTTTTTTGTTTGCTGTACCAAGGCCATACTTTATTCTGGAACAAAAAAATAAAACCATGTAAAATACAGCATTTTATCGCATTTCATAAATAGGCCTACTTAAAGACAAAAATGACAACATTGAAGGTATAAAAAGCAAGTTTACCCTCTCATGTATTCATTTTCTTCCATTTACTCACAGAAAATGGTGGCGGACGTGATCACCCACACAATGACACACGCGCGAACACGCATATATGCACCCACACACACAAACACATGCACACACAGGTACAAAGTCATATACATTCGTAACAATATATATCAGTGAATGCACCACCCTAACCAGCTCAACACAACACAACACGGCGCGTTCTGGCGAGTCCCCGATTTCATGTTGACTTGAACTCAAGATGATGTTGACCGCCAGGATGCGGTTTTTATTATAAGATAAAATTCTGAACATTACAAGCTTGAAATTACAAACCTGAGCTTTTGCTTTTGTAGTCTATGCTGTCGGATCTGACTGGGCCAGAGCGGCGTGCGGTAACCGGACCCTGATGCGTCGTCCACTGACTCGTCCTGCTGCACGTGTTGTGTACAAATCGCCAAACAAACGTTCGAACTTCTGACTTCGACTTCGGACTGCCATCCCCCTACCGCCCCCTTCTTCCTCACCGCCCCCCCAGATCTTTCCACCGGTACCGCCCACTTTGGGAACCACTGGTTTAGAGTATGACTGGGGTCTCTCGGCGGCATAGGCACAGTCGATATCAGTTGCGGATGCAGTGAGAGCTGTTGGCATCTGAGGGAGGCACCGGGCTCGCAGGTGCGGGTGAATGATGCACTGTGCACGTAGGAGAGCGAGTGGCATCTCCCCAGCATCGACAAGTAGGCTCTCAATGAGGGACGTGCGGAAGACACCGGTCGCCAGGCGAAGGCCAGTGTGGTGGATCGAGTCCACATTCCGCAATACACACTCGGCTGCGGATGCATAAAACACGCATCCGTAGTCGAGCTTCGAACGAACAAAAGATCGATAAAAAAGTAAGGCAGTAGCCCTATCAGTGCCACAGGCGCTGAACGTTACGGAGTGAAAGATATCCATGACGCGGGTACAAGAGACCCTAAGGATCGAATATGAGCTTCCCAGATGAGGCGTCGGTCAAATATAAGACAAAGGAAAGGTTGCGAGTCCACCACTTCCAGGCGAGCCCCATTTAAAAACAAGACTCCTCTCCGGTCAAAGAGTTTTGGAAGTTCCCCTGCGAAAGCACAAGGAAGCTGCCCGAAGGCGGCTCCGGCGATGGTAGAGGGGAAGGTGAAGGGTGAGTTGTTTTTTTTTTTAATAGGCGTAGCAGTGGGCATGATGACCCTATTTTTACCACAGAAAGCATATGCTAATCATCCCAGGCAGTAGCACGCTCTGCAAGGGGTGAAAATGGGGCCGGCAAAACCAGCTTCCGCCATTTGAGGCCACTCCTCCCGCCTAGTGGCCTAGCAGCCCATCGGCATGGCGGCTCCACCTTAGACTCGGCGTAGAATCAATAGATAGTGAAAGGAGAAAGAAAGGGGATGTGAGGAAGATGAGGGTGGGAGTGAAGCAGGTTGTTAAAAACCCACCCCCCCTAACCAGAGCTCAGGGGTGAGGAGGAGTTGTCCCCTTCCCACTCAGCCCCTATCCCGGATGGTTGGGTGCGAGGAAGCTGATCGGCGTCTACCCTGTGAAATTAGAGGCCAGCCTGAGAAAGTTGAAGGAGAGGTTGCATGGAAAGTGAGGATGCAAAGTAAGAAGACAGGATATCAGAAAGAAGGAGAAGAGGCTAAGCTGGGGCTGGACGGGGCGCTGAGTCCCATCAAATGGCGGCCAGAAAAGCAAATCGCCGTGACCCTTACGGGGAGGGATATGAGAAGAAACCGAGGTAAAAAGAAAAATCAGTAGGAGAGAAGTTGATCTAAGTCGACCTTCTTCCTGTAAGTTTCCATGTGCGCCCCCCCCCCCTCGCCAGACATCACGGGTCCCCTTGAGTTATCTTTCTATCTGTCATTCATCTATCTAGGGGCGTAACAGATTTCTTAGCCATGTCACCTGGACGACAGCTTGCAAGAGAATGACCTTCGTACGCGTGATTGAACTGAAATTAGTTGCTATGCCAACAACGCCGGTTCCTTCTACAAGAAACTTAAGCGCTTGGATCATATTATGGACAATTTGATTTGTCTAGTAAATTAATTATGTACGGATAACTTTCGTTTTATTCATCCAAATTTGCCTAAACCTTTACACATACCTAGTTTGTACCTATAGGTTATAATACACCAAATTTGGAAACCTTGTATTTTCTCAGGCTAAAGTTATGGAAGAGGATGTGATAGAAATATAACCGTACTGTAGGTCTACGAAGCTATTTAGTCATTTAAAATAGAAGTGGAAAGGATTTTCTTTGGCAAAGGTTATGGAATATGTTGTGATAGAAATAGATGCGTTCTCATCTTTTATGACTATGCTGTAGGTGGTTAATCAGGCATTGAAAATAGAGGAACTGGAAATGATTGATTTCTGGCGTCTTTCTAACACTGTTTGTGGGATGTTGGTAATGAATGGCTTTCTACAACACTGACTGTGAATGAACAGTTACATAACATGAGCAAAGAGCCTTGGGCTTGTTGTGGATATACGTATGAGATGCATTTAACTGGAGGAATGTGTAGTAGTAGTAGTAGTAGAAGTGGTTCGCCAACCTGCCTTTATCCAGGCTGATCCCGACCGGATAATGAAAGACATAAAGGTCAGTATGACAATCACCGGTGACCCCAAGGGCAGGTCCTCTTTGGAGAGAGTTTGGAGAGAGGTGCTGGGAAGTAGTATTATGTGTGCGTGTTATGCTGCGAAGACGGGAGATGAAAGAAAGAGGAGGGAGGAAAGAAAGCAGTTGTAATTGGCTGTCTGTGTGATGAGGTGGGAAAGATCTACCCACCCGAATACAGGGGTGAGCACAGCGCGTCCACCAATTGGCATCCAGATCTCTCCGTTCACTGACGTTTGTGTCCGTTCTTGCCGGGATCGAACCCGGCACGGCGATGTTGGCAGACGAACGCCGAATCCACTCGGCTAGCAAGAGCTCTGGAGGAATGCAAGAGTTGGGTTGCATTTGAGCTAGCTAGATATACTTAGGTCTAGCGATTTAATGGAGGAGAATGTTATAGGGCAGAGAGACACGAAAACTACACAAGTTCGCATACCTAGACATCACATAGCAAAAAATAGTGCCAAATTAAAGTCCTTATGTTAATGCTGGTGGTAATGAAATAACGAGGCTGAAATTGCTATTTATATTTGAGAAAGGAGTTGGGTTTTGTCTCTCAGAATCTTGGTGTAATAGTCATGTTTTGAGAAAGAAATTGAGTTTGACATTGATCTATATACTCTATGAAAGAGATGAAAGAATTAGGTGGAGAGGGGGTGTTATAATTAGGTGTTTCACCAGCGATCTGAGGGCAGGGAAGGTATGTTATGACAAAAATATATTTCAACATGAATTAGTATATAATATCAAGTTAGATAACAGGATAGAACCAGTCTGTCTAGAAATTAGAACAGGAAGGGGGGTAGTTATAAGGGTAAGAACTTTCTATAGGCCACCTAATTAAAGCCTAGAATTAACTTCTGCTAATCTCTCAGAAACTCAGGATGAGTTGTACAAAAATCAAAAGGTCTTACCTTTAGGGGGATTTAATTTAACGGGTGTATTAGAAATGATATGAATGGAACGAGGGAATAAATCATCGAAAATAACACATCAACAACCCCCACATGAGAGAGAACATATTTAGAATTTACTTAAAACGCCGATAGTAATATCCATGTCCCCCAAACCACGCATTTGCCGAATCCCTCTTCTCCACAGGCATAAGCTGCGTCACTAACAAACTCAGGATTCTTAACTGAGGAAAGCATTATTCTAAAAGTGGAGGTATGTGAGTAACAAAACGGAGAATCCTAAAAGAACCATGATTCACAATGGAATTATGAATATTATGAGCTACCCAATTTCCCGATACATTCGATAAATGCAATCAAATTTATGATTATCCACAAACACACCCAAATCCTAAGTCCTTAGATGGGATTGGTGCATTATTTACATGACCTGAAGCGTTCCGTCCAGAAACTATCGCCTCTCGTATGACGAGGTGAGATAAGATGTAAGGGGTAGATAGCATAAGAGGGGTGTTTTTTTCTTCTTCTTTTTTAGTTGGGGTTTGTGTGAAAAGCGGGGGTTTGTGCGAGTGTAATAGAGTTGCCAGGATACTGGTTGATCTTTTTCTTCTGGAGTTCTTCTTTTTTATACGTCAAGGAGAGGGGCGCACTTCCATAGGTGGCTGGCGAGCGTGTGTAAACACGACGTTCATAATACAGTCCAACCTTTACTAGCATTTCCCAAATGCCTTAGAATAATAAAATAAAATCGACAGCTTTTCCATTATAAAGAAGCAAAATAATCATTACAAGTCAGAAATTAATTTGCTCCTCGGTAGGAGATCTTCGACGACGAAAATCAAACTAGTCCTGCAATAACAGCATTATCATGTATATAATCATATACCAATCTAGCAATTATTCTTTCCGAAGATTTGCAACAAATTGTGGTTAGAGATACAGAGTTAGGTGGGGGAGAACGGGAACACTTTTTAAAAATCTGTAAATCCCAATATTTTTTCCATATGATTGATAATCCGATATGGCGTCACAAGTAATCCAACGCATATTCACATTGCCTTAACTTTACTTTCGAACGAACCTATTTCCAAAGCTTATAAACTTTCTGTGCTTTTGAGATAATTGCTTGAAATAAAATAAAGTATAATCAGGAAAGTAAAACTACGATCAACCTCCGAGCACAAGTAAGTGAATCATGTTTGTGGTGGTGTACTCCATATGAAAGAATTTACACACATAAAATCAAGGAATCAAAGGAAAAATACCCATAAATGACCATGAGAGCTTTACAAAATATGTCAGGCTACAATAACTTTATGCTTATATCAAACCAATAGTTCTGATTATACTGCTTATTTAAGGCGACCATCCTGTGCAAAATATTCAGAGGGAGAACTAATGATGTCTATGTATATAACCTAAAGCTCGGGTTTGGCACAAAAAAAAATTGCTCTGAACGATTCCTATTTGCTTACTATGTTGGCAAGGCTTTGACAGTTTAGAATTTTAAATTTCATCCCCCAACCTCCGTCTTGAGAAGAGGCTAATCTAAGTCCTTTTGACTTGATATTATCTCTCAGAACTGAAATTCAAGCTACAATTTGTGTCATTTGCGTGATAAATCATACAAAACATTCATTTTAACTTACCAGAAAAAAAGAGATTTAAGATGATATGTTGCGCACTAAATCAACGAATTAAATATTGTAGACAACGAAATCAATAAAAATTAAAACACGAATAGTCTAACCAAACTAAATACTAATCATGCCAGACTCCAAAGCCTAGTTTCATCAAAACAGAGTTGCCACATTTCGTCAGATTTCTGAAACCTTGAATGATAACTCGAATACATTGGTGAACGGAATTCAGGTTTACAGTTTGCAGGTGGCCTAAATATTTTTTAATGAGAAATTCATATAAATCGTGTCATTCTTTTGTTTACATTTCGTTACTAAGCAAAACAATCTGAGATTTTTTTGCCCAAATGTCTTTATCCTGGTAATCATTATACCAAGATTTTGAATCCTGTGGAAATAAACAAGAAATGTTCTTGTTGCATAATTAAATCGTAGGAAAGAAGACTGTTCGGAGTCGGGGCCAAGTGATAAAGAGATAAAAACTTGTTAAAATATTCAGGTAAACGTATGTTTGTGAGTGCGCGCACCAATAAATATTTTAACGTTTAGTTGTGGTTGTTAAGTTTCAAATCTACTTGAGTTTCAGCTTAACCGTATAGGGACTCCGAGGACTATTCCGTCCTTTTTGATAAACATTGAATTATATTACTGCATATTCGATGTTTTGTGTCAAAGGCTGAACAGGACAGATCATTCATGTTTAAAAATCACTTTAATGAACTTATCGCAACTCTTCAATGTACCAACAATCTTAGTATGCTTTTCATTAGAAAAATCATATAAAAGATTTATTTTACCCATATGATGAATTCTTTGTTCATTGTTCTTAACCAGTTTCCCACAATCTCGGGTTAGCGCGTCAACTACACTAAAACTACCATTTCACCCCACCAATACACAATAAGAAAGCGTAATTGAGGGGCTAATTAAAAATATGGATTTGCCCACAATGCAATGCAGTGGGTCTAAGATTGCTCTGATAGGGCAATTTTATTGATAACTATCAAATACTCCGTCCCACACCATACACTCCAAGCATCACGGAAATTTCACATCATCAACACTATTTATTAAGGCTATCACACATTGAAGTGGGCTATAATCTACATATATCAACTATTTTAACTATATTGCCTTTTCCATCACTTCTTCACAAAAATATGATATTTATGGTTAGCTGGAAAAGTACTCCCTCGAACAGCCATGAAACTCGTCTCGGTTTCTTCACCCCTTAAAATCCGCTGCAGGATCAACGTCATCATAGTGTGCCAATAAAGCGTGAGTGTAGTGCCAGTTTAACCTAGTAGCACATGTAGCACGTGCTACGGGCCCTGCGCTTCAGGGGGCCCCGCGGGGATGTAAAAAATGAGTAATAATTAAGTTTTTGCCCTAAGGCAGAGACAAAATAATTATTCATTTTCCTGATTTTTTTTTTATATTATTATATATGATATTACTATATAAAAGAAAAATATAGAAAACTTCACTAGAGCATACTGCATAGTATAATAAGTGTGGCATTTTGGTATAGTAGTACACGGTGTTGTTCTTTAAAAAGGAGTAAAAAGTACAAAATAAAACCCGCTTTTTCAGTTGAGTCCTCCCAGCTATACGAGCAGGTTTCTAAATTCCTCAGACAATTTTTTCCTTCCCTGCCGTACAGGGGTGGGATTCGAACCGTGCACACTGGCCTAAGAGAGGATTTAATTGAGATCAAAGCGGCTGCTCGCTGCCTCAGTGCGCACGGTTCGAATCCCACCCCTGTACGGAATTTTTGCGAATTAGGAAATAGTATTTCCGAAGAAATTTTTTCCCGTTTTCTGTTTGTTGCGGTTTGTGGATTCATTTTCATCATTCTTTCGCGCTCATGAATATATATATATATATATATATATATATATATATATATATATATATATATATATATATATATATATATATATATATATATACGGGTGGAGGCCCCGCTGTTCCTTGTGCTACGGGCCCCGCATCTCCTTAATCCTGCCCTGCGTCAATGTACGATGGGTCTCGAAAGCCAGCCATCACAATCAGCGTTTCGTAAATCTCAAGGCAGGGACGAGATAAACATAAACATAATTTCACGGATGGCAAAAGCCACAAGGGCCTATCAAAGGTCATCCGCATTTGTCAAAACTCACCCACAAAATGGCGTCATGGAGCATTATAAAAGAATGATCGTTCTCCCCATTTATTCACACTCTTGGTTCATTAAATAATACGGGTCAAGTCGTATAAATATGTTCAAACTCACACTGAATGTTTGTAGCAAAGATGACAAGTAAGCTAGTTTGCTATTGTGCAACAACTTGTATAACAAAACACATATCATGAATATAACTCTTGCCTTAGTTAGTAACCATAATTAGTAGCCAATGTAGGGATATTAAAACTGGTGTAATTCTTCCATCTGGTCCAACCAACATCAGTAAATTATCTTGGTGCTCTGTTGAAACCATCTGTATTTTATTTAACTGATTATTAGGGCGATTTATGTATAGACTTTTACAATAGTCTTGTATTCACAAGATTAAATGTTTTATTTTTAATCTTTAAGTATTTTCCCACATTTAATTATTCTTAAAAGAAAATTTCTTCATTTAATAATATTGTCTATATGAAAACTGAAATTAAGATCATCAAATATTAATTCATTTAAATTTCCAAAATTTTACATTGATTTTGTTTGTTACTAATTAGTTGTTTTTTTTTGTTCTATTGCTATATAGTTTCATAAGATTTCGGTTCATCCAGTTGCATATCATGCTATCATTGAGGTTATCAAATATCATATATAACTACATCATATGAGTAAAAGTGAGAATCATTGAAAGAGTTCTCGAATCAAGAACGAGATCAGCTGTGTAAGCACTATAGCAATGAGGCCGGAAACATATCTCCTGAGAGACTCCACAATCCAACTCCATTGGTGATGGAGTTTGATTGTGATCAAGATTTACTTCTATAATATATACAATTTATACATTTGGCTATATCATTCTGGCAGTTTATGGCTCTATGAGGACTATTTCAATTACCACAGACTGCAGGATCATTTTTCTGCCTACAGTTGGAAGACATGTGGCCATATCAAATGAAAATGATCATTTACATTAACTCGTAGCATAGATATGTAAAAAATAACTCCATTAATTTTCTCAATAATGATATTTCCAAACATGGGGTCAACTTTTATTATATAATATTTTATTTTATCACTGCGATTTGATGCTATCGATTAGTGATTCATTGGTAAAGTAGTTTGGGACTACATGAATAGTGATTTTGGTAGGGGGAATTTTCTTCGGTTTGTTTACGGTATCGACTTATTTATGTTGGTTTGACAATTTTTCTTTGTAACCTTGGAATTATTAATATTTATTTATATCTTTAAGTTCCGAAACAATTGATAATTCTTATACATTATTAAACTTATCACCTGATTTAATTGGTTTGACAACTAAAACATTCTCCTCATTGTTATAACCATTTCGGTGATTTTGAAATATGTATAGATAAAATAGGGTCATATTTAGAACAAATCAAGAGCTTTTGTGTTTCAGGAGTGTTTAAAATGAGTAGGAAGACGCAGTTTGCGGGGTTTTTCTGTATAAAACAATATATAATTATATATTTCTTTACTTAGAAGATGTTTTGGAAGTGACTGACTTCCATTATCAGTCCGTAAACCGCGTCTCCCTACATATTTGTAAGATCGATTTTGAGTTAAAATATTTATTGTTTAAAATATCATTTAGAGTCCAGGTAAACTCAGCATGGTAATTATTTTGCAAATAGGTTTAACATGAATCACAACAGGTCTGCGACCCCCAAATTATTTCATATTGGCTGAATTTTATTAATTTCCAAATTGTGGTTTTAAAAATGATAAGAAATTATCGTATCAGGGAAAGATTCGTCAACGAATTGATTTTTTTTTTTTCATTTTGTTCCAATTTCGTATCACGAAATTCATATCGACCTTTTCTTTTCTTTACAGACCTGAAGTTATTAGAAACAATGATTTATTTGGAACGTTTAAAGCCATCTTTCGCCCTTTTATGGGTCTATACAGGCGCGGAAAAGATAGTCGGAGATTTAAAAAGTGGTGGAAAAATCGAACCAAGAGAGAGCTCCAGCTTCTCATGGGGCACTGGAGGCGGGAGGGCATGTCCCCGCCAACTCCCCTGCTGCGAATATGTTATTAGCAACAGCAAAGCAACATTACAGACCCTGTAAAGAAAAAGTTTACTCTGAAGTGAAATTTGGAGACAGACTAAGTCAAGATATGGGCTCCTCATAAAGTATCCTCAATTTGTGTTGAAGAAGTAAGGCAATCGACACAAGGTACAAAAAATAGTTTCGTTTTGTTCTAATGATATGGGAAAGAAGCTCAAAATTACAGTTATGACTGCTACCTTTGCACATATAATGTGCAAGGGCACAGCTCCGAGAGTAGGAAAAACATCCTTTATCCAAATCTCCCATCTGCATTTCGGCCCGTTGTCTATTGGCCAGATGTGGCTTTCTCATTACCACCAGAAAACCTTGTAACCATTTAAGTTCTGGTCTATAAAGCAGTAATAAGAAGGATGAAGCAGACTTCCGCTATGGTCGTGAAAATGAAGAGCCTCAAGTATTCCATCAGCATCAATTAAATGATTTAGTGAGGGATTTAGGACTTGCGAAGGAGTCGACAGAGGTCTACTGTTCTAGAAAAACTTTCTTTTTTTTTGCTCAGGAAAATGCTCTATTCTAGATCGAACGGGGCTAATAGAAAAGTTTGCCATTAGTTATATCACCGACGAATGGACTCTTCAAAGAGAAATCTTAAAGCAGTTTGCTTATATAATGGTAACATATGTTTCAATTCCTCAGCGATCAGGAAGGAGACTCGATGATTTGTGGTGACTTGAAAATAATTTTCATGCTGCTTGAACCACAGTCAGGCTAAACAAGGGGTGTTTTTGTGTGAGTGTGACAGTACGAACAGGAACCTCCATTGGTCCTGAAACAATGGGCAATTAGGGATATACTTACACCAGGGACAAAGAACTTTCTTCGAGAAAGTTTGGTGGATGCAAAAAAGGTTCTTTTGTGAAAGCTTTGACACGAGATGGAGAGGATTTCACGAAGTTGTGTAGCAAGTTTCCCTGTCTCTCAGATGGAAAGCTTAGTGGTGTACTTGTTGTACCAGACACCAGGAAACTGGTGAAGGATGAAAACTTCGAAAACTCTCTTTGTGATGTTGAAAAAGATACCGGGATTAGCTTGAAAGATGTGATCGAACACTTTTGGGGTAATTATAAGGATCCAAAGAAGTTGTAGGGAGAATGCTGAGAATGTTAAAGTCCTTAGGATGTAACATGAATCTTAAAGTTCATTTCTTACATCTACATATGTATTACTTTCCGCAAATGCTAGAATGAAAAACGAGGGGAAAGATTCCATCAAGATATCAAGGAGATGGAGAGAAGATAACAGGGAAGATGGAATATCAATATGATGGTTGACTATTGCTGGATCAGATGCATTGAAATACGCCACTCATCAACGGAAAAGTTGCAAGCGTAGTTTTGAAATAAGAAAGAATCGTTTTTTAAGTTACTGAGCCTAAAAATGAATAAAATATCTATTTTATTTCTCTTAGATTGTATTTTTTTTCCTTTCCCTTTTACTAAATAAAGCAGAAAGACATTTAAGTACTTTTATTTTGCCCTGCCATATATGTATTTACGTATAAACTTTCGTAAATTCATCGTCATTTTATAAGAAAACTTTATTTGATGAGAAAAACATAAAACTTTGGATTAATGCCACCAAAATATGAAGATTACCATTAAATTATCAAAACAATTTTTAACATTTTCCTAATTTTGCACAGTTGTGTAATTTTTAGTTCAATGCTGACTCCCTCTCACAAATTAAGTCTCAATTCCGAATCATATGTAATATATTAAAAGCCTTATAGCTTCAACGTGTATGAATTGGCCTCAAATTGCCCTAAAACTGAACATTGTTACAAAAATAAAGACCTTTTTTCGCGCTATCTCTCTCTCTCAATGTTCTGTCCTGGGATCACCACTATTCATCATCTACGTCAACGATATGGACGGTGACATGGTTGCCAAGATTTCTAAATTTGCCGACGATACCAAGCTTGGTATGAACGTTTCAAAGGATGGAAATACTGCCCGCCTGCAGGAAGATCTTCGGAAGATTGGGGAGTGGTCGGACACGTGGCAAATGCCTTTTAACGTGAACAAATGCAAAGTGATGCATATCGGCCACCGAAACCCCCAATCTCATTATACCCTTAAGGGCACTGCTCTTGAATCTACCGACACTGAGAAGCACTTGGGTGTAACTATCACCAGTGACCTCAAGTTCTCGAGGCAGTGTATTGAGGCGTAGAAGAAAGCTCAAAGGATGCTAGGTTATATAAAGCGACAGTTTGGATATCGGAAGAAGGAAATAGTACTCTGTTTGTATAATTCACTTATCCGAAAGCACCTGGAGTATGCCGTACAATTTTGGAGTCCTACATTTCGAAAGGACATCGCGAGATTGGAATGCGTGCAAGCCAGGGCAACCAAACGGGAGAGAGCCGAACGACCATTCAACTGACTGTTACTTCTGTTTAACAGATGTCACAAGTAAGTATTCTTCCCTCTATCTTCCCTGTTAGTTAGAATATTCTAAAAAAAAATTTCATTTTTTTGTTAGAAATATAAAATAAGTTATATTGTTTTTCTTTTCTCACAACAGGTCTCAACAGGAAGGGCGAAAAGCAACTGTCTACCCATATCTTGTCTGCCTTTCGCTCTGCCAGACATTTAAGTGATACTAGCATAGCTACCACGCGCTGCCCTGCATAAAAATCCCTGTCGCAAATAAATACACATACATATTGTTTGAAATTCATATATTATGGCAAAAAAATATCTTTACATACTGATTATTATTATTTGTTTGGTGAAGGCAGATTCAAGATATTCGCACACTCTCCCTATCATATAATATAACATCCTATAACATCATAAAATATTATCATATAATAAATATTTGAGTAAACGTTTCACTGCTGACTTAAGTTTGAGACGTGTTCTTGGGAAATTCGGGGTCACTGAGTTTAAAAATGGCAATAGTTTTCTACTATCACAAGTTTTTTATTTATGGACTGGTCCATAATGGTCCCACTCATAGTAGCAGGCTATCTTACGATCAAGTGAACGGAAGTGGAGGCGTTTGGTATTCTTCTTATTTTATTTTATCTATGTATTTAGACTTCTCTTTATACACATCTAGATATATAAAGTTGTGTATAATATAATTTTGTGTTTTTTCAGATTTGTTTTAGGAAATAACATTCAGTAGTTTGGCCTCATTACGAAGGAAATGTTTGAATTTCCCTGACTCGTTATATATGTGGTTGTTTTACTGCACCAACTCAACCAATGAACATTAGTATCTTTGTGAAAAGAGCAAACTTGGCTTACTTTACGATTAAATTAGGTGATCAGAATAAACCGTGGGACCCGCGCAATTTTTGTAAACCATGTGTCGAAAATCTACGCCAGTGGACAAAGGACACAAGGAAACAACTAGAATTTGGCATTCCTATGGTATGGCGAGAACTCCAAAACCATGTAAATAATTGGTACTATTTTCTTACAAAGACTTCTGGTTATAGCAAGAAATAGCGACAACTGCTTCATTCAGATGAAATTCCAGTACCTGTATTCAAGGAAATTCCTTCACTGGACGATGTTAGTGATATACGTGAATCAGATGTAAGCAATGAACTTTACAGTGATCCAGACTTTGTACATATATAGGCCCATAAACGTGGAAACTTCAGCCAAGTAGAACGGAATGATTTAGTTAGAGACCTAGGTTTGTCAAAAGAGTTAGCAGAAGTGTTAGCTTCTAGACTTAAAGAGAAGAATTTGTTGCAGGAAAAAACAAATGTAACTTTTTATCGGACCAGGGAGAGAGAGACAGACATAGAGAGAGAGAGAGAGAGAGAGAGAGAGAGAGAGAGAGAGAGAGAGAGAGAGAGAGAGAGAGATCTTGGCATTCTTTTAAACTGAAGAAGATTTTGTTTACTACTGTGACATGGCAGGACTGTTAAACATGATTATGTGTTTCGGAATATGATCCAAGTGAATGGAGACTTTTTATAGATAGTTCAAAGAAGAGTCTAAAATGTGTGTTACTCCATAATGGAAACTGTTCGGTGCGATTCCTATTAGTCACTCTGTGCATTTAAAAGAGAAGCATGAACACATAAGATCTGTATTAGATTTACTCAAATATGATGAACACAAATTGATCATATGTGTGGATGTGAAAATGGTATTTTTTTTACTTGGCCAACAAGGAGGCTATACAAAATATCCGTTTTTCCTGTGTTTATGGGACAGCTGAGCCAAGACAAACATTGGGAACAGAAGCTCTGGCCAGTTAGAGAAAGTTTGACTCTTGCGTAGAAGAGTATTATACACCAACCACGTTTTGAGCGAGAGAAAATCATCTTCCCATCCCTTCATATTAAACTAGGGCTGCAGATACAATCTGTGAAAGCTCTTAATGTTAAGGGTGACTGTTTCAAATTCATATGTACAATATTTTATGGCTTAAGTTATGATCAAATTAAGGCTGGAGTTTTTGATGGGCCACAAATCAGAAAGTTAATGGAAAAACCAAACTTCTCAAGTTCTATGACTGACAGAAAAAGGAGCATGAGCTTCATTTGTGGCTGTTGTGAAAGGATTTCTTGGAAACAAAAAAGGCTACTAACTACAAGGATTTGGTAGAGACATTATTTTATAGCTTTGATCGTTTAGTTTGCAACATGAGCATAAAGATTCATTTCCTCAAGAGCCATCTTGATGAATTTCCTGCTAATCTTGGCAACGTGAGTGATGAACACGGAGAGCGTTTTCATCAAGATATCAAGATTACGGAGGAGAGATATCAAGGCCGATGGAACACAAACATGATGACAGACTACTGTTGAAGTATTTAACGAGAATGTGTAGCCATCAAACACTCCAGACATTTTCGCAAGCGAAAGTTTTTTTCATGAATGTATAGGTATGTGTACTATTGCTTAGGTTTTGGCCATTATATCAGAAAAATAACCTGTATATATTTAGTAATAGGTGATGTTATCTGACAATGCATTTATCCTTTCAAATTCTGTTGACATTTTAAGTTATGGTTTGAAGCTATAAGACTTAGGAAACTATCCTTACTGAGTAAATACATGCAGTACGTCGTAAAATAGGAATATGCTGTAGAATGAAAATCTGATGTGTTACAAAAAATTAGATGCGATATTTGAAATCAGCACTTCAAAATTAGTTAAAAACAACCGCAAAACATAAGTCAGCAAAAAGTGTGTTGACCGGTGTTATGAGCGAACAACGTTGTGTCCGCAGGTACAGCTCGAGCGTCTTATAGACACGGATACCTGGTCCTTAGCTAAGATGAACCAAGGTCACACTATTCTACGTATTGGACATGATCTGAATACGACAAGAAACCGCATCTCGTCACCCAGACTAAATCTAATGATTTGCTCCGTGATCTAACCCATTCTAAACAACAGGGGCAACTCCCAGCCTCCCCTCTGCGATAGTGAAATCTCTTGGATATAGATGCACGGATTACAACATTTAGGAAGGCCTCGTCAGCTGTGCAGCAATTTCACCCAATGGAAAACAACTTTTGTTTTTGTAATGATATCAGACGACTCTTGGCCACTTCGAGCTATGACTCAAAACACTGGAGGTTGTTTATTGATGCATCACGCTACAGCATTAAAACTGTTTTACTACACATTAGAAACACCATATCATCCGTTCCAATTGTTCACTCAGTTATTGGAGAGACATGAAAATCTTTTATTCTAAATCCCATAATTTACAATGAAAATAAATGGCTGATTTGTGCATATTTGTAAAGTTTAGCCTTTTCTAATGGGTTACAAGCTGGTTATACAAAACTTATGTGCTTTCTGTACAAGTGGGACAGCCGAGCAAAATCAGAACATTGTGCACGTTCAGCTTGGCCACTTCGAGAATTACTAATTCCCGAATCCCACAATTTTATTTATAAACCACTAATAAAAAAATAAGAATTTTTTGTCACT
The DNA here is from genome assembly GCA_963969495.1 of Ceratothoa steindachneri. Taxonomy (NCBI): domain Eukaryota; kingdom Metazoa; phylum Arthropoda; class Malacostraca; order Isopoda; family Cymothoidae; genus Ceratothoa; species Ceratothoa steindachneri. The sequence continues at coordinate 28,938,433 of OZ018336.1, forward strand.
ATTAAACATATAACTTGGCTTAATGAAACAGTGTGCCAAAGCTGTGCAGCATTTTAAGCCGTATTTCCAGTACCTTGAAATATTTCCCAAAGTAAGTGATGCTAAAATTAAATAAGGCATATTTGTCGGCCCTCAGATTCGTCAACTTACGGCTGAATTCAAATTAACGATGGATGAAACTGAGTTAGCTGTATGGTGTGCATTTAAAGGTGTGTGCAATGAACTACTGGCAAATCATAAATGCCGGGGATGTAAGCGATGAGCCTAGAGAGAAGTTTCATCAACAGATACAAATAAAGGAGAGCAGGTACAAAGGAAAATGGAGTCCAGCGATGCTAGCCGATTTTTGCTTTAATCTAAAGCGTGACCAGCCAGAGACATCACGAAAATTCAGAAGTAAATACTAAGTACATAACGAACATAAGTACAGGAACTCATTCCCTAATACTTGTTAAGTGTTTTTTTTTTTAATGAATATGGAATATTAACAATGGATAAATTCCATTTGCCATTGACAACATCAATATTTTATTTGCTTCTTCTGAAGGTATGAATGTTTAGTCACTATATTACGATAAAATGTAACGAGATAGGAGTATTTGAGTATCAGATTCAGATTGAACACACTTGAATTGATAATGAAACCATAAAGAGGACTATGTTTTTTTCTTGTCCCTAATATTTTTTTTTCTAAAATGATATTGATAACACACTCAACCGACCTTCTATCATTCCTAATTGCTCCCAATACCATAACGAAAAAAGCAACCATGTTTCACCTTTAGTTGTAACTTGTTTATGTCAAACTCATGAGAGGGTACTTTTCAACTCCATATCTGTCCACTGTCCCAAAATTGAGCAAACCTTGATTCGTCAGAAAAAAATATGTTGTACCAAAATTCCAGACTTGTCGCTCATTTCATCAGACCACTCATTCATCTTCTTAATATTGGTCATAATTAAAAGAAGCTTCCTGCTGCTGCACCCTCTAATATTCAAGAGAGTGCAGGTAATGTACTGCTGTTCTTCCGCTGATTTGTAATCTTTCTGCCACTTCAGATGTTTTAACACAAATACTAATCCTAATAATAGCAAAAGTTCGGAATTAAAACATTTTTATTATAAAACTGTGGGTCTTTTTTTTCTTGCATGTCTCTGTATATTGAAAAGTTAACGTGGTGGTCCGAAAGTGTTGTCACCCCCTATAAATATTGTTTTAATTTTCCATTTCAGATGTCTCCTACAGTTTGGAAGAGAGACTGATGTGTGACAGTGTCAATGAAAATGAATACACTAAAATTAGTATATGTGTTTGATATTATTATATTGTTCCCCTATTTAATCTAAAGCTCCTTTCAGCCTACACCTCCATAAACAAATGGCTGTCTGCCAACTTTTTCAGGCTTAACCACGATAAAACTGAAGTTCTCCTTGTTCGTACCGCTTCGATGGTGGAGAAATCTAAAGCTCTCTTCCCTTCACTTAACCTTGGGGAAACCAATGTCGCCTTCTCTGATACCGTCAGTAATCTTGGTGTTATTTTCGACGATCGACTCTCGTTTAAACCGCACATCCATCGTATCTGTAAATGTTCCCTCGGTTTCCTACGCAACTTTTCACGTGTTCGCTCCTATTTTGATCGACGAAGCCTTGAGACTGTTATTCATCCCTTTGTCACCTCACGCTTAGACTACTGCAATTCTCTTCTAGTGAATCTCCCTTCTTCGTCACTTCGCCCCCTACAACTAGTTCAAAACTATGCTGTCCGGCTCCTCCTTCGTCACCCTTGGTTCTCTCATTCGATGCCTCTGTTACATGAGCTACACTCGTTACCTATTCGCTTCCGTACCCACTATAAAATTCTTATCACCTACAAGGCCCTAAACCCCGAGGCTCCACCTTATCTCTCGTCTGCCCTCTCCTGTCGTCAAACTCCTTGGGCACTCCGATCTAACCTTGCTTCCCTCCTGAACACTCCTCGTTCTGTCCTTTGTTCGATGGATGACAGTTCCTTCTCAGTTTGTGCTCCTAGACTCTGAAATTCTCTTTCTGCCGAAGTCCAATCCTCTCCCTCCCTTGCTACTTTTAAACGTCTCCTGAAGACTCATCTCTTCAGAATTGCCTTCTCTTCCCTGTAAACTTTCTCTAAACTCACTACACAACCTGCGCTCTGGGAAGGCTAACAGCCCTGAAGGGCGCATTATAAATACCTATTATTATTATTGTTTTTATTACTTTTCGGTAGGGGGTGACAAGAATTTCGGACCCCCCTGTAATTAACCCAATGTTTTCAACATTTAAACGTTAATCCCAATTTAAAATATTTGAACGAGAACGAAAAAAAGATTAAAATTACATGAGTTAAAGTTAGAAATGAGATGAGAGCTCTCTTGACCATGTTTAAGAATATTTAAATTGAATCGAATTAAATTGTGTTCGCTGTTCCCAAGTGCTGCGCCATCGTGTAAAGTCTAATTAACTAATTTCTATTCATTTCTCAAAATTAACTCTTTCAACATTCTTTTCGCGTGTCGGCTCGTGGCTCGTTCGTCTACTTATTTATATATTCTAGAATTCTATTCCCTGCATTATCCGTCGTTTCATTCAGAAAATCTACGTTAACTAATCAAGGCCGAACTGGTTTCAATGAGAATTCTATCGTACTCTTCCATTTACCTCGATGGCTTATAGACCACAACGAAATTTCTTTTATTACCGTTTATCGCAAATTTGAGTAGTTTGATTTTTATGTATAAAATAACGTCTTTTCCTTTTCCAATAAACCTATCCCTCTTTAAAATTTTATAGCCAGGTAAGAGGTTAAATTCTGCAATGTCTATGATAATTATATTTCGCAGCTAAGACCTTCAAATCATTGATTGATCTTGTTTCTCAAACTGCGCGCCTTTGTCTAAAAACATGATCAATTTAGCGTTAGATTTTTAGAACTTTTGTGTGCATGATTATTAAGGAGTTGGGATCAGAAATATCTAGTTGATAATGTAGTCCTGGCGGAAAATCCATCAAAGAATAATTAAAAATTCTTCCAAGTATCGCCGAGCCTCACGTTCCTATTTTTTTCCTTCAGATTTCTCAATAGTCAGCAGTATGTTATCAAAAGTAGCTCCGACCTTGAAGATATATTATTACTATTTCTTAAATGCAGAATACAAACTCCGTCTGGGGTAGATCTGTTCGTGAGATCGTCAACTGGATCGATAAAATACTCAACTCTGCATCCCGAAATGCAGTATCACATCCGTTGCGTTGGTTCTGTTCCCCAGAATTATTCTAGTTAAGCCCCAGTAATAGTAATTTACAATAGAAACCTATAAATATCTTCATTCGTATCAGAATCTAAAACTGAAAACTCATTAGTTTATATTACTGGCAATCTCGGCTTTGGTGTGCCTGTCAGTCCCCCCAGCGAACCGGACGGATAAAGACTTCGCCCTAGGAGCAGGAGATATCCACAAGTTAGATCCACCGCAATTGAAGGTTCTCGTGTATCCTCTCGAGCATCCGTAAGTGAGCACCCTGTCACCCGGGTACTGAACTGCGTTCTCAAGGTCACCTCATACCTCTAAATCTCTTTGTATTACACACACCATACAACTATCAAGTGAGCCTATCAAAGTAAGCTTGCATATAAACGTCACTACTACAAACGCGACAAGTTCGTTTCTGTGGAGTCATTCTTGCAGCGAATTAAACCCTAATTTGAGAATGGGGTAAAACAGAGAAGAGAGAAAAACAAATATTACTTTTAGATCCGGTAATAATCATTAAAATATTTAAAATAAAATAAAAGGATGTTTATTCCACTTTTTCATTAAATGCGACGGATTTCCTGTAATAAAAGGGGCGATTAATGAGTCGTTAATACCCTTTTAGAGTATGAGTCGAAGGGAATTGACTTACAGCAACTCTGACAGGTCTAGTGTCGGATGGCTATATGAACTCTACTTTACAGGAGGAATTGTCTTCTCTCTGTAAAGACCTAACCAAATTAGAAACAACCTCTAATAAGCTGGTGATTTACTGAAACCAAAATTAGTTTTAAGGGCTACACACCCTACATCGTAGGGGATAATAGCTAAGTAAACTGTAGGGTTCGCGGTCACCTAACCAAAGAAAAAGAATGCAAATCTATCTATGATAAATCAAATATAAACCCTGCATCTACGGATTATTAAATCTGCTAAGTTTAGTTGTTATCCGAGTGCCTATAGATAAATATCCTATCTTAAATTATCGTTTGTAAACTATTGCCTGGATACTCTTGACATACCTATTAAAAAATGATTGCAAACGACTATAAAAAACAACTACAAAAATAAAGAATATATTAATGAATAATAATGATAATGGAATCACATGCATCTGAATGTTAAACAGTGATAAAATGAAAACGCTTGGGGCAAAGTGATATTTACTATAAATTCAAGAATATTAGGTTAAGATTGATGAGCCCAGTTTTAATCACATAATTTTAAGATCACCAGAAACGAGAACCTGATACAACTGAAAATGGAAATAATGAATTTTCTAGACATATGGGAGATAGCGGGTTCTAGTTCTGGAGTTGACTTGAATATTTAGGCAAAAAAAATTGTTTTCAACAAAGTTCTGACATTAACTATAAAAAGATGCCTAATTAAATAAATGAATAACTACGATCACCAGAAACGAGAACCTGATACAACCGAAAATGGAAATAATGAATTTTTTAGCCATATGGGAGATAGCGGGTTTTAGCTCTGGAGTTGACTTGAATATTTATGCCCAAAAAATTTGTTTTCAACAAAGTACTGACATTAACTATAAAAAGATGCCTAATTAAATAACTAACTAAATAAATAAATCACTTATGATCTTTTCGAAGCACAAAAAATGAGAACAAGGGCAAAACATGCGCTTCGTGAGTTTAGCTGCACCTTGAAGCTCGATTACCTTAACAATTGGAATTGATGCGGCCATAACAACAATTTTGCAATGGAAACTGTATGTAATATGAGACATTGTAATAATAATAATAATTTCGCTTACGTTCCAGAGAACACGGAGAATTATTAGCAAGAATATTCATATCCTTTTAGAAAAAAAAATAGTTCAGTAGTGGCAAAATTATTAAGTGGATCTGCAACAAAACCTACTTAGCGAGAGAAGAGGATTTTCTACCATTATTTGGCCTGATTTCCTAGTAGCAGCAAACTGGATTACTCAAAGATTTTTAAAGATGCAATCCATTTTTGTCAGTAATAGACTAGGGGAAATCCAAAGCACTCGCCTGAATTTTCCTTCCTTTTGTAGAATTTAGGCCAATTTCTTGGATTGACAAACCGGCAGATACCCTATCAAGAGAGCTGACATCTAACAAGGTATGCTGAACAAAAAGTCGCCTGCTCTCACTTATTCTGATGTATGACCTTGTGACCTTCAAAACTTTAAATAATTCCTGGACTAACCTTGGGAGGCTCTTGGCAATTCTATCATTCGGAAGAGGATGTAAAACAACATAAGGGTTTCAAATTTCGTTAGAATCGTCCGAATACTTGTGATGTTATTGGCAAAACAAAATAATTCTTGGGCTAACCTTGGGATGACTTTGGCAATTATAGCATTCGAAATAAAAATATAAAACAACATAAGTGTTTCAACTTTCGTTAGAATTGGCCGAATAGTTATGATGTTATTGTCAAAACAAAATAATTCCCTGGCTAGTCTTGGGAGGACTTTGTCAATTATATCATTTGAAATATAATGTAAAGCAACATAAGGGTTTCAAATTTCGTTAGAATCGGCCGAATATTTACAATGTTATTGCAAAAACAAAAAAAAGCAAAACGGGGACCGACCGACATAGTGAGATGTAGAGTCGCTCGTGACTCGACTCTCACGCGACTAAAAAAAAATATGTGATGTCCTAATTTCATAAATGTTCTCAACCAGTACCGTAACACTATAATTGTTAACTCAAAACCTACTATCTCAGTTACACTTTCTGCCGCACACAATGATCCTCAGTAGTTAAGCTTGAACCCCTATTTGACTTGGAAGATTTTATATTAGCCATAAAATTTCAAGAATAATTGAATATGTACTGAGGATTTTGAAAACCTAAAATACTACAAAAGACAAAAGTAGACTCGCAAACCAATCCTAACAATGAAAGAGAGAATTGAAAGAAACTAAACAAAAACTACAATTTAAAAAAATTATTACAAAAACAATTGATAAGATATATTTAATCAGATTTGTTCTATTGTACTTAGTGGTTTTCAAAGTGTATTAAATGAGGTAAAAAAAACTTTGATATCCACTGATTACAAAAAAAGCAAATTTGATTAAGATATCTTATGAATTCCTTTTGTAATATTTTTTTTAAATTGTAAAGAGACTTTATGGACACCCTGTATAATGCTTTAAACCGCTGCTGTCACCAATTATATTATTGAATACAAATCTTTCAATACTCGGAATTTTCTTGAGTTTGATTTTCTGTAAAGTTTAAAAATGGAGAATCTGTAATGTTCTAACATATCTATTAATATGATCTTGAACTTTTTTCTTGACTAGGACTATAGGTAGGTATAGGTATGCTGGTAAACAATCTTTTTTTAATTCAGCCAGCCACCCTTTAATATCACCGTATTATCACAGTTTCACATAATTTTTTGGTTTCCAAGATATGATTGTTTTGCGGACATTCCTTAACAACTTCATATAGGCATACTGTAAAAAGTACCATGCCAAACCATACCCAATTCCACAACAGGTCTCATGATCAAATATAAGATCCACTTCAGTATACCTTTTGAAGCTACTGCAATAGATTACGCTGGACTTTTCACCATAAAAAGCAAAAGTGAATAGCCTGCGACAGTTATGTTTTTACTCACGTTATAATACTAGATTCGCTAATTTTAATTTTGTGTTATGACTTCACTAAGCAAACCTCGTTAATAGGACTGTACCATCGTTTTCTTACCTACTCACTACATACAAAATTAATCTCCGATAGACAACCAGTCTTTAAAAAAGCTAACAGTTACCTCTTATCAATAGCTTAATAATCAAGAAGTTTAAAACTACTGTGATATTAATGGGATTGAGTGTCAGTTCACTTCCCGATATTGACCAATAGCACTTTGGATAACGGAAAGTCTTTTAGATCTTGTCAAAACATCATTATACACTTCTTTAAAAGGTTGAACCATTCATGAGACGAATTTCGCTACCCTTGTAAAAGAGATTCAGCATAAAATGAATTCAAGGCTCTTAATTTACGTAAACTCAGAAGAAGACCCTTGTTATGAAGTTTTTACTCGATTAAAATTGAATGATTTAAAAAGATTGTTGCACTCTTGTAAAGAAGTTTACTGGAGTCCCAAGAGCTTCAAATAAACTCCAAGATCGCCTCCTGGTAAAGTCCAAGTGGATCGGGTTGCTTCCAGTCGCAAGCATGTTCACGATTTGAATGAAACAAATGTGAACGTTTCAGCGCGCACAGTGAGGCAGAGACTTTTCGACCAAGGTCTCAAGTCGAGAAGGTCTGTGAAGAAGCATCTTCTCACCAAGAAGAACCTTACGGATAGGCTCCACTTTTGTAGGAAATATAAAGAATGCATTGTTCAAGATTGGGGCTAAGTAATATTGTTTGATAAAGCTTCCTTCCGGTTGTTTGGAGCTTCTAAACGATTCCATTTTAGGAGAAGAAAAGGGGACCGTATTCACGAGTCCTGAGACGTTACCACGGTGAAGCATCCGATCACTCTCCACATCTGGGGCTACTTTTCTTCTAAGTAAATTGGAGCACTAACAATTTTGCCGCCCAAGAACACTACCATGAAATCTAAAGAGTATCAAAACCTGCTTCATCAACACCTTTTCTCAGGACCAATTTGGGGATGGTAACAGTATTTTTCAGCATGATGGCGCACATTGATAGAAAGCAAAAGCAAAACTAAAGTTCCTGACTGAAAATAACGTCGAACCTTTGGGACCTTGGCCAAGAATTCGCTAGATTTGAACCCAAGAGAGAATTTGTGGGTGATATATCTGTAGCGTGCGAGAAGTTCAGGCGAGCGACTTAAATGCTTTGCCTGAATGAGTCTTTCTTGGGACTTAGGATCGCCGAGTGGTTTAGGACTTTCGCTAACGGCTGTCCCTTTGTTACTCTAAGCTATCTACATATCAAACTGGCGGTTGATAAACAGAATCTATCCAACTGTGAGAAGTTGCGATTGATTGCTTATTCAACCAAATGAATCAATATCAGTCAAGATATCATTACAAACCTGGTCTCCAGCATACCAAATCGAATTGAAGCAATCATGAAGAGCATTGCAAATATTGACTGCGCGCATTAATTGACTCTAGTTACGAATAAAATGGGGGTTTGGGCTCTAAATTTTGTTTATTTCACCTTGAAATTATGATACAAACATAATAAAACAAAATGCAACGTTTGATTAGTTTTATTTATTTTCTTTTATAATAAAAAATATAGTAGTCATAAAACTATATGGTCTCAAGACCATATTCACTCTATGGGGACGGCACGCTCCGCTCACGGTCCTATACTCACCGCAGCGAGAAATGTACGATAAGAGAGAGGAAGAGAGAGAGAGAGAGAGAGAGAGAGAGAGAGAGAGAGAGAGAGAGAGAGAAGGCGAGCAGCTGATCTGTGGAGATATGGCAACAGTGGGGGGACACCTGTGATGGTGCTTGCAGCACCTCCATCGTCCATTCCTCTCCGCGGCGAGTATAGTGTATTAACAGGTCCAGCCAAGGGACGCGTTAATTCCAGTCGTGAGCCTATGTCATGCCCTCTGCCTCTGCATTAGAATTCACACAATCGTTGATGGAAGATGAGCAAATTTTCACAAACAAAATTCACATTTTTCTATTTATTCTCTTCAGTTACACCAAAAAGGCGAGTGACTCCAGAATCAATCATCATGCCGTCTTTTCTCGCGAAGACTTCGGGCCACATTTTCTTATATTTGTTCCATTTTCTGCTTTTTTTTCATTTTTGATAGATGAAGGCGCTCAGTGCAGTGTTCTTTAATCCTCTCATGGAAACAAAGCTTAGCCACCCTCGGATTTAGTTTGTCGTGAAGCTAAGTCTTCGGACATTAGGACCTATGGAAGAGTAATCTTCAAATTTCTCACGACTTCCATCGAGATTTTCGATGGACCTTCGTCATCACTGAGGTTGTCTGTCTTATTTTGAGCTTTGACCTTCTTTCTGCCCACGACCTCTTTGGCTAACTCTTGGAATCGTAAGTTTGTTGCCGGAACCACCTCTCTTATTTTCTTTAGTTCATTTTTCCCTTCTAAAAGTTCCCCGCCTCTATCCGTATCCCCGTGACTGAGTCCCTCTTTCAAAACTAACAGCAAGAGTTTTTTCTCCTTTCCCTTCCATCCTCAAAAAAATGTCCTGTTTTTCCTCGTCCTAGACGTCTAGCCGCAGATAGAATTCCTGCAATGAGTAAAAAGTTAGAATTTATATTAAGGCTAGCAATGCCTGTCCATCTACTTCTCTGAGGTACTCTACACTCCACGTAGTACCGACGTCTAAAGTTGGGGACTTCGGGGATATACGCGATGTCAGGGCTTTAAATTTTCTCACTATCTCGGATAGATATGTCCTTCTATATCTATTCGATTTTACATCATCTCTCTTCAGGTGTTCTTTCTTCTCAGTTCAATATGCTTTGAATGTTTATGGCCTTCATAACAGTGGCCAGGCCTCTCAACGGTTGAGGGGTCAGATTCTGAGAGGTCTTCTGTTCGTATTTTGCTACATCGACGACGTCATAGCTACGCTAGTTACCAGTTTATAGGATGGTTACCCTGGTTTGTGGAAGTGTTAGGTACAAGGTAATTGGCTGTTAACAGCTTTGAGTTGACTAATTCTTTTTTCCTGACACGCTCTAAGTCTCCTTTTCTCTTTGTGTGCCTATATATATATATATATATATATATATATATATATATATATATATATATATATATATATATATATATATATAAGCGACCGGTCTCCAAGGGGCGTTACTCTTTTTTACTTCACTTGGATGCGGAACGTAGCGGAGCCATCGATCCGGAAAACTCGCTAGATCCCTTTTAGGTGGTGGAGCTACAAGATTTTTCACATTTTGAGCCTATTCGTATCAGAGAGATATCGCTTGCTTTTGCAATCCTTTGGGAATTTTAACCGGTCAAAGCATATATAGCCCTGTATTTGTTCAGCTTGTCCCGGCTTATCTGTCACCGAGACATTTTTGACTGGCAGCTGTGTCTTAGTATGCGTAGGTCTGTGTCCGTGTGATATTCTGCTTGTCCGATACATATAAAAATATAATTTTGATATATATTTATATTTCACTGATTTTCTTTGGTTCCCGTTTTTTTACATAACACAATATTTCATTAATTCATGCGAGTACCCATTTTTAGGATTTCATAGATCCACCGACCATCCATTTGTGGACGTTCGTCGCTGGCATATCTATCCTTCAATTTGGGTGGCACAGGCCTACTTTACCTGTGATTTTGATCGCTACAACCTCTTGATAGCGTCTTCTTCCCTGGATGAATATCTTTCTTGTCACCTTCTTCGTCTTTTCTCGCTTGGAAGGAAGAGTATAGTATCATATTTTGTCTGTCTTTCAACTGTATTCCTTCGGACACCGTTCCCCCTTATGGAATTCCTCCTCTTTAGGATAAAGTTGCAGCCATAAGAAATTTTCCTCAACCTTCAGCATAAAACTAAATCCGTCGTTTCAACTGCAAGGTCAATTTCTAACACATTTATTTTTGACTATGCTCGGTCAGGCGGCTCTTGAACACTGCTGCCAAGAATTAAGAAAAATGATCTTTCCAGTTCTTTCCCGATGAGGGTGAAGCTTTTTCTCCCACCAAAGAGGCTATTGTCTCCGATGTTTGCTTCCTTAAGAACGACTTTACAACATACGTACATGGCTCGGTAGAGGTAATGGCTGAGACTCACCTTACCACACCAGGAGTGCCTGGTAATCAGAAACCCTTTGTGTCAAAGAAGAATGCAAAGTGTTCCTATGTTTTTGATCGTCGAGAATCAGCTCGCTCATCATTGAACCGGTTTACGATTTATCATATCTCGAGGAGGTGCAAGCTTTTATTTTCTTTATACAATGGTTAAAACTAGCCTTCGTCAATGGTGTTGACCCTGAACAGCCCTTCCCACTTTCTCCTTCTACTGGTATTCTTAATAGTCCAGAGATCCCTGACAATGTAATACTTATTCCTCCTCCTATCTCTATCGCCACTACACACACTTACCAAATGCTGCTTCTTGGACCTCTTTAGCAATAACCCTCGGTATCCGCGTTAGCCAACAAGGAGCAAGTTAAACCAACCTCAGAACACTCCTGTCTCGCAATCCAACCTTGGCAGAACTAGAAAACCACATTACCTTCGAGTCAATCCTTTCATTGAGTGACTAGGGCATCATTATTCTCGTGTGTTAATTTCCTTCCCTTGCTCGGAGTCAAGTCATCCTCTTACGAACCTAGCACACTCTAGTCGTTTAGTTAGAATGCCTAGCCGGCTCTTGAACTAGGTTATATATATATATATATATATATATATATATATATATATATATATATATATATATATATATATATATATATATATATATATATATAAGTTGAAGGATAAATAACAATACTAGGTAGGATAATTCCATCATTTACATAACGTACAACGTTTCGGGTAACAACCACTCTTCAGGTACTAAAACAAAATAAGCATACAAATGATTGAGGATCATGACATGCGGACCTAAAACAGAAGTTATGTAACCATTAACGGTCACTCTATACAGAAAGATTTTTTTTTAAAAACCCATTAAAATGGGGATCAATGGTTAGGTAGCATTACTTAAAAAAGTTTAAGGAGAAGGGGACATAAAAAATGTAAATTAAAAATAAATGAAAATGCCTCCAAACACAGACCGTATCTCCTTGGCGAAAAACAGGTCTAAAGACTGACGAGATGAACAAAAGCACGCAGAAAGAAAAAGAGGCTAGTTGGATAGGAAAAGTTTATACTTAAAGTAAAAGTAATTGATGAGATTAGCAGTCAGGGTTGAGAGAAGGAGAAAGACTTTTAATAAACAAAGATTTATAAACGTGTAAAGAAACCGGTCATGAGAAGCTTTAAGAATTTTAAATTATTAATAAAGATTTCAGTTTTATAATTCATTGCATGTGAACGAATAAGAAAAAACTCCTCGAAAGCACCCCTCCTGTTCTCAAGCTGACTCATATGCGAACAGAATCTCGCCCTCAGGGACCGCACAGTACTCCCAACATACTTCTCAAGATTACATCCATGGCAATTGACTTCATAAAGCACTGTCATCTCGCTTCAAGATGGATCCTGTCCTTATAATTAAAATAATTACCTAAACTGTGTTTTTTAATAAAAAATATTGTAAGTATTTGAGAAACTGCTCCCTAAGTGCCTCTGTAGGTTTGCTGAAGATAATAATCTGCTACCAACATTACAGTTTGGGTTTCGTAAGGAGTTTGGAACTTTGATGCGCTCTTGTCAATCTCTACAGCTTTGCAAAGTGCTCTTGATGAAGGTGCAGAGGCATGCATGGTAGGTTTAGATTTCAGTACAGCCTTTGATCGTGTGAATCATAGAGCACTTATCTACAAGTCTAGATTAGCAGGGATTGGTGGCTCTTTTCTTAATATTTTAAGTGAATTCTTGGCCTTGCTTGGCAGAACCCAGAGGGTCTGTGTTGATGGCCAGTATAGTAGTGTTAGAAATGTAATCTGAGGTGTCCCTCACAGTAGCGTTCTTGGTCCCTTGCTATTTATTATTTATACAAGTGACATGTGTCATGGTTTGGAAAACAAACTGATTGCATATGCTCATGTTGCAATTCCTTTGGCTGTTGTTCCTTCTCCTCGCCTAAGGAATGCATTTGCAGATTCCATGAATAAAGACCTAGCACGTATCTATGAGTGGTGTAGGTTTGGGTGCATGAAGCTTAATCCTTCTAAAACTAAGAATATGATAATCGGTCCAGAACACTTTTGCCTATGCATCCTGATCTACATATTGATGGAACAGTATTAAATACCAGTGACTATTTTAAGGTTTTGGGCCTTACTTTTGACAAGAAATTGACTTTTGAGAGGCACATATGTAATATTGCCTCCTCTGTTTCCCAGAAAGTTGGTATCTTGTGGAGATGTATTAGAATGTTTGGAGACGAAGCTATGATAACTAAGTGTTTTAATTCCTTCCTTCTTCCCTGTTTTGAATATTGCTCTCCTGTGTGGTCCTCAGGTGCAGATTCTCATCTTAAGCTCCTGGATAGAGTTATGTCATCGGTCAAGTTTATTTTACCAAGTATTAATGTTGACCTGTGGCATAGGCGTAAAGTGACTTCTTTATGCTTGTTGCATAAAATGTGCTACAGGGATAAACATCCTTTGCATTTGTCATTACCTGATCTAGCTGTTTTTTGCTCGTAATACAAGGCAGGCAGCCACTGCTAATAGCGTGACATTTTCTAGTATCAGGTATAGAACTAACCAGTTTGCTAGCAGTTTTATTGTGACTGCACCCGTGATGTGGAATGGTTTGCCTAGTGCTGTTGTGGAGTCTACTGATCTCCATACATTTAAGAGGGGAGCTAACTCATTCTTATTATCTGCTGACATCACATGATTTCCGTTGTTTTGTTTTTTTCCTTCATATTTAATCTTTACTCTTCTTTTGTCTCTATCGTATTTTTATTTGCAGGCTGATCTCCCTCTGGAGCCCCTTTTGACTTTTTCCATGAGGGTGGTCAGCTCCAGATTTAAAGAAAGAAAGAAAATAAAACTACGAAAATTTGAGTCAGTGCATTAATGATATTCGTCACATCATCAGTAAAGATAATCCTAGTGTTCTGCCCCAGGAAGCCATCCCGAGTGAAACACGCAACCCATTGCATCAACACCACCTTCTACGGCACAAGAAAACAATCTAATCTCCTAATATCATTCTATTAACTCAACCATTCTTTCTTTCACTATTATTGACTATGAAAGTCTAGCCAAAATCTCAGTTGACCAATTTGCAAAAGAAAAATCTACAAGAGAATGCATCGCCTCCACCTCGTTTGTTTCATAAAATTGTCCTACCTTCTTCCTCGCACTGTATCATTTGTAATTTATCGAAAGTTTTGTTCGTCCATATCTCGCCTTTAATTTTCGCAAGCTAATCTTAAATTATGACCACAATTTAGACATTTAGACACATTCCCAATTCCCAAATCAACCTCAGACAGATTTGTCAGCTGAGAGATGAGAAAAGACATACGTGAGTGGTTTAGAAACTGTTGTCAATGACAGAAGTCCACAATACAAAGACACGAAACCACCCTTTACACAATTTGATGCACCTATATAGTATATGGTTATTCATGTTATTTATTTTCTGTTAATAAATCAGCCTAAATAGCGTTTCGAAAACCATTACCATAAATTTGTTTGATTTCGTTCGTTTGCTAGTTTTTAGGCCTAAGACGAAAGCGAAATAAATTTTGAAATAATGATCTGGGTTTTAAGAAAAACAATTAAACATATATAAATATATTCATAGAATCAACGAATGTACAATGATATAAGTTGGATTAGGTATACAATGTAAGATATGGTAAAAAATGATTTACAGTAACAAGATGTGAAGAGAAATGAAGTACGTGAAATAAATATGAAATAATATGGTAACTATGATGGACTGTGAATTAGGGGCTTTATGCGGAGAATGGCGAGAGTCGACTGGGAAAGAATAGTGTTCCATATGGTCGAGCTGAAAGCGTGTGTTTGTTTGTTTATTTGTGTATGAAATTTTAAGAGATGTTGTTTGAAACAGTAGTACGTTAAATGAATTGACAAGTAAAATAAATGAATTAATTAATTATTAAGTTGTACATAAAATACGATTTAATTTACAAAAGTTAAGAAGAATAATTGAACGATTTAATTGATAAAAGTAAAAGAATTGCATGTTATGAATTTTACATAATAATTGATGTATATATATATATATATATATATATATATATATATATATATATATATATATATATACGAGGGGAGGTCAATAAGTTTTGCAATTCGGATATAAGGAAACGAGATATGAGGAAAAGTGTTTTATTATTTTTCAATATAACTACCTTCGACTTCAATGCACTTGCGCCACTTGTCCCTGAGGCTTCGAATTCCCGACAACCAGAAATCTCCCGACTGCTGTTCAATCCACTCCTGGACGGCGAGATGGACATCTTCATCGTCCCCAAACCGCCATCCACGCAGTGCAGCCTTGAGCTGGCGGAATAAAAAGTAGTCGCTAGGGGCCAGATCTGGACTGTAGGGGGAGATGGTTGAGCTCCTCGAATCCGCACTCGTGCAAGGCAGCTTGTGCAACTCTGGCCTTGTGGACTTTGACAACGTTGAAGTCGATCATGGGGCGTGAGGTTTCTAGGGACCCACCGGGCAGAGACCTTGGTCATGGCCAAATGGTCGTGGATGATGTTGATAACACTTCTATGTGATATTCCAAGTTCTCGCTCGATTTCTTCTTCGACCTTCACTCGTCGATTTTCGAGGATCATCCTCTCCACACGGGCCACATTGTCCTCGTTGGTCACGTCTGACGGGCGTCCTGGACGCGGGTCATCTTCAAGGGACTCATGACCATGGCAGAACTCCCTATTTCAGCGAGCAATGGTTGCATAGGAAGGGGCGGTGTCGGTCTACACTCTAACCATGCGTTCAGGGATCTATTTTACATTCTTGCCTTCCTTGGTCAAAAATTTGATCACTGCGCGGTGTTCAACCTTCTCCATTGTTTAAAAATTTGTGACTGACTATCTGCGATCAGCTACTGCTTCTTAAATAGACTAGGCAGGAGCGTGCGGCTGCAGGTCCTGACTTGTCATAACTTGTCCTAACACCCCCACAAACAGCCATCCCCCTTCCTCTGTTTTGCCTTACCGATTCGCAAAACTTATTGACCGCCCCTCGTATATATTTAAGTTTCTCAGGAGGTTTTTATTATAGGAATGCACAGAGGGCATTGCTATAACACTCCCCCCCTAAGAAGGTTACCCCCCTTTTTTTACTATTTTGAGATTACAAGTCCGAGTACCGACGGGCCTCCTGACGACGCGACCGGAGCCTGTGCTAGTGCCATTGATTTGGCTGCAGGTACGGGGAAACAGATTTGCTGTGGCAGTGCCAGTAGTGTTGGACGAGGCACTTGCACGAGAGAAGGTTGATTGAGCGAAGGTGATCCGCTTGTTGGTTCCTTCCGAGATGGCGTCAAGCGGGATGTGGGAGTCTTGAGTCCCGTTGTTCGCTGACGGAGTGACCAGTGGGGGAGAGATTTGCTCCTGACTGACCACTTCTGCCGACGAGGGTTCCTGCAACAAAGGAGGAGGAGGCAGCAAAACGGAAGGTGGAGTTGGAGTTGCAGGGGTGGTTAAAAAGGTGGGGTTGAGGTTGTTTGGGGGATTACTGTGCCATAAAGGGGGATAGTAGGAGGAGAATGAGGTGATTGGGCTTCTAGATGAACATTTTCAGTATAAGAGGGTTTCAGGTGTGTTGCCAGAGAATATGTGAGTGCGAGAGAATTAATGACGTGTTACCAGAGCACTATGTGAGTGCTGAATGGGTTTATGGCGTGTTGCCAGAGCATTATGCGAGTGCAAGCGAATTGATGACGTGTTGTCAGAGCACTATCTGAGTGCGAGAGGATTGATGGCGTGTTGCCAGAGCACTATGCGAGTGCGAGCGAATTAATGGCGTGTTGCCAGAGAACTACGTGAGTGTGAGATAATTGATGGCGTGTTGCCAGAGCACTATGTGAGTGCGAGAGAATTGATGGCGTATTGCCAGAACACTATGTGAGTGCGAGAGAATTGATGACGTGTTGTCATAGCCGTGTGCGAGTGACGTAATGGCGTGTTGCAAGCGGTTTGATGGCGATATGAAGTGAGGATTGAGTGTGGGTTAAAATGCAAAAGTGAGGATTGATGTGGGTCAGCGCAAAAGTGAGGATTGAGTGTGGATCAATGCAAAAGTGAGGACCTACCTGAATAAGTGAAGTGAGGTGTAGGTGGTAGATGTTAACCAGTTTATTGTCAATTGTTAATCCCTTGAGATGTTAGTTTAAAGGATGTGAGTGAGAGGCTAGAGTGAGAGGAATGCAAGAATTTGAAGGTTGTGAAATTTAAATTTGAGGATTTAGAGAAAGTGGTTGAGTTGGGTCAAGTGAGAAAAATGGAGGGTTGAGATTTGAAGAAGGTACTGGGTCCAAATATGTGCACGGTTGCAAGCATTTTAGAGCTTGTGCACCATATTTGTTGTAGTACCAGCACCATTGAGTTGGATGAGAGGAAAAGGAAACGTTATGCTTCGGGAGACTACTTGGCGTAGTATGTGAAGAAGCATAACTGTGGCTACAAGGCTGTGTACAGTGTACAGCGTTGTGCCCGTACCTTTGTTGATACCAGCATAGGTACTAATGGTGTGGAAGATGGTGAGAATAGTTGGAAGAATGAGGTTGAATTTTTTTTCTCTCACCTCTTGCATCGGGATGCCCTCGTTGGTTTATCATTCGTGAACCAGAGTGGGACCTGCGCCTTCGATCGCCAAACCGGTGTCCGTGCTCGCTCTGTGATTCCCGCTGGAGCTTTAACCGCTGGATGTCGGCTTCCATCCTCCGTATTGAAGCCTCAAGGTCCATCGATAGAGAATATAGAACCCTTGAATGCTCGGCCCGTTCGTCAGAGGAGCATGACGTGCCTCGAATCTGCGAAATTGAAGGATTGTTAAATGAGCCGTGAGTTTGGCCGTTGCCCCAATTCACATAAGGACTTTTATACAATTTGTCTGCGGCTGCAGCAACCTCATCAATGCTCGTTGGATTCGAGCTTAGGATTAATGGCCTGATTTCCTCGGGACTCCTCTCAGGAAAATTTTAGTGAGGAGAGGGCTAAAAAGTTCGATTTGAGCACCTTTTACCCTGATAAGTCCTTCAGATGAGTTAAAAAAGAAGTAGGACTCTTATCTCCCATTTCCAGAGTATTTAGAAGCTCTCTCAGGTCGTCTATTTGGGACCTACCGTATTTATTGAGGAAAGCCTCCTTTAGGCGGCCTAGAACACCAGCCTGTTCCCCGTTAATTAACACTTCCCTGAATTGAATAAAGGTACTTATGGGCAACCGCTGGATTATTGTTACTACTTTCTCTTCCTCGGTGATGTTCTGTGGTTTAAGGAGGAGGGACGAGACTTCCAACCATGCAATTGGGTTTGCAGGATCATACACGGGAAGCGAGAGGTACGCATGTGGTTGCCTATACGCGGACTGTGGGATCGAGGCAGAGGATTGGTCGTGATGATCAGGTTGGCCGCTAACAGATGTCCTTACTTGGTGTGTTTGATCCATCATAGTCACTGTTTTATGTATACTTGTGCTAGTTGAATGGATGTGTTGACGTGAGCGAAGTAGCTGTGGCTGTGTGCACGTGTGTGTGTGTGTGTGTCTGTGTGGAAATTATTCACGAGCACAGGAGTGAAGAAATGAAAAATAATTGAGAAATAAAAAAAAATTGTCCACTCGTTGAATATAGGGGATAGTATTGAATTAAAATGACATGAATTATGATAATTGGAAGAAGGGTATTAAAGATAACACGCGATATCAAAAATTGAACACGTGAATCGAAAATGCTCAAGCGAGGCTTTGAGAAAATTGACGCGTAGAGTTAAGAATTATTTTAACGTTTAAACTTATTTATTAATTGATGGGAGATTATTAAACTTTAGGCACCACTTTATAGTATATGGTTATTAATGAGATTTATTTTCTGTTAATAAATCAGCCTAAATAGCGTTTCGAAAACCATAACCATAAATTTGTTTGATTAAGTTCGTCTGCTAGTTTTTAGGCCTAAGCCGAAGGCGAAATAAATTTTGAAATAATGAACGGGGTTTTAAGAAAAACAATCAAACAAATATAAATATATACATATAATCAACGAATGTACAATGAGATAAGTTGGATTAGGTATACAATGTAAGATATGGTAAAATTTGATTTACAGTAACAAGATGTGAAGAGAAATGAAGTACGTGAAATAAATATGAAATAATATGGTGACTATGATGGACTGTGAATTAGGGGCTTTATGCGGAGAATGGCGAGAGTCGACTGGGAAAGAATAGTGTTCCATATGGTCGAGCTGAAAGCGTGTGTTTGTTTGTTTGTGTGTGAAATTTTAAGAAATGTTGTTTGAAACAGTAGTACGTTAAATGAATTGACAGGTAAGATAAATGAATTAATTAATTATTAAGTTGTACATAAAATACGATTTAATTTACAAAAGTTAAGTAAAATAATTGAACGATTTAATTGACAAAAGTAAAAGAATTGCATGATATGAATTTTACATAATAATTCATGTATATATATATTTAAGTTTCCCAGGAGGTTTTTATTATAGGAATGCCCAGAGGGCATTGCTATACCTGCATCAAGGTTTTATACCATCCATATCGACATATTAAGTGGCTTTCCAAACACAAAAGAGGGTTACAAATATCTTCTAACCATAATGTGCCTCTATTTTAAGTGGTTGAAGGCATATCGACTTGAGGATATAACATCAGAATATGAGTTTGAATCATTCTTCGCCAACTAAATATCAACTTTTGGTGCACTTGTTAACATGATCTGACATAATATATTGCAATTTCATTCTTAGCTATTCTTAAATGACAGCACAGATCATCTCTCCTAACAAAAGGACCTTTCTGGAGAATGGTTACACAATCTTCCATCCACTCTACTTGCTATGCGAAAAGCAGTAAGATAAGAAAGTGAATTTTCCTATGCTTAATTTGACACACAATCACACATTCCAGGTGTCATATTTGTCACTAGAAAGAGCGACCCTTACAACACAGGTCCACACAACGACATCAAGTAGCCATGAATTCTCTTGCTTTCCTCCTTTCTCGCCCGTTGGCTCCGCAAGAAACTTTTATTACAAAATATTTGAAGGATTGCAGCACGTTTTCGTAAGACATTCAAATACCTCTTACCTTCTTTCTCCATACAGAGGTCCATCCAAACAAGCTCAGAGGCGAAAACATACCTAAATACTTAAGGGAAAAATGAAAATATTCATGCACACATGCGAAATATAAAGCCAGCAAACATGGAAAACAGCACACAATCTAAAACACAAATCCCTCATACCTAAGCAACAAAGCCACTATGGTGGAACTTAAGAGAAAATACGATAAAGTACATTGTAACAATTATATTGAAATCTACATCATAATTGGGCTGACAATCCTTGCTCGCGGTTTTAACTGGATTTTTGTGTTAAATTCCAATGCTTTGTCACACAGAAAAGATACGCTGAAATGTTAGTGAAAGTTGGGCGTATTTTGAAGAATCAATTTACATCTCCTGTAATTATCATCATTATTATTATCATATATTGTATGTTATAACTATTATTGTTATGTGCCTTCGCTGGTTACTATTTTTCTATACTTTCTTTGTTTTTTTATTTTTTTCATGCCATCAATCATATGATATAGATAACATTTAATTATTATTATTCTCCATTCTTTGATTTTTTTCCATTATTTTAGTTATCACCATATTGATGTACGATATTCTATCTCTCATTCAAGTTATATCACAACTAAGAATATTAATGTTTATGCGTGCCCTCGAATTTCGGAAGCTCTTTGTAATAAATATCTCTATTTTTAAAAAATATAAGTTTCAGTACTTAATCATATTATGACGAAAAAATAGATTGGCCGCGATTTTAGAATTTAAAGAATCAATTAGTTTTTTTTTTTTTTTTTGTAAAGTCTTCGCCTCAAAAGAATCGGTTACGTAGGGGGTTTATATAGTTTAATTTTGTATTTTTCTAAAACACTTTAAATGTTTATTTTTTAATTAAGATGCTATAATTGTGTGCATATAGATTTGGCAATCGCGCCTTTGAATTCCCAACTAAGGATAGGCTTTTCGAATTAGGAATATTTACGAGTTGTTTTAAATTTCACAAGGCGTGAGGGTGCAACCCCCGCAATTTAGTAGGGGGTATAGGGGGCGAAGCCCCCTTCATATCTAAATTAAGTTAAAAATTATATATAATAAAATATGATGCGATTGCAATAGCCTAACAACCCCCCAGCACTTTTTTTTAAGTTTCCCAAGAAAAAACATTATCTACATGAAAAAAATTGTTTTTAAACATATATATATATATATATATATATATATATATATATATATATATATATATATATATATATATATATATATATATATATATATATATATATAATACTTGTAATTGATTTGTTTCTTGGGAATCTGATATGTAGTAGGAATATGAAGACCCAGTTGATTGCACTAATCATTTATTGGCCCGACGTTTCGCACCTTCACTAGGACAATCTTCAGCGACTGTATCGACTAATGAGAAGGGAAAGGAATATTAACGATAACAGTTAAAAGAATGCATTAAATAATGGTTAAAAAAACGGATGAAGACAAGTTAAAATAATGAATTTGACAATGATTGCGATCAAGGTAAAAACACAAATAAAAATATATAGAAATAATTAATTCCTTCCAGTGTAATTTTTAAAAATAATAGAAAGAAGTGAAGTTATCACATAAACTGACTTGAATATCAAAAAATAAAGGTAACTGGAGTAAACAATAAAATAACATATTATATTAAATTCTAAACATAAAAACAATAAACCCCGAAAACAAATGTGAACGAATTAAACAGAGGGACTACCTTTATCGTGGGAGTTGAGAAATCAACTAACTAAAGATTTAAAACTATTAACGAGATTTGTTCGGTTAATCGGTTGGCTAGTTAATGGATTGAAGTGTTGGTTGGTTATATGTGAATAGTTTAATTGAGGATGACTAATAATTTAAGTTTGGATTTATTTTATTGATGTACAGTGATTCTAAAATTTTCCCTTCTCATTAGTCGACACACTCGCTGAAGATGGTCCTAGTGAGGGTCCGAAACGTCCGTCCAATCAATGATTAATGTAATCACCTGGTTCTTCATATTCCTACAATATATATATATATATATATATATATATATATATATATATATATATATATATATATATATATATATATATATATATATATATATATATATATATATATATCATGAAAATTAATGCAATATCGCAAGAAAAGATGAGGAATTAAACTATAAGTATTAACTAATGAAATATGTATAAAAAAAGAACGTCCTCTGGCATTCCTATAAAATATTACGTATCAATATTCCATTAGCATACTTTCCTTTTTAAATTCAATGTAAAATTATCCATTTATTTTCCCATTTAATTTCTACAATTTCCATTAAATCTTATGCAAAATCTCAACTTAGCTATGATAAATAATCAATCCAAAATCTCAAATATTTTGTAATATATAATTGCCATCCAAAAATGATTGGCTAAGATACATTCTTTTCGGCAACACTTACTTTTGTCAAACACACACCAACACGCTTTTAGCTAAACCACAATGAACACCAATATTCCTCATTCGTCTCCCGCCATTCTCAGCATAAAGGTTGGTAATCATTCTTTCTACATTTAGTCATTTAACTCCCCCCAAAACATACTTAGTTTAATTCCTCGTCCTCTCACAATTATTCTCGGCAAACTGCCATACGAGAGCAGGTCCTAATTCTGGTTACTTCTCATTACAGATCCCAATTCACAGTCCATCATAGTTACTTTACCACATCATAATTATCATATCTTAGTCATCATAATTACATTATAGTTATCATATCTTAGTTACTTTACCATATCTTACACTCACTCTACTCTCCATTAGTTTCATACGTTGTATTCCTTAGCAATTCTCAATTTAATTATATCATTCATCCATATAATTGTAATAACCGCTCACTAGTTATTTCCTAATTCAATTCTCATTGTGCATTCGTTGATTTTGTAAATATATTTATTTTGTTTATTTTCCGTTTTTCTTACAAACCTCTCCCCGAAGTTTTCTAAATTCAATTCACATCAGTCGTTAGGCCTAAATATTAGCAGACGACTATTCCATCCAATTCAACAAATTTATGGTAATGATTTTCAAATAGCTATCTAGGCTTATTTATTAACTAAAATCAATCCCACTAATAACCAAAATACCATAAGTGAAAAAGTTAAAAGGTCTAGATTATAGGAAGTCTTGTTATTTACAAAGGAATTTTCTTTAAAAATGGACAAAGCCTCTGCTATTTTTCTCATTCGAGCATCGTTAATACGTATGTGAGGTAAGGATTTCGATCATATCATCCTTTTTCCCCGGTTTCGTCAGAGCAATATTTAGCTACTTAACTGAACATCTCGTTTAGACCATTTTATTCTTTGCTCAAAGTCAATACTTTCACCCTTATTTTTTTCGCAAAATCGACGCAAGGGATAATGTAAACCAACAAGTATATATTGCATTTTGTTCATTTTATTTCTGATAAATGACAAGAAACCTTATCAGATAAATTGGGCATTATTTGAATTTCCTTGTTGATTCAGAAATATGAACGAGAAGTCTCAAGAAATTTATCATGCGATTTATTACTGGCGCTATTCCCATAATAAAGTATTCTCGCTTTATAATACTCATATTTAATAAAGTCATCGTCATAATCTACTTTGAGAAAGGCATTATTAATATAGTGAAATTCTTCCCCGATATAACTAGGGTTACCTCTACCCTATATGGGACCTGTTTTTTTTGGTTGCTCCCAGAGGCTCTGGCTTTCTCGTGGTGAGGCGGGTCAGCTCTGTGACTATAGGGCTGCTGCAAACAAGAATTTTAATACACCCCCTCTTCGTTCCCTTATCTAGTGACCCTGGAAGTTAGTTACCTGACCTCTGCTTGTTTTTTTCGGACTAATTCTGAATTCTTCTTTTATGAAGGTCGGAGGTTGGTCTCCATCGCCTTCGTTTGCCGATGCCCAAGAAGAAACACACCGTTTGCCCCTTTTTCTCCGCGTGTAGAACTCAGGAAGCCCTTTCGGCTATAAAGATAATGTGATGGCTCCAAGAGGACATACCACACGCACCAGAATCAAGAGTTACAGTAACGCCGGGCCCTTGTCGGCCTCAGTGGTGAGGAGTCCCGAGGGAGAAAGTGAAGTCAATTCTGTTTGCAATGGTTTGTCATAAACCTAAAAAATCCCCTTCTCGTAAGGGTTTTCGTGCCAAACGTTATTCAGTTCTCCTTTCAGCCTTCCATCGTTCTCTGGATTCCTATGCCAACGATGTATGCCCAAATTTAAATTATCCCCAGTTTCTAGTTTTGAGTTCCTTATCTGAAACCCCACTTGCAAAAGTGGATGTGTTGACGTTAATGAATCATTTGAGTCCAGCTATGGTGAACCCCGCAGGATGTCGTCAAGAGGGAGTGGTGATATTGTGGTTGAGGTGTCATCTCACTATCAATAAAACAGTCCAAAGTCTGCCTTCGATCGTCAAAATCCCCGTAAGGGCTTCGCCCCACCCATGCTTCTATTTTGTCGGGGGTGTCGTCCGTTCAAACGAATTAGCGGACTACGACCTCATCCGTCTCCAGAATAATCATAATATCCAACGCTGCACACATGACTAAAAACTGTGGACGCTAATAGTCCCAACTGCCACTCTGATTTTAACTTTCGAAAGTCAGGAACTACGCCAGCTTATCAAAGATGGGTACCTACGTGTCCCAGTAAGCCCCTAGGTCGAACTAGACAGACGTTGCTGCAATTGTAATCAATTTGGATATGTTGGTCGTGCCTATCGGCACTCCCGTTCGTATGTGAGTGGTTCTGATTACGAATGGCGATGAATGCGCTAAAACACCGTGATGTCCCAACTACGGTGGTTCCCACAGTGCTGCGTCGGAAAACTACCCAATAATCTTATATGAAAAAAAAGAGGTTCTCGCTTTGAGCGACTCTGCGTCTGGGCGCGAGGCTCGCCAATGTTCTTGAGCAAAAACCTCACCTCTTGGCCGTCTCTTCCCAGAGGTTTCGCGTGACGCTAGACAAAACCGACTATCACGTTCGAAGCATCTCATCGCCGATCTAACGTTGTTAGAAGTATTCCTGACATACTGTCGAAGCATCGCTCTCATACCGAGATACTTAAAGTTGCCCTCCTCTTCCAGGCGGCTCTAGCCTGGACCGTCACTCAGGGTGACACACTTGACGACATAAGACATTATCCGAAACGATCTTCTATATCGATCAGTGATGGTTCTTCTAACCAGCCCGGGACCAAAGCCCCGTGGTAAGAGGAATGATTATGCACCTGGGTCATCGGCCACCAATGAGCAGACTGCCTCTGGAGCTGATTCGGTGAATCTTGGAAGTCTTCAATGGACTCTTCTCTTGCTGCATATTCTCTGCCATCAAGCCCGCCCCACCCTTCAGAGGATGCAGGCCTCTTACCGGTCCAAACGGTAGCAGAAATCCACCCAGCGCCTCGTACTTTGCCCTGATCGCCTGCTCCACCCACTCACTCATCATCCGATGGAAGCCGATGATATTGCAACCTCGCCAGCCGTGGTTGGTGGATCAATCCCTTAGACATCGAAAGCGCCCTCGGCCCATGATTCTGGATCTACCGTCCGAAAATCTGTTCTTGACGTTACATTTCCGCCAGGAGTATGCGCCCCAGTTACAGACAGAGGCACCAGCCGGGTCCTCAAAAGGCTCGGAAAAAATCCCCAGCACTGCTCCTTCCAGGATATCTATCCCTGCTAGTAGGCTTATCGAAATCGGTTATCCGTTCCCTCAGCTCCATGGGACGCACTTCAAACTTAACATCAGCCACAAAGGAGAAAAAGATTTCTACTCTGCTATCTAACCATCCAACATAATATCCTCGATTTTACAATGAATTGTAAAGACGTTCTTACTAAGTGGGAAGAACTTAAAAGTTCTTTTGAAGACTCTCCACCCCGCTGTTATTTGTCTTCAGGAGAACAAACTGGGTGTCCGCCCTTTTCCGGCGGTACTCAGTTCTCGTATTTTCAACTCTATTGCTCCTGTCGGGGAAAGTCTCATGGTGAGGTGTCAGTTATGATTTCGTCATCCCACCATGCGTCTCCCTCTTCATTAACACTACCCTCCAAATTGTTCCTGCGAGGGATTTTCTTACAAGGCTTTTTACTGTTTGCCCTATTTACCTCCCTCCTTCCTTACTATTGTCAAGACACAACCTTTTAGAACTTTTAGATTAGTTGCCTTCCCTGTTTTTATTACTCCGAGATTTTAATGCCCGTCAACTATATTAGGTCATTACTCGCAATGCCAAAGGCACTGTTATAGTCTCGTTTATTATTCGACTTTCTCTGCGTTTTAAACACTGGCGAATTTACCTCTTATGTCCAGACGGATTCTTTTAGTTGTGTTGACCTTTCTCTCTGTTCCCGGATTGTCTCTCTGATTTTCGATGGTCAAACCTTAATGAGCTCCATGTGAGTGACCATTGTCTTGTCGGCTGTTCATTTTAGACCCCATATAACCATGCATCTCAATTGGGACTTAGGCCATGCCGATTGGGAAGGATTTCAAGATGCGTCTTTCACAAGTGCCTCCTTCAGAACCTTCAATGGTGTGGACGAAGTAGAGGTGTACTTCACATCGATTATCTATAACCTGATCGGACAAAACATTCCAAACTAGATGCTCTAAAGGTCCTTGCCCTTCCGTCGTCGCCGGCCCCTAGTTGGCGTGATCCACCTGTTTGTACCAGCATGTGAAACCTGGACAACTCTTCCGTGGACCCTTGCTCAGCTAAGAGCATGCGACCTCACATACAGATTACCTTATATACACAGATGGCTCCAAGTCAGACAGACATGGGTGCTGCAGCCGCCTAGTCAGCAGTTTTTAACTTTGTCTTTGCCGCTGGCAGCTTCTACTTTTACTGCTGAAATTTTGGCCATTATTTTAGCTTTTTGACTTATCAAAATTTTACCTTTTAAAGATTTCGTTATTTTCTCGGACTCTTGGGAGTGTTTTAAAAGCATTTCCCATCCTTTATTGGCAGAAATCTGCAATTGGTTGGTGCAGAATGCGGGCCGTTAGTTTTATTTTGTTGGGTTCCAGGGCATGTAGGGGTCCTTGGCAACGAGAGGGCTGATCAGCTGGCCCGTCCAACCTATTCTGGGTCCCCGGATATCTCTGCATTGCTTTTTCCGTATTCTTTCCCTCTACGAGATTATATATTTTTCAGTTGTGGCAGAAGGAATGGGATGGATGTTCAGAGACTACAGGACTTAGAGGTGTCCCTTTGCCTCGTTCGCATTGGACACATGAGACTTACGAACGGACATCTTGTTTCGGCTGGCGCTCGAATCAGCCCTTGCTGCCATAAAAAAAAAAATTATCTCATATTGGTCTTCTCTCTCTTTTATAATTTGCCCCACTTATTTCTGCTGCCATTTAGAATCGACTTGGATTGGGGAGCTCGTTTCTTCTGTAAATCGTTAACTAGTCACATTTTCGAATGGCCCGGAAATACATGCAATGCTAAGTCTCCTTTTGTGGTTGGAAAACGCATATACGAGGGGCGAATAATAAGTTTTGCAATTCGGATAAAAGAAAGTGTTTCATTATTTTTCAATATAACTACCTTCAACTTTAATGCACTTGCACCACTTGTCCCTGAGGCTTCGAATTCCCGACTGCTGTTCAATCCACTCCTGGACGGCGAGCTGGACATCTTCATCGTCCCCAAACCGGCGTCCACGCAGTGCAGCCTTGAGATGGCGGAATAAAAAGTAGTCGCTAGGGGCCATATCTGGACTGTAGGGGAAATGGTTGAGCTCCTCGAATCCGCACTCGCGCAGGGCAGCTTGTGCAACTCTGACTTTGTGGACTTTGACGACGTTGAAGTCGATCATGGGGCGTGAGGTTTCTAGGGACCCAACGGGCAGACCTTGGTCATGGCCAAATTGTCCTGGATGATGTTGATAACACTTCCATGTGATATTCCAGGTTGTCGCTCGATTTCTTCGACCTTCACCCGTAGATTTTCGAGGATCATCCTCTCCACACGGGCCACATTGTCCTCGTTGGTCACGTCTGACGGGCCTCAAGACCATGGCGGAACTCCATTCTAGCGAGCAACGATTGCATAGGAAGGGGCGGTGTCGGTGTACACTGCAACCATGCGTTCATGGATCTCTTTTGCATTCTTGCCTTCCTTGGTCAAAAATTTGATCACTGCGCGGTGCTCAACCTTCTCCATTGTTGAAAAATTTGTGACTGACGATCTGCGATCAGCTACTGCTTCTTAAATAGACGAGGCCGGAGCGTGCGGCTGCAGGGTCCTGACTTGTCATAACTTGTCCTAACACCCCCACAAACAGCCATCTCCCCTTCCTCTGTTTTGCCCTACCGATTCGCAAAACTTATTGACCGCCCCTCGTACATAGGAATGGGTACGTTTTCTGTATATTCAAAAAATAATTCATTATTTTTGTTATTAATATATCTAAGAAGTGTAATTTTCACCTTTTTTCTACAGTAAGGAAAATAGAAGTAAGAAATGAACTTATGGAGCAAATTAGTAAGTTATATCTATAGAATAATTTATGACGTTGGCAGGATCGCAGACGATAGAAATATTCATCTCAATGCCAGGGTTGGAGTGACCAGCATACCAACCCCATATTTTGTTAATTCTCTTTCACACCTTAGCTGAAGAGGTACTGGTAGACACATATGCCCTCCAGGAGTCAATGCGAGCCTGACGTAAAGTTTGCTGGTGAATGTCTAGTTCGATTTCGATCAATGTGGTTAGGAGGGGTTATGTTCCAGCGGAACAGCGCATGGGCATGCAGGTCATCTAAAAGAGATCACTTGAAACCAGAGTCACACAACTGAAAGAATCAGTTTGAATGTGTTAGGACGTAATATGACCAAAGTTAAAATGCTGAAAGGATTAGTGGGGGAGGGGGGATAAAAGATTCAAAGAAACGGCTGCTCACTCTATCATCCTATACGGAGTGTCTGGCATTAAAGTCATTATTAACTAGAAATGGGGTAGGAAGCCGAGATAAAGGATCTAAAAACTGAGCCCTTGAAGTGGGCTCGTCTGGGTGAACATAAATCGAAAAGTATAAATTATATTCATAAGATGAACACGGGCTGCGACTGCAGAGTTGAAGGAGTGCAAAAGTGGTTAGTGATCACTACGAGCGAGACACCACCATGGGTCACCCAGTAAGGGGTGGCCCAAGGTGGCAAGAAGATGAGGAGAGGAAGGGGGTATACCAAGTGAAATAATGAAATTTTGGGAAAGGACGTTTCTCGAGTTTGGTTTCCTGCAATCAAATAACACAGGGTACTATTTCAGATACTAAAGAAAAGAATTCATCCCATATGGGAATAATCTCATGGCAGTTCCATTGAAAAATTACTGCCATCACTCACATGGGTGAGAAACCACGGTCGAGATAGTAAAGGGGGCGGTTGAGCCCTCACGAATAGGTGCCGGGCGTTATTGAAGGAGTTTCAGAACGGCGAGGCCACCATGATTTAGAGGCAAAGGGGGCTGCTAGTATTGCGAGAGCCAAGTTTGTTTCGATAGACCAAAGTCAATGGGTCGTGACCCGGAGAAAGGGTAGAGATAAGAGATATTGGGGACATCTTTACAACCAGCGCAGGGAGGAGCATCACTCCTAATAGCGGGTTTGCAAACCACGCCTGAATGGAGGTATAACGTTCTAGTTACGGAGGGTTTCAAAGTAACAGTGGTAACAGGAATGGAAGATGGATTATGGTCGTTATCAGCAAGGAAGCGTGCTCCGGCGTAGGCCCGCCTCTCCCCGGCGCACTAACATACGACCTAAAAAAAAAAGACAGTTAAATAAAGGCGAGGAGGCCAGCCTCCTCCCAAAAATCGTAAGTCCACACGTCAGTGACGAACCCGTCCAGAGTACAAGCGGTAGCGACCCCGGGACAGGTAACGTGCGCGATCACAGAGACTGGGACATTCAAGGATGTGCCGCAGTCTTCACAATAAGGGGCAGGCGAGCGCTCCACCAAATGGCGGTGCGTCCCGCGAGTGTGTCCAATTCGGAGACGACAGAAAGCAACCTGAAGCCGTCGCAGCATTACGGGGTAGGTCCAAGGGAATAGATGCGGCGCAATGACACGCAACTTCAAGTTTCCTTCAACCATCTCCGATCTTGTTTGTGAAGCAGGCCGGAGAGCTGCCCGCATTCCTGCCATATAATCGATGTGAGGATGAGAAAAACGCTGGTCTGGTCACCCAGTCCTCGCGGAATCTTTGGCGCCCTCATTCCACGCAATTCCTACATGTCCAGGAGCCCAGCATAAGATAATCTCGACATCCGCCCGGCTCGCCAATACCGTGGCGTCACGTAAATCGCGATCCAGGGGATGTGGAGATTCCAATGCCCTGATAGCACTCAGTGTACTTTGTAAGTCACTATAGATCACAATCCGGTCTCCGAACCGGGCGCGTCGCGTAATTTCGTGTACCGAAGGGTGTATTGCCACCAGCTCGTCCGTGAAGACAGACGCAGCGCCTGGTAGAGCCCCGCTGACTTCAAACAGAGGGAATACAGCGTGAAAGCCGACCCCCTCTTGGGACTTTGAGCCATCCGTATACACTGGCACGGTTCTAGCGTGACACGATGTGTGCTCCAAAAAGGTCGAACGCAATACTCCCGGCGCAGTACAAGCTTTGGGAGAAGAGGCGTGGCGAGAAATAGCCAAATGTGGTACCCTCCAGGGTGGCGTCCTGGGCACAACAAGGGGCGCCAGCAGCCCGAGAGCTATATCTAGCTCTCGAAGGAGTTTCCTGACCCTAAACCCAAAGGGCTTAGGGTATGACTGGTGTCTCTCGGCGGCATAGGCACCATCGAGATCAGCTGCGGATGCAGTGAGAGCTGTTGGCGACTGAGTGATGCACTATACGCGGCGTAGAGCGAGTGGCATCTCCCCAGCAGCGACCAACAGGCTCTCAATGGGGCAAGTGCGGAAGGCAACGGTCGCAAGGCAAGGGCTGGTGTGGTGGATCGAATCCACCTTCCGCAATAAACGCTCGGCTGCGGATGCATAAAACTCGCATCCGTAGTCGAGCTTCGAACGAACAAAGGATCGATAAAAAAGTAGGGCAGTAGCCCTATCAGCGCCCCAGGCGCTGAACGTCAGGGAACGGAGAATGTCTATGGCGCGGGTACAAGAGACCCTAAGGCTGCGAATATGAGCCTCCCAGGTGAGGCGTCGGTCGAATACAAGACCAAGGAAACGGTGCGACTCAACCACATCCAGGCGCACCCCATTAAGAAACAAATCTGGGTCGGGGTGAAGCCGTGGATGGCGGCTGAAGTGCACCACCTTAGTCTTGGCCAAAGAAAACCGAAACCTGTGCGCTTCGGCATAGCGAGAGACGCGGTTCAATGCCTGTTGGAGTCGACGCTCCAGAGTTGGCATCTGGGCCGCGCCAAAATTGATCGAAAGGTCGTCCACGTAGAGCGTAGCGAGAACATCTTCCAACAGCACCGAGGTGATGCCGTTGATGCTCAGGGCAAAGAGTGTGACACTGAGGACACTTCCCTGCGGGACACCCTCTTCCTGCTCCTTTGGGCCAGAGAGGGCTCCCCCTACCCGTACGCGGAATCGACGATCTCGCAAAAATTCAGATATAAACATTGGGAGGCGTCCCCTCGCCTCCATGATACCGTATCGCCATGCGGTATCATAGGCCTTCTCCAGATCGAAAAAGACCGTGGCGTAGTGCTGTCTACGAAGGAAAGCCTCGCAGACGGCATTTCCCAGTCGGAGCAGAGCATCCGACGTGGAGTGGAACTTGCGGAAGCCGCACTGTGCGGAAGACAGATGGCCTCCGCTGTCCAGGAAATAAGCTAATCTAACATTTACCAATTTCTCCATCAACTTGCACATGAGAGAGGTTAGAGAAATTGGGCGGAAACCGGTCGGAGTAGAGTGATCTCTCCCCGGCTTGCGAAAGGCGAGCACAGTAGCGATTCGCCAGGAGTCTGGGAGAAGACCTTCCACCCAGATCCTGTTGAACAAATCTAACAGAAAGGCCATGCCTCGCTCACCCAGGTGTCGAAGCATGGCGTACGGGACATCGTCCGGACCATAAGCGGTGTCCGCGCACGAAGTGAGAGCGGAACGCAACTCACTCACCATAAACTTGTGGTTGAAGGGTTCTCCGCCTCTGGAGGTAAAGTCCAGCCTACACCCGTAAGCGTAGGAGAGGAGTAAGCCTCCTCTCCGGTTAAAGAAATATGGAGGCTCCCCTGAACAATCACAGGGGGGCTGGGGACCTCCATTTTTTTTAGTGGAGCTGCCCGAGGGCGGCTCCGGCGATGGAACAGGGGAAGTTGAAGGTTGGGTTTTTTTTGCTTGTTCATACATGGACATGGTGACCCTATTTTTTTCATGGGAAGCAATAGCTCATCACCTCTTGCAGTTGACTGCACTGCAAGGGGTGCTTACAGGCCTGGCAGAGCCAGGTGCCACCATTCAGGACCACCCCTCTTGGTTGGTTGCCTGGCAGTCCATCAGCATGGCGGCTCCACCTTGAACGCACCGTAAAATTGATAGTGTGTGAAGAGCAAAGGTAAAGGGATGTGAGGAAGGTATGGGTCAGGATGAAGCAAGTTGTTAAAACCTTAGGTGAAGAAGAGGAGTAAGCTTCCTCTCCGGTTAAAGAGATTAGGAGGGGCCCCTGAGAGAGCACAGGGGGCAAGGGTGGCTCCATTTCTTTTGTGGAGCTGCCCTAGGGCAGCTGAATAGAGATAGAAATTAAATTTTACACTTATAAAATTATTTGTGTTTTAGAAGTAAACTTGCATAAATATAAAAGCTTAGCTGTTTTAGAAATTTCCTAAGCAAAATGATAATAGGGGTATATAGGTAGGTAAAAAAAAGATATTACTAATTATATAGGGTTTTTTCAACTATTTACAGCTTCTATAACTAGAATACAGATCAATAAAAAAAAAGGCAACTAGAAGAAAAATTCATAACTCTGCATTTGAACACTATAAAATTTCCACAAGGGACAGGTGGTAGTGACCCAACCCATCCTGGTACCGGGACAGGTAACATGCGTGAGATCGCCCAGACTGGGAGACAACGCAGTCTTCACAGTAGGGCGCAGGTGAGCGCTCTATCAAATGCCGGTGTCTCACGTGAGTATATCCAATTCGGAGATGACAGGAAGCAACCTGAAGCCCCTGCTGCATTGAGAGGTAGGTCCATGGGAAAAGTCGCGGCACGATGGCATGCAACTTTAAGTTCTCTTCAACCGTCTCCCATCTTCTTTGCCAAGCAGTCCGGTAGCCAAAGGAAGGCTGGAGTGGTGGATCGAGTCCACCTTCCGCAATACATGCTCATCTGCGGATGCATAAAACTCACATCCGTAGTCAAGCTTCAAACAAACAAAGGATCGATAAAAAAGTAAGGCAGTAGCCCTATCAGCACCCAAGGCGCTGAATGTCACAGAGCTAAGAATGTCCATGGTGTGGGTAAAAAACACCCTAAGGCTGCGAATATGAGCCTCCCAGGTGAGGCATCAGTCAAATACAAGACCAAGGAAACTGAGAGTCCACCACTTCCAGGCGCACCCTAATTAGAAACAGGTCTGGGTCAGGGTGGAGTTGTGGATGGCAGCAGAAGTGCAACACCTTAGTCTTGGCCAAGGAAAACCGAAGCCTGTGCATTTTGGCATAGCGAGAGATGCAGTTCAATGCCTATTGGAGTCGACACTCCAGAGTTGGCATCTGGGCTGCGCCAAAAGAGATTGAAAGGTCATCAACGTAGAGCGTAGCAAGAACATCTTCAGGCAGCACCGAGGTAATGCCATTGATGCTCAGGGAAAAAGAGTATGACCCCCCTCTTCCTGCTCTATTGGACCAGAGAGGGCTCCTCACCCCCGTAGGTGTTATAGATAATCTCACAAAAATTCAGATATAGAGGTGGGAGGCATCCCCTCATCCCCATCGTGTGGAGAGTCTCCATGATAATGTATCGCCATGCGCTATCATAGGCCTTCTCCAGATTGCAAAAATATCGTGGTGAAGTGCTGTCTACAAATGAAGGTCTCGCAGACAGCATTTTCCAGTTGGGGCAGAGCGTCCAATGTGGAGTGGAACTTGCAGAAGCCCACTGTGTAAAAGACAGATGGCCTCCACTGTCAGGAAAGAAGGCTAATCTAACATTTGCCAATTTCTTCATCAACTTTGGTGGAAACTGGCTGGGGTAGAGTGATCTATCCCTGGTTTGGGCAAAGTGAACACAGTAGCAATTCACCAGGAGTCTGAGAAAATACCCTCTACCCAGATCCTGTTGAACAAATCTAACAGAAAGGCCATGACTCACCCAAGTGTCAATGAATGGCGTACAGGACATCGCCTGGACAAGCAAGGGCAGTGTCCTCACACAAAACAAGAGTGGAGTGCAACTCACTCAATGTAAACCTGTCATTGAAGGGTTCTCCAGCTCTGGAGGTAAAGTCCATTTGGTGGCTTCCACGACATCACAAAGCACATTGAAGGCTGGCTTAGCAGTATCCCTGGCTAAAGAAAGTGGTCACAAAGGATTCCACCAAGGAGGCGGGGTGCAAGATTCTGGTCCCATTCTCCTGGAAAACATGAGAGGGGGTCCTGAAAGAACTTGCTTTAAATCCTTTTGACTCACTTCGACATCTCTGCTAGAGGGGTCTTTTCCTTAAGTGAAGACACGTATAACCGCCAAGAAGAGCGGCAGGTGGGACAGTGAAATAGTTCAGGCAGCGCTTATAGGCATAACACTTTTGTTTGAGAGCCGTCTCACACTACACGAGTGTTCAGCGTGAAAAACAGCTAGACGTTCTATGAATAGTAGTTAGGCCCACAACGATGAGGTTGCTGAAGAACTCAACGGCCTCATCAACTAACCAAAACTCCTCAACTGAGATAGAGGAATCAGTCCTTTCCGAAATGCAGACCACCAGCCAAGCAGAACCGGGGCGGGCTAGAAAATGATATTTGAATGGGAAAGTGATCACTACCATGGAGGTCATCGCTCCCCCCCCCCCTACCTCCAAAAATTAAGCTGTGCATCTGGAATGCACAAAGATAGATCAAGGCAGGAAAATGAAGTGGTTCTTGGGCAGTGATGCATAAACTTATCCACATTTAGGACACCTATCTCCAGGTCAGTGAGGACTTGACCCTAGGGATTAAAGCCAAGTGTAAATCATGCATCCTCCTGCCCAGCCTACATCAAAGTGGTGGGGTCAAAAAATCCTTATACCCCGGGAGGGTGGGCAGGAGGCACGGGCCCAGCATGGTCTCCAGCAAAAAGATATCCAAGGGATAATGGGAGGAGACGAGCCTCCGCAGCTTCTCCTAGCTGACCTGTAGTCCATGGCAATTCCATTGACGGAATATGCCCTCCAGGCCTAACTTGGAGATGCAGGGGCCGTCTGCGAAGAGAAGAGCCTCACAGGAATGGCTGTAGGAGTACATGGCTGAGGGAGGCAATGGACTATCATGTACAAGCACATAATGCCTTGTTTAGAGCATAGAGAGTGGCATCTCCTTGGCATCAACAAGTGGGTTCTCAATGGAGGCCATGCAGAAGACACTGGTTGCTAGGTGGATACCAGTGTGGTGGATCGAATCTACCTTCAGCAATACACACTCGAATGCAGATACATAAAACTCAAATTAGTAGTCATGCTTTAAATAAATGAACAAAGGATCACTATAAAAGTAAGGCAGTAGACATATGAGCAACACAGAAAGACGAATGGCCATGGCACTGTGGTGAATGGTGAATATGTGTGGTTAATGTGTGTGTGAGAGCCATTATCTCCATTTAGTCCACTATAGATTTTCATCATTTTGCCTTAGTCTGTCCTTTTACTCCATACTTCCTTGGTTTATGATAGAGGAATGCGAGTGTTTAACTAGGAAGGGGGGTTGGGATAAATTAAAGTAGGCTATTCAATATTTATTTTGATTTTCTGTATTCTAATATAATTTTAAATTTATTCTTTACACACTGTTTTCTTAATGATTGTAATATTTTAATTTTTTATGATAGCCTGATCCCTATTTAAAAGTAAATAGAAGAGATTGCAAACCACCACAAAGGAGGGCCCTCTTCCCCCAGACTGCCACAAGTGATCTTTGGAGTTCATTTTCCTTGTTTTTTGTACTCCTTTCCCATCTCCAACTTCCTGAACTGAGAAGCAGAGTCGTGGAAGACCTACTTCCCAGGAACTGTTGGCACAAACTTACCAGTTGTACCACTTATCACTCTCATGTAGGGAAAATACCCCACAAGACACTGTAGTGTTGCCGGTGAGTGACAGAAGGAAGAGGTACCCTTCACATTCTTCACCCCTTTTCCCTGCCCCCTCCTTATTTTTGTTCGAATGAGGATTTTTTTTTTGCAAAGCTAAAGTGTAGCAAGAATTTTTTGTACATACCATTGTTTGCCACATTTATGTATATAAATATGTAATTTGGAAGGTTAATAAATTTAGATAGTCAGATGTGTTCGTATCTTTGTTCCCAGACTTTTAACTCCCCAATTTGTATCTTGGCTCATGACACCTAGAGTGAAAGTGTGGGGAAAGTACATTGCACAATTTACACGACAGTGAGGGTCCAAGAGACCCTAAGACTGCAAATATGAGCTTCCCATGTAAGGCAACAGTCAAAAACAAGACCACACATGATGTGAATCCCCCACCTCTAGGCAAACCCTATTTAGGAACAAGTCCAGGTCAGGATGGAGCCATGGATGGCAGCAGAAGTGCACCACCTTAGTCATGGCCAAGGAAAAACTAAACCTGTGTGCTTCAGCATAGCAAGAGATGCAGCTCAATACCTGTTGCAGTCGATGCTCCAGAGTTGGCATTTGGGCTGCACTAAAAGAGAGAAAGGTCATCTAACTAGACTAACATAGAGAGAACATCTTCCAGGAGCACAGAAGTGATAGCCACCATTATGTGGAAAGTCCATAATACCGTATCCCCATGTGGTGTATTGCTGTCTAAGAAGGAAGGTCTCACAGACAACATTTTTCAGTCGGAGGAGAGCATCCGATATGGAATAGATCTTGCAGAAGTCACACTAAGTAGAAGACAGATGGCCTCCACTCTCCAGGAAAAAGGTTAATCTAACATTTACCAATTTCGCCATCAAATTGCACATGCAGCAAGTTAGAGAAAATTGGTGGAAACCAGCCAGGGTAGAATCATCTCTTCCCCAGCTTGCAAAAAGCATAGCCATTTGGCAGCAATCTGGGGACACCTTCTGTCCAGATCCTGTTTAACAAATCCAGCAGAAATACCATGCCTCCCTCACCTAAGTGTCGAAGCATGGCATAGGAAAGATCATCCAGACAAAGGGCATTGTCATCGCATAAAGAGAGAGTGGAATGCAACTCACTCAAACTAACCTGTCATCGAAGGGTTCTCAGCCTTTCAAGTTAAAGTCCAGTTAGCTGCTTTCAGCAGTATCACAACCTGCATTGAATGCTGCTTTGCTAATGTGGTCACAAAATCTCTGCTATTAATGAGAGGTGTAATATTGCGACCCCATTCTCCTGGAGAACAGGAGTGGGGTTCTGTAAGAACTTACTCCAAATCCTTTTCACTCTTCAACACTTCTGCAAGATGGCTCTTCCCGTTAAGTAAGGACACATTATGTCCACCAGAAAGAGTGGTAGGTGTGCTTCAAAATATACTGGAACCTAGCCCTAGCTCAACGAAATTCACTGATATCAAGTCATTTGGGCAGTGCTTATTGCGAATGTAGGCATAAATAACGCTTATGTCTGAGGTCCGTTTCACACTGAGCTGAACACCAAGGAAGAGGAAGGTGAGAAAAATGCACAGATGTTCTAGAAATAGTAGTTAGGCCCATAGCAATGTTGCAGAATAAAAACTCAGTGGCCTCATGTACAAAAACTCCTCAACTGTAACAGAGAAATTAGTCATTTCTTGAAATGTGGACCATCACACCCATTCCAAGTACCACAGGGGCAATTTTTCAGAAGGTAGTGGTTCAGAAAATGATAGTTGAATGGGAAAGTGGTCACTACATTGTCATTGACCACCACCCACTCAAAATCAGGCTATGCATCCAGAGAGCACAAGAACAGATTGAGGCAAGAAAATGAAGCAGTTCTCTGGCAGTGATGTGTAAACTTGTCCACATTTAGGACACCCATTTCCAGTTCATCGATAAAGATGGCAAAGACCTGACTTCTGGGATTGATGAAATACTCTTCCTCATAAAGGGTCTTTACTGTTAAAATCCACAAGCAGTAGAAAGGTCCTTGGCAACCATGCCAAGACATGGGGGAAATCCACCTACATCGAAGTCGGCTAACAGTGGAATATAAATAGAAATAACAGTATATCACCTATCCTGGGATAGCAAATATAAGAACAGAGACATCATGCTGGATGTAAATTGCACATTTTCCTGAGCTAGGCCCTCCAGGCCTAGCTAAGATGAGATGCAGGAGCCCGCTTCAAGTGAAGATCCTCACACAAATGGACATAAGTTTCCAGTAGGCAGAGCTCTGGGGGCTATTGGCCATACAAGGTGCTATCACCAATGACATTTCTGAATATTGAGCATGCATGTTGTCTGGCATCATTTCTCTCTTCTTCCTATCATAGTAAGCTCATTTGTGCATGATCTATAAAGGAAACAATACCAAGACTGAATAAAATCATCCAAAAGGTGGGAAAAGTAAGCTGTGCTGCTACGATTCATGTCAAGAGCTCTGATACAAAGATATCCGAGTGCTTGGATGTCAATCTGAGGATGGTGCAGAGGATCAGGAAAGAGTTGGAGTCGGCTTGTAAACCACAAGGGCCATAATATGCCTCCATCCATCTATTCAGGGTACTGCAGAACTTCTTGAATGACAAAATGTTTGCAAATGATGAACTGAAAAGTTAGGTCAGAGACTTTTTTGATAGTAAACCAGTTGAATTCTACAACAAAAGCATTGTTCATTGATGTTTCTTTTGCTGTATTGTTTTGTTGTAAATCATTGGCAATAGAAGTTGTGTAAGAACTTTGTTTCCAACCTAATACTTTCCATTTTAAAGCAGAGGCACATCACTTCTGGAGATTTAACTAGTTTAGCTTTCTTAACCCTATTTTACCTAATTTTTTTTATTTTACTAATTTCAATTTCCATGCTCCCATTAGTGTCACAAGTTGTCCTATGCATTCCTGTACCTACTCTAAAATGTTATCATCAATTGCAATTGTAGTCGTCTGCAAAACTCTTGATTATTATTTTGGTCTTTAAACAGTTAATTTTTGATTCCAACTGTGAGACTGGCTGGAATAATTGTTATCAATGATTGTAATCCTGCTAGTGTGTGTGGATGCAGTTTATGCAGAGGGTGTGTGTGACTTAGATGACCCTCTGATAGACCCTTGCCTTTTGGGGCATCCATTGAATTATATTCTGATTTGAAATAAAGAAGATTGTCATTAGCAAAGCAAAGATGATTTAAATATCTGCCATTAATTCTGATTCTCTTTTGTTCCTACTCGGCTCCTGATAATCTCTTCAGTTTGGGGGAGAGGAGGGGGAGACTGTTTCATATCTTTTTATATTTGATTTCTTAGTGACAGAGTGCAATCTAAATGATGATGTTGCATGACTATATATGTAAGAGTAGGTATGTCATTGTAGTTTTTGTTGATTTCTCGTTTCTGTAGTACTCTTAGAAAGTCTCTTAAAATGAAGGTTAATGAGGTTATATATTAATTTTTCCATCATTTAAGGCAAACAAAACTATCCCTATGAAACTGATAAGTTAGCTCATCATATATCCACTAAATATCTCAAAAATTACAACTTAGCCCTTTAATTGATAAAAACTTTTAGGATCTTCCTTTGCCCTATTTGCCACTTTAATTTCATAATTTCTCCTTGCTACTCTAACTAACTTTTTAACATCTCTTGCTAGTTCATTATATCTCTGCCTTAAGTGATCCTCTCCATTTTTTATTTTCCTATAAATGCCCTTTTTAATGCCAATATAATGCTTAATTTTATCTGTCATCCATTTTGGGTCATTATTTTTAGTCCTAATCTCCTTATAAGGAATGTTAATCATCTGACCTGTAATTAATTGCTCAATTATTCTTTCATATTCAAAATTTCAGTGAATAAATTCTTTCTAATAGTGATGTCCATATTTGCCTCACAATTTCTATCTGGATATTATATATAGTGAGGAATGCTTCTCTAAATAAACTTCTTTCATATTTAAATAATCAGTATAGTTTGTTTTGTTTTTTATTGCTTTCCCTACAAACCTTGGGATAGAAAAAAGATATGACTGATACAACCTTGAGTTTTCTTGGGTGGCCTATTGGAAATAATTTCAAGACAATTCATATACATACAAGGATAACTCTTGCACAATGACACTACTCCTGGTGTCACCAAACTGCCAAAGTGGCTGGAGGAACATAACATAACAATTTGATGGATGAAAAAAGCCACAAGGGCCTATCAAAGGTCATCCGAATCCATCAAAACTCTACAACAAACTGCATCCATAGGATTGTGTTGGATATCATGCATCTACAATATACAATTTAAATTATCCACAGGAATTTGTCTAAAACAAAAAGCATTACAATCAAGGCTAGTGTAAATCCAGAGGAAAGAATGTGGCATCCATGTGTGTTGAGTAGATTTTAAACTTTTAGATTATTAATAGATAGTAAGATTTTAATATATGCTAGAGTAGATAGATTAATATTTCTATTTAACAATCAATGGTTATATAAATGTAAGGAAGCTACATAAGTTTCTTTTATAAGAAATAACTTCAGTCTTTATTTACTCTTTATATGTAGGTAGGTCCGTTTTGAAGAGATTTTGCTCCTAATTCATTTTGTACAGCTCAGCTTTTCTGGAGATTGAGTATCTTTATTCAAGATATTGAAACCATAGTTGAATGGGATAAGTATACTGGTTAACGGTTCACTCTAATAATTGCAATTATCCTGTCTCAATCTGGAATTGAGTGAGCCTTTCTCCCTCTAAGCTCAATTGTTCTTGGATTTATAGTGGCTAGACACAGGTTATATTCTGGCTCTGATACTCCTTCCATACTTGTTTCAAAGAGTTTTTGTGGAATCAGCATTTCGGTGAAAATAAGCTCCCATTCATGTTCTTACACAGGGCAGGCCCAATCCTTTATGGGGCCCTAAGCAGAATTTCATTTGGAGGCCCCTCCACATCACCACAACCACATTAGATGCTTGATCATTTCATAGGCTACACTCTCAGTGTAACACATCCACTATTATCTGCATTATTCGTAGTTAGTTTACATCATACTGTCATTCATGTGGCATTCTGACAATATGTCTTTCA
This sequence comes from Ceratothoa steindachneri, assembly GCA_963969495.1. Classification (NCBI taxonomy): domain Eukaryota; kingdom Metazoa; phylum Arthropoda; class Malacostraca; order Isopoda; family Cymothoidae; genus Ceratothoa; species Ceratothoa steindachneri. The sequence goes on from OZ018336.1 coordinate 28,980,018, forward strand.
TGTGTTATTCTGGCTATTGCCAAAATGACACATGAATGCTGACTGCTGCAGCAGGATTAACCTATTATTGTAACAACTATGCAAATGATATAAAAAAGGTTTTTCTGTAATACCATTTCATTTATATTACTACTCTGTTTTTCTTTTATTTAAAAATGTTTTATCATGAGGTTGTGGTGGAGCGAATGTGAGTGTGTGTATAAGGGGCCATTCTCCCACCCTTTTTTTTCCCAATACACTCTCCCTCCTTCTGTAAGAATGTGTGTGTGTGAATGGGAATGGGTTTGTTTTGTTTTTTGTTTATTCTATGTATAAAAAAATGATTACCATGTTTTTTTTCTTTCCAGGCACCATATTCTGGAAAGGACTTAGTTTATATATCTTTATATAGCAAACAAAATATTACTTTGTCTTAAGTAAATTTAACGAAGCACCCTATTTATAATTGTTAATGAAGGAGGGCTTATAATAGCCATGCAAGAGTGATAAGGTCACTTATCTTCTATCAAGCGCAGAGGCGCCAATTGTTTGTCATATAGGCATTTGGCTCGCTCCAGTGGCAGGTGGCTGGACATCCCCCCCCACCCTCTTTCTATCACGTGAGGCCTTTGTTTGTTAACTATATATTGACTGTTGTAGTCCGGATTTTTTTGGTTGTTTGATTTTTTTTAAGAATGTTTCTTATTTTTTTTATTGTGTATATAAAGGAAATTTAGCTGTATTTTTTTGTGTGTAAATAGTAAAGAGATCTCTAATATATCACCCCTCTCCATTGTGAATATCATTGTACATTTTTTTTATTAGTAAAGGACTGTATATACAATCCATTTCATTCTCCTTCGATTTCTCACGTCCGAATTAGTGAGGGAAGCGGGTTGGAACGATTGGCATTAGAGTAATAGATTTTTGGCCCACTAAAACATCTTGACATTTCAAGCGCTCGTGGGGGCCCTAAGCAACCGCTTAGTTAGTTTATGCCTCGGGTTGGCCCTGTTCTGACATTCCCTTACTAGTAATGGGTTGTCTGTAACCAGTTTGGATAGCCCCTCTCCCCAGTTGCTACTCAAACCCTTATAGGAGATTTGGAAACTTATGACAGTGGGTTTTTTTTTAATAATTTTGCCTTTTAATAAATGATTTACATAAAAATTTAATAACATTTTATAGATAAGTGTGCAAATAACTAAAATTTTTAATTAAACTAGTATAGTTTTCTTAATCACCCACAGCTGTCTACTAATCTCACCATAATTAGCTATATGAACTGGCATTTCTGATATCGGCTGCAAAGTCAAAGGATAGGATTTATTATGAATCCCCCCCCCCAACATCTTGGAATAGTTTTTCAACAAATATTTTTAGGGATCTGCTTGCTCCCTGAGTATAATCAAAGGGTTGTAAAAAGGGATCCACATTAGGGCAATTAATCCTTGAAAATTGTGAGTAGAACCAAAATAAAAATTCTGATCCAGGGCATTAAAATAAAGAATTGGTCCTTCATACTAGATCTATTATCTGATCGATAAGCCCGCTGGTTTGAACCAGATCTGTTCAGTCAAACTAGATCAATTTATTGCAACCTAGTTAATCATTCATATCTGTTATGGCAAAACGGCCTGGGAAGTATACAAATATTACTATCTGAGGCTATGTTTCCAACTTAATAATGTCCCAACGACAAATAATTCCAGTTCTGAGCTTTGTGACAGTCATTTGGTTCACCATGGATGTGAGAACCTTAGTAGGTATTTTTCCCCTCCACTAATTCTACTCTGACTTATTATGTGGCTTTCTATAACCGCTCCCCATCCTTTTAACATCTTCCATTGGGAGCAGGAGTGCCCATTCAAGGGTTCTACTTGCTTTGCTTGTAATCAGAAAGGGCATATTAAATCTATGTGCAAAGTCTTAATTTTGATAAAAAAAAAACAATATCTAAAGGAAATAATAGAGTCCATAAACTGGACAAGGCTAAAGTCACTGATTCTAGCCATGACTCTGTCTTTAATGTTACTGCTACTAAAACTATTCCTCTTAATGTACTATTATTTCTAAATAATGTCTGTGTAACTATGGAATAATATACAGATGCAGCATGTTCCATTATTTCTGATAATATTTTCTCTAATTGATGGCCTATTGAATCTGACAGACCTGTTCTTCATCCTTTTTTTATAAACCTTAACACTTGTAATGGTGTTGTTTTCCTCAAGATAACAGGCAAGATTTCTGTCTATGCAAAATTGGATTCTACTAATTCTTGTCAAGCAACTATTGTTATTGTTGAAGGATCAGACCCATGTCTTTTAGGAAGATTTAATTAATTCTCTTAATCTAAATAATAGGAAGCTCTTAGATATAAATAGTGTATCAAACACTGAAACTGATCTAGTGTGGCACCCAAATTGCAAGGTGGAGTAGACCCAACAAACCTCATAAATGAGCACCCTGTTGGCCCTATTAAATCTTGAATTCGGGTACACATATTGAACATTGAAATAATAGGCCATGTTGTAACGATGAACTAATGTTGAACAAAGCAAAATACTTGTAAATAATGTTAAGCCACAATTTAATATGGGTTAACCATATTAAGAAAAACCCCATAGAATATTATAAGGATGCAAGCGAAATCATATGTATGAGGTTAAGGGTAAAAGGGGTGACTGGTGCTAAGACAGACTCTTTATTTTTGGTGGAAAGAATTAGCCAGGCCTACTTTTTTCCATCCTTGAGGTCACCGGTCACAGAGCCTACCTCCTTGGGCAAGGAGGACCCCATAACCAGTGACAAGCCCTTCTTCTGGACTACCTGAGGTCTAGACTAAGAGGCTAAGGACAGATTTGGTAGCTAGAAATAACAAAATAGCAAGTAGGTAAGCTAATACTGACAGATCACTTAACTGATTCTCTCCCTTTTTCTCTGTGTGTTTAATATATATAGTCATCTCATTTCCAAGGAGCATGAGCTCTTTTCAATTGACCTGGGTGTGGGGCAGAGCTAAGGATCAGAAATATGTTCATCAGTTCCTTTGTTGACCATTAAGCAGAGTTACAAGAGGCATGTGCATCTAATGAAACTACATATATTTCTAAATTGAGCCTATATCCTGTATCAGAAAGACTGTTTTGCATTTCACAGGTCCTAAAAAATTTTAACCAGTCAAAGCACATACGACCCTGTATTTGTTCAGATGTCCCTGTTATGTTATTGTGATTGTTTTCATTTGGCAGCTGTTTCCTAGCATGCGTATGTTTGCTTGACTGAATGGAAACTCTGGCTGTCTACCTTGCTTGACTCATACTTTTCTTGATAAATATACAATTGTGATATAGTATTTCTATCTATTTTAAATTGGTTCACTATTTATTAAATGGCATATCTTATTAATCCTATAACACCAATGCTAAGAATTCTTATGCGCTCATGGCACCAAACCAACCATCAAAATTGACAATTTTGATGAATGTAAAGGATTCTTTACGTTTAAAGAATAGTGAGCACAAGAAGTTATAAAACCTGGCGAGTGTTGCCACATTTTCAGTTATGCTTTGAGCGCCAGTGAGGTTGGATGCGCCAGATTGAACTTCCATTTTCATTATACAGTAGTGTGCAAATTGTTCGACTATTTCATAATATGTCTTCATTTTTAGCAACATTAATGAAGGTTTTTTTTTGTTTTCCGTGCAGAAGTGTACTATCAGGCAGATTTCTGAGGAAATGAAGGTAGCAAAGTCAATTTTTGGCGACATTGTGAAAAGAGCTGAAGACTGGTGAACATTCAACACTGCGACAAGGAAAATTTGAAAGAAAACAAAAGGCAACACTTCACAATGACAAGGCTCTCATCAGAAATAGTGTGAAGGATCACAAAAAAAACAGTAAAGACTTCCAGAGAGATTTGTCTTTAGTTAGTGAAAATGTTTCTTCTTCAACTGTCTGGCAAAGGCTGAATGAAGTTGGCATATTTGCTAGAAAACCAGTACGTAAAGTTATTGACTTGTGCTATGAAGACAAAACATCTTTGCTGGGCACGCAAGTCTGCTGGATGGAAGGCAGCTGACTAGAAGAAAGTTATGTTTTCAGATGAATCGCATTTTGAGGTACATGGGCATAGATAGGTCAATGGTAGTAAGATGAAGCAAAGACGAATCACTTTAGCCAGGACACATTCAACAGGTGCCAAAATACCCACCTAAGATGTTTTGGGATTGTTTTAGCACTAAAGGTCTAGGGGGCTTGTTACTATTGAGGGAAAGATGAACAGTGTTAAATACAATGAATGAATGAATGGTACATAAAAGGCAAATGCTGCGTAGGTCGAAATGGACAAACTCGTAGCCATTTTTAAAAAAGGTTTGTTAAAATTGCCAGGACATTTGAAATTTTCAATAAGTCTCCCAAAAGCTCACCTGCTTCAACTATATTGGGGGCAGAGAAGCCACTTGTTCTGCCCATGAGCTTCTTCACTCTCTTCCAGACTTTGTCTGGTACAGTTTGGTGGTTGATGGAGTTTATGTACCCTTTTATAGAGATTCGGCGAGCCTGGCGGAGGGTACACTGTCGCACTGCCCTGGCTCAGTTATGGGCATACTTATTGGTAGTAGTAGGGTTCCGGTGGTAGCGACGGCAAGCTTGTTTGCATTCTGTCCCTGCTTTGCTGCATTCCTGAGACCAAAAAGGGAGAAGGGTCTTGTGAGAAGCAATTTTGGAGAGGGGCATAGATGAATTTGCTGCCTGGTTGACGTGGTCATGAAAGTTCTCCAAGATCATGTGTTTAAATTTTGGCCAGTTTGGCTTTCTTAGTGTTCCACCTATTACTCGGTGGAGGGGGGGGGGGCAGTCAAGCATGAGGTCAGTACAACTGGGTAGTGATCGCTTCCTCTCAGGTCAGGATCCACTGACCAGCTTAAAATCTACACGGGTAGAGCTGTTAGTCTGGACATGAAAAGATGTTGGAGTGCCATCATTAAAAAATAACACATCCATGGTCTCTATACATTTCACAATCATGTTTCCCTTGGGGTTGTTATCATAGTCTCCCCAAAGTTGGTGCCTTGCGTTAAGGTCTCCAACCAGTAGGAATGGGGTTGGGAGTTGGGTGATGAGATTGGCTAATTTGTTAGCCAGATCTGAGGCAACTACTCCTTCACTAGGAGGGAGGTACAGTGAACAGACTGTGTATAAACAGTTGGTGTACACACGGATCGCTACTGCTTGAAGATCTGTTTTCAATGGGATTACTAAGTGAGAACAGTCTTTGTGGACAAAAATAGCTGAACCATGTATGGGTTCTGGTGGGTTTTTAAAGTATCCCACATAGTTGGGGATATTGGGTAATTGACGATTACCCAATTGTTTCTCTTGGAATGCTATACAACAAGGGTTGTAATCGTGAAGCAGTATTTTGAGTTCTTCCCATTTGGGGAAGATTCCTTGTAAATTCCAATGTATAATTGGGGGCATATTCATCTTTTAAGAGTAATTAGGTTTTTCTTTGTACCTGGTAAAGGTAACTGGGGTTTTGAGCCTTTTAGGTTTCTGGATGTTATTAGTACTTGAGGCATTGGTAGCTTTAGGGTTTTAGGGATGTTACTTTTATTAGTGGGCAAAGAACCATCTGTCAGCTGTGCATATGACAAGGTGGTTTTTGCTGGCAAAGATGCCTCTGAGGATATTGGGTCCTCTGTAGTACTGATTAGTTTTGCTGGCAAAGATGCCTCTGAAGGTAGTGGGTCCTCTGTACTGTAGTATTAGTTGGTTTTGTTAGCAAGGGTGTCTCTGTAATGCTGGTTAGTGGTGTCGAAAGGGATGGTGCAGGGTCATTCTGAGGACTGGTTGTTGGGTTAACTGTGGTTGGTAAGGGGAGCCCAGAAGGCGATTTCTCCTCCTCCAAGGGGGCCACAGCCAATGTTGAATCTGTGACTATCTCTAGTTTTTTCCAAAGTTGCTGGTGCCGCGGGTGTAGTATGCTGACTTGTTTTGCTAGATGGAATCAAGGCAGATTCAGTGGGAGGAGGGTGGATGTCTAAAGGTGAGACACACACCACACAAACTTTCCCGGAATCAGCCTCTATTTCTTCAGGACATGGCAATGGTTGGTTTGATGCTGATGGGGGAGAATCTGAGGAACGGCGAGTCCTCTTGCGTCTTCATTTCGGTGAAGCAGGAGCTTCTCTGATGATTGGGGAGGGAGGAGAAGCATCATTCTTGGGAAGAGGTTCTGTTGGGGCTACTTGGTGGCTATTCTGTGGCTGTAAAGGTGAGGGTCTGAATGTTCTCTGTTTGTTACGGACTGGTCTATTTGTTCGAAGAGCGTCTGAAAAACATATTCCTGGTGGATGTATAGTTCTTTTGCTCTCCTTCTAGCATCATTCATGCTAATTCTGTATTTATTTCGGAGAGCACTGGTTAGAGCTGGCTGGGTGGTCACCACCACAGTTGGCACAACAAGGAGGGCATGAGCATAGTGTTCCATGGAAGTCGGAAGAACAATTAATACATAGCCTCATCTGTCTGCAGTATTTGCTGACATGCACAAAATGTTGGCAATGGAAGCACCTATGGGGATTCTCAACGTAGGGCTTCACGGGGATACACAAGTAGCCAGCCTTGATGTTTTTAGGAGGTTCCAACCGATTGAAGGTTAGTATAATGGTAGCCAAAGGAACTCTGGTGTTATTAACATTGCGGGTGATGCGGTATGCGCTGATTACTTTCTGGGGAGTCAGTTTATCAACAAGTCAGTCCACATCGTATTCAATCAGCTTCCCTGACCTGATAACCCCCTTGCAGGTATTAAAGGTAGGGTGGGCTGAAGAGGAGATATTTAGTGAAGCTAGGGAATCGAGTGTTTTAATTTTTTGGTGTTGTTCAAACGAAGTTGATTCCACTACCAGACAACCATCATTTCTAGGTCACATTTGGGCTGGTTCGCCACATTTAGCAACGAAGTCTTCATAAACATTGAAAATATCATCAGCCTTACTCAATGGTTTATCGTTATCTGATTTCAATAGTACAAATTTTCCATAGTCAAAGTCATCATCGACCTCAGAACCAAAAGGATCAGGTCTATGGAGAACATGGTCATTGGCGGCACGGGGACCAGAAGCCTGCGGCCTCTGGGAAAAGTTTTTATTGTTTTTACCCATATATATTTGTGTTAATAAGAACATGTACCCTGGGGAAGTGGACATGTTACTGTAGCTGCCCCTGACAAGGCGCTTTATACCATCCTCGGGGTAGCCCTTCCCCACGCTACATGTCGTTTTAAAAACAGTGCAGCGTCATGAATAGAAGTTTGAGGATGGCTAGGCTAAGACTTAAGCTGTGGGCAGCTATCAGCTCCAGAACGAGTACAGCCTATGGGGATACCTCCAGCAAACAAATCGGCAACCCATACAGTGGTACTCAGCACGAGGGTGTGAGGATCGTTAGTCTGACTCCTCTACAGTGGCCTGTTCAGCAAGGTTGGACCCCTGAAGAAAGACTGATGGGAAGTAGTGAACATCTCAGTCAGTCTTCACTGACATAGCCCACTGCATCATTCGAGTACGCAAGCCCCTCCACCATGACAAGGTGATCCTCATGGAGGGGCGTTAAATACAAGGCAATCCTGCAGACTCACTTGCTTCCCGCAATACACAAAGACTTTCCTGCTGGAGGCGTCAATTTCGAGCAGGATCTGGCTCTGTGCCATACTTCCCAAATAATGAACACATTCTACAAAAAAGTGGACTTACCATTATAGATTATCCTGGAAATTCTACTGACCAAAGCCCCAGTGAGACTCTATGGGCTATAATTAAACGTAGAATCGAGAAAACTGACTGTTCAATGATGCAGAAGATCATTTGCGCTGTCATCAATGCCTGGTACCATAACAAAGAACTGACAGAAATGTGTTCAAATTTGGTTGAATCTATGCCAGAGAGAGTGAAGCAGGTTCTAAAAGCAAAGGGTGGTCATATTTCCTATTAAATGTACCATTTATCTTATTATTGACATATTCTTTTGAAATATAAGCAACAATTATCAATTATCAAATGCCTGGTACCATAACAAAGAACTGACAGAAATGTGTTCAAATTTGGTTGAATCTATGCCAGAGAGAGTGAAGCAGGTTCTAAAAGCAAAGGGTGGTCATATTTCCTATTAAATGTACCATTTATCTTATTATTGACATATTCTTTTGAAATATAAGCAACAATTATCAAATAATTGTATTATTTCACCAGTGTCCGAACTAATTTGCACACTACTGTAAGTTATAAACTTTTTTAAGTAAGTTACATTATTAATTTTTGTTTTCATAATTTAAATACTAAATTTAAGCAAAATAAGATTATCAAGAAGAGCAAAAGGGCAGCAGAAATTAATTTAGCTCAAAATAATAATAAAGATCCAGGAAAATTCTTTAGCTATTATAGAATTAATAACAAATATAACAGTGATAAAATTGGGCTTATTAGATATGAAGGGGTTTTGAAAGAATCTGATGAGGAAATAGTAGATATACTTAATGATCATTTTTTTTCAGTATTTACACAAGAGAATCAAGATAGATTAATTGATGATAATTCTAGGTCAAGGGAAGTAGTGTTGAATACTGCTAATGTGAACAGGGAAATAATTAAAGGGCTTATATTGGAGTTAAATACTAGTAAGTCATCTGGCCCAGACAACCTTCATTCTAGGTTACTCAAAGAAGGTATAGATAGTATTGCAGTAGCTCTTGAGAAGAATATACTAGATCACTAGAGTTTAGATAAATACCTAATGATTGGAAATTAGCCAATGTAGTGTCAATTTTTAAAAAAGGGAAGTAAAGAGGATCCAAATAGCTTTAGGCCGGTAAGCTTAACATCTATTGTTTGTAAAATTCTTGAGAAGATAGTTAAGAAGGGGATTTCTGACCATCTAGAGTGTGTGTGGTAGGTTAATAATAATGCTCAGCATGGGTTTAGAAGAGGTAGGTCGTGTTTAACAAATTTACTGGATTTTCTGGATTATGTTAGTAAACAATTAGATAAGGGATAGAATGTTGATGTAATTTACTTAGATTTTAGCAAAGCTTTTTATAAGGTTCCACATAGGAGACTAGTTCACAAATTAAAAATGCATAGGATATGTGGTAGAGTTTTGAATTAGATAACTGAATGGCTGAAAGACAGGAAACAGTTTTATGCTGAATGGGGTGAGGTCACAATGGAGGGACATTATCGAGGTGTAACTCAGGGATCCATTCTAGGCCCTTTATTATTCATAGTTTATATAAATGATCTTGGGAAGGCTGTAAATAGCAAAGTGTCAATTTTTGCTGATGACACTAAATTGGCAGCTGTAGTCAAAGAAGTTGAGGATAGCTTTAAAGTGCAGAGTGACTTAAATAACTTATTAGCTTGGGCTCAGAAGTGGCAGATGACTTTTAACCTTCAAAAATGCAAAGTTCTTAACATAGGAAGGGATCATAGGGAATTTAGCTATGAAATGGATGGGCATTGGCTGAATTCAGTTGAGGATGAGAAGGACTTAGGTGTATTAGTAGTAGTTAGGTCACTCAAGTTTTCAAAGCAGTGTATTGAGGCAAAAAATAGAGCAAATTGGGTGCTAGGATACATTAAGAGGAATGTTAACTACAAGAGTAAAGAGGTTATCCTTAAACTCTACAACTCGTATGTTAGGCCACATTTAGAGTACTGTATACAAGCATGGTCACCACATTTTAGACATGACATCAACCTGCTAGAGTCAGTACAAAGAAGGGCAACAAAAAATAATACCTTCCCTGAAGCACCTTAAATATGAAGATAGACTGAGGGTACTAAATATATTCTCATTTGAGAGAAGATGTTTGAAGGGAGATATGATTGAGCTTTTTAAAATCTGTTCTGGGATGGATAAGTTAGATTTTAGCAAGTTATTTGAGTTGGAAGGTAGTAATAGGACTAGGGGTCACCACTTAAAAATTAAAAAACAGAGGTGCAGGTTGGATGTCAGAAAATATTTTTTCACCAATAGAGTGGTAGATTACTGGAATAGTTTGCCATCTGAAATGGTGGACAGTCCAAACTTGAATGTATTCAAACACAGATTAGATGATTATATGGGGAGGGTTAACTTTGGGAGGTATTCTAGACTCATTCCTGTGGATGCAGTTTGTTATTATTGTATATTACGATTGATTTGGATTTTGACAAGTCTTGATGATTATGCTTTTTGTTTTTGACACATTCCTGTGTATGGTTCGAATTGTATATTGTAGATGCATGATCTGACACAGATGCGGATGACCTTTGATAGGCCCTGGTGGCTTTTGTCATTTGTGAAATATGTTATGTTCTGTTATGAGGTCTGACCATTGCCTTGTACAGAGTTTTAAACATGTTGATATCCAGATATTTGAAGGATCTTCTGATTATACCCATTATTTGGTTTGCCTTGTATATTTTAGTCTGAATGTCCTTCAAATTTTAAATTATGGTCAACTAAAACCCCCAGGTCTTTCTCTTCTGGGGTGGATTCCAGTGTGTGCTGTCTAATAGTGTCTTCTCCATTAATTTTCAGTATGTATTTCCTTTCCTCAGTATTGTTTGAGATACCACTGATTTTCATAGTTTTACATTTGTCTGGATGTAATTTCATCAACCATTTACTGGCCGTCATCCCAATTTATTTGGTTGTAGTTAAAGTCTCCCATAATCAGTAGGTGTGAGTAGTTTCTGGGTGACATGTCTCTTATCATTTCTCTTAATTGGTTCTCAGTTACGCTTTAAAACCTATATCTAATTATAGAAAAACGTGCCACCCTTCATGGGATACTATTTTATATCTTATATTTTATCAACATTTTGCTCAGGGCCTATTTTTTACCTATAAAACTGTATTTTCCAGACAAAATAGGCTTGCTAGTTTGGGTGCTTTCAATAACATACTAACTTAAGGCATTTCCTCATTTTAATTGGATGAAAAATGAAAAAAATAAGTATTTAACTAAAAAATAAGGAAGAGTCATTAAAAATGGAGTATTTACACAGATGTGAGTAATAAATCAGCCAGTTTTCGCGGTCATGTTGTGGTGAGGCCTAGAATGGAGTCAAGTTACTCTGCTTACCTAGTTCAATCCTATGGGAGGCAATAACAAGTCTTTTCGTACTCCCACCTCACTTAAGTACTTGAGTTGGATGTATGCTTTGTTAATGAATTTTTTTTTTTGTATCTGTATATAACATATAACACAGATGTACGAACAAAATTTTTTCTCTTCAAATAACTTCAGAATATATAAGAAAAATACTGCTTCTCAATTAATCTTTTGCGAACCATTCAATTTGGCCTAATCTACTTTTAAACTGGCTAATACTCTGGGCCATCACAACCTCCTCAGGAAGTGAATTCCACCCATTTACTGTCCTCTCTTCACTAATTTACAGTTATTGGATCTTGTGTGCAACTCACTCAATGGGAAAAATAGTTTAAAATCAACATTTTCATAGCCTTCCAGTATTTTAAATGTCTCAATTAGGTCACCTCATACTCTCCTCTTCTCTAACAGATACATTTCCATTAAATTGCATAGTTCTACATATTCAATTCGTCTTAAATCAGGTACTAGGTTCATCATCCTTCTCTGAACTTTTTCAATTTCTTCAATGTCTTTAATATAATATACTTACTTTTGGTGATTCCACCTGATAGTTGTGCAGCTAAGGTGGGCCTTCACTCCATCCCGATTGCTCCACTTCCTCTGCTTCTCCGATGATTTGCGGGATGGAGTTGTGATTGGAGCTCGGGTAGCCTTGTATTGGTAGACAAGCGGGTAGTGTCCCGAGCCACCGGTCGGGTTTCCTCTTGAAGGAGTCTGTTGTTACTCCAGTGATATCTCTCAGGCTTTGTGGTATACTGTTGAAGAGTCGAGCCCCGCAGAAAGTGAATGAGTTGTGCATCAGAATTTTGACTCTTTGGGTATTGCTCTCTATACTTTTCACATAGCAGAGTCTTCCTCTTCATGGATGGTTGTTTTCTTGTATCCCTACATTTGGTATTTTTCCCTCCAAGATCTTCCAGGTGTATATAATTATGTACCTCTCTCTTCTTCTCTGTAGGGAATACAGTTTTAGGTGGGTGAGCCTCTCCCAGTAGTTTAAGTGCTGCACTTCATTAATTCTGCTGGTGAAAGTACATTGTGGTGCTTCCAGGGTGCTGATGTCCTTTATCTTGTGGTGGGACCACAACTGGCAGCAATATTCCACCCTGGGCAGCACTAGGGACTTCCACAGGGCAGCAAACACTTCTTTTCTCTGGTGTTGAAAGTTTTTAGTATCCACCCACTCATCTTTCTCGCAGTTTTTACCAATTTGTTTAGGTAGTGTGTGAAGGATGCATCAGTGCTCATGTAGTTACCAAGGTCTTTGACATGTTCCCGGGCTTGTAGTTGTTTTCCTTCACAGAGGTAATTGGTGGAGGTTTGTAGTGCTATATTTCTACCATACCTCAGGAGCTCGAATTTCTTTCCATTTAATTCCATGTTATTTTCTGAGGCCCAGCTCAGTACATGGTTGAGGTCCTACTGGAGTAGGCTTGCATCATCTGCGGTAGTTATATTTTTTGAGACTCTGGTGTCATCTGCAAAGGATGTGGCCTTGGAGTGCTCAATCCCGTCATCTATGTCACCTATGTGTATGATGAAGAGCAAGGGACCAAGTACCAAGCCCTGTGGTACCCCGCTTAGTACAGTACTTGGCTCTGACAGGTAGCCTTGAACCGACACCTTCTGCAGCCTCCCAGATAGGAAGCTGTATAGCCATCTTCCTATGGGACCTGTGATGCTGTGTCTCCTTAGTTTGTGTAGGAGAATGCCATGGTCCACCTTGTTGAAGGCCTTAGTGAAGTCCAAATTTATGATGTCTGTATTTTTGCCTTCTTGGAGGTCTTGTAGGATGTTCTCGTAGTGGAACAGCAGTTGCAAAAGGCACGAGAGACCTTGCCAGAAGCCATGCTGTCCATTGTTCAAGGCATTGTTTGCCCCAAGGAATGCCATGATTTTGTGTCTCACAATCCTTTCACAGACCTTAATAAGGTGTGATGTCAAGGTAACTGACCTGTAATTACTCGCTAAGCCCTTGTTTCCCCCTTTGTGTATTGGCGTGATGATGCCCAACTTAAGCATATCTGGTATTGTTCCGCTTTCTAGTGACTTGGACCACAGATCTGTAGTGGCGTGGGAAGCTCCTGTTTACATTTCTTCAGGAGTTGTGCATGGAAGCTGTCCAGACCAGAGGCAGCATCCAGGGCAATGTCGTCTATGGCGGTTACTATCTCCTCTTTTGTTATGTTGATGGTCAATAGCTTATGTGGTTCATTTGGAGAGTCTTCAAAGAGAGTGTGTGGATTTGTGATGCTTCTGTCCTCTCTTGGTGGGCTGAAGACACACTCATATTGGATTTTCAGTAGGTCTGCCATCTCTTTTGGGTCGCCTGTCAGTTTGCAGTCTTCTTTTGAGAGGGGCCCTACTGCTGACTTGCTGTTCAGTTTCTTCTTTGCATATGCAAAGAAAAACTTTGAGTTCTCTTTTATAAGTGACACAGCCTGCAGTTCTTCCTGTCTCCGCTGCTCTTCATACGAATTTTGTAGATTTACCTCAATTTCTTTCAGTTTCTCCTTTATCCGGTCTCGGCGTGCAGGGTAGTTGGTGTTGATTAATTTTGTCTGCTTAACATTAATATTTTTATTATTCTTCTGTCTCTGGGGATTTGGCTTCTCCTTTTCTTCTTTGCCTTTTTGGGAACATATTTCAGGCAGGTTTCATGGCATTTATCTATGAAGGTGGCCAATATGTCCTCTGTGTCCTTATGTAGTAGAGTGGTCCAGTCTATTTTCCCCAAGTTCCTTTCTTAGCTTTCCCCAGTCTACATCAGTACTATAGAAATTTAGGTCACCTAATGCTTCCACTTGTGTGCTGTCTGTGAGATTATTTGATGTTTCATTGATCTCGATATTAGCTTACCTTAGTGAAAATAAAGAGGCAAGAGAGTCACAGCTCATAAGGGGTGCCTCTTCTCAAATTACGTTCTGTCTCAAACTGGTCATATGTATTTTTAAACATGTTAACACTTGTGCTACTGACTACACTCTCACCGAGACTGTTCTATTTATCTATTACCATCGAACTGAAAAACTTGTTCCTTTTTGATGTCCTGTGACGTGGCTTTATGAGTTTCAAGCTGTGTCCTCTAGTCTGGATGTTCTGGTCTCAAGGAGCTAGCTCTAAGTAGTTACCATCACCAACCTTGTCAAAGCCCTTCAGGATCTTGAAAGTTTCAATCATGTCCCCTCTGGTTCTCCGCTCTTCAAGCGTTGTGAGACCCAGCTGGGCAAGTCTCTCTTCATATGGCAATTCTGCCATTTTCGTTGAACTTGTTCAAGTTTCCTTATGTCCTTTCTGGCATATGGTGACCAAACCTGAATACAATACTCAAGGCGTGGCCTAACTAGTACTTGTATAGGCTTAACATCATCTCTGAGTCAAGGCAGGTCATGGTTTTCTTCAAGAGTCCAAGCATTGAGTTGGCACTTGTTGCCACCTTTGTTACCTGTTGTGCTGGTTTTATGTTGTTAGTAATGATGATCCCCAGATCCTTTTCTTCATCAGTTTCCTCCAGTGCTGTTGCTCCTAGATAATATTCATAACCAGGGTTACTTCTGCCAATATGCATGACCTTGCATTTATCTTCATTGAATTTGAGTAACCAATTCTGGCCCCACTCTGCCAATTTGTTCAAGTCCTGTTGTAGGGCCACACCATCTTCTGCACCCCTGATAAATTTTAGCATCATCTGCAAATAGTTTTCCCTCAGACTGAGTAGTTTCCAGCAAGTCATTCACAAAAATTAGGAAAAGAACTGGGCCAAGAACTACCCTGCGGGACACCACTCCAGACATGTAGCCATTCTGAATAGTCACCTCTAATATTCACTCTTTGTCGCCTGTCTTTCAAAAATCCCTTTATCCAGTCATAGAGTTTTCCCTTTACTCCCAGAGCTTTCAGTTTTGCCAGTTGTGGGGAACTGTATCGAAGGCCTTCCGACAGCCGAGGTACACTACATCAACACTGATTGCATCATCCATCGCATTTTCCAATTCCTCAAGGTACTCCAGCAGCTGAGTGAGGCAGGATCTCACAATCCTAAAACCATGTTGATAGTCTTTGAGCAGGTGATTATCTTCCAGATGACCTACTATGACCCCTCTTAAGAGCTTTTCCATGACTTTACATGGCACCGAAGTGAGGCTCACTGCTCAATAATTAAGTGGATTTGTTCTGTCTCCTTTCTTGAAAATGGGGCAAACATTGGCTTTGGTCCAGTCACCAGGCAGTTTCCCTGTGTTTAGTGAATCCCGGTAAATCATCCAGAGGGGGTATGTCAGGTCATCTACACTCTCTTTCAGCACTGTGGGATGTACTCCAACAGGACCAGGTGCTGATTCTGCCATGAGACTTTTGATCATGGTCTTGACATTTATGGAAAATTCACACACCCCTAGAACCTCTCCTTGATACACATTTATTATTGGTACAGGCACATTACTCTCACTTTCCTTGGTGAATACTTTCAGAAACTCTTTGTTGAGGACTGAACTTGCTTCCTTTGCATTTAAAGTTAAGGAGCCATCTGGATGTTTAAGTTGAAGTACTTCCTCCTTGATTTTGGCTTTACTTTGTGCATATGCAAAAAATGCTCAGGAGTTTTGTTTCACCTCTTTGGATAGTCTCTTCTCAAAGTTGTACTTTGCCTCTCTGACTGCACAGGTTGCATCATTTCTCTTCTTGCAGTATCAAGCATATCTGACCCTAGATCTTCTCTCCCTATAGTTGATCCAGGCTTCCTCCTTTGCCTGAATTTTACTAAATACTCTTGAGGTCATCCACTTAGGCTTAGGTTTTGCTCCAGGTTTAGAGATTCTTTGATAAGGTACACATATGTCTATTACAGTATTGTAATGCTGTAAGAAAAAATTCCATTTGTCCTCAATGCATTTTTCCTTGAATTCTTCTTCCCAGTTGACAGCTCTAAACAGTCTTCTCGCAGTTGTGTAGTCTCCTTTATATAAACACCTTTTAGAATTCAGTTGGTCTTCATTTGGCCTTCCTTCCACCAGATAGTTGAAAGTTATCACACTGTGGTCACTATTTCCTATCGGGGCATTGTATTGAATGTTCTCTACCTCTAATTCTTCCTTGGTAAAAATGAGATCGAGTAATGAAGGTGTGTCACTTCCTCTTGCTCAAGTGAACTCTCTGACATGGTGATAAAGAAAAGCATCTTGTGTAGCATCATGAAATTTTGCTTGTTCACTTTCCTCACCTCCCTCCACAAAGTGATCCTCCCAGTTTATTTCCTTAAAATTAAAGTCCCCACATAATAACACTTTATGTACTTGCATATTTCCTATTGCTATAAGTGTCTGCCTGATGCATCCATTGTACTCCTGTGTTGCATTCGGCGGTCTGTAGCTGCATCCCAATAGAACTGCAACACAGGTAACAGTTTCTGTGTTATTCTATGCCTCATTTGTGCACTCTGATGGTGGAATATCTTTCCTTACGAGTATAGCTACACCACCACCATGGCCAGTATCTCTATCCTTCCTGAATACTGTATACGAGTCACAATCAAAGCACTGAGCACACAAATCCTGTGGCCTTAGTTTACTTTCGGAAATAAAAATAATATGAGGTCTCACTTTATCAACAACTAAAGCTAGTTGATCACTTTTACAGGCAGTGTTGATACCGTCCATATAAGTGTAAATGCATTTAAGGGCATCAAGTATTACTGCATGTTTATCGTTTTCCTGATCTGACTCTGGTTTATTGGGCCTTCAGTTTGGCTCTGTTCTACTCGATCTGTCAACACTACGCTTGCTTCTTGGTGGTTCATGTTTCTCTGTGGGGTGGATTGGTGTCTTGGTCCTCCCTGATGCTGTTTTGTTTTCCCCTGCTCTGAGGTTATTTGCTTCAGTCTTCGAGTTATTACCCACTTTTTTTCCCTTGTTTTCAGTCACCCCAATGTTCTTGTTTCTTTCATCATGTTCTTTGGCTAAAATTGCATACTCTTGCCTCTCCTTGAAAGAACGATCTGGCATTATTTGAAGTCTTAGCAAATGCTGCATTTCCACTAACTTCCTTGTGTTTTTTCAGTACTTTCCATTTCAATTCTTCACTTCCAAGAACTACTTTGAGAAATCTTAGTTTGTTACTTCGTACATCCTGTGGTTTCTAACTCTGTGGTGGGTTTAGGCGGGTTGTTGAACTAATTTCAACTGGATCATCAATACCCAGGTTCTTTATCACCCCTCTTACTCTTTGAGTATCTTCAGCTTTCTTAGCCATAGGTTCAGTAGCCCGTGCCTCATCCATTCCCTTGATTATGAGATTTAACTTTCTGTAGGCTTTCTCTTCTTCATCTGATTTGAATTCATTTATCTGCTTCCACACAGCCTATTTAAACTCTTCATTTACTTTATAGTCAATTTTTTCTTCCAGTACCTCCACTCTAGTATTCACAGCTTCCATTTGTTTTTCCATTCTGTCCATTTTATCACCTAGACCCTTCAAAAAATCCTTAGCTTTAAATAGGGAGGAGTATGATCGTGTTATTAGGTCTTTGCAGGCGGGAAACTAGATACTAATAGTGGTCAGGGAATTATGAGAGGACATTATAGTACTGAAAGTAGAATGGACTTGGCACATAACAGAAATAGGTTCCAAGGCGATAGAGGTGAGGTCATTCAAGTTTCAAGAGGTGCTTCAGGGATAGGGGGGTTAAATTGTTTCTATACAAATGCTCGTAGTCTTAGAAACAAGAAGGATGAGCTATTTAGTTATATTAGCAATGAGGATATAGATATATTATGCGTTACTGAATCATGGGTTAATGAAATAGAATTTAGTGACACTATAAGTGAATTTGATTTTCAGGGCTATAATATGTACATTAGTCAAAGGACAGGTAGGATTGGTGGAGGAATAATTATCTATATAAAAAACAACATTGTTTCAAGTTTAAATACTTCAATAAAGCAGGATGGAGTTGAGTCACTTTGGATAGATATTAGGTTCAGTAAAAATAGAATGGTGCATTTGGGAGCTTTTTACAGGCCACCTGGGCAGACTGATGATATAGATGAACTAATGATAAGGGAAATAAGTAAGGGATGTGAAACAGATGCAGTTATTATTGGGGACTTCAACTTAAACTCTGTGGACTGGGAAAATATGATAGGTAGGGATAGAACAAGTGGCAGGTTCATAGAATGCTTTGAGGATAATTTTTTGAATCAATTTGTTAATGAGCCAACGAGGGGGGACAATATATTAGATTTAGTACTTTCTAACAGTGATCATTTAGTTCAAGAATTGACTGTTGGGGAAGCATTGGGAAATAGTGACCATCAGATAGTTCGTTTTAACTTGGGAATTGAGAAGGGTAAAATAACTGAGAATGCTGAAAAAGTTCCAAATTTTCATAAGGGAGATTATGTAAAACTTCGAAGCTTGCTAAATTTGGTAGACTGGGATATAGAATTCAGAGGTAAAAATGCTTATGGGATGTGGGATACTTTCAAGCATATAATAAATGTAGTCCAAGAACAATGTATCCCAATGAAGGCCATTAGGAACAAAAGTAGGAAACCATTATGGTGGAATCAGGAGATAGCTAGAAAAATTTCAGAGAAGAAAAGGGCATATAAAAAATTACAGGTAGAAAATAATATTCAAAATTTAAGTGATTATAGAATGGCTAGGAATGAGTTAAATAAGATTATAAAGAAGAACAAAAGGGTGTCAGAAATTAAATTAGCTCAGGATAGCAACAAAGATCCTAGAAAGTTCTTTAGTTACTATAAAACTAATAACAAGTGTGGCAGAGTTAAAATAGGACCTATCAAATATGAAGGGTTTGTGAGAGAAACTGATGAGGAAATAGTTGAGGTACTAAATGGTCATTTTGCATCAGTATTTACAAAAGAGAAACTAAATAGTCCTATGTATAGTACTCATAGGTCAGGAAAAGAGGTGTTTACTAACATTTGTGTGGATCGGAGGATGATAAAAGGACTAATAGGTGATTTAGATACTACCAAGGCCTCCGGCCCTGATAATATTCATTCTAGGATACTTAAGGAAGGGGTAGAAAGTATCTCAATAGCTCTGGACAAGTTATATACTAGGTCATTGGAATATGGAGAAATACCCGATGATTGGAAGAGAGCGAATGTAGTCCCCATTTTCAAGAAGGGTAGTAAAGAGGATCCAAATAACTTTAGACCGGTTAGCCTAACTCCTGTAGTCTGTAAAATTCTTGAGAAAATAGTTAAAAAAGGGATTTGCCAACATCTAGAGAGGGAGGGGTTAATCAGCGATGCTCAGCATGGGTTTAGATCAGGTAGATCATGTTTGACTAACTTACTAGACTTTCTGGAGTTTGTAACAGATCAAGTAGATAAGGGAGAGAATGTAGATATAATTTACTTAGATTTTAGTAAAGCATTTGATAAGGTACCACACAGGAGACTAGTTCATAAATTAAAAATGATTGGGATATGTGGGGGTGTTTCAAATTGGATAGCTGAGTGGCTGAAAGACAGGAAGCAAAGGGTAGTGCTAAATGGTGTAAAGTCAGAGTGGAGGGATGTTATCAGTGGGGTTCCTCAGGGATCAGTTCTCGGTCCATTATTATTTGTCATCTATATAAACGATCTTGGGGAGGCAGTTAATAATAAAGTGTCAATTTTTGCGGATGATACCAAATTAGCAGCTGTAGTTAAAGATATTGATGATAATTTTAAAGTGCAGGGGGACTTAAATAAATTGTTATCCTGGGCACATAAGTGGCAAATGACTTTCAACCTTGAAAAGTGCAAAGTTATTAACATGGGAAAAGATAATAGAGAATTTAACTATGAAATGGATGGGCATTGGCTGAGCTCAGTAGAGGATGAGAAAGATCTAGGAGTAGTAATAGATAAGTCATTAAGGTTTTCTAAGCAGTGTATTGAAGCAAGAAATAGGGCAAATAGAGTGCTGGGTTTTATTAAGAGAAATGTCAGTTACAAAAGTAAGGAGGTTATTCTTAAACTCTATAACTCTTATGTTAGGCCACATCTAGAGTACTGTATACAGGCATGGTCCCCATATTTTAGACACGATATTAACCTTCTTGAGTCAGTGCAACGGAGGGCAACAAAGATTATTCCTTCCCTGAGGCACCTTGAATATGAAGATAGACTGAGGGTATTAAATATGTTCTCGTTCGAAAGGAGGTGTGTGAGAGGGGATATGATTGAGCTCTTTAAAATTTTTTCCGGGATAGATAAATTGGATGTTAGCAAGTTTTTTGAGTTAGATGATGGAAATCGGACTAGAGGTCACCACTTGAAAATTAAAAAGCAAGGGTGTAGGTTGGATTTAAGAAAGTATTTTTTTCACCAATAGAGTGGTAGACTTCTGGAACAAATTGCCGCAGAGGGTAGTAGGTAGTCCAAATCTAAATGTATTTAAGAGTAGGTTGGATGAGTTTATGGGAAGGGAAGGTTGTGATGGTTCCTAAGTTTTGTATATATTAATATTGTTTGTATATATCTATAGTTGCATGATTTAGTTCTTGACAAGCCTTGATTGGTGATACCCTTGTTTCTGGATGCAATCTTCTGGATGTAGTTTTCCTGGGAGTTTGGGTGCCTTGAAAAAGAGGCCGCTTGACTCGGATGACCTATGATGAGCCCTTGTGGCTTTTGTCATCCGTTATATTATATTGTGGGGGACTTTGATTTTGTCTTCCCCTGGTGATGGTGCTTTTTGTGCGTGGGTTTTGACGGAGGCGGATGACCTTTGATAGGCCCTTGTGGCTTTTGTCATCCGTGTAATTATGTTATGTTATGTTATGTTATGTTAGGCTTTGCATATCTCCTGAACATGGAATGCATAAGAAAGGCTTATTTTGGCATTGAAAATAGGCTAGTACTTCTTTGGTCATGTCCACACATTCACAATGAAACCATTCAACACATCTGTCATATTTAATCCAGTCGCATAGTTCTGAATGTTCATCTGATTGATATATGCACCCTCTGACTCCCCCTGGATATTGATCATCTGCAAAGGTATTGTGACTGTGGTTGTTATCATCATCTTGCTGGCCTACTTTCTTGACAGACTTGTCCTGAGGCTGAGTCTGACTCATTTCTATTGCTGCTGTTTGTTTGACATCACTTATTCTCTTGGACTGTTGTTGCTTAAATTGCTGTGTTGGGGAGTAATACCCTCTCCCACCTTGTTTATTTAATATAGTTATTTTGTTAGTGGCTCTACTGCTTCGTTTCTTCTGATGTGAGCACCTTGTAGATATTCTCTTATACATATGACCAGTACACCCCTATAAGCAATAAATATAGATATGACCAGTACACCCCTATAAGCAATAAATAGCAACTCTGCCTCAAATACTTCACCAGTAAATATATAAAAAAAAATCTCAGAACCGCGAGCTCGCCATTAACACATCCGAGATCGCCGCAAAAATTTAGACCAAACCATAAATTTATAAAACATTGTACAACAAGGTGGTGGACCATGGTATCATCAATAGAAAGAGCTCTTGATCAGTGGGAAGCTATGACTTATTATTTTACTGCTTATCTTCCAGAAAAAGAAAAGTCAGTCACAGCTTCAAAATTTTGATAAAAGATTATTTTAAACAAAGTACATTAAAGTATCACACATATCTTATGAGTGAAGGAGGCTGAAATCATTACTGAGAACCAAGTCCAGGATATTCTGGCCTCTTGTTGGTTCAGTTATTCCATAGGAATGAAGTTTAATTAGCAGTCTTTCATGTGGCAGTGTATAAAAAGCCTTTCGACAATCAGTAGTAGACTTATCATGGTGACTAACATTGTACAGTGTACTCAAGATGCGGCCTTACCATGGAACAATATAATGTCTTACACATATCTATATCCATATAATCAAAAGTTCTCCTTATCAAGCCCACAATCCTATTAGCTTTGCTGACTACTGTCCCAATATGCTGAGCTGGTTTCTGGTCTTTTGTCATAATTATTCCAAGATCTCTTTCCTTTTCTGTGGATTCTAATTCAACATTATTAAGGCTGTATTTAATCTCTGGATTTCTATGACCTACATGCAGTGTCTTACACTTGTTCACATTAAAATCCAATAACCATTTTTCACTCCATTCCCTCAGTTTCAATAAGTCCCGTTTCATTGCTTCTATATCCTCATCAGTGTTAATCTTCATAAAAAATTCAAATCATCAGCAAACAGTAGAGATCAACATTCCAAATTTTCACTGATGTCGTTTATAAAGATTAAAAATAGTATTGGTCCAATTACTGAGCCTTGGGGGACTCCTGAGGTAACCTGTAACTTCTCCGATGTTTGGCCATCTATTTCAACATACTGATGTCTACCCGTTGTAAAATTTTCAAACCACTTAAGAAGTCTCCCAGTAATTCCATAGGAATGAAGTTTAATTAGCTTTCTTTGATGTGGCACTGTATCAAAAGCCTTTCGACAATCAAAATAATTTAAATCTAAAGGTGTTTGTTCATTAGTTGCACTGGTGAGATACTCCATGTATGTTAACAAATTTGTTAGAGTACTTCTTTTTCATCTAAAACCATGTTGCATATCACTAAGTAGGTTATTACTCTCCAAGTGTTCTACTACTTCCTCTCTTATAAGTATTTCACACACTTTAGATGGTAGACTTATCAATGATACTGGTCGATAATTTAAAGAATTGTTTGTCACCCTTCTTGTATATTGGACACACTCTAGTTACTTTCCCGGGTTTAAGACAATTCCTGTACGCAATGATTCTTGAATAATGATTGTAATTGGATATGACAACTGATCATAGCATTACTTCAAAAATTTTGGATGTATTCCATCTGGTCCCATAGCCTTGTTTACGTTCAGTTTTTTCAATATATTTTTCCCTTTCATTTCACTAATATTGATATTTTCAATCTTTGGTCCATTATATTCAGATCCATTCATTCTTGTTATGTCTGTGATGTCTTCATCTATCAAAACACTTTGAAAAGCTTTGTTAAATACAGTGGCTGTATCTTTATCATTATTAGTTAATGTGGAATTATCTTGCCTCACTGGTATTACCTTATCTTTTAAGACAGTTTTACTTCTAAAAAAAACTCCCCCAAAATTTAGTTTTCCTTTATATCCTGACATATTTGTTTTTCAAATTCCATTTTGATCTTCTTCATCATGGATGTGGATTTGTTCCTTTCTCTTCTATAGGTTTCTCTCCTTAAAGGCGTCTTCCTTTTCAGCAATCTTTTCCATGCTTCATTCTTCTTATCTATCTGTCTTCTTAGATCGCTTGTCATCCATTTAGGTTTAGCCTTTCTACTTTTTCACAAGATCATTACAAATATTATTAAAAACTTCACATATCTCAGAGTAGACTTATCATTTACAAACAGAGAAGGCCTGACCTAAGTCATTTATGTATTTTAATTAGATGCTTAATCACTAACATAAGAGTTTGAAAATAAAATTGACAAATTATCTTAATTATCAAGGCAAATATGAGTCTATATATGAAAGGCAATGGCACAAAAGGCCCTCAGGAGATTGATGGGCTAAGCTAAGTTAGGCTATATATACTATGCTAGGCTATATATAGAAGTCGGTAAATGTTGCAAGTATGGGCGGATGCGATTCTAGCTTATTTTGAGGGTTGGCTCGTTGTTGGGGATGGCTCATCGGGGGAGATGGGCCTACAATCATCCTGAGATTTCAATCATTTGGGGGGGCCGGGGGGGCACAGGCACCACCCAATATATAATCGGGAATCGCCATAAACTTGGTCTACATATATTTCAGCTCAGAAAAAGTAGCTAGGAAAAATAGCCCAAAATAAGCTAGGACTCAGATCCGGCCATACTCTACACCAGGGTTTCCCAACCGGGGGCCATGGCACATCTGAAGAGGGCCACAGGAAAATTTTAACTTTAGAGGGGCCACAGATCCATGAAGGGGGCCACAGGACTCAACCTATTGAAACCTGAATTATAGTTAGGGCAGTACCTAATTTTAATTTATGCAGTTGAATTACATTTTAAAAATATTAATACATCTATTTTCCCTTTTTTAAAATATTTTATTAGCATAATAGGATTTACATTAATCAGTAAACAAATATTTTACATCTTACAAGCTTATTCTGCGGGGCACACTCCATTGAGCACTAGATCATTATGCGCCTGGTACTGTTGTTGGCTTGATGAAAATACTTCAGGTGGAACTTTAAATCTGTTTATCAAGTGGTTTGGCATTATAGTATGTAAGTAGCTTTTATTTGTTTACCCACCGTAATACTGCAAAGTTGTATTAATTTTACTAGTTTTTAAAATTATAATAGATTGCCACAAGCACAATAATATAAGACTTTTATAAGTAAATAACTGAGCATTTTTGTTTGTAAGTAAAGTGTACCATTGCTAAGTCTCCACCAAATCATTTTTTTTCACTTCGGTTTCACTTAGAGCTTATTTACGATATTAGTATTTAATCTTAGATTCTGATGATTGTACTTATTGTTTTGTATCTGCATTAATTTGAGTAATATATATGTATATATAATATATTACTAAAATTAATGCAGATCTATTCCCCTGAGGAAGTACATTTCTGATGTTTGCATTTAGGTACAGGTACAGAGTACCAGGATGTACAATCAACAACAAAAATTTCGGACATGTCCAATTAAAAAATAGTTGCATTGTTTTGCGGTTCTTTTTTTTGTGTCAAATATTTACCATCAAAGAAAGGCAAATAGGGAGGACCGATTGTGAGAGGGACTTGGGTATTTTGGTAAGTTCAGACCTTCGTCCTAGAAAGCAATGCCTAAATGCTAAGAATAAAGCTAATAGGATATTGGGATTCATTAGGAGGAGTGTAAGCAATAAGAGTGCTGAAGTCATTCTAAAACTGTATCTGGCGCTAGTTAGGCCTCATCTAGACTATGCAGTACAATTTTGGTCACCATATTATAGGAAGGATATTGATTTGCTTGAGTCTGTGCAGAGAAGGATGACAAAAATGATTGGTGGGCTAAGGAACTTACCTTATGGTGAAAGGCTCAGAAAACTAAATCTACATACATTGGAAAGGAGAAGAGTCAGAGGGAAATTGATTGAAGTCTTCAAATGGGTAAAAGGATATAATAAAGGGGATCTGGGTAAGGTTCTTATACTTAGTGAACATGACAGGACACGTAGCAATGGGTTTAAGCTTGATAAGTATAGGTTTAGGAAGGAGATTGGGAGGAATTGGTTTACAAATCGTGTGGTAGATGAATGGAATAGGCTCACTAGACATGTGATAGAAGCCTCCTCTCTGGGTAGTTTTAAGAATAGATTAGATAAATATATGAATGAAGCTGCTAGATGGGACTGACTTTTTTTATGTATATATGTATATATTTTTCTGCGGAGTGGGGAGATTATTTTGCGGTTGCATGAATGGACATAATCGTCTGGATGCATTTTATGTATATTGTAGATTAGATCTGACGAACTCCTGTTAAGGGTGACAATGTTGATGACTTTTCTCTGGTAAGAAATCTTTTGTGTGTTGACTGGAACAGGAGCTGCCAAGTGTAGGCCATGAATGGTCTTTTGCAGTCTCCTTCTTTTCTTATGTTCTTATGTTCTTATGTTAACACAAAAAAGGAAAACAAAATTTTCAATGCAGCTATTTTAGGAGCGTTACTATTTATTGGACATGTCTGAAATTTTCATGGCCGACTGTAATAGGAGTTGGTGTTGGGCAGACTCGGTGCTCTGCACAGGTAATGGAGGTTGTTTCTGGGTCTTTTCTCAGAAATACTCTTCCTTTTTTGCCGCTGAGATAAGCGCCTTTCATTCTGTTGCGGTGAGCTTCAGCTCTAAAATGTAATATATATATCATTAATATATTAAATTTCTTCTGCACAGATTACCCATAGGTACAGCGACGAAGAAAAAAGTCGACAATACTCCACTGAGTATTTACCTTATGGTTTTATACATTCACCAAAGGACAAAACAGACAAAACATTAGATTACTTTAAAAAGCTGCGGGACGATTTCCAAGCAAGGAGCACTATTAAACATATATTTAGCAAAACAGCGGCAAAACTAGACAAAGGTTTCATATTTCATAATTTCACGGATGACAAAAGCCACAAGGGCCTATCAAAGGTCATCCGCATCCATCAAATCCCACTCACATAATGCATCCATAGGATTTTGTCAGATCATGCATCTACAATATACAATTTAACAATCCATAGGAATGTCCAACGATGCATCTACAATATATAATTTAAAGCCTCCATAGGAGTCTGTCAAAAACAAAATCAGTCCCTCAAAATATACAATAAAAAGAAACTAACTGCATCCACGGGAATGAGTCAAGAAACATATCCACATACCGAAAAGTAAGAAATTAACCCTCCATCCCCATATAATCATCCAATCTGCGCTTGAAAACATTCAAGTTTGGGCTGTCTACAGTCTCAGGTGGCAAACTATTCCAATAATCCACCACTCTGTTAGTGAAAAAATATTTTCTAACATCCAGTCTGCACCTGTGTTTTGTAATCTTTAAGTGGTGGCCTCTAGTTCTATTACTACCTTCTAACTCAAATAACTTGCTGAAATCCAATTTATCCATCCCAGAAAAGATTTTAAAAAGCTCAATCATATCTCCCCTCACACACCTTCTTTCAAATGAAAACATATTTAATACCCTCAGTCGATCTTCATATTCAAGGTGCTTCAGGGATGGTATTATTTTTGTTGCCCTCCTTTGTACTGATTCTAATAAGTTTATATCATGTCTAAAATGTGGTGACCATGCCTGTATACAGTACTCTAAATGTGGCCTGACATAAGAGTTGTATAGTTTAAGGATGATCTCCTTACTCTTGTAGCTAACATTTCTTTTAATGTAACCTAGCACCCTATTTGCTCTATTTTTTGCCTCAATACACTGCTTTGAAAATTTCAGTGACCTATCTACTACTACTCCTAAGTCCTTCTCATCTTCAACTGAATTAAGCCAATACCCATCCATCTCATAGCTAAATTCCCTATTATCTCTCCCCATGTTAATAACTTTGCATTTATTAAGGTTAAAAGTCATCTGCCACTTCTGAGCCCAAGCTAACAACTTATTTAAGTGACCCTGCACTTTAAAGCTACCCTCAACCTCTTTGACTACAGCTGCCAATTTACTGTCATCAGCAAAAATTGACACTTTGCTATTTACACCTTGCCCAAGATCATTTACATAGATTATAAATAATAAATGGCCTAAAACTAATCCCTGAGGTACGCCACTAATAACATTCCTCCACTCTGACCTCACTCCATTCAGTACAACTCTCTGTTTCCTATTTTTCAGCCATTCAGTTATCCAATTTAAAACCTTCCCACATATCCCATGCAGCTTTAATTTATGAACTAGTCTTCTATGTGGAACCTTATCAAAAGCTTTGCTGAAATCTAAGTAGATCATATCAACTTTCTCACCCCTATCTAATTCTTTAGTTACATAATCCATAAAATCCAGTAAATTAGTTAAAGACAATCTAACCTTTCTAAAACCATGCTGAGCATCATTAATTAACCTGCTACTCTCTAGATGATCAGAAATTCCGTTCTTAACCATCTTCAAGAATTTTACAGACTATAGAAGTTAAGCTTACCGGTCTAAAGTTATTTGGATCCTCTTTGCTTCCCTTTTTAAAAATTGGCACTACATTTGCCAATTTCCAATCATTTGGTATTTCTCCAGACTCTAGTGATCTAATAAATATCATCTCAAGAGCAACTGCAATACTTTTACACCTTCTTTGAGTATCCTAGAATGAATGTTGTCAGGGCCAGATGCCTTACTAGTATTTAACTGCATTATAAGCCTTTTAATTTCTTCTCTGTCTATACAAATAGAATTTATCACTACTTCCCTTGACCTAGAATTATCATCAATTAATCTAACTGGTTTCTCTTCTGTGAATACTGAAGCAAAATGATCATTAAGGACCTCTACTATTTCCTGATCAGATTCTTTCAAAACCCCTTCATATTTAATAGGCCCTATTTTATCACTGTTAGATTTATTATTGATTCTATAATAGCTAAAGAATTTTTTAGGATCTTTATTATTATTTTTAGCTAAATTAATTTCTGCTGTCCTTTTGGTCTTCTTAATAATCTTATTTAGTTAATTTCTGGTTGACCTATAATGGTTTAAATTATCTAAACTACTCTCACTTTGTAATCTCTGGTATGCCCTTTTTTTCTCTGAAACTTTATTAGCTATTTCTTGATTCCACCATAATGGTTTCCTACATTTCTTCCTAATAGACTTCATCGGGATACACTGTTGCTGAACCATGTTTAATATAGTCTTAAAAATATCCCACATGTCATAAGTATTCTTTTCATGGAATTCTATATCCCACCTAATCTGATTTAGCATGCTGCGTAATTTATCGTAATCTCCCCTATAAAAATTTGGAATTTTTGTGGAGTTTGTCGTTGTTCTACCCTTAACTATTTGCAAATTAAACCGAACCATCTGATGATCACTCTTTCCCAATGATTCCCCTACACTCAATCCTTGAACTAAGTGATCATCATTTGAAAGAATTAGATCTAATATATTGGCACCCTTTGTTGGCTTATTAACAAATTGGGTCAAAAAGTTATCCTCAAAACACTCCATAAACTTACAACTTGCTCTATCTCTTCTTATCATATTTTCCCAGTCTACAGAAGTTAAATTAAAGTCACCCAGAATAACTGTATCTTCTTTGCATCCTTTACTTATTTCCCTAATCATTAACTCATCGATGCAATCTGTCTGTCCCGGTGGTCTATAAAAAGCTCCCAGGTGTATTTTCCTATTTTTACCAACCTTAATATCTATCCATAATGATTCGCCTTCTCCTTGCTTTATAGTTATTTAGATTTGAAGAAATGTTATTTCTAATATAAATAATCAACCCACCACCAGTCCTATCTCTCCTTTGACTAATGTACATAGTATAACCTTCTAGTTCAAATTCACTCACATTATCATTATATATATTTTCATTAACCCATGATTCAACTATACATATTATATCTATATTTTCATGAATGATATAACTAAATAATTCATCCCTCTTATTTCTAAGACTACGAGCATTTGTGTAAAGACAACTCAGCCCACCTATCCCTGAAGCACCTGAGGGCCTATCTCCTCTGCATCTCCTTTCTCTCCTTCCCCGACCCTGTACTCTTGTATTTCCCTGACCACTATCACTACTCAAGTAATTTAACCCTAAAGCACTTCCATTAGCCTGCCTACCTTCTACAAATCTGTGTTTGCTTCCTATCCCTGCCTCACTTTGAGCCATAAAATTTCCCTGACCACTATCAAAACCTAGTTTCCCGCCTCTAAAGACCTAATAACACTATCTAATTCCCGCCACAAAACCTCAACCCCATCTCGGCTCAGATGGAGTCCATCCGTCGCATACAAACCCTTATTCCCATAAAACCCACTCCAAACATCTACAAACACCAATCCTGACTCCTCGCACAAACCTTTCACATATTCATTCAACCCCATTGCACGAGACAACCATTCCATCCCCACATCCATTCTCTGAAGCACACCTGAAACAACGCCTTTTACTCTAATTTCACACATCCTTTGAATCAGCCTTTTATACTGCTGTTGTAACTCACAAGTACCCACCTTCTTTACATCGTTTACTCCGACATGTGTAATCACAACTGCTTCCCTCTCACACCCAGATACCAACCTATCATACCTCTCACACACATCATTTACACCAGCACCCAGCAGACAAACTCTCACTCCCTTCCATTTACTTTCACTCAACTTGCTATCTAAATACCTAATCTGAGAGTCACCCATCACAATCACCTCAGTCATTCTCCTATTCTCTCTAGGCCTAGTATTGCCCTCCCTCCTGCTCTCACTCACTCGACCTCCTATTCTATTTTCAGGCACGGCCACACCAGACAAATCTCTTTCAAATTCTTCCTCTCTCAGGGCATCAAATCTGTTAGTTAGCCTAACAGGTTCCATGTCCCTCTCATTCACACACCTAACCTGTCCTAACTTATCTATTCTGTTCACTTTCACCCACCACTCATCATCACTTACTGCTTTCTCTCCAGTCCCTGTTCTAGGCCTAACTTCCTCCCTCCTGGTCCCAATCTGACTCTTCAAACGTACACTTGCATCTCTTCTCACTTCAGACACTAAATCATTCAGTCTCAAGCATTCCGCACGTAATCGACTCACCTCCTCAGTCAAAGCACATACACGGCACTCAGACACATTCACTATCCTCTCTACACCACAGACATCGCACATTACATACACACTACTTTCAAAAGGCATACTCTCTACATCCAAACAATCAGCCATACTTAAACAAGAACAATAATAGAAACAAAAATTTACAAACAAGAATTTGACCCGAATTTGTGCGAGCAAGTTTAAAACTTGCTAATCAAGATGGCCACCGAAGTAAAAAAAAAGTCACTTTCTCACCAAAACAAAATAACCACAATTTAACTTTGTTATATTAACCAACCAAATATATGATCTAATAACTTAATATTTATGTTTATGTCACACACCAAAGTATATCAAATAATCAAAATATTCTGAGAGCTCTATGAAACACGTGCTACCTGTTCGAAGGTCAGTCGAAGACTGACCTTCGAACAAGCTAATAGCGAAATCGGGAAAACCTCATACTATTGCCGAATAATTGATTTTGCCTTCAGTATCTGTGGTTATTTCAACTGTCATGCAACAAAATCCCCCCAAAATCACTGGTCATTCCGCTGAGAAACAATACAGTATCAAGACGTATTGACAAAATGGAAAAGGATGTGGAGGAAAACTCGTTAAACATTTACAAATTGATGTAACGTTATTACGTAATAACGAAGCCCTTCTCATGACGTATGTTAGGTTTTTGGATTAAGATCAACTCAGACAAGAAATGCTTTTTTTTTTCCGCAGCCTTGTGACAGATACTAAAGGTGAAATTTTTTTTAAAGAAAATGATATTCTACTTGGGAATACTATGGCTTCTGCAATTGATGGCGCCGCTGCTATGGTAGGTAGATATAAGGGATTTATTGCACATTTAAAAGAGGCTGTACCTAAAGTTTTTTGCATACACTGTTGTACACCGTCAACATCTGATTGCAAAAAACCTAGGATGTCTGAAAGATTCACTTGATAGTGTAATCAAGACAGTCAACCTTATCAAGTCAAATCCAGTTCAAGAGCGTCCTTTCCAACAACTCTGTGCTACCAATGAAGAAGGGTTTGAGCGCCTACCTTTGCATACATAGGTGCGATGGCTTTCTAAGGAAAATTGTCTGAATTGCTTCATTGCACTTTGGGATAGTGTGTTATTTCTGGATGCTAAGTAGCTCGGAGTAAGAATCATTGCTGCCAAATGTGACATATTCTACCTTACAGATATATTTGAAAAGCTAAATATCTTGAACAAACAGCTACAGGGTAAAAATGCAAATATTTTAACTTGCAGAGTCTATTTGTACATTTATGGGGAAAATTAAGCTGTTTAAGACAAATATGGGGCCAAAAGAGTTGATACAGTTTCCAACCATAAGCCAAAATCGGTTGGGAACCATTGCTCTACACAATGTCTATAGTAGGCTACTCTAGGGTATAATATGGTATTCTATACCATGATATACTAGGCTGGGCTATACAAGGGTATGCTATGCAAGGCTATGCTGGACTATACTACGCTAGACTATAGTGTACCATGCTAAGCTAGCATAAGCTAGGCTAGACTATGATTGGGTATGCTATGCCAAGATATACTATGCTAAGCAGGGCTATACTATGTTAAGCTAGATCTAATTCTTTCAAATGATGATCACTTAGTTCAAGGATTGAGTGTAGGGGAATCATTGGGAAACAGTGATCATCAGAAGGTTCAGTTTAATTTGCAAATAGTTAAGGGTAGAACAACGACAAACACTAAAAAATTCCAAATTTTTATAGGGAAGATTACGATAAATTACGCAGCATGCTAAATCAGATTAGGTGGGATATAGAATTCCATGGAAAGAATACTTATGAGATGTGGGATATTTTTAAGACTATATTAAACATGGTTCAGGAACAGTGTATTCCAATGAAGTCTATTAGGAAGAAATGTAGGAAACCATTATGGTGGAATCAAGAAATAGCTAATAAAGTTTCAGAGAAAAAAGGGCATACCAGAGATTACAAAGTGAGAGTAGTTTAGATAATTTAAACTATTATAGGTCAACCAGAAATGAACTAAATAAGATTATTAAGAAGACCAAAAGGACAGCAGAAATTAATTTAGCTAAAAATAATAATAAAGATCCTAAAAAATTCTTTAGCTATTATAGAATCAATAATAAATCTAACAGTGATAAAATAGGGCCTATTAAAAATGAAGGGGTTTTGAAAGAATCTGATCAGGAAATAGTAGAGGTCCTTAATGATCATTTTGCTTCAGTATTCACAGAAGAGAAACCAGTTAGATTAATTCATGATAATTCTAAGTCAAGGGAAGTAGTGATGAATTCTATTAATATAGACAGAGAAGAAATTAAAGGGCTTATAATACAGTTAAATACTAGTAAGGCATCTGGCCCAGACAACATTCATTCTAGGATACTCAAAGAAGGTGTAGAAAGTATTGCAGTAGCTCTTGAGAAGATATTTATTAGATCACTAGAGTCTGGAGAAATACCAAATGATTGGAAATTGGCAAATATAGTGCCAATTTTTAAAAAGGGAAGAAAAGAGGACACAAATGGGGTGAATGATGTAAAGAAGGTGGGTACATGTGAGTTACGTGAGCAGTATAAAAGGTTAGTTGAAAGGATGAGTAAAAGCAGGGTAAAAGGTGTTGTTTCTGGTGTGCTTCCGAGATTGGATGTGGGGGTAGAATGGTTGTCGCGTGCAATTGGTTTGAATGAATTTGTGAAAAGATTGTGTGAGGAGTTAGGATTGGTGTTTGTAGATGTCTGGGGAGGGTTTTACGGGAATAGGAGGTTGTATGCGATGGATGGGCTCTATCTTAGTCGGGCAGGTGTTGAGGTTCTATGGGGGGAGCTGGATAGTGTGATTAGGTCCTTACAGGTGGGAAACTAGAAGCTGTTAGAGGTAAGGGAATAACAGGAATAGAGGGCAGGTGTAGGAAATGGAAGGGATGCAGAGATAGAGGAATAGCTAGGGAAGAGGGCATACTGATGCGTTATAGGGGGACTAATGCACAAGTGAATGAGCAGATAACTAGGAATAAAAAAGCACAATGCAATGAAGATGGGAATAATAAAAAAAACTTAAAAATATACTACACAAATGGTCGGAGTATAAGGAATAAGATAGATCTCTTAAGAGCATTAGCGAGTGAAGAGAATTTTGATATAATTGCGATAACAGAGTCATAGCTTGATTTGGCCAGTAATCCCTTTAAACCTGAGGTTGAGATTGAGGGCTTTAACATGTTCCATACAGATAGGAGGAGGGGTTAATATTTATATTAAAGATAATCTCCAGTGTTGTGTAAACAGTACAATTAAATTAGATGATAACACAGAGTCATTATGGCTAAATGTAAAGGAAGGTAAAAACAAGCTTGTCATAGGATTATTATACAGACCACCAAATCTTAGTAAGGAAACTTCAAATCTTCTGTGGCAGGAGATAGAACGGGCATGTAGAAGTAAGCATGTGTGTATAATGGGCGATTTTAATTACAGAAATATAGACTGGGAAGCTCTTGTGGGTGATCAGGAGGCTGAGGAATTTTTTAATGTTGTCCAAGATAATTTTCTGAGGCAGATTATTAACGAACCCACTAGAGGTAATAATATACTGGATTTAGTTCTGACAAATAGGGAAGAAGTTATTAAGGATACTGAGATTGGAGGAAATTTGGGTAATAGTGACCATTGTGAAATTAGATTCAAGATGAAATGGAATGGTATTGATAGTAGCATGAACAATGTTAAAATTCCTGACTTTAGAAGAGCAAATTATAATGGGCTAAGGACTTACCTGGAGGCAGTTGTACAGAAACCAGGCAATGAAATCAATTCAGGAATAGATTCAATGATATCAGTTAGTGGAGACAATAATCACCAGGAGGAAGAGATTACAATTGAAGAGGAGTATGAAAGAATAATTGAGCAATTAATTACAGGTCAGATGATTAACATTCCATATAAGGAGATTAGGACTAAAAATAATGACCCAAAATGGATGACAGATAAAATTAAGCATTATATTGGCATTAAAAAGGGCATTTATAGGAAAATAAAAAATGGAGAGGATCACTTAAAGCAGAGATATAATGAACTAGCAAGAGATGTTAAAAAGTTAGTTAGAGTAGCAAGGAGAAATTATGAAATTAAAGTGGCAAATAGGGCAAAGGAAGATCCTAAAAGTTTTTATCAATTATACAAAACTAAGGTTAGAGATAAAATAGGCCCACTTATAGATTCCAATGGAGAATTAGTGAGTGATAGGGACTCAATGGCTGGAATGCTAAATGACTTTTTTCTCTCAGTATTTACACAGGAGGATACTCTAAATATACCTGAGGTGTCAATGATCTTTCGGGGTAATGATCAAGAGAAATTAAAGGATATCTTGATCACAAAGGAGATAGTGACAAAGGAAATTGATAAAATCAAAAGTAGTAAAGCACCCGGTCCTGATGAGCTCTTTCCTAGAATTTTAAAAGAATGTAAGGATGTGTTAAGTGAGCCCCTAGCATGCATCTTTAGAAAACCATTGGAGAGTGGCATTGTGCCAGTGGTATGGAAGAAAGCCAATGTGATACCTATATTTAAGAAAGGGGATAAAACAAATATATCTAATTACAGACCAGTAAGTTTGACATCAGTGGTAGGGAAAATGATGGAATCTATTATAGCAAGGAATATTAGAGATCACTTGGATAAGCATAAGTTGATAAAAGAATCACAGCATGGCTTTAGTAAGGGTAAATCCTGTCTGACTAATTTGCTGTCTTTTTATAGTAAGGTGTATGAAGCAGCAGATAATGATGAAAACTATGATATTTTATACTTGGACTTTAGTAAGGCTTTTGATCAAGTGCCACACTTACGGCTTCTGAGCAAAGTTAAAGCACACGGGATTAATGGCAGTATATTTAGGTGGATTCAGTCATGGCTTGGTGACAGACAGCAAAGAGTTAGTATAGATGGAGTTAAATCTGAGTGGGGGTGTGTTAGCAGTGGAGTTCCGCAAGGATCTGTTTTGGGTCCCTTGCTATTCTTAATTTATATTAATGATCTTGACATAGGTATACGTAGTGACCTGAGTAGATTTGCTAGGTAGAGCCATTAGGGCTGATTCTGATGCTGTTGTAATGCAGGAGGAATTGACCATTCTGTCCAATTGGGCCGAGAAATGGCAAATGAAGTTTAACATAGACAAATGTAGTGTACTTAGTATAGGTAGAAATAATCCATTGAATAGTTATAAATTAAATGGGAGAATTTTAGGGAGGACCGATTGTGAGAGGGACTTGGGTATTTTGGTAAGTTCAGACCTTCGTCCTAGAAAGCAATGCCTAAATGCTAAGAATAAAGCTAATAGGATATTGGGATTCATTAGGAGTGTAAGCAATAAGAGTGCTGAAGTCATTCTAAAACTGTATCTGGCGCTAGTTAGGCCTCATCTAGACTATGCAGTACAATTTTGGTCACCATATTATAGGAAGGATATTGATTTGCTTGAGTCTGTGCAGAGAAGGATGACAAAGATGATTGGTGGGCTAAGGAACTTACCTCATGGTAAGAGGCTCAGAAAACTAAATCTACATACATTGGAAAGGAGAAGAGTCAGAGGGAAATTGATTGGTCTTCAAATGGGTAAAAGGATATAATAAAGGGGATCTGGGTAAGGTTCCTATACTTAGTGAACATGACAGGACACGTAGCAATGGGTTTAAGCTTAATAAGTATAGGTTTAGGAAGGAGATTAGGAGGAATTGGTTTACAAATCGTGTGGTAGATGAATGGAATAGGCTCACTAGACATGTGATAGAAGCCTCCTCTCTGGGTAGTTTTAAGAATAGATTAGATAAATATATGGATGAAGCTGCTAGATGGGACTGACTCTTTTTTTTATTTACATATGTATATATTTTTCTAAGGAGTAGGGAGATTATATTTTGCGGTTGCATAACATAACATAACATAATTACACGGATGACAAAAGCCACAAGGGCCTATCAAAGGTCATCCGCCTCCGTCAAAACCCACCCACAAAAAGCACCATCACCAGGGGAAGACAAAATCAAAGTCCCCCACAATATAATATAACGGATGACAAAAGCCACAAGGGCTCATCATAGGTCATCCAAGTCAAGCGGCCTCTTTTTCAAGGCACCCAAACTCCCAGGAAAACTACATCCAGAGGATTGCATCCAGAAACAAGGGTATCACCAATCAAGGCTTGTCAAGAACTAAATCATGCAGCTATAGATATATACAAACAATATTAATATATACAAAACTTAGGAACCATCACAACCTTCCCTTCCCATAAACTCATCCAACCTACTCTTAAATACATTTAGATTTGGACTACCTACTACCCTCTGCGGCAACTTGTTCCAGAAGTCTACCACTCTATTGGTGAAAAAATATTTTCTTAAATCCAACCTACACCCTTGCTTTTTAATTTTCAAGTGGTGACCTCTAGTCCGATTTCCATCATCTAACTCAAAAAACTTGCTAACATCCAATTTATCTATCCCGGAAAAAATTTTAAACAGCTCAATCATTTTCCCTCTCACACACATATTTAATACCCTCAGTCTATCTTCATATTCAAGGTGCCTCAGGGAAGGAATAATCTTTGTTGCCCTCCGTTGCACTGACTCAAGAAGGTTAATATCGTGTCTAAAATGTGGGGACCATGCCTGTATACAGTACTCTAGATGTGGCCTAACATAAGAGTTATAGAGTTTAAGAATAACCTCCTTACTTTTGTAACTGACATTTCTCTTAATAAAACCCAGCACTCTATTTGCCCTATTTCTTGCTTCAATACACTGCTTAGAAAACCTTAATGACTTATCTAGAACCCCACTGATAACATCCCTCCACTCTGACTTTACACCATTTAGCACTACCCTTTGCTTCCTGTCTTTCAGCCACTCAGCTATCCAATTTGAAACACCCCCACATATCCCAATCATTTTTAATTTATGAACTAGTCTCCTGTGTGGTACCTTATCAAATGCTTTACTAAAATCTAAGTAAATTATATCTACATTCTCTGGATGCATTTTATGTATATTGTAGATTAGATCTGACAAACTCCTGTAAAGGGTGACAATGTTGATGACTTTTCTCTGGTAAGAAATCTTTTGTGTGTTGAATGGAACAGGAGCTGCCAAGTGTAGGCCATGAATGGTCTTTTGCAGTCTCCTTCTTTTCTTATGTTCTTAAATTACTTTAGACCGGTAAGCTTAACTTCTAGTCTGTAAAATTCTTGAGAGAAGCTGGTTAAGAACGGAATTTCTGATCATCTAGAGAATAGCAGGTTAATTAATGATGCTCAGCATGGTTTTAGAAAAGGTAGATTGTCTTTAACTAATTTACTGGATTTTATGGATTATGTAACTAAAGAATTAGATAGGGGTGAGAAAGTTGATGTGATCTACATAGATTTCAGCAAAGCTTTTGATAAGGTTCCACATAGAAGACTAGTTCATAAATTAAAGCTGCATGGGATATGTGGGAAGGTTTTAAATTGGATAACTGAATGGCTGAAAAATAGGAAACAGAGAGTTGTACTGAATGGAGTGAGGTCAGAGTGGAGGAATGTTATTAGTGGCGTACCTCAGGGATTAGTTTTAGGCCATTTATTATTTATAATCTATTTAAATGATCTTGGGCAAGGTGTAAATAGCAAAGTGTCAATTTTTGCTGATGACAGTAAATTGGCAGCTGTAGTCAAAGAGGTTGAGGGTAGCTTTAAAGTGCAGGGTCACTTAAATAAGTTGTTAGCTTGGGCTCAGAAGTGGCAGATGACTTTTAACCTTAATAAATGCAAAGTTATTAACATGGGGAGAGATAATAGGGAATTTAGCTATGAGATGGATGGGTATTGGCTTAATTCAGTTGAAGATGAGAAGGACTTAGGAGTAGTAGTAGATAGGTCACTGAAATTTTCAAAGCAGTGTATTGCGGCAAAAAATAGAGCAAATAGGGTGCTAGGTTACATTAAAAGAAATGTTAGCTACAAGAGTAAGGAGATCATCCTTAAACTATACAACTCTTATGTCAGGCCACATTTAGAGTACTGTATACAGGCATGGTCACCACATTTTAGACATGATATAAACTTATTAGAATCAGTACAAAGGAGGGCAACAAAAATAATACCACCCCTGAAGCACCTTGAATATGAAGATAGACTGAGGGTATTAAATATGTTTTCATTTGAAAGGTGTGTGGGGGGAGATATGATTGAGCTTTTTAAAATCTTTTCTGGGATGGATAAATTGGATTTCAGCAAGTTATTTGAGTTAGAAGGTAGTAATAGAACTAGAGGCCACCACTTAAAGATTACAAAACACAGGTGCAGACTGGATGTTAGAAAATATTTTTTCACTAACAGAGTGGTGGATTATTGGAATAGTTTGCCACCTGAGACTGTAGACAGCCCAAACTTGAATGTTTTCAAGCGCAGATTGGATGATTATATGGGGATGGAGGGTTAATTTCTTACTTTTCGGTATGTGGATATGTTTCTTGACTCATTCCCATGGATGCAGTTAGTTTCTTTTTATTGTATATTTTGATGGACTGATTTTGTTTTTGACAGACTCCTATGGAGGCTTTAAATTATATATTGTAGATGCATCGTTGGACATTCCTATGGATTGTTAAATTGTATATTGTAGATGCATGATCTGACAAAATCCTATGGATGCATTATGTGAGTGGGATTTGATGGATACGGATGACCTTTGATAGGCCATTGTGGCTTTTGTCATCCGTGAAATTATGTTATGTTAAGGTAGGCTATGGTAGATAGGCTATACTATGCTAGGCTTTGCAAGGCTATGCTAGGCTCTGCGAGGATAGGATAGGCTATACTGTTAAACTATTCTAGGTTAGGATATGCTATACTATACTATTCTAGGTTAAGCTATACTATGGTAAGCTTTACTATCCTATATATATACTAGGCTATGTTAGACTAGGCCTTACTATGCTTTCTAGGCTAGGATAGGCCATACTATACATTCTCTTTTAGCGCCGATCTTATTTTCTCGAAATCGCCCTAGCTAAATTAGCCTTGGTACAGCGCTATGGCAAATAATAAAATAAAATATTTAAATCTTTCATTATCGATCAAATAATATATCATTTTAATTGCAAAAAAATATTCTATTGATTTAGCCTAAAAATTATTAATAGCCTTCTACATATTTAGAATTATGTTTGGAAATATTTGCTTGTTGCTCAGAAATTTGTTGTTAACTGAAAAAATTAATTATTAGATTTTAGTCACCGCTTTTGTGGGGGGGGGGAGGGGCATACCATTTTATAGAAGCGTTGATTATATTATGGATAACATTTTTATATGAAAGAATTTTTAAAATTCGGCGAAAAAAATGGAAAAATAAAATTTTGGTACCTATTTTTTAGGCTGAATAGGTTTTCTTCCCTTAGTTTGCTTTGAATAACATGCTGCTGTTAATTGGATAATTTTTAAATGATTTTAATTGGATAAAAAACGAAAAACAAGTGTACCGAACAAAAAAAGAAAAGTCCTCAAAACCCCCGGCTATTTAGACGTATGTAAACCATAAATTAGCCCCCTTTTTGTGGTCGCTTTATGCTGTGGCCTAGAACAGTTAGGTTACTCTCATTCATATCTCTGTTTAAAAACAAAGAAGGAATGAGCTAAGCAATTTAGGTATTTTAATTAGATGATTAATTACTAACATAAGAGTTTGACAAAAAAAATCCCTAATTATCATAATAATCAGGGCAAATATGAGTCTATACGTGAAAGCCAGAAGAGGCCATAATGCGATTACGTAGCACTGAATCGAGGACGTACTTGGCCATCGGGCGAATAATGGCCCAGGCTAGAGTAGTTTAGGCTAAGTCATACTACTATGTTAGGTACGCTAGAGTATGGTATGGTAAGTTATACATAACATAACATAACATAACATAATTACACGGATGACAAAAGCCACAAGGGCCTATCAAAGGTCATCCGCCAAAAAGAAATCCCTGGCTAATTTTGGGACTTTTGCAATTATATCATTCGAAAGAGAATCGAAAACAACATAAGGGTTTTAAATTTTGTTAGAATCGGCCGAATTGTTACAATATTATTAAAAAAAAAAAAGCAAAACGGGGATGGACCGACTGACATAGTCAGATGTAGAGTCGCCCGCGACTAAAATCCTAGGCTTTTTCACCTTTCCAATTCCATAAATGAGGTCTAACAAAAAGTTTAAGGCCCGCCATTTTAATTAAAAATATATATATTTAAATATAATTTAGTTCTGCTTCTTAATAAGCTATTAGTAAGATGTGGACTTTTTAGTCGCGGGCGACTCTACATCTGACTATGTCAGTCGGTCCATCCCCGTTTTGGCTTTTTTTTTAATAATATTGTAACAATTCGGCCGATTCTAACGAAATTTAAAACCCTTATGTTGTTTTCCATTCTCTTTCGAATGATATCATTGCAAAAGTCCTCCCAAAATTAGCCAGGGATTTTTTTTGGGGGGGAGGTAATAACATCATAACTATTCCCCCGATTCTGACGAAATTTGAAACCCTTATATTGTTTTACATTCTCTTTAGAATCAAATAATTGCTAAAGTCATCTTAAGGTTAGCCAGGGAATTAGTGTTAGGTGGGCAATAACATCATAACTATTCGGCTGATTCTAACGAAATTTGAAACCCTTATATTGTTTTACGTTCCCTTTCAAATAATATTTTTGCCAAAGTCCTCCCAAGGTTAGCCAGTAAATTAGCTTGTTTTTGACAATAACATTATAACTATTCGGCCGATTCTAGCAAAATTAGAAACCCTTAAGGTGTTTACATTCTCTTTCGAATGATAGAATTGCCAAGTTCCTCCAAAGGTTACTCCGGAAATTATTGAAAGTCGTAAGGACATAAATCAGAATAAGTGAGGGCACGCGACATTTTGGTCTGTAGAACTTGTATAGTTACTTTCCACTTAATTGTGTGTGTGGGGGGAAGGGCACATCACCAGCAACTTTAAAAAATACCCATAATATTCCTAATTCGAAAGGTTAACACCAGATTTGAATGTAAAAGGCGATTGCTAAATGTCGGCTACACTATCGTCGTCTTAAATTACCTAATAAATAATCCATTCCCGACAAAAGTTAAACCACCTCCACCTTTCACTATTATAATCGATCTGCGTTTCTTTTCCACTCTGTCCAAAAGGAATATTAAATCCGAACAAACCAAGTTCGCAAGAATCGCGCTCTTTTAAATGCTTGCCTCTAGGATTGACAATGTTTGAAATAAGGTTGAAATAAGGGTTGCTAGTGTGTGAAAATAATGGTTTAGTTTCACAAAAATAGGTAAACGAAACATAACAAATTTAATAGATTAGTAAACATACAAAAATAGATGCATACTAAATAATATAATTGAGGAGAAATGCAGGCATTTACTAAATAATAAAGAATAAAAGTTAAAAAATAATAATAATACAATGCCGTGATTGTTCACATCAGAAGCTACCGTCTGACTCCATATGGGCTAACTTGTAGCTCAAAATTGTAGCCCCGAAACAGCGCCTCCTACGGTGCGCCCATAAACTGAAGTAGCACATATGCCTATAGTTTTTAGATCGCATTCTTGGATTGGGTCCTGGGAATCTGTTAGATTCTAATCTAGATATTTACCGATAAAAGTGTTAGTCAAATAACTGAAAATGCCTACCCTCGAATTTGGAGTTAATTCATATAAAAGCATTAAAAAAATTTTTTTTATAATGTAGACAAAGTTTTTTTCTTGGGAAAATTTCCAAAAAGTGATTTTTGCTTGTCATTTTTTTAAGGTAATTTCGGTCAAACTAGTATCACTGAAAATACAGCCGTACTCAGAGTGAAAGTATCTTAAAAATAAATAAGTGCTTTCCGCGACTAACCAAAGCCGTAAATGATAACTAGAATGCTTTTAAAAACA
Source organism: Ceratothoa steindachneri (assembly GCA_963969495.1). Lineage (NCBI taxonomy): Eukaryota > Metazoa > Arthropoda > Malacostraca > Isopoda > Cymothoidae > Ceratothoa > Ceratothoa steindachneri. The sequence goes on from OZ018336.1 coordinate 29,022,428, forward strand.
CGGCGTATGTTTTCTCAAATTTCACCGTAATTTGGATACACACACACACTCTCTCTCTCTCTCTCTCTCTCTCTCTCTCTCTCTCTCTCTCTCTCTCTCTCGATCTCTCTCTCTCTCTCTCTCTCTTCTTTTTTTATTGAGTGGTCACAAAGTATTCCAATATATGAAGTGTTCAGCATGACTGGAAAGAAGGGACCTGATGCGCTAAAATATACGTGCCCCACATGCCAAAAGGACAAATGGTACGTAGATTTCCCGGAGGGGTGTTTCTCAAAATGCCATCCTGAAAGTATCTCCACGGACTGCATCCTAAGGGCAGAACTGCAGGAGCTCGAAGAAATGTTCAAATCTTCTGAAGAAAAATCACGACGGCTGGAAGAAAAAGTGAAGATCCTCGAATCTGAGCATGCGAGTCAAATCTGTCGTCTCGAAACCAGCATTGCAGAGATGACAGCCACCAAGATAGAGCAAAAGGAAACTCACAACGACGCGAGCGGCTCCTCTGTTGAGCTCTCAAGCACCGCGTCGACAGAGATGGGCCACCCATCCGACGTTCCAGAGCCAGCTGCTGCTGGGGTTACTCAGGACGTCAAAAAGAAGAAAAGGAAGACGAAGAAAGGAAAGATAGAAACAGTAGATAAAAAAGTGGAAGTAGAAACGGAAGAAAAAACAAAGAAGAAAAAGAAGAAGAATAAAACAAAAAAGTGGGGAAGAAAGATGAATCGAAAGAGCCTCTACTGAAAAGGAAGCCTCTGTCCTCTGAACCCAAATGCGCGAGGGTCATCGTGATCGGTGACTCTCAAGCGCGGGATCTACAACCCTTGCTAGCGGCCCGCCTTCGCACCAGTGTGAAGGTAAGCTGCCTTCTAGGAAGGGGGAACAGAGAAATAAGGGTGGAGGCTGAGAAATCCCAGATCTCTGAGAGCTCAGTAGTTGCCCTGATGGCGAGTGGCAACGATCTCTACCTACGAGGAGGTAAAGTCGGTGCCAGCGCAGAGATTCTGACCACGGTTATGGTAACAGTTGACTGTGGGCTAAAAACCCGCAGACGTGTCGTGGTCGGGATACTCCCAAGACGATGTCCAACCTGCAATGCTCACGCGAGGAACGTCTCCATAAACCAACGCCTGGGAGATCTTTGTACGGTTGAAGGAGTCTTTTTTGTAGACCCCTCCGCACCTTTTACGGGAGAAACGACCTATACAAAAGGGACGAAGGGCATCTTTCTTTTAAAGGGAAAGCTGTACTCGCAAACATTATCCAGGATGTTGTGGAGCGGACCCAAAGAAGTGTCAGGCCCCGAGTAAAGGAGGACGTACGCCAGCACACCCGTGTTACTCCAGGAACGACCTTTTCTGAGGTTACAAAGAGGGGAGTGACCCCGCCACAGAGAAACAAAGCGGGAAACGAAAGAGCGTAGGGAGTCTTACAGTCGGGGACTCCCTCAAGGTTCTTCTGTTTAATGCGAGGTCTATCAGAAAAAAGTTTCTTGAACTTCGTGGCCTCGTAGCAACAGAAGAACCTGATATGGTGGCCCTAACGGAATCGTGGATAAAAACCTCAAGCCGAGATTTTGAAGGTGAATTCACGATTTTCGGTTACCAGCTCTTCCTGAAAGATAGGCCAGACAGAGAGGGTGGCGGTGTGATGTTGTATGTCAAGGATACTCTCAACTCGACGGATTGCAACACCGTATCCGACCATGAACTACTAGGTGTTGATCTAGAGATAGGTCCTGCCAGATACAGGACCCTGGTGCTTTGCAGACCCCTTGCCCAACTCTTAGAACAGGGTAAGAGTCTGTAGCAGCTGTAGGGAGAACTTGTAAAAGACAGAGTGTCTATCGTCATGGGGGATTTCAACACACAAGTTGACTGAGAAACCAGAGAACCCTGTGGCGAGAACGCACTACTCCTGGAGTTCGCGAACAACGAGTTCCTCACTCAATGGGTGAGAGTTCAACGAGAGGAGACAATATCCTTGACTTGGTTTTCACCTCTGAGGATGCATCGTTGAGGACCTCTCTGTTGGCAAAGAGCTCGGTGGCAGTGACCACCGACTAATTAGATTTGTAGTCAAAGTCCCCAAGGCAGGGCGTGTAACTAGTAAATTAAGAAAACTCGATTTGAAAGAGTAGACTTTGCAGGTCTTCGTGCTGGACTGACTGGCGCGAGGCTAGAAGTGTGCGAGGCTGTTGAAGACTCGTGGAACAGTTTCAAAACCACATTTATGAGTCTTCAATCGCGTTTCATCCCTCTGAAATGCTCCCGTCAGTCTTCTGTTCAACCAAAGTGGTTTAATCGAGAAATCGGCCAATTGCTTAGAAAGAAGAGAAATGTGTACCGACAATCGAAGATCTCGGGTGACTTTGACGAATACCGGAGGCTAGCCAGGAGAGTGAAGTCCAGCATAAGGGCGGCTAAGCGGTCTGAGGAACTCCGAGTGGCGAGACTTTGTAAAGAGAATCCCAAGGAGTTCTTTGGATATGTAAACAGCCGTAAACCAATTCGTTGAACGATTGGCCCTTTGAGGATTGAGGAGGGGACATTAAAACACTCAGATGCAGAAAATGCTAACCTCCTCAACGACTACTTCTCTTCCGTGTTTACTGAAGAGTGTAGTCCCATCCACCAGCCAACGGATTCCTACTCGGGGGGGAGGGGGGAAAGCTGAGGGATATGGACTTCACGGAAGGAGAAATAGAAAAGAAGATCAGTGACCTAATGACGAATAAGTCACCTGGTCCGGATGGGATTCTACCTAAAGTGTTGAAAGAAGTGCACGATCAAGTGTCACGACATCTGAGCGCAATCTTCAACATGTCCATCCGGACCGAATGCGTTCCTAGATACTGGCGTGAAGCGGAGGTGACTCCTATCTTCAAGAAAGGAGACCGTAGCCAACCGTCGAACTACCGACCTATCAGTCTGACTTTGATAGTCGGTAAACTCATGGAAAGCATGATGGTGGGCAAAATGACGTCGTATTTAGAGTCAAAGCTGCTACTGAGGAGTTCCCAGCACGGCTTCCGAAGGCAACGGTCATGCCTGAAAAACCTTGTGGAATTCTTCCACTTCGTCTTCAGTAAGCACGATCGGGACAAGGAGATGGATGTAGTGTACTTAGACTTTCAAAAAGCCTTTGATTAGGTACCACACCGCCGCCTTCTCCGGAAAGTGCGAGCGCTGGGCATAGATAGAAAAGTAGCAGGCTGGATAGAGAACTGACTAAGTGGCAGACGGCAACGGATGGTGCTGAATGGACAAGCTTCTGAGTGGGTGCCCGTTACTAGCGAGGTGCCTCAAGGTTCTGTCCTGGGAAAACTACTATTCATCATCAACGTCAACGACATGGACGGTGACATGGTTGCCAAGATTTTCAAATTTGCTGACAATACCAAGCTTGGTATGAACGTTGCAAAGGATGGAAATACTGCCCGCCTGCAGGAAGATCTTGGGAAGATTGTGGAGTGGTTGGACACGTGGCAAATGCCTTTTAACGTGAACAAATGCAAAGTGATGCATATCAGCCACTGAAACCCCCAATCTCATTATAACCTTAAGGGCACTACTCTTGAATCTACCGACACTGAGAAGGACTTGGGTGTAACTATAACTAGTGATCTCAAGTTCTTGAGGCAGTAAATTGAAGCGGAGAAGAAAGCCCAAAGGATGTTAGGTTATATAAAGTGACAGTTTGGATATTGGAACAAGGAAATAGTACTCTGTTTGTACAATTCACTTGTCCGACCGCACTTGTAGTATGCCGTAAAATTTTGTAGTCCTTCATTTCGAAAGGACATCGAGAGATTGGAACGCGTGCAAGCCAGGGCAACCAAACTGATTCCCTCTATCAGACATAAAAGTTATGAAGATAGATTAAGGGAATTAGATCTGTTCTCGTTGGAAACCCGTAGACTGCGTGGTCAGCGCATCGAAGTTTTCAAAATACTTCGAGGGTTCAACAATGTTGACTTCAGGGATATTTTCAGCCTTAATGAGAGCAGAACAAGAAATCACGGCTTCAAACCTGAGCTGAAGCATTACAACCGTGATCTGTGTGGGAGATTTCTCACGTACAGTATTTGCGGTAGTTGGAACGCACTTCCGATGGAGGTTATTAACAGCAATTCTGTTGACCAGTCTCGGAGAAAACTAGACCAAGTCTTGAAAAGTGGCCGTTTAGGGAGGACGTAAGGTAATTGAGCGGGGATGTGCCCGCTTGACAGCTAGTCCAAAGGTACCCTCATTGAATGGACCGTAAGGTCTTCTAAGGTACTTATTTTCCTTGGTACTCCTTGTTACTCTCTCTCTCTTCTATCTTCAAGAAAGGAGACCCTAGCCAACCGTCGAACTACCGACCTATCAGTCGGACTTTCATAGTCGGTAAACTCATGGAAAGCATGATGGTGGACAAAATGACGTTGCATTTAGAGTCAAAGCTGCTACTGAGGAGTTCCCAGTACGGCTTCTGAAGGCAACGGTCATGCCTGACGAATTTATGGAATTCTTCCACTTCGTGTTCAGTGAGCACGATCCGGACAAGGCGCTGAATGTGATCTACCTAGACTTTCAGATAGCCTTTGATAAGGTACCACACCGCTGCCTTCTCCGAAAAGCGCGAGCGCTGGGCATAGACGGAAAAGTAGCCGGCTGGATAGAGAACTGACTAAGTGGCAGACGGCAACGGGTGGTGCTGAATGGACAGGCTTCTGAGTGGGTTCCCGTTACTGGCGGGGTGCCTCAAGGTTCTGTCGTGGGACCAATACTATCCATCATCTACGTCAACGACATGGTTGCCAAGATTTCTAAATTTGCTGATGATACCAAGCTTGGTATGAACGTTGCAAAGGATGGAAATACTGCCCCCCCTGCAAGATGATCTTCGGAAGATTGGGGAGTGGTCGGATACGTGGCAAATGCCTTTTAACGTGAACAAATGCAAAGTGATGCATATTGGCCACCGAAATCCCCAATCACTCTATATCCTTAAGGGCACTGCTCTTGAATCCACCGACACTGAGAAGGACTTGGGTGTAACTATCACCAGTGACCTAAGGTTCTAAAAACAGTGTATTGAGGTGGAGAAAAAAGCCCAAAGGATGTTAGGGTATATAAAGCGACAGTTTGGATATCGGAACAAGGAGATAGTACTGTGTCTGTACAACTCCCTCGTCCAACCGCACCCGGAGTATGCCGTACAATTTTGGAGTCCTTCGTTTAGAAAGGAGATCGAGAGATTGGAACGCGTTCAAGCCAGGGCAACCAAACTGATTCCTTTTATCAGGCATATGAGTTATAATGATAGACTAAGGGAATTAGATATATTTTCGCTGGAGACCCGGAGACTACGTGGTCAGCTTATCGAAGTGTTTAAAATACTTCGAGGCTTCGACAGACGACTACGGGGATATTTTCCAGCTCAGCGAGGGGAGAACAAGAAATCACGGCTACAAACTTGAACTAAAGCGATATTACCGTGATCTGTGTGGGAAATTCTTCACATACAGTATCTGTGGTAGTGGGAACGCACTTCCGACGGAAGTTGTCAACAGTGAATCTGTTGACCAATTCAAGTCAAGACTTGATAAAGTCTTGCGAAATCACCGTTAAGATCCTCACGAGTGATCTTCGAGGTTGCCAAAGGACACCGTCGAGGATTGCGCCAAAAGTATCCTCCTTGTATGGACCGTAAGGTCTCCTAGGGTACTTATTTTCCTTGTAGCTCCTTGTAGCTCTCTCTCTCTCTCTCTCTCTCTCTTTGTGTGTGTGTGTGTGTGCAATCATTGAACACTAAGTGCTTACGATACAAAAATAATCACATGAGAGAGTTACTATATATATATATATATATATATATATATATATATATATATATATATATATATATATATATATATATATATATATATAATTGATATCTAAACTCAACGCTACCATGTTTATTACAAAAAATATATATCTAAGTCATTATACAATGATAACAATTAACAATGTCACATGTACATATATGCAATTTACAAAGTTCAATAATATTTGTACATTGGGTTTTTTGCAAATTAAACCTGTCTCCCTGATTGTGTTTTTACAATTTTTCTTGGGGATTCCTTCGCTCCTGATGAAGCGTTACATGGTGCGGATTCGCTGTTTCTTTCCTCTGTTGCCTTTTCTTCCTTATGTGTTTCGCAGCCGAGTTGCTCATAACAGACCCGTGACCTTGGGCGACGCTGGGTGGCGGAGGCCTGCCCACGTTGGTTGCGGGCAATTTTGCCGGTTTCAACCTGTCAATGGAGACAGTGTCTCTCATGCCGTTAGAGAACTCCAGTTTGAAGAATTTATGACCACGTTGGATCACTGGAAAGGGGCCCGAATAGGGCGCCTCTAAAGGCTTTCGAACGCGATCTATTCTCACCCACACATTTGACGCATCTTGCAGAGATTGTGGCATGAAAGGTTTTGGCACCGAGTGAAGGTTGTCTGGTGAAATTTTGATCCGTGGTAACGGATATCAGTCGGGCTTTGTGATGACATTCATGGCCTGGAATTCTTCAACCATCCTGTATTCTCCGTGTGACCTCTTCGGTACTAAATGTATTGGCGAGGCCCATGGCGATTTTGAGGGACGTATGATCCCTTCCTTTGATAATTCCTCAATTCTGTCCTTTACGACTTTAAGTTTTTCTGCCGACAAATGTCTTGGTCGTGCAAACGTCGGCGGGGTACTACCAGTGTCATTGGTATGTTCTTCTGACTGCGGCAGGGATGGTGATGGCTGAACAGAGGAGGATTCATACAGAGCCCGAAACCTTTCCACGATCGGACGGCACGGGGTGGGGGTACGTTAAGGAGGCCACCAGTTATCAATGCAAATGAAGGCTTCTCGGAGATCTTCACGGCTGTGGCAAGCTTCGTTTGCTGGTCCAGTAGTTTGCTGCGCGCACAATCCACCAAGAGATCGAAATGCCTCAGGAAATTGATTCCCAACATTAGAGAGGTCGTATCGGTGACTACGAACGACCACCTAAATGATCTCCGGAGACTTGGGATTGCAATATCCGCGTGCACCTCGCCGTGCACCTTGTTTTTTTTTCGTCATTCACCGTAGAAGTGTTGACTCCCGATTCACGCACTTCACCTAATCGCACCAGTTTGGTCGGTACGATAGACACACTCACCCCCGTATCCATTAAAAACTCGCATTTTTTATTCTATATTTTTGCGGCTATCGTGAAAACAGATGGCACGCCAGCTGACGCGTTAGCTATGGAATGCCTGGTTAGTTTTCCGCCGGAAGCGGCGAAGATGGCCCAGAGGAAGACTGCATTTGCAAAGTCTCACCTCTCTTTGGCCACCTGCACCAGGGTTTACAAGTTTTTGCCTTTTCACCAATATAAATATGAGTGCGGCACACCATAGGTTTTTGCTCCCTTCTAAATGGCCGTAAGCCCACCCGGATATTATGCGTATAGCCACTGTTATTATGCCCTGACCACGACGAATTCGCAGCGTTATTCACACTATCTCTATATCCACAATTATTAACTGCACGATCATTAAATGCATAATTATTAGATTTACGATTACTAAATGCACTATTATTAAAATTACTATTATTATATGCACTATTAATTGGCACAGAAGAATCAGATGCGGACACTACACTGCATTCCCTCAATTGCCCAATCGCGTTTACACAAAGGCATTGCGCTTTGTCGAACATAATCAGTTCATCCGCTAATTTACCTACCTGGGCTACGGATAGGTCTTTTTGCGAGCCGATTATAGGCGCTATGCTCCGCGGCAAGGACTTAACAAATTTATGTCGTACTAAATCTTCACCGAGTCCTATCTGAAGTGCTGTCCTCCTTAGTTCACCCAAGTTCAGTGAGGGCCGGCGGGTAAGTGGGGAAGACGTTATGAGTTTGTCGTAAAGTTCGGGCATGCTTTTTTCGAAAAGCCCATCGACTTCCGTCTTCAGGTTGTTGTAGTTTTGTCCTTCAAAAATATCCTCTGGCAGTCGATTGACAGTCTCCGGGGGCAGTGAGGTTAAGACTTGATGAAATTTTGCCTCGTTCTTTTTTATTCCGGAGTTGTGGAACTGAGCTTAAATTATACGGAACCAGCCAGTGACCACTGATTCGTTAAACATAGGTCGTTTTATGCTCACCGCATTCGCGAAATCTCCTTCTTGCCTTGCTTGCTGGTTGTCTGTGCTTTCCACCTTCTTTCTTTTTTGTTCGCTCTTCTCTCTTCTTTATTCAGTTTCGGCGACTTAGGTTGCTAGCCAGTTATTGAGGTTCAAAGGCAAAAGTTCACAATTATAGGTTTGAAGGCAAAAGGTCGCCAGTTATAGGTTGGGCGTAAGTAGGCCTTGTTTTGAGGGTAAGGCGATCCTATAAGGGTTTGGTAAAGTGGCTTGCTTACAGGTTTCTAGACGTACAGTCCGAGGGGAATTAACCGATCAAGGTTTGTAATTAAAAGGCTCCTTTGTATAAGGAATTAAATACTTGTATTTTTATAGCACTTTGAAACGTTTACACTTACGGTAAATATTTAATTTGCGCAACGGAATATTCTAAATGGATTATAAAGACAAGCAAGAGCAAGAAAAATGGAGATTCCCAGAGCGGTAAATTAAGAGTATATAATATTAGTTTAGTTATAATAATGATTATAATGGTTATTAATGATTAATCCTTTCGTATTTATACCAAGGAGCATCCTGGAGGCGAATTGTAGCTCCGCATTCCCTGAGTTACTGAGGCGGAGCCTCCCCCCTCAATGCTTCCAGCGGAGCCTGTGATTGGTTGGAGTCCAGGCTGCGATTGACCGCAGTTCCCCACTCAGTATCCTAATTTGGGGATTTCCCCCTTGCTCAGGCATCACCGAGACTCCGTTTGATTAAAGTTAAGAATCCCTTTATTATCAAATTTTACATTAAGGCGAAACATCTTTCGTCGCCGGTTCTGTCCCCATTTCAGACAACTCTAATTACTCTGTTTGCCTATCTGCTCTCTCACTCGGGTGTATAACCTTACATTGTGGTCAGGTTTCAAACCAGATGTTCTAATCAGATTCAACTGATTCACAATCTGTCTCCACACGACCTTATTTTATTGCTCCTACCATTCCATCTTCGACACTTCGACCTGGCAAAATGTATATTTTTCCATTTTTAATTTGTGAACTAGTCTCCTATGTGGAAACTCATCAAAAGTTTTGCTAAAATCTAAGTAAATTACATCAACATTCTATCCCTTATCTAATTGTTTACTAACGTAATCCAGAAAATCCAGTAAATTTGTTAAACACGACCTACCTCTTCTAAACCCATGCTGAGCATTATTTATTAACCTACCACACTCTAGATGGTCAGAAATCACCTTCTTTACTATCTTCTCAAGGATTTTACAAACTATAGAAGTTAAGCTTACTGGCCTAAAGCTATTTGGTTCCTCTTTAATTCCCTTTTTAAAAATTGGCACTACATTGGCTAATTTCCAATCATTAGGTATTTATCTAAACTCTAGTGATCTAGTATATATCTTCTCAAGAGCTACTGCAATACTATCTACACCTTCTTTGAGTAACCTAGAATGAATGTTGTCTGGGCCAGATGACTTACTAGTATTTAACTCTCCAATATAAGCGCTTTAATTATTTCCCTGTTCGCATTAACGGTATTCAACACTATTTCCCTTGACCTAAAATTATCATCAATTAATCTATCTTGATTCTCTTGTATAAATACTGAAGGAAAATGATCATTAAGAACCTCTACTACTTCATCATCAGATGCTTTCAAAACCCCTTCATATCTAATAAGCCCAATTTTATCACTGTTAGATTTGTTATTAATTCTATAATAGCTAAAGAATTTTCTTAGATCTTTATTATTATTTTGAGCTAAATTAATTTCTGTTGCCCTTTTTCTCTTCTTAATAATCTTATTTAGCTCACTTCTGGTCGAATTATAATGATTTAAATTGTCAAAAGTACTTTCTCTCTGTAATCTATGGTATGCCCTTTTCTTCTCAGAATTTTTCCTAGCTATCTCCTGATTCCGTACAACGGCTTCCTACATTTCTTCCTAATAGCCTTCATTGGAATACACGGCTCCTGGACTATGTTTAGTATAGTCTTAAAATTGTCCCACATCTCCTAAGTATTTTCCACCTGAATTCTATATTCCACCTAATCCGATTTAGCAAGTTCCTGGTTTATCGTAATCTTCCCTATAAATATTTGGAGTTTTTGTAGAGTTTGTTGATGTTCTACCTTTCACTATTCCCAAGTTAAAACGAAACAATCTGATGATCACTATTTCCCAATGCTTCCCCGACAGTCAATTCCTGAACCAAGTGATCAACATTTGAAACAACCAGATCTAATCTATTGCCACTCCTTGTTGGCTTATTAACAAATTGAGTCAAAAAATTATCCTCAAAGCATTCTATAAACTTACACCTTGCTCTATCCCTTCCTATCATATTTTCCCAGTCCACAGACTTCAAAATAAAGTCATCAAGAATAACTTTATCTACTTCACATGATTTACTTATTTCCCTGATCATTAACTCATCAATACAATCAGTCTGTCTGGGTGGTTTGCATAAGGCTCTCAAGTGTACTATCCTATTTTTACTGACCCTAATATCTATCCACAGGGACTCAACTTCTTCCTGCTTTATAGAATTATTTAGATTTGAACAAATGCTATTTCTGATATAATTAATCAACCTACTACCAATCCTATCTCTCCTTTGACTAATGTACAGATCATAACCCTCTAGTCCAAATTCACTCACATTGTCAATAAATTTACTTTCATTAACCCATGATTCTATTGCACATATTATATCTATATCTTCATAAATAATATAACTAAATAACTCATCCTTCTTATTTCTAAAGACAACTCAGCCCTCATATCCCTATTTTGCTAATCATTAATGAATTCCCGCACACGCCGCCTCGTTGGTGGCTAGTATTAAAAAATTACAATTCTCTGTACAACACTAGAAGTGTCGATGACAGCTCTCCTCTGTTTTACTCCGTAGTACACACGATCGAAACCGGCAGTTTCCCACCGACCTTCGAGCAACCGAGGCCTCTTTCAATGGCGAAATTATAAGTTTCCAGAACAATGTTCGAAGCTCTATTGAATGAGAGGGTGGTGCGCTCTTCGAAATCTCCTTGAGTCTCGCCTATTCACATGGTGCCAAAGAAGAACACAGGAAATTACAGAGTGGTTTGTGATTTTCGATCACTAAACGCGATCACGAAGCCGGACAAGGGAGTAGTGTTAAATGCCTTAACAACAAAGTAACTATTGCATAGTTAGATAAAACGGGAAGCCCGCCTCTCACTTACATAGTTAGGAAAAATACATTTGCATATAATTAGATCGATATATAATCGATAGACAAATATATACGAATTAAACGCTTATCAGTTCACAGAAGTTTCCAATATTTTCAAAGCTCAACTGTTCTTTGTATCCAACTCTCTTATCTGCTGACCAAATTCTGTATTTCATTTTTACCCAAATCCCAATGATATCACAGCAGAAATCGTGACATGTAAACAACAAAACCCAGACACTGTTGAAAAATTGAAGTATTTCTTTGAAAAAAAATGCTTAGGAATTTGTTATGCGGTCAAAATCCTTTTCTGCTTGACGTATACGTTTCCGGTGCCACCCACTTTTAAGATTAGGTGGAAAAAGTGTATGACCGCCTATTGGTCGTAAAAGTAGCAAATATACCGGCCTTGGTCGAAACTGACCTATCCTTGTTATGTTAGTATTGGTAAACCCCCTTAAAAACATGTGAAAACTCTTTCCGCGTAATATAGGATTAGAAGACTTTCATTACATTAGTCATTAGCTCCTCCTAAGTAATACCTATTGGTAAACTCCTTGGAAATGAGCCCTACTTCCTCTCATATTAATCTTGTATAAAACCCTTGTAAATTTTAGATCAGGAGACAGTCTGAGAAAATCTTGTATTTTGAACAAAGTTAAAAGAGTCATACAGCTCTTTTTTCTCTCCGCCACTGGGTCGTACCGGGTCTTCATCAAAGACGGGCAAGCAGACACTCCAGGTTCCGTTGCTACTCAGGGCCACACGAAGCATTACGTCGATTGCTGTATGTTATTAGTGGGATTGATTTTATTTAATAAATCAGCCTAGATATGTATTTGAAAACCATTACCATAAATTTGTTGAATTGGATGGAATAGTCGTCTGCTACTATTTAGACCTAACGACTGACGTGAATTGAATTTAGAAAACTTCGGGCGCGAGGTTTGTAAGAAAAACGGACGCTAAACAAAATAAATATATTTACAAAATCAACAAATGCACAATGAGAGAATTGAATTAGGAAATAACTAGTGAGTGGTTATTACAATTATACGGATGATTGATATAATTAAATTGAGAATTGTTAAAGAATACCACGTAATGCAATGTGTGAAAGTAATGAAAAGTAGAGTGAAATGTAAGGTGAAATAAGGTAAGGTATGGTGAAGTAACTTAAGGTAAATATGGTAACTAAGATATGGTAACTATGATGTGGTAACTATGATGGAGTGTGAATTGGGATCTTTATGCTGGGAATGGCGATAGACGAGTGAGGAATATTCGTGTTCAATGTGGTTGAGCTGAGAGTGTGTTAGTTTGTGTGTTTGACTAAAGTAAGTGTTGCCGAAAAGAATGTATCTTAGCCATGAGTTTTGGATGGCAATTATATATTACAAAAGATTTATTGAAAATACATATACAAAATATTTGAGATTTTGGATTGATTATTTATACATAACTAAGTTCAGATTTTACATAAGATTTAATAGAAATTGTAGAATTTAAATTGGAAAATAAATGTATAATTTTACATTGAATTTAAAAAGGAAAGTATGCTAATATTTATGCACAAGGTACATTACGCTAAAATGATATTAGGTAATGGTAATATTTAAAGATGGTGAGAATAGTTGGAAGAAGTTTGAAAATATTTCTGCCTCTCACCTTTTGCATCGGGATGCCCTCGTTGGTTTCTCCTTTGTGAACCAGAGCGCGACCTGCGCCTTCCATCGCCAAACCCGTATCCATGCTCACTCTGTGATTCCTGCTGCAGCTTTAGCCGCTGGATGTCGGCTTCCATCCTCCGTATTGAAGCTTCAAGACCCCTCGATAGAGAAGATGAAACCCTTGAATGCTCGGCCCGGTCGTCAGAGGAGCTCGACGTTCCTCGAACCTGAGAAATAGAAAGATTATTGTTAAATGGGCCGTGAGTTTGGCCGTTGCCTTAATTCACATAAGGACCCTTGAATAATTTGTCTGCGGCTATAGCAATCTCCTCGATGCTCGTGGAGCTCGAGCCTAGGATCAGTGGCCTGATTACCTCTGGGACTCCTCTCATGAAAATCTCAATGCGTTAAGAAAGAAGTAGGACTCTTATCTCCCATTTCTTGAGTGTTCAGGAGCTCTCTCAGGTCGTCTATTTGAGACCTACCGTATTTGCTGAGGAAAGCCTCCTTCAGGCGGTCTAGAACGCCAGCCTGTTCCCCGTTATTTAGCACTTCCCTGAATTGTATAAAGATACTTATGGGCAAACGCTGAATTATTGCCGCAATTTTCTCTTTTTCGGTGAGGCTTTGAGGTTTAAGGAGGAGGGACGAGACTTCCAACCATGCAATTGGGATTGCAGCAGTGGTGGGCGTGATAACGAAAAAATGTATCACGATAACCGATAAATCGATGGCGATAATCTTATCGGCGATAACCGATAATCGATAATTGGCGATAAATTTATCGCCCGATAAGGTGATAATCGATAAATCCGAAATTTTGATACTGCCGGCACAGTCTCTTGTGACGCCATCACTAATTCAATACTATAAAATATCAAAACACTGCACTACTAAATTGCAATAAAAATAGGATCAGTTTAGAATAGGAGCGTAACTTCGTAAGTCTTCAAAACATTAATAAATGGATATTAAAGAATAGCACCAAATAGTACATGCATTCATATACACGTGCACAAAAAATTAGAACGCAAGAAGCACGGGAACATAGGGAAAAACTCACCAAAGAACGCGTAAAACCGGTAGCACGCAGGAGCAACCCCTCATGACCTCTCGTCCGACAGTTGGTGAGAGACTGAAGCTGAGTGAACTTTTTGAGAAGACGTCAAGACCGGCCGCCCCGCACTCCGTTCAGTATACGTTCGGTTCCCAGCTCGGACCTACCTATTTCTGCCTCCAAGGCACGCGCGGCTCGCCCCTGTGCTAAACTGAAAACAAAAACTGAAATTATCAATTATCGCTAGTTTGGAACCAAAAGTATCGGTGATATCGATGAATCGATAACGCGGAAAAAAATATCGGATAACCGATAACCCGATATCGTTATCGCGATAAATTATCTCGATAACGCCCACCTATGGTTTGCAGGATCATATACGGGAAGCGAGAGGTACGAATGTGGCTGCCTGTGCGTGGACTAGGGATTCGAGGCAGTCGGTTGGTTATGATGATCCGGTTGGCTGCTAACAGATGTCCTTATTTGTTGTGTTTGTTCCATCATAGTCACTATATTTTATGTGTACTTGTGCTGGTTAAATGAATGTGTTGATGTGAGTGAAGTAGCTGTGGTTGGGTGCACGTATGTCTGTGTGTGTGTGGAAATTATTCACAAGCACAGGAATGTGAAGAAAAGAAAAATAATTATGAGAACTAAAGGAAATTGTCCACTCATTGTATATAGGGGATAATATCAAATTGAAATTATATGAATTATGACAATTGGAAGAAGTATGCTAAAGATAACACGCGATATTAAAAATGAACACGTGAATCAAAATGCTGTTCTAACAATGATAGCAGAGAAATGACGCGCGGGGTTCGAAAATTATTTTAACGTTTGAAGTTATTTATTGATTGATGGGAGATTATTAAATTCTGAGCACCATTTTATGGTATTTAGTTACTAGTGGGATGGATTTTAGTTAATAAATCAGCCTAGATATCTATTTGAAAACCATTACCATAAATTTGTTGAATTGGATGAAATAGTCGTCTGCTACTATTTAGACCTAACGGCTGACGTGAATTGAATCTAGAAAACTTCGGGCGCGAGGTTTGTAAGAAAAACGGACGCTAAACAAAATAAATATATTTACAAAATCAACAAATGCACAATGAGAGAATTGAATTAGGAAATAACTAGTGAGTGGTTATTACAATTATACGGATGAATGATATAATTAAATAGAGAATTGTTAAAGAATACCACGTAATGCAATGTGTGAAAGTAATGAAAAGTAGAGTGAAATTTAAGGTGAAGTAAAGTAAGGTATGGTGAAGTAACTTAAGGTAAATATGGTAACTATGATGGAGTGTGAATTGGGATCTTTATGCTGGGAATGGCGATAGACGAGTGAGGAATATTCGTGTTCAATGTGGTTGAGCTGAGAGTGTGTTAGTTTGTGTGTTTGACTAAAGTAAGTGTTGCCGAAAAGAATGTATCTTAGCCATGAGTTTTGGATGGCAATTATATATTACAAAAGATTTATTGAAAATACATATACAAAATATTTGAGATTTTGGATTGATTATTTATACATAACTAAGTTCAGATTTTACATAAGATTTAATAGAAATTGTAGAATTTAAATTGGAAAATAAATGTATAATTTTACATTGAATTTAAAAAGGAAAGTATGCTAATATTTATGCACAAGGTACATTACGTTAAAATGATATTAGGTAATGGTAATATTTAAATTGATGCAATGGAATATTGATACATGTAATATTTTATAGGAATGCCAGAGGGCATTGCTATAGCTGTGACCACTTTGAGTCACACGCCCTTCTTTTACAATCGCACCCTCTGCAAGAATCGTCATTTATTGTCAGATTGCACCATGCACCAAACTACCATGCAGTCCTTTCTCACCAAAAAGGATTCCGTTGCGCTGACTGCCTGACTTCCTTCACTGCGTGCCCCCTCTACTCACTGAGTGTCATTGGTGCTATAGCCATAGTTACAAGGCCAGAAGGGAGCACGTTAACATTACCACATGACATTATATCAGAACTCAGCAGTTTCTCCAAATGCTCACCTACGAATATCAACCTTGCAGCTTTGTGTCTCCAGCAGCAGAGGTGTCTTCCTTGGCCTGCGAGACTTAAAATCCTGCCGGTCCAGTTGCTTACGTATCGTTCGCTGTCTGACCGACGTTCCTGACGCCAGTAGATGACCTTGAATTTCCTTATGGGTCGTCATAGGGGCATCTCTAACCTTCCTGAGTATTACTCGATAAGCTTTGGGGGAAATCTGTGGAGGCATGGCCCTGGCACTAAAATTGCACCAGCAAAGTGCCTCTCAAGAATAGGAAGAATTGAAACAAATTTCCTCGCGGATATGTATATATATATATATATATATATATATATATATATATATATATATATATATATATATATATATATATATATATATATATTTAAACTGGTCTGGAATCAAAACTGGAAGCTGTGAATACAGATATCAATAAAAATTTTGCGACATAGTAATAAAACGAACATTTTTCGTTTGGGAATGGAATTAAGCCGAGACAGCTGGCGTTTTCTCAGCTATGACAAAAAATATAACCAAAAAATGAAAATGGGAAGTGCTATAAACTCATTAGCGCCGGAAGAAAAAAATCCTGCCCAATGGGCGGAGCTAAAAACATTGTGGTCCCAGTGACGGAAAGAGATCATGCCTCCTATACTATTTATAGAAGAAAAATGGAGAATTCGAGAGAACGAGATTCATTTACTCTTGGGTAGACAGTTAAGTCAGATAGACGATCGAATGTTAAGAACCAATTACGGTTCGCTTAGCGTAGCGAAGATCCCGTTGTAATCCGCTTAAATCTTATTCAGGTAACACTCACTTTCCTGACCGGTAGTGAAAGTTTCCCTAACTGTAAACACGAGCCCCACTTTTGTTTTGCTTGTTTTTGTTTATTGAAATTAAACACTTATTTTTTTCACGTGATTCGTCTCTGTCATTTCTCGATCACAGGCCTTCGATGAGCCCACCCAAGCCCGTATATTATTTGAGTATCTTTTCGAGTTAGATACGAGATTAACGCCATTTTTCACCTCACTCGTGGGACTTCAGGGACCTCTCCAAAATATCCCCGTCATTTTTAACCTTTCAAACTGGTGACGTCCTTCCTCTCCTGGGATTCCTCATTATCGCCCATAAAACCGGATTACCTCCTGCCATAAAATGGGTGACCGTGAACCCTCCAAAGAGGTGATCGTGAACCCCCTATACAGTGGTAACCTGTGGCCTTCTTCAAAGTGGTAACTTAGACCTCTTCAAATCTACCGAGGAGCACCTGGACGTTGAAGGTTGTCGATGGTTTCCATCTTTTCCCACTTCAGGATGACAGAGCTAATTGTGCTAAAAGGTATTTTCAGCTGTTCCGATATCTCCTGGTATCTCAGCCCATCAGTATGGAGCTTCAAGATCGCCTTTTCCTGGTCATTTGAGATTTCTTTATTCTTCGTCATGATAACGTCTTTACTGCGGGAACGTCGACAGCTGAATGGCATTCCAATCTTTCCTGAGCTCTTGTTGACTGCTGTACATATTATTTGAAGCCTCTTGAAGCTTCTTTGCACCGTCACAGCTAATAGTGTCTCTCATGTGATTTTAAAAGTGAATTTCGTTAGGTTTATGTTTCTGTACGAAAACTTATTTCACCTCTGTTTTTGATTAATTTCAATTTTACTGAATATCAATTCTGTTTCATGCCTTTTTGTGCACAGAACTTTTAATTTTACATTAATATGCATCTATTGTGTAAATTTCAGGAAGTTTGATGGTTTGGAAGTCTATTAAAATTTAATTTTGAAGGTGTACGAATACTTAATTTTTCCTACTGTAAAGGCTACCCCAGGCTTTGCAACGGTTATCAAAAATGACAGTTCATATGACCAATCCTGTCGAGATTGATAGACAGCTCTGGGTGACAAAGAAAACTACCTATCCTATTTTAATTTTAAATCTTAGTAATTTAATATTTATATACAGCAAGTTATTAAAATTCTATGCAAATAATAATTAAAACGCAAATTTGTCAGAGAAAAGACTTGGTCATGGGTTCATGGATGTCATAAAAGTCCTTGAGGGACAAATCGAGACAGTGACTGTTTCAAGCTGTCTACAGACAACCCATAACTAATAAGGTCATATCAGAACAGGAATGGGAGTTTTTATTTTCTAGACTGCGTCATTGAAGTTAATTTCTAGCAATATGGATGGTTATTCCACAAGAGCTCTAAAACTAGTAGTAAGGGAGTTTTAGAGCCAGAGTATGACCTGAGTCCGGACAATAGAATTGCAAGAAAAATAAAGCCATGACACTTGAGCCTATAGTGGATTACACTCCATCTTGAAATATCTCTTAATCATTACGAATATTTGAACACTTTGTCAATTTCATTTAAACACTTTTCCTATTCATTTTAAACATATATACTCTTTCCTTATAATCTGACAACAGTTTTCCTCGTTGGCGTCCGTATCAAAGAGGAGTAATCCCACTCGTGCTCGCGTCCCGTTTGAAAAAGTTTCGTTCTCAGTGTTGTTAAAGTGTGCAAGGAAAACTTTCACAAATGTAAGTATCGTAATGCAGCCCTTACTGCATTATATATATTCCTAAAATTAGTTACATATTCTAACATAAATACCCTACACGCATACCCACGTTGTGCGAACATCCATCCATCATTACTAATAACTCACCTAACATACTCAGACATTCATTTCATTACATACCTCAACACTTATCTTGTCATATTTATAGTAATTCCTGTCCATATTTATCTCTAGTTAACTCACTCAAATTCATCCCAATTTAAGTTACAAGTTTTTTATAGCAAATTTAGCGTCTTAAATCAACTCCCATTTCGTAATCAAGCCCAGAGAGAAGTTCATCAATTATATATATATATATATATATATATATATATATATATATATATATATATATATATATATATATATATATATACGAATGTACTATTGAATTCCACAGCTGTGGCAGCGTTATTAATTTTAACTTGTATTTTCTTAATATGACCGTGTTAGGTCATCTTCAGGAAAGACGTCCAGGAATAAAGAATGTCATTCGCGGATGTTTTTTCTCGTCTCGAAGATCTCGTTAAAAAACTTGTAAGAAATATTAAGAAAATACAAGTTAAAATTAATAACTCTGCCACAGCTGTGGACTTAAATAGTACATGCATACAACATGACCTTTTACCTAATTACACACACGTATATATATATATATATATATATATATATATATATATATATATATATATATATATATATATATATATATATATATATATATATATATATATATATATATATATATATATATATATATATATATATATATATATATATATATATATTGAATGACTGAAAGCTATTGGCCTCTGTGGTTGGCGCGCAAACTAGCACGCATCCATCTCCAAGCTTAAAAGCTTGATAACAGTATGTGTGGAGAAGTGATACACAGAAACAAGAGAGAAGAGATCCTCCCGGAGGTGACCCCAAGAAAAATTAAAGAGAAAAAAAATATTGTCCGACAAGGACTCGAACCTTAAAGTTACTTGCCAACGCACCCCGTCTATTCCCTTGCACCTACCCAAAAGGCTGAGACGGCTTCAAGTCGCTTTCTGTGTTCTTCGATTTGAGCACACTCATGGAACGCACCGCCATTTGATGGAAGGTTTCACGCACCTCCCTGCGATTACTGCGTTGTCCCCCAGACTGTTCGGCACATTCTTGTGGAATGTTCAAGTCTAGGTGATCTTCGCATACGTTTTCTGTCTCGGTGCCGGGACAAGCGGAGTCACTACAGTTTGTCCATTGTATTCATGACGGGTTGTCCACACAGACTTGTGGACCATCTGACTTTTTGGAGGAGCCTGGCTACCTCCATTTTATTCGCCCCTGTCGTAGCTCGCATGTTCCAGCGCTGGGTGGTGGCGGACCTCCCTCAACCCCAGAGCGAGCTTCCTTCTTCTTCCTGCCTTGGTTTTGCCTTTGGTTTCGTGTTGGTGTGTTATTTTTGTCTTGTTTTTAATTTAGTTTACCATCAAGCTACAAGATAATTACGGCGCATTATGCCCTTGTAGCAGTCGGCAAGATAGACGCTAAATAAGTCATGCGTCGACCGTATTGCTACACAAAAAGGCCTATACAAACTATATAATGTCCAATGGGGTAGCCCTTTTTGCAGTTACAGTGGATGAGTTGTGTGAACATGTGGATAGCTTAGTGTAGGAACGAGAGCAAAGAAAAGTAAAGAGAAGAAAGTAGCGGCGAAACGAGTTTCGAACGTGCCTGTCGCGTTTAAGACGCTCGCCTCAACTTCTCGCACGCTACACAGGCCCCCTCCTAGAAGCGGAGCGTATTTTTGAGGGATTGATGAGAACGGCATCAGGAAATGTTATTCGACGACTAATGTTCTCCCTCAACAGCCTACCGGGTCTTGGGCACCATTGTGGATAGCTTAGAGTAGGAAAGGGGGGAAAGAAAAGTAAAAAAATAAAGTAAAGAAAAGAAATTAGCGAACAGAGTTTCGAATGCGCTTCCCGCGTCGCGGGAGAGCCGTTAGCGAGAGTCCTAAACCACTCGGCCATCCTGAGTCCCAAAAAAGACTCACTCAAGCAAAGCATTTAAGCCGCTTGCCTAAACTTCTCTTATGTTACAACATAGAGGTACGAATGTTATCTGACCTAAGGATGACATAAATTCTTTATGGCAAATGGCTTCTTTAGGTTGATTACCTCAGGATATGGCCCCTTAGGATCAAAAAGTTTACTCAAATTTCAAATCCATGGTCGAATTCTGTAACAGGAGGTTTGTGGCAGGCCTACCATGGAAAAGAAATCATCTCTCAATGACAGACAATTATGCAATCCGTAGGACCGGACTTTACGCATTGACGAACAGATTAAGACAAAATGACATTTGATAAATAAAGATCTATGATGATATTTTTAAAGAACAATGGGAAATGGGTATATAGAAGTTAATCTAAAGAGCTAACTTTTAATGAATTCACGGTGGTATAAAGGATTCATCTACTACTCTTTTATAGTTGCATTTGAGCGCTCAACAGTGATAATAAAGGGTGAGATTGATATTCCTCCGCATGATGAATGTCTCAGAAAAAGATAAATCAGTGTTTTTGGTTTTTTTTCATACTTATATTAGTCGAATTTAGATCATTTTGTCTTCATGGCGTGTTCTGTCGATCTCAAATCACACTGGTCAGAAATTGTCCCCTCATTAGGTATGAAAAGTACCGAATGTCCTATGCACCACCAGCTTGACGAGCTTTTCATCCACAACTTTCTCATTTGCAATGGCACACATCGGATTTCTGGAATCATTATTGATTATCACCTGGATTTTAGCGACGAATTCCGGCGTTATGATGGTGTCAGATGGTCGACCATGGATTATCCTCTTTGCTGTCGACTCGTAATCGAATCCTGAATCTTCTAGCTCCTTTCTGTCTTTTTCTGCCATCCTTCAGCTGACACTGAGGAAGTCTGAAATCTGTTTGTCCTTCCCACACGGATTCCCAGGAGGTCTCATTGCCTCTTCCACAAATTGGGGGAGGTTCAAAATTTTTCATAGTCAATTATTCTTCCAAAAAATAAAGCAAAAATGGTTATTGTTTCTAAGAAGAAAAGACCGAATACGAAGGTAAAAAGAAATATGAGTACAATTACCAGTTTAAAATTGCGAACGAAAACCGTCCCCACCCTGTAAGTCTGAAACACGCCTTATATCTGGGGCCTTCTCTCAAAAATCTACGTATTTTGAAGCCAGCATTCGTTTGCCAGTATGACTGATATAGAAAAAATATGACTTCAAATACTCATAAAAGAAGAAGAAGATTATTCTTGTTTTTAAGGGTTAATGTTTTATAGGTTTTAATACTCTTCTCGCAACCTTTCTGTAAAGAGTAATGCTTTCGGGTTAACAAGTACCCAGTTCTTATTGAACTCCTCCCTCCATAGGTTAATTGAATAAAGATGAGGTTACAATGACATGCTAATAAAGGGCTTTTATGTTGATGATTTGCTTTGATATTTTCCTACAGAGAAAAGCATAATTCAGTTTTACAAGTCAAGGAAAATTTTAAGCTGTCCAGAATTCAAATCTACGAAACTGGTATTCTAATTCATCATCTATTAACAACATTTTTATGAAAAATAACAACTTAGTTAAAGAGCATATTAAAATTTTCCTCTTAGTTTAGAAATTAGAATCCTAGAAGCGAGGGATAGGACGTTCTCCTTTAATACAGGCATTAAATTTAAGTCTTAAGGTGTATGGCATCATTGTATTACCCATTGGAAAATTTAGTATTTACCACCTGTAACTATTCTCAACCAGATTCTTTATGAAACGTTTATGGAAACGTTTATGTGACCAATTAATACAATAATTAAAGTAATCTTTAATTCTATCATATCCTAGGCAAGTTTTACTCACGAGTAATTTAGAGTTACAACGTTGAGTCTGGTGTAAGGTATATTGAGCGGTTATCGATTATAAATTTCATTCAAAGGCTTACTTCGTTATCGTCAAAGCAAAAATCTTGGATAAAACAGTACACTGCCTAAACTTAAACTAATTGCCGCTCTTTTAGCGGTTTACCTTTTCCAAGTGACCTAAAGGGGCTCTTCATTTACCCACAAGTAAAATTCATGTTATGACCTATAAGTGAAGGGGAACGTAGAAAAAATTAGAGCACCACTCATGGGCACGAGTAGCTCATGTAGAAACCCATATCAACCCCTTTAACCTAGTTACCAAGGGAATGAAAGTGATTAAAATGAAAACTTCGATGCGGTTCGTGGGTTCGGAGTGAGTTATAAGTTTTGGATTGTGCGTGGATCTTAAACATATGCCCGATGTCGTTCACGATCTAATTCTGACCAAGTAGTTCCTTTATATTGATGACATAAACGTGTTCTCTTTCAAAGGTGATTAACATCGCGATAATTCTTTTCGAGTTTTCTTTCTTCCTAAAGGTATGCTCGTTCCTGGATGTTCATTTACAAGAAGGACCTTCCGCCACAACATCACGGCCCTGGAAAAGGAATCCGGTACGGACTGTTGGATCTAATAAATACAAAAGTAGAAATATGTGGAAGAGAGGAAAGAACACTCTTTCAATGTTAATGTTCTTATTAATCGAATTCACAGTTGCGTTTATTCCTCGTTCCAGATCAAATTATGTGTATCAGATAATTTAATTTCGCGAATCGTTTTCATCTAACTAGATTCTAGGTATTATTGCCAGGGGACTGTAATACAATACACCCAATCTTAAAATATCTTGTAATCCTAACAAAGATAAAATCACACTTTGTCAATCCCATTTTAGACAAATACACTTTTTCCTACCCATTTTAAACATCTACACTTTTTCCTATAATCTGCAAAGGTTTTCCTTGTTTGGCTATCCATTTCAAAGAAATCACATTTCATCTGTACCTCGCGTTCAGCATGAAAATATTTGTTTTTAGCATTGTTAAAGTGTGCAAGTGTGTGTGTAGTCTAAATTAAACCGTCCCTTAGACCAATCGGTTACGCGGTTGCTCGCTGCCTCAGTGTGCACGGTTCGAATCCCACCTCCTGTACGGAACTTTTGTGAATTAGGAAATAACATTTTCCGAAGAAAAATTATCCGGTTTTTCTGTTTCTTGGGGTTCGCTATATATAAATAAATAAATAAATAAATAAATAAATAAATATATATATATATATATATATATATATATATATATATATATATATATATATATATATATATATATATATATTTACCTTGCGAGTGTTTAATGGCGTTAATTGACGTATCGTGTCCGTTCTAACTCGCGAGAGTTCATTGCTAACCTGAACAAATTCGCGTGCATTGCATTGATGATGGTTCTGGATCGGGGCGAAGCGAATGTCTCTTTGTGACGCTTTTTTATATAGATTAATTTATTACAAACTTCAAATTTTCCAATTTCATTTCGGGTTAGTTACCTTTTATCACCTTTTATCATTGATATATTTATTCTTAATTTTTGGGTAATAAAACCCTCAAATATGGTGCAACTTATTCGATCAGCAAATCATTATCTTTGTACAGTCGTCTAGGTTCCCTCGTTGATCATCTCCCTTAAGAGGTGTTTCACCAAGTCCAGTCTTAGACTGTCTTGATGGCACTTTAAGTGCCATGGGGGCTCAAAATAATGATAAAACTCATCAAAGAACAACATACATCTTTAGATTAAAATGGAAATTTGTAATTACTAACTCGCGAGTCGATGGGAAAAAAACCAGGTCAACAGCTCAAGTCGCGTGCTCTCAATTATTCTGACTTATGACCTTATGACCTTCAAAACTTTCAATAGTTCCCGGACTAACCATGGGAGGACTTTGGCAATTATATCATTCGAAATAGAATGTAAAACAACATAAGGGTTTCAAATATCGTTAGAATCGGCCGAATAGTTAGGATGTTATTGCCAAAAAATCTCATTGAAAAGTAAAATAGTTACCATCCGACCCTCTGACCTACTGACCGACTGACCGACCGACCGTCCAACCTACGGATCGACACAGTAACCTTTAAAATCGCATGCACGCGACTAAAAAGTTAGGAAAAGTGTAAGTAAAAGAATAACAAATATAATAGGCAAAATTCGACCATCATAAATACTGTCCCGAGAAGAAGGGAATGGTTAAAATAAATGAGGCAACAGAGCGGAGTAAAATAAATAGAATAAGAGGAGGGAAAATGATAGAATCCGAGTATAAAGAATGCTGAAGCTTTCCGGGTCTGGAATTTAAAAACTATATAAACATATCTCATGAAATCAGCGCCTTTTATTGTTATTAGGGAAGTTTATTCAATGGTAAAAAAGGAAAACGACGAAGAGATAAGAAAATCAAAATGACTCGAGATAAAGAAACGAAAATTGAATAGGAGTGTAATCGCCATGTTGGTCAGTCCTCAGAGAACCACGAGATAGAACACATCGTTTCAATCAGGAGTCGGCAAACGGGTTAAATTACCCTAAATGGGTAAAAATGAAAAACTCCGGGGTAATGATGATCAATAAATTACCCTAAATGGGTAAAAATAAAAAACTCCGGGGTAATGATGATCAATAAATTACCCTAAATGGGTAAAAATGAAAAAAGAAACCGGGGTAATGATGATCAATAAATTACCCTAAATGCGTAAAAATGAAAAACTCTGGAGTAATGATGTTCAATAAATTACCCTAAATGGAATAAAATGAAAATTTCCGGGGTAATAATGATCAATAAATTACCCTAAATGGGTAAAAATGAAAAATTAAGTGGTAATGATGATCAATAAATTACCCTTAATGAGTAAAAATAAAAACTCCTGGGTAATGATGACCAATAAATTACGCTAAATGGCTTAAGATGAAAATTTCCGGGGTAATGATTATCAATAAATTACCCTAAATGGAAAATCATGAAAATTTTCGGGGTAATGATGATCAATAAATTACCCTAAACGGGTAAAAATGAAAATTTCCGGATTATTGGTGATCAATAATTACCCTAAATGGGTAAAAATGAAAATTTCCGGGGTAATAATGATCAATATTTATATATTACTAAAATCTTATTATTTTGTTTTATTTTCAATGATGCTTTGAGTTTATCGCGCTATTGGCAAATAAATAAAGTATAAACTATTTTAAATTCAAATTTTTCCCCCGAATTCTGACGAAATTCAAATATAATGGGTAATTTGGTAATTTCGCTGCCCACAAATTTGTTTTGTGGTAACCCTCAAAAAAGTTCGCCGACCTCTGGTTTAAATCATCCTCGGAAAGGTAGGTTGCTAAAACAGGGACCATCAGAGAGACAAACCTCAATCTGAGCCCAGTTGGACAACGCAAACTAAAAACTTCTCCCAGAACCCAAAGACTTCCGGAAAGAATAAACATTGAATTAAGCAGATTGTCCTGGCAATTGTAACGCCATTGCTTATAAATTTGATAACCATAGGAGAATGAAAAGGAGAACAAATAAATTGGTGTGTAAATTATTCCTCTAAAATGGTGCCCAGTAATTAACGCATAATTACGGATACTCGAAACTTCTGGTGTTGTTAGTGGTCTTTGAGTTTTATGAGATATTCCCAGATATTTATCCACACTCTCTTTAAGATGTAGGCCAAGTTTACCCACAAAGCAGGCAAGGCAGCCTGCACACTTAAATTGGTAGACAACAGAGGATCTAAGCAACAGAGATAATACAATCTTTATAAGGGAAGAATAAACTCAATGAATTATGATTTATAAATATAGATGAAATTAAACTTATATTATGACAGGAGATTTACAAAAAAAAAAATCATATATGTACAGTAGCGGCCATAATGATTCGAACACTTAGGTTTCCATCACAAAACTTACAGTAGATTCAAGAAAAATAATGGTAAGTAATACATGATAAATTACGGATATAAAATAAACATGGCTATAAGTTGTAAATGCACATTGTACATGTTAGGATAAATGAAACTGCAAGTTACGTGCAAAAGAGCATTTTTATTCCCCAAATATTTACGGTTGTAACTTGCTTCCATGAATTCTTAGCACTTTCAGTCATTACCTTTTCAAGATCCGATCAGCAAACGTGCCTAGGGGACTCACTACACCTGCCTATAGCCAGGAGCTAATTGTTAAGTTTCATCAGGAGGATTATCTCCCAATCAGTAGCATAATTAAACGGGTTAAACGTTCCAAAAGTCTCGTACATAATATTATATCATGTAACGATACCTCAGGCGAATGCTTCAGTGGAATTTATACTGGTAGGCCTAGGAAAACCCACAACAGAGATGACCAAACCATCGTCCGTATCTCAAAAAAGGACCGATACAAGACAGCAGCCAGGATTTGCCGAGTAGTAAATGAAACTATAGGCATTAGTGTCTCCAGGAAGACAGTATCACGCCGCCTGAGGGAAAGATTTTAAAATTTTGCACACCAGTAGTCAAGCTATTGATCTATCCTAAGAACAAGAAAGCTAGATTATCCTAAGCACGTTCTCTAAAGTACACTTCAACGATGAAGCGAAAGATTATCCGTGAGCTGCGCGAAGAGCAGCGTAATGTTTGGTGGAGGAAGCGTTATGGTGTGGGTTATAATTTCGGCATAAGGTACTAGTCCACTTGTCCCCTTATAGGGCAGAGTGAATGCTCAAGGGTATGAAGAACTTCTGCAAGCACATGCTGTGCCCCATATGAGAGCCGCCTCTGCCCAACCTCTCTTTTTATGCAGGATAATGCACCTTGCCACACTGTAAAGTTGGTGAAGAATTTCCTGGAACAGGAGGAAGTAAGTGTCATGGACTGACTTGCTCAGAGCCCGGACCTCAATCCGATTGAGAATTTGAGAAAGCCGCTAAGGGAAAGAACTAAGGAGAGAAACCCAAACTCCGTCGAAGAACTTTGGAAAATATCACAAGAGTAATGGATAAAAATAACACTAGAAAAATGCCTTCTGTTTGGCAGATGATGTCAGTGCGTAATTGATAGTTAAGGTCTACATACCAAGTATTATTATATTGAAATAAGCAAATATTAGTCGTTGAATAGCTTATATCATTGTACCTTATCATCTATTCTATGTCTGTTGTGTTATCCGTCCGGATCATTTTCTCCACCATATTTTTTTAATTAAAAAAGAGCTCTTTTGCAGGTAACTTGAAGTTTCATCCATCCTAACATGTACAACTTATAGCCATACTTATTTTATATCTGTAATTTTTATGCATTTCTTATCATTATTTGGTTTGAAGCTACTGTAAGTTTTGTGATGGAAACCTGTGTCCGAATCATTATGGCCACTAGTGTATATATGTATATATATATATATATATATATATATATATATATATAAGAATAAAAATGAATATATGAACTTGAGTTAGACGGTTTGCGATAAACAGGGTATCTAAAACTTGACGGCGTCCTATGTATTAAAAGGTCAAGAAAAGGAAGAGTCCCATTTTCCTCAATTTCAAGTGTAAATTTAATAGAAGGGAATAGAGAATCAAGATTGCATAGAAAATTGTGAATATATTTTGAGGAAGACCAAAAGCATATAATATCATCGATGTAACGGTAACATACAATAGGAAAATCGAGGATTTGGGGCAAGAATAACGCCTCAAAGAATTCCATATATATATTAGAGAGGGTGGGAGATAGACAACCCCCTATCGGAAGACCGAATTCTCTAGTCCCTTCTATTAAATTTACACTGGAAATTGAGGAAAGTGGGACTCTTCCTTTACTTGACCTTTTGATTCATAAGAGTTTTGTCTGCTCTGATGATCAATCTGAATTCTTCATCTGTACTTCTTTCCAAGGCTGTCTTGAATTTTCTGACATAGACATTGTTTTGCTGAAGGGATTCTTAGAGATTTAGCACTATGTTTACTTATAAATTCTTACACATGTTTGCTCTAGTCTGTGCTTGAACTTTTAGTCCTCAATGAAGTAGATTTGAAGAAACTTGCTTGGCTCATTCAGCAAAGGATAAATTGAACCAATTCTGTGATAGATTTGGCCTTAGACTCTGAATGTTGATTTCCACCCTGGCAAAGTTACACCATTAGCTCCAAATGATGTCATAGAAAAGCAGTTGTTTTAAGCTCTTATGACTTAAAAATTCAACTGAATCTGGATTTGATCCATCTAATAGGGAAAGTAATGGTTGACTTGGAATAGGTAGTTCTTCCAAATGAACTTTTCCATTTCTGCAACAAAGACCATTGGTCAAATCCTTGAACTCTATTGCTTTACAATACTTACATTCATTTTTCAAACTTCCAATGGACAATTTCGGGTGGTTTGAATAATCTTCCTTGGGATCATAATTAAATGCTGCTCTACGTCGATCGGACAAAAATGCACCTCTCACTTGTCTCATTTGTGCAGCGTTGGTTGTTCTTCTGGCTTGCCTTTGATAAGTGTCTTCGGAAGCCCTGACTCTTCTCATCCTTTCAGCATTAGCTTCTATCCTTCTTTGATGCGTTCTTTCAGCTCTTGCAGCTTTGGATACTCTTCTGGTTTTTGTTTGTTTGGGACCTTCAGCAACTCTCTGAGACTCAACACGGTAAACATGTAGACGAGCGGCCCGGCCGGAAAAAATTATTTTGTGTAAATATTATCGTTTACCCGAATCAATTATTTCTGACGTCATACCCCACCCCCAACCCCTATTATAATTCGCAAAACGATTAAAGGCGCTGGCATGATGTAGTTAAAGCATTCACCTCTGTAAACGTCAGAACATTATAAAAATTAGGATTATATACTGGGGAGGCTGTGACCCCCCCCCCCTCAATTTAATGAAACTCAGGATCATCGTAGTGCGGTCGACGCATCGTGTTTACCATTTCCCCCCCACGAGCCGTCCCCTATAAATGTACTCCAAAAACGTGAAACATTTTGGAACACGGACGAAATAGTACATGTTATCGGCCGGGCCGCTCGTCTACATATTTACCCTCAACACGATGGCCATGTAGATAATACTCAGGCTCAATGCCTATATCTTCTTCTACACTTGAGTGAGATAGCATTTCATGCGAAGGCAAGAAGACATCGTAGTGCAAGTTGTTCCAATATGCTAAAGTGATGGTTTTATTTGTGTTTTCATCATTGATATTTATCAATGATAGGTTGCTTCCATTAAAAATTTGTACTATAGCATGATAGGTTTCGGCCAATAACTGGATTTCAATGGAGGCACCCATTTTTGCCCAGATCGAAGTTCTTGCAAGTAGTAACTCTTGAAGGCCAGTTCAGGGTCACTAGAGTCTGTATCAAGAAAGAGTAAGAAAGGTTCTTTTTTCGATTCTATCAGTTCTGAAGCAAGAACTCTGAGCGACAGATGATCTGCTTCAATATCAAGTCGCTGAAAAGCTTTGGCAAGGCTATGAAATAAACAATTGCCATCCCCAGGTGCGCATTCATAAACCAAATCAAACTGGTTGGAAAAAAGAATGAAATTATGCACAATGTCTGTGTGGGCAACTGGATTATTAACCATTCCCACATGGCTGACGCAAGCAGGTTTAATGCAACCCACAGACATCGAACTGATCCCTGAATCTGGTTTTAACTTTTTGGAAGGAACATCATCTACGCCTTTAGAAGTGTGCTTCTTTATAAATTTGGAAAGGTTTTTCAAAACTTTTTCTGATTTTCTTGGCCTCATGTTCTTGAGTATCAAGATTTCTTATCCTCTTGAATTTCAAGTTAGGCCAAAAATTTACTTCTCTAAGCCGATATTGGTCAATATTAGACTGATGCACTAAAGAAAAGCTTCTGAACAAACAGCAATTGACTTTAAAGTAAACTCATTCATTAGAACAAACCTTGGGCAAACAAATGCTAGTTTCTAATAATTCCTTTATAATATATATAAAAAACATTTTAAAGTTCAAAAATAAATATAAGTATAAAATTTTCGTGAATTTTTAAAACTAAAAGAATTAAAAATGGTGAAGTTCAGAAAATTTATTAAAATTTTGGCATGGAAATTATTAGAGAAAATTTAGGTGGAGAAAAAAAATAGAATCATGATAGGCCGTAGGCCAGAGACCGAAAGTCTGTCAGCTAAGCGCAAACTCCTCCTGCAAGGAGGAGTGGCGAAGTTGCTCCTCTTGTTTCTGACGATAAAATTTCTTTTATGTTTATAACGTCATCAAAAACTTTCGGTTACATGTATGTAATCTCCTGTGAGCCGTTTTTGAGATGGGCACGCACACACATTCGCTTTTATTTATATAGAAGTATTCTTATTTCTTCAGCAGTCATTCGAGCTAGCATTGGTGCATTCCTATATCCACAAAAGATGAGTTGGCTTATATCATCGGCGAACTGTATTTTTATGTTATTGCGGTTGCTTGGTTTGGGGATGTCGGCTGTATAGATCGCGGACAGGGTAGGGCTGAGACACTCACCTTGATGCAATCCTGCCTGTAGTTGGAAGGTGGGGCCATACGTGCGTCCTATACTCATGTAAGCCGATCTCTTCATAACATATTCACAGAGAATTTTTTCAAGCTTGGTACTTAAACCCAGCTGGAGGATCTTGTATTGCATCCCCCTTAGCCACACTTTGTCGGACGCCTTTGACACACGTTCCTACATACGATGTCAATATAGCTCCAATTTTTCTTCGCTTGAACAATCTTCTCCATGATGAAATTAATTGCCATCTCGGTGCTTCTATTCTTTCTGAAGCCGTATTGCCGATCGTTGTATGGCGAATTTTTCTCCAGGTGAACGACGAGTCGTCGATTTAGGATTTTCTCGAAGAGTTTACCCTCAATTTACAGAAAGGATATTGAACGATAATTCTCCTTCCTCGTCAGGAATTTTCCAAGTTTGGCAATGAAAATCATTTTTGCCGTTTTATATGCCTCGGGAAAGTAGTCTACATTTAGGTTACTTACGCAGCTCGGCGCTTTGACGAAGTTTAGCTTCGTCAAACCTGACCAGCATGGTGCTTTTTTGTTTAAAGGAGTAGAGCGCGCGTTCCAGTTCTTTCAGTATCACTCTTTCTTCTTCTCCTTCTCCCCTGTTCACTTCGTCGTTCGGATGAGTCCTTTCAATAATTTCGTTGAGCTCGTCTATTATCTGGTTTTCAAAATCTATGTCGAAGTCTTCATTCTCTTCTCTTGTTCACTGATTTTGAAGACCTTTTCCCAGTGTTCCCTGCGAATTTCCTCTGTTTCGTTCTCCTCTGATGTAATTTCACCGTAGGCGTCTTCTAGTTCCACTTTTCTTTTCTGTGGCTTGCTTTTTATCCTCCTAATCTTTGCCCAGAATTCTTGCAACATGGAGCCCCCCCAAATCATATAGAAACTGTGCATAACATCAGCTATTTTAACATCAACCAGGGACATATTGGTTAATAACACAACGATCAAAAGAAAAGAGGTAAATAAAGCTAGACTGAACACCTTATAAGCCATCTTAATTATTGAAGAAATGCCAGCTATCAACATCTAGACTACGGGCTGGAATCAAACATTAAAGTTGTTTTAAAATTCCACTTACACAGGAGTGGCCCGTTCCCTTGGCATAACTTTTAAGCAAAGAGGAATAAATATCCCCTAAAAACTTTACTCAACGGGACGCTCAACGTCCGCGCCGCGCAACTCTTCCCCTTTCAATCACATCATTCTTCAGTAAGTGATACAACTTCAACAAATTTTTAAGTTACAGCCACAGATATGGTCACAAACCCCCTCTCTACCCGACTTGCTAGATTGGTAAATTATCTGCGCGCTTTACTTCGCATTAATTCATTATACTTTATTCATTCGCACTCACATAATGCTACCTACGACGACATGCCTCTCAACTCATAGAATTCACATCATGCTCCATACGGCGATATGCATCTCATCCAACGAACCAACTAGGAGAGAACTTGCAAACACACGGCCATACAACGCGTACGGTTTTCAACTCATTTACTAAAGGTTTGCAAGTTTGCTCGCCAATTTCATTCATCGAATTTTTATCGACTCACGAATTTAGGTTAATTTTTTTTTTTTCAAATTCACTATATTCACGTTTACTCTTTAATTGTATCATTAAGAGAAAATGTGCATTCAATCGATTCATTTTTATTCCTCTGCGTTCACACTAAATTGACACACAAGAATTCAGGTGACTTACAGTTGGACAAAAATGAACTTTGACCACCCTGTTTCAAAATGTAACGTTTAATTTTCAAAATGTAACATTTGTATATTTAAAATTATTCATGTAAATACGGTTTTAATTAATACGCACTATGTACATATTTGATTTAATTATTCTCTATAACTATTTCTAATCATTACTTTACTCTAATGATATTTGATGTATCGAATTCTAACATTCAGTTCACACGAACTGTCATTTTATATTCATGTATTATTTTAACCGACGAAGTAGTTTGCATATGATTTTATTTGGTGAACACCCTCAAGCGAACTCAAATCCCAAACTTGGATTCATATAGCAGATAATAAATATTTGTTCCAACTTGGAACTGCTGACCACCGCAACAATCAAGAATCCATCCTCATCTCTCTTACCACACACACATACACACACACAAATATATATATATATATATATATATATATATATATATATATATATATATATATATATATATATATATATATATACATATAGATATTTATTATAGATGTAGTCGTAAGTATTGCTGCTAACCAGGCTGATTTTTAATTTCACAGCGAAGGCAAGGGTGCAGAGATTTTGTTCCCATATGAGAATAAGCCATCGCACTGACAAAATCCTGTCTAGGAAGGAGGTTTCTTCTATCAGAGACCACACTATACAATGCAAAACTGATTGCTCAATAAACAATTTTAAAATTATAGGCCGTGACACTAATGAATATAGCCTGCGAATATTAGAATCTCTTCTTATAAAAATCAAATCTTCCACCCTCAACCACGATAATTCTTCAGTCCCCCTTCTAATTACTTAATTATATATCCCTGATGTATTTACCAACCTATTCCCTACACCAAACAACCACCTAACACAAATCCAAGGTTTACTTTAACTTCCTCATTACTTAATTTCTCATTCTGGGCTCTATCTCCAACTCCGTATGGTAAGCACTTCATTCTTAAGTGTTTAGTTAATATTTTTCAAACTCTTGAATTTGTCTTCATACATTTAATTGACTTCCACCATCTTAAACCATTTAAATTGTTACCCCTTAGATTCAGATTAGTATT
This sequence comes from Ceratothoa steindachneri, assembly GCA_963969495.1. NCBI lineage: Eukaryota > Metazoa > Arthropoda > Malacostraca > Isopoda > Cymothoidae > Ceratothoa > Ceratothoa steindachneri. Next base: position 29,056,374 of record OZ018336.1, read on the forward strand.
TTTTTTAATTTATACATTCAGTTTTTAAACTCTTTTGTCATTTTACTCACTGTTTTCTTAGTTTATTTGAATTGATTTATTAATTTATATTTTTAAATGCCTTTTTGCCTCTTTAGTTTCTTCATAAAATTGGTCATTACTCTTTTGATTCATTTAGTACTTATGTTATGTCTTTCAGTCTCTTTTAATTTCTTATCAATTTATTTGTTTATGTCTTTTTGTGTATCTTTTAATTTCTTATCAATTTATTTGTTTATGTCTTTTTGTGTATCTTTTAATCAATTTAATTGTATATCCTTAATATTTTTTATAGGAATAACGCACAACTTTCTTATTCCATTTAAACCTTTAGTTTAAATTCTTTTCCTTTTCATAACTTTAATGACATTATAATTATTTTTTTTTACAATTTTAATCTTAGAACCTGAAGATGGGCATGTTGCCCGAAACGTTGTTTCCAAAATTATCAATAAATATATGTACTTGAGCATCTTCTGCGCCCTTATATATATATATATATATATATATATATATATATATATATATATATATATATATTATATTAATACAGGAAAAGAGTTCTCTTATTTTGCTCGGAGAATTACTTCGATCACACATACGTGGTACTTGGCTTCCCAACTCGCTTGACTGAAACCCCCCGAACTTCCTTGTGTGGGGGGGGGGCAGGAGGGGGAGGTTGACGAGAGATCAACAAGTATGGTTACAACACGGAGGACCAGCTGAGGGTCAGGATTACCAACAAGGTTTCTAGAGCGACCTTTAATTATTTATTTCGTCACTAAATCTTACACTTATTTAAAAATCTGACATGATTTAAGATTATTTGAAAAGGTTCTCTCAATATTAAATAAAACACCAAATATTAATGTTCTACCATTCAAATTTCGGTTGACATGAAATTTTACATCAAATATTTGACCGATTCTGACATGTACCCTAAATATGTTCCCTCGCCTGGGCTAGGAATTCATTGTCCATTTTCTGTTGTTTCTTCTGCCAATGTGTCTTCCTTACTTCCATTTTACTGCTAATGCGGGTCTGTGTGTTGGTTGAAGTTGTAGTGGCAGTCATGTTTTTTAGTTAGTGTGAAAGGTGCAAAAGGATAATGGAAAAAGTTTGTTGGAAAGGAAATCCGCTTTTTGTTGTTATTGTTTAGTGTTGATTACTTTCGAGGGATATTGGGTCGTTTGTTTCCGCCTATCTGTTTATATATTCTTATTTGTTTCTGCTCTTTTTGTTTCCTTTTGTCCTTTTCCTTTATGGGAATCTTAATTCCTTTTCTGTTTTAATTGGACGCTATGGAAAACACAATGAGTCTACTTTTTTTGCAATCAGGGCGCAATTATGAAATAAATGTAAGTGTAATGACGGAGAATTGACATTATGGATGAATTATAACAAAGGCAAGTAACAATGGCTGCTTAAAATAGCCCAAACCAACCATATATAGCGTTATTTGCATTGAGAATGGTACTATTGGTGAAATTCTGTGTTCAAATCTATATGACATCATGAAAGAATCTGAATACAAGAACTAGACCGCGAAGACGCTCAATGGATTAATAGCGAAATGTGTACATCGATTTTAACTCGACGGATTACAATTATTTCAGGGCAAGTTTTTTCCATTCGCGTGAACCTGTTATCGCTAGTTAAGGGGAGCAATAGGAAGGACGACCAGATAAGAAAAATCCTAATTATAAATGCCTGTAAAACAAATCGGATGAGAGAGCAAACACAAACGATTAGACTTAAAAAAAAATCCTGCCGCACCTAGGCAAAAAAACAAACAAACTCAAGACAAAACAATTTTAAAAGAATGCATAATAATTACCAATTTATTATAATATTTAAACTATAAAATACTTAGAGACAAAACTAATGCCGATGAATCTATTACCCACCTCCCTGGTTCCGATAGAACTATTTTTACTGTTTTTCGGCCTCTGTAACCCATGGTTTATCTCCATGTTGACCTGATCTATCTTACTAATTTTAATTGAAAAGGTAAAAAAAATGATGTCTAAGAACTTGTATTTTAAAATCCTAAATTTACGAATTTTTTAATTATAACATTTCTACATAAAATAATTATTTCTGTACTTTACAATATATTCCTACATTATGAGTAAAATGGGTAATTTTTTGACTTAGTAGCAAGGCGATCAGAGCCTTAATTTGGGGATTCACCTTGCTCAGTCCATGGCACCAATCTGAGTACACTACAGAGCTGTACATTCGCTTTGGTTTTAGCTGGATTAACAGAGAAACTACCTTCAAATAATTAAGTATTTAGCTGGATCAACACAGAAACTAGCTTCAAATAATTAAGTATTTAGCTGGATCAACACAGAAACTAGCTTCAAATAATTAGTATTTAACTGGATCAACTCAAAAACTAGCTTCAAATAATTAAGTATTTAGCCGGATCAAAACAGAAACTAGCTTCAAATAATTAAGTAATTAGATGGATCAACACAGAAACTAGCTTCAAGTAATTAAGTATTTAACTGGATAAACTCAAAAACTAGCTTCAAATAATTAAGTATTTAACCAGATCAAAATAGAAACTAGCTTCAAATAATTAAGTATTTAAATGGTTCAACACATAAACTAGCTTCAAATAATTAAGTATTTAGCTGGATCAACACAAAAACAAGCTTCATAATTAAGCATTTAGCTGGATCAATACAGAAACTAGCTTCAAATAATTAAGTATTTGGCTGGATGAAAACAGAAACTAGCTTCAAATAGTTAAGTATTTAACTGGATTAACACAGAAACTAGCTTCAAATAATTAAGTATTTAGCTGGATCAAAACAAAAACTAGCTTCAAATAATTACGTATTTAACTGGACCAACACAGAAACTAGCTTCAAATAATTAAGTATTTAGCTGGATCAACACAAAAACAAGCTTCATAATTAAGCATTTAGTTGGATTAACACAGAAACTAGCTTCAAATAATTAAGTATTTAACTGGCTCAACACAGAAACTAGGTTCAAATGTATAATTAAGTATTTAGCTGGATCAACAAAGAAACTAGCTTTAAATAATTAAGTATTTAATTGGATCAACACAGAAACTAGCTTTGAATAATTGAGTATTTAATTGGATCAACACAGAAACTAGCTTAAATAATTAAGTATTTAGCTGGATCAACAAATAAACTAGCTTTAAATAACTAAGTATTTAACTGGATCAACACCAAAACTAGCTTCAAATAATTAAGTATTTAGCTAGATCAACACAGAAACTAGCTTTAAATAATTAAGTATTTAGCTGGATCAACACAGAAACTAGCTTCAATTAATTAAATATTTAGCTGGATCAAAACAGAAACTAGCTTCAAATAATTAAGTATTTAGCTGCATCAACACAGAAACTTGCTTTAAATAATTAAATATTTAGCTGGATCAGCACAGAAACTAGCTTCAAATAATTAAGTATTTAGCTGGATCAAAACAGAAACTTGCTTCAAATAATTAAATATTTAACTGGATCAACACATAAACTATCTTCAAATAATTAACCATTTTGCTGGATCAACACAGAAACTAGCTTCAAATATATAATTAAGTATTTAACTGGATCAACACAGAAACTAGCTTCAAATAATTAAGTATTGGTGAAGTAGGTTGTCGACACTACTGCGATCTGTACTAATTATAATGAGGAAAGATCGGAGATATGAGTCTAATTTTATTCGTTGTGAAATAACATTCCATTTTCCTTGTCAATATTGAAAGGTTGACACCACAATGTTGATAAGTTTCTGTCTAGCTCTCCTTCTCCGATTCGTTCATCAAAATTCGTAAGTATTTGACAACTATTTCTCCTCACCGTACCTCTTCCATTTTTCACCACTTTTTGGATAGGAAGGTCTTATCTATTCACCACGTAGCCCCTGAATCGAGAGATTCAAGTGATTGAGGTCAGTAAATCCTATCGGCGAAGTTGGAAATTTTAAGTACGTGTCCTCAAATAGATAAGTTGCTCTACCTCGTGCTCTCGTCGTAAAATCGATTCAAAAACCTGTGAAAAGATATTTCCTCAAGATAACTAAAGCACGTCAAATCTTTTGTTCTGCGCCAACCTCACCGAGTTCTGTTTTGAAAATTTAGACTTTTGGGGCCCACGCCCGAAATAGCACAGTCTTTCAACATAAGAGAAATGTAAGGGATATAAAATGCAGGGTAATGTGCTTGTGAGGGAATGCCCTCGAAGGACCATCGTTGGAGGAAGCCTCTTGAAAATACCCCACTATTCTTTCAAGACCACGTGAGCCAGCGTGAAAATTTGAGAAAGTCGAGGAAGAATCCGTCACTCGCTTAATCACCCGTCCCAGCTGTGTTTGCTTTTAGACGCCAATCGTCCCCCCCTCCCCTGCAATAACGCCGTGCGCGGCCACATTAACCCTACCCCCATATTGCGAGCCAAGTTTCATCGTTTGGAACGAAGCGTTATCATTAATTTTTTTTTGCTTAGACTGGAGCCAAAAATCCTCTAGGGACCGCAAGGCCCTGCAGAGTCTATCGGATCAGCCACCCGGTAATTTAACCCAAAGCTCACCATCTCTCAATGAGATTAAGAGCCCACCAGCCACTCCGTCCAGACTGCCGTCTGTTTCCCGTGAACGCCCGTAACCCGTCGTCGTACATCGTCGAAGATCTCGTCAGCAGATATACCTTCGTTAAGCTTTGGCCCCTGTTCAGAGGAAAGCTATCGAGTTTCCTTCTTCCCGGAGAGTTGTGCGGCCCTCTCGTCTTCACCACCCCTTCTAGATTCCCGTTCTTTTGAGAGTGAGACTCCCTGACGATCTGCAGAATCGTCTCGAGTTGAGATTACGTCTCTCTAGAGCAGAGAAGATCTCATTCTTCATCACGAAGTAATCTAACCCAATCTTCGAGCCCTCCTCGTCAGGACTCCCCGAAGTATCTTCTTGAAAACCTGCGCCGTTGTTTTCCACTACCCCATCCAATTCGCCCGCGTTTGAAGGTAAAGCGATCTTGTTATGTCATCCCCAGATTACCTCTTTAATCTTCACTTAATTCATTTAACTACCATAACTAGTTTGTTCCCTCTTATATATATATATATATATATATATATATATATATATATATATATATATATATATATATATATATATATATATATATATATATTTGGAGGTATCATCTTTATATATCCTTTGAACTGCAACTTGGCAAGCCATTAATCTAAACCCGGTCAACTGTAATTCGTACTCTTTAATAATCGCCCCGAACTATCTCAGGTGGCCTGCGGTCAGCCGTCTGCCTGTGCTTTTGTACGACTCTCAGCGGCGCCGAGCTAGTCTACGCAGGTATACTTCAACATATATATATATATATATATTAGGGTGTCGCAGAAATTTCAAGATGGTGATACACACTCCAGCACATGACGCCCTGGTTGCCTCTCGTGTAAAAGTAAATACTGCAAAATTTTATTTAATTTCGGCTATATTTACTGGTAGCACGAATTGTCTACTTCGTGTATTTTGAGTGATATTGACCACTCTAAGAATTTTTTTTTCTTCTCTTCTTCAGATAGCTGAAACGCAATGGTAAGTACTCGGCGATCACAAGATATGCTTTTTGATGTATACTCTTCTGAGAGCTTTCTCGAGAACATGCTGTCCTCTCGGAAGGAGGTGTTGGCCATGTTCTTGTTCCATCATGTCAATAAGAAGGAGTTCGTCACGGCAGCCGCTGTCTCCACCACCACCACCAAGATCCTCGACGTCTGGAAGAAGGCCAACATTCTAACCTCTGACCATTCTTACGTCAAGAATAAAGTCATGAAGCCTTTCAGCTACTTCAAAACAATTAAGAAGCTGAAGAATCGTACGACAGACACGGAGGTGGCAAAGCTGGGGATTTTCAAGGACTCCTTTGAAGACATATTCGACGTGGCCCACACGGATGCCCTGACCTCAAGAATACCAGAGAAGGACAAGAAGTTCCTGAGGTTCCAACGTGAAGACAGGACGAGCTCTTCAATGGTTGGGGTTGACCAAACTTCAGTGAAGAAGCAGGAATGGGCCTGGCGGAAGAGGAAGCGAGAGGACCACCGACGAGAGAGGGAGGCCGCAGCTGTGTCTTCCATGCTGACGAAGGATTCGCTCTTGAGACATCTTCAGGGTCGTCATCGTCGACCGAATACGATGATACGTTCCTAGATCCAACGCCCGCAAAATCACTTTTTCGTCGCCATCCAGCGAACAAGTTAAACAAGGAGATGACCCTGTCTTGGGATCAGGACAACCTGTCGGTTCGGGCTGCCACCTCGTCATTCGCAGCGACTGCTAAATATTTACTTGGACAAAGAGAACATTCGACTTAATAGACTTCCCCAATATTATTTTAATTATTGTGAACTAGAATTTTTTTATAGTTGACTCGTATTTGAAAGCAACGGAAATGTTAAAGTTTTTTAAAAGACGGGAAAGGTCAATGAAACAAACAGAGAAGGGTAAAACCAAAATGTTTTTAACATTAAAAAGGATAGCAAAGGCTGTATTATAGAGGATCTTTTTGCAGAGAAAAGACAGTTTTGAAGAAAGGGATAAGAGTAACATAGTTTATGGCCAATTTCAAAGATATTGGAGAATGCAGAATCCATATATTTAGGGACTAACAACTCGTAAAGCCCGTAAAAACATATATATATATATATATATATATATATATATATATATATATATATATATATATATATATATATATATATATATATATATATATATATATACACTCTTATATCCATTTTTTCATCCATACCCATATTTATTCTTAAATCGATTCATATATCTTATACCTTATATATTCACATATATTATGCGCAATAACTTTTTTGGGGTATTATTATTATTAAATATTTCTGTCGAAGAAAGGGTGATCGAGTAAGAGCAATGCCCTACGCCCGTCGGCAAACTTTGGGCAAGATTAGCCGAGAATTTCTTCGGTTCAGTTGGACCATCGAAACCCCGCCGCCCTGGTATAAACACCGAGGCGGTGAGGCAGGGCTTAATTGCTTCCATTAGCAAATATAAGCGTTCGCCGGAGTTCCGGCGAACGCCTATATATTACCCGTCACAAAATTAATCGTTGAAGTATTCTATCAGAATCCGCCCAAGGAAGAATCCCGAAGACGTACCCCGCCCCCTTGGAGAAGATCCCAGGTCGTGGTGGTGAGCTACCTTTACGTTGCTTCCGAGTGAGCCAAACCCTGAAAATACAGAAGGTATTTTGTGGCCTCTTTTAAGACGTCTATGGAATCATCCACTGACGGCGCATATCCTCGAGCGATAGAACACAGTGTCATACCGGCCCGCAGCTAGGATGCTATTTGGAACGACGGCGTTAAGATTGTAGGACCTGTCCAGAAGAAGCGCACAGTCTCAGTGCCAAAAGAGTTTTTTTCCTCGATCGTCTACAAGAGAGTTACACCTTTCCTTTCCTCGTCGAGGCCGTGCGACGCCCTTCGACTAAGACTCGTCAAGTAGTCTCCTCCCGAGTCATCTCGAATAACTAAAGTGAATTATTGTGCTCCTATAACTAGGATTCCCTTTGTAGTTTCTTCCTAAACTCTATCGGATTAGTACTCGGAGTATTGAGCCCTTGCAGCATGAGTAATTATTGATAATTTTTCCATTGCTGAATTAATTAAAAACTAGAAAGTGTAATTATTTGTATTATATGATTTGTTGTGTAATTAAAGATTATTTTTGCAATTCTTGTTTAAGTCCTTCCACCACCAAAGTCTAATTAAATAAGACCAATCCCGGCTAACCATATTTAAAGCATTCGAATAACAAAAACTCCGCGCACTCAACGAAATTTTATTCCAATTATTATTTTGTGCTGACGTAGTCCTTCCCCAAACAAACGAAGGAATCGATAAATAGGCCATTAAATGCCTCATTCTACGATATATATATATATATATATATATATATATATATATATATATATATATATATATATATATATATATATATATATATATCATTATATTAAACTAGTGTCCGATATTTAAGGGTCATTAGTGAGGATTAAACAAAGGCTTTCGAAGTGGTGGTTTGAGGATTGCAAGAGACAAAAATCTTTTTAATTAATTAAATGCGTCATTAAGGAAACGTCGGGGAAAAATTTAAATAGGGTGCAGAGTATTTTAATTGGTTTTGATAACGGTATATGTTACGATTTGCCTCGCTTGGTGCAAGTTCCCTTCTCACGTGTACATTTGCTTCCTGTGTGCGTATTTTAGGTTCATCAAAACTCGTCGGCGCAACTGCCACCCTCATATATTGAGTGGGTGAAGTTTTTTTTTGTTTTGGGGGGTGAGCTAGTCAGAATGTCGTCGTTTGACATATTTAAAATACAACGAGAATCTTTAGGATTAAGTGAGGGAGAAATGATGTCTTACATACGGACCGAAGAAATGACTGCGAGAGAAGAAAAAGGAGAAAGATAAAATAAGAAAAAGAAAGAGAAGAAAAAGAGAAAGAGAAGAGGAAGAAAAAGAAAGAGAAGAGAAAGAGAGAGAACAAAGGGGCAGAATTCGGGCACATGAAATCGAAATCAAGAAAATGACGGATGAGGTTCTATTAATCACCTCGGAACCATCGACTCATCAACTGGTGTCCGTTAAATTACCGCATTTAAAGATGGAGAAGACTTCGCCGCCTACTTAACTCATTTTGAAAAGAACTTTGAAGTTAACAACGGAGATTTCAAGTCAGACGGTGTAGCGAGGTTGTTGCCACTCTTAAACACCTCTATGAGGGATATCTTTATCTCCCTCCCCTCAGAAGCATTTATCGATTACTCCATGTATTCAACCAAAACAGACTTTTAAACAATTTGAGTTTACTCTTCATAGACTCTTAAATTTTTGGCTAGAGGCCTCAAAAGTACCCTAAGTTCACGACGCCCTAATTGATTTTCTCCTGCAGGATTAATTATTAACATCTCTTCCATCAGAAATACGATCCTTCATCAAGGACAAATGATGTAACAACTTTACGGAATGTGTAGAAAAGGCTGACGTATATGCTGCCAGCCATAATTGTTATCCAAAGGAAGCAAAGAAAATGGAGCCTATGTCCTCCAAGTCGCATTTTAAGAAGCGCCCCTTCTTCCCTCAAAATGGAGGAAAATCTGTCCAGATAATCGGCCCAGTTAAGTCAAAACTGAAGCAATTTCCCATCAAGCAGAAAAATCAGCCGTTCTCTTCCATTTTCCCTCCGTCAGCATTCCCCAGAAGAAATATCGTGTGTTTTTGGTGTGGAGTTGATGGACACGTTAAATACAATTGCCCTCAGAACACCAAGTTGAGAAACAAGTTCTCCTACTAGGTGCACCAGGTGAGTGCAACGCCAACTCAGCCCACTTCGCCTCCAGAAACCTCGATCTCGTCAAGTGAACCCGGTCCTTCTGGCCACCAGGTAAACTTTTCATTCAATAAAATTAACCCTGGGGGCCTCCGGTTCGAATCAGGTGCGGTAAATGGATGTCGTATCTCCCCCCTCGTCCGAGATACAGGGTGCACGTGTATCGTGGTCTCGGATAAGTTACTTCCACCAGTAGCACCAGGTCATGATTGGTTCGCCATCGTCCATGACTATCTGGGACGTTCTAATGGGTTCCCCATAGTAAAGTGCCACATCGATTGCGCCTACATCACCGACTGGGAAGAAGTAGTGTGGCTCCCAAAAGTTCTATGCCGTTATGATTGAACAGAACCCCACGGTCTCTTCGACCCCGGTGGCTTAACCAGTGTCCACCCGCTCTCAGGCTAAGAGGTATTACAAAGCACCAGTCCCCTTGGAAACTCACGGAACAGCAGAACCGGATTGTAGAAACTTAGTCAATGAGGACTCTTCCAAGAAGCAAAAGGACTGTGATTCCCTTCAACCCCTGTGGACGAATGGCAGCGAACTAACACAGGAAGCGGTAAGAGGTGGCAAATTGGTCACTTCTCGGGTTAATAATAACCTCTATCGCATTTGCTCCCAAGGGGACTCGTGTGAGTTCTAAACAGTTTGCGTTCTTCACTCACATGTGCGTCTCATACTCCAGACCGCACATGACAGCCTTTTTGCTGGTCACTTTGGCCACACGAAGACCGTTAAATGGATCTATAAATATTTTTATTGGCCTGGAGTGGCTGAAAATTTTTTGCAATACTGTCGTTCGTGTGACGTATGTCAAAAGACAGCAGTTAAGGGGCGAGTTAAGCCTGGCCCATTGCAAAAGGGCCCCATTATTCCTGAACCTTTCTTCCGTGTAATTATCGACCTAGTTGGTCCAATTTACCGCCATCTAGCGAGTAACATAGTTACATCCTCACCCTAGTTGATTTCGCTACCAGGTTCCCCAAGGTTGTCCGACTAAAAAGGAGTGGCAGCGTCTCATGCGCCTAGGCTCTCATTTCAATTTTTGCCCGCGTTGGATTACCCAAGGAAATTCTGTCAGATTATGGCCGTCAATTTACTTCTCATTTAATGGAGTAACTAGGGAAACTTCTCATCATAAAACCGTTATTTACCATTGTGTTCCACCCGGCTGGGAATGTAATGTGTGAGAAGTTAAACGGAAATCTCAAGGCGATTCTACGAAAGTTGTGCATAGAGCAACCCAGCAAATGGCATCGTTATCTGCCAGTGGCTGTTTTCGCTTATAGGGAGATATCCTATCGTACTTTGGGATTCGCGCCCTTTGAATTATTATATTATAGGAATGTCCGTGGACCCCTAAGTCTCATTAAGGAGCTTTTTACCAATGTTAGTTTAGACTAGGAAATACAGTCCTCGTATTCCTACTTGATCGAGCTCCGTAAAAAATTGGAAAAATGCGCCAAGTTGGCCTACCAAAACGCCAACGTGAACCTGGCCAAGTATAAAGCCTAGTTCGATAAAAGATTTCAAGATCGGAGGTTTAAACCCAGTGAAGAAATTTTGCTAATACTCCCGACGGAACCTAACAAACTTTTGAGCCAATGGATAGTTGAGAAGCGTGGCGCCGTAGACGGTCTGATCGAAACTCCAAGCGGAAATAGGCTTTTCCATATCAACCTCCTCAATAAGTATCACCTGAGTGCAGGAATTCATCACATTGTAGCAATTGATGAAGAATCGGCCCTCGAAGGAATTTTTTCCCTGGTTCCCCTGGTGGTTGTCCAAAATACCTGCGTCGAGCAAGATGAGGATTACACTTTTCGCGTGGCCGAGATAACGGAGATCCCCTTCAAAGGAGCTCAGAATCAGCAAACAATTAACGCCCCAACAGAAAGCTTAGCTCCTAGCCACCCTCGAGCGGTTCCGTGACGTCATCTCTGACGTACCTGGATGTGCTACCCAATTCAAGCACGATATTCAGTTGATGACCCAAGAAGCAGTTAGGTCTAAGCCATACCCCTTGCATGTTCACCTGAGGGAAGAATTTAATAGAGAAGTGGACAATTTATTAAAGTTGAAAATCATTGAGCCTTCTAAATCCGACTATTGTTCCCCTGTGGTCATGGTAAGAAAACCGGATGGGTCATACAAAATGTGTATTGACTTTAGGAAATTGAACGCTGTCACCGTGTTTGACGCGGAGCCTATTCCGCTAATTGACCAAAATCTGCATTTGTTTGAACGGGCGAAATATATTTCGGAACTGAATGTATGCAAAGCGTATTATCGGATTCATCTGAAGGACAGTGTAAAGAGATTTACTGCATTTCCTGCCGAAAAGGAGTTAATGCAGTTTAGAAGGCTTCATTTTGGCCTCGTCACCGCTTGTAGCAACTACAACCGGATGATGAGACAGATTTTAGACGGATTGCCTAATGTGTCATTCTATTTTGATAACATATATTTTGCCAAGAATGATTGGGAAACCCACCTGACTGCCCTTAATTCTCGACTACAAAGGTTAAGAAGCCACAACCCTACTCCCGGGCCAAACAAGTGTCATTTTGCCTTCGACACAATCAACTACTTCGGATTCCGCATATGAAACCAACTATTAGCCCCGCAGGAAGAAAAAAATTCATGCCGCTAACCCGTTAACAAACTGCAATTAAGGTCATTTATGGGCTCCACCTCCTTCTACAGGAGATTTACTCCGAACTTTGCCTCACTTTCCGCCCCCTTATGCGATCTCCTAAATAAGAGAAACCCCGATCGACTCGCCTGCACCCCGTCTTCAGTTGCCAGCTTTAATCAGCTCAAAGGTAAACTCGCGTCTGCCCCGATCCTGCCGTTACATAATCCAGCCGAACCTTTTGGCATCAGGACAGATACTAGCAACGACGGGATATGTTGCGTGTTAGTCCAATACGGACATAATGATAAGTGATTCCCCATTGCATACGCTAGCCGAAAGCTATTACTGCGTGAGAGGAATTATGCTGTAATCGAGCGCGAAGCCCTTGCTATTTTATGGGGATCCAAAAATTTAAGACTTATTTATTAAGCAAAGAGTTTATCATTGAAACAGATCACAAACCGCTGGCGCACTTGAGAAACATAACAAAATAATAACGGTAGACTGATGCGTTGGAGCCTATTTTTGCAGGAATTTCAATTCAAAATTTCATATCTAAAAGGCTTAGAGAATTGTATAGCGGTTAACCTAAGTCACAACCCCGTTGATTTTAGCCCCAATGAAACCTAGGCCTACCTTAATTCTTGTGTGATTATTACATGTACATAGATATAACTAACTCTTGGTCCTTGTTAGGACCCTTATTGTAAATATACGCCCCTATCTGGTGTAACCGAGGCCCGATGTGCCTCTGCTGAATTTTTTTTGGAGGGAATTTTTAAGTTATTAAGTAATTTACCTTGGCATGTCTACCTTGAACTTTAGTTTTAGATACTAGGATTTTTTTCCTTTATGAATGTGATTATATGTAGTCGTAGCTATACCCTGGTTGAATTATTTATTACCCTTGGTATCGTAGTAACGGGTTAACGTGTTTTCTTAAAATCCTGAGTGTAATTATTATAAAACCATTGTATATATATATATATATATATATATATATATATATATATATATATATATATATATATATATATATATATATATATTATTTTTGTTTGTAATTAGCACGACTCTCTGGGTGTACTCGGTGTACACATTTAATTACTATTAGTTGTGATGTCACTTTCCTTGTGCGTTCCATCTTGAGGAGGGAGGTAGGTCGAAGAAAGAGAGATTGAGTAAAAATTTTTTTAAAGGAGTCGTGTGAAACAAGAGTTATCGAGAAGAGCAATGCCCTACGCCCGTCGGCAAACTTCCGTCGAGATTAGCCGAGAATTGTTCGGTTCAGTTGGACCATCAAAACCCCGCCGCCGAGCTATAAACACCGAGGGTGTGAGGCAGGGCTTAATTACTTCCGTTAGCAAATATAGGAGTTCCGGCGAACGCCTATATATTCCCCGTCACAAAATTAATCATGGAAGTATTCCTTCAGAATCCACCCAAGGAAGAGTCCCGAAGAAATATCCCCTCCCCCCCTGAAGAAGACCCAGGTCCCGGTGGTGAGCTGTCTCTAAGTTGCTCCCGAGTGAGCGAAGCCCGGAAAATGCAGAAGGTATTTGGCAGGCCTCTTTTAAGACATATGTGGAATCATCCACTGACGGCGCATATCCTCAAGCGATAGAACACGGTGTCATACCGGCACGCAGCTAGGATCTTATTTGGAACGGCGGCGTCAGGATCGAAGAACTCACCCAGAAGAAGCGCAAAGTCTCAGCCCCACAGGAGTTTTTCCCTTCGAGCGTCTACAGGAGAATCTTCCCCCTTTGAGCCTCTAGTTAGAGAATCTTTCCCCGAGCATCTACTTGTGGTACCCCCTCCCCCTCAAAAAAATTAGTAAGATATCTACACCTTTCCTTTCCTCGTCGAGGCCGTGCGACGCCCTCCGCCTAAGACTCGTCAAGCAGTTTACTCTCAAGTCATCTCGGATAACTAAAGCGAATTATTGTGCCCCTAAGGCTAAGATTCCATTCGTAGTTTCTTCCTAAGCCATATCAGGTTAGTACTCGGAGTATTGAGCCCTTGCGGCATGAGTAATTGTTGGTAATTATTGATAATTTTCCCATTCATGAATTGATTAATAACTAGAGAGTGTAATTATTTGTATTATATGTTTTGTTGTGTAATTAAAGATTATTTTTGCAATTCTTGTTTAAGTCCTTCAACCACGAAAGCCTAATTCAATAAGACCAATCACGGCTAACCATATTTGGAACATTCGAATAACAAAAACTCCGCGCACTCAACAAAATTTAATTCCAATTATTATTTTGGGCTGTCGTAGTCCTTCTCCGAATAAACAAAGGAATCGAAAAATAAGCAATAACCTCCTAATTCTACGACAATTTCCTTTTTGTCTTTGTTTTGTTAGAGATAAATAAATTTACTTTTTATAAGACTCGCCGTTATTACGTTTCCCCAAAATCTAGAACGGAATAATTCAGTTGATTGCCAAGCATAGGCTAACTTTCTTTCCCATTTTCAACTCTATTTTAGACAGAGTATCATTAGCTATCTAGGCAAGTTAACGTCCTTGTCGTAGAATGGACTCTCGACGATATACCATATATGACTATTCGTTGAGGGAACTATTCTTTATATTTAGAGTGCGTGGTGTCTGGGTTGACCGATATTATTTATCTTCAATATGCTTAAGAAGTGGAACTGAGCTCAAGGATAATAATATGGCTATCATTAATGAAATAGAGTTTTATTAATAAAAACTATCAACAACACACAAAACCGAAAATATTGACAAACAGAGATTGGAAAGGGTCGTGGGAAATCTAGCTAATCCGAGGATTAAGATTTGGAAGAGATTTAAAAAGGTAAAACAAATAAAAATTAAAGGGATGGGATGGTTCGCTAAACCATTTAAAGCACAGGATAGGGTTGACAAAAGGGTTAAATACTCAAAGGTAACGTTCAGCTTACGTAATTACACGTGTTGTGCAGAGGAAGGCGACGTGGAGGAATCTTCGGTCCGCTTGCGAGTTCCAGCCGAACGGGGGGGGGGGGGAATTAAATGATCCTGACGTGGCGTCTTGGGAATGAGAACCGTTTCTTGGCGACGGGCTTGAAGAACAATGGTTGTTCTACGTTGTTCTCTTCTGAACAACAGGGGGGTGGGAACCGTTTCTTGTCAACGGGCTCAAAGGACAATGGCTGTTATAATGTTGTTCTCTTTTTGAACAACAGGGGGGAAGGGTGAGAACCGTTTCTTGTCAACGGGCTCAAAGAACAATGGCTGTTCTAACGTTGTTCTCTTTCTGAACAACAGGGGAAGCCTTTTGGACTTGGCGTCTTGAAGGCTCGAACCTTGGCACTTAAGGGATATTGTCCTCTTCTGGAGAATGATGGTGGATCTCGAGGTAGAGGGCCCTTGGTGCACAAGGTGAGACTGGATCGTAGTGATGTCTCGCGAAGAAAATCTGGATCTCGAATCTGCTCTTAGTGGTAAAGTTTCCGTATAAATAGTCGAGACATCTCCTTGGCGTAGGGGACAATGGAGTGGGGCTTCGAGGGAATGCCCAGCCGCGCCTGAGAACAGTAACTTATCTGCCCATAAGCCTAACTCAATCTTGCGTGATCGGCGCATGGGGCGAAACGGGGGGGGGGGGGGGGTGATAAACCTTCTTGGTTCAATATTGACTCAGGTGGCGGCGATAATGCGCCCGGCTTCAAGGCGAAGATGCACGTGGGTAGCATCGTGTTTCTAAACAACATGTGATAACAGTTGAAATTAAGCGGCCTCAAACCGTTCTATCACAGTCCTAAATACTCTGATGTAAAAATGGCACCAAATTGGTTGCTTCTGTAGTAAAAGTCGAGGTTAACTTTAAAGTGCTAAGTGACTTAAACAAGTTTTTCCTTGGTCACATAATTGGGAGGTGACTTTTAACCTTAAAAAATGCAAAGTTATACACATGAGCAGACCTAATGGAGAACTTAGCTATTAAATGCTTGGTCATTGGCTGAACCCAGTAGTGGATGAATGTGACTTTAGAGTAGCAATGGATAGGTCTCTGAGGGCTAAGAAGTGTATTGACGCAGAAAATAGAGCAAATAGATTATTGGTTACGAGAAATGTAGTTAAAAAGTGAGGAGGTTATACTTAAACCTTATAACTCGTATGTTAGACCATATCCTGAGAATTGTATACAAGCTTGGTCACCATATTATAGACATGATATCAACTTTCTAGAGTCAGTGCAAAGTCGGGCAACAAAAATACTTTCTCTGAGGTAACCTTGAATCCGTAGATATACTGAGGGCAATAAACATGTTCTCATTTAAATGAATTTCTGTGGGAGGGGATATGATTGAGCGTTTTAAAATTTGTTCTGGGATGGATAAGTTGAATTTTGGAAAATTCTTCGAGCTGGAGGGTAGTAATAGGACAAAGGAGCTCGACTTGAAACTTAGAAAACAAAGGTAGGTTGTATGCAAGAAAATATTTCTTTACTAATAGAGTGTTAGATTTTTAAAATGATTTATCAGAGGAGGTAAGAGAGACTGGAAATCTGAATGTTTTCAAGCGAAAGTTGGACGAGTATATGGGAAGGGAAGGTTATCATGGTTTTTGAGTTTGTCTTGGGGTATAAATTGTACATATTTTTATATTGATACCAGGCAATGGCTTCGCTACTAAGATTAAAATTTAAAATTTAAAAAAAAACAGCCATGGTTAAATTTTTATCAATTTTTTGAACTTCGCCAATTATAATAATTTAGGAAAGGAACTCTAAACTAAATTTACCCCTTTCAAAGAATCGCGTTGCTAAAATAAAGAGTTATAGAAGAAGATATATAAATAAAAAGAAATTTTTGGAACTTCACCATTTGTAATTCTTTGGGTTTTAAAAAAAAATCACAAAATTTCGATACTTATATTTATTTCTGAACGTTGATAAAAAACATAAGTCATAACCAAACTAGGATGAAATTATTATTCAAATACTCAAAAAAATTCCCGTTTTAAATTATAGAATTAGTGATGATTGTCGTGCTATTGTAAGGACCGAGTGGTGATGTATTCGTACGTAGGTTTGTTACGTACTTGAATAACTCCTTGATTACGTTTTCTCTAAGAGTGCTATATTATTTTACGTTACTTAATCTTTGAGGATTTCTAGTGACAATTGCAGCGTTTCGAGGATTGAATTAAATACTTAAAAAAAATATATCTTTAATTAAAAAATAACAAAAAGTGAAATGTAAAAAACAAACTGTACAGCTATGAATTAAACGAGTATATGTGAGACTTACTAATTTAAACCAAATGAATATAAAGTAATGGTTGACCCCACCCCAAGCTCACTTTAATATTGGACGCTAGTTAACACTCAAAAATAATTGAATTTCTTTACCTTTAAAAAACTACACGTGAATCCGGCTGAATTTTTATGTAGACGAAAACAATGTTTTTGTGGTTAAGCGCGTGGGCTTTTCACAGATACCCAGCTGTTTGACTGGCGCATAGACGAACCTGAAGCAACAGATGATTTCGGTGAGGGCGACGGATGGCGTTAAGCACGTTGTCTAGTCAGATGATTTAAACAACGGGACCTTGAAGATATGCTTTTTCCAATCTCCGGGTTAATATTGGAATGGTTCGCACTGACGAGCGATGAGCAAACAAGTGAATCATTTGACGAATTAAGGGAGGGGGGTTGAGGGAGTTCACTTTGGTATTCCTCGATGGCAAGGACTATCTCTGTTTTTTGTTGCAAACCGGGATAGGGGGTTTCTCTGACAGGAGATGATTGAGATTGATCCCCAATACAAAAGCTAACTTCGGTGTGACCACCAGGAACTGGTTCAGCGTGAGCTTCTTCTCTGTTCCTTTCTTTGATGGACGGGCCCTGCGCCGGACTTCCTCGTGTCGATCTCTAACTTGATCTTTTTTCTTCTTCTTCAGTTATCCGCCTCTATACTTCCCCAACCCATTAGAGGTAGGGGAAGGAGGGAGGGGGGATGAGGTCTTAGGAATTAAGCCTCTCTCCTCTAACAGCTCTTCTCTGAGCGTCTTTCACTTAGCCCTAAAGGCATCTTCTGGCTTTTGGTCGCAGCTCCTCTAATTTCGTCTATGGCGCGAAATTAGATCCCAATTCTTAGGAGAAGTAGTGCCGGTTTAACCAATGTTATGCTCGCCGGCCCAGGTCGAGGGGAGAGAGGGAGGGGGGGGGATTACGCTGCCAAGCACCAGGACGTTGTGGTGACCGAACAGGGCCTCTGTTTTTAGGGTGGGATATCGACTTTCCTACAATGAATATTGTATATTGTAGCTGTATGGTAGAGCTTTTGACGAACTTTGAATGGTGACAACTTTCAAGCGATGTTATGGACACTATCCTCAGGATGTTCGTTTATGGGGAGATATTGGGGTCGGGATTGACTCGGATGTCCTTTGATACACCCTTGTGCCCTGTTATCCATGAATGTTATGTGATATATGTTATGTTATTATACACACTCAAGTACTGACATGAATGAATTCCCACTTGAAGGTGGCAATTTAAAAGGAAAGTGGGAAATTACATGAAATCTCCACCGGCGTTTTCGAAAGGTGGTTATTTAAAAGTAGTAAAGTTGGTACACGTGAAAATCTGTGAAACTACAGCACCACATGACCTAAAGGAGGAGACTACCTAAAGCCCAGAAGGACTGAAAAGCAGGTAACTCTTCGGGGTAAATGTAGGGCGTCCAGTAAGAGCCAATTCTCCCAATTAAGGAATGCATATTTAACTCTTTTAAATGAATATGGCAACTATACCTTATCCGAAATCGATGAGCCTTTTATAAAGATCCTTTTATAGGGATGCTCGTCTTTTCTTCTCTGATTGCCGGTCTTTCCCCGCCCCTCTTTATTCGGGTCGTTTTTCTTCTTTTTACACTTCTTTCTCTCTCTCGTTATCTCATGCTGCCTCAATCCCGTTGGTTCGTGTCACCTCATCCTTTTCACTCAATAAAAAAAGTAATTATCCTTAATTACTTTTTAAATGCCGTCAAGTACTCACTATTTCCACTTTTAATCGCGAGGACGCGAAATCGAAACTCGTGTTACACGATTTGGGAAGTACTCGGGCAATGACGATCCTTCCTAGTCAGTATCGTTCTGGCCTCCTGCCGGAGCGGATGTGATAAGGTTGTGTGGGTGTGTAGTCCTCCCGGCATCTGGACCACAGCCAAGTTGACCGAACGATCGGGAAAGGAGATGATAACGTCCACCGTTTCATGCACCATCTTCGCGAGTTGATTTAGGCAACCTTCGGATTGGTTCAAGTGAGGGGGTGATAAGCTCCTCGAGGAAGGGTGCCGCATAAAACGAGAGAGCTTGAGGAAAGGAACCGAATTTGCGGGTAAGTGTTGGCAACAGCCTCCTGGGACACAATCATTGCGGAAATGGAATTATTACCCATTGACACTGAATGGAGCAATAGGACAATTTTGTAGATTAGTTAAATCTACATACATAATTTTCTTTAACAATTTAATAATATATATATAGATAGAGAGTGTGAGAGAGAAAGATAATGATAAAGCAAGAGAGAGAGAGAGAGAGAATGAGAAAG
The DNA here is from genome assembly GCA_963969495.1 of Ceratothoa steindachneri. NCBI lineage: Eukaryota > Metazoa > Arthropoda > Malacostraca > Isopoda > Cymothoidae > Ceratothoa > Ceratothoa steindachneri. The sequence continues at coordinate 29,076,032 of OZ018336.1, forward strand.
AGGATGAGAGAGAGAATGAGAATGAGGGAACGAGAGGATAAGAATGAGAGCGATAATAAGAGTTAGAGACAAGGAAAGAAAGAGAGAGAGTGAGAGAGAGAGATAGAAAGAGAGAGAGAGAGAGAGAGAGAGAGAGAGAGAGGGGAGTGTGTCTGTGTGTGTATGAGAGAGAGATAAAAAGATAGTTAAATAGAGAGAGGATGAGAAAGTAAGTGAGAATGAGAGAGAGAGAAATTAGAGGGAAAGAATAAGAGATTGAGAGAGGTAGAATGATATAATAAGAGAGCGCAATAGATAGCGGAAACATAATATTAGTAATATATAAATATATATATATATATATATATATATATACAGTCATGCGCCAAAGTATTGAGACTACTATATTTTTTTTCATATAAGAAAAAAAGAGGAGCGGCTTGGCCACTCATCCTTACAGGAGGAGCTTGCGCTTCGCAGGCAGAGCTTCAGTGTGTGGCCTACGGCCCAAGTAATGTTATCGGTTTCCATTTCAGCATCAAATTGAGCAGTTACCTTTTTTATATTGTCAATTTCTTCTGAAATCTATTTATTACTTTCTTCTTTTTCTATATCTCCTCACAGTAGAAACTTTTCAATATTTTTGATCTTCTCTTTTGTAATCTTAATCTCTAGTTTCTTCTAAAATTTTATTAATGGTCTCGTCTTTAAATACTTCTTCTTATGAAATATATTTAAAAAACATTCTCGGGTGGGGGAGGGGGAGCTTTCGCTTCGCTACTAAAATTAAAATTTAAAATTTGAAAAAAAGCGGCCATGGTTAATTTTTTCTAAATTGTCTGAACTTCGCCAATTATAATAATTTTAAAAAGGAACTCTAAACTAAATTTCCCCCCTCTAAAAATATCACGTTGCTAAAATATAGAATTATAGAAGAAGATATATAAAAATAAATTTTCTGAACTTCACCATTTTTAATTCTTTGGGTTTTAAAAATTCACAAAACTTCGATACTTACGAGTATATTTATTTCTGAACTTCACCATTTATTTTCATCATCATCATCATCATCACTAACTCTATAATTTAAGAAGGGGACTTTTTTGAGTATTTGAATTTTAATTTCGTCTCAGTTTGGTTATGACTTATGTTTTTTTTATCAAAATTATTTCTAATAATTCTTTTATAATATCAAAAAACAAAATGGTGAAGTTCATAAATATATATTACGGCCGTATGCTAAAACAAATGTGAAATGCACATTGGAGCAGAAAAACCTTTTATTTTTTATTTATTTTACATTTTAGCCTTTTGCATATAATAAATTTATAAATAATTGTGAAGCTACCCTAAATCTGATAAAAGTGCATTTCACATTTTTCTTAACATACGTATGGCCGTTAGTATCGAAATTTTGTGAATTTTTTAAAACCCAAAGAATTAAAAATGGTGAAGTTCAGAAAATTTATTTTTATATATCATCTTCTATAACTATATTTGCGAAGCCATTGCTTGGTTGATATTATAAAAGAATTATTAAAAATAACTTTGATAAAAAAAACCATAAGTCATTTGTACACTAAGGAAAAAAAACATTTATTCATTTTTTACCCATCTTCAAAAATCCCGTTATATAATTAGAGTTGGTGGTGAAAAGCTTCAAATATATGGAAAACCACCCCTAATGCTTGTTTTTTAAAACTCTAAAGCAACTCTTAACAATAATTTCGATAAAAGCTTTCAATATACGAAAAAACAGACGTGTGCTCTAATTTTTCCGTCTCGAAATAAACTCTTAGAAAGAACTTTGATAAAACCATTCAATATACAAAATCTATCCCTCCTCACGGCCTATCTGACTTTACCAACACACATTTGGTCTAAAATTTTTTTTAAAAGTTTCCAGTAGATATCCATGACATTATATTTTAAGAACGGGATTTTGACAAGGGGGGGCGAATAATCATATATTTTTTCTTCTCTTAGTTTGGTTATGACCTAGCTATATTTTAATTTTTTTTAGCAAAGTTCATTCTAAAATATTTAGAGTTTGAAAAAACAAAATGGTGAAATTCAGAAATAAATATGAATATCGACTGTTTTGGATTTTTTTTAAAACAAAAAGAATTATGAATGAAGTGTTTAGAAAATTTATTACAATTAAGGCATGGCTGCTTTTTAATTTTATTTTTTGGAATATTCGAAAGTTTTATCGAAGTTACTTCTAAAATAGATTTTTAATTTTATTCTTTAGCAGGAGGAAATAGCTACTGGCCCCTATAAACGATAAAGCAAAATTAAATTATTAGATCAAATTCAGATGAAAAAAAAAGAATCGTGAGGATTGTTTCATCCGTATTTAAAAAAATATCCCCAAAAGTTTTTAAGGCATTGAAGTCTAGAAAAGAAGCATACATTTAAAAAAAAGATAAAGAGTAAAATATTAAGAGACAAAAGGAGTTACTTCGCCACTCTCCTTACAGGAGGCGCTTGACCCTCGCAGGCAGACCTTCAGTCTGTCGTCTACGGACTATCCGGCTTTGGCAAAAGCCTTTTGGTCTATTTTATTTTTTAAAGTTTCTAGTCTATATTTCTTAATAATTTACTTTTGGTCTATTTTTTCACATCGATGCTTATTTTCTAGCCAGAAAAACAACAACTTCCTTTTAAATAGTAAAAAACAATCCTCATGATTATTTTTTTTCTCCATCTAAATTTGCTCTTATAATTTAATTTTGCTTTACTCTTTTTTAAAGGCCACTACTTATTTACTCATGATAAATATTAAAATTGAAAATATATTTTAGAAATAAAGTCGATAAAACTTTCGAATATTCGAAAAAACAAAATTAAAAAAGCAGCCATGCCTAAATTTTAATAATTTTTCTAAACTTCAGCATTTGTAATTTTTTTTTATCCTAAAACATTCGATAATCATATTTATGTTTTCTGAATTTCACCATTTTGTTTCTTCAAACTCTAAAAGAGTTCTTAGAAATAACTTTGATAAAAACTTCAAATTTACCTAAGTTATAACCAAACTAAGAGAAAAAAAATAGCTATTATTATTTAAACCCCCCAAAAGATCCCGTTCCTAGAATATAGTGATATTTATTAATAAAAATAATCAGACGTTGCACCTTGTTTTAGTATGTTTGTATCATAAATTGAAGGTGAAATATACAAATATTTAGAGCCCAAATCAATTTATCAATAAATACAGTCAATTGATGCGTGCAATCAATTTTTACAACTATGTTTTTTGTTCTTCACGACTGCTTCAATTGGTTTTGATATGCTGGAGACCAAATTTATGATGACATCTTGAATGATATTGCTCTATTTTTGTTCAATAGACACCTACAATTGGATGTCTTCTGCTTATCAACTGCCAGTTTGATTATCGCCCACAAATTCTCTATTGCTTCAAATCTGGCGAATTCCCGGACTAAGGTCTAAAAATGTTATTTTCAGCCAAGATATTTATTATTGCTTTTGTTTTGTGACAAGGGGCGCCATCATGCAGGAAAAGGTACCGATGATGCACGCTTTGGTACCATTTTAATTGCATGGCAGTGTTTTGGGGCAAAATTGTTAGTGCCTAGTTCCCTTAGATGAAAAGCATCTCAAGACATGGAGAGTGTCTGGCTGCTTCATCATTGGCGCAACATGACTCGTGAAAGCGCTGCCCCTTTCTCCCCTTAAAGAAGAATCTTCCATGTTACAAACAAGCGGAAGAAGCTTCCTCAGAGAACATTACTTTTCACCAGTCCTCAACAGTCCATCCTTTATATTCACTACAAAAGTGGAGTCTACCCGTAAGTTTCTTCTTTGTGAGATGAGGCTTCTTCGCAGCCCATTTATATCTAAAACATAATACTCGTATATGTCGAAAAGTCTTCTCATCACTGTGCGTATTGAAAAATTCACACATGCACCCCACCACCATCATGAGCAAGCTTGGCACTGGAGGCAACCCGATACTTGAACTGTGACCTTACCCGGAGACGGTCTTGGGGTTCATTTAAAACTTGGTGCTCCTTCATGCCCTGCCCTTAGCTACTATCTCCTTGCATTCCACGCCATTTTAGGGAAGAGCAACAATAGTTGCACGCTTTGATTTGCAAAGAACCATTTCTGGAATTGAAAAAGATTCAAACATTTATTCTTAGAAAAAGAATATTACGAAATAGATTATAATTACCAATAATTTATTTAACCCTTATTTGTTATGATTTTACCCCTTTGATCGAATATCAAAGCTCCATGGACTGAAACTCACCTCCTACAGGAAAAAGCCCAGAGCGCGATTTTAGATTCAGCGAAGGAATGCAGTGTTTTTTCGTATTAAATTTTAAATGTTTTTTTTTTAATGAACCTACCATAATTTAAATAGAGTAATTAATCCTATTACATAAAATTTAGAAACGAATGAAAATATATATTATTCTCAAAATTTTGGGCCATGACTATATTTATACTCTACCCGTCTCTACCATTCCAATTAACATTATTGCGTACCTCAACCCACCTTTCACCTTCCCCTGTGCCCCATTATTCCACCTTGTCTCTTTTCCATAATACAACTACACCCTAAGAATCAACCTCAAAGCAACTTAACATCATCTCCATACCATCATTTTGATTCATTGCAAGCTACCGCCAGCCAAACGACGCAATTGTACCCCATCACAACGGGCCCAGCGCCCTCCTTAAGACAGTATCGAACCTAACAAGCTTTTTGCCCTCAACTCCGACCCTCCGTTTTCTTTTAAATCACAACGAATGGGAAGTGAAGCAAAGTGTGAAAGTTAATAGAGAAGAAATAAAGAAATAGCCATTATATATAAGTGTGTCTCAGAACATCCATAACTGCGTTCGTTGTTCGAAAATAGTTCAAAGTAACGAACAGCTAACCTCCTTAGTTCCAAAGATAGATTTTCTTACTGACTCTCTAAAACCCCTAAAAATCATCTTACAAACCTCTTTCCTAAATTTTCTCGCATCTCAACACTTCACTTTGAATTGTCAATTTCATCTAAACCCTCCGCGTTCGTAATTTCCACCCTAAAAGCTGCGATCTTAATTGTTACTACAAGTGTAAATGCTTTCTTACATCTTCAAGTCATTCAGAATTTTCTCTCTCACTGCTCAAAATCCACACTGCTAGAGCTTTACTGCCATCATCTCATTTTATGATTCACCTCATTTTAACACCTCTTCTCTCGTTCCCATTTACCCCTCTAGTCTCTTCCCATTGGGGATATATGACCCCCTTAGTGAATTCGAAATAAGGTTTTTTGAACTCATAATAAAAAAGTAATTAAAATTTTAAAATTCAAATAAGTAAAAAGAAGAGAGTAAAAAGTAAAAGAGAAAAAGAAATTCAAATTATAACTCAATAGAAGAAAAATAAATAAAATAATAATTAAACAGAAGAAAAAGTAAAATAAATTTTAAAAAGGATATGAAAATAAAACAAATAAAAGAAAAATAAATTGAAATAAAAATTCAATAAGAGAAGAATAAATAAAATAAAAACTCAACAAAAAATAGAAATAAAAACAAAGAAAATGAAAATAAAACTAAGAAAAACAAAGGGATAAAAAGCCAAGAGCAGAAAAATAAATAAAGAAAGCAAATAAAAGAAATGAATAAACTCAATAAAAGGAAAAATAAAATAAAACTTCAACAGAAGAAAAAGAAATAAAACAAACGAAATGAAAATAAAATTGAGAAGTAGAAATATAAATGAAAATAAAAGCCAAAAGCAGAAATGGAATGAAAATAAAGCTTAAAAAAAATCTAGAAGAAAAATAAAAAAAGTGCAGATGAAAAAGAAAATAAATAAACGAAGAAATGAAAATAAAAGCCGAAAGAACAAAAAGAAATGAAAAATAAGCAAATAAAATGCAAATAAATGAAAATAAACTCAATAGAAAACTATGAATAAAATAAAACTCAAAATAAGAAAAGGAATGAAAATAAGATCCAGAAGAAAAAGAAGTAAAATAAAAACAAAACAAGAAAAATAAATGGAAATAAAAAACAATAGAAGAAAAATAAATGAAAATAAACCCAAAATAAGAAAGGGAAATTATACTAAAATCAAAAATAGAAAAAAACATTGAGAATAAAACCTAGGTCAAATGGAACCTACGTCAAACAGCTTGTCCCTATTAGGATCGACGTCAAACGGTGAATTTACAATCCTGGGTTCGTAACCCACGCCAAAGAGTTCCTCCTCATTGAGACGGACATTAACTAGTGAAACTCTCGGTTCCGATCTCGAAACCCAGATCAAACAGTTGGTCCCTATTGAGGTGGACATTAAACGGCGTAACCTTTGTTCCTGGGTTAGGAGCCAACGTCAAATAGTAGGTCCGTAATGAGATGAACATCAATCGGTGTAAATATTGGTCCTGGATTTGGAAAATAAGTCAAACCGTAGCTCCCTAACGAGATGGAAATCTAACGTTGGGATTCGGAACCCACCTCAAATAGTAGGACCCTTCTAAGATGGCCATTAATAGTTGTAACTATTTAACCGGGAATCGGAGCCCAAGTCAAATATCATATCCCTATTAGGATTGATATTAATTGTTGTAAGTATTGTTACCAGGTTCGGAACCCACGCCAAACAGTTGTTCCTTATCGAGAACGACACTAAACTGTGTAACTATTACTCCTAGGATCAAAACACACGTTAAATATTAAGTCCTCTTATTAAGATGGACATCAAACGGTGTATTAGAGGTCCCAAGTTGGAAACCGACGTCAAAAAGTTGGTATCTATTGAGATGGACATTAATTTGGTGTAACTACAGTTCCCGGGTTAAGTAAACATGTTATAAACTAGGTCCCTATTGAGATGGATATTAAACCTTGCAAATTATTGTATTAGGTTCAAAACATACGTCATTAGTAGGTCACTAGAGAGCTGGTCAATAAACGGTGGAACTATTGACATTGGTTCGAAACCCACGCCAAAAGATAGTTCCCTATTGATATCGACTTTAAACGTTTTTAGTATTGGTCCCAGATTAGGAACCCAACAAAAACAGTTACTTCCTATTGAGATGGGCATCAAACAGTGTATCTATTGGTCCTGGGTTTGCAACACACGTCAAATAATAGGCACGTAATAATGTGGACATTAAACCGTGTAACTCTTGGTCTCAGATTCTGAACCCACGTCAAATAGTAGGTACCTGTTGAAATTGAAATTAAACGGTGTATTTACAGTAAGGTTTGGGAAAACACGTCAAACAATCGACCATATACAGATAGGCATCAAACTCTTTACTATAAGTCCTGGTTTCATAGCCCACTTTAAATAGTAGCATCTTATTGAGATGTCATTAAACGATGTTACTATTGACCTCGGTTTCGGAAACCACGTCAAATAGTACGTCCCTATCGAAATGAACTTCAAACGGTATTTTAGTGGCGCCTGGTTCGGAACTAACGTCAAACGGTAGAGTTTTGTTGAAATGGACACCATCCGGTCTAACTATTGATCCCGGAGTGGGAACCCACGACAAACAATTAGTCCCTATTGAGATGAATATCAAATGGTTAATTAGCGGTCTTGGTTTCAGAACCCACGTGAAATAGTATGTACCCATTGAGAATGTCTTCAAACGTTGTAGTAGTATTCCTAGGTTTCCACCACACATCAAGCAGTAGATCTCTATTGAGATGGATATCCATCAGTATCATACGTCAAATAGTATGTCCCTATTGAAATGGACATTAAACGGTGTAACTATTTCTATCGGGTTAGAAACCCACGTATAAATATAAGTACCTATTGAGATGGATATCAAATGATGTACCTCTTGGTCCCAGTGGTACTCTATCGGACAACATGGAGTACATAACATCCTCATTTTTGCCTTCATCATTAGGGTTCCCTACTTTTATGTTTGGTCCTCGTTGTTGTTGGGCCTAATCTTGATGTTCTTACAGGGGGAACAAATGGGGGGAAACTTCGACTGCAGCTACATCAAACTCAATGTACCGTAAGGGCGGTTTCTTACAAGTATGCATTTCTCGTCAAGACTCGCTTACATAGGTTTGAATCCCTCCTGGGGTTCATAATCCGTCCCCGCATTGTCTTTTAAATACTCCCTACCGACCCTTGTATTTTACTTTTAGGGGGGGGATTGCCTATTCCGATATTATATTTCTCCTTATAAATTTCACCCACTGGTATAAAAAAGTAACTCCAATTGGCTTCATCTATTTATGTAATATCCTATTCAAATACCATTGCATTTAGAATTAGCTTTTATTCTTTTTCTGCGGGTAATTTTTATCTACAGTTTCACGCGATTTTATATTTATATTTCATCATCTTTGCTTCTCTCTCTCTCTCTCTCTCCCTCTCATACCCATATCTCATGAATGTGGAAATGCCCTCGATGGATTAACCAAAATAATGACCACGATATAGGACTCTGGGGGCAGAGTAGAGGATAGATCCCCTCCTCCTCCTTTCCCTCTATGGGGATCGCCATAAATTCGACTCCTACGATAAAAACGATACCCGTCAAATACACTTCAATAAATTTTCTTTTAATACTCCAAATAACCGATTTCTCCGTCACACAATCACCCTCAAACATACAACATGACACACTCAAGCTCATTCACGCATACACTTATCCACACACGCACATAGTCACATTTATCCAAACTCTCGCACACCGTTAGAGCGGATTGTCTTTTCCCAACATTTGGCCTCCAGAAGCGGATGATGTTCGCACATCCGGGTGCACTTTGGGTTACGAACTTCATAGGAACTAGTGCAGTTCGCCAGCATTCTTAGTGTTGTCTTGTTAATCGTAATTGCCTTCATTTTTTCTTATATCTGCTCTCTGCCTTCATTCTGTCTCACTTTCCTTCACAAAAATTAACCCATCGCCTTAATCTGTTTACTTCTGACTTCATCAACCTAAAACAAGTTGAAGATGATGGCGAGAATGATGATCATAATGGTAGCGATTCGCGTGAGAATGAGACAACTGTTGATAAAGATAATGAGCTAACAATGACACAAAAAAATATTTCTTGAGATAATGACGAGATGCTACCATCGCTTTCTTGATTCTTAGTGGTATTATTATCATTATCAGCGTTGGATTATTTACGTCATTCATCTCATTTCTCACTCTAAATGCTAGCTAGCCGTCATTATTATCTTCATCAACAACAAAAACAACAGCAGCAGCATCAATGTAAAATTCACCATCATTAGGAAAGACGCCATCACCATCTTTACCGTCACAAGATTATCATCATTTTCGACATAATCAGCAACAACGTCATCTTCACTATCATAATCATCATTATCATCATGAAAAATAACGTTATCGTCATTTGAATTTTTTTATCTAGTTAAAAACCATTAATAATGTTTTATTTAAAATGATGTAACCAACCAAGGCTTTTTTCTTTAATGGAACAAAGAGGAGGATAGCGATAACAAAGCCTTTCAATGTGGAGGTTCATCAACTGTAAATACTGCGGTCGAGAGGGGAATTAGACACTTAGGAGAACAAGTTCGCACATGATGCACACAAACCCAGATGTAAGAACTTGACCTCACGTGCCTAGGATCTTGGTCATGAGGCAGAAACTGATAATTGAACTGGGGAACATAATTTTCGTTCAGTTAGATCTGACATCTGTATTTTATTGTTTGTTCTCTGAATCCAAAAATTACCCGTTTTTTCACTAACTCTATAATTTAAGAAGGGGATTTTTTTTTAGTATTTGAATAATAATTTCATCTTAGTTTGGTTATGACATTTTTTTTATCAAAGTTTATTCTAATAATTTTGTTATAATAACAAAAAATAAAATGGTGAAGTTCAGAAATAAATATACGTATCGAAATTTTGTTAATCTTTTAAAACCCAAAGAATTACAAATGGTGAAGTTCAGAAAATTGATTTTTATATATTTACTTCTATAACTATATTTTAGCAACGTGATATTTTTAAGGGGGGAGGGGGAATTTAGTTTAGAGTTCATCTTTAAAATTATTCTAATTGGCGAAGTTCAGAAAATTTATAAAAATTCAACCATGGCTGCTGTTTTTTAAATTTTAAATTTGAATCTTAGTAGCGAAGCGCAAGTTTCCCCCGTAGGGAGGAGTGGAGAAGCCATTGCCTGGTTTCTGTATAAAAAACCCATAAAGATACAGCATCTAACAAATTTGTGCTTATTTTATAGAATGTTTTAACAATTTACACACACACTTGAAAATAAAACATCGCTTGACTATAATGTTTGTACAAATTTATTTTATTCATATAAATGATATTATTACTGTAAGTCAAATTGTGTGCGAATAGTTAAGGCAATATTTACGCTTATAGCTTTTCCTAGAGTGTTCAATTTGTGGAAAATTTCGTTTTATACTCTAAAAGTACTCAGCCAACATATACACTCCACCTTAGTACCGTTCCTCCATGACCTTCAAGTCTTGGTACAATCGTTCATCTTACTCATTGCTGACTTCACTAAGCTTTTTCTGGAAGTTAGCAAGATGGCTATGGAGAAAATTTAACTTGATGCAGATGCTGCAACCGAGCATTTTGTAGCTCTTAAATAGTTCTGGACAATTTCGGTGTAATTCTTTGCTCGTTTATTTCCAAGAAATTCTGGACTTGGTCTTTGAATAATAACCAAGCATTCTTTTCTAGTTCTAACATTTCCCCGATGAAATGTTCATCTTTGATGAACTGCCGAATTTGTAGACCATTATATACACCAGACTAGCTTTCATTGAATTGAAAGGCCAAGACATGAGAAAATTAGGTACTTGAAACAGTCTCCTTCAGTTGGCAATGGTTTAAAGAATTATTTCATGCGACCCAGTTTGATGTACAGAGATGGGAATATAATTATCTTTCTGTCAGCAAGTGGCTCATGTAGAATGTTGAGATGACTAGGTTTGAGGTCAGATCTTGGAAGCCAATTATTTTCCACCCAATGCTTCTCTCGAGTTTTGTTTTAACATACATATGTATAGAAATCAGGGATACTTTGTGTACCCACGTTGCTGACCAAGAAAGGAGCATGCCATTTTAAGTTCAACACAGATGATGCAATTTTATTTGTGATATTACAACAATTTAATAACTCTCTTTGTATCCATGTTCTTCACGAAGATTAACTGAATGCCTAACTGAAACTGTACCATATAACTTGTCATTGTGGAGGAGGACACACTTTAACCTCCGCTTTGAGGTGTCGATGAACAGTCGACATTCTCTTAAGTTGTAGATGGGAAATCCCAATTCTTCTAGTAAATGTTGTATGTTAAGGCAGTACACAAAGCTACTTTCACTTCGAAAGTACTACATAAATTCACTTTGAAATTAAAAATAACTCAGCCCGGAAAGGATTCGATAACTTCCAAGAAGCCATTTTGGGACTATCAAAATGGCTTTAGAACTCCTAGCATCAAGACTCAATGAGAAAAACTTGCTTGAAAAAGGAGAGAATGTATCTTACTTTTGATACAGAAAAAGTAAGATACATTCTCTCTTTTTTCAAGCAGGTTTTTGATAGTCCCAAAAGGGTTGCCTGGAAGTTATCGTATCCCTTCCGAGCTGATTTTTCAAAATCCGCATCATTGCTTCCCCTCAGACATTCATCATGATCCAGATCTTCAAAAGAGAGTAGTTAAACGAAAACTGGCACTAGGATTTCAGCTTAATGAGACACTAGACGTATGACTGATGGTAGAGTAAAATACTCTATTTTAAATTTGTCTTTCTTGTTATATACTGAAGTTTTCACTAAACAAAAGTAACAGTATTTGGAATGATCTTTTGGCTCTCGCCAACCCATAGGTATACCAAATGTCAACTTATCACGCATTCCCTTGCTCCACATCCGTAACTTTCGACACACTGCTTGTACACCGATCATGATCGCCATTCTTACTTTAAACTAACAAACTAGGGCGGAGAATCCCGCCCTTTACTTCGTTGGTCTTGGTAATTATCTTAATCTTCTAACTAGGCCTATAGGTACTCTTAAAAGTTTATTTTAATTTTGATTTACTTGCCATTCATCTCATTTTACGCTCTGAACGAACCCACTTACAACTAATAAAGCGCCATTACTTGATCAAACATGGTATAATCTAAACAAACTCGTTGTATCCCATCTTCTACTTGCTGATATCTCTGATCACTTCTCTATTTTCTTGCCCTTCTCACTAAATCGACCACTTCCCATTCTCAAACTTTACATTTCGTGCCCATAATGTCGGTCATGCGCAGACCTACTGGCATAAATCGAAAATTATGATTTCACATTTGTGCAGGAAGATGCAAACATCAATAGAATATTTGACCTATGTGAATATATCTTTCTTCGTCCATATATACGTATGTACAATGTTACTTATTCCATCTTTCAAAAAAGAGGGCCCCTGAAACGACTACATAATTCATAGATCACTCTAATATTAATGGAGATAATCAGACTACAAAAAAAATTAGGACACAAAATATAATTGGGTAGAAGATAATCTCCGAAAAACGTGGAACCTCATTAATAAGTTGATTGGCAAACCAAATCAACCAAAAACAGAAATACCGGAGCAACATAAGGAACATAATATTATTGAGCAGAATGCGATTGTCAACGAACTAAATTTACACTTTGGATCAGTTAGCGTGACAACATCAAACTCTTACCCACATACAAACAAGTCTGACGAAGATTTTATGCCACCAGCACACTCGAGGTAGTTTAGTTTTAGTCATGGTACTTATTCCTTGTATGGTTTAAACTGCGGTTGTGTCTATAGTTGGGAGTAAAAAATAGCCTTATATCTTCCAACTATGCTTTATTTCTGACTACAAACTTTTTCTCTTTTTTAATGAAAGAAAGAGGGAGAGAGTTGATGAATAGTAGAGGGGAAGCGAGAGTGTAAGGAATATAGAAGTGGAATGTTAAGTAAGAGTGTTGCAGTGTACCTGGTGAGGGGGCCAAATTCATTCAAGTTTTTGTTTCGCTTTTCTTTGCGGATAGCTTTGTCGAACATCGGTATCTTTTTTCTTTGTCTCGCTTAAGATCTTATTGTTGTCTTTTGATGTCTCAGTTGAGATCTTTTATACTTATTTTTCTTATTTTTAAAGGTTGCTTTTCTCTTCTTTTTATGCTTTATGAATCTTTTTGTTTTTGGTTGTGATTCCTCAGGAGTCTTCCAGGATCACTTGTAACTTGGGTCAGTTTTTGCTGTTCTTGCGTTTGACAGGTAACATTTGCATCTACCTACGTCTACCTCTTTGTTAAGGCCTGTCAGTGTCTCCTAAGGGAAATTTTCGGCGAGCTGTCCCAGAGTCATTGGTTCTGCACCCTTTGCAGTCCGGTCATACTGCTCCTTTATCCTGTGTTGAGCCGGATTGCAGGATATATCAGTCTAGATATTACTAGCCCTAGGTATAGTTTTGTTTTGTTTACGGAGATATTTCGGAATCGGTGACGTTCTTTGAGTTCGGTGAGAGTCAGTCCAATTCTTGTGCTCATTTTGGGGAGTTGTCAATGTTGAAGGGAGCGGGCCAGTGTCGCCCGATCGGCACTGCCGTAAATTTTGCCAAGTTGGTTTCGATCTTTCAGCTTTGCTCTTATCCGGAGATTTTTTAAGCTCCGGCCGCCGTGGCCCTAGACATCATCCTTTCAGAGTTTTTTTGTCGGATCAAGATCTGGATGAAGTCGTCCGCCTACTGGTTCTTCATTGTTTAGTAATTTAGTGGTTTTGGTAGGTCCCTTGTGTAGGTGGTGAAGAGAGTGGACTGAGACATCCCAGAGAGGAATTAGAAGGCCTCCCATCTATGCTTTTCAAAGAAAAAGTAAACTTGCCGGTTGGTTACGTAGCTACAGCTTATTTTGTCGAAGTAGGATGCAAGTCTCAGTCTCAAGAGTTTTTATTTCAGGCTTTCGATACAAACCTTATCGAAGCTTTATTTACATCTCTACATACATCTATGATGCACCCTTTTGCACACCTTGTTGCTGCGTATTGGCACATCAGAGCTATGGCCGTCTTGGTTACTCGTTTTTTATGAAATCCATGTTGTTCTTCTTTCAGCAGAGAGTGGATCGCGAGTCTGCTATTGAGAATTTTCTCGAAGACCTATCCAATGATCTCCAACAATAGGATAGATCTGAATCTCATCACTTGATTCGCTGGTTTTCCAGGCTTTGGAATGAAAATTCTTTTCGAAGTCTTTTGGCATCAGGGGAGTATCCAATTGCCAGAGACGCAGTGAATAGGTTCAGCAGTCTGGTTAAAATCTTCCAGGTGCCTCCTTTTGGTGTCCGATGGAAATTTGATTGTGGCCCGGGGCTCTGGGTTGAAACGAGGCGATCGCCAGCCACAATTCTACATTGGTGACTAGATTGCTCCTCTGTGAGTTACCATGGAGTTGAGTGATATTCGCGGTTCTATAAGGTGAGATCTTTTCCGATCCCCTCTACATGTATTCAAGTACCTAATCCCCGAAGCATAAGTTGAGGTTTTCCTCTTCTTCATTGGAGATTCTGAAAACTTACTTTCAGACTTTTCGAAAGAGACTCTCTTTACAAGGGCTGTTCGCTCTTACTGGATTGTGCTGAATCGCAGTTTTGTTTTGCGCTCTTGTTATCCCTTTTATCCTATTGATTGCCACCTAAAGATTTGGGGTCCTTATCGACGTCTATCCTTTAGATTAAACGGTCCCACTTCTCCCTCAGTTAGTGTAGAACCTTATAGTTTAGTTGTCTCTTTAGCTGCTCTATGACTCGGGAGTCCATGGTATTTGCGTAATCAATGTCGAGGATGTGGTTGTAGGTCAGGGAAACTCTGTTATAGCACCACTCTCTCGTTTATAGGGTGAGTTTACAGCAGGATTTTGTGAGAGGTTTCTTGGTGAATCTTGCATCTGCACTAGAGGTGTTGTTGTTGATAGCAGTCAATTCTTCGTCGAGGTCTTCGGCGTTTGCGTTGTTCAGGTCTAGGAGTTACTCCGAGAATGCTTGTTTGTACACATCCCAGGTAGCCTTCGAATACTCTTTTTTAGGTGTCGTGGAGAATGGGATGAGTGCAGCTGCTACAGTTGTGATTAAGGGGATGTGGTCACCTAGTGTTTCTGTCCCGGGCCGAATATGGTGTTAAAAATACAAGTATGTATTGGTGAAAACGATATCAGGCTTAATGGTTCTCCTTGGGTATATAAACGTAAGGGAGGAGGGCCAATTAGGTTCGTGATGTTCCTTCTTATAAATAAATCCAAGTTTTACTCTCCTGTCCGTAGCCAGCTATCCAGTTCGTCCCGTTCAGATTCCTAGCGAAGAGGACTAGAAGTTTTTCCTGAACAGAGTGATCAAATCGTGTATGGGCAGATAGTGGTGGCGGGGAGGTTGATAGCCTGTACCCATCTCTATATCAGCCAAGGAACTCACCAATGTGATGATCAGGAATGACTTGTCCATGTTTCTCCCTACTCTGAACTCAGATATTTTTTGGCTGCTATCATGGCCTTGACTAATATTTATCCCGTCACGTTATTTCTAAAAAAGTTATACTCAAATATCATCTGTCGGTTGTCGACATTGATGCTATTTTCCGATAGAAGGAAGATATATGGCTCGATTTATCTGTAGATGTTGTATAGATGCTTCTTGTTGATTCTTCAACCCTGCACATTATGCGATATTATTGTGACTGTGTTTTTAGCGGTGATCTTAGCTCTTCGTTCGGCGGCTTGTAGGTTTTTGGTATTTCGTGGAACTGCATGGCTAAACCAAACGAAGCTTCCAGTAAAAGCATGACAAATAGAAATTGAGTGAGCAGTCGTACAGCTTGATTTTTTTTCAATAAAAGCTGTCTTGACTGACTCCTCGTGTATGGGCGAATCCTAGGACCATTCAAACTGGTCTTTGAGAACTTCATTTGCCACGTCTTCAAGTGGTGATGGTCTTTGTTTGCGTAGTATTTCTTTTGAGGTCAATTATAAAGTTGATCTTTTTACCATAAAATGAGTTTTGTGTGTTGTTGTTGGGCAGGGGTATCGTTTATGTTGTTTTCTTGCTTTGTTTCTTCCTTGTTGATTTGAAGTGGTGTTGTCTTGGGTCGTGCTGATAACTTTCCCTGGCTGACTTCGGAGTCTTGTTCTCACTCCACATTTTCTTTTTCTGCTGGTTGGGGGTGCTTTTGCTGTCTTTTCCTGCGTCCAGATGACAGAGAAAACTTTGTCTGCTTGTGGATTCTTGGGGAATGATATGGGCTCAAATCCGTTTTCATTTCGCATCTTATTTTTTTTCGGTGTTTAATATGTCCGGATTCGTAAAGTTCATCATGTGAGCATGTTGAATGCATACTAGCATTTGTTGGTGTTACATTAGTCAATTAAATGACTAATTCGTGCTGTGCAATTTTGGTTTCTGTGTTATGAGGTCGAGCTTTGGCGACAGCAACATAAGTGGCCCCGTGAATGGTTCTTTCTCCCGCAGCTCTTTTCTTGTTTAGATGCTCTCTCCGTATTGTGCATTGCGTGCTTAAGGTACTATGTGGCTCCGCGCACTTTATACACATTTTCGTTTTGGGCAGGGCATCCAGTCGTAGCCTCTTTGTGTGCATTCGGAACAAATTGTCTTGTCTTTTAATGCGCATACTATTATGGAATGATCTTCTACCTTTGAGCAGGAGTAACACGCCAAAACCTGAAAGTATTTCTTTTTCTCCTCGATTTGATTGGGAGAAACTTTTAAGGAGAATAATTCGACTCTTGCTTTCTTTGTTTTGTTCACTATCTGTATTTGCTGGAACACCACTTTGAAAATGTGAGTGAGAGGCCGGATTTGACCACTTCGACTACTTTACGCCAATCTGAGATTTTTTTTATTTCGGCATTAATATCATCTTCATGTCTTTCTCCCACCCTTGGGTTCACCTTTTTGCAAATAATTGATTTTCTTACAATTATGGCTGGTAATGGTTTAGGCTCAAAACCGATTAATCTGAGTTAATGGACGGTTGCTGCTGAGGTTAGCTTGTCTAAATCAGCTGGAGTGTGGTAGATGCTGTGTATCTTCTGGTCCCTTCTTTTGAGCCTCTTATATCCAATCTCCTGTCTCCCGAATATTGTCTCAAAAAAACTTGTTTTACAGGGGGATCTATCTTCCCTTTAGCCTCAGTGGTAGCCATAGGTCTAGTGATTCTCATTCACGGTTAATTTTTGCAGACGCTCATCGGTTGAGGCACCTGCCTTGCTGTCCTTTTCCTGGGGCACAGCATCAATTCTAATCGGCTGAAGGCCAGAGAGGCTCGTGAGCAAGTTCTGACAGAGGGTCATTTTTATGGAGCACAGTGCCGATTCTAATGAACTAGGGGCCAGAGACGCTCATAAACAAAGATTTGGCTCATAGTATGGAGACCTCTTCTTCTTTTCCTTGCCTCCATTTCTAAATTTAAAATAATTACAAATATAATTGCTATTCTTCATTCACAAATATATACATAAATATAGGCATTAAAAAAGAAAGTTAAATTATAATCTGAAAACCATTGAAAACCCGTAAGCAGCGATTTTTCAATGTATATTGATGCACTTTGGTATAAATGTATTTCAGAAATCCATTTTATTATTGAGGCAATGCAATTATTTCTTGAATTATATTTATCATCATCATCACTAAAACTTCATCAATATAATTTAAGAAAGGGATTTTTTTGAGTATTTGAATAATAATTTCATCTTAGTTTGGTTATGATTTAGGTTTTTTTATCAAAGTTATTTTTAATAATTCTTTTATAATATCAAAAAACAAAATGGTGAAGTTCAGAAATAAATATAAGTATCGAAATTTTATGAATTTTTTAAAACCCAAAGAACTACAAATGGTGAAGTTCAGAAAATTTATTTTTATATATCTTCTTTTATAACTATATTTTAGCAACGTGATATTTTGAAAGGGGGAAAATTTAGTTCTTTTTTAAAATTATTATAATTGGCGAAGTTCATAAAATTTATAAAAATTTAACCATGGCTGCTTTTTTTTAGATTTTAAATTTTAATCTTAGTAGCGAAGCGCAAGCTCCTCCCCGTAGGAGGGAGTCGTGAAGCCATTGCCAGGTATATTTATAATTTTACTCACGTTTTGGATTGAATTATTTTATTTATTAATATATATCGATGCAACTTTAAATAGTGACTCAACTTCTCAAAGGAATTCACAATGAATTATGCAATGCTTGGTGGCACAAAGCTACTATAAAGGATTTTAAATTAGATAGTCCAGGTATTCATTCTTTACCAGTTAAATCTCCCAAACAGTCAAGTCGAATTATTTCTTTTGCCTCTGTCTCTTCCATCAATCTATACGCAATGGATGTTCCCTCTTTCGCTATAGATTGCTCGCATTACCCGAGCTCTCACACAATTATCGCCCCATATCCGTTCTCCCCACACAGGGAAAGATACTTGAATAAATAGTTCATCGTCAGCGGATATCCTTCTTTTTATCTGAGAGTCTCTTATACGACCACCATTTCTGGTTCATACACACTTCTCTGACAGAAAAGCAATAATGACCCTTAGAGAGCGAATCTATAAAGATCTAAATGACCAGAAGACTAACAACCACTTATCTAAATTCCTGTAACAGACTAAACCATATAATTTTACGTTTGAAACTGAACTGATATTGGGGGAGGGAGCCCCTTGCAATGGATCATGTGATATTTAACTAACAGAATACAATATGTTCAATTAAGTGCCTCTAAATGCATTCAAGTTAACATTGAACAGGGTGCCCTCCAGGTGGGTACCCTTGTGCCATTCTCATTCATTCGTTATTTGAATGTCTTTTCCACATGCCGTGAAGACTATAGCATTCAATACGCAGATGACACATCATTAATAAGTTCAGCTCATAATGAGATAGATCACTATCTATTTAACGATGAATAGCGTTCACTCCTTTGTTTATACATAGTTTAATGCCAATAAACTAGATATAAACATCGTAAAGTCATCTTATATGATCTTAACAAACAACAGAAAGCCACCTACCATACACTTTTAAGTTAGTGGTAACTTACTTAAACAAGTCTAAAAAAAAAGTTCGATATACATATTAACAATAAACTCAATTTTAAGCATCATAGTAAGCGCATACATACATACCAAGCTGCCTTACCTCATCCATATCTTACGCAAAGTTAAGCACACATTTTCAAATCAGATCATTCGCACCCTGTACTTTGCCTTTGGTCACTCTCCTCTTTCCTAGGGACTAGCAATTTTAGGTAATACGTACCAGCGTCGTCTAAACCTTATTCTTTTAGTACAAAAAAGAATTATTCGAATATTTGCAAATGAAGATTGAAATTAAATGAAATGAAAAGAGAAGTGGGAGACAAAGCACAGCTCAAACCACCCCCCCTTGGCCTCAAAAGAGAGGCCAAAGATGGAGAAGCGAGCGAAGCTAGGTACTGCTTTGTAGTCTCCTTTAGCTACACTATCCAGAGCCTAAGTAGGCTCCGGGCACTGTGGGTACGGTGAGTAGGAGTGAGAGGGAGTAGAAGAAGAAAGTTCAAAGATAAGACAGCGAGGAAATATAGGAAAGGGCAAAGAGGTAGACTTAGTCATGTGTCATACAGCTTAACGTGGAATCAGAACCACAATGTGTAGCTTGTATCTATTCTGGATCGTTGCTGTTTATCATAACCCCTGTCTCACGTATCTACTGTGAGTCCTGTGTGTGAATGTGATAGTTAATGCATTGTAGGTAATTATAGTTAGCGTGATGAAGTTAAAAGTTTGTTTCACGTGAGAATCACGCATTTATCTTTTTGTATCTGCGTCTACCGGGTATAGCAAATGTCCGGTTAAAAATACTTAAACTAAGTATTTTATTAATTTGACCTGCTCCTTATATCCTCTTACCAGGGGTGATCAGAAAGTAAAGACAGTCGGACTCGAGGCAGAGAGACCATGAGTGATTGGAGGGAGGGGAGCGCGGGGCATCGAATGTTTGCTGTTGCGACGTATTTGAACTTGTCGCCGCTTGATTGGGTTACATTTTTTCGTTGTGTTGTGCTATTGCGTCATTGTTGATTTCGCCCTCTTACCGGAAACATGAATTTCTCGAAAGAAGGTTGCAGGCTCTACACGTTTACTAGGTGGAAACTCTGGGGGGGAAAAGCAACGGAGATCAGAGGGGAATTATTGCAAGCTTTTCCCTAGTCTACTCCATCACTAGAAAGTGTTTCCCCTTGGATTAGAGCTTTTGCAACAGAAAAAAACTCAGCTAGAAGATAATCATCGGTTCTGGACGCCCCCGACATCCGTGGCCGAAGTACGAGTAACAATGGTCCGTGTCCGGGCGATCATTGACGAAGATCCAACTGTTACTCTTCGATTCTTATCTTTGGAGCTTTTTATAAGTTTTGGGAGTACAAGTGACATCGTTCATGAACACTTAGGACTTAGGAAGAAGTGTGCTCGATTGATACCCCATTTGCTAAAATAAGAGCAGAAGAGCGAACGGGTGAGGATTTGTTGTCTCTGGCTGGCTGAATTCAAACCAAATGGTCTGAAACGGTTCTCAGATGTTGCTACCAGAGATGAGCGTTGGTCTGAAACAATTCTCAAATGTTGCTACCGGAGATGAGTGTTGGATTTCTTTCTTCACCACCAGAGACAAGCTGTCTAGCATGGTGTGGTTGAGTAATGAAAAGCCTCAATCTCAGATTTTGAAGGAAGGATTTCGCAGCAGGAAGCGCCTTTTCACCATCTTCTTCAATTCTCAAGGACCAATGTGTGTGGATGTGATGCCTCAACAGTCTACTATCACAGCCACGTACTACACTTACCAAGTCATTCCTCAAGTTCTGGGATATCAGGCCAAGTTCGCACCAACCCGCAACCGATCGCATCTTTTGCTGCACCACGACAATGCTGCACCCCACAAAGCGCGCCTAACTGTGCAATTTCTGGAGCAGCAAGGGATCGCACTTCTTGCCCACCCACCTTATTCACCTGACCTTGCTCCCTGTGATTTTTAGTTGTTTCCAAGGATTAAGGGTGCGATTGCAGGGAAGCAATTTCATCGTATCCAAGACCTGGCACGAACAGTCAATTCAGTACCACGAGGTATAACAGCTTCTGAGTACCGTCACTGCTTCATGAAGTGGCGAAGAAGGGTGGAACGCTGCATAGAGGCAGGAGGGTAATACTTTGAAAGAATGTAGACTACTGTTTGGATTTACCTCTGTTCTACCAAAACATACAGTCTGACTGTCATTACTTTTTAATAAAACTATTTACTTACAACGATGATGCCCTTTGTTACTTAATAACTTCCCAAAAACATTAAAAATAATCTACTTAATCCAATACGAGTATAAGTTTACCTACACGCGTCTCTGTTTCTTCCCCTTGACCTCCTTGCGGTCAGTTTTACATCCGGCTTGCGATTTTTGTCTATTTTCCATAAACTCACTTTTGTTCCTCTTCATTACTTCACTCCTTCTCGTAAAGTTTTAAGTTGAAGTCCTTAATTTTTGTACGATTTCTTAATTTAATTAACAAACGGTCTTGAGGCTGATACAACATGACCAACTTGCTCTAATATCTTGTTTGACGCAACTACAAGAGTAAGTTGGCAGTGCTGTAAAGAGTGCACGCTATAGATATCTTTACGATGGCCTGGGTTTAAAAATACAACAAAAACTTGTCTGAGATTTTTCAATTGATTCTATATTAATTGGCTTCGTTAAACACGATAATTATAATAGTTTTCATGTATCAAGTCGTTTTTTTCTTCTATGCAAGATATGGGTAATACCCATTATTATGTTCTTCTCCGTAGTCCATTTTTGCGTACATCATGTGTTGACATCTAGAAACAAGGAGCTACAACTGGACCAGAACATATAAAACTAAATTAAATAAAGCACAAGAAAATTTCGGTATGAACTTCAATAAAGAAAAAATAAATTGGACTATTCATTACAAAGTAAAGACAAATGTTTTTCTATTATATATTTTTCTAGATTCAGCTCTTTTCAAACACCAACAGTAATCGGACATCAAGTTGATTTACCAGCGACCTTGAAACCTTTCTTCCATCGTCCGAATATCCTGATGGTAAATCAAGTTGATTTACCAGCGACCTTGATACCTTTCTTTCATCGTTTGAATATCCCGATGGTAAATCAAGTTGATTTACCAGCGACCTTGATACCTTTCTTCCATCGTTCGAATATCCTGATGGTAAATCAAGTTGATTTACCAGCGACCTTGATACCTTTCTTATATCGTCCGAATATCCTGATGGGACCTTTACCCTTGTTCCTTCTGTAATCCCCACAATTTTCCGGAATATTATCCAAGTTAGAGCTCAAAAAATCAATTTTAAGGAAATACGAGCTCCCAGTTTCTTGAAGCTACGCAAGATAATGCTAACGGGGGCTTCATACTCGGAGCTTCGTTGCTTTCATAGAAAGTTGTAAACAATTCAGTTGAAATCAATCCAAGCTTTATTTTCTATTTCTTCGTTAGTCTTCTCAAACTTGGGATCCTTCATTAAGATTATAATATGGGGACCGTCACTTATATGCGGAAACTTCTTTTGTGTGTAAATAAAAGATGGATTCTGTTTAATCATTGCCTTCACGAGATTTTTTAATCAAACTTAGCTTTATATGCAGCGGTGGGAGCAGAATTTTCTAAGGATTAATCATGCTTATGGCAACGATATTTTGAAATCAAGCTTCAAAAGCTCTTCGAGCTGGCCATTCATGTTGTTCAAAATGCTTAGCTATTTTACAAGCGAAAAAACATGGATGTTTTGTTGTATTTAATCGTTTTATTTGATGTCATTAAGTAGAATTTTCATGTCATAACTTTCAGTTAATTGGATAGAATTACCAACTGGAACAATGGTAAGATTGTTACCATTATTTAAGAGCACAGCATTGGGGCTTCTACTTGATGAGTCTATAAATACAGGCGCTGATCTAAGGAGACCGAAGGAGGGTAAAGCCACGCAAAAATTGTCCTTTCATTAGCCCATAATGAAAAGCGAAGCGACTTCATTAAGCATCCCCAACAATGACACGATTTAGTGATTGAGTTGATCGAATTCTTGCCTGTTATTGGCATTTTACTCGAGGATGAGAGCAACTCGGATGCGATGAAGGGTCTGCTACTGATCGCAATCCGAGAACCGCGCTTTTTGATTGGCCTCGTCGTCACTCAGTCGGTCCTAGCTCACACCGTGGAGCCGAGTCGAGCCCTGCAGTCTCTTACGGTTGATCTTGTCTCAGTATAAACTACGATCAGTGAAGTGAAGGTGTATCTCAACAAGTCACAGAAAGGTACACTGACCAGCTTCCACGATGCCTTCAAGAAGGGAAATGAGCTGCTTTAGGAGATCGGCTCATCACATGACACCATTCCTGTGCCTCGAGTTTGTAGGCGGCAAACGCAGCGAGCGAACGTACCCTACCATACAGCTGAGGAATATTACCGCCGACCTTTCTATGTCCCGCTCATTGACCAGGCGTTAACTGAGCTGCAGAGCCGGTCCGTGGACGACACTATTCTGCTCGTCTTCAACATCAAACAAATGCTCAGCCGCGTCCACGGAGATGTTGCTACTTTACTAGAGGCGGCATCGATGCCGTTAGCCTAGTCAAGGCTGAAACAGAGTGATGGCTTTCGTCAATGATAAAGTTTGACTCCATTAGAGATGCCCTTGCCCACGCCCAGACTCGAATGTATCTAAACCTAGCTCTCATACAAGTTCTGATCACTCACCGAGTCTCAAACGCGGAGGCCGAGCGTTCATTTTCTGGCCTGAACCGACTGAAAACGTACTTAAGGAATAGCAAAAGTCAATAACGCTTCACCGGCCTGGCGTTGATTGATGTTCACAACGAAATTGATGTTAGAATAAACAGCGTAATCAATCTATTTGCCAAAAGGAACAGAAAGTTGATGTTCATGTGAAATACCGTGGTCAATGCTGTGTGTTAGATGCTTTTTTTTCACCCTTGAGGCTGGTTTATGTGTATATTTTTTTTAAGCCATATTTTATTGTGCTATTCAGAAAGAGTTATGTAATAATGTAGAATATATATAAAACAGTTTTTTAAACCCTTGCGATCGAATGCACCTTACATGTCTAAAATGCAGGTAAATCTCAAAAATAATTATTAAATTCAGTATTATACTTTAGTTGACGTCCCAAAACTACAATAAACTCAAATTTGTAATTTTCTGATGTGTGGAAAAAAAATCGAATCTGAGAGAGTTCGTGTTCCTTCCTGTGTAAGTTACTGTTATTAATTATTTATAAATGATGTGTAAGATAACCATTAAATCATCAATGCCCTTTTCTCAGATTACTCAGAGGGATGAATTCAGGTTAGCTTCCCCCATATTTTTAGCCTGGATCCGCCACTGTATAAATAGTTTCCATTCAATTAGTTGAGCCACACCTCCTAAAACTTCGATCAAACCCTTAATTTTGTGTGCAGTGCACCAAAGATGAATCCTCATGAAGCAAAAAGAACTTCCTTTCCTCATCTTTATTTCTGTACCAGAAATATGTTGTTTCTGGTGTCAATAGATCGCTGTCTCTAAGACCAGAGCCAAGGAGCTGGGACGACTCTTTTGATAGTCCTAAATCTCATTGAGCTATGCTTGTGTTAATGGTTTTGGTTCAATGAAACTAGATAATGGTAGATTGAATGTTTCAGTGTTGTCCTCATTGTTTATCTCATCATCACTGACTTTATCCACATCAAAGGTTTAAGGTAATTCTGGAAATAAAATACCTGGTCCATGGGAGATTGGTTTTATGGTAGAGGGCATATCTGTTGTCCTTAACAGCTTGTTTGCTTTTTCTTGCTTACTGCTTAAAGAAAGGATAGGGATTTATTGTATTTTTGAATATGTTTAAGTAAAAAATAGGAGAAGACTAGTTTCCTGACTTTTGGAGACAGGATGCATTAGACTCTAGCGAAAATAGTAGCTGTTCTTTAAGTTAACAACCATTATAAGTTTTTACATTTCATTTGGTAACCAACCAAGTGTCAACCAGAACTCTCACCTTTTCGACGACTTCATTAAGCCATTATAAGCATTCGCTTAGAAATGATTTTTCGCATTTTAAATATTCCAAGGAACTTTGATATTTGAAAGACCTTCTTATGCTTACAAAGAGTGATCTATTTGTTGGAAAATTAGTAAAGATTTGCACGCAATTATTTATATTGTAAAGTTCGTCATATAGAAGTAGCAATCCGTTACATGGTCATTTCCTTCCTTCCACACTATATGTATACCAGAAGGTATAATGCCTTTAAGCTTCCCTTGGTCCATCTCTAAAGTGTTCATGACTATATGTGATGATCAAAATCCTTATCTTAATCTCCATCTTCATGTCAAATAGCAGATGTTCCAAATACTGAGATGTTTAAGTGTTGTCCAGGCACCGCAACTTTGCCACATATGAGGAAAAACCTACTGGGGTAATTTTTAGAATTTCTATTCATGTTGAATTTTTTTTTTAAATAATGAATAACTCTAATCTTGTGATACCTAGTTCTCTGCTAACTTTCAATCACAAATCTAAGGGTATGAAAGAAAGCTTGATGAAAAACAGAGTAATTGCATAAGAATAAAAAGTATTAAAGGAAAAAACTGAACCAGATCTTCAAAAACGGATTGCAGATTTGAATTCAACGCGAAAATTTCTTATAGAATGATTGAAAACATCTCAGACATCAAAACTCACTGCGTGATTTTTGATGTTAAACAAACTGTTCACCTCTCGAGATAAATTTATTATTATTATTATTATTATCATTATATTATTATTATTATTAATATTATTTGTTATTATTATTAATATTATTATTATAATTATATTATTATTTGTTATTATTATTAGTTATTATTATTATTAATATTATTATTTGTTATTATTATTATACAATAAACACACAAATCACGCGTACTACCACTCGGAGGAGGAGTCCAACAAGATGCCATACTCTTATTCCTACATTTCAACTTCACACTCGTCATCCCACTACCACAACCCAAAGATATCCAGTTAAACACATATGCAGAGAAATTTCGATAACAGTACAACATCGCATAACTCAACACAGCAATCACAACTCTACAACAAAAATACATAAACACACTAGAACAACGATTTGCTCGAAAGAGAATCACAGCCTCCACCTCTAAATCGACCGTCACACATGACACAGTCGAATCAAAGAGACCCAACATCACAATGAAGGGACTACACTTGCTTTTAAACAAAAGCCATTCCCTTGTTGGAATTGCACTCATATGGCCTTCACTACACATCTTGCAAGCATAAAATATTCACAAAGCAACTCAACATCCTTAAAGCAAACACCAACTTTGGACGACATGCTGCTTACTGCTTAATGTTGTTTATCGTTGCCGATGACGACGTCACTCCATGCATGGATGATTTTGATGATATTTGGTTGATGATTATCGTCTTTGGTGAGATCGTTGATGGCTACAGAGTCCGCCAAGGTTGGCACAGCCTCTTTCACAGACATGGCAGATATAGGGTCCTTGTATTTGTTGGTGTCGTCTTGCACGGCAGGCTATGGCAGCATTGTGGATAGGGTATTGCATGAAGTGATAACTTGCACGATCTTCACTTTCCCCTGCTGAGTCCAGTGGCAAGGAAATGATCTAGGACGACTGGAGCAGGTTTAAGTCGCAGTGCTCTGCCGAAAAAAAGTCCCTTCTTGGACTATCGCCTAATGCACGAGCACCGTGCAGATTTGGTCTCCAGGTTTACGCCTGAAGCCTTGGCCCTTCCAAGGGATCTCACAAGGAAGCCCTAAATCAACCACCTCCCAATCAATCACTACATAGTGCACACAGAGCCCTAAGGAGCAACTAAGATCAGGCTAATCTTCTATTACAATACACAAAACACTGCTTAATCCTAACATGCATCAATGTGACCAAGACCAAGATCACCCTAAACATTATCTTAATGACTATCTCACATCCACCACCCACGGAGGAATCTGTAGACCCACTCAGAGGATGTAGTGAGGTTCTTGAGGTTGGCCATCCTCACTGAAGAGAGGTTGGGAGGCAAAAAGGTAAAGTTCTTCATATTATCACTAGCAGGAGCATACTCTTCATTATCATCACCAGCATTATTATCGTTACCAGCATCTTCATTATCATCCTCAATATGCATGGAATCATTATCATGTTCTTCAATATCATTTATCGTAACTTTGGCCACGACCGGTGTCCTTTATGCACCTACCTCAGCTTTCACTAACTCACCCGTCTCGTCTTCTCATTCAGCCGACTACTCCCATGACTGCCCGGCTCAACAGACGCCTTTCCGCGCAAGTATGCCCTCTGCCCCCGTGCCCTCCTCGCCGTCCTCGAGGCTCTTCTCCCTCCACGTCGTTCTTCTAGCACTCACACTCTTTTCATGGGGCCTCCTCTTCCTTTCGATGGCACTCCCGGGGCAGCACGCATTCAGGTAAGGAGTAGCGCCAGTTTGGCACTCACGAACTAGGGGCAAAGACTCGGGAAGGGGACAGATTGTGGAAGGTGGGAGGATCTAGAATGTTTAGGGAGAAGGGCCTTACTGGGGAAAGGGAAATGGGACAGAATGGAGAGAGTGGGTAGAGTTAGAGGGTCCCAACTGGGAATAGTAGGAGTTGCCAGACTGGGAAGGGTGGGAAGGGACATATTGGGTAATGTAGGTGGGGCTAAACTGGGGGAGGATAGGAGGAGACAGACTGGGTTGGGGTGGAGGGATCAGACTGGAAATGGTGGGAGGGGTTAAACTTGGGAGGGTGGAAAGGGACATACTAGGTGATATGGGACGGACTGGACTGGGAGAGAGTGAGAGGAGCTAGATTTACCAGACTATAGAAAGGAAAGGGCCAGACTTTCCTTTTTTTATTCGCCCATCTGGCGACTACCTTCAAGTGCATAAGTCGCCGTAATTAAAGTTCTAGCCTAGTATAAGCCATGTTTGAAAGAAGGGGGATAAGGCTCTACGCAATTGACACACTTGGTCATAGACGATTTGGACTTATCTTGTACGGCCTTGGATCAACTTAGATAGACTTCGGGTAACCTTGATTTTGTACGTCTACAGGAGCGATTTGTATGACCGAAGCGGTGGCAGTAGTAGCATCTCCATGGCAGTCGCACGAATGCCTTCACGCGGTGGTGATAGCAACCGGCACAGACAGATTCAGGGAGCCTTTCACAGTCGAATGTGACTAAGAGTGTAGGGGTGGCTCTCGAGGCCCTTCCCTGTTTTCTCATCACACGTTCTACTTCGACGGCTCCATGGTCGGCCAACTCTAAGATAACGTATTCCAAGGAGTAGTTCACAAGTTACCGTGCATAAACCACTCCTATCACGAACTCCATAGTATAGTGAGGCGTCTCACTCACCGGCGAGCAATTAAGTGTCCGAAGGTCACTAATCATGGTCACCTCGGAGGGATCCGACGCATTCACCAGAAGGCTCCCGTCCGAGAATCGTGTCACCTTCGGCTCTCTACCAATTAAGCTAGCTAATGCTCTCCTCTAATGGATTATATTGCCCTAGGACAACATGATGCCATCAGTAGAGCGAATAACCGGAAAGCGTTTGAAGGCCCCGGGATCCTAAACGCCAGGTACTCTCTGAAAGAGGGCCCCCACGTAATCGAGTCTCCTCTCAGCGCAATTGCAAATTTGGTCTTATTCTGGGCCCCTACCTAAGTTTGCCTCGGGGCCGGACGTGCTGACCTTTACTTTCCTGGTAGCTTGCCGAAGCGGTAGGACACCCGTCCGTCTCCGGAGCCCCCGCGGAGGGAAAGGAACCACTTGCTCTCTTTGTCTTCTTCTTCCTGTTCTTTCTCTTTTTGTGGAGAGTATGGTGATGAATGAACTCGCTTCCCTCCACCTCCGAAAGGATCCCCTAAGCCGGAGGGAACGGCCTCAGCAAGCTTCTTCTCTGACAAGAAGGTCTTTACTATCAAAGGAGCACCAGCCGGATAGGAGGCCCTTCCACTCTTTGTGAGCCCTCGGAGGCCCGAGTCGTCTGAGGAGAAGCTTGCACAGGGGCACAATCAGGTTCGGTGTTTGGCACCGAGCCTGGGTACAACCCCACCATCTGCGGCTGGGTCACCTCCAGGACCATGTTCATCTCAAGGGGGGCATCCATGGGGCTATCCTCCTCCAAGGCATCACATATCCCATTCGAGATACCTTTTGTCGTGTCACCTCTGGCCAGCGAACCGTCCTCCATCGGGGAAGAGGCACGACGAGTCCCTCCAAAAAGTTAATGCAGGACTGTAGGGGACACGGACTGGCGGGCCTTGCTATCCCTTGCCCCTAAGGTGTTTGGCCCTATTGATACCATTCCACCGTAAGCGGTCAATTTTGGGCCGCCTGCCTGCTCTTTTGGCAGTCCTCTGTGATAGAAAAGGGTAGAAAAGGGTTGTAGGGACCCCTGATAAAGCACAGGGGGTCAACATTTTTTTCAGCGACGGATCCTCCCGAGAGCGGCTCCAAAGTTAGCCAAGGAGAAATCACTTTGCCGGATATGGATAGTCAGAGGTGAGCCCCTCCATCGGTCGAAGGGATGTCTCGTGTAACTTGGCCTCTCCGACAGCTATGGAGAGTGAGGCCGTGCTTGGAGGAAGATCCCGATTCGCATTTCCACGTTTTCCTTATATTGTCATCCTATTTTTAGAAAAAGTCAATAGGGCACATGGCAAGTAGATGCCACCCCCTTGGGAGGTAAAGAAAAAAGTCTCCATAGGATCAGATAATTCCAGAATGGGATCATTTACACATAATCGGTCCCGGTCCAGCGTTGATGGGCTTTGCCAACCAGGCCCGACATTCAGGCTTTAACCATAAAGGATGGTCCCGGCGTAGCCACCTTATATGGGTACTGGAGAACGATGAGCAGAGTCGACGGCCCAGCACACTCCGTACATATTACTTGCCCTAACCAACAGGCTTTAGCCCCTTGCAGTAGGTAGGCCTCTCACGGTACACACTGACACTCGACTAAGGCTCATAAAAAGTACGGAGGTGCGCTGGGTAACCAGAATCTCTGTGGATAGGAGAGCAAGTGTGGAAAGATGTAGGATGGTATGTAATAAAGAGAAGTAGAGATAGGCGGGTCAACTAACGAGTAGGGTGAGTGATCACCTATTATTATCATACCCTGGTGCATGGTGATGTCAGGATGACATGCCGTCCACCAAGGCACTATTGCAACCGGACCAAACTCTGTCCAGATGGGAAGAGTAGTCCTGGTACAAAGTGTGGGTAGGAAAGGTTGAGGGGATAGCAGTAATAATAATACTAATTAATATTATTGAATAAGAATAATAAATAATAATCACATATGCCAATAATAATTAAAGTAATAATAATAATTCACATTAATAATAATAACCATAATAGTAATACACAATAATGTTAATACATAATAATAATACTAATAAATAATAATAAGAATGAGAATAACAATAATAATGATAATAGTAACTAAAAATAATAATACTAATGATAATAAGGTAAAGTAGTGCTTAAAGGGGTCAAGGGGAAAGCTCCATCAGAGAGTTTAGGTCAACCCAATGACGAAGCCTCCCTAATTTGCATCTCGCCAGACACTGGAGGGTCGGTGGGATCAGACTGGAGAAGGTGGGACGGGCCAGAGTTGTCAGACCGGAGAGGGGGAGGGGGTGAGACATGTCCGAAAGGAGAAGGTTAGAAAAGTCAGACTGGTGAGGGTGGGAGGGGGCAAACTTTGTCAGCCTGTGGGGGAGGGAGGGGTCAAACTTTGTCAGCCTATGGGGGGTGGGAGGGGGCAACCTTTTTCAGTCTGTGAGGGTTGGGAGGGGTCAAACTTTGTCAGCCGACGGGGTCAAACTTTGTCAGCCTGTGCGGAGTGGGAAGGGTCAAACTTTGTCAGCCTGTGGGGGGTGGGAGGGGTCAAACTTTTTCAGCTTGGGGAAGTGGGAGGGGTCAAACTTTGTCAGCCTGTGGGGGGTGGGAGGGTTCAAACTTTGTCAGCCTGGGGAAGTGGGAGGAGTCAAACTTTGTCAGCCTGTGGAGGGGGGAGAGGGTCAAACTTTGTAAGCCTGGAGAAGTGGGAGGGGTCAAACTTTATCAGCCTGTGGGGGGTGGTAGGGGTCAAACTTTGTCAGCCTTGTCAGATGATAGAGAGAGAGCAGGGCCACACTGTCGAAGGTGATAGGCACCTGACTGCTGAGTTGCGTGGGGGGGGGGGGACTGGCGAAGATCGAGAAGGACAGGAGCGCCTAATCTTTTTTTTTCTCTCGATGTTGATTACTTAAACGCAAAAAGGGAAAACCAACGAGGGGTGTATGTTTGTTTGGAGAGATTTGTAAATAAAGTACAAGTACGACCAGATTAGCGTACAAGTACAAGCTCGATAAGCTTACAAGTACGAGCTCTATGACCTTACATGTACGAAAAGATACAAGTACGAACCATGAGCTGGACAAGTACGACCTTGAGGTGTGCTTATCACGGCAGTAGGGGAAGGGCGAGGTCTCTATCATAGGGTGAAATTGATAAATGGAGAAAAGCGGATAAATTAAAAGAATAAACGAGAAGGATAAAGAAAGCAACCCAAACGTCTGACTCCCTTCTTCCTTCGTTCTCGCTCTTTTACCCCCCGCGGGTGGAATGAGAGGGGTGAGGAGAAAAGAAGAGAGAATAAAGATGCGGGGAGGGGATATGAGAAAATGAGGATGAGAGAAGAGGAGAGAAAGGAGAAAGAAAGGGCGAATAAAAAGACGGATTTGGATTACGATCAAAAGAAAAGGACTACAACATCGTCATCGTCATCACATTCCTATAAGTTGGGGCCGGCCCATATCAGTGCCGGCTTGACTGGACGGGGCCCGCGACATCCCCGCCCATTACCACCTTTGAGTATTGCACATCAAGACTTTTAGTCGCCCAGGTTCCCATACCTGTGGCCCGATATTATGGCTTAGTCTCCTTTTACGACACGCTATGGAAGATGGTGTGGGTACTCTTTCTAACCCCAAGTAGGGACAGGGGTCGCGGAGACTTACTATAAGTCTCCAGGGACAAATTCGTACCAGGTACACATTGTACTCCAAAATACAAATTTGAACCCTGCTTACTAGTGTCCTGGGAAATGCCCCCATAGTACCTAGGACCAAAATGTGCAATGTAAGGTTCCTATGGTCAAGGAAGCCCCCTTTGGGCCCCCAGGGGCAATTATTTTTCAAACCTCCATCCTTATCATTCTTGGAAACGCATTAAGGTGCCAAAATAGAACTAACGACTATCCCCCCTTTTACAAAAAAAATTATACCAAAACAGGCAAGATTAATGTCCCATTAGTCAACCCCCCCTTTCCCCGCCCCCCAAAGAAAAAGATGTCATTTGAATCGCATATCGAATAAATCCATTACAAATGTCCCCAAATCCCAATTTTGGGGGCCAATCCATATATCTTCCGTAAAAGAGACATTTCGCTTAATCCTTCTCGTAGATGGAAATGGGATTATCTGGGAACTATAATGGCGTCCTTTGGGCAAGAGGGAAAGAAAAATAAGGTAGATTTTGGTCGAAAAGTGGCTGGTTTCGGTGATTGGTCACTTGTACGTACCATTATTGCTGATCGGAAAGTAATTTTTCTTCTGTAGGAGAGATTGGCGTTTAATAGGCCACCCTGCTGTCAAAAAACAGGCTTTACTTGAGCAAAGACAGCAGGCCGAAAAGGGTGCGCAGAGAAAGGCGAATGAGGCTTCCTGCGCAGAATGCTGGTCTATCCTGCGCGGCGCGAGGTATTCGAGAAATAGCAGTGCTCAACCCTCATCTACTTGGGAGTCAGACACCTTTTATCTGTTCACTCTGAGTTCGACTTTGACTTCGTTGAGAATTCGGCTGAGAATGGCTCGAAAGGTAAGGAAATGAAGGTCTCTGTGGAACTACCAATAATGCAAGGGCAATTTTAGAGCTTATATCTCCTTAACCCATTTGCACAAGCTTATACCAAATATACTAGAACTTCAAACTGCATTTCGCACACACACATACACTACCACCACCAATTTATGATGTGAGTGCAGTTTAATGTAACATTCTTGGAGACTTGGATCACAGCCTTCTTCCACCATTTATAATTCAACTTCTGATTTTAGATAAAAAATAAAATTATTATCTCGTGTGGTTGTGTTTAAAAAAACAGGCGAATTTTCTCTCTTTTCTTATTCCAATGCTGAAATGTCCGAAAAGAGACTGAATTTACACCTTTGAATTCTTGCTCTTATTTGTACGTACGGACTCAAATGAGTTCTTAAATTGCGTACCAAAGTTTGTCTTGTAGTTTTTGTCATCTCTACCTTTTCTTGTTCTTTTTTATTTTCTCTCCCATATTATGGTTGACTAATTATAATTAAGTTTCTTGTATTTATTTTTAAATAATAAAAGTCTAACGAACTTTCTACTTCGTATCTACGTCAGGTTGCGGGGAACAAAAGAAAAGCGATTGAAGAAATTGAATGCAAATTGGAACAACTTCATCGAAAAGTGAAGCAAGTCTGGGAGAAACAAAAAGCTTCGAATGAAACTAAGAGGTTATCGAATGGAAAAATTGGTGCACCAACGCTTCTCAGACCAGAATTTCCATTCATGAATATTTGGAACAAACTTTTTGCTCCTTCAAAGTCTTCCGAAAACCAAAAAACAAGTTATAATTCAGTGCCTTTACCCGAAGTGTCTGTGATAGTCGATGGGCGCGATAGAAACGTCGAATTCCTTGTGAATAGTCAAAAGAATGTTTCTATCCCGCTAATGTTTCATATAGGTGTTGACATTGCATCTTCTATGTCTACTAAACGTCCCCCGCACGTTAATGTTTACGAGTTTTCTAAGAACGTTTCTCGGGGAGGTGTCTTTAACTCATTGATGAAATATGTTCTTTCGCCGTACACACTTGTAGCTTCAGATCTTCGTTTCGTGAACACTGGCTGTAAGCTTGAACGATTGATCACATTGTTAAAGAGAGGGGATGTGTGGGCAGTAAGTGGAGGCATTGTGTCATTTGATAATGTGTGGGAAAGTAGTTGTCTACAATCAACTTACAAAAACTTCAAGGCAGAATTTTACCGTAAAAGTATCGCTTGGTTGAGCGGATGTTCACTCTGCTCCACTCTAGCTGGGCCATTCCTGGCTCTGACTCCTGTTCTGCAGAGTCTTGAGTGGAACGACCAATTAGACAAGGGAGCAATTACCCTGGACCTCTTCCTCCGATCGTTTCATTACTTGCACCTCTCCTCGGCGTCGTGTCCAGATGTTATATTCTCAACACAATCAACGTTCGAGCCCCTAAGTAGGGAGGAAGTAGTTCAATTGGCCAATGCCCATCGTCTGAAGGAAATTCACTTTCCTAGATCTCCTCCCGTGATTCTCAAGTGCCAAGAGATGAGAGATGTTTGCAGAGAGAAGGCGCAAATTGTCTCACCATGTTGTCTGATGGAACTAGCATCAATGGTCAAATTCTTTTTGTCTACGTGCGAAGCCCATCGGCTCTTCTGTGAACTTCAGGAGGGATCTTTATTAGGTAAATCCTCCTTTTTGTAGATCATAGCTACACGTTCAAAAGGGAAAATAGTATACACCACCTTGGCCACAATCCAGTCCTTTTTTCATTATGAAATCCATATACCACCTTGGACACAATCCAGCCCTATTTTCCTTATGAAATCCATGTAACCTCCCTTATTCAAATCATTATACAATAAAAAACCCTTCTTCACTTTAAGCCATATAATCATAACGAAAGGATATTTAGCATTTGATGTTCTATAATTTCTTTCTCCCACAATTTTTGGTTCTTGTTATTGAAAACATCAATTCGTATATCACAATATATTTCATGTTCTCTATGATCACATTAATTGCCTCTTCTCAGGTGCTGTAAAGTTCAGAGACATCCTTCCTTGGGAGAAAGATGCAGACGTCACGTTTCACACAGCAAATTTCACAGCCATTCGAGATTTGACCCCAATTTTCAAAAAGGCTGGATATGTACTCAAATTAAGTAAGTACTCATCTTAATTTAATTTAGGGGAAAAGGAAATTTTGATTGTAAAGAATGACGGAGGCGAGAAGTAATGAGTTAAGAGAGAATACAAGAGAGAAATGAAAATAATGACATCTGTAGAGTTTTCTCTTCTAATTTAAAGCGAAACACCAACGAAGACGAATCCTGCAGGAGGCTGGCGATGAGATATCGGTAAAGAAAGTGGTGAAGATAGAGGAAGTGAAACTGTGGGAAAGATATATAGCCGCAGGCCCTTCTACAAACATTGGAGCCGGGAGGGCAAATTTCAGGTGTTGAGGCCGGCAGGAAACAAAGTCTTCCAGATGTCAGCCGCAGGATGGCTTCCCTCTCAGAAACATCTGTAGAGAAAGGGAATGAGAGTGAAAAGGGCAGATGCCACAACAGGTATCCTCAACCGTCCAAAGAAGGAATAAACGAGTCAATTTCACTATCTTCTGAATCACAGAATGCATTTAATGACTTTAGTTCGGTCAGGGTTTTACGACTCTGGATCTGCCATTCATTTCATCTCATATCCACACCATTAACACATTTATTTGGGAGCGAATATTAAATTAATCCTTATAAAATAATCATTTTTCGTCTCCTCCAGTGGATAACAGATGGTGTTGTGTGAATGGTTCTGAAGCAGGAGGTGAAGGAAAGCTTATAGGAGGTCATTGGATGGCTGAGTTGTACAGTCAGCACGCAATGGATGCCGATGAAGCTGTAGCTCATCATGAGGTCCCTACAAAGTGAGTAATTCCAGGTCTCAACTTCGAAGCATCACCTCAAGCTTGTCAAAGAACGACCCGTGTGGATAAGTATAATCCAACGGAAATATTATTATTATTATTATTATTAGGAATGACACAAACTTGTGGTGCACAGAAGCTAGATAAAAGGTTGAAGGGAGCAGTAGGCCATACTTCTAACACGGGACAATTTTCTAGTGATTTTGAGTTCCTTGACTTGTTCTGGAAGCTCTGAACCCCAGTAGACAGGACAGCAGTCGTGTCCTATACCATTCCTTATACCAAAGGAAGATCCAAAAGGTTTTTTTCAATTATACAAAAAGTAATAGTAGAGATAAAATAGGACTACTTAAAACTAGGATATTGAATAAGTATTTTCTGTCAGTCCTTACACTCCAGGATAACCTAATAGTATCTGAGGGAACCTTGATCTTCAGGGGTAAAGAGGAATAGAAATTATAGGATATTTTAATTACAAAGGAGATAGTCTCAGAAGAAATAGATAGAATTAAATTTAGTAAAACACCGGGCCCTGACGAGATTTTTCTTAAGATTTTGAAGAATGTAAATATGTGTTAAGTGAGCTCCTAGCAGGCATATTTAGAAAATCGTTAGAGACTAGCGTAATACCAACGGCGGGGAAGAAAGCAAATGTGATACCTTTCTTTAAGAAGGGGGATAAAACAATTTTGGTTAATTACCCGCCAGTGAGTTTGAATTCAGTGGCGGGGAAAATGATAGAATCTGTTATAGCGAAATCTATTAAGGATCACATAAATAAACATTAAGTTGATTAAAGAATCTGAAGACGGCTTTATTAGAGGCAAATTGTGTTTGAATAATTAACTGTGATTCTAGTAGAAAGGTGAACGACGCTGCCGATCGAGATGAGAATTACGATATTATTTATTTGGATTTTAGTAAGGCTTTTGACAGGGTGTCACAAAAGTTTTGAATAAAGTTAAAGCACATGATATCGAAAGAAGGAATTTTAGAGGGATTCAGTCGTGGCTGGCAGACAGCAAAGAGTTAATATACATGGAATTAAATCTGAGTAGGGTTTCCCAGTGGTCGGTGTTGGGGCCGTTGTTGTTCTTGATTTATATTAATGATCTCGACATAGGTATAAGTAGTCACGTGAGTAAGTTTGCTGATGGCACTAAGTTGGGTAGGTTTGTAAGGCTTGACTCCGATGCTGAGGTATTACAATTAACCATACTATCGAAATGGACAGAGAAATAGCAAATGAAATTTAACATAAACAAGTGTAGTGTACTCAGTATAGGTAGATGTAATCCAATGAATAATTATAAATTGAATGGAAGAGTTGTAGGCAAGTCAGAATGCGAAATAAACAAGTGTCCTTGTAAGTTACTGCATCCGGACTATAAAGCAGTGCTTAAGTGCTAGGAATAGAACTAATAGGGTATTGGAGTTTATTGTGATAAGCTTGAGAAATTGGAGTGCTGATGTCATTCTGAAGCTGTACCTGGCATTATATAAGTTTCATCTTGACTATGTGGTGCAATTTTAGTCACCGTATTATAGGATTGATATTGGTTTGTTTGAGTCAGGAGAAAGGAGGATGGCTAAGATTATTGATGGGTTAAGGAGTTTACCTTATCATGAAACGCTTATTAATATACATACATTAGAAAGAAGAGTTCAAGGGGACTTGATTGAAGTCTTCAAGTGGGTTAAAGGTTATAATTGGGGAGACACATAGGTAAGGTTCTTATTTTTAGTGAACCGGAGAGGACACGTAGCATTGGGTTTGAGCTGGACAAGTTTGGGATTAGGAAAGAAATGAGTAGAAATGTGTTTACAAATCGAGTGGTAGGTAGATGAGTGGAATAGGCTCGGTAGACATGTGATAGAAGCGCTCTCCCTCAGAGTTATAACAGGAGATTGGATAGATTTATGGATTTGGATGCTAGGTGGGATTGAACTGGGGAATGCTAACAGGAGCTGCCTCTTATAAGTTATTGATTAGACTTTTGCAGACTCTTTTTTTTGTCTTATGTTCTTATTCCTCCTCATCCCCTTTTTATCATCGTTATTGTTTCCTCCTTCATTATATATTGTCACCTTTTTTCCTCTCCTTCCCACCCCAGCTAAAACCCGAAAAGTGTCGAGAGAGTGAGGATATGAAGTCACATTAAGTAGGCCCGATGCATAGGATCAAAACGCCTGGAACTCACATTTCTCTCTGACTGACGTTAAGCCTTGAATAGCAGGTTTGTCGCTCGATTGGAGCACACGTTGAGTCGGGGCTACCTTGCGGTGGCTGCCATACGCTGTCGTGACAGATGGTTCGATCCCACATTTAAATGGGGGTCTCCACTGCGATATGAAGACGACAGTGCCAGGGTGTTTGGGGCGGTGGGGGTTCCTATAGAGCCTATCTGTCGACTGCCATCAAGGGCATAGTAGCCTAAGATTTAGGCCAAGTGAAAAGAAATAACAAGAAAAACTACATCCCTAAATAAAATCACAACGAAAAGAGAAAAAAACCCACAAAATATTTCAAGAGAACAAAACGAAACGCAGGGCACGGCACCCGATACGGCCAACACCCAACAAGCTAAGTAAAAAAAAAAAAAAAATGGAGGCCGCCTCTTCCAAAATTTCAAACGAGCCACAAGTCGAATCTGTCTCGAGAATAAACAACAAGCGGTAGCGAGCCCGCTCGTCGCGGTACCGGGACAGGTAGCGCTTGTGAAGAACCCCCAGGCTAGGACATTCAACGAGAATGTATCGGGCAGTCTGGAGGACCAAACAGTCGTCACAAGAAGGTTAAGGGGAGCGTTTCATCAAATGGGGGTGCTTCCCGCAAATGTGTCCGATTCGGAGATGACAGAAAGCCGATTGGGGCTACAATGTGATTAGGTGGTTAAGACGGCACCAAAACAACTCGTCTCCGCGCAAATATCCCTGTATGTGTACTACCCCACGAACACATGTCTGTTGTAATGGAAACACACACTTATACATAAACACATTACGGTATACATGGATACCCGGTCAACGGCGGAAGGCAAATGTAAACCCCACTCGGACGGGCACTGTGGGTATGTAGGTAAGTTCGCCACCCATCCATCGCATCGTGAACGAAATCCCCGCGAACCTAATGAAATTCACATAAAGATCAGAGTGACAGTCGCTGATGAGTCCGGAGGCACCCGGTGCAAGGTTTCGTTGGAGTGGGGTGGGGAGGGTCAAAGAAGTAGATTACAATCACTCCTTAACTACTTATCCTTCCTCTCGATGATTCTAATTACTCCTGTGTAGGGTTGAGCTCCACGGAGGCTGGGTTCGATCCCCGACCAATCCGGGCGAATACGTCAGAAACCGCTACGGCAAGAACATCTACCGTCACGCCGAGCACTGGCTCGAACTCGGTGAGTAAAGTCACCATACACATGTACTCGCAACCTCAAACCTAAACCGTATTTCACGCTACATACATCCATATCGATAACCAAACATATGGATTAATATAGACGAAAGCGCTTGGAATAGATTTTTTTTCTTTGGGTAATTTATTGACATGGGCGCGTACCCTCCCATATACATATCGCATATTCCATGGGGCGCAAGTTCTTATTTTTGAGTGCCTTTATTCTTTGTTCGAATTTGTTCCTGGAGATTTTGTATACTCCCCCGGGACTCAGTTTATGAGGTTGAAAAGGCTTGCAATTGCAATATTTACCCTCTTCGATCCTTTTAACTTCCCCTCACTTTTTTCTTGATCATATTTTTTTTTTTATTATTTCTGCCTCTTCTCTCATTCTTTCTCACCTGGGTGAATATGCCTCCATTAGATTACCCTAGGATCATCCTAACTCTCGCTAATTTCATTCACTCGTCATGCACCTCTATACATGAAAAAAATATGCATACACACATGCTAAATTCATACGACATCACATGTAAATATGCATATACTAATCCT
Source organism: Ceratothoa steindachneri (assembly GCA_963969495.1). Classification (NCBI taxonomy): domain Eukaryota; kingdom Metazoa; phylum Arthropoda; class Malacostraca; order Isopoda; family Cymothoidae; genus Ceratothoa; species Ceratothoa steindachneri. Next base: position 29,115,908 of record OZ018336.1, read on the forward strand.
TACATATGCATGTTAGAAGAATTTAGAAAATAGATGTGTACATCTCTTGTACTGTAAGTTTTTATTACATATGTGTGCACATTTATTCAGTAAATTTTCTAAAATAAATAAAAGAAGAAAGATGAACTAAGACCATCAAAGACCAACCAAGACCATCAAAGACCAAATAAGAATAACGAAGATCGACAGAGAGGAGACAGAATGGTTAAGAACCGAGTTATATAAAAAAAAAAAATGAAAGGGTAAAACATACTTAGGATCGAAGTCGTCTTTAATCTGATTGTAAATAGAGATTTTGTCACTCTACCAACGTGGGGGCTTTAATACAAACCATATTAGAGTACTCGGAGTACAATCCCATCCCCCGACTTCTTACAGTACACCGAAGTACTAAATTTTGTGGCCGGCCCAACGAGTTCAATGGCCTTTGTTTGTTGCGGACTTTAAATTTTTTTAAATGCCTCGGGTGAGTCTAATTGCCTTTTCTATTTCCTCCCAGGTAAATTATCCGGGTGGGAAGAATACGCGACGGACGGTTTCTTGCCCTGTAGCACCCCTGGCCATCACGCATGTCTCGACCTCAGCCCTTCGGATGGAGTCACACAGTTCGAACTCCCCAGCGCTTGAAATGAGAGGACCAAAAATAACCCGACAAAAGAAGCCTTGGAGAGCAGCCTCGAGAACCTTGAAGCCTGAAAGAATGACTCATAATAGACTGAAAGAACTATTATAGTGTAAAAGATCCGTGCGTGACTAAGTAGACTAGAAGTGACTGAAAGATTTAGGGTGGAATACGTGAATGAAAAAGAGGAAAAAAAATGAATGAGAGAAAACCTTGAATTGTTAATAATCCGGAAGAGTAAAAGAAATCGAAGGTTACCAAAGGAATTGTCTGGATTAATGAATGAAAACGAGAAAATTAATGTGTTAAAGGACACTATTCACACTCACACATACACACTACTTCAAATTAATTCCAGGAAAGAGTGTGTGAATGTGTAACCGTGAAAATGACCTGAATTATAACCCGAAAAGACGTTCTCGAAAGACCACTTAAAAAACGCTACCGGAATTAAAAGGTTTTTAAGAACTGAATGGAATACGTGTTAATTTTTATATTTAGAAAAAGAAAAAAACAATGGGGGTATCTAGACCAGGAAGTTTAAAAAAAACAAGACTGAAAGTAAGCAGTGATGCTAAGGGAAAGTAAATAATAACAATCAAAATTCTCAAACTATCAAATGCATGTTGAGCGTATCAGACATGCAAGAAGAGACGTACAATGGCCCAAAAAGTTTCTTTGAATTTCCAATAATTTATAGAACAGAAAAGAGATGCTACTTAGATGAGCAGTTCATCTCTGGCTTCAGGACAAGGCCGAGATTTAAAATTTACTCAGTTTGTAGAGAATGAACTCATGATGGTCTCGAGTTCACACTTTGATATATATATATATATATATATATATATATATATATATATATATATATATATATATTATGTTTATTATAATATGATAAAATTAATGGATTCAAAATTTATGTTTATTATAATAGCTCCTAACGAATCCGAAAGGTGACTAACAAAGCTATAACGAGTTATGAGCTCGAAATACCCCAATCATTGTCAACTTTAATGATAAATGAATTTAGCGAACAAAGCAAATATCAATTAAACCAAGATGCTTGAAGAATTACTTACAAATTCCTGAGTTGTTCAAGTTTGGGTCGAGAACAGCTCTCACTTTTAAGATTCGTTTGACATCAAAATTAAAAATTAGGGAATGACGATCCTTTAAACTACAGTTAAACTCTATCTGTTGGATTATTGTATAGGTACCAAAAAGTTTCTTTGAATTTCCAATAATTTATAGAACAGAAAAGAGATGCTACTTAGATGAGCAGTTCATCTCTGGCTTCAGGACACGGCCGAGATTTAAAATTTACTCAGTTTGTAGAGAATGAACTCATGATGGTCTCGAGTTCACACTTTGATATATATATATATATATATATATATAAATATATTAGAAAACTCATAGCATCGCGGGAGTAAGCAATGAAGGCAATAAAACCCATAGGGAAAATGAAACGAGGATTCTAAATACTTTCAAGCTTTATTCAAAGTAAATGAAAGATGAGCTTGGAATAAAGTTCGAAAGTAGCTGGAATTTTCGTTTCATTTCACATATATATATATATATATATATATATATATATATATATATATATATATATATAAATATATGTAAAACTCACAAAGTATCGCGTGAGTAAGCAATAAATGAAATAAAGCCCACAAAGAAGAAAAATAATAAAATAATACGAGGATTCCAAGTACTTTAGAAATAAAGTTCGAAAGTACTTGGAATCCTCTTATTATTTTTCCCTGTGGGCTTTGTTGCATATATATATATATATATATATATATATATATATATATATATATATATATATATATATATATAAAAGCTAGGTTAAAGCCAATAATAGAAATCGGTGGCATATACATATTGTATGTTAAAGCTTGAAAGTAGCGATGATGTTTCAATGTTTTGATGAGGGTTTGTCAGGTGATCAAAAGACAAAATAAGAGGAGGAGAAAATTGGTATTTAAACGGCATTCATTCCCGAGTTGCAATCCTAATATTACCCGACGGGGGAACAATGCTAGACAATACACATAAAAATACAGAAACTCAAGCCACGGGCTTGAAATTGTCGACTAATTGATTTCAAAATACAATTCTACCATTTCTAGTCGCAGAAGGGGACTTACAATTCGGAGCCTCAATAAGATATGTGTGAATCTGTGGTATACAGCGTACCAATAAAGTGTACATATATACATACATAGTCAACATCAATAGAAACTTCCATTCATCTGCCATGAGGGTGGACCCAGTAGATTGGCAGATAGGGTTCCGGCTTATTTCATTTGTCAGAGTAGATTTAGAATAAAATCTACCTGGCTACAGGGGAAAGATTAGGGAAGGTGACTCTGGGGGGAGAATGGGGGGAACTCTGTGTGTCAGAGTCCTTACAAAATCCGACTGTTAAAATGAATATTGATTTGATTTAATTAACATGATTTGATTCGGAATGAAATTGATGTTACAGCGAGGAATATGTAAAGAACCATTTTCCCCTACATAGTAGCATACGAGAACATCAGCGCTCTAAAAAATACCAACTCCTTTCTGCCCTACCTGACAAAAACCTACCTCTTGTCTAGTATCCAGGTGACATTTCAATTAATTGCTCCTAAATATGTAGGTACTGTTTATTACAGGCTTGTTTGTAGACATCTCCACTTATTATCTACCGAACCCTTCTACTTAAAATTTTATGTTGGTATTTTCTTCTAAGGATTTCTCTTGTTAATTTATTATTAGTTCACCCTTTTTATCGTCTTTCCTCTGCACTCTCTATTCTTTATTTTTCTGTATCATTCTCTGTAACATTTATCTCCCATTTTTCGGTATTTCTCTTTATACTAATCGTAATTATTCCCATCCACAACAAAGTTCTATTTGTCCGCTGTGTATCATTCTTATGCATCTCACAACACGATAAACCTATTAGGTAGGCTCTAATCCCAGTCTAAACCAAAGGTAGGCCACGTTATAATGTATTGGAACTTCAAAATAATGCCCAAAATTCATAGATCTGGCAATTCCTGTTGCAGCGTTGTTCTCTAGTTTCTATTTAGCACCTCTCTCGGTGATACAGAAACTTCACTAACTCTATAATTTAAGAACGGGGGTTTTTTGAGTATTTGAATAATAATTTCATCTTAGTTTGGTTATGACTTAATTATATTTTTAATTTTTATCGAGGTAATTTCTAAGAATTTCTTTAGAGTTTTGAAAAAACAAAATAGTTTAGTTCAGAAGAAATAAATGATTATCCAATGCTTTAAAATGTTTTAAAATAAAATGAATTACAATTGGTAAAGTTCAGAAAATTTATTAAAATTTAAGTAAGGCTGCTCTTTTATTTTATCTATAACTATATTTTAACAACGTGATTTTTTGAAAGGGAGAAATATTTTAGAGTTCATCTTTAATATTATTATAATTGGCGAAGTTCATAAAATTTATAAAAATTTAACAATGGCTGCTTTTTTTTTAGATTTTAAATTTTAATCTTAGTAGCGAAGCGCAAGCTCCCCCCGTGGGGGGGAGTGAAAAAGCCATTTCCTGGTAGATTTATAATGTTTTATCAAAAGATCTGGGGTTTCTTGCGTACCATTATACTGCATACAGGCTGCTTCAGTGGCCCTGTTTAAAAATCCACTTTTCGACTAAAATGATTATTTTTATTTAAATACCTTCTGTTTTTCGAATCCTGTTTACACTAGATTTAATTTCAGTTTGATTCGTATTTTTGGTCATTTAAATCAGTTCCTTTTAGTGATATTATTTCATTGCCTTCAGTGATTCGTCCGTTTTCTTATCAGTCAATAGAATCAACATGTATTAATTAGTCCAGAGTGGAGGTACCTTTAGAAGCAATTTTCTTTATTTATAATGTAATATCCAGAATTATATATTTATCCATCTCAGTTTGAAAAATTGAAACTACTGATATAAGAAAAGCGAATTATCAAATTAACTTCGGGGAAATGTCCTCATTAAAATAAGAGCTAGAACCTCACTTTGATATAATTGGTCATTATCAAAAATATATCTCTCAAACAATTTTCTAATAGTCTTTATTGACAATTTGGCTTAGAAGTTTAGAGTAAATTTAGAATTTCGACTTTTCTGCCTCGTAAAAGTGATGATCAATTCAATTTTTAGCAGCAGTTTTAGACAAATCGTGCGCTAAATGATGACTGAACGAAAGAGCCATAATTTGAAGTTTTTTCACAAATCGTTATTCACCCTGTAGCCTTATGAAATGCTGTCTACTAAAGTAGGGCACGATTGATAGTTATCTATTGTTCATTATTTTGCATGTAATAAAACTACGTTATTAAGTCTAATAATATATCTTTCAAATCAAATAAAACTACAAAGTAAATATTGACTTTCACTCAACCATCCTGCAGGTGACATCTAGAGAATTACGGACTCTTTCGAAACCGAGAGCCCCGAGTGTTATCTTTTACAGAATACTCTGGCTATCTACCTTTCACACTTTTCACCTTACCCATCTTTACTAGGCTCTCTACGAACCACACCTCACAAACTTTTTGGAAGAGGTTCTCTCATTGGTTTTCTCTCGTTAGCTTTAAATGAATAATAATCTCATATAATATGGTTCTTTATAATCATTCGTTCGTTCGTGTCGTATGGATTTCACACCTCCACTTTTAAAAGGAGGTGTGGGCCCGGAAGAAGGCATGGCCTTGTTCGTGCTCGGGGTTGGATTACTCTTAGTTTTGCTTCTCTTCCTTGGCCTATTGAGCGTGATAGGACCTATCTGAGATCGCCCTTGGAGTCATTTAAGCACACAAACCTCCGCGGCAAAGTATCCGGGGCCTTATCGAGGAAGCTTAAATAAACTCTTCTCCATTGTACAAGATCATCTTCAGAGGATTGATAAATAGTATAGAGGAAATTTGGATTTCGCCTGAAATGTCCCTCGAGACTGAAGATGTTCATTCAACAATCCGCTAAAAAGGAATAGAAAAAATTTTTTCCTTAAACGAATTGTAACCGTGGTTGAGAAATGGAGTGTCTATGTGAACAGTAAAACGAAAAAGGAGTGTCTATGTGAACAGTAAAACGGAAAAAGGAGTGGCTATTGCCAAATAAAACTCCTCCCTTAACACCCCATAGAAAGTTTCGCTGTGCATATAATGGAGTATGTAGTTTTTTTTTCACTTAGAATTATTCAAATAAGAAAAAACCATCGGAAGAACTAAAAATACGAATTGAGTCACTTCATTGGGTAAAAACAGCGAACAAGAAACATTACTTATGTGTTCTGGGAAGTGGTATGTGTACTTCAGCCCCATTATATGTATTTTGATGTGATTGTAACATCAGAGCAACATAACTTCGACTCCCTAGCTGTTGCATCGACCACTAGCCAAGGGCGTTACTATGAAATTCCCCCAGTATCCAACAGCCTCCCTCCACTCAAGCCTGGTTCCTCAATCTCACAGAAGGCTTGGCGCCACTTAATTGTGCTACCGTTGACAGCGGCCTACAGCAAAGGCTGTAAGATCAAAATTTTCTCCTTTAATCTCCCAAGCTGTTGGAAGAAACATAAGTCATCTGCTCCTGGAGAGATATTAAAAAAAACAACAACAACATAACATCTGGTTATATAAAGGGAAGACACATTTTGACAAAGATCGATTCCCATCCGAGCTGCATTCTGACATTTCCAAGCTCCCAACGGAGATCTGGGCAAAGATTTTTAAAGGAGACAAAGAAATCGCGGAGGGGGGGCTTTGCTTTGCAACCCCGCCATTTTTTTCTCCAAGTACCTTTGTACGACTGCGTGTAAATGATTTATATGAAAGCATGTACGTACTGTCGCACTTAACTGTATTGAACATAACCATCTAGAAGACTACGAGAGGAAAACCTTGATTTGAAGAAAGGTGTACCACGTTAAGATAGATTTCGTTTCTTTCCTATCCAATTCAACTCATCATTTCTAAAAGAAACGGCGTAATTGTGGGGGTGGTTATTTTAACAACCACTCCACTAGGAAGAGTTTATCAAAAATAAAAAAAATGATGAAAATGGACTTAGGAGAATATATTAGACGAGAGGGCATTCAAGAAAAATCTGGTACGTAATTCGACGACCAGAAAAACTATTAACACACCAACCACGAAATACTCAGGAGGAATATATAATATTATCTAGGAACAAACATGTAAATATGGCGGATCCCAAACACGCGATTGAGCACGTGTCGTAAAAGCCTTATTTGGAGAGCCGCTTCCCTAAAACCTCTTTGAAACGTATCAGCGAATTGTAGAATTGATAACACTTCTGTGGGAGAGAAGTGAGAGTGGAGATGATGATTTTAACTAAAACTAAGCATATAAAACGGATTAAATTAGGTTGAAACCAACGAAATTATTCCATTTAGGGAAGTCAAGCGACACCGGGTAGGGTTAGTTGTTGGCTGGAGTCGAGATTCAGGTCGATTTTGCTTCGGGCGTTCTTTGCTGTAGTGAACTGTAGGTTTCCCCTGAGGAATGCCTATAAAACAAATTCGAATCGATGGTAAATCTCTTTTATCCTTCTCTTCCTCAACATATAATACACATCTTCCTTTGGATAGGTCTACCCGAGTAGAAACACCACTTTCAATATGAGTAGAGTTAAGCCACATCGAGTGTGGCAAGTCACTGGATGGAGCACCAAATCCGAGTGGACTTCACGGCAGCTGCCATACACTGTATATCTCTCTGATTTGGATCCCTCGTTAACCTTTAGGTCACAACTAAAAATAAAAGGCCTCAAAAACAAGTGCGCTTGGTGGTAAATCATTACTAATTAACTTTACATATCAATCCAACAAACTGAAAGATGGAATTCAATGACCAGCAAACACCCTAAGAAAATAATTACATTTCTTAAAGCTCGACGCGTTCGAATATTATAATATTATTTTACATGTAATTAGTCTAGCTATAAATCATATAATTATACTTGTGTTTTTGACGCTGCACTCTATTGTTTCGAAAATTTTAGGTCATTACTAAATAATTACTTTTAAATGCCACATGTAAATTAGACGAATAGAACTTGCATAACAATACAAGACATTTGTAGAAAAATATTAATATGCCGTTTGTAAATTAGACATATAGAACTTGGAAAACAGTACAAGGGTGTTCTATAAAAAAAAATTATCCTATACACCGCTTTCTCTAGCTATTTAAAAAAAAATACAAATAGATTGCACAACGTTTCAATGAGAAATATAATATTTCAATAGGAAGACACTTTTTGAATGGATTAGTGTTAGACATGATTTTTAAATAAAGCCATACTTGAATTATTTTAACAATATATCTTAATTATTATATCATATTAATTTAAGATTGATAAATAGAGTTATTTGTTCATATTAACAGGTTAATACAAGATAAATTGCTTATGTCATGATAAAAAATAATAAAGACAGTGACAAGAAATTTCAACCCCAAATTATTTCAATCTTTTTCCTTCGAGTGGTTTGAAAATTCCATTCAAACATCAAAATTGGATTTCCATTTTTTTCAGGATTATTTTTTTTAAGATTAAATGGAAACCTAAGGGGAATCCAAAAATTGTGAACGAAAGAGGCAATAGATTCTAAAATCTTCTCCTGCTTCAGTAAACCCAGACCCAAACCCTCTCCCTCTCCAAAATCCGCCTGTCGAGGGTTAGTGAGTGGGTAATCCCAGTCCCACTTCCTTGGCATCTATTTTAATTCCGCACCAAGGTAAAGTGGGGGTGAAGTGTAGCCAATAGACCTACCGTAGCCACTTCCGGTGAATAAGAATAACCCCGGTGCTTTCCTTTAGATCAAAATTAAGATAATGATCCCCTCAGTGTGTTTTCACTCAATAAAAGCCAGTCATGGGTGGACTTATGTAATATCAAGAATTGAGCCAAGTGGATTGCTTATCAATTGCCAAAGGACCGTCCAAAATAGTTAAAATACACATATACAGAAAATACACTTTAATATACATAAATTGGAAATATGAAATAGCATATATATGTATAAAATAGGATTAATCTTCGTACTGAATTGGTAAGTCTATATAATGTCGTGGAGATTACACTTGAAATCTACTTACTAGGATGCTTAATTGCACCCGATAGAATGAATTGAATAATATCACGGAATTAAGCACTAAATTAATCACTTGTTATACCCGAGGTTATGAGCTCGGGATGGAAATTCTAGTTAACGATTAAACTGTTGAAGTTAGGGGAGGGAATAATTCACTTTAACGATAGCTTTGATTTCGTAAGTATTTGGAGAATGACGGTAAATGTATTCTTCCTCTGACGATGTTCGCTCTTAGCCTGGTCATCCGAGGTTACCAAATGTAGGGGATAATCCTTGACCGGTGTCCTGGTATAATGATCCTAGACCGGATCGCAAAGGCGAGTCAAACAGTGACTTAAATCGGAATTCTTCTCCTCGAAGTGTCCGTCTCGATTATTGGCACCTGGAGTGGGTAGCCAAATATGAGTAACCTAGGTACGTCTAGGGTAATCCTCAGAGGGAGGTCCTGTGTAACCTCTGACTCTGAAGGGGAGGGGGTCTGCGAGAAGTTTAGCACCTACAAGTACCGTGACGGCAACAACAAATTCCCCGGAGTTTCTTCCTTGCAACGGGCGAACTGTTTCCTTTGTGGGTCTAGCTCCACACACAACGTAGGTCCAAGATCTTCGGACCGACTCCAGGGAGAATTTCCTCTTTAATTTCCCTCAGGAGTTAAAATCGAGAGAGAGCACCGGATTCTCATAAAATTCTTATCGTCGCGCGAAAAGACCTTTAGTCTGCCGCCAGGACATGCCAACATTCACACCTCGGTGCCATCCGAGCTTTCCTCGTCTCAAGCCGCAGGGTTATGACGGCGCGAAGAAACTCGGGCCTTCGTCGGCTGGCAGGTGTCTTTTGAGGCAGACATTTTACTGTGTAGCCGGCCGCGAAGTTGGTTGTCTCAAAGGCGCGAAAAGGGATGAAGGGGATTCGATGCGAAAAGGCGATTTTGGAATAAGGGAAGGGGGGGGAGACACGCAGCTGTGTTGGTGTATTTATGTATGTACTAATGCATGGAAGTATTTAGACTTCTACACCGCCCACCCCTTTCCCTCACAACTACACCTAAGTTCTATCAAAATCACCACAAATCCTAACCACAAATTTCAACTTCCCTTTCAACACACTTCACACAACCACTTAAATCCTCCGAATATTGGGGAATAAATTGTTTCGTGTCCTCCTCGAATTGCGTCTCAAGTACGAGCTTGAAGGCGTCCTTCACTTGATTGATCCCAGCCTCCTCAAGTAAGATTTAAGAAGGAAGGGAGCCTTGAGAAAAAGAGGCAATTGTCTGAGTTGATCTTTATAGCATTTAGAAAGAGGCGCCTTCGGCTTATTTTTCAATGATTTCTTAAGACGATTTATTCAGCCGCAAAGGCGAGTGTCCAAGAGCCTCATGTTTGTTTACTTACGTCGTGAAAATGTGTAAACAAAGGCATATGTTGAAAGGCCAAATTATTCATTAGTGAATTAAGGAAAACAGGTTGAATTCCTGGTGGAAAAAAGGTAGTGTTTACTTAATCCAACCTAAAGTAACTCGCTTCCCAGAAAGGTCCGCAGAAGAGAAAAACAAAACCAATGCATAGAAAAACAGAAATGCACTAAAACATAAACATGAAATAGAAATGATACAGAAAATGACGAAGATTGGAAGATTAATGCCGAGAAAAAGGGGAAAGTTGAGCCCTGGTGAAGCGAATAACAAAGATAAGAACAAAAGAAATAGAGCAATTAGTAAAATTCGAGGCAAATCATGGAAGAGCAAAAGATTCCTTGAACGCATTCTTCCTCAAAATACAGGAGACGTCGGACATTTCAGAGTCTATCACTTAGTGTGTTTTCTTAAAGAAGACACAATAATAATAATAATAATAAGTCTTTTGTAATGCGCTCTTCAAGGCCTGAGGCCTTCCCAGAGCGCACGTTGTGCTGAGATGAGAATGGAAATTAAAGAGGGGAAGAAGGCAATTCTGAAAAGATGCGTTTTCAGGAGACGCTTAAATGTGGTAAGAGAGGGAGAAGACCTGATTTCAGCAGGAAGAGCATTCCACAACTTAGGGGCGCAGATTGAGAGGGAGCAGTCCCCCATTGAGCAGAGGGATGAACGAAGAATATTCAAAAGACGTGCATGTGATGACCGAAGGGCCCGAGGGACATGGCGTGGCGAGAGGGCAGAAGAGAGGTAAGACGGGGCCTTATTGTTTAGGGCCTTAAATGTGAAGAGAAGTATCTTGAAGTGAGTACGGGATCTGACAGGGAGCCAGTGCAGTTAATGGGATGGTATTTAATTCTGAACAAATAAACACACGACTTAAATAGAAACGTGACAATGCACAAATCATAGTTGTTGAGGTCAAAATAAGGCTGTCTATTAAATATTAGACTTCCAGGAAAGTTAATAATTTGTAAAGCTTTTATCATATATAAAAAACTACATATAGTTTTTCTGTTATATTCATTCGGTATCTGAAACATAAATCATACAAACCAGAATATGTTTTCCACATGATTATATGTTATTTGGGGGAGGGGGGGGAAATCTGGACAATTTTTTTTATTTTCTTTGTGGCCCTATATTTATTAATGATATAAAAGAGGTAGATGATGGATGAAGATAAATCAATTGGGTAGACTGTGATTGGTATACAGCAATAAAGGAAGATACTCCTCCCCCCAAGATTCCGTAGTGTGTATATGTTCAGGTATAGCTCTCAGGGTGTAAGTTATCAAATCCTATATTAGGCATTTGGGGGGTAGGGACTTCATATATCAGGGTCAATATATGAAGTTGAGTTCAAGGTAAACTGAAAATTCTCTTTTTTAATCAATGAATAAGTTAAAATTATATACAAACTCATCCAACTTTATGTTTGTGTGTTTGTAGCGAATTTCAGCAGTTTTCAAGGTGTGCGAGGTCACTAAGGTTGCAAAACTAAAACTGATGTGTTGTAAAGATTAAATCAAGCGATAAAGACCTCATCATGCCTTGTAGTGATTTTCAAAATAGTGACCTGCCTCTCTTGGCAGATGATCCGAAAAGAGCGCTGATCGGAGCAAAGAGTAGCTTAGAGCTTTTGACGAACGGGGCAGGGGAGGGGGGGGCTTAGGTTAGGTAATACCAAAACCAGTTATAATTATTTAACACCCTTAAAACACTGACTAAAATATACATATAATACCAAGTCATACACCTCTTCATCCTCTACTAAATGCATAAACACAAAAAATAACCAAACCTACACAACACAAGATAAAATCCTTTATCATATACTAAAATCGATAAACCCAAACCACCTGATCTAACCTACGAAACACATAACAACACTCTTTACCTTTTGATTAATTCAATATACCTAACTAACCTAACATAAACTAGAAAACAGAAGACAAACCAAGAGGAAACAGCTGGGATGGGGGGAGAACCACAAGGAAACAATAATACACTGAAGACGAACTAAAACAACAAATGTGAAAAAAAGCCAAGACGTGAACCGAACCTTAAAAGACTTTACCTTACAGCCGGATTGAAACCTATAACTTAGGAAAAAAATAAATTAAAACTGTAACCATCGGAACGATAAGATCCAATTCAATTGCCGTTCCTTCTTTCTCTGCTTGCCTTCGTGGCATAACCCATCTCCATAAAACAACGTCGACACCAAACATAAAAGACAATGACTTCTTTTTAACGACGTTCTATGTTACTCCGATTAAGCAGGCGCGCCAGAATGATGTCTAGAGCGAAGCAAGACATATACATTACCTCACATCCACGCAGTTCTCCCTCCTCGGAGATCATTTGGACTCTTTATAAGCAAGAAAAGGCAAAGAGGCTCCAGATAGAAGACTGGAAAAGAGGGAACGCAAACTTAGGGATATTTTGTCAATTGGCGGCTTTCTTAAGGAAAAAAATAAGTGAAGAGAAAAGAAGGGACATGGCATTAATGACCGATGACTTGCGTTAAGGATGAATAAAAGAGAGAAAAATTAATAAAATAAACTTCTAGGTGGAGAAGGAAATAAAGTATGTATGTAGGTGAAAGAGGGAAAACGTGAAGATATTGTATCCCGCAACCGTAGGATTCGATGGATGGGAATAAAATATCAAAAGAAATAATAATAAGGATTTAAGGAACCGGTGCTATCTCCCAAACATCCAGAACGATGAATAAGGCCAGAAAGAACCGGGATTCAATTCTCTCCCAAGCATCCAGACCAATGAAAAGGGCTCCTATGGCTTGGGGTGTAATTTCCTCCCAGACATTAAAAACATTTGATAAGGATCTAATTAAGCTGGATTCATTTTGTCAAAATCAACCAGAATAATGAGCAATGGTATAATAAACCTTGGTTGAGGTATCTTCAGAAGAATGAATAAGGCTCAAATGAACGGTTAGTTAGATCACCTTCGAACATACAGAACAATGAATAAGGTTGTACCGAAGCGGGGTTTAATTCTCACCCAAACATCAATAAGAATGACATACTTTTGTGAAGAGTGGTTAAATCCTTTTCTAAACATCCAGAACAACGAATAAAACTCCAAGTATCTCCGGTTTAATTGGCTTCAAAACATATAAAACTGTGAATAAGGCTCTAAATAAGAAGAGTTCAATTCTCTCTCAAACATCCAGAACAATAAATAAAACCCTAATGTATTTAGGTTCAATTCTCTACTAAATATGCATAAAAATGAATATGGCTTTAAAGAAGCATGGGTAATTTCTCTTTTAAACAACCAGAACAAGAAATAAGGCTCTAATGATCTTAGTTTAAATCCCTTTCCAACATCCACAACAATGAGTTAAGCTAAAACGAACAGATGTTCAATGTTTACTCAAATATCCAGAACTAGAAATAAAACTCAATGAAGGGTGATTCAATTCTCACCCAAACATCCAGAACAAAAAATACAGGTCTATGAAGCTTGGTCCAATTCAATTTAAAACATCCATAACAATAAATTAGGCAATAATGAGTTGTGGTTCAATTCTCTTTCAAACATCCAGAACAATATTTAAAGCGCTAATAAACCTGGTTTCAATTCAATCCCCAAATCCACAACAATTTGGATCTAATACACCTGAATTCAATTGTCTCCAAACATCTAGTAAAACGAATGAAACCTTATTGAACCTCACTTAATTTCTCACAAACATCCAGTACAATGAATGCTCAAATGAACCTGGATTCAATTATTTCCCAAGCATCCAGAACCATGGATGAAGATCTACTGAACCGGGGTTTACTTCCCAAAACCTCTAGAACAAAGACCTGTAGAACTCTCTATCAAACATTCAGAATAATAAATAAGGCTCTAGTGAACTTGAATTCAATTCTCTCCCAAATATCAAGAAAAACAAATCGTGCTCTAATGCCTCGTGTTCCACTTCTCTCCCAAATATCCAGAACACTAAATAAATCACCAACGAAATGGGGCTTAATTCTCTCCGAAACATCCGGAACATTTGTTTATCGTACTTATACCTAATTGGGCGAAAACTTTGTTTCTCTCATTGAGTGGTCCATAGCTAACATCTGGAGAGTTGCGTACCTTTCTGGGCCAATATCTGCTCTAGGACCTGCGGTTATATAACTTCCATACATTTTCACTTCTTCTCTTTTCACTACTTTCCTTGCGGATCTTGCCTTACAAGGTTTTTGCGGGATACGCCTTTATTAGTCTCCACTTTAACCATTTAAGTTGCTATGTGAAACCACAATTTCAAGCCACTTTGACTCTTAATATAAATTGATTTAAGGGTTATTATATATATATATATTATATATATATATATATATATATATATATATATATATATATATATATATATATATATATATATAGTCCAATTCTGGCATCAAAGGGTTAAATTTAAAATAATTTGCATTGAGCGAAACCATACTCTGTTACTCGTAGTTTGGTCGCTGGTTCGGAGTTTTGATCCGCTCGACAAAGTTAGTGAAATGCGAAGAGGTTCGTCATTAGATTTTAAAACCAAAATACATTTCTTTTATTTAATTATTGTATTACTGCATTCTACTTATTTAATAAAATAGAGGAGCAATATTAAATCATTTATTATTAAAACATTCTTATTTCCTTATATACTATTTTAACGGTATCGTCCCAAAATAGCTGTAATATCGTTATTTTATTATTATTATTATTATACCATCGGCGTCGCGGAGCCTTCTTTTCTCTGCTTCTGAGACGAACAAAAGATGAGATTTGGGAAAGGGTCACAGCCGATGGAGGGATCTATCGATCAACTCTACTTCCGATATAGGAATAGTGGTTCTAGGCAAGACTGAGGAATGATTGTGGAACTATAAGAAAGAAGAAACAATAAGGGAAGATAAATAACAGTAAACTAAAGATCATCAAATTTCACTACCTATAAATTACTGAGTCAGGGTAAGGAATATTTGGATCTGGCGGTGCAATCACTCGCATGAATAAGCATAAATACATCCCTTGAATTTAAAAAAATGCCAAGATGTAGAGATTCATCTCTACTTAATTAACTTCTAGAGCAGGAAGTGTTCATAGATAACAGAGTACACATATCCATATAAAGGCTGTTAAAAAATTATTCAAATTTATTCAAATATGTCCGGTATCCTATCTCTTGAATATGTTTTCGTGAAACTCAAATAATTTTTTAACAGCATTATATGGATATGTGTACTTTGTTATCTATGAACACTTCCTGCTCTAGAAGTTAATACAGCAGACTGTATTAGTAAAGGAAATGGCAAGAAACATAAAAACCTCATAGACAGAAAAATTCCTCATTTAACTAATGTGTTTTGGTAAATTTAAACATACGACAATGAACGGCTGGTACTGAGTACAAAAAAAAATCTAAACTGAGCACAACTCCAAAATATAGAAAGAATGTTGTTACGAATAATATACAGTGAACATAAAGGAAACCTTAGGTTATTAATACAAACACAACAGAAGGATGATATAGTAGAAAGGAGGTAGGTTCTGAATTGTAGCTGTTCAGAATAAAGTGCCTAAGAAACATTTAATTATGAAAGAACTAAGATTATAAACTGGTTGATAAGAAGATTCTGAAAATATCAGGTTGAGTCATAAGTAATTTCCGTTTTTGTGAAATATATTTATTCATGAATAACTGAACAATTAAATAATTTCAATTAATAATATATTTGCCATTTTTAAAATCACCTCTTGCCATTTCGCTGGTTGCTTGTTGATTCATCTAAGGTAAAACTCAGCTGGTTTTGAGTTCAAGAAGTTGTCCACAAACATTTTTACCTGGTCTTCTTCAGAATCTCTTTACTATTCAGAGCATTTTGAAATGAATAAAAATATGGAAATCACTTGGTGTAATGTCTGGTGAATATGGGGTAGAACAGACCAGCCTAAGTTCATGTTCTTTCGGCGTGATTCTTGCTATATTTGTTCTTGTGTTATCATGAAGAAGCACAACGTGTCTCCTGTTGAGGAGTGTAGAGTGTTTTTTTAAAAATATTTCAATGCATACGTTGCAGTTGTTGCGATATGTAAGGATGCATTCGACCAGTTCTATTAAAACATCTTCATCGAAGTCTACTGATCGTCCTGGTCTTGGTTCTTCTGTCAATGATTAGGCCCCAAAACGAAACTTTGATAACCTATTTCGGATTTGGCAATCAGTAATGACACTTGGCCATAAACAATATAACTTTTCTTTGTTTTTTTCTGAAACATTTTTGTTATTCTTAAAGTGACACAACATCATATTTTGCTAAACAGGTAATTTATGGTTAAGGTTAAAAGAGTGGGAGTTCGAAATGCGCCGTTACATTTTGCTTCCAATAAACGGAAATAACTTAGGACTAAACCTAATAGTTGGCAAGAGGTGAAAAGACTAAATTTTATTAATGAGCGGAGTAATATAGAAAGCTGAATCCAACTAACTTGAATCATGAAAAGTTCTGTGTGACGTGAGGAATACCTTAAAACCATGGATTAATTGCAAATTAGATTGTACAATCGCAGGCAACTGCGATTTCCCAAATTTCTTTCAAATATTAAATTATTGTTGGGGATTTAATTATATAGAGAGAGAGAGGAAGCGGAATGCCCCCTAAAGTTATAAAAAAAACATCATAAAATACATTGAAATGAAATATGAAATATAACGTGAGAAATACCTTAAAACCATGGATTAATTGCAAATTAGATTGTACAATCGCAGGCAACTGCTCTGTGTCTATCGATTTTCTCTTCCCTAATTTCCAAAATTTCTTTCGAATATTAAATTATTTCGGGGGATTTAATTTTGTAGAGAGAGAGGAAGCGGACTGCACCCTAAAGTTATAAAAAAACAACATAAAATACATTGAAATGAAATATGTAAATTAATTCTTTATTCAAAATTAACTCATATAATTTAATTCGCCCCCCAAAATAACATCATTCAAACTCAATCTTATCCTCGAGAGTATTTTCTTAAATTTCCGTCCCTTCATCAAGTCCAGTAATTTTATTTCTTGAATTTATTATATTAATGGGATTTTTTTATTGAAAAGAAAAGTGATGGTGAAATGAGAGAATATTTTTGCATTCTTCCTGTTTCTCTATCTAGGTAGCCATGGGATGATACGCATTGTAGTGGTAAAGACCAGTAGAAGGATTTGTGTGTGTAGGGAGGGTGGGGGTAGTGATTCTCTTAAACTTTTCCAAGTTCAATCATAATGAAAACTGCTTCCATGCAGGTCGTTCTCGCTAGACATTTTTCCGGCCTTCCTTGCGACATGAGGCCGGGTTTAAAAAAACTATGTGGCTTCTCCATTCATAGCTCCATCATATTCACGTTGGGCTATACAGCTTCCACACAGTTTTGCTTCACGTAATCTTAACAGTTTCAAACTTTGTAGGGATCGCAGCCACTAAGTACTTCAGGAGGAATCTTACCTCAAGTTAAATCAAGAGCTTAAAATACTTTACCTTTGTAGTGGTTATAGGAAATTACATTTTTGCACACTTAAACCTTCAATCTTCCTAAACTATTTCGTCTTTCGTCTGGTTATAAAACTAAGAGGAAACTCGGTAAACACATATTTAGCAGATGAAATATACATAAGAAAGATTTTCTTGGTATATAGCAACAATTGCTAATAAACAAACTTTAGCAGGTGACAAAATTATTCAACCAAAACTGATTTCATTCATTTAGTATTTGGTGACTTAACCTTTCTTTGCAATAACACCACGAAGACAATTCTCGTATGTTGATATTATATTTTTTTCATATTTTGTTCCACTCTTCTACACAAATCCTCCTCAAAGATGCATGGTTCTGTGGGTTTCTCTTTCGGACTTGGCCAATGTAGGAAGTTTATTTTCTTTTCTTAAACTATTCTTGTTTCACTTCCCTATATCATCATCATCATCACTAACTCTATAATTTAAGAAGGGGATTTTTTTGAGTATTTAAATAAAAATTTCATCTTAGTTTGGTTATGACTTATGTTTTTTTATCAAAGTTATTTCTAATAATTGTTTTATGATATCAAAAAACAAAATGGTGAAGTTCATAAATAAATATAAGTATCGAAATTTTGTGATTTTTTTAAAACCTAAAGAATTACAAATGGTGAAGTTCAGAAAATTAATTTTTATATATCTTCTTCTATAACTATATTTTAGCGACGTGATATTTTTAAAGGGGGGAAATTTAGTTCCTTTTTAAAATTATTATAATTGCCGAAGTTCAGAAATTTCATAAATATTTAACCATGGTTGCTTTTTTTTAGATTTTAAATTTTAATATTAGTAGCAAAGCGCAAGCTCCCCCCCCCCGTAAGGGGGAGTGGCGAAGCCATTGCCTGGTTCGATATATAGGAAATTAGTGTCAGTTCTTCACATACAACTCCTCAAATGATGAATCTCTCGCCCTACGAAGATATCATTAAGCCACGATTAGTTGAAGATACTTGGTACTTATGAATTAAATGTCATTATTAAGTAAAGAATAAAAGTGCATATTTTGAGTATATAAGAGTATAAAATGAACTTTTTGAGCTCAGGAG
This sequence comes from Ceratothoa steindachneri, assembly GCA_963969495.1. Classification (NCBI taxonomy): domain Eukaryota; kingdom Metazoa; phylum Arthropoda; class Malacostraca; order Isopoda; family Cymothoidae; genus Ceratothoa; species Ceratothoa steindachneri. The sequence goes on from OZ018336.1 coordinate 29,134,705, forward strand.
TTTATGTGAGGAGAAAGAAATAAGCATGACAAATTTTCATGGTTTCTGCTGGAAAATTGCTGCTAATTATCAATTTAACTCAATTTCTTTTACCAAGTTTATTGTCTTTGAATAGTTTTAACCTTTTGTAACGTTAATTTTCTGTTTAATTATTTTATATGCAAAATAATTCCATTTAATTTATCTCTTACAAAAAATATCTTACAGGGTAGGTATCTTTAGCATATCAGTTATGGGCTCCTGATCTTTACAAGCTGAATCTGGGGATGCTGATCTTTGCAATATCCGCACTTTCTACATGAAACACTTTTAAAAAACAATTTCAGATATGCCCTTGTTGCTCTTTACTTTATTTATTTATAAATTAAGTGAGTGAACGAAAACAACTCACAATATTTCGTCACTTTTTGGTTCCAAGCATTTTTCATCAGTGTTCATTCTGGAGCAACTGATCGCCACGGGAATATCCTGAACGAGGTCAGTTTGCCTTCTGTTCAAGCTTGTTTTTTTTCTAAAACCTGACGTTATTAGGGTGGATCAAGAAAACCACACAAAGAGAGAGGACGGGCATGGTGAGCTATTTTGGAGAGACATCAAAATTAGCCCATTCGTCCTCCCTCTAAATCACCAGATTTCAATCATAATGAAACTCTGTGGGCCAAAATGAGCGAGGAATGCAATGGAATAGTGAGGTGTGCAGTTAGCCTCCATTAAGAGATCTCCGAGCAATGGTAGGAATGGCTGATGTACTTATTTCTAACTTAAAATAAAACGAAAGATGGATTTCACGCAGAATGTTTATAAGGAAGACAAGCCATCTACCAGATGTCAGTTGCAGCGTGTTTTCCCACGCTACACCTTAGAGCCACTTGCAGAGGTTTGATTTGGTCCATTTAGGGCTTTCTTAAACTCGATGCCGAGGGGTTTGATGGAGGTTCCAGAAGAAAACGGTCATCTCTTGAAATATTAGACCCGTCTCAAGAGGTTTTCGGACACCTAGGAAATTTTATAATATTCAATAAATACAGAGCCGGATTTGCATATCAATATGAATGTATGAGTGAAATAAGGAGGAATAAACGGCAATAAGTTATATTTGCCCCAAACAATCAACAAGAATTAGGGAAAAACAAATTCGCCAAAACACGTAACGTCAGCAACATATAGCATTGACAGCTGAAACTCTGAAGTTTACAGCAACACCAAACAGATACAGGAAGCTCAGTAGCCTGGCGAGAGTCACTTGATTTAACTTGTGATAAGATTTCCTCTCAGGTACTTAGAGGCTGCGATCCCTACCAAGTCAGAAAGTTGTATGATTAGGTCAGACAAAACTGTGTGGAAGCTGCATGGCCCAACGTAAATATGATGGAGCTATGAACGGAGAAGGTAAATAGTCTTTCCAAGCCAGCCCTCATGTCGAAAGGAAGGCAGGAAAAATGTCTAGCGAGAGCGACCTGCATGGAAGCAGTTTTCATTATGATGGAACATGGAAAGGTTTAAGAGAATCTCCCGCCCCTCTTCTACCAGTACAATTCGTCTCCTCCTAATGCTACTTAGTCTATATATCCACACACCCATATAGAGAAACAGGATTAATGAAAACATATTCCCTCGTTACGCCAATCACCTTTCTTTTCAGTAAAACAAAACAACTTTTTTTTTTCATTAACATAATTAATCCTGGGAATAAAATTTCTGGATCTGATGAAAGGTGAACATTTAAGAAAAAACTCGAACAGAAGATTGAGTTTGATGAGTGAATTTTATTACAATATAAATTTTATACATTAATTCTGACAAAAAAATTAATTATAAGAGAAGAGGTTATTGACAGATTTGGGTTCCAACGCATAGTTGAAAATATTTGCTAAACGAGCAATTTATCCAAATTGTTTTTTTTTATAAGTTCAGGGTGCAGTGCTCACCCCTCACCCTCTAAAATATTAGAAAAAATATTCGTTTCCGAAGCATCCAAGTAATAATAAAAAAATGTTAGCATAACCCACCCACTTCCCCTTTTCCCAAACATATCTCATAATTTGGTGAGAGAAGTAGTTCAATTTGCTTGACTACATCTATTTTTGCTCATTGGTCAAAAGATATTTGTGGAAATCGGGGCAGAAAAATCAAACCTCATAGCGCAAATGACCGTAACTGTACAATCGATAATTTCCAATTTCAAAGATTTTGTAGTTCAGAAACATCCCTACGCATTATAGATTTCCTTATAATAGGAATCTCAAACTCACATTAATGAGGGTGGCCGTAAAGTCTAGACATAGGGAAAATGTATATTTTCAATAAAAAATAACAACATTTTATTTAATTGGAACATTAATAACAGCCTTAATGTGATTTCCACCATTTAAGTTCCTAAGTTCGATGCGCTTTGCAAGATTCACCGGACGAACGCGATGCATAAACTCCGAATTTCGATTAATTTGGGCACATTCATTTATGACGCGCTGTTCACTCAGGTGTCCCTCCCAAAAAAACGGTCAAGGGGGTGAGGGGTTAAGGTGTCTATTGAACGAGGATACTTTTATGATATTTCCCGTGTCCAGACTTTAGGAAAACCCTGTATATGGATTGTTAAAGCATACCATTACTTCACAATTGATACAACCTTCCAATTTATACCCAATCTCTCATGCATTTTCCTCCACATTTAAGCGGTCCATCTTGTCCCCCCCAAAAGAAGACATATTTTGAATTTTATCTTTACTTCTCTCTAATTTATTTTGCCATTTTATACCATTATTATGTAACTAGTGGATACTTCTGGTGTTTAATGGTGTATATTTTTTGCACAGCACTTATTTTTCTACTCCTCTTTCGGGTTGTCTCGTTCTATAATGGTTTTATTACATATGTCATCATGCGGTTGCCATAGCAATGAGTAGCCACCTCTTTACACTGCATTAGTCCCCTTGGGGCAGGGGCGCCCTTCATTTAATGCCAAGTTAGTCTATCCAATAGACTAATCTGTCACTTGAATGAGGAGCGTCCCCCAGTCGTAGCCGATGCAGTGTGAAGATGACTACTCATTGCTTCCTAGCGCATGCCATCACTGCATACATGGCAGTTTGCCTTAATATAATATGCCATCTGTCTAGTGTCAAGATTTTATCGTGTATATTTTCTTTTAGTCTCGTAATGGATGAACATAGGAGGAAAAAAGAATAAAAAAGAAGACAAAATCAAGATAAGGAAAACATCTTTCTTCGTTTCCAGCTTCTTCACATACAATGACAACATAGTAAAAAAAGATGAAAATGGGAAGAAGGAAAATATAAGAGAAGAGACGAAAAGGGGGCAAAAGAGGAAGCGGAGTAATAGAAAATTTAATAGACATCGTAAAAAAGCCTTAAAGACAAAAGGCTAGAGCTCAATATAAACGGTGGGGTCAACCAAGCGGCGACGGCCTTCTGAAAACCAAAACAAGGGGATAGCATTCGCCCTAGCCATTTAAAGAAAAAAAAAACAAGGAAAGAATTTAAAATTTTATTTGCCTCCTGTAAAGCTCTTCCATATCCAACCGAGTCTCGACTAACCTGAGTACCCTACAAAAAATAACCCACATACCCTAATTCGAATCACTGTCCCTTCCACTCTCCCTCAGTCCAATATTTGCAATAATGAAACCCATGAACCAAAAAATACAAAAATGAATGAACATCCAGCCCACTAACTACACAAAATAATAATTAATATAGAATATTTACAAAAGAGGCATAGAATTAGTTACCCCCCCTCCCTGCCTCAAAGATCACAAATAGTGCTAAGCACAATTTGTTAATGTTAAAATATTCCCTAACAAAATACAAACTAGATTAGTGCTACAATGCCCAATTAAATGTTACGAAGTGACAGTGTAGATTTATTCGCGAAAATACTAATCTTTCAATAAATTATTAATTATTTTTAATGACTAGGTACAAAGTTAACTTCAATAGTAGTATGAACAGGTACATATCTTGAATGAATAAATCTCTAGGCTCCAAATTACAAAGTTAAATTATAAAAGACGACCAAATTAGAACTTGGTTTCCTAAGTATTCTGTCACATATCTTCTGAAACGGCATACTTTTTTAATTCTTGTTTCTACAGGCCAGTTACCATAAGAAACCTAGCATTTAGGGAGGAAAATTTACTTTTTGTATCCTCAATTGAGCTTACAATGGTATAAAGAATAACTTCAACCTAATCCTCTCCAAATTTCAACTACACCAAATGATGGTCGATACAAAAGAGATAACATCAAAACTAAGTTAATTAAGAAACCTCATTGAATATGCAAATACCCCAAAGTTAATTAACCCTTTCACGACATCGCCTACACACAAAAACATGATGAATTTCACAATTTTTATACATTAGTTTCATACACAAAGTATTACATTAACTACTTCAAAAAGAAAAATAATTAAAAGTATATATATTTTTCGCAAACTCAGGAATTTATTCTACTAAGTCAGTTATTTTTATTGGTTGGGAGTTTATAATGTGACTTGACTAGCTTCTTCTTCGAGTTGACCGATGGGGCAAATGAGATTATTGGACATTGGACATATAAAGTGAGGAATATAGTAGAAGAGGGTTTTAGTAGGAGAAATAGTGGAGAAATAGGGGGAAATTAATAGGAAAGTGAAAATGAAAAGAAGTATGAAAGACAGATCCCTGGTGAAAGGGCATCTCTGGCTTTCTTTGCGTTTTGGTTATATTTTATGTGACAATATATAAATATATTATCTGGTAATGCGTTAGGCATTCAAGCCTTTGTAGTAGTAGGTATTTTTTACTCTCTACGTGGCTTGCTGAAGATTTGCATCTTCTTATCCGAGTATTTCACATCCAGATTTTGGTGTTTATTTTGTGTTGTTTTTGTTTGTTTGTTGTTTTTTTGGTGATATTTCGCACAAAAACTTTGGGGAAGTTTATAATAAAAATTAATATTAACAAAGGCTAATATAGTGACTAATTTCGCTTGGCTTTGTTCGTGATTTGTGTTGTGAATTTGGGGTTTTTATTTTAAGTGAACCTTGGGTCGACGTCAATGTCAATCGGTAGTCTGCTGCTTTTGAAGGATATTGGTCGTCTTATGTTGTTTAAGTTGTCAAAGTCAATGTGCCCAAGCACAAACTCGGGAGGGAGGTGCCGGTGCACCTTGTCCCAGATTTTGGTTGCTCTGAGGTGAAGCTCTACGTTTATGGGGGTCATCCACAGTTCACCATGGAGATCACTTTGCCTTCTCCCTTCTCTCCTTCGGGCTCCTGTAATGATATATACCTGCCTTATTCTGGACCCTTTGCAATTTAAGGACTTGGGTCTTGGAAACTACGTTTATAGGGACCGGGGGGTACAGGAGTTTTGAGCGAATGCACGCATTATAGATTTTGAGTTTGTTGGAGGTGCTCAGGTTTACTAATTTGAAAAATTCACCCAAGTCCCTCCGTGCATTCTGTGTAGTTTTTGCTACATGATTCCTATACCCACCAGTCGTAATATGCAGTCCCAGAACCGTGCCCTCCGTGCGGTATGGGATGCGTGCACCCCCCACACGGATGTCTGCCAGTGTCCTTCGGAATAATGGAATTACACGGAACTTTTGGGCATTGGTGGATATCTTCCATCTTCTCTCGAAAGATTTGATGTTTTTGATTTCCACCGCCGTACTCTGTGCCATGAAATTTGCATTCCGATAAGGCGCCGTACATATCATTGTTATGTCGTCCGCAAATTGGACGTACAAGGAACCTTCAGTCAGAGGTTGCGGAAGGTCAATGGTGTAAATGTTATAGAGCAGGGAACTTATGCACCCGCCTTGCGGCACCTCCGCCTCGAGTTCGAACTCAGGGCCATTATAACCTTTAATACTCATAAACTCCCTCCTCTCCATTACGTAGTCACAAAGGATCCTCTCAAGTATGGGATTGAGGCCCAGTTGTAAGATCTTGTATTGTAGGCCTCTCCTCCATACTTTGTCAAAGGCCTTTTTGACATCGCGTAGCACCAGATTTGCGTGGCGATTTTTCTGATTTTACTTTTGCCAACTTCTCGGTAATTACGGCTAGCGCCGTGTCTGTTCCTCGTTTCGCTCGGAAGCCATGTTGCTGGTTATTGTGAGAATTGTTATTCTCGAGGAACGTATTTACCCTGTTGGCCAATATCTTCTCCAAGACTTTCCCTGAAAATTCTATGAGAGATATAGGCCTGAAGTTAGCTGGACTGTCAGGTGGTTTACCGGATTTAGGAATGAATATCATTTTCGCTACCTTCCAGGGGTCAGGGAAGTAACCCACATTTAGGCACGCGTTCATGATATTCATGAGTCCCAATAAGATATTGGGCGGGGCTCGAATAAAATTCTCCTTTGACAGTCCTGAACGCCCCGGTGCTTGCTGTCGAAAGGACTTTAAGGTTTTTGAGAGCTCCTCGGCAGTAATTCTACCGCCGAGTCCTTCCATTTCCCTCTTCTGTGATACGCAATGGTGGGGATGGGTTCTGTGTATTTGATCATTCAGGTCGTTAATGATTCCGTCTTCAAAGTCTAAATCGAAGTCATCTTTTTCTTCCGGGGATATATTAAATATAGATGCCCAAAAGAGTCTGAATTCCTCTTCGATTCTTTCCACGTCCGAAATTTCAGTGTCATCACGTCTGAGTTTAATAGTCTTTGGCGGTTGTCCACCTTTTAGTAGTTTAACAGTTTGCCAGAATGTACGTGAGTCGGTTTCTATGTTCAGTCTGTCATTTAAATTATTCCAAAGTACATTCTGTTGGTCCCTTATAAGAGTCATTAGTTCGTCACGAATGAGTCGTGTTTGTCGGTGTGTGTTAATGTTGGGGCCAGTGAGGTTCACTTCATTGATCCGTTCCCTATATTCCCGCGCAAGGGATTTCATTCTACGGGTCCACGAGGGGTCAGGAAGAAACAATATATTTACGACGATATACAAAGTGGCTCAACCAAAATTGGATCGTTTTTGAGAAGCAATATTTCAATAACCATTGCAGCTACTGATATGAAATAAAACAAATAAATAATTCATCTTTCATTTGTTTTTATTTCATGTTCCGAGCTGCAATGGTTATTGAAATATTGCTTCTAAAGATAGTCACATTTTATTGGGGGGGGGGAACCCTGTATGTATATATTTAATTGTAAATAGAATCTATTTCACTATTTAAGCCTTCACAGTCATTCTCAATATGCGAATCGTCTGTGATTGAATCCATTTCGTCTGAATTCGCATTTTCTGGAAGATTTATTCTTTATTACTGAACATTTATCCATTTTAGTGTAGAAAAATATTAATTTATCACTTAATACAATAGAAATTTATATTTATAAACAAAGTGAAGAGATATTTACATCACAGCAGCAAACAAGACCTTCGGTCATAAGAACTTGGGTAATAATTACAATGACCGCTAACAGATACATATCAAGAAGTATGATTTCATTTAATTATCGTACATTTTAATGCATGATCAATATAGCGCGATACAAAGGTAGCTGTCAAGTAGCTGTCCAAAGTGTATCAGTGCATCTCTTAAATTTAATTAATAATTTTGTTATCATAAGTTTTGGCTGAATTAGCACTCTCTAATATCCGAACAGATCAAATGGTGATTCCTGATGTCATAAACCGTATTTCATACGATGTCGGTGTAAAATGGCTGATGATCTAGGAAGGAAAAGGTTAAAATATACTCGCATAAAACCTCTATTTGCATGTCTGACACAGAAGTCTACACGTATTGAGCGCCCCCCCTCCCGGATATAGGATTCTCATTTCCACTTACGCAAATTGTGCAGCAAGTGCATATCCTTCCGGATTAGGATCACTTTAACCCTCATCGTCACCGCTACCGCTTGTCAGAGAGAAAGAAACTTCTTCAATTATTTGAGCGAAGAAAAGGAAGTGTCCGGCGGCTTAGTAGAAAGAGAAGATCCCGAAAGATTAGTGGGAGTATAAGAAGATTCCTTCCTGAGACATTGTGCACATGTGTCTTATAACATTAGACATTATGCTGCACATTTGGTTTTCCACAGCTATCTTATCCTAAAGTTCCACGTCACCACAGCTTTGAAATACTCTAATCCCACTCGAACTCTGTGAAGTAGTTATTGATTTTGCTACCCCGAGACCTACTTTCTACAAAAGTAATTTTATAATTACAGTTGAACTAAGCAAGTTCCATCGTCTGGCTGGAAGCTCCCGAACTGCAAGCTAAACCTTAGAGTAACCTAAAAATAAACTGCACCAAACACAGCACAGTAGCATGCATACCTTTATTTAACTCCTTAATGCAATGAAACCTTGTACACAACTACCTTTTCGCCCATATATACTATTGTTATGTACTATAATGTCCTTACTCCTCCTTCTTTTCATTTTGCTCTGTGTACGGCATTAAGGTGCAGCATTAGTGGCCAGGGAAGTGATCCCACTTACTAGGGTCAATCCAGGGTGCCCCACCTCATAGAGAACAGATCCCCCCAGTTTTTCTAGTACCGTGACTTGCTTGATACCCTGTTTTTACCCACAAATTCATTACTACCGCAGTTTTTACCCAAAAGTTCACCAGCGTAATTTGAGCATTGACCGTCATGTCCCATATTGCATAGCTCACACTTCGTTGATGTCAGAGCTTCTCCTGCCGTCTACCCACTTTGGTCTTCGCAACTTGTATGCCTTTCCTTAGCACAACCTGTCCCCCGCACCCTCTTCCGATGTGACCCTAAGCCCCTTAAGATTTCAGAGACTTTGAACCTGTCCTATCATCTCGCAATAATGACTACTAACTTGATCCCCCTGAAACGGCTCTTAAAACCACCCTCTTTGCCGTTATGGTGACTTCACAGCCGTTCTATTTCACCTAGCCTTAAGATATCGGCATTGGAACCAACACGCTAAACGTAATACTCTCAGACAAGTCATTTTATGTCAAGTCCCGTGGAACTCACTCATCTTCTACCGTTGCTATTCAAACGCACTAAATTGCCCACTTGGCTTCTAGGTAATCCTGTTAATATCCCTGCCAAACAGACGATTCATAGCTATAGTGCATGCCATCGGCTTCCTTGTGAATGCCTTAGCGATACCCATACGCTGTCTTAAGTCCTCTGGTCAATCCCATCTGCCTCCAAGAACTTTTACAATAGTTCACTCGACATAGTGAAATCGACGCCGGGGTCTTCTTTCGGAAGGGTCTCTAACCGGGCCATTTACTTTGAGATGGACTCACCCTCCCTCTTTTTGGTTATCTATAAATGACCCATATCGCAGCGATTAGCTTCAACGAGTTCTGTCATCTATCCAGTTAGTTTACTCATCATTGTATCATAAACTACACCTTTTCTCCAAAGCTAAAATAGAGACGAGAAATATGTAGATCCCTCAAGATATCTTCCCATTTCTGATGTATCCGTAGGAAACGCATCCTACAACCATGCTCTAATTTATCTAAAAACCCTTCAAATTAAGTCCAAGAATTCATATTAAATTTATTAACTTAGGAACCTCTCTGACTAACATTACCGGCAAATTCTTCATTAACGCCAGATTTAACCAAAGTGCGAGAATTTGTGTCCAAGTTTTCCATTATACTAATTTGAAGCAGTTCAAAGATAGCATCATTTGCGAGATGCATATAGCGGTTAAATGCTTATAATAATGCATATACTCAATAACCTTATTAGCTAATTCCAAAGAAATATTTTTAAATACCAGAAGATGAGCGCACAAGCACGAAACGTTGTTGGAAATAAATACAAGAAAATCAGAATTATGTATAAATTACCTTTTGTCATTAGCTTCCTCTTGAAAATTAAATTACGCCTAGATTGGGATAACATATATCAGCATATATATATATATATATATATATATATATATATATATATATATATATATATATATATGAAAAGAACCCGGCAGGAGGTAAATTTGTTTGGGATCAGCAACATAGAAATGGGAGAAGGAAGACTCGTATATTATTGCAAAAGGAAATATTCAAGAGCCATAAAAATTCATTCATAGATCTACTGAAAACATCAAATAGGCAGTGCATTATCCCACTTTATATCATTTTACTGCATTTACATATATATATGAGCTTCTTGTTTTTGTGTCTGTCTCTATGTTGGCATGTCTTTCAAAGTATTTGGCGCATTAAACATTTATGAGCCGTACCGATGTCATTCGGATGGAAAAGTGCCAAAGTCTGTATTTCACCGCTGAGGATTGATTGTGGATTTACATCTCATGGAAACGAGAAGGAAGGGGAACTGTGGCGAAGGAGGGCCCGCTCGTGCTACGACAATGTAGGGATAGACTAAAATTGAGATAGAGAAGATTCCATTATTTAAGCCACATCCGAAAGGAATTATTTACCATAAGGAAAACAAAGAGGTATAAAATGAAGCTAATCTGTAAATAAAATAGTGATGAAAGCCATAAAATGTAGAGACATGAGAAAAAGTATCAAATTGAAGAAAATTGAAATAAAAATATGGTGAAAGTTTTAAAATAGCGACAACGTACCCTCTTACCTTATCTGGTCATCATTTTTCCCAGTCATGAAACAATGTTCAAATTACAAAATCCATCGAATTTACCAGTTAACACAACCACTCAGTCAAAAGACTTAAACACCAGATCCAATTAATGAACACTTACACCCGATATACATGAGTATTTACAAATTTTTGCCCGCTTAATAAACGAAAATATTATTGTAATGCTGAGGTTTAAAGCTACGAAAATTTCGTTTGTTATTTTACAGTATTGCCACATTCCCCATTTACACCAGATGTATCATCGTCTGATTTCTAACTTTTTACTCACCTATATTCTCGGTTTTAATCTACTTGTATGCCTTTCCTTAGCTTGGATTGCCGGTAAATCATCAACATTCTTTGCAGGCGGCATTGGAAAATTACAGGTAAACCATCGACATTCTTTGTTGATGACATCGGCAAATTGCATCTCAAAATGTTTTGAAAATAAAGGCGATTACTTTGAGCATTTTTTTACTAATGGCGATTAAATATTTTTTTTTGTTTTTCTAAGTAAATGTTATTTATCAGACAAAACTTTGTTAATTTAATTCTTGATCAAGAGACCATGTCAATATACCGACTGAGTTACCTCATTTAACAGTGACTAAACCTGTCATGTTGACCATTCTACAACGCTGGGATGTAATAGTTACAGGCTAAACAGAGCCATTTTACCTCATCTGAACTACTTAATTCATCTATGAATTCAAGATTTAATCTTGAGTGGTAGTTCTAGGTTCGAGCAATTAAGTTTGTGTTCTATTTTGTTGTCATATTTGTTCATGGGTGTTCCAATGTTTCTCTTCCCTTTGCTTCTTTAACAAAGCCATGGTTAATGGGTTTACATCCAACAAATCCTTAGACGTCATTCATACTAATTAACTACTACAAATATCAATTTTTGTTGAAACTCTCCTCAAGTGTTTCGAGAGCTTGAAAAAAATCCATGGAAAACATCATTAAGAAAATCTGCAGTTGATTTCTTACCAACTGTAAAATGCAAAAGAAAAACGTATAACGACCGCACCCCTTCCAAAGGGGGACTACTAGGGAGATATGGGGCGGGGGCGGGGAATGAAGATAACTAAAGCAACTTGGCTGAAGAAGGAGAGGAAAAATTTGGGGCGAGGGGAGTAGGGAGTAACAGAAAGGAGGAATAGAATATTGGTGAAATAGTAATAAGTCTCAAACTTGACTTTTGCTCAAAACAATATAATTTTTTGCCGAAGATACAAAAGATAGTATGTTTTACCAGTGAAAAAAAAGCAAAACAGAACGGGAAAGCACTTACAAAAGACTTCACTTTGCATTGTGTTGGAACGTTTGCAGAGCTAATGAGAAGACGATTTTTTGCAAGCTTTTTTTTTCAATTGGCTGCAAATTATACAAATGTAACGAACAATGGCAGTGAGCAATAGACAAAAATATGCTTATCCGTATCCATACGGGAATATTACAGAAATTGTCCACGCAACTCCATATTTTTAGACTCACGTCATCAATGGTGTCCATGGAAACCTCGTTTGTTCGTTAGTTTATTATAAGACATAAAAATGCTTCCTAGAATCGTATAAATTGTTCCAAATTTGCTACATCCTTTGAAAGAAAACTGCAGTAGCGTTCAAGGCCGTTTATCAGCAATTGTAATGGCTTGGCCCTTTATTAAGGTTTTATTGCTTAGACTTTTTTTAACTGTAAGATAGTGTTAGGGTGCCATCAGAACTGACTGAAGGACAACGTTTACAACATGTACATATTTCATCCTCTCTGTCTCAATCTATATGGTCAACAATTGCAGTGTTTATATGACTTCTTGAGCAAAATACGTCTTTCACTAATAAAACCCAAAGGGTTGTCCTCCTTCTTCCTAACACCCCATGCCCATACAGAGTACGTTTAACCCAAGTAGAAAAATAAATGATTATTTAAGTCATTACAACATCAAGGCAAAGTTTTGCATTCATTTAGATAAAAACATCAATTTCTTGAGAAGTCTTTCTCATATATTGCAGTTAGATACCTCATGGTTCAGCAAAAATGATAGAATCCAATATTCTCGCAATATTTTTGTAACTTACACTTCTTATCTTCTTGAATGAGGCATTTATTCTCCCATATCCCAGATGGCGCTGAGTGTTTATGTATCCTTTGAAGGTGCTTCGTTCCATGCTCTTATTTTTTGTTAACCGGATAAAAGATGCGCCTTATAAATAAGAGAAGACACGGTGTCCCATAATGCGCTGTCTATTTTACTGGGTAATTTACAACCAAATTGTCCTAAATCAAAACCTTAAGGGATAGCAGGTTTACTCTTATTTTGTTATTTATTCTTTATGGTCACCATCATTTTCTCCGATTTACCACCGTCCCCGGTTGAGTGTTCTGTAGTGAATAAGCTCAATGTGAATAATAATTGGATCAAAATATTCTCCACGCATTCAGTCTCCGTCATCCATTTCGGAGCGGATTCCATTTGGGATTAAGTTGGAGGCTAAAAGAGAGATTTACAGTAGGCTCCGTGTCATTGGGTCTTCCATAAAGAAGGTGAACTATGAAACGAAAACCGGCAAAAATTAAAATCAAATCAAATCTGTAGGAAAATGGAATTACCAATTAAAATGACAAGACATTCGTCTTTACTCGATAAAACCGAATCAAAAAATGATAACAAAATGAAAAGGGGAATTTATCCATAATAAAAATAATAAACGTAGATAAAATGTACACTCTTAATCTACTCGAATAGGTTGTTATTAGGATTTTTTTTCATGGGTCGATTAATTACCTGAATTATTAATTCAACCAGTTAAATAGTTGGTAAATGGGGTTGATTTTGAGTGTATATGCATTGATTGATCCTTAATTATTTTAATCTTATAAAGAGATTTAAGGAAAAAAAAGGACTCTGCTCCAGAGGACAGAAGTCTTTCTAACTCTGACCTCTACTAACATGAGATTAACAATACAGTGACTTACTATACATATATACTGTCCATTAAACATTAGACCAGAAAAATATTAAATAATATCAAAGGCTCCCATAACATGTTTCTGGCATTTGCTCAGACGTTAGCGTCATTTAATTTATTAAAATAATAAACCATAATAAAAGAGGTTTCGTCCTTTTTATCGATATGTTTGTTTCTGAGATTAAATTTATAGAGGTTATTGAAGTTCTGTGCCATACTTGACACCCTGTACATTGAAAGATATTTCTTTTATTGAATATTACTGTTAAAAATTAATACTTTGCTTTAGTAATCTACAAACCAATTGGAAGATGGCAAAAAGCGTCATGATTCGTTGGTTCGATCCCTTGTGGGTGCGTCACTTTAGAAATCAAAAAACAATGGAGAATTGCAAGAATCGACAAGAACAACCCCGTTTGGGCATCTAGAATTGCTCGAGAATAGGCCCTGGAATTGGTAGAGAATAGTCCCTATAATTGGTCGAGAATAAGCCCTAGAATTGTTCGAGAATAGGCCCTAGAATTTTTCGAGAATAGGCCCTAGAATTGGTCGAAAATATGCCCTAGAATTGGTATAAAATAGGCTATTGATGGAATTGGTCGAAAATAAGCCCTAGAATTGGTCGAGAATAGGCAATAAAATTGCTCCAGAATAGGAAATAAAATTGCTCGAGAAGAGGCCCTAGAATTGGTCGAGAATAGGCCCTAGAATTGGTCGAGAATAGGCCCTAGAATTGCTCGAGAATAGGCCATAGATTTGCTCGAGAATAGGTCATAGAATTGTTCGAGAATAGGCCATAGAATTGTTCGAGAATAGACCCTAGAATTGCTCGAGAATAGGCCCTAGAATTGCTCGAGAATAGGCCCTATAATTGGTCGAAAATAGGCCCTAGAATTGGTCGATAATAGGCCCTAGAATTGATCGAGAATGGGCCCGATACCCCTCAAATGATCCCGCTTTTTTAGCGGTTAAAGACCACCCCCAAGCTGTCTGTGAGACCGGCCCTTCAGAATGATAAAACGGCCGCTCAGAATGTTTAGGATCGTGAAAGGAACCTTTTATAATAACTTCCTTGCAAAAGTTCGCAAACTTTCCTTTAATAGAATTGCGAATGTATCTAATTTTATTTCCCAAAACCAGCGGCGGTCTAGAAATAGAGAATTATTCTCACGTCAACCTTAAAGGATGGTCTTCCAAGGATGGTGGAGAGAGGGGAGTCACCACAGGATCCCTTCACATAAATTGACCATATGGCTAGAAGCCAAAGAGAAAAGGACTGAGCAATTTGCGTTTGTTGATCTCTTAAAATTAAGTGTTTTTTCTTGTTTGTGTTAATTTCAGACGAGGCATCATTTTGACAATAAAAAGGGAGTCGAAAAAGCTTAATTTATTTTATTGACATTAATATTATTAGTAATGATGATCATAGTAAAGAAACAATCAAAATTACTGAACTAGAGAAGATGAATAAAAAAACTGAATTGGAAATTATAATGGTATAAAAGACAATCTTCTCCCCCCCGCCCCCTTTTACTTATACAAAAATACAAAGTAATAACTCCCTCGATACTTAAAAGAAACTAACAACGACCATTTAGTGATTTAAAATGGGAAGAGAATATGAAAGCTATACAATTGATTGGAACATAATTAACTTCATCAATTTTAATTGAGGACAAATTTTGAAACTACTGCAAAACCAGCATTAAAAGGTAATAAATACCAAGTTTGCTGCAATACTACTGAGAATGGGTATAAAATAAAGTCCCTAATCTTCCAGAGTAAATAAGGCAAGTAAAGAGTACTTGAGCCTAAAAAAATACTTGTAGTGGTTTTTCTTCCAATTCCCGATATCCTTCATTCTGACAGGATTTATCGACATAAGTTGCAAATTCAGCAAAAAAGCCCTACAAACACGAACCAAAAGTCCACAGCAATCTTTAATATGGAAATCCAACCTTATCTATTACGTGACTTGAGAAAGGAAGGCCAGTAGTCAAATAAAACGAAGGCGGGTAGTCAAATAAAAAAAGTTAAAAAAGGTCCCGATTTTCTCTGCATTGCTGTTCAGGGAATTTTGCCACTTACCAGTTCATTTTACTGAAATATCCATTTTATCCATTTCTGTATAAATTTAACACGAATATGTACATAATTTTACCAACTTATTTTCGTTAATTTCTAAATGAAATCCGTTTCCTTTCGTTTGATGAGTTAGTTTTTTTGAAAGAAATGCATCCATCGAAATATAATGCTAAAGTAGAATAGAAAATAAGAAGAACCTCTTCAAAAATATCCCTGTAACAAAGAAATTGAAACAATAAAGAAGAGAATACAAAATTAGACTCACTCTGGGGTAACCAGAAAGGTGCTGACGCTTCCATTGTACGAATGTGCTGACTTGGCAGAATCTGTTAAGAATAAAGGAAATTAGGGATTCGAGTCGAACCGGTGCTTCCGTTGTCCTCTCGGCCTTGCCACTGAGAATCAAATTATTAAATATTTTCTATGCCTTTTTTTTAATTAATTTTGATGATTCCTTTGAATATCATGCACAATTAATTACTCGTGAGAAGTAAATTTTCAGGACTGAAATTTCATCAGTTGAAAATTAAGGACGAGGCAAGAAAAAGCGAACAATAAGAAAAGTTAAAAAGAGAGTGAGACTAACGAAAAGATTCAGAGCAAATTTCACTTAACTCTTAATTCCGGTTCCATATTATAGGAAAACATACCCAAATTTTGAACTTAAAATTTTATTAATAAGATGCGATGATTTAATAGAAGCATTAATGTGCAACTAGCAGATAACCACTTCAGATTTTGGAGGATTTTCTCACTAATAATCCATGACTAATACTATACATAATGGATCCATTGCATTTTTTAAATCAATCAATCAGTATTTGTTTTGTAAGGTGTTCTTCAAGGCTACAGGCCTTCTCATTTCGCCCCTCTATCAACCCCCTAAAAGAGACATGGTAGCAAAGGTAGGTTTTCAAGGATAGCAACAGCCGGAACATCGCACATTCACCGGGTAAATATTGAAACGGCACGGTACGATCACACATGCAGCACAGACGATTACGAGGAACAACACTAGGTGGGTAGAGCTGAATATAGGACGCTCAGGGGCACGAATAGATTCAATGGATAAGACATGTAGGAGAGGGATACAGCGTTAAGATCTTATAGGTAAGAAGGAGGATCTTGAAGGGGATTCTAATCGAGTGTGTAGCCAGAGAATTTCACGGGAAAGGAGGGGGTGGAGCACGAAAGAAACATCGTATGAAAAGCAGAACACACTTAAAATGCTTGAAGAGGTCGAAGGGTGGATGCCTGGTATCCAGTGAGACGGGAGTTACAGTAGCCAAGGCAGGATAAAGTAACGAATGCGTGGATGGAATAATCTTGGAACTATAGGGTTCTAATTGAAAGCGGACACAGCTAAGCTTTCGAAGAAAGCAGAGAGAAGATTGATTTTTAGACATTAACCACATGAGTATGAAAGATAACTATCAAAGGCCACTCTTAGATTTGTAATAGTGGCGGCAAAGAGAACCAGGAAGCACAAAGATTAAGAAAAGGAGCAATGGCGTTACATCGAGCACATCCGAAGGAGGTTATGGTAGTACCTCAGTTTTGCCCTGATTGAGCTTCAAAAGGTTGTCCGAGAGCCATTTACTCATGATGCTGTACTCGGCATCATGGTAAAAGAAAGGTAAGCTTGCATACCATCGGTATAAAAATGAAATGGTAGACCAAGGCGACAGAAGGATTACAAGAGGAAGAAAATAGAGGCCTAAAAAGGAACGAACCCAAAACTGAGCCTTGCGGAACATCGTAACGCATCTCCGCACAGACTGAGTTTGAAATGATATAGGTCCGAGCGGAGCCAATAAATGTCATTTCCAGAAACACCCCGAAATTCACCAAGACGTTAAAGAAGAAATGTGATTCCCAGTATGGCAGGGATGGGCAATAATTTTAAGCAGGGGGCATATTGAGGTTTATGTAAAGCTTTGCGGGCCGCACTTACACAATTAGATGCAAATTTCGAATACATATGAGTTAATTGCAATTACCTTTGTGCATTTGTTTGCATATACTACATATTCATAGATAATAGCTACACATTAATAAGTAAGGATAATTTTTGGCATAATTTTTCCACCCCTTTTTTAAAAATTGTTACCAGACTTATATCAAAGTGGGACATACAACTTACCGTGTAATACCATCCAAGTAATAACCAGGGTCAACGTAACTTAACTTCCCCCGAGCGAAAGAGAGCTTGTAGATAAGGGTAATGAGAATAATTATTTAGAAAGTATCGTATTTTTTTAAGAACATTTTATCTACGCATGAAATATATCTAAAAATGACTGATTTAAGAATCTAGCATTTACATAAAAAAATAATTAGATTAGATTTTGGAAAAATGTTAAATAATTAATTTTCAATATTTCGACGAATTCTGAAATGAAATGCGGACCACAGTTTGCCCACCTTTGCAGTATAGGATGCAACCGAGAGATCGAAAGGTATTAAAATGGAATGCATACTATTAAAAGACGCTCATCGAAGGCGATCGGTTACATCGAGGAGAGCGAGTTCAGTGCCTTCTCGAGCCTTGGAGCCGTCTGGAAGCTCTTATCGATGTCAGAGAAGAGAATGTCATGTCGAAAGCTGGTTAACACCACCCTTTCAAAGACTTAAGGACGAACGGGCGTTAAGAAAAAAGGCGGTATCTTACCGTGTCGTTGGGAAGTCAGGCAAGGATTTTTAAGGATTATGCGAACATCAATGTGTTTGATATCAAATGATATAACGCTTATTAAACGGAGTGTGGTAAAGATAGCAATGAGCTGCTGGTGAAGAACCGAGAGGAACTGACGATAAAGAACTCTATATATGGTCTCATAATAAACACAGG
Organism: Ceratothoa steindachneri; assembly: GCA_963969495.1. Lineage (NCBI taxonomy): Eukaryota > Metazoa > Arthropoda > Malacostraca > Isopoda > Cymothoidae > Ceratothoa > Ceratothoa steindachneri. The sequence goes on from OZ018336.1 coordinate 29,153,184, forward strand.
AACTCAGGAATATATGTACATGCAAATAAATATGCACTAATGCACGCGTACTGGTTTCTCAGCCTCAGTACCTGATACATATTTCACTTCCCCAACTTTATCATTTGAAAGTCTTTCGAAAGACTTTTAGGTGTTGAAGCCTTCGGTGGTCTTTTTTGTTGTTGTATTTTAATAAAAATAAATTTCACCTCTCGACTTGGTTAGTTGAAATGTACCCATAATTTGGTTGCGGTTTTGGAGTTTTACCACCGACCTGCGAACGTTTTGTAGTCTTTTATTTTTCGGTGAAGGACCTACATTTTGTCGTGGGATCCGAACTAGGGTGTCTCCGGCATACGGGAATTTATCAGTAAAAATATCATGGAAATAATATCACTGGAAACCCAGGATTCTTGATAAACCCCATGATTTTTCAATAAAAATGATCAATGCCCATCTTTTCTTTTACTATTTGTAAATTTAGTTTAGTTTTCTTTGTTGCCTAATTAATATCCAATCCTTTACTTCCCACGAAACGCCCACAAAGATCAGCACTCTAATATGGTTATGTACGGCTTTAAGTGCCTTTGTGTGCGTATTCATGCACATACACATGTATTTCTGCGCTGGTGAGCTTATTATAAGACCATAGAATGCGGTCTGATAAAACCGCGGCCTCCAATCGTATGACTTAATGGCACTCAATTACGGAGATAAAGATGCCTCAATAGATCCGAATACAGGGTTAGGGGGGTTCTGCGAAATGAAGCCCCCCTTTAGCCTTGTGTGGGAAGGGTTAGCGAAATGAGTTCGGTGGGGAGCGGGAAGACACAGACAGACATAGGTATAGGTAAAAGGAAAAAGAAGGGAAAAATGAGGAGGATCGAGGGTAAAATAAACGCAGGTGTCGGGAAGGATTTATATTCCGGAGACGAGACTAGTTTTAATATCTCCGCTATTGATCTTTAGTCTATTATATTCGACGAGTTCATAGTAACGCTTAAGGGTTTGGGAGAGAGTAGAAGTGAATGTGATTTGAGGGAAAAGATTTGTGAGAAATGTCAAAAAAAGTGGAAGAGTTGCGAAAGATAGAAAGTCGATCAAGTAAAGGACGCTGAGTTGTATCTTTATTGCCTAGGTTTCATCTGTTGAGCTGATGCCTCAGTTGGTTCATTTATGGCTGTAGAAGTCTAAATACCGCGTACATAAGTGTACGCGGAAATACTCCGACACCAGCTGCGTGCCCTCTCGTATCTCTAAATGCACCTCTCGCCTCGAATTCTCTGTCTCCCTTCTTCGCGCCACCGTAAACTCCGAGAGAGCTTCTTTGGCTGTAAACTATAGTTGCTTACCTCTGTTTTTTTATTGGGCTAAGTTACAAGCACTTGACAATCTGGCCTGTAAAGAAACACACTTGAGGGTGTGTTTGCTCCGTGATTTAGTCGGGAAGGGGGGGTTATTTGCTGCAAGGAAGGAACTTCTCGGGGAATTGGTTGTTGCCGTCACGGTACTTGCAGGTGCCAAACTTCTTGCAGGCCCCTTCCCTTCAGAGTGTGAGGTTACACAGGACCTCCCTCTACGGATTACTCTAGACGTAGCTAGGTAATCGGTTTTGGCTATCCTCTCCAGGAGCCGAATAATCGGACAGTCACTTCGAGGAAGAAGAAGTCCGATTTGAGTCACCGTTTGGCTCACCTTCGTGATCCTGCATAGGATCAGCATATCACCGGTCTAGGATTACCCTCTCATTCGGTAACCTCTGACGGCCGGGCTAAGTGCGATCATCGTCACCAGAAGAAGATCTTTACCACCCCTTTCAAAAATACTTACGAACCCCAAAGGTATTGTTAATTGAATTACCCCCTCCCCTAACTTCACCAGTTTATTTGTGAACTAAAATTCTCATCCCGAGTCCATACCCTCGAATATTAGAAATGCTTACTTAATTCAGTGTTTAACTCAATAATAATATTCTATTCGTTCTGGTGGGGGCCATTAAGACGCGAGCACCCTAGTGAGTAATTTGCAAGTAATCCCCACGACATTGTGTAGACTTATTTATTCAGTGCAAGATTAATTCTATTTATATTTATATACGCTGTTGCTTATTTCAAATTCATGTACATTAAAGATTATTTTTGTATCTGTGTGTTTAACTATTTTGGACGATCCTTTGGCAATTATTAAGCAATCCACTCGGCTTAAAACTCATTATTCCACCGACCCACCCATGGTTGGCTTTTACTGAGTGAGGGACACACTCAGGGGATCATCATCTTAGTTTTGAATAAAAGGGTACGCACCGGGGTTATTCTAATTCACCGGTAGTGACTAAGGTGGGTGTATTGGATACGCTTCACCTCCGCTTCCCCTCGGTGCGGGAATAAAATATATGTCCAGGAAGTGGGACTGGGATTACCCACTCACTAAACCCTCGACAATGGTCATAGAAGAAAGTTTATAAATTCAGTGTTTTCTCTAACATTTTTTTGAGGAGAAAGGGTTCTAACGGGAACTCATTACCCCTTGTCTTGGAGGTAGATGGCGTGATTATTTTTTTCTTTTCTTTCTTCCTCCCTCTTTATCTTCTAGTTCGGTTTTCTTCTGTGCACGAGAAAAGAGTTCTTGGTAGACGGTGCCTTTCCTATGTTTCATAGGCATTGGTATTTATTTCTCTTGAATTTTTATAATTATTTTTCTCTCTCGTTTCTCGATCCATTTGTTTACTAATTCGATCTTAGGTCTTCTATGGCTTCTATGGTCCATGGCCTTATTTTGTTCTTTTTGCATTTCTAACGTATTTTTTTCGCATTATTGTGGAAATGTATACAAATATTGATTGCAATGTGATTGATACAACTTGTTTATATTTTATTTCCTGAATATGAAGAGGATTTGTAAAAAAATATCTGAATTTGTGTGTGTGTCTGTGATCGCCACACAGAGAACGTTTCCTTCTGTATCCTATATATGCCCGTAAATATTTTTCCAGGTTCGGAATTAAACAGTAACCATGGTATACGGTTGTCATAGCAATGGTTAACCCCCGTCACGCTGCACCGCCCATGCTTGAAGGAGGCTGCCGATCTACTCCAAGCAGGTGACTTGATCGAAGAGACCAATAGAACTAACTGCCTTAACAAGAGCGGCTTTAATTAGCTATTTTAACGTTCATGTTTGTTTTTTACTGTACACAGAGGATTCGACACACTCGTGTGAGTAAACTATATGGTAAAATTTTCAGGTACACTGCCTTGTATTGCAGAGGAGGATAAACAATAAAAAGATGATCACACAGAACAATAAATCCAGGATGGATATGTTTAATCCAGCAAAACTCTACTACCTGAATCTTTTAGTTCAGATCGACACATTCAAACACCCAAGGGACCAATTAGTACAAAGAACACTAGTAATAAAAATACGATTTAGAAGTCCTTTCCAAAAATACGAAGAATAAAAAGATATAAATGTAAAAAGACAAGAATAATAACTTAACTATCACAGACGATTAAATAAACCCAAAACGGAAAACAGAAGAAAGTGAAATATGAACAAATGCCAAATAAAATGAAAAATAAAGATAAAAGCACTAAAAAGGTGGTAGGGAAAAAGACAAATAAAGAAAAAAAACACTTTGATAAACGGGTAAGCAGAGACAGAAATATTGGAAATAGGGAAAGTGTAGAGAGGAGAGAGAGGAGGAGGAGGAGGTTGAGGAAAGAGAGAGATAGAGAGAGGAGGGGAGGAGAGATTAGGTAGGAGAGCGGGAGGGAGGGAGAGAGAAAAAGAAAGAGAGGTTCTTTGGGGTGATTTCAGCCTTAAGAAATCTCTGCTCGTTGCTTGGTCTTATGAATGCTGATTTTGGTGTCAAAGATTGATTGTTCCCGCCTCGAATCGTCCATAAGATTTGAAAATGGGGATTTAGCAGAATAATAAGAAATGAACAGATTTAAAGAGCATATAATGAAAATAAGAGGACGTTAAGGAAAGTCTGAAATGGAAAGAAAAATGAATAAAATGCAAAAAAATGTTTAAAATTTTCTTAAAATCTATATAATAATAATAAATCAGCAGTGAAAAGGGTAAGGATGAAACTGATATGTAAATAGAGAGGAAAAGAGAAGAGTAAGATTAGAAATTAAAGTCAACTTACAACAAAAATTCGAAATATAAGAAAATGAGTAATGACAAGGTAAAACGAATAAAAAATCGAAACGGGGTAAAAGGAAAACCCAAAGACAAGAATTTAAAGGATGAATGTCAAAACTATACCTTAAATAACAAGAAGAACCCCCCTCCCCATGATTCTTCGAGGAGTGTTCCAAGAAAGGAGTTTTAAAGAACCCCGAGAAACAATTGTTCGCAAACAACAACAGAAAGAACTCAAAACTGCGAACTTTCAGCTCCATCAAAGGGAACGGAGATGAAAGGAATTATCGGACCAATAAAGATTGCAGATGAGATCCATTTATCTTCTTCAGTCGCCCATAAGAAGAAAGAGAGGCCAGAAACAAAGGCAAGAACTAACATAAAAATTATACCAATTTTGCAAATTAATTCCCCGTTAATCGATTAAAACTTCCCTCTGTATCTCCCCTTCCTTTTATCTCCTTCTCACACCCCAATAACCCCTCCCGAGAAGGAATAAACGAGGACATAACGTCCTTCTCCCACCGTCTGCCGCAGCCTCCTTCTCCGTACCGCTTAGCGCCTTCCAAGATGGGGCTTAATTATCCTTTTGCCGCTACGCAAGACCGGATCGAATGGCGTTTGTTTTTGGAAGCTTCCAAACGGAGAATGCAATGAGCTCTTCAGCGTTTCCTCCGAATTTCAATTTTCATTTCCCCGAGACGCACAAATTACCCGTGAAATGGATGATTTCATTGGCCTAGACTTACCATAGTAGGTCTTCTTTGGCTGTAAACTAGAGTTGCTTACCTCTGGTTTTTATTGAGCCAAGTTACAAGCACTTGACGGTCTGGCTTGTAAAGAGACACACTGGAAGGTGGTTTGCTTCGTGATTTAGTCGGGGGGGGGGGTTATTTGCTTTTCTTTCAAGAAGGCTAAATGCTTCCATTAATGGTGATCTAAAATTAAGACCAGCAACGTGGTTGAACTTTATTGACTTTGATTATTTGAAGGATTTATTAAGTAGCTTTTGGGAGCTATTGAATAGGAGTACTTTTGGATTATGTCAAAAATAGGGAACTCAACACTTGCAGGAGTCGCTCTTCGTGACAAGGGAATTTGGGAGGTTGCTATTTCTGACATTGTAAAATAGAGTCTTTTATTCTTATTAATTATTCCACAGTAGTCAGGTATATGGAAGTAGTTGAATACAAAGACCAAGAATCACCTTTGTTAATAATCGAAAATTTGGATCAAATTATCTATAGTGATAAATGGCGAGCCGACGCAAATCCAAATTACCATGAACAGAGCACCACTTAGTTAATCCACAGGCAGTGGCGGTTCCAGGAAAAAATTGGGGAGGTGAGGCTAACCTGAATTTTTCCCATGGGATAGTTTGAGAAAAAGTGTATTGATGATTAATAATGGTTATCTTACACAACATTCAGAATAAATAACAGTATTTCACTAACTCTCTCAGATCCGAATTTTTTTCCACACACCAGAAAATTATGAATTGTGGTTTATTGTAGTTTTTGGAGGTCAGCCAAAGTATAATACTCAATTTAATAATTATTTTTCAGAATTACCTGTATTTTATACATGTACCATAAAAGGTACATTCGATCGCAACGATTTATTCAAATTTTCTATTATTTCATAACACTTTCTGAAAGGCAAAATACAATTATGGCTTTAAAAAGAAATATAATATAAACGGCTCTGAAATTTAGGGGGGGGGGGTCAGTCCCTTAGTTCCTCCCTCCTGGAGTGAATTGTATTGAGGAAGACACGAGGAAAAAATTAACAGCATGGAGGATGAGAACGAAAAATTCTTCCAAGTTATTTACAACAGTTCATATGGATGGAAAAAAGAAAGTAAAAAAGAAAAGTAAAAAAGTAAAGTAAAAAAAGAAAAGTAAAAAAGTAAAGCAAAAAGAAAAGTAAAAAAGAAAAGTAAAAAAGTAGAGTAAAAAAGTTGATTCATTTGTGTAACGCAATTGACAGTCAATTTCTTTTTTAATAAATTAGTATTCAGTTCATTTTCATTGAAGTGGTATATTTATCCTTTTTTTTTCATTTACCTGATATTCATATTTATGTTGATATTCTTGACAATGGAACTTTTTTTTGGGGGGGGGGGGTATATTCTTGACATAGTAAAATTAAGTTTTCTATTCTTGCCATGATCCTTTTCTTCTACGGTTTGCCTATTGGCCAGTTAATTTCATGAATTATTTTATTTATATAATTTTTAAAAATCCATAGCAGTTGAAAAGCAATAGAAAAAAGAAAAAAAACCTCCATTACCGACATTCAATTCTGATCATTTTATCCAAATGGATCGTTTGGCTTGCCTTTATTCAAAGAAATAGATGTTTCTAATATACACCTCCCTCCCTAGACTCTTTTTTTTATTTGTCAAACTAAAACAAACCCCACCTCTAAAACCTTCAATGAGATGAAACAGTCCTACAAAATAACAGCGAAAAGCACTCATGAGAAAATAAAGTAAATAACTTTCGCTATTCACGACCCTCATTTCCCTTTTTCTTAAGCAATCTTTGACGCTCTCAGTCAATTTTCGGACTTAAACGAAGCGAAAATTATATTTTTCAAAGTTTCCGATACATTAAGCTGAGAGACGTGAATTAGTTTCACAACTCGATTCTTATCTAGATTTAGTAGGTGGCAGGGGTGGGTGGGGGTGAACAAACGGAAATTTAGCACTTGAATGGGCAAGGGGGGAAGGGAAAACATGACATTTAACGATCTAGGAACGGAAACATAAGAACGCAACGAAAAACAAGAAAATAAAACACTGCTTCGAGATCAAAACTCTTTAATCCTCAAATTCTCAAGAGGGTAGAGAGGAAAGAAGAGCGAGTTAGATCAAACGTTCCTCGAATCAAAACTTCAAACCCTCTGTTAAAGAATGGAGTACAATGGCAAAAATTGATGAAAGAGGGCGATAAAGGAAGAAGCGCGCAAAGAGGAAAGATAATGAAAACGGAAAATAAAGAAAAAGAGTATAACAAAACCTCTCGCAACGATGAATATTTAGGTTCTCATTCATAAAGAGGCTGGCAGAAGATCTACAGGATTGAAACTCTGATCGATGGGCAATAAAGCATTATACAGGGTGCGGTGATAATACCCTGATTTGGAATGACAATAAAAAGGAAATCGGGGAGGTCTTAGTGCCGAACGCTGTACATTCCAGAGCCGCTTGGATACATCAGAGGCTATTAAATAAGTGTTCATTTTAAATTCTAGTTTCATTACTTTTGTTTATAACTTTTCTACGGGATTATGTATCATTAAGGAGATCAACATAGCAATACCTCAAAATTTAACCTTCTTTTTTTTTTCCTGAGGGATTCAATATTTCATCTGTATGACGTCTTACACGTTGCTTCCCATCCAATCAGAACAAATTAAATTTGATTTCGTCGCTAAAAAAGACTTTCTACTTTTCAGCACTCCATAAGAGTTGCTCAGTAGTACAAGACAACCTAGACTCTTTATTATTTTAACATATGAGTGAAATACAGGTTGCTGTCTCAAATCGGTCTTACATTAACATCTGTTTCATTGAGCGATCTTTCATTGAAAATTATCCACAACCCAACTGAATCTATGACCATATATGTTTGATTACCCAATTTGATAGCTAGAGGAATGAGAATTAAACAATCTTTAAAGTTGTTCATAGGTATAAGATAGGTGAAATATATTGAAAAAAAAACTTGAATCCTTCTCTGTACATCCTCACACCCGATTTATACACTCATCTTATGGAAACGGATTCAAACCAGATAAAAACATTACAAGGAGATATTCAAAGTAGGTCTTTTATTAATGCACTTTCATATGGGAAATCTATTCTGATTATATGGGAGCCTTTGTGCGAAACATAATTGAACAATTATGTAGAATAGATGTATTCAGTTTTATGAAAATAATGCAAAATAAATCAGATTATTTTTATAACTTACGGGCGGAGTCAATTTAATTCTGAACCATTTCTTACTGCTGATGAGTTTTGGGCGTATTTCGAGAGGCGGAATATTTTAGAAATTTAAGATTTTCCAAATGTGAGCGAATAATTAATGATTATGAAAATAAAATCATTAAGCTGGTTTTAAATGGAGACTCTGTATCGTATTTAATTTTTATTTTGTTGGAAAAACTGAATGAACAAATTCCTATACGATTTTCTGATTATTTAATGAATATGAAATCAATAGATTTATTCCTTTGAAATCAGAAATTCGAATGAAGTTAGATGAATTATATAGATTTCAACAAGTGATAGATACGTGTATCTCAACCCTTGCAGATAGACTTTCGGAATATAGCAAACATAGCAAAAGGAGTGAAGATGAATATTAAGATTTGTTTAAATATTTCACTTATTTAATTATCTAAATTTAAACCATACTGATTTCCATTATATCGCATCTACCCAGGATTAGAAGAAAATAGTATTAATGGTTCATGCATAAAACTGTCTAGTTCTTCGACAATTTCGAAAATCATCTTAGTATTTCAAGAAGGACACAGTGTGGTAATAAGATTCTACTTTAGCCTGATGCGGGAAACCAGTCACCTTCGATACCTGTCTCCTAAATAAAGAATTATAATTGTTTTATCAAAAAAACTCCGTAAACTGTATCTGTTCACTCATTTGTACGATCAATACTGAGTTTAAATATTTATCTTTAGATTCTATCTCGCAGACTGCGAAAGATGCTTCCTCCCGACGACTAGAATGTGATGGGTAATATACCGGTTACTGAGATGAACACATCGGTCATGAACATATCCCGCATAGTTATACTATCACGTTATGACGACACGAAAAGTTAATGTGTATAGTATCTTTATTAAACAAACAAAACTTCAGAGAGTGTAGGATGGGTTGGACAGGACTGGTGGAAGAGAGTCGATCAAAGGGGTCCTAAACACTTTAGTGAACTAATACGATAAACTTTAAAAAGGAAACTGAAAAAATAAGTTTTTATTGGAAAAATCTTAATTATTATTAATCAATCGGAGAAATAAGAAATCTTCTAATTAAATTTAAAGGCTCCAAAAAATTATGAATGATCAGACCCAACCATTCCCTCGACGAAAATCACGGATTCTATTCAGGTTTTCGGTTTTGAATAATTAAGGATGGCCAATTCAGTTGCACACTCAACCTCCCCTCCAATTAACAGTCTTTTTTAAGTCCCCCTTAACTACTCTTTATGCTACCTTTACCCCCTCCAAATCCATTCCCTCAAACTTTACTTGCTATAGTGCGGACTTTTAAAGTTTACTTTCTTTTAGCTTTTTATTAGGAATCTTGGACACGTGTTCTTACCTTTCTCTTTATTTTACGTGCGTGCGTGTGAGACAGAGTGAGAAGACAAGGTTTAGATTATCTAAGAGAGAGTTATAAGGAGTTATAAGGAAAGAAGTACCTCAAAGAGAGAGAGAGAGATAGGGAGAGAGAGAGAGAGAGAGAGAGAGAGAGTCACAGGGAAAAAAAGTACCTCGAAGGCCTTGCGGCCCATATCGAGGAGGCACTTTTTGCGGTTTCGACTCTTAGCATGTACTGATTACTTGCTATGAGATCATCAACTTTTTAAATATAATTTGTCAAGTCTACTCTTGAACTGTTCAACACTGCTACTCTCAACAACTCCCGCTGGTAGTTTGTTCCATGTGTCGCAAATGTCATATGTGAATGACTTACCCACCGGAATGGTATTGAATCTGGGCAGCTCCACCTTCCACCCGTGAATTCGAGTCATATTCTGGTTGAAGGTAAAGAATTTGGTGGAGTCGACATTTTCAAATCCTTTCAAGATTTTAAAAGTCTCTATTAGACGACCGCGCAGTCTTCGAGTCTCTAACGAATAGAGATCGAGCTCTTGTAGTCTTTCTTGGTATGACTTGTTCCTTAGCGATGGGATCAGTTTCGTGGCCCTGGCTTGCACCTTTTCCAGACGATCGATGTCTTTTCGATAATGAGGAGACCAGAACTAAACAGCGAACTCTAGGTGAGGCCTCACCAGCGAGTTGTACAAAGGCAAAACAACCTCTTTTGTTCGAAAGCTGAATTGCCTCTTGATGTAACCCTACAAGCGATGAGCCTTTTTCTCCACCTGTAAGCACTGCTTCGAGAATTTGAGATCGCTGCTAATCAGCACACCTAAGTCATTCTCGACATCAGTAGACTCAAGACGGATACCTTGTAGCTCGAAGCATGACCGGGGGTTCGCATACCCGATGTACATCACCTTACACTTGTCTAAGTTGAAAGGCATCTGCCACTTGTCAGCCCATTCGCCGATCATCCGTAGGTCATCCTTCAACATCTCGATGTTTTCGGGATTCGCTACATTAGCTCCAAGTTTTGTGTCGTCGGCAAATTTCGCTAGAAGACTCACCAGTCCCTCATCTATATCGTTGATGTAGATGATGAATAATAGAAGGCCTAGCACGGAATCCTGAGGGACTCCGCTCGTTACTGACGACCACCGAGAGGTGTGGCCTCCGATGGTAACCCTCTGTCGCCTGTCCGACAACCAACTTTCTAACCATTTTTGCGACCTTTCCTCTTATTCCCAGGGCATGTACTTTCGCCATCAGTCGGCGGTGGGGGAATTTATCGAAAGCCTTTTGGAAATCCAAATAAAGTATGTCCACCGCTCGACTTCTGTCAAACTTACTCATTATACCGTGGAAGAATTCAAGCAAGTTCGTCAGGCGCGAGCGCTTTCTTCGCAAACCATGCTGTGTGTCTCTCAACAGGTCGTGAGACTCTAAATGATTCATTAGTCTATCCCCTATGATGCCTTTCAGTACTTTGCCCACGATTGAAGTTAGACTTATTGGTCGGTAGTTTCCTGCAGGGCCACGGTCCCCCTTTTTGTGGATCGGGGTGACATTGGCCATAGGCCAGTCTGCAGGTACTTCCCCACTGTCGAGCGATGAGTTGAAGATCTCAGAAAGATGAGGGCTCACCTGATCTTTCACCTCACGCAGTACTCTTGGCTGGAAGCCGTCAGGACCTGGGGATTTATACGCATTTAACTGACCTAGCCTCCTAGCAACCTCTTCGGAAGTTGTAGTTATTGCTTCTAGTGATTCTAACTCGCGATCTATCACTATCGATGGTCTGGGTATCTCTCCTCCCCTTTCCCTTGTGAAAACTGAGGAGAAGTAGTCGTTGAGTATGCCAGCTATTTCCTTATCTGAATCCTGGAGAACGCCGTCGGCGTCCCTCAGGGGTCCGATGCGTTGGCGTACTGGTTTTCGGCTGTTCACGTACGCAAAGAACTCCTTAGGGCTCTCTTTGGAGAGAGAAGCTACACGAATTTCTTCGTTACGCTTAGCCGTGCGCACTAGAGCCTTAACCGTTCTACTATGGGTCACATAGGCTTCATGGTGCATTGCACTACTATTTCTCTCCCGTGCTCTGTGCGCTGACTTTCTAGCTTTAATAGCACTAGCGATTTCTTTAGAAAACCACCTAGGCTGAATGCTCGCTAGTCTGACAGCCTACGTGGGAACGCACTCGGCCTGACGATCCATAAAATGATTTTTGAAGTTGTTCCATTTGGAATTCGTCCCGCCTTCGTTAGTTGGTTGCATCTGGTCAAGTGCCTCCCGAAGCTCATTGAAGTCTGCACGTCTGAGATCCAATTTACGTGCTCGTTCATTAGTACCTTGCGTACAAGGAGCACGTACTCCAAACCTTACCATGCTATGGTCACTACCACCTAGGCACTCATCCACTGACAGGTCAGAGACAAGGTCATCTTCAGTAGTAAATACTAGATCTAGAACGTTGCCCCCTCGGGTAGGCTCGCCGACCCACTGAGTCAGAAAGTTGCTGAGAGAGAGAGAGAGAGAGAGAGATGAAGAGCGGCTAAGAGAGATAGGAAGAGGAGGTGAAATTTAGATGATTTAAGAGAGAGTTACAAGCAAAGAAGTAACTCAAAAAGGAGTGATAGAGAGAGAGAGAGAGAGAGAGGATGAGAGAGAGGTAGAGAGAGGGGCGGAGGGAAACGGCTGAGAGGGAGAGGGAGAGAAAGGGAGGATAAGAGAGAGTCACAAGGATTCACAAGGAATAGTCCTACCTCAAAGGACATTGCTGACCATACCGAGAGAGCTAGAGAGTGTGGGGAGAGGGAAAAGGCCGAGAGGGAGAAAAAGAGCGAGGTAGAGAGAGAAAGGTGAAGTTTAGATCATCTAAGAGAGTTATAAGGAAAGAAGTAACTCAAAAGGAGAAAGAGAAAAAAACTGTGAGAGAGAAAGATAGGACGAGAGAGAGGATGAGAGAGTTCTCATGCTGAGAGGGAAAAACTCCCAATATTCAGAGAAACGGCTGCCCTTATAAAACTTTTATTAGTTTCTTTGCAGTTTAGAAGTACTTAAGCAAAGCAATATCAAGGGATTGACTGCAATATTACGGCAAACATATTTTGTCGATGGGAAAAAAGGAATTTCCTATATTAAGCCAGATATCTAATGCCTATAGAGGGAAATATAGAGAAGAAAGACTGAAATAAAAATTATAAATGTACAAACACGTAAAAACGGTGATGGTGATAAAGGTATCTATAAGAACACCGTTTGTGAATATTAGGGTAAGAAAAAACAATTTCAAAGCTTCCTCAAGTGTACACGGCTGAATAAAGAAACCCACATGTATGTACTTTGCCTTGTTCTAGGGGCTTTTGTATACATATGTAGAGTTTTAGTATGCGCTAGGGAGCATATTTTTATCCCCTCTTCCGTAAAATGGAGCCATATTTTATATCGTATATAAAGGCCATAAAAATCAGTTAGAAGATTAGGCTCCTTGGAAAGGAATTTAGCAATATTTCGCTTGGATGAGGTCCAGCTTCTTTGGGGGTCATTTTTTATGCCCTTCTTCATCCTAAGATTTTTTAGGAAGTGGGCTCTTTTTTATGTTTATTTATTTATTAACACCGAATGATTATCACTGGGAAGACCGAGTAAACCAAGTGTTGGTTGTTGCAGGAAGGGGCCAGTATTTATTTACCACTAGCCCTCTAGTGTTTGGAATCCTTTAATTTTTTTTGCCCAGGGGGGATACCTTTACAGCGAAAGGGGAGTAGTGAACTTAAAACACCTTAGGCGGATTCAGAGACCTAAGAGTGATGTACAGTGCCTGAAGGAAAGAAATGAGAAAAAAAACAGTGTCTTAAATTTGCTAAGCCATACGTACGTATCTAGAGCTGCCTGCACGCTTAATTCAGACTCGACGTCCCGCTAAGATTGGTGGAATCTCCCTACAACTGGAGAAATCTTTTACGTCTATTCTCCCGATACCCAGGCATAAGAAACCAACGCCCTATTCTTAAGGTTAAGAGAGCTTCTTAGGAGGAGCCTAACATCCTCTTTCATGTTTAGTTGGGGCTAACTGGCATGGGAGACTATGAACAGTGAAATAGACAAAAGAAGAACCAAACATAACGAGTGAAAATAGAACAATAAGTGAAAAGTAGAAATAAAGATGATTCTTAAACAAACGTTAGTCGGTCGGAGGCCAGGAGCAAGGTCCTTTATAAACAGTACCTGGTTTGTTCAGTATCTAGGGGTTTTTGATCCCGTTGCTGGGCACATATAGTAGGCCAGAAGATCCCATAGATATAAGGTACAATCAATTGTGGGCATGTTATGGTGATACCCTTGGGGCCTAGATTGTTATCCTGGTTTATTAAAGCCACACTCTATCGATTAATGAATTATTATGTCGATTCACTCACAAATCACTATATCCATAGACAGTGCTCAAGTTGTGAAGAAAAATTAGGGCGGAAGGGGGATTGTATCATATGGGGACACAATTTGTGCTGAGAACCGCACAGAAGACCAACAGTGTACCATAGCTTTTGATGATTGTAACCACTAGGATAATCTACTCCTAAAACAACATATATAGTAGCATACTCCCAATAGCATTTGAGGAGGCTTTTATCTTTTGGCAGGTTAGACAACTAAGTTTTTTGTTTTGGCATATTTGCCATGGATATAGTTTAGGTTTATCTCTGAACATGTTAGATGTCCAGCATTCATAGATATCATGATCATTGATGCTCTCTCCCTGGTTACTTGGGCCATCAGAATCTGGGGTACTGGCTTATTCTGCACTATCTTGCCCTGTTGCTTCATCTTCTCTCATTCTTTCAACTACAAAAACAAAGCATCTATAATGAACTAATTTGCTCCATGTCTACTAACAGTAATGAGTTTCATTAGGCCTAAATAACAGTGTCTTTACCCAGTATGTATAATTATCAAACCTGTTTCTCCTTCAGCTCTTTGCTCTCCTGTTGTGTCATATCCTGCTTCCTGATCGTGGTTGTCTTCTATGTGAGGAAAAGAAATTTTGTTAGAATGACTGAGCAGACTTGTTATGCACAAACATGACAATACTCTTCTTATTGATTTTTAAATGAAGCTATTTTCTACCAAAATGTCCGAAATGCAAATTTGGATTAAATAAGAAAACTGAAGATAAAATATAGGCTGATTACAGCTTTGGGGCAGAAAATGGAGGTGTCTTACCTTTCTTAAATATTCAATATATAATATTCATATAACAAAATATTCTGTAAATCTCTAGAGATTAATAGAAATGCTGGGAAAAAGTTAAATTATCTTGAAATTAATACTGGTAGTTATCAAACCTTCACTGCTTTCATTCTTCGAGTCCCCTCCAGATTCCCTTGCCCGGAAAAAATCTCCTTAGCACTGGGTGTCATCTATGGAGAAAACAACAGTAGCCAAATGTAGATTATTAACTGCTAAATTACTCTCGAGGCAGTGACCAGATTTTAGGAGACTATCAAATTCAGCACATATTACTTACTACTCTTCATGCCATTTACCTGCCTAAGTGCCCTGAATGTATTATCTTGACTAACAAAATATTGTTTGAGTTTTCATCTAGGGCTAAGATAAACAATAGTTTTGGTAGTCGATTATTCGATTAACACAAAAACAGCATTTGCTTCACAATTTTTACTCTACAACCACTATTTAGTCCAAACTTTTATTCTACAACGACTATTTTATATACCCCTACCAGATATTGATCGAAATGCCGCAAAATAACAGTTACATTGGCTGGAAAATAGCTAAATTATCAGAAAATTAATAATTATCAAATCTGCATCTTCTTGGTGCTAGGTAAC
The DNA here is from genome assembly GCA_963969495.1 of Ceratothoa steindachneri. Taxonomy (NCBI): domain Eukaryota; kingdom Metazoa; phylum Arthropoda; class Malacostraca; order Isopoda; family Cymothoidae; genus Ceratothoa; species Ceratothoa steindachneri. Next base: position 29,168,522 of record OZ018336.1, read on the forward strand.
GTTATCATCTGTAGAAAAAAAGCAGTAGCCATGTAGCTGTGCAAATGCTTGTGGTCTGTTGGTTGCTCTCTTGAATCAGCTAATGGTTCCCTGCCCATTTTAAATATAATTAGCTGATAGTGACATTTGCAAGCCTATTGAATGAAGTTCTTGTTTAAGTGAGCTTTTAGCCAGCTACGTTAGTTCACGTTAGTAAGCTGTAACTAGATAACCTTAGCTAGCTAGGGCTAGCATTAGTTTGCTAGCCAGCTAATCATCTTATGGAAAGAGAAAAACATAGCTTAGCTCCAAATTAACGTTGATATTGCTTGTGTACATAGCCTCCACCTTTGCTAACTAAAGTAATGACTCTTGACTTATCTGTTGTGTTATTCCTTAATTTTTTAAAGTTTCTCAAATCGAGCTGTTGTGGTCTCTTGGCCATGATGACTGCTGGTAAGGTGCGCTCGCTCTGCTGTGCAGGTTACTAGCTCGTCTATCAAATAAGCGCCAACTGCATCATGGCACTCTGGCGTCCTCTAACGGTTTCTCGTATTATACCCGGCCTGACTGTAAAAAATGTTTTTCCCTGCACACTCGCCCGTCATTCGCTCGTATCAATATGCGCAAATCTTAATGTCGAAATAGCAGCAGAAATACCATGCTTGTTGATGAAATCACATTAGGGATGGGGGGGATAGAAAGGGTGATGGTAGTTTTAGAAGGGAGATGATTTTGACCATTTTTATAACAGGAGGTACCATCCCCCCTCATCCCTCTCAATTTTACCCCTGTCCATAGAGCTTTCATCCATCTCCAGGTCAGTGAAGTAGATGAAACTCATCGCCCTCATTAAATAAAAATACAGGAGATTCGATCTGAGAGAAGCAATGAAAATCAGAGCATGCAGATAGGGGTAGGGGATAGGGAGAAAAGAAAAGGTGAAAGTGTGGGAGAGAGATAGAAAAGATAGAAAATATTGTGTAAGTGAGGGATGAGAGGTGTTGATGATATGAATAAGGACAGGTTTTGATTATGATAAATGATTTTTAATGAGGGCGATGGTGATAAGTGCCAGGTTGCGTGGCTAAAGCTTTCGCTTTACATTGCGTTTTACTTTTTGGTTATATTATTTTTGTTTACAGCATTAGGAACCTTTGTTCTCAGGTATTTTCTTCAGGTTATTTTTCTTTTATTTGTATTAGGTTGCTTTTAGTTTAGCATTCGAGCCTTTGTTTTCATAATCTTCTCTTGCGAGCTTTGTAATTTTTAATTATGGCTCTGGTTATTGGAGCACTCATGTGCTGTTATGTCCTTTTTATTTTCTTCTTCGATAGATTTTAGATTTATTTGTTTTTTATACATTTTTTTAATGGTTTTTAGCGTTTTTCTTGTTTGAGTCTTAGCTGCAAAGTGGTTCTATTTCGTTTAGAACCTTCTCTCTACTGCTTTTGAATTGCTCCTTAATTTCAATGTTCGGTATTCTCTTTCCGTAAGCTGGATTTTTTCGAGTATTTCATCCGGAAAGTTTTCTCGTATTTTTGCCAAAACTGTTTGGCACGTTCGTTCATAAAGATGTTTATAGGTTTAAGATTTGATCTTTGATGCAGAACTCTTGATGGCATTCCTTCTATCCTTCTGGATCGTGTAATGAAGCGGGTCGCTTTGTTTTGGACCCTTTGCATTTGCTTGAATTTTGTCTTTGCCAAGGTGTGTAGTGGAATAATCGGATAGATCATAATTTGGCGTACTTTTGCTAGGTATAATTTTCTTTTCTTATTTGCTGACAGGTTATAGAACCGGTACAGGGATGATAGGGCGGTCTTTGCATAGTTGATTTTTTTAATGACGTGTGAGCTGTATCCTTTACTTGTGATCTTCAAGCTTTTTCCTTCGATGTTGTTCGCGGTGACTCGGTGGACTTTATATCTGTTCACTGGAATCGTGCGGAACTTGTCCGTATTTGTTTTAATTTTATTGGCTTTTTCGAAATCGTTGATATTTTCGATTTCGTGAGCAGTTCTCTGCGCGATATTTCTTGGGTTCTGACGTTCGCTAGTAATGATTTAAGAGATATCGTCTGCCAATTGGATATGAGCATGCAGTCAACGATCAACGACGTTTTAAGAAGGAAAAATGTGTATTGGATAGATAAAAGAGATATGTAGGAAAAGGTGTTTATATGAAGAGAAAAAATGTACCAGGTTGTCTGGTAACCTCAGTTGTTTGCCTCTTTTTCCTTTTGTTTCTGTGATCACTTAAATATACGAGTCTAGCTTTCGAACCTTTGCTTTCATTGGCAAACCTCTTTTGTAAGTTAAGAGAGCTTGTCGCTGCATTATTCCTTTTGTTATTCATTTCATTTTTAACTGTTGTTAATTTTTTGTCCTCTTTTGATTATTTCTTCATTGTTCATTTTAACTTTTAATGCCATTATTTTTTCCACTATGGATCTTTCTTATATTATTATTTTTCTCTTTATTTTGACTTTATTTTATTTTTAGTATCATTATCATTTATAAAAGGGGAAGATCGCCCTGCCGCGTCTGCACCTGGCTACTTGCGAAGGCTTGTTTAAAATGTAAATCCGGTAGGTCTTCTTCTTTTGTTTTATTTGTTGGGGAACTTCTTCTGGTAAGTATTGGTCTATCTTTTGCCATAAATCTTTGGCGCGTTGGTGCAGAGTAATATTTATTGGTTCAATATCGGTAATTTCATGAAGTAGTATCGATGGCATCCGGTCCTGAAGGATAAAATTATTTATAAATCTTGTTGCTTTATTTTGACCGCTTGAACTATTCTCATCAGTTCCTTGCTTAAAACATGCATGGAAATAGTGGGATATAGCAATAGTGGTCTCATCAGAAGCATATATAGTTTATTTTTGTTCTGTGGTGAAAGCAGCCTGAAATCGAACAGCGATTCTAACGTCCTCTTTGCCGCACCATTTTTTTCTCTGAAGTGCTCAGCATATCCGTTTGATGTCAATTTGCGACCAAGTACTCGGTCATCTCTGGAGTATGCGTAGTGTTCGTCCTGCACCAGAACTTCTGCTGTTTTTCGTCGTCCCATTGGGATCATTTGAAATTTGTTCATTTTTTATCTTGTTTTGTTTCTCTTATCTGTTGAGATTTTCAATTTCTCCTCTCGTCTTGTTGGCCACATCTCCAGGGTTGCGATAGTTACTAGTAACAACCTGTTATGTCGTATGTCAGTTGAATATAGTGCACTGATTCAAGATCCGGGGAGAGTGGCAGATCGCCTGTGCATATTGCGTATAAGGTAGGACTAAGGGATCCCCCTTGTGGCACCCCTGTCTCCAGATAGAAGGGCTCCCCTTCAATATCATTTATTTTTAAGATTGCCTGACGGTCTTCTAAGTAGTCGCAGAGTATACGTACTATATTCTGCTCCATCCCGAGATCTCTGATTTTCATTTTAAGTGCCAGTAGCCATACCTTATTGAAGGCCGAGGACACATCGCTAAGCACCAGATATACATTGAAGTCTTTGCCTTGGCGATAACAACTCTTTCAGTAATCAGTGCTAGTGCTGTTTCAGTGTCAAGCTTTCTTCTAAACCCATGTTGTTGACCATTATACAACTCCTTGGAATCTAAATAATTCCTTAGTCTATTGTTTATGAGTTTTTCAAAGAGTTTGCCCATGAACTCCAAGAATGAAATAGGCTTATAACTGCTTATGTCCTTCTTTGGTTTTCCAGGTTTTAACAGGAAAATTATTTTTGCCCGCTTGTACTGAACGGGGAAATAACCAACATTAAGGCAAGCATTAAACAGCTCCAGTAGGACCTTGTTGATGTTCCGGGAGCGTTTAGTAGGTTCATTTTCGCAATGCCGGTAATTCCTGGTGCTTTTTGTTTAAAGTTCTTGAGGGCAGCCTCAAGAACTCCCTTCCTCTTGTGTGACATGTTTTCTATCTACATAATGGTGCAGTGTGAGATCATCACCTAGCTTTCCTCATTCTTGCGAGTACATCCTCCTCGTATCTCTCATCAAAGTTCTCATTTTCCTCCTCGTTTATTCCAAATCGACCTCGCCATTACTCACCCGAAGTTTCGTTCGATGTCATGGTCTTCTGTGACCTCGATGCCGTTAACTTTGATGGTGATTCTATCCTTAGGTGGCGTGCCTCTCAACCTTTTTAATTGGCTCCAAAATTTCTTGAGATCCCTTTCTGTATCGACTTCAGCTATAATATTGTCCCATTTTTCGCCTAGTTTCTACCTAATAAGTTGCTTAATTTCGTTTCTTATTTCTCTAAATTCCCTGTAGCGATGTGCTGTGTTTCCGTAGTTATTTATTTCGTTGATGCCTTTTGTCTAGTAAATTATTGTCCCACCTGCGAGATGGGAGTACTTTGTATTCTGTCCAGAGAACAGTTATGCAGTCGTCTTCCACGATATTTGTTATTATGTGACTAAGCTGTTCGTCGATGTTCTCAAGCGTAGCGTAACACCTTCCATCTGGCCTATCTGTGTGTTCTGAAGATATTCCTTATATGCTGCCCAGTTTGCTTTGGCTAAGCATTTACGTCTGGGAATCTTTACCTGGGCTGGAGACGTTGAAATAGTCGTTATCATGCTTACGTGATCGGACGGGATATATGGGCCTGGAGTAGTCACCTAATTAAGGAAAAAGTTTGGATTCGTTAGTACAATGTCAGATGTAGTTGAAGACCATCTTGTGTGATAGGTGGTAAAACCGGGGCCTTCTTTTTTTACAATGTCCCTACCGATTGGAAGACTTAGCGAAGTCCCAGCACCGTTAAACGCTGTGCTATATCCGGCTTCTCTGCAACGGGCATTTAAATCTCCTATTAAGATGGTTGATACTTCTCTTCTAAACAGCCGTATAAAGTTAGGAATTGGTAAGAATAGACGCCTTAGTGGCTGGTATCCAACTGCCACTACAATGGTATTGTATGTCATGCTAATCTTGATAGCTAAGTAAGATACATCTAGGTCTTGTATTTCTTTGAATCTAATTCCTTCTCTGGTCGCTATGGCCACTCCGTCATACATTTTCCTCGAGTGCTTTGCCATTAGAACTACATAATTGTAGATTTTTATATGTTCTCTATCTGCTTCTAGACCATGCTCAGATACTAGTACGATTTCTGGGGATACTGATCTTATTATCTCGTTGTATATATCATTTTTAGTACTTCATCCATTGACGTTGAGAGAGAAGATTTTGAGGTTTTTAATATATCTGACGTTAATATCCATGTTTCACTCTGATTTGGTTGTTTGCTCTTTACTCCTTTTTCTCTAGCTTGAGATCTCATCCTTCCCGACGCTTTCTTCTTAAATTGATCTTGGCGTTAGTTGAAGTATGATTCGGGGCATATCTCTACTAGACCTTGCCTAATTGCCTGAATATTTTTTTTCATTAATATCTGCATTAAATTCCCACTTATATTTTCTTTTTACTATTACTTCATTGATGTACTCGGTGTTAGACAGTTTCGAAATTCATGCATAGTTCTTGGGATGTATAACTTGGTGTAATGGATGTTGTAGATCCCATTAGTTCAGGCTCATCCTTCGCGGGTGTGTGGCTTATTTCCATTTGAGAGTCAGTTCTTTCTACAGGTTTTGGTTTATTCAGTCGTGGGTCTCGAGAGGTGGAGCGGGATCTTGACTCGGCTCCAGTCATTCTCTTGATTTGGGCATGAAATAATTAGCCAGATGGTGGGTTGTCTTGGAACTACATCGACTTGAGGCCGTTGTCGACCAGAATTTTATTAAGTCCTGTTGAGCAGCTACCAGGCTTTATAACAGTGGCGAAATGGGCGTGTAGAATGCACATTATCAGATCAGACCTCATATTTTGGTCTATCTGGATCATAGCCTCTTCTTGCTCTGTTCGCTTCGCCGCCTATGCGACGAAGTATCTTTTTCTTATCGGTAATCATAGTCATCTTGATTGGACAGGCATTTTGGGGCTGAGTCCAATTTCTTCAGGATTTTGTCTGGATTCTTCACTTACCAGATTATTCATATATTGTTTCGTGTGTTTGTGTCGCAGAACGCCAAATAGCCATATGCTTGTTCTTTTAGTATACAGAGCGTGATTCCTAACTTTGAATAGACCATTTTAAAGACCTTGTCACGAGCAGGCTTTTGGCAATGCTCCTTGTCCCGGAGCAGGAGATGCTTCTCGCTGTTGGGGTCGTCCATGTCGGCTCCAACCGCTGTGACTCCTTTCTGCCCTGACTACTCCGCCCCAGAATTGGACGCCCCTATTAGCGCCCCTTGTATGGTTTCCTTCTGGGGTTCGTACACGTCAGAGATAGGCGGCTTCTAAAGAACTTATAGTCGCAGAAAGGTTATCTGAACCAGGAATATGCTGCTGTGGCAACAGAAGAAGTTGTCTGGACGAGCTTCACGACTTCAATTCCTTCCGTGGGTTCATGCGCGCGAGAGTAGTGGTCCGTGAAGATACTCCAAAAGAAGATACCCAAGCGTCGACATAGAATTCCTGGTCTTTTCTTCATCTACTTTTCGTAGTACCAATATCGGAAGACAGTTGTAGTAGGGCCTCTATGCGGGTTTCCTCCTTTACCATGCAGGTGAAAGCTCTCCAGCATAAGCCTTCTAAAAGTAGGACTTCGTGATTTCTTTCTATAGGCTTAGAGCCGTTCTATACTGTATCCTCTGTAATACTGATCATATTCACGAGCATGCGGTCGCAAGGAGGTCAGCATTTTTATTGACCCGAATGCGTGTCAGATACATGCGCTATTCCTTAAAAAGAACGCAATAAAATTCAGTAGCAGCTTCTCCGCAGTAACAAGAGGTCAATTTAACAATTTGCTGAGACTTAGTCAGGATGCGGCGAGGCAACTTAAAATTCAAATTGGGTTTGGCTTTTATTAGGGGGTTGCTTAGGCATACGTTATGTGTAACTCTTCGTTTTATTTTACGTAGGGCTTTTATACATAAAACTTACAGTTGCTTCAAATCAAAGAATGGTAAGTAATGCATAATAAATTACAAATATAAACTAAGCATGGTTATAGGTTGTACAATGTGCATGTACATTTTGCATGCTAGGATGGATGAAATTGCAAGTTACGTGCAAAAGAGCACTTTTATTCCAAAAGTATGTTGGTCCAAATGATCCGGATAGATAAACACAACAAAAGTAGATGAGAAACTTCAATAATATAAATTACTCAACAAATAATTTTCAGTTATTACTGTATATTAGTACTTGGTATGTAGAGCTTTACTATCAATTACGCAGTGACATCTTCTGCCACAGGAGAGAACTAACCGAAGACATTCTTTTGGTGTTATTTTTTTTCCATTCCTCTTGTAATACTTTCCAAGGTTCTTCTCCGGCGTTTGGGTTTATCTCCTTAGTTCTCTCTCCTAGCGGCTTCCTCAAATTCTCAATCGGATCGATGCCCGAGCTCTAAGCAGCAAATTCTTCACCAACTTTACCGTGTGGCAAGGTGCATTATCTTGCATAAAAATGAGAGGTTGGGCAGAGGTGGCTCTCATATGGGGCACAGCATGCAGCATGTGTTTGCAGAAGTTCTTCATACCCTTGAGCATTCACTCTGCCCTATAAGGGGACAAGTGGACCAGTACCTTACGCCTAAATTATAACCCACAACATAACGCTTCCTCCACCATACTTGACGCTGCTCTTCCAACATTTCGCGGATAAACTTTCGTCAGATCTTCGACGAACGAACCTCTTGCCATCGGAACTAAACAAATTGTACTTCGATTCATTACTAAAGTATACTTTGGAGCATTGGTCTTTTCTTCATAGAATGTTCATAGTGATGAAGGGTAATCTAGACTTCTTTTTCTTAGAGCTGATCAATGGTTTGACTGCTTGTGTGCGAGATTTTAAAGATCGTTCCTCAGGGGACGTGATACTGTCTTCCTGGAGACGCTAATGTCCATAGTTTCATTTACTTTTCGAGAAATTTCAGTTGCTTCTTGTATCGGTCCTTTTTGGAGAAACCAACGATGGCTTGGTAATCTCTTTTTGAGCTGTCCGGATCATTTTGACTACCATATGTTTGGAATAAAAATGCTCATTTGCACACAACTGGCAGATTCATCCATCTTAACATGAACAATGTAAATGCATAACTCATAGCCATGCTTACTTTATATCTGTAATTTATCATGCATTACTTACCATTATTTGTTTGAAGCTACTGTAATTTTTGTGATGGTAACATAACTCTCTGAATCATCATGGACGCTACTGTATATGCGTTTAGGTACGGTTAGTAGTAAAAATTCCTTAATTGGCCAGAAGAGTCTCCTGGACTTCCTCAAGCTCCTTCAACAACGCCACCCCTACGACTGGACAAGCAGAGGGGTAAGGAACTCTAGGAGACTTTTTCTAGCCGATTAAGTAATTCTTACTATTGCCCTTACCTCACCCCATATATATATATATATATATATATATATATATATATATATATATATATATATATATATATATATATATATATTCTTTTCACATCTTTCAATTTGCCTTATATTTGCTTTTATGTCTGTGTTGAGCTCGTGGATAAGTTCTCCGAAATTCATTAAAAGTCTGTTTTTAAACTTAAAAAGGAAATAGGAAAAGATTCCTTTAATAAAACACTATTTATCTTACGCGTTTCGATACACTTGTACCATCTTCAGAGATTAAAATAAAAATACAAGTAAAAAGAGAAAACTGTGGTTTATATATCAATGAATTATAACGAATTTACAAACGACGGGGAGATCTGCTCGTGTAAATATACTGAGGAACTTATGAGCAAGTTAGGACAGGGTTGGGAGTGTTAGGATGAGAAAAGGAGGTCAATTCTTTGGTCACATTTAAAACGATAAAGGGTCTTGATAAAAGGGCGGGGGGGGGGGGGAGTAGGTATCCCTCGTGATTCAGCTTCTAATTTTGCCGTTTGGTAGTATTCTGTTTGAATTAAATTAAATGTTCGCTTGGGTTGTTTTTCTTGTATGTGAATGGCATCTAGAAAAAGTAGTTGCCGGCGATCTGGTGCATGGTCAATAATTTGGGTATTTTCTTCTAACATTTTTATGTTGAGAATAGTTCCATGGTTTTGACTTGTATAGGGGTTTTTGGGGGGGGGAGGGCGCCGTTTAGTTTCCGTCATTCCGATATATGAGTGGGGAAGAAGCTGACAGTCTCCTAGGTTGCATTCGTACTCATATATTAGGTGGGTCCTTTGTTTAGGTTCGGGTATGGGCTTCATATTATTTTTCATGATTAGGGTGGGCTGCGTCCAGTTTGATAATATATAGTTAATGTTATTTTCTGTTCTGTATTTGTAGGCTTTCTGGATCGGTTAATAATTTCTTTGATTACCCTTTCATCGGTTCGGTACTCCATGTTCATCGTATTCTTGTAGAAAATTTTATGTTATTTTCTATGTTGTTGTTGTTTTCGTTATTGTGTTGTTGTTATTTGAAGTCAAATTGGTCCATTTTCTTCTTGATAACTGCATGTACCGCGTGGTTGCTAAATCCATCGTTGATGACTACTTGGGTGGCTCTCTCAATCTCATTGTGTGTATCTTTGCAAGTATTGCAGTGGGTTAAGGCACGATTTATATAAGCGTTAATTACGCCCTTCTTGTATCGTTCTTGACATTCACTTTCTGCATTCATGCATCGGCCAGGATTGGTGGTTTTAACTTATACGTTCGTGGTAATCTTGTCATTATTTATAGTAGTTAAAGTGTCAAGAAATGGAAGTTGGTTGTTTTGGCTTCCGTCAACTGTATAATTGAGGGATGAACATTCTTTAAATACTTGTAGGAGTGTTTGTATTTCGTTTTCCGACTGTACATTTAAGTACGAGGGGCGGTCAATAAGCTTTGCGAATCGGTAGGGCAAAACAGAGGAAGGGAGATCGCTGTTTGTGGGGGTGTTAGGACAAGTTATGACAAGTCAGGACCTGCAGCCGCACACTCCGGCCTCGTCTATTTAAGAAGCAGTAGCTGATCGCAGATCGTAAGTCACAAGTTTTTAAACAATGGAGAAGGTTGAGCACCGCGCAGTGATCAAATTTTTGATAAGGGAAGGCAAGAATGCAAAAGAGATCGATGAACGCATGGTTGCAGTGTATACGGGCACCGCCCCTTCCTACGCAACCATTACTCAGTGGAATAGGGAGTTCCGCCATGGTCGTGAGTCTCTTGAAGATGACCTCCGTCCAGGACGCCCATCAGACGTGACCAACGAACAATGTGGCCCGTGTGGAGAGGATGATCCTCGAAAATCGACGGGTGAAGGTCGAAGAAATCGAGCGAGAACTTAAAATATCACATAGAAGTGTTATTAACATCATCCACGACAATTTGGCCATGACCAAGGTCTCTGCCCGTTGGGTCCCTAGAAACCTCACGCGCTATGATCGACTTCAACGTCGTCAAAGTCCACAAGGCCAGAGTTGCACAAGCTGCCCTGCGCGAGTGCGGATTCGAGGAGCTCAACTATCCACCCTACAGTCCAGATCTGGCCCCAAACGACTACTTTTTATTCCGCCAGCTTAAGGCTGCACTGTGTGGACGCCGGTTTGGGGACAATGAAGATGTCCAGCTCGCTGTCCAGGAGTGGATTGAACAGCAGTCGGGAGATTTCTGGTTGTTGGGAATTCGAAACCTCAGGAAGAAGTGGCGCAAGTGCATTGAAGTCGAGGGTAGTTATATTGAAAAATAATAAAACACTTTTCCTCATATCTCGTTTCCTTATATCCGAATTTCAAAACTAATTGACCGCCCCTCCTAAATATCGTTTATGTATCGGTAGTAGATATGGGGTCTGGGTAATTTGGGGAAAACTTGACGAAATTTCACGAAGCCTTTTGTACGGGTTGGCGTTTGAAACTTTAACAAAAAACGAGAATATATATATATATATATATATATATATATATATATATATATATATATATATATATATGGTTTGCCTCCGTAATACTGCATCAGGAAGGTCTGAGCGACGCTTCTCATCCAGATCTGCTAAATTAGTCTATTGGATACAGCCACTTGTTGTTTGGCGTGGATGAGGTGCGCCCCTGAGCCCTGTCTGATGCAGTGTTGCGGAGGCACGTCATTTGCTATTTTAGCCCCATTTCATGGCTGCGTCATTTCAGTTTAATTTATAAAATATACAATTGTCCAAAACTAGAGAACAAAATGCCCAAATCTATATATTTTTCAACAATACACATTTAATTTCCATGAAAATTGAAAAGAATGTTTTTAGATACTTGCATCTGATATAGTGCCAATAGTATACCTATAGGACTGAGACCTCTTCGCAGGAACCAAAAACTTGTGGTCTGTCGATCCCATTTATATTTCGGCGGAAGTGATGGCCGAAAAGAGGAGAACACGTTCAAATTCAACCGTCCTCCAGGCCATCTTTGCCAGCCCCATCAGAAAACTAGAATGGCTTGCCATTACGAGTGCGACTTCTGGGATGCCATCAGTATTGACCGTCGTCGCAAGAGTATATAAAATAATGTGCAAATTTTTAATTGATACGGGGGCAAGTGTGTCAATAATTCCGATTAATTTTGTGCAAACGGGTCAATTACGTAAATCTAGTGTAAGCATTACAACGGTTAATGATGGAAAAATAAAAGTGCACGGCAAATACACGCGGATATTGTTATTCCTAGCCTTCACCGGTTATTTATGTGGTCATTTGCGGTCGCAGATACAACATAGCCATTATTAAGGATTAACTTTTGGAGTACTTTAATCTTTTGGTATGGATTGTGAGCCCGGTGTCCTTATCGAGAATCAAACTAAGCTCAAGTCAAAAGTAAAAGAATCCGGGAGCCTGCAGTAGCACTAATTATTATTAATGACCTCCAGCATCTACCGCCCAGTTGCAAGGCCGTATTAGAGAAGTATAAAGCCTTTACAGCCCCACGCCTACTAATCCCGGCCCGCCATCGCCTAACGCTGTGACACATACATTTAAAACAGGCAGGGCACCACCAACATTCGCGCGACCAAGACCTCTTTCAATCGAGAAGCTACAAGTTGCCAAAGCAATGTTCGAAACACTACTGAAGGGTTGTGCCCCCGTCAAAATCGCCGTGGACTTCGCCACTTCACATGATCCCGAAGATGTTGCCGGGCGAGTACAGGGTGGTCAGCGATTTTCGCGCACCTAATGCAATCACGAAGCCCGATAGATTTCCATTACTGAGAATACAATGTGTAGCAAACCAACTTCATGGTAAAACAATTTTCTTTCAGTAGAATCTGTTCGTGTTTACCATCAGATCCCGATGAACCCAGTGGAGATTAAGAAGACTGCGGTGGTAACACCATTTGGGTTATGGGAGTATATGAAATTACCGTTTGGCCTCAGAAATGCAAGCTGCACATTCCAACGACACATAGATAACCTGTTTCGACGATTAGAGTTTGTTTATGTATATATAGACGACATTCGGATATTTTCGGACAATTTGGACGACCATTTGGATCATTTAGATCAAGTATTCAAAATTCTGGCCCAGAACAGTCCACGGATATCCCTGAACAAATGCGAATAACGAAAGAAGAGATTGATTTTTTTTTAGCATAATATTTTTGCTACGGGAATTTGCCCACCAGCTAAGAAAATATAGGTATTTGGGCACATGCCTTTACAAATAGACTATAAGAAACTACGACGATACTTTGGCATGTTAGGCTACGATCGAAGAATGAGTCCACATTTTGCCGCGATTGCAGCCCCGCTGACCAAGCTCGCACGTCTGCAACCTAAGGCTCGTGGGCTCCAATGGTACGATGTCTCGCGAGAATTGAATAATACTAAAGTAGCTCTGACTAACTCCGTCAAGCTCTGTCACCAGCTGCCCAATGACTCAGCATCTCAACTGATGACGGAATACTCCTAATACACGGCAGGTGATGCCCTTCACTAGATGTTACATAGAGTTACATATATAAACTGGTCACAACAAACCTTGTGGTCCATACAAGGTTACGTGAGATAAAGATTATGGAGAAGATAGATAGTGAAGATGGAAAGTAAGAGAAATTTGGTGAACCTGTCACCTGAAGGCTACGGAGTTAGTTATTGGTTAGAAAACGCTATTAGCCACAAATTAGATACAATGTATTTATATATACGACGTTTTAATGTATCTACGGTATTGCAGTCTATTACTTTACGAGGAAAGCCATTCCATAAGTTGACGATTCAGTTAAAAAAGAAATTCTTAGATTCGTGCGAGTTAAAAATGTTTACCTATAATTTTACAACCGTTTCCTCTAGTGTAACTTGACTGGTCGATAGTGAAATATTTATTGCAATCCATATTGTCTATGCCTTTGATAATTTTAAAAACCCGAATTAGGTCCCATCTTAATCTACGCTGAACTAACGGAAATAGATTTAGTTCTCTAAGTCGCTCTTCGTATGGTTTGTTCTTTAAACTTGGTATCATTTTATCAAGCCTTCTTTGGACTCATTCAAATTTTGCTAGATCTTTCTGGTAGTACAGGCACTAGGCTTGAACACAGTATTCCACAATCTGACGGAGCAAGGAATTATAGAGAATAAGGATTGTATTTTTGGACTTATACTCGAACGCTCTACCAATGAATCCAATTATTTTATTTGCTTTCTTAAGGACTTCTAAACATTGCTGACTGGGTTTTAACTCGCTCGATATTTTTACTCCTAGGTCCATCTCTCTGTCCACGCTTAATAGTCGAGAATCATTTAGTGAGTAATTTGCTTTGCCGTTACGATAACCGGTATGGAGCACTTTGCATTTATCCTCGTATGAAGTAATAATAAAATGCCTATTTATCGTTTATATCGTTTATTTCACGCAAACTGTTCGTCTTTTTACATTAATTTTGTTCTGAGCTTAATAAAATTTGCTTTTAGAAAGTCTGGGACTTTTTAGTTTCTTCCTATTATATAATTTCTAGTGAAATTTAAACTAAAGGTATTGCACGATAGTCGCTATTACTAAATTCCTCTCTGACATTAATATTCTCTCTCAAATCTTCTTTGGTTGCAAAGATTAGTTCGAGTATGTTGTTTCCTCAAGTAAGGCATAGTACAAACTGAGTTAGTGAACTTTCTTGCAAGTTAGTATAGAATTCATGTTCATAATGAGCAGATACCGGTTCTTGCCACTTTAATACTAGTAAATTAAAATATTCCAAAATTACGGTACCATGCGTGTTACTTCTTTCGCTGATTTGTTCAAAGATATCGCAGTCGGTTTGCACTGGCTGAGCTGGAGGTCTGTATATTAGAGCTAGCACTATTTTTATCCCGTATTTGTTTTTAAGAAGTATGTACGATGTGTCTACGTTTGAGATTTGTTGCTTTGAAAGTTGGATCGAAATGAGATTTTCTTTGATATAGAATAGGACACCACCTCCATTTTTATTAATTCGACTTTTCTTAAACATTTTGTATCCGGTTAGATTATACTCCGCTAGGAAATCCCTGTTTTCGATATTTAACCACGATTCTGTTATACCAATTATGTTGTAATTATCTGTTAACGTAATTTCATCTAAATCTTTTTAATTTGTTAACATAGAAAACCTTCAAGTTGTTTCGGATGGGTGCCCTCGTGCTTTTCTCAGTTCTTAATTGATGATTGTTAGAATGGAAATAATTATTTATTTTATTAGTGCGTAAAATTTCTTTAGTATCTGAAAATTTGTGATTGCCTCTGTAAACAATCGTGGCAACCTTGTGGAATACATAGTGTTGAGGTGGAGTCCGTACGGAAGAAAAAGTTATTTTTTGTTATAAAAGTCATTCCAAAAATTTACAAATTCTACGCCTTCACTCCTACAAATAGTCTCAAGGTAATTATTTGTGTAGTGGGCTCTACTGAAGAAGCTATCTCTGCCTTTGCTCCGTGGGAGAATGCCTGAATTAATAAAATTATTTGTCTTTCTTTTAACTGATATAATCATTTTCTTATATTTATCTAGCGGTTATTCGGATCTGGTGTTTAGCGCATCGTTTGTTCCTACGTGCAGAACAAGCACTGTGTCCTTCTTGACCTCCTGAAAGAGAGAGTCTAGAGAATTTGTTATCTCCTCAATAGACCCAAAAGTTAGGAAAAACATTTACGTCTTTTTGGTTTCAATCCACAAAAGGTGTCAAGTTGACCTCTTACTATAGTCTCCCACAATAGCGGATTAAACTTCAGTGTCATCCTCCTAAGCAAAAACTTGAAAGGAATTGAAAGTATTAATTGGGATGAACTTTTACTGCTGGGGTTTTGCACCGTTTTTGACCTGTTGGAATGAGCTATTATTATTAGGATTATTAATAATATTACTACAATTGTTTTTGTGCTGGGTGTTCGGGTTCTTCTTTGGGGGCAAAGATGGTACCTTCTTTATGAAAACTACAGCTACATTCCTCTCTACAAATTTCGGCAAAGAGTAGACCTTCTTTTCTAAATTAGTAAATGACTCGATACGAATATTTTTGGGAATATTGGTGGCAATTGAGGTACTACGGTAACTTTTTAATTCGGCTAGTTCGTCTTTGAGTGCTGCTATCGTAGCTCTTAGTTTGTCCGTTTCATTTTGTGTTCATCTCTAATCTCACAGAATAGGAATATGGAAGAGTCAGTTATGGCTACATAACACCCCTCTTTACAGTCAATTGCCCAGCGGGTGCCTTCACAATTTGGGCAGACTGCTTTAATCTTTTCTGCACCCGGCATGGTTGAAGGATCTAAGAAGTATATAAGGACGAGTAAAAAGGAGAGAGAGAGAGAGGGAGGATTAGGGCGACTCATTATGAGGTGGGGGAAGGAAATATAGGCTGACCTCTTTTAAATTATTGTCTACTATTAGTTTTTATTCTTTTTTAATGTAACTTACTTTTTCACAGTGTAAAATAGAAAAGAAAGGAGGACGATGGACATTTTTTCGAGCAAACTAAGTAAGATACAGCAAGCATACTCCACATACGAGAGAGAACTCTTGGCAGCGTATTTTGCTGTGATCCACTTCCAACACATGAATGAGGATCGCCATGTTACTTTATGGACATATCACAAACCGTTAGCATCGGCTTTCTCTTTACCATTGTGTGCCAAAATGGACATGCAGCAACGCCACTGGACGGTGATTTTGGAATACATCAGCGACATCACTTCAGTGCGTGGTCAAGACAACGTCGTTGCTGACTGCCTATCGCGGAACGTCAATTCGTTTCAAATTTACTCATTTGACCTCCGAGCTTTGCCGGCAGCGCAGGATAACGATAAAGAAACTATGGTTTGAAGTAACATCAAGATACCCACAACCGTTCGTCCGTACGGCATACAGGAGAAGTATCTTCAATCAATTGCACAATTTCTCCTACCCTGGAATTAAAGCGTCCCTCCGTCTAATTAAGTCTCGATATTTTTGGCCTAATGTGGACAGGAACATTCGCTTCTGGGAACGGGATTGCATCTCATGTCAATCCTCCAAGATCGATCGCCACACGAAATCTCTAATCCTGCCTAGTAATATTCCCTCATCAAGATTCGAGACCGTACATATTGAAATCGTCGGATTACTACCACCGTGCACGTTATCTGGGTAATCCTACCCGTCGCATACCCGATATCTCCTATCGTGCATTGACCGGGCTACAAGATGGATCGAATCATTACCGATTCCGGACATAAGTGCTGCAATGGTTTTTTTACCTTCTTAGACGGATGGATTTCCAGATTTGGATCCTTATTATATGTGGTAACCGACAGAGGAGCCCGATTCGAGTCCGAATTGTTAAAAGAATTATCATTCTTTGTTGGTTTCAATCATCTCCGCACCACGGCGATCAGTCCAACCATGAACAAGATGGCGAATAAAGCACACAGAAATCTGAAGTGCTCCATAATGGCCCATCGACATGGTTGGCTGATGGCCTTTCCAATAATCCTTTTGGGCATTCTCTTCCTGCCTAATGACTCAGGTGTTTCGCCTTTCACAACAGTTACAGGGACTACACTACTGTGTCCAAAGCCCTTGGTTTCATCTTCATCGTCCAAAACCGAATCAAAATTCATTAAGAAGTTAGCCACAACCATGGCACAAGTTGACTTCACACAAGCATCGAAGGACATCTGAACTCGATGCCCAAGCCTTTCGTACCCGAAGCTTTTCGTGAGGCAACGCATGTTTGGGTCCGAATCGATCTTGTTCGCAAACCGTTAGAAGCGCCATATGCTGCCCCTTTCTGGGTGATCGAGCGTGACGACAAGGTCTACGAGTTAGAATTTCCTAATGGCAAACAAGATATTGTCCAGTAGACAGGTTGAAACCGGCAAAGCTTCCACCCTTGTATAATAGTAATGTACTGAATGATCAGCGACACTCAAAGACTCATCGAAGAGATAGGAGAACGGCCTTTTGCACTTCGAGTCATGAAGAAAAAGATGAAACAGAGAAAAATAGCGTTAAGGAATATCGAAGGAAAACCTCTCAGGCACTTGAAGGAACAATGATAAGCCACATTTTTACACGATTTTTACACGATAGCCCGTCACCTATAAACTGGTGACACGCCTGCACCCCATAGGTCCTGTTCTGAATTAATTTAACAGACCTTCAGCCGCAGACTTCAGCAAATTGTAGGAGCATTGTTATGTGGCGATTTTATTCCATTCTTCTTCAAAATTTTGCCAGAGATCTTCAACAGAGATCTTATTACTGAGTATCTTCGATAGGTATTCGAACGTATTGAAATCAGGGCTCTGCACACGTTTATTCACCGAGTCGATATTTTAAGGCTCGGAGCATTGTCTTTGCTGAGTGGAACAGAACATTGTATTTGCTGCGCGGCACGGAGCATTGTCTTTGCTGTGCGGCTCAGAGCATGCTATTTTTTGTATGGCATGGATCATTGTGTGTGCTGTGCGGCTCGGAGCATTGTCTTTGCTGCACGACACGGAATATTGACGGAGCATTTTTTTGCTGCGCCGCAAGGAGCATTGTCTAGTTGCAGGCGACTCTATATCTCATTTTGTGGGTCGGTCGGGCCCGTTTGCGTTTTTTATTTTTTTCGTAATAACATTGTAACTCTTAGGCCGTTTCTAACGAAATTTGAAAGCCTAATGTTGATTTAAATTCTCTTTCGAATGATATAATTGCCAAGGTTCTCCGAAGGTTAGCTTGGGAATTGTTTTGTTTTGGCAATAACATCCTAACAATTTGGCCGATTCCCAAGAAATTTGAAACCCTTATGTTGTTTTACATTCTCTCTCGAATGATATCATTTCTAAAGTCCTCCCAAGTTTAGTTAGGAAATTATTTGGCAATAACATCATAACTATTCGGCCGATTCTAAGGAAATTTGAAATCCTTATGTTGTTTTACATTTTCTTTCGAGTAATAGAATTTCCAAGGTCCTCTCAAGGTTACTCTAGGAATTATTAAGAGTTTTGTTCGCCCTCTGGCTTCAAATTCTCTGCCCTACCGTAAGCTGACCAATTCTTCTTTCTATATTCATGTTTACTCTTTTCATCATATTAAAATTAAAAGGCCTTTTTTCCTCTCCATGTCTCTCTATGCGCTTCGCGTGGTTAGTCTTGAAATCTTTGGCACTGAAATTTCTATAAAATTAGACATTGGTAAAATTTGCTATCTTCTCCACTGTCATAAGTCGGCAGAAAAGTCTTTTTAACGTGTAGCAACTAACCTTCATTTCAATAACAAAAATACACTCTCCCTCTCCGACTCCCTCCCTCCTTCTTTCCCCTATCTCTTCCCCTTTCTAGCCTCTCCCACTCTATCTCGCTTTCTCTCTCTTTTGCTCTCTCTCTCTCATATATATATATATATATATATATATATATATATATATATATATCCTTAATGTGGTCTTTATTTTATTGGATTTATCTGGTATTAATGAATTTATTTTCTGTATTTTTATCTGTTAATTTGTCACTTCGGCTCCTGCTATGACTAATTTAAATTCTTCTAATTTATTTCATTATTGATTACATTTCAAATTTAGGGAGTTTTCCCTCCTCGCCCTCTTATTTTTTCATTACAGCTTTTAGTTGTTTCTTGTGAGTCTGTGATAATAACTTGGAATATATCATATTTAGTTCGAAAACAGTCGTAATCTTTGGTTCAGTTTTTCCTTATATATACGTAAAATAACTCAATAGTGAGTTATGGTATGTGGTAGTGAAACCACTGTATAGGAACCAAAAGTTTAATTTACGAGACTAGTTTCGGTATGGAGTTTATTATACCCTCTTCAGTCGTATACTGAGAATGCGATTGTTACAAAAGTCTATAAATAGCGTACAGATCAGAAAAAAAAGCCAACAAAGAAACACAAAACGGGGTAAAAAAGTAATTAATCATGGGGTGTGAGTCTAAGATCGTTGACTAAGCTGTTTACGATGAGGTTACGGGAATGGAGGCTGCATTTCAATTGCCTATCTGACAAATTAAAATTGGGAATCTCTCCTATTAATATAGATTTTACTATTTTTCTTTTACGGAAATATTCACAATTATATATGATTTGTGCCTTTGAATAGTCAATTTGGTGGTTGAAATTGTTAATATGGTTAAAAATACTGGATATGGTACTGCCTCGTTTGACATCACCTTTATGTTCATAAATTCCTTTTGTTAAGTTTCTTCCGGTCTCTCCTATGTAAAATGAGGGGCAGTTTGTAGAGCCACACGGGAATAAATATACCCCTGCTTCATTTGGCTGATCCACGGGCTTGGTCCAACGGAAAGATTTAATGATAGAAAAAGGGGAGGGGAGAAAAATGGAGAGATAGACACTTCGTATTACTAAATTTGTTTTTATCCTTAGGACAGTAATGAGTAGATTTTGCTTTAAATAAACTTTCATTGATCACGTGGAGGGGATACTTTAATTCAATGCAACTGCAGGTTATATATGTAATCTCGTCTTCTAGAAAGCAAAGGTCACATATCCTAAGTGCTCTCAAAAACATACCTGATGCAACGGCTCGCTTAATGTTAATATCATGATGAGAAAAGAAATGGATATACGAGTTAGAATGGGTTGGTTTTCGGTACACAGTGAAGCTAATTTTGTCAATGATTCTAACAATTTTTACATCGAGAAAGGATATACAATTATCTTTTTCCCTCTCTACTTTAAAATTGATAGTGGGATGGAGGTCGTTAAGATTTTTAAGGAAATTGTCAAATAAGTTTAAACTATTTGTAGGCCAAATCGATATGACATCATTTACATACCTATACCATACAAAATTATGATGGGGAATCACAGAAGGAACTACATAATGATACTTCGAAATGCTTCATAAAAAGGTTACATAATATGGGCGATAAAGGATTACCCATGCTAAGACCATATTTTTGAAGAAAAAAAAAACATATCGCTGATAAATACATTGTCAGTAACACAAAGTTTAACAAGATTTATTTATAATTTTATTTTTGCCTAGAGGGAGGTTTATTTTTTTATTATCTAATATCTTAGATAGAATATCAAGAGCTTCGTTGACTGGGACATTAGAGAACAGGCTGTGTACATCAAAGCTTACTAAGCGGCTTCCTTTTATGTTGATTTTCCTAATTTTTTCAATGAAATCAGAGGAATGGATTATGTGTGAAGGAGAGGGCAATCCAACATCGTCAGCAAGAAGGGAGGCTAACCACTTCGAGAGTTTATATGCATGTGAGTCGATACACGATATAATAGGTCGGAGTGGCGTTCTTCTTTTGTGGGTTTTTGGCAATTTTGTGAGAGTTTTGTTGATGATCTCGGTTTTATTTTCCAATGGGTTGGAAGATAATTTCTCTTAAATGTTTATATCATTGAGTAAATCTTGTAATTTTTCAGTATAATAATTTTTGTCTGGCACCAAGATTTGGTTAGTTTTGTCCGATTTTGTTAGGATGATATTTTTGTTAGAATTAAGTAATTTGAGGGCAGTCATGAGGCACCTGGGGATCCATGGGATAAAGCTCCAGCTAGAAAACCACTTAAGAACTCAATGTTCGACTGATCACTTTCACAAAATTTATTTATAGAAAAGAGATGATTAAATAAAAATGAATCATAATTTTTAAATACGAAGGAATTCCCATAGCCAAGAATAAATTCTTGATCACGCGAGAGCTCATAAGAAGAAAGATTGAGAACATTCTCTGCTGGATTTGAAGCCTTCTTCCATTGGTTATTTTGGAATAACCACTCCAATTTGTTATGAAAGTGGTGTTGACACTTTAGACGAACGCGGGTAAGGGTCTCAGTGTGTAAGGAAGTTGGGTTGGACTTACGTTTGATTGGAGTTCACGGAGAGTTTCACGTTGAATCTTGAACTGGAGATTGAAGTCTCGTTTGTTGACTTGAATGCTATCCAACAAGGCTAATTCGTCTAGTTTGCAAAGCGGAGTTTCTTGACTGCTGATTTTATTCATGTGGGTGAATGTACGCGATGTCACTTTTTCTGCTAAGCAGTTTTAGTTTAGATTTGTGTGCGCTAATCAAGGATCTGAGATATTTACGTAAGACTGGTGTATAATAGCAGTCGTGGTGACTGATATAAGTAAAAGAACTCAATGGCGAGTTATGGTATATGATAGTGAAACCACTGTATAGGAGCCAAAAGTTTAATTTACGAGACTAGTTTCGGTATGTAGTTTCCATTCCCGTAACCTCATCGTAAACAGCTTAGTCAACGATCTTAGACTCACACCCCCTGATTAATGACCTTTTTCCCACGTTTTGTGTTTCTTTGTGTGTTTTTTTTTCCTTTTTTCTGATCTGTACGCTATTTATAGACTTTTGTAACAATCGCATTCTCAGTATACGACTGAAGAGGGTATAATAAACTCCATACCGAAACTAGTCTCGTAAATTAAACTATTGGCTCATATACTGTTGTTTCACTATTATTTATATATATTAATATATATATATATATATATATATATATATATATATATATATATATATATATATATCGCGGCTCTTTCTATATTGGAATGAAGTTATACAAGATCATTTTCACTCATAATTATACTAACCTGTTCTTGGCTTCTTCTGAGAGCTAGTTGGGAGAGGACTTTGGGGATATGGATTTGTGAGGTTCCATTTCCGAAGAAGGAGTCAGTCGGCTTTCACGCCATGTCCCCTTTATATGAAGTCGGAGAGGTTCTACTTGGCGCTGCTTCTGTCTTCACTGCTTTGCTGGTTGCATACACTGCTCAGTGCGGAATTTTTGCGTCGTGTCAGGTTTAGAGGCGGTATAGGGATTTATAGCGTCTCGCAGAGTTTCCTGAGTGTTATCGAAGCATTGGAAACTCTGTGAAATTTGGCCTACTGGATGCTTGGCGCCGCGGCTGCCCCGAGCCTGGTGAATGTCTATATTATCTTCTGCTGGGATTCTGGAGATGTAGAAAAAGTGGGAAATGAGCGCGCTGAAGAGGGCGTCAAACCCTCTGCAAAGCATGAGTGACAGGACACGCGCTTTGCTCTTCCTTACACTGACTTTATGGCAGGAATCATATCAGCCCTTGTGGGTGCCTGCCAATGGCGAGAGAAGACTGCCAACATGAATCTAATGCTGCGCTCCATTGCACCGCAATTTTTTCCGTTGACTTTATTCTCCCAATGCATCAATGACTTCAGATCGTTCTTTTGTCACCTCTTCAAGCGGCACAATTGCGGGTGACCGCGTTACTTAATGGAGTTCTTATCTGAACCTTGCTGCGACGACGGTGTGGTCCCTGGAATGTCTGGTACATTCTTATCCAGTGTCAAAATCTGAGTGATGCTCGCGCACGTTACATGTCTCAGTACATGGATGAGGTGGATCGCTACTGCTTGTTCCATCTACTCAGGACTGGTTCGTGTGAACATGATTATGCAATTTATAAGTTCTTGGAAGATGTAGGGCTCCTTTATTGTATGTAGTTGTTTGGTGCTGGTTGCATAATCGGCCGTCAGAAGAAGGCGAGCCTCTCAACACGTGAAAGAATGCTTTTTGTTGTTGTTTTTTCTAGCTTAGTTTTTTCTCACTATTTGTTGTTTCTTTTGGGTGGTTGGTGGTTTTTGTCATTTTTTGTTGTTTGTTTGCCTGTTTGTAAAACAGCCTTAGAAATAGGCTAAATTATTTCGGCAGCTTTGGTTTTCGCTGCAGTCGCCACATTGGCGCCCTGAATTAAAAAAACCTATTTGATCTCTTGCTCAGCTGTTTTAAGACAGTGAGTTGGAGTTTTCCTTCGCCGGAAGGATCGCGCGTTACTAACTCATAACTGCATGAGCGGAAACAAGAGTACAAAGAAGTCAATCAGCTATTTCCTCTTATTTCCCTAGTCAGAAGAATTCTTTAAGGGGAATATATACCACACCCCCTTCTGTCTGCACACATACACATACACACCAATAAATCAATATCTCCAGTTTCATTTGTAGCAGCTGCAGGAATATTGATTACCGAAGAAATTAAAAGTAAATTAAGCCAATGCAACACAAAAATTTTCCCTTTGAGCAACACCGAGATGATTACTCCGTATGCACAAGGTTGTCTAGAAGATCACATTTCCAATACTAAGGATTCAGTTGTATTTTGAAGTTAAACTTTGTATCAAATTACGTAAAGATACATCTATTAGTTGTGTTGTGCTTCTTACAAACTGACAATCAAACATGTACGAATCACATCTTTTCTTACCAGCTGACAAATCATAACTGACCAAGAATCAAATCTCACAGAACTTGTCCTGAGGCCAACGTAGAATAAGCTATTTTTGCTGAAGAAAAAATAGTAGAAAAGGAAACGCGTCAAGAAGTTGTTTTTCTTAAAAAAATAATGAAATGAAATTTTAGAAACGCTAACTAATAAAAAGATTTGGACGCAAGTCTACATGAGAAGTTTCTAAAAATTAAAGTAACCAAATGTAATGAATAAAAACACATAGGATTTACATGTG
This sequence comes from Ceratothoa steindachneri, assembly GCA_963969495.1. Classification (NCBI taxonomy): domain Eukaryota; kingdom Metazoa; phylum Arthropoda; class Malacostraca; order Isopoda; family Cymothoidae; genus Ceratothoa; species Ceratothoa steindachneri. The sequence continues at coordinate 29,192,500 of OZ018336.1, forward strand.
AGAGAAGACCTGGAGAGCACTTCAATTGAGTCATCGTATACCAGTAATTTTTAGCCTTTTAACACTTCGTCCCTTCTTACATTAGGTCCTTGGTTATGGGGTCCCGTTATTTTCACATTTTCTACCAAATATATGATCTCTCTTAAATTTCAAATAGAAATTGAAAAATCGTTTTACTATTTTATTTAACAAATATCATCTATATGAAACAATAATATACAGTGGGATGTTGGTCAATCAAATACTTAGCTTCTTACCTGCTAGAATTTATGGGTGGAGAATCTGCGTCCTTTTAGCCACATGTGGTCTTTTCAAAAAAAATCATTTTATTTCTTTCCTACAAAAAGTACTAGCAACAAAGTCATTAAAATATTTTTTTTAATTTTTAGTTGATACATAGAGATGGTAGTTAGTTATATGCAATATAATGTGGAACTTGTAGTATATGTAATTATTTTTTTTTAATTTGGTTTATAACTAACTTAATACGGCCTTCAACCTAGGAAAAGTTCCACACCCTAGATTATAAATACGAAGTCGAATGGAGATCGGCTATTTGCTGCTTTTTCTCGTAATTCATTAAGGCATATAAGTATGATACCGATTGTAAACCAACATCGTTGTCTTTACATATTTAGATGTTTTAGGAGACGAATGTTCAAGGAAAAACTTCGATAAAGTAGACTACCTTGATAACCAAGCTCATTACAAAACATTCCAACAGGTCAAATATGGATGCAAAGGCTTCGCGAGGAAAAACGTAACTCGTACATATAGCAGATGGATTTTTGTTTCAGCCCTGTTTGGAAACCATATTCCATACCATGCATTACCGGAGCTCCATCAGTATACAACCTAACCAAGAACTCCTACGAAAGTCTATTTACTAGAAAAGATGTTTGAGTGGGAACTTTCTTTAATTATATAAAACGTATATTCGTATAGATTAATTTGGAATTGGAAAGATTTTATATTTACAATAAAGGGAGAACTAACTAAGGGTCCTAGTTTGTAGATAAAGAAAAACATAATGTTAGATAAACATGAATATTGCATGTGTTATTAAACATATACCATGTCACGTACGAATTATTATGATTTTCCGTTTCATTTACGAAGTCCGTCCTCTCTCCTAATAACTTTTTGTTCTTTCTCATATAGGAACTTACCTACACTGCTGGGATTATAAGCTCACTTAAAATATCCTCTTTTTGTGGATGAAGATGATAGCAGAATGCTTCTCGAGGTGGCCTAAAAAGTAAAGAGCGCTCGATGGCATAGATTGGAACCCAATTTATTTCTTAGTTTCTTTATGGAATAAAAGTTTATATTATTTTATTCCGTTTGCTCTCTCTGCCATAGTTCTTAATCTATGGTTGATCCTTGCTTGGCCTTATAAATAGACGATAGTGTTTGTGTATTATCTTTCCTTATTTTCCATGAATTATTGGGTATCTACAATGTCACGGGCGTTTAATTAGGATTTTCTCCCTCTCTCTCTCCATATATATATATATATATATATATATATATATATATATATATATATATATATATATATATATATATATATATATATAGGTATGTGTGTGTGTAGAAATCCATTATTTACACAAACATACACACTGTCTCGTATACGGTCTTTTCGCAGGCTCAAATAGTCCCACCGACCATTGAATTTCCTAACTCCCTTTTGATCAAACATCTTTCTCTCAAATTAGTCTGGCTCACAGGATACCACTATGTATTATCTTGTTATTTGAGCGCCGAACAGTTAAACATGAACCCCATAAACATTTTTCCGAAACTTTCTCCCGACTTTATTATCACTCATGTTTCAGCATTTATCTCTACTCCCATAAATTCTTTTGATTAAGAAATTCTGTTCTGCCCTCTCTCTCTCTCTCTCTCTCTCTCTCTCTCTCTCTATATATATATATATATATATATATATATATATATATATATATATTTATATATATATATATATATATATATATATATATATATATATATATATATATATATATATATATCGGAACACACATCAAAGAACATTCACTTCAGACAAAGCTTCTCCTCCAGAAGCCCCCACTTTATTATAACATAAATAATCGGACACTATAGGACATTACTACAGTATACACAGTAGATCAAATCACTTCAGGAAGCACAAGTCTCTTCCACTTGACTTCACGTCATGCTCTATCCACCGAGGAGGAAGGACTCTTAACTCACCTAAATTCACCCATTCACTTCGTCAAACAGTTTTCGGTGGATAGGATTCACAAGCCTTTCTATCGGCATTCACATTTATTCCTCCCACCTAAAAAGGGATTTAAATTTACCCACTCCATTCATTGATCTTCTTAAACGTTAAGTTCAAAATAAAGTTAATTTTATCAAGTTGTTTATAAATACAAATACGAACTTATTTGAACACCCACACAAATGAACTCGAATCCTGACTTGGATTCCTAAGCAGAGAAGAAATATTTGTTCGTTTGAGGAACTGGTGAAGCACCCCCATACTCTTTTCTTCCTTGCTACAAGTTGTGACACCTGAAGTGACCTCAAATATCATCATCATTCGAAGTGACATCAAGCATTCATTACTACTAAAGTGACCAAAAAACTCATAAAAACATCTTCCAAAGCCATCGCATCAACTTCTAAAGTCATCATCGAAGCCCCTAAAGGCAAATACAAACATGGATCAAGCCATCACAACAACCATGGATCACATCGCATTCATCAAAGAGGAGCCTACATTCATCTCACCCTAGCAACACTTCTCCTCTCGCGACGCTCACCGTCCGTGTCGCGCAACTCTCCCACTATCGATCGCACAACTTCAATAATTTTATAACATACAGCCGCAGATATGGTGCCAAAACCCCTATCTGGCCGAATTGCTAGACCGGTAAATTATCGGCGTGTTTGATCTCTCAACTCATCATATTTCGTTCATTCGCAACACGCAACCCAATTTATTCAAGCACTCATATAGTGCTATGGCAACACGCCAGCAACTCATTAGTATTCACATAGTGCTATTTACATCTACACGCCTCTTATCTCATAGCATTCACATAGTGCTACCCTCAGTAACATGCCTTTCATCGAACGAACCGTCTAGGAGAGTTAACTTTCAAGCATAAAACCATACAACGAGTACGGTTCTCAACTCATACACTAGGTTTGCAAGTTTGCTTTACCACCCCATTCATCAAATTATTTATTTAGTTTAACTATTCAAAAAAAAAAAATCGCTGTATGCCCGTTTGAACTCAAACGATTCATTTTTGTTCCTCTACGTTCACACTGAATTGACACACACGCATTCAGGTGACATACAGTTGGACAAAAATTACCTTTGACCATCGTGTTTCAAAATGTATCTTTAAGATTTCAAAATATGGCATTTGTATCCTTAAATTTCCTCATGTAAATAGCGTCGTAATTATTATGCACTCTACAAATTTGATGAAATTATTCTGTATAACTATTTCTAATCATTATTTTAAATTTGCGATATTTGATGTATCGAATTTTAACATTTAGTTCACAAGAACTAATGTCATTTTATACTCATGTATTATTTTAACCGACCAGTTAGTGTTGATCCATTTTACTTTCATAAGTTATATCACATTTCTATTATCTACATATGTTTAATTTATTCAATTTAACAATTTAATTCTCAAAACCAGTATTTACTTTATTTTGATCCAGCTAAAATACTCAGACCAAAAAGTATACATTTTACTTCATACTTATTTATTCCACTTACAATGTCAATGTATCATGATTAATATATTTTTTACTCAATTGAATAATTACTATTGAATTATGTCAATATTTTGAATCGAATGCTCTTAATTGTTTCTATTTTCATCTTATTTCATAATTTTTATATTTTATATGTAACGATATTTGCTCATTCAGAAGCTGAGTGATTCTGTAGAAATCCATTTACACAAACATACACACACTCTTGTATACGGTCTTATCCCAAGCTCAAATATTCCGACTGACCATTGAACTTCCCTAATTCCCTTATGATCAAACATGTTTCTTTCAAATTACTCTGGCTCACAGGATACCACTATGTATTATATTGTTATTTTAGCGCCAAGCAATTAAACATGAACCTCATAAACACTTTTTCCAAACTTTCTCCCGACTTTATTATCAATCCTTTTTCAGCATTTATCTTTCCTCCCATATAATTCTTTTGATTAAAAATGACTGCTCTACTCTCTCGAACACTCATCTACAAAGCTCCTCCCCAAGAAACGCCCACTTTATTTTCACATAAATAATCGGACACTATAGGACATTACTACTGTCTACACCAGGGGTTCCCAACCGGTGGGTCGAGACCCCTTAGGCGTTGCGAAGCATTGGAAGAGGGATCGCGTACCCTTGCTAGAAGTGGCTTGGGATAATATTAATTTACACTCATCAGTTACATTTTTTATGCTCCTACATATACATATATGTTTTTGTTTTGGTTTCAATACAAAAAAAAACCTTGTGTTACAGCGGTTCAATATCATTAGAAAAGAAAGATCTTGTAGCTCACTTCGAAGAGGAAGCATGGAATAAAAAGGGTTTCGTACCTTGCTGACATTTTCGACCAGCTGAACAAATCACCAATGAGGAAGGGAGGGTAAAATCACATAAAGATTTCTTGTCTTAGAGGTGGTCTTTTAGTTTTTCTGTCATATATATAACCTTATTATATTATTTTCACGTATAGTTATCCTTGATAAGGAACTGAATATAGTTCAAAAGTACTCGGGAACACCTTTCCCTCTTTCTTGGGGGACTGCATTCGTTTATATATACATATAATACAATCCTATACAGAATACACTTTTGTTTCTAAGTCGTCATATTGGAGTCAAGTGGCAGGAAGCCAAGTCGCACAAAGGTAAGCGAAAAATTAGGAATTCTTAAATGACTGAGACTAACAAAGACTAAGTACACACACATACGCGAACATACACACGCACGCAATGAACAAACAAACAAATGTCAGGTTGAAAAACAAAAAAAGGCCTGGCTGATAAAACCCATCTTCCTAAAAAAAAAATCCTACAAATCGTCTTTATTCTAACGCCCTGATCCTCATCTCTCCTTTTTTTGATGCGCCACCCTCTTAAGCGAATCAAAACGAAGGCAAGATCATCCGTGACCTCGTCAATGACCCTTCCCTCGGTCCACGCGAAGGGTAGTCGCGCTTGCGCCAAAATGAGAAAGTGTGGAAATTAAAACTCTGAGTCTGAATTTCAAAATATACCCGAGTCCCCCGCCCCTCCCGACCCCGAGCCCCCCTGATTTCCTGGAACCCATCCAGGCAAAGATTAATTTCGCATAAAACTCACGCGTTTGGTGTGGAAAGGACATTGGGTGGGGGAATCGGGCGACGGTGTAAAAAAAGAAGAAGAATGAGAGAATAAGGAAATCGCTTCATAAATAAGAAGTTATAGATAAAAAAGATATAGATGTAGATATAGAATATATAGATAGAGAAGATATAGATGTAGATATAAAAGATATAGATATATAAAATATAGTTATAGAAGATATGGATGTAGATATAGAAGATATGGATGCAGATATAGAAGATATAGATGTAGATATAAAAGATATGGATGTAGATATAGATGTAGATATAAAATATATAGGTAGAGAAGATATAAAAGATATAGATGTAGATATAGAAAATATAGTTAGAGAAGATATAGATGTCGATATAGAAGATATGGATAGAGAAGATATAGTTTTGATATGGAAGATATAGAAGATTAAGAGATCAACGAAGATCAATGTTCGCTGGAGAGCAGCCATCTTTGCCCTCAACGAGTGCATCAGCTCCTGAAACATTCTAAATGGGCGGGTGGGAAGGAAGCAGTGAAGTAAGGCTAAGTGAAAATGTGTGAAAGACGCAGAGCCTCATAGCCCCCTGCATTGTTTGAGACCGGGAGGGCAAACGATGGTTGCTGGGGCTAGGAGGGCACAGAAACCTCCAGATATCACCTGACATCCTCTTGCGAGGATGTGGCAGGATATATAAGGAAAATAAAGAGGGAGGGGGGATGGGATAAGGGAAAATGGGTGGGAAGAATGCAGATATGTTGAAACCCACCACCCCAACCAAGAGGGATTGGTTAATATAAACCCCAATCCCCCTCCCTCCCTGCCCCGATAAGGGATTAATGGACGAAAGTTGGTCGGCGACTAGCCTGCGCCATTATCCGCCGGCCGAGAAAATATGTAAGAGGCTTGTAAATGAAGTGTCTAAAAGGTGTAAAATGAAAATGTGTAGAAGGAATAAAGCCCAGGTAGTCTCAATCTTAATTTGCGGCAGAGCATTTTAGCCGGAAGGGCGTACACGCTCGGGATTCAAGACGTAAGTAATTTTGAGTTCGCTATTGTTGGCTTTATCTGTGAGGTATATAACGAAATCGCGAAACTATTCGGGTGTGCTAAGGCAGGGAAGGAACGCAACTCTCCTCCCTTCACCCCCATCTTGCGGCGAAGCTGGGCTCTAAATATACGACGCATTTTTACCCCAAACAAAATGAATAAAAGTTATTAAATTTAACTTCAAAACAATTATTCTTTATTTGAATAGTTAAAATTGTGAAAATTCGTAGTTTCGTTGTGTAAATATTAAGGTTTTTGCTCAGAATTATTACTAAATATTTGTGTCTGTTGTATTTTAACAAATTTTTAAACTCGCTTTTGGGAAACGTTCACAATTTCTCCTTCTCCTTAATCCCTTTTTTCTGGAGCTAAAATAAAGGGTGTACCTAAAGTCGGGTGGACATATGGGCAAAATGAATATCTTCAATAAAAATAATAACTACATTTCATTTTATTTTATTTTGAAATGATTTTATTTAATTAAACTATTAATAAATAACATCTTCAATGTGATTTCCTCCATTTGTGATGCAAAGTTTAATGCCTTTGCGATATTCATCCGATGAGCGATGCTTTAACGCCAAATTTCGGTCAATTTGAGCACATCCCTTTATGATGCGCTGTTTGGTCAGGTGTCTCTAAGCGATTATTTTCATTGATAGCACCTTCTTCAGCAAACCCCAGGGAAAAAAGTCAAGGTGGAGTTTGGTGAAGGAAGAGACCATTGAGGGCACCTTCTCTTTTAGACCCCAGAAAAAGAAGTCAATGGGAGTAAGAAGGTCTGGTGAACTAGATCATTGTGATATTTCCTGTGTCTTGACTTCAGGAACACTGTATTTCTTTCTCTAAACCTTATGTTTCCATTTACTGTTATTTATTTATTTATTTTAGAACGCTTATCGTCCTCTTTTGGCTTTTGTTGGATCTATACAGGAGCTAAACAGGCTTCAGTTGTAACACGGGCATTATCCCTGCAACCCCCCCCCCCCCCGGAGGGATTCATTGGAGTGCATCAGAATGACAGAAATTTGGAAATGAACTGTGAAATCCTCCAACGCTGGCATATGTGGGTGTCTGTTCTTTCTTAGATATTCCAAAGAACGTCTTTCTCAGATATTCCAAAGAACGTCTTCTCAGATATTCCAAAGAACGTATTTCTCAGATATTCCAAAGTACGTCTTTCTCAGATATTCCAAAGTACGTCTTTCTCAGATATTCCATAGAACGACTTCTCAGATATTCCAAAGAACGTCTTTCTCAGGTATTCCAAAGAACGTATTTTTCAGATATTCCAAAGAACGTCTGTCTCAGATATTCCAAAGAACGTCTTTCTCAGATATTCCAAAGAACGTCTTTCTCAGATATTCCAAAGAACGTCTTTTTCATATTCCTAAGAACGTCTTTTTCAGATATTCCAAAGAACGTCTTTCTCAGATATTCCTAAGAACGTCTGTCCCCTTCTTTGCTTCCTCGTAGCCCGTTCTCTTTCGCCTCGCTTGAGAGTCAAAATTCAACTCTTGAAGCAACTCGTCGTCATTTTCGGTTAATATAGCAGAGTATCCACCATCACACTGCATCGAGAACGCCAAAGGAACGCTCTTCAACCACGCCTGTCGTTTATACAGCCGTTTGTTCTGTACATGAATAACCTCGTTCCTTTTTTTCTCTAAGAGTGCTACTATTTTATTTATTTTTGTTTTGATTCTTTAACCAGGGAGGACTCTTAATATTTTATATCTATTGGCATATGCAGCGTTTCGATGATTTAATTAAACAACTAGAGCAAAAATATACTTTTAATTATGTACATAAGGAAATGAAATATTAAAAACTTTAAATGTACTAATGCTATAATAAGAGGATCTAAATAAAAATTACAACTACCAATGAGTACTACGCGATGGTTTACGTAAAAATTCACTTTAATACGGAATGTTAACTAAGGCACCTTAAATAAGTTGGAATCCTTTTACTTTTAAACTAAGTGCTAGGCGGGCGTGGGATGACCTTGAACGAAAATCTCTTTGAGGATGGAAGGCGAGGAGTAGGCGGTCGCGGACGTGAGGCTGACTGGAGAAAATAGCTGACAGTCTCTCTGAGCGTGGTGGGGGTTATTCGAAAATAAAAGCTGACTTCGAGTTGAGTGAGTAGGGGCGCGTGGAGAGGCTTCTTGACTTGATATAAGAGAGGGGATAGTGGAAGTATGATTATTCCAATCTTTGGGTTATACTTGTGGGGCTTCTCGATGATGAGACTTGACCAAGAGGTGAATCTTTTCTCAAGTGGAACTTCACTTTGGTATTCCTCAATGGTGAGGGATATCTCTGGCTTTATTCGAAAACTGAGATATGAGGTTTCTAGATTGGTATAAAAGTGATTCTCTATTCCGATGGTCTACTCTTCGATGTGACCAAATGGAACAGCCTCGGGAAGAAAATCCCGTTCAGTTCCACTTCTTCTTAATTCCTGGATTGACTCCGGTACTCGTCTTCTCTCGATCGCTAACTCGATTCTTCACTTCTTTTCTCCTGATCGATGTATATATACCTGAATTGTCCCCTCGGGGGAGGGGAAGGGAGATGAATGCCCACCTTTAAGACTCTCTCCTAGGGCATCACTTTTCAATGTTGTGACCCTTAGCCCTTCTGGTCTCTTCTGGTTTACGTCGGAAAAAGGGAAATTTCGTCTATTTGGCGAAAATAGACCTAAACAATAGGAGGGAACAATGAGCCTGTTCATAGATTTTTATTCTAAATGGTCTCCCACCCTCCTTTGTTTATACTAACGGGCTACGAAATCTGCTGATTATAGTCTTTCCTTGCGAGCGATATCGAGGATTGTTGGGCCAGCGGGGCAAAGGGGGAGGGGTGAGGGGGTTAAAGTATCGGCCCATATGCCACGTAGCTGTTGACGCTGTGTAACTAAACTAACGTCTGTTTGTCCTAGCGATATTGATTTCCCCACAAAGCCAACTAGGTAAAGGTAGCTACTCATTTCTATATTAACGTTATACCACCACCACCGCGTACAGTGCAGGTTTCCTTAATATCATCGTCATTTGTTAACTCGATAAGGCTCATCAACGACATCTCCAGTAGAAATCCGGTGACGTATTTTAATTTAGATTCTATTTGATAATTCCACCTTTAGTCCTTTATCAGTGGCTAGCAAATAAGTGATGTTTTCTTAGTATACGACCTATAACTGCACCTGGTGTCTTCGAGCTTGTCAGCGATTAGACATTCTGATCTTTTTGCGCATTTTATTAACCGTTTGGGGGTGTAGTGTGCCGAAAGGTGCAAGCAGGTTGTTGAAAAGATTCGCTTGAGTGAGTCTTTCTTGAGATTCAGGATGGCGCAGTCGATTTGCCGTTCGCTAACGGTGACTTCTAAACAGGCAGACATTATTTATACATACCATCGTGTGCCTAGTCCTTACAATTAACTAGTCTAAATCCAATTTAGGGTGCAAAATTTTAGATGGATCATTTTTTACACAATGGCTCAAGATGGCTCTCTAAAGCATGGATCAATCAAGATGGCTATCTAAATCATGGGTAGAGCAAGATTGCTCGCTAAAGCATGGGCCGATCAAGATTGCTCTCTAAAGCATGGGTCGATCGAGATTGCTCTCCAAAGCATGGGCCGATCAAGATTGCTCTCTAAAGCATGGGTCGATCAAGATGGCTCTCTGAAGCATGGGTCGATCAAGATGGCTCTCTAAAGCATGGATCGATCAAGATTGCTCTCTAAAACATAGGTCGATTGAGATGGCTCTCTAAAGCATAGGTCGATCGAGATGACTCTCTAAACCTCGGAATAGGTCGTAATCATAGATGTGGTGCATAATGAGAGGATGGGTCTTCAATCTTGGTCTGATAAAAAGCGTTCGAGTTTGTTTTGTTTTTATTTTTATTTCTGGCAGTCACCAGCGAGGGTGCAGGTACTGTCTAATGGTTCGATTAAGGGTTAACAGTTCAAAATGGATCACACCAATCCAACTAAACTTATCTTGGATTGAGATCCCTTTTAAATATTACTAATGACCTGTTTGGAGCTCTCGCTCGCCTCGTAGATAAAGCATTCCATTTCCAACGTCTGGGTAGCGAGGATAATTACTGGTGAGAACGGACACACAAAAAAGATTCCCCGTTCGCAGGAGGTAGCCGCCATGGAGGCAGGGGCGTCGAGACGGAATGTGTTCAGACATCACCGCGTATGTTATCATACACATAGCCGATAACAACACCCCCTGTATCCCCTCCCCCTCTCTTCGCACACACGACATATCACTCTACGGCCTGAAATCTTCCAAAAATGTTACCCTACTTACACTCCCCTGACGCTGAATGGTTGGCTTTTCCTTGAGCCATGAATGATTCCATAATAACTGGAGGAAGGGTGGCCAAAACACACCACTACCATTCTCGATGCACCTTCCCATGGAACGAGGACCGCCCCCAGGTGTCCACGGGCTTTCCATTAATTACTATTCTGATCTTTATGTGAATTTCATTATCCAATCGGAGGATTTCATCCACTATTTAAAAGGGATTGTGGAACGTGGAGGGGAAAATCAACTAACTAACTATAATCATTTGATTCACACTTCCACTAAGCTTTTTCAGCATATTTTCTATCCAACTTGTACAGGGTGACCCCACCAAAACAGCCCCAAATTTCGATAGGCCTCATTTCTTAATTTTCTGCAAGGATTGAATGAAACTTTGGTGATAACTAGTTATTGTGTTTAAAAGCATCATATCAAAACATGAGAGTTTTTGGACTTTTCTTCTTTATTCTAGATCACGTGTTCGAGATGACCTCCATTTAGCTCTGTGTACTTCTTGAGGCGCAGCATCAAATTATCCATGACGTCCTTATAAACCGATCGACTAATGGCTCTTATCTCCTTCTTGATGGCTTCCTTGAGTTCCCTGATGGTCCTGGGTCTCTCTGCGTACCATCTGTCTTTAAGGTAGCCCCAGATAAAGAAATCAGGGGGACTAAGGTCTGGGCTATGAGGTGCCCATTCAAAATCAGTGGGCACCTCAGTGGGCAATCTCGGGACAGGTTTGAGGTGTGAGAGCTTGCTCCATCTTGCTGGAATCAAAACTTGTCCATAAGCAACGAGAACAGGGTCTGCAGCTCCCTCTTGAAGGTTTTGAGGACCTCAACATACCGCTACTTGGTGACTATCACTGTCGCGCCAGATTCCTCGAAGAAGAATGGTCCGATGATGCTTCTGGCTGAGATTGCAGTCCATACCGTACAATTAGTGGTGTGTAGGGGCTTAGTGGCTACCTTATTTGGTCTGGAGGTCCCCCAGAAGACATTTGTTTTCGAGTTTACCTTTCCTTCAAGATGGAAGTGAGCTTCATCTGAGGTCCAAAAGAAGTTAAAGAAAGTTGGGGTCTCCTGAATCTTTTCCAGTATCTTGACTGCCATAGCCTTTTTCTGCTCCTTGTCTGAAGGTGTAAGGGTCTGCATCTTCTGTATTCTGTATGAGTAGGCCTTTTCATCCATTACTAGCACTCTCCTGCAAGTCTCACGGGATATACCGAGGGACTGACTTCGCTTGCGCACATACCGTTTTGGACTCTGCTGAACTGACTCTCTCACGCTCTCGACCAGCTCAGCTGTACGGTTCCTGGGGCGTCGTGAATGGCTTGGAAGGTTGTCACCGGCTACATTGAAGTTTTGCATTGTCACATAGTTCGAAAAGTGGTCCACTCAGTCCTAAATTCTGCTCTTGAAGGCGTCTTTTTCACATTCAAACTGATACGCGAAAGTGTCCTGCACTTTCTTGAACGAGCCTGTTTTGTAGTAAAGTTTGACCCAGTATGTTCTTCGCTGGAGCTCCCATTGAGATCTAGTTGTGTTCACAGGCGTTGCTTCTGTCATGTCCTGCAAAGTAAGGGTGATTAGTGAATGAATGAAGGATATATCACAAAAAGTGTGGGCAGGCCCGTTTTTTTTTTGTAGATTATCTCACCCATTAATTTATCCCCCCACCCTCCTACCCCCGTCTTCGTACCCCCTTCTCATCCGCGCCCTTTCTTGAGCTGGCAGCGAACATGCTCCCACCCTCTAAAATTGCTGGAGTTTGCACGGAATACCTGTTACCAACCTATCTTTCCATCTATTTTCTTCCTCCTATCTCCTTGATGTTACTGTGCCCCCCTCCCTGCAATACTCCCAATACTCCCTCAGCATCCTTTGAACCAACTCATTACATCCATTAAGCCCCCGATACTACCTCCTCCCCCACCCGACAGTGAGGTAGCCCAGCTTTGGTATCCTTGGTCTTGACCGTAACACCCACTAAGCCTTGACGGTTCGTTTAGTCGTGGTTGTTGAACCCTCACATAACACCCTCTGAGCCTTCTCAACAATCACGTAACACGGCTGATATGTTTGGTCCAAACCGTGAAGCCAATTGAGTGTACACGCAATACCCATTGAATTCTCCCGTACCCACCCCCCTTTGAACCGCCCTAACAGTGAAGTAAGACGGCTCTGACAAGGGAGATCTAGAGCATAACACCAAGGGGGCATTCTTGGAACCGCACAATATTCATTGAGCCCCTCCTTAGCACCCAGAGAGGCATTGATCCCTCCCCTACTATTCATCGACCGCTTCCCTAATCCCGTAACTTCTATAGCTCTCTCTCGCCATCCAGTGTGTTCCTGTTATCCTCTAATACCCACGCAATCCCTTAATAACAATGAAATCTTCCTTATTACCTATTTACCTCTCCCGCCTCTTCAACCCTTAGCAAGAGCGCTCCAGCGCCCCCACAATCTTGTAATACTCAATGAGCTATCCCGTAGCACCCGTTGAGTGTTACCGCTAAACCCATTGAGCCATTCTTTGATCGAGGTAACTGTACTGTGGACCTCATGAAGTGTAGAAACCCCTAGAACACTCACTGAGCCCTCCCTGAACCAAAGCACTGTTTGAAGCGGTGGACTTATGGTGGATAGTGCTCGGTGTGGTATGAGCCTTCAATTTAGCCCTCACTGAACATCAATTGGTCTTTTACTGAACCCTCAGTGATTCCTTACTGAACATCCATTGAACTTTCCACTTTGAGTCAAAGCCCTGTTTGGAGTCGCGCAGAACGTGCGGTGCTCGGTGCCCCATAAAGTTTGGAACCTCATTGAAATCCATTGAGCTCTCCCATTAACACCCATTGACCCTTCCCTGTGGCAAGGCAGTGGTTTAGCAGACAATGTTAAGCGGTCGGCAGCCCATGTGGAATGGACCATCCATGAACATCCAACGAGTGCTTCCTGAATACCCAAAGAGCCTCCCCTGAATACCCAAAGAACCCTCCCATAATAACACTTGAATTCTACCTTAACATTGCTCTCTGAGCCAATCATGAATACTCCTTGCATCCTAATTAAGATTCTACTCGACATCAGCTTTGACCTTTCCTCTCAGTCCCTTGCTCTCCTATCCCCCTGCCCCTTCGCATTAGCCCGTCTGGCTGAGTGGGGCGCACTAACGAGCATCAATCGGCCGCTATCATTAATCTTCTGCCATTAAAAAATAAATGATTTATGCCAGCCTCATCTACTGAAAGATAATAGAGCAGAAAACCTTTCAGAACGCCAACTTCAGCAACAATAAGACGCTAAAATAGTTTGGTTACTAAAATTATTTATATGTGATGAACAAACAAAATATTTCGTATATTTCGCTAAGGTTTGTTTGTTTTTAAATTAAAGATTTTCCAAATTTACTTCTACAATGAAAATACATCGCACTGAATTTTCTTTGCGATATGTTATTGGGCTGATTTGGCCACCAGACCATCAGTAAATGACAGCTTTATAAGAAGAAAACACTTTGCCTAAATTTCTCTCAAATCTTCAAGGGCGTAATTCACACCCAAACGTCTTCCCTCAAATTTGGCGAGAAAATCGCCAAAGCTCACTCAGAGATCGCGAAAGTTGCCTTACAAAATTTATTTATAACCCCCCCCCCCCCTAAATGTGGAGCAGAGATTCACGCAACTTACTTTCAGGGTCGCTTTTATATCCTCATTTAGTGTCATTCATTCATGCTCGCATTTATATTCTCATTTAGTATGACATAGTCATGCTCGCATTTATATTCCCATTTAGTGCCACACAGTCATGCTCGCTTTAAAATCTGCATTTAATGCAACTTGTTGATGTTCGCCCTTCTAAATTTATACAGTGCCACTTATTCATGTTCGCATTTATATTCAGATTTAGTGCCACACAGTCATGCTCGCCTTAAAATCCGCATTTAGTGCAACTTGTTGATGTTCGCCCGTATAAATTTATACAGTGCCACTGATTCATGCTCGCATTTATATCCTCATTCAGTGCCCTTTCAGTCATTCTCGTATTTTTATCCTTAATTAGTACAAGTCAGTCATGCTCGCATTAATAACCTCATATAGTGTCACATAGTCATAATCGCATTAATATCATCATTTAGTGGCAAAGAGTCATGCTCAATATTATGTTATTATCTATGCTATTGAGTGACGCTCCCATTTATATAATCATTTAGTGCCACTCATCATTCTCTTATTTATATTTTCATTTAATGCCGCTTAAAAATGCTCGCATTATATTCTTATTTAGTGCCACTCTGTCATGCTCTGATTTATATCATTTATTGCCACTCACTCATGTTCGGATTTATTCACTGATTTAGTACCTCTCAGTCATAGTCGCACTCATATCTTAAATAGTGCCACTCAATCTTGCTCGCATTTATAATTTAATTTTGTGGTCATTAGTCATGCTCTCTTTATTTAGTGCCACCTTGTCATGCTCGGATTTATATCCACATTTACTGCCACTGAGTCAAGCTTGGATTGAAATCCTCATTTAGTACTCAGTCATGCGTACATATATATCCTCTTTAAGAGCAAACAAGTCATCTTCATTTAGTTACACTCTCTCATGCTGTCATTTGTATCCACATTTTGTGTCACACAGTCATGCTCGCATTTAAATCCTCATTTAGTGCCAGTATTTCATGCTCGCACTTATAACCTAATATATTGCCATTCATTCATGCTCGTATATATATCATCATAGTGCCACACAGTCATTCACGCATTTGTACACTCATAAAATGCCACTCAGTCTGGATCGCATTTATATCTTAATTTAGTGCCACAAATTCATGTTCGCCTTCATATCCTCATTTAATGCCACACACTCATGCTCAGCTTAATATTCTCAATTGGTGCCACGCAGTCATGCTCGCATTTATACCCAATTTGTTGCTACACAGTCATCTTCTCATTTATATCCCCAATTAGTCCCATTCAGTCCTGATTGATTTTATATCCCTATTTAAAGCCACTCATTCATGCCTGAATATACTCGTATATGCTCATTCAGTGCCACTTAGTCATGATTGCATTTATATCCTAATTTAGTACGACTCATTCGTGTTTGCATTCATTCATATGTGCCACTCAGTCATACTCTCTTTTATATCCTGCCGAGGTTTGCCTGTGCAGACTAGCTCAGCGCACAGAGTCGTACACAAGCACGGGCAGACAGCCGACCAAAGGGCGCTTGATATATGTTCTGGGGCGATTAATAGAGTACGATTAATAGAGAGTGCGATTTACGGTTGACCGGGTTTTGACTAATGGCTTGCCAAGTTGCAGTTCGAAGGATTTATAAAGAACAAGACCCCCAAATATAATTTTAATATATATGATAAATGGTGCAATTTATATATATACAAAAGGGGAGAACAAATTACTTAATAAAGGTATTTAAATGAATTATGTTGATTTATGATATGCCAGAGGACAAAATTGAAGTTAACTCGAACGAGAGGAATTAATTACAGTTTAGCGGGAAGCCAAATCGAAAGGTGAATACGGGTGAGGATTAACGAGGTAATCTGGAAATGGCAATACAAGATGGCTTTACCTTCAAGCGCGGGTGAATTGAAGGGGGGCGGGCAGGAAGACAACAGCACAGGTTTTCAAGAAGATATTTCGGGGAGTCCTGACGAGGAGGACTCGAAGATGGGGTTGGATTACCTCGTGATGAAAAATTAGTTTTCTCTGCTCCAGAGAGACGTAATCTCAACTCGAGACGATTCTACCGATCGACAGGGAATCTCAGTCACGAAAGAACGGGAATCTTGAAGGGGTGGCGAAGATCAGAGGGCCGCACAACTCTCCGGGAAGAATGGAGCTCGATAGCTTTCCTCTGAACAGGGGACAAAGCTTAACGAACGTAGATCTGCTGGCGAGATCTTCGACAAGATACGACTCGAACACGGGCTACATGGCTTCACGGGAAACAGACAGGCAGTCTGAACGGAATGAATCGCGGGTTTCAGTCTCCTCGAGAAATGGCAAGCTTCGGGTTAAATAGCCGGGTGGCTGGCCCGATAGATAGCCTCAGGGCCTGGTAATCCCTAGAGGATTCTCACGCCAGTATATGAAAGCACACTTCATGATAACGAGTCGGTCCAGACGGTGAAACTTGCCTCGTGATATGGGGGTAGGGTTAATGTGACTGCCCTCGCGGGGAAATAGGTAGGCCTGAAAAAACTGGGGTAGGGTTAGGATGACGGCGCACAGCGTTATCGCAGGAAAGGGTAAAGAGATGGGTGGCATCGGTAAGCAAATACAGATGCGTCGGGTGATTCGGTGCGGGGCTGATTCCCCCTTGAACTTTTCAAACTTCTCACGCTACGCGCACGTGGTTTAGAAAGAAGGAGCTGAAAAGGGGGTATTTCCGAGGGGGTTTCCTTTCGCGCTGGTGCTTCGAGGGCATCCCCTCACATATCCTTATTTACTGCCACTCAGTCATGTTCGCATTTATATGCTCATTTAGTACCACTCATTCGTGTTTGCATTTATATCCTCATTCCGTGCCACTTAGCCATAGCTTAGTTCACTAACACGATGGCTACCGCGTACGCCGCTGGTGGGTCAAAATGCGTGTTTTACTTGTGGATTTATTTCTCCTTGGCAACATGAGATATAATGCTTGAAAAGCCATTTGGGACCTCGGGAATATCTATTTTTTCCCGAGTGAATTTTCATTGGCTTTATCTGTAGATCCAGGAAAATAATAGACCTACTTAGAAAAGATGATTATTTACTTTGAAGTACATTGGAAAAAGACAAAAAAATAAGGGTTGGAAGTATGTTGTACAACTTACAAGCAAATAATTTTCACCTTTGAATATTACAAATATAATCTAGAATGAACTTTTCAACAAAAAACTTTTTTAGAAAAAATATATTTGAAATATATTTCAAAATTAATATAAATTGGAAAAAAAAATGTAGAAAATTTCTTTTATTTGTGCATTTTACCTATAATAAAGTGAATGCAATTTACTTTATAGTGGCTTTTCCTAAAGCAATCTAAGCACATAGCTGGCCTATCTACACATTCATTACACTAGGTACATACCTTTCGGCATTTTTTCAATGCCTCATTTCTACCTATGCTCTTTGCTAAGTCCGACTAGCATCTTGTGCATCTTTTGCGAGTTTTTCTCTTTCTGGATTCTCTGTTGTCATATTCTTTTAATGCGTGTTTGCCTGCAATTGAAGACTATTGAGGCTGGGGTGCATCCCCTACATGGTAGAGTGACTCAATAATAGCTGTTCGAAATTCAGCTATTTGCATGTTCTTGTTTGTCAGCTCCTTGTACATCATATTTGCATTGACAACAGCTGCATTTAGAAGAAATTAGAAGGCAATTTTGTGGTACCATCTGACTGTTTTTCTGAGAGGTGAAAAGTAACTAGTCATTTGGTCAGAAATGTCAATTCTTTGTTTGGCAACATTATACTATATTATCATTTCTGCTTTAGTTATATCATCACCGTTGCGATTTTTCTTTCCTGTAGTCGCCATCCTCAAGTCATGTTTGGTTGACAGCATAAGAACTTCCCGTTTATCCTTTCATTTTGCTACAACGATTCCATCATTGCTTTCACGCCCTACAATTTCCCCTTTCTTTACTTTTGCTTCAGTTTTGGCTTTTGGATTGTACTTACGATTTTTTTGAAGAGTTCCCATTAGATGCGTTTCCTGCTGAAGCAGGGCTCTGGCCAAAGAGACAGACGTGACAAAATTGTCTGTAGTAAGGGTTCTTCCTTTTCTTTCTTTTAGGTTACCACGGTCTTGAGCATCGAATTTCCCACAGTATACAGGATTTGTATATGTGTATCCTTTTGGATCACATAGCTCGTATAGTTTCACCCCATATTTGTGTGCTTTTCCAGGATTATACTGCCTGAATATGAGACGATCACGCCAGGGAAGCCTAGTTTCATTTACTTCAATCAGTTCTCCAGGATTCTTGGCATTAGTGAAATTTATTTAGAGTAATGAAAGTAAATTTCTAATTTTGAATAATGGATCACCAGGAGCAGAATTGTCATTATTTGCAAAATGTAAAAACCGCAATAATAGCTGAAATCTATTTCGTGGCATAATCGATGGAACCAACTCATTCTTGTAGGGTCTCTTTTTACTCCAGTAAAGCGTAATTCTAATATAAATTACTAGTCCCATGTACATAACAATAGGCAAAAACTTCACTTCTGCAACATTAGTATCTTTCCATTCTTTCATGCGTGATGCTCTTCGCATCTGATGGTTCATAAGCACCTTGTTAACATTGGTATTTGTCTGATGACAAATTAGATTATATATATCGTATGTAACCATAACATTGAATATATCGATGGACGTAACATTGCTTGACTGTAATACAATTATTGCAGAATTACTTTCAACAGTATTGAACTGAATATTTTTTAGATATGTTCCATCTACCATGTGCCAAACATTTGACGGCAATGAAATATCATCAGGGTTATGAGAGTCGACTCTTTGGCTGAAGAGAGGCATTTGACATTCTTCATCTGAAATAGATGAGTCTGTACATTCAGACTGTGTTAGTTTATACTCATCTGAACTGGAATCACCACTAAACATGGGATCATCATCAAGATCACTTTCAGAACTTTCAGAACTTCCTTTAGATGAAGATCCATAAAATGATTTACTTGAGAATTTTTTATATGGTTATTAGCTATTTTTGTTTATATTTTATAGATTTATCATCTAGAAAGAAGAGAAATATAAATTACTGTAAATTCTAATCTATTTATATATATTTTGGGGGGAAAAATAAAATGTGGACGCAGGCGGGTCTCACGACACAGGGGAAATATCATATTACTTAAGTGCCGTTTGACCCGCTGGTATCCTCAGTACGCACGCTTACTCAAACACAGTAATATATCATAATACAATCAAATATGTAAGAAAAAAAACTTTCACAAGGAAAAAATTAGCATATGTCCATTGGCACTGGAGTACAAAAGAGCGACAACCCCCTCCGGCAGCCAACGTGTTAAACTTGTTACTAACCAACCTCAGTTTTTTTAACGCTTCCTCCTTATCATTTCTCCGTTCATTATAATATATAAAAAGTACTAGAGCCATATAGATAGATCCCTGCTTACTAAGGTTCCCACAAATTACATAATAAATAACATGTTATGAAATAGGGGTAAATCGAACGCTTGACCCATGAAAGCCATTTTTAACTTCAGCCACAAATTTTCTCTTCATAATGCACTCAAAGGAAAAGAGTAGTTTGGCTACACCGAATATATCACAATATATATATATATATATATATATATATATATATATATATATATATATATATATATATATATATATATATATATATATATATATATATAAGTTTCCTTAATACATGGGAAAATATAGGTAGCTTTTAAATATGATATTGGATACTAGTTTTATATATTGTGCAACGAAGCTGCAGGTAAGAGAACTTGGTAGCTTACAAATTTCAGAAATTATGAAACTGTCAGTGACTCTGGATCACCCAGTAGAGCAGCTATTAATACTCCATACAAATTTCAATATTTCCCCGAGATGAGGGTTATTTATATATAATTTAAGTATTTAATAAAACCATGGATTGGTTGGTTGTATAATAACAATGATCATGATAATAATACATTTCCTCTTTAGTTATTCTTCTCTTGATAACTACATGGTGTTTAAAAAATTTATGTCGATAAAGTAAAACTACTTGTTTTACGTTATCAATATTTTTCATTTAATCCTTTAAAATTAAACAAAAAGCGTCATTTTGGGCGACACTCGTGTAGAGGTCAAATATAATTGCAAAACGGCCCTCTGTCCTGTTGCCTCGGGATTATGAGCCCTGGCTCGGCCTGGTCTCGTTCATTCTTACTCAGCCTGGAGGACTTGGTCCGACCTCTCGCTCAAAGACTCGCATTCTTTGGTCTTAATTGCTCTTCATTGAAGTAACCTCTACCACGCTCGCACTAACTCAAACTTTTCTCTTCTCTACTTAGCAAAAATACTGAGAAAGGGGAGAATAGAAGGGCGGTTTTCTTTAATAAGGGGCGAATATCTTCTTAACTTCGCCAAATGGTACTCAGATACGAAGTTCGTGGCTGGCCAGAAAGGGGGGCGCGTGGTGGCGAGAGAAAAGGAGGCTGGGGGAAGGGGATCCTTTAGCTGCCGTTTTCTACCTTTCCTACAGGTGGAGGTGTCTGGCCGAGTTGGGGCAAAGGTTCTGGGTCTCACGGAGTTCGGGCAGAGGTTCGATGTTCGTAGGCTGGCAGCTAACGACTATTCTGTGGGTTCATGGGAGTCTAAAATGGACAAAGATGGTAGGTGTATTACCACCGATTGTCGTAGAATTGCTCATAGTCCGGTCCAATAATTATTCTAGTCCTTGATCTGGACACGCCGCTTTTGTTTAAGTCGATGGTATTGAGCCCCTATGACTCAATCTACGATCATATATGTATATATATATATATATATATATATATATATATATATATATATATATATATATATATATATATATAAGCTTGAATTCCTACTGAACGTGCGAAGGCTGGTTAGAGGCGGGTTGCGCCGCGGCCAGGATTCTCACTATAAAAGTCCCACTTGTTACTGGGGGAGGTTTGTGATTGTTGAATTCTAAGAGTGCATAATACAGGTTGAATAAATTAGCCGAAGGGATGCTTAATTAAAGTCTTGCCAAGGGTACGTCAAAAAGGAGGAACAACAAATAAACAGACGTACAAAAATAAACTTTACTTTACACCAAAATAATAATTAGTAGCAATAGTTAAACGGGCATTTAGATCAATAAGGATTAAATAGTAAACACGGATTAGTCCGGGTTGACAGCAATTATAAATAATCATATTAGGGAATGACTCACTTGAATCTCTTTAAAAAATGAGGGGAGGATAACAATGAAGTTAAGCGTCTAGATTTATAATGACTCAATGGGAGTATCAATCACTGTTAATTAAATAGGTAATTCAAGAATAGAGGGACACTGGGTTTACAGATTACCATTAATTGGGATGGATTGGAGAGACAACTACTCAGGTCCAGACGGGGTGGTTCAGGTGGCGTTAACACGAATTGTCGGGGAGAGGGTGGATAAGACGACTGGTTCGGGGCTTCTGACTGCAGTTCAAGTTAGTTCACTCCTAACTGGATGTGATACTAACAAATATTTACTTCCAGTAACTATTTGGTTGTTCCGTTTTCTTTCTCAAGTTACGTTGAGCAACAGAGCGTATTCTTCTAGTCACAGACTCTGCAGGGCGGGATTTGCCTCAGGAACTCTTTGAGACAGCGACCAAGTTAACTCAGCGGGTCGCGTTGGCAGTCGATACGTTACGGCAGCGACTCTCGTTCAACGTGAGGGTTACGCGAGTAGGTCTGGAACACTTTTGGTCAGGGATGAACGGCGTTGTTATTTATACCGCGTACTATCTGAAATTGAGAGAGAGATTCCCTATACGACAATTCGCCTATCGCGGCGCCTTCTGGACAATCTCCATGGTATCATAAAGAAGGCAAATAGAATTTAGGCTTCTCTGTGAGATAGGCTTTCTTTCGTCAGACTTCCTGTGGCCTGTTGGGGAAGTTTGGCACGGATAATGACTTAGGTCAAGGGGAAGGCGGAGGAGGGCGGTAGAATGTCGGGGGAGGGGGGGAGAGGAGACGAAGGTCAACTCAAACGACAAATATCTTTCGTTCCCACGAACGCCTGGCGACATGCGACTATGTACGTTCCATACCCTCACACCGATCATTATTTACATATTTAAGGGGCCTTTTATTTTCCTGTTAGAGACCTATTAATTGGCGTGGACTCAACTCCGCGGGGACGGGCTGCTTTATTGACAGAGAAGGAGATAAAGAAACTTGCGTTCGCATTTTCATTTGCGTTAACGATAAAGTTATCTCCCCGTCCGCATTTAAGTCATCAAAAGAGTGAGAAAATCTAAGTAAGACCTGGCGCATGGTTGCCTCTACATATTTCAAATGATTTAGATATTAATGATTAGTTCGAAGGCATTATTAGTCAATAGTTAATCTTAACCAAATGATTTAAGTTACTAATTAGATTAAATTAGTCCTGATATACCTTCGTTACAGTGTAGACAGGCTGTAACATAATAATTTACAGTTACCTTTTGTTTATTGGGATTTTTTTGGTTGATTTCTGCCAAATCGACTTCGAGGTGTGATTCGAATTTTATTTTAAGAAGTGAACTTATGAAATTTAATTAACCCGTATTTTTTATTATTATCGAGTCAATCATAATAACAAATATTACATAAAAAAAATCTGATTGTTGATCGGGGGTAAAAAGAAAAGACCAGTTCATTTATGTAAAAGTTAATCTACAGTTTCATACAAAACTATATCGCTTTTTCAACCTCAGCAGCTTACTAAAAATTAAGATCACTTCACTTTTTAACCTGAGAT
The DNA here is from genome assembly GCA_963969495.1 of Ceratothoa steindachneri. Classification (NCBI taxonomy): domain Eukaryota; kingdom Metazoa; phylum Arthropoda; class Malacostraca; order Isopoda; family Cymothoidae; genus Ceratothoa; species Ceratothoa steindachneri. Next base: position 29,215,810 of record OZ018336.1, read on the forward strand.
TATTCTTTATAGTTTTTTTTTTTTAGTATATAATCATTAAAAAAATAGTGATAGAATCTATTAAAGGAAAAAACCCTGGAAACTGGTTGACTCTGTATGCCTGGTGAGTAGAACGATTAACGCTTTATTTGACCATTTTAGGGTCTATACAGGTGAGGCGTGGAAGAGATAGTGTGAGATTTAAAAGAGGGGCAAAGAACGACCTAAGAAAGAGCAACAGTATCTTTTGGGGCCCTCTAGTCTGGAGGGTGCCCCTCCCCTCGAGCTTTCAGTTATAGAAGTGACTCAGTATGTAAATTGTGCCCTAATTTTAAAGAATCATTTGATTCTGGTTCCCTTCTTATTTCAGAGCTACTTTCTTCATATTTTATTAAACTATTCTGCCCTCTTTTATTGTTCATATTTAATTAGAGGTAGGAAAAAAAGTTTAAGGGCTTTACTAAGGAGGCGAAAAAAAAGAACTACTGAACATAAATCAACTGCGACTCTACGATCCACTGAAAGCCGAAATAAGGAAAAAGAAGGTGGACGGTTCTATGAAGCAAACTACATAATTTGACTAACCAAATTAGTAATTTTACAATTTTGCAGGTGCCATAATTACATTTTACTAACTCTAATGTTTGGTTAGGAACAGCTGATACACACTTATCTACATTTGTGCCAAACATCCGTTGCCTATACACATTTATCTTAGTGTGCGCATAGAATTCATGCAGGTTCAATCTAATAAAGCTCAAAGCCAATTGCGCCTCCTCGAATATACCTGTATTCGCAACACAAGAAAGAATGGGAAGGATCTTTATCCCGCAGAACATCGCTGTTAGCAACGAAAGGCCAAAAGTGACAGGAAAATAAATACCCCAGCCAGTTTTCACCCAACTTCTATAACTTCCTGCAAGTTGGTGGAGAAAGTTGTTAATGTTAGCTTAGCTTATTTTCTAGACAACACATGTCACGTGTCTCCTGGACAATGGGACTCTCGTAAGTTCAACTCTACGATGGTTTTTTTCTGCTCCGGCTTGAAACCGTTACCTGGGAAGTCTTCCTTCGTAGACCCACGATACTACTAGCATCATTTTATTTTCATTTTCCACGGTGACCTTTTTGCTCGTTAGTGGAAATTCTCATCTGTGCTTCATATTATGTATTATTAACATTTTAAAAATACTCCTAAAAGTCAATTTTTAAACATTGACAGACGAACTATCCTATTCTCGCAAGGTATACTATTCCACGTTTGTGTGATTTTATAGTTAAAATAATTTTGAGCTATGGCCATGTTGAAGATATTTTTTATCAATGTAAATCCATTTTGACGAATATTTGCTCTTCCATCTATTTCGAATAGTAGTATATACTCGTAACTAATTGACTGAGCCTTCAATTATTTTAAAAATTACATTCAATTTTCCTCGCAATTGCCTACTTACAAGTGATAATAGGCCTAAAGATCAAAGTCTTTCTTCGTACTCTTTATTACTAAGCTTGGGAATTAATTTAGTTGTTCTTTATTGCATCCGTTCCTAGCCTTCATTTAGGTAAGAACACCAAAATTGAACTGAGTACTCGAGACGAGAGCGAATGAGGGATTTAAATATATAGAGGAAAAGTGGTATATTTTGATCTAAACGCGAAATCCCAGGCAATGAATCCGAGTATCCTGTTAGCTTTCTTAGTAGTTTCGACGCATTTATTCTTCATTTTGAGGTCTTCTAAAAGTAGAGTTCCAAGATCTGAAAACTATCCCGTGTACTGCGACGGCAAAAATGTAAACGATTCCGTGTACTGCGACATCAAAAGTAAAGGTTAAAATACTTAATTGATACAGTTCTGTGTAGGGGTGTTAGATGGATATATTAGATAGAGTCACTCTCTTGGCGTGGATGAAAATCATCTGCCATTTATCTGACCTCTTGGCACTTCTAATTAAGGTCCACTGTAGTTACGCTACATTGAACGTAGAAATGGATCTGTTTCTTACTTCCGGGTCATCTACGCGTTGGGAGGTTTTACTAAATAAACTATTATCAAAGTCATTTATAAACAAAAGTGGGCCAAGTATAGATCGTCGAGGCACCGCATTACTAACTGAGGGGCGAAGCCAAATTTTCCCTACTTATAACTATCCTCTGTGAACTATTTGAGAGCTAGTTTTCTATCCAATTTGGAATTCTCTCTTATTCCGTACACTGTACAGTTTCAGTAGAAGCCTCTTGTGTCAGTCGGCATCAAAGGTTTTCCGGAAAATTTCGTAAAGGATAATCGTTTTCCTGCGCTCGTCGTAACTAGAAATAAATTTAAGAAAAAGTTCTAATATGTAGATTTGATAAACATGAACGTCTTCGCCAAAATCTATGTTGCGTCTCCTTAATAAGATTACTTGACTCGAGATTACCCAGTCTCCTATCTATAATTATCGATTCTAAGAGTTTATGAATCACCGAAGATAAAATGATAGGGTCGGTTTTCTCTCCTTTTTTTAAGATTGGATTTATCTTTGCTCCATTGAACTCTCCTGAGATTACCCAGTCCCTAACAGCCCGGTTAAATATCATAAACAGCGTTTTTATTATTTGTTCTTTAACTCATTTAAGTGAGTTAAGTAAACACATTCAGGCCTGGGAGCCTTTGATTATTCCATCTTGTTTGTATATGTAATTATTCATCCCTCATTTACTCTCGTGGCGTAGAGAATTGGCCGCGCCACAAAATTGATTTCGTCGCTTAGTGTAGATAGCCGTGGAAGTCCTCAGTAAAATCAGTTAAGAAATGCTCGTTTAAACTATTTATTATAATGAAACAGAAAATAGAAAATAGAAAAGAAAAAGAAAACGAAAATAGAAAGAAAACATGTATGCGTATAAATGAAAGAAAACTAATGCATCAAGAAAAGGGAAGAAAAGAGAGAGCTACGAGTATAAGAACGCTCGCCCTAAAATCCTAAATCTGTTCATACATAAATTTCCCCGCAGATATGATGGTACTCCCATAGAGCCGTGCTACGGGGTTGGAAGAAAAAGATTTTCATTGCACCTTTTGCTATTTCTGGAAATGGTAATGTCTAAATCTAAATCAATTGGAACGGTTGTTTTTTTCCGAAAAATATGGATTTTTTTATTGAATCCTACCCATTTTATAACTATGTAGTACTCAGCGTATACCGAAGGATATTTTCTCTCCTATCTGTTCACGCTCTGGTTCTATCGTTTTTAAGGTCATTCTTCTGAGGGGATACCAAGCTATCTCTTTCATTTCAATTTATTCGCCCCTCTCCCCCCACACTTTTCACCGGAGTTTTTCATATCACTGGAGTATTATGGCCGATATTTCAAGAAGAATTTCGTGGCATTTTAAAAAATATCACGAAATTATTATGGAGCAAGCAATTATTTCTTTGTCATTTATTACTTTTTTTTGGACATTGAAATTGCGGAAGAGGAGAGGGTAAAGGGAAGGAGAAAAAGATTAATAGTACTGATATATAACCAATGATAGATCTGCCCCCTCTCCCCCACTCAAAAATATGAATTATTTTTAAGATTTTTGCAGTTGGGAACGACTGAGGAAAACGGCTTTGTCTAAATCTAAATAAATAAGAATGGTAATTTTTCCCGATGAATATGAAATTTGTTTTTAGTAATTGGTTCTTTATGCTTATTTCCCTAGTGTTTTCTGGTAGGAAATTAAAACTATTTATTTGGTTCATGGTTAACCTGTCAGTTTGATTGTATGTTTGTTTATTCTTTTGACTCCCAATTTGGAGCTCGGCATATATTTGACAGTGATAAAATGTATTTATTTTATAATTGTCTATTTATTTATTACTTTTAATGGAAAGCAACGGAAGGATTTCCTACAGAAATTTTGAGAAGAGAAAGTCTAAAAAGAAAGCGAAGTTGAAGCAAGATTCAATTCTCATCTTAAGGCTGTGACAGAATCAGATTAAGTAATTAAATATTACAAAAGTGCTACAATTAGAATTTTAATCTCATTTGATACTACTATATTTTTTTCATTTAGGAAACTTAATATAAACATTCAAAGGTTGAATTTTGTTTTCCTATGTCATCATCATCACTAACTTAATTTAAGAAGGGAATTTTTTGAGGATTTGAATAATAATTTCATCTTAGTTTGGTTATGACTTATGTCTTTTTTTATTAAAGTTATTTCTAATAATTCTTTTCTAATATCAAAAAACAAAATGGTAAAGTTCAGAAATAAATATAAGTATTGAAATTTTATGAATTTTTTTAAACCCAAAGAATTACAAATGATGAAGTTCTAAAATTTATTTTTATATATCTTCTTCTTCTATTCTATTCTTCTATAACTCTATATTTTAACAACGTGATATTTTGAAAGAGGGGAAATTTAGTTTAGAGTTCCTTTTTCAAATTATTATAATTGGCGAAGTTCAGAAAATTTATAAAAATTTAACCATAGCTGCTCTTTTTTTAGATTTTAAATTTTAATCTTAGTGGCGAAGCCATTGCCTGTTTTGCATCATAATTTAAAGATATAACACAAAAATTTTGACACCAAACCCATTTTATTAATATATACAGTCAATTTATGCGCGCACTCAATATTTGCAATGATGGTCCTTGTATTTTAGGACTGCTTCAATTCGTTTTGGCATGATGGAGATCAAATTTGTGAGGATAATTTGACTGAAATTGCTCAAATTTTTAATGAGCACCTGAAACTGCTCGCAATTGGCTGGCTTCTGCTTATCCGCTGCCATTTTGATTATCTCCCACAAATTTTACATTGTTCAAGTTTGGTGAATTGCTGGGCCAATATACCAATAGTTCGATGTTATTTTCAGCCGAGAACATTGTTATTGCCTTTGATTTGTGACAAGGTGCTCCATCATACATAAAAATACAGTTATCATCTCCAAATTGGTCCTGAACTGTTTGGAAGAGGTGCTGATGTAGAACGTCTTGATACTATTTTTAGTTCATGATACTGTTCTTAACAAAATTGAAATTGTTGTTTGGAATAAGATACCCTCCAAATTTTTTTAGAAAAATCTTATGTAGGGGAAACTGGTGGCGTTTCTAAACTCATATATGGAAGAAAGAAATGACGATTGCAGAATTTGTATGCAAGCAAAGAGCAGCACTTGAAGAAATTGTCTACAAGAAAGGAACGGCTATTGCTGAATTCATCTACAAGAAAGGAAGGGCGATTGCAGAATTCATCTACAAGAAAGGAAGGGCGATTGCAGAATTCATCTACAAGAAAGGAAGGGCGATTGCAGAATTCATCTACAAGAAAGGAAGGGCGATTGCAGAAATCATCTACAAGAAAGGAAGGGCGATTGCAGAATTCATCTGCAATAAATGAACGGCGATTGCAGAATTCATCTGGAAGAAAAGAACGGCGCTTAGAGAAATCGTCTACAAGAAAGGAAATGCGATTGCAAAATTCGTCTGCAAGAACGGACCGGTGACTGCAGGATTCATCTGCAAGAAATGAACGTCGATTGCTTAAATTATTCGTAAGAAAGATATGGTGGTCAAAGGAATTCCAACGAATAAAATATTGTTTCTCATTTCAAACGGGCTCGGAAAAATACGAAGCAGCTGTGGTCTGATCACCCGCCCTTCTTTGGTAGCAGGTTAGTCCGTGTAAGCCATAGAAGGTACAAGGTCCAGCGTCTCGTTATCGTCAAAGAAATTGGACGAAAAATTGTGGCTCTATCTCTAAGGCAGACGAGGATAATCCTGAAGGACTTTAAGACAACGTAAAAGGCTAGCTTTTCGGATGTCTCAATAACAATCGGACTCGGTTCCTATGGATAGCACTAGGACTATCCTTTTGAAATCTTACAGCGTGTTGGTACACGCAGTTGGTAGACTCATAGAACGCATACCTCTCATAAATGTCAGAAAATGACATATCTTTCATTGTTAAAATAGGTGAATAAGTGATGCAGAATCAGAATCAGAATCTGGATCCACATCCAAATCAACCCAATACTTTCTTGGTTCAAGGTCCATTTCCTCATAAAGCCTCATCGAAATCAAAACATAACTTTTCAAGATATCTTGTATAAAATCAAGTAAATAAGTGATTGAACATCAGCATGCTAAACTAGATCTGATCTAAAATCTCAGTAAATCTTCCTTGCGTCAATGCCAAGCAATCCACAATGTCAAGAGGGACTTTGTCAATAACTTTCCAAGATATCTAGTACACAATCAGAGAGGCTATAAATAAGCCTAGGATTCATTTATTTCTAGGATTTACTTGGACTGCGTCAAGAACCTTTTGAGATATCTTGCATAGAAAATAAAGTCAATAGTTGATCCAAATTCCGCAGCTGAATCTGGATCTACCTCAAAATCGAAGCAAATTGTTGGGACCGAGTTTTACCTCTCCACTAAATTCAAAGGGAATTCGGGTTATGGATCCGTCTTGAAATCTATTCGTCTCTTGTTTGAAAGTTCTCCTTTCCACAAAGTTTGATCGAAATCCATCAATAACGTTTCTTAGATATCTTTACACAAACAGCCATACATACACGCATAAAAGGGTGATCACTTTTACCTCCACCAAATCTTTTGACGGAAATAAAGGAATTTCGCTGGTATGGAGATTGCTTTTATTGGATCAGAGGTTGCAGTAGCACTACAGAAAAATTGAAACTGTTCTTCGAGTTGGGAGAAGCGTCCCCATCCAGGTAAAGAAGATCCATTTTGGAGGAATAGTATAAGAGTATTGCTAGGAAATATGAAATTATTCCCAGATGGGTTATAAAGTAAATTTGTATTACAAAGCTAACGAATGCTATAATAAAATCTTAGAAGAAAACATTATCCCAGAAAGATCAAAAACATCAAATACAGTGGTAATACCAAAGGTAACAAAGCCAACAGCTAAAGACATGAGACCCAGTGAACTAACATCGATTTCATATAAAATAAACATGGCCATCATAAAGGACAAAATAGAAAAACACATGAGTGAACAATGAAGACAAAGAACAACAATCAGGATTCACTTCATGAAGAAGAATAGAGGACAACCTCTTAATACTAAACCACTGCATAGAAACCAGTTACAAGGAAAAAATACCGTTAATAGTCACAGCTATTGATTTCTCAAAAGCCTACATATATAAATCAGTAAAAAGAGAAAAAATAATAGAGGCAATGAAAAAAATTATAATAGATGAGCAGGTACTAACTAGCATAGCCAAAACATAGCAAGACAACGAAATAACATTAAAACTAAATGAGGAGAAAGAAAAAAAGAAATCATCATAACAAGCGACATACGACAAGGATGCACAGCATCAACAACATTACTCAAATTAATTACATATGAAATAATAGAAAAACTGTAAAATTTAGATGGAGGATACAAAGATCAAAAGTTCAAATTTAACACTATATTCTTTGCGGATGATGGACTACAGATATCCAGATCACTAGAGGAGGCGAGGCAAGGAATACAAGAACTAAAGGAAGTAAGCCAAGAATACGGATTGGACATAAATACAAATAAAAGTAAAGTTTTAATTTTAAACATGAAAGATAAAGCAACACATATATAAAACATAAAAGTACTAAAAGTTATAAAATACTTGGGAATAACCCTAACAGACAAAAGAGATTGCTACAAGGAGCTCAAGAAGAATATGATAAAGATGGCTCAGAAACTAGCAAACTTAACATATGGAATAATATCAAAAATCTGCAACAAACTATTGATTGCCAAAGCCTATTGGAAAAGCGTTGCACTCCCCAGTATACGAGGGGCGGTCAATAAGTTGGCAATTCGGATATAAGGAAACGAGATATGAGGAAAAGTGTTTTATTATTTTTCAATATAACTACCCTCGACTTCAATGCACTTGCGCCACTTGTCCCTGAGACTTCGAATTGCCGACAACCAGAAATCTCCCGACTGCTATTCAATCCACTCCTGGACGGCGAGCTGGACATCTTCATCGTCCCCAAACCGGCGTCCACGCAGTGCAGCCTTGAGCTGGCGGAATAAAAGTTAGTCGTTAGGGGCAAGATCTGGACTGTAGGGTGGATGGTTAAGCTCCTCGAATCCGCACTCGTGCACGGCAGCTTGTGCAACTCTAGCCTTGAGGACTATGACGACGTTGAAGTCGATGATGGGGCGTGAGGTTTCTAGAGACCTAACGGGCAGAGACCTTGGTCATGGCCAAATTGTCGTGGATGATTTTGATAACACTTCCATGTGATATTCCTAGTTCTCGCTCTAAGAACTTCACCCGTCGATTTTCGAGGATTATCCTATCCAGACGGGCCACATTGTCCTCGTTGGTTATGTCTGACGGGCGTCCTGGACTCACGACCATGGAGGAACTCCCTATTCCAGCGAGCAATGGTTGCACAGGAAGGGGCGGTGTCGGTGTACACTGCAACCCTGCGTTCATGGATCTCTTTTGCATTCTTGCCTTCCTTGGTCAAAAATTTGATCAGTGGGCGGTACTCAACCTTCTCCATTGTTGAAAAATTTGTGACTGACGATCTGCGATCAGCTACTGCTTCTTAAATAGGCGAGGCAGGAGTGTGCGGCTGCAGGTCCTGACTTGTCATAACTTGTCCTAACACCCCCACAAACAGCCATCCCCCTTTCTCTGTTTTGCCTCCTGATTCGCAAAACTTATTGACCGCCCCTCGTACTGAATGGAACAAATATAATAAACATAAACAAAACAGTAATAAAACAACTACAAACAATAGAAAACTCAGTATACAGGATAATGCTGGGAGCAACAAAAACAAGCCCTAAAAGCTGCCTGAGAGGAAAAATAAGAGCTTCACTAATGGCATCAAAAATTATGAGAGGAAAACTATAATATAGAAAAAGCTTAATGGAAGGAGCATCAAATCAATTATCGAGCGAAATATTACACATAAGGAGAAAAGATAGGAAAAACAAATGGATGAGAGAATGCAAAGAATACCTAAAAGAACTGAATATAAATATAGAAGCATTAGAACAAATGAAAAAAGAAGAACTAATAAATAGAATTTAGGATTGGGATACAAAAAATGTAAAGAAGATTTGTAGAAAAAATATTGTAAAAGTATATAATAAGTGGAGAACTACACTAGGACAAGGAAAGGAAGTTTACGACAATACACTTGCATCAGAGACACTTCTCAGATGCATAAAAAATACATTAAAACTAAATGATAGAAAAAATATTCGAAAATGGTGCGATAAAGTGCACATTTGGGGATGATGTAAAAGAAGATTTAAAACACTTCATCTTAGACTGTAGTAAATATCAAGACAGAGGTTGAGAGAACTACAACAGCCATACAAAGAAAACAAAGAAGAATTATTGGGAGAATTACTTCTCTTGGAAGAAAATATAGAAAACACAAAAGAAGTATTACATAAATTTTGGATTAATAGAACAAAAAGCATAAAAATACAACAGAACCAGACCAACTGAAAGCCAAACAAACAAAACAAATAGTGTAAAACAAGGGGCTGACGTTGCAAAATCAATACCTCCGACAGTCATCGCATTGCATCGCATTGTGGTTATAAACTAAACCAAGATTCTGGTAGTTTAACTGTCGAGATATACGACGTTCTCGTGTTGGTTACAGCTACAGAGATCGTCGACTCGGTTGTATAAAGGACTTTAAAGGAAAGGAGGAATAAGAATCAGTGGAAAATCCAGGATAAAAATTAAAGGGGGGGGGGAATGCGGAGAGAGAGAAGAATTCCCCCCCCCCCCCTTGACTTCCCCAGTTCGCCGTTGTCCGCTCTAAATTCGTCTGCCCTATATACTGCAAAAATTATAACAGTGGAAAGACCATTAAGGGGGCATGCGACTTCTCGCTATGGGCCCTTATCGCGACCCAAGGCAATTAAGAAAGTCTGTTAGCGATGAATCTCTCTCCCCGTCTAGATAATTTTGGAGTATATATTCGACAGTTCAGAGTTCACATGCAGATTGTGTCTGAAGCCGCCGTCCAGTAAGTTAACCGTAACGTCTTCGTTAGTCAAGAGGGAATCGACTACATTCTCGTCCAGAGAAAAATTGAGTGATTGTCGAAGAGCCAAGGGATAGCTAGTCGTCACTCAGTGTTGTTTGTGGAAATAGTTAGGCGCGCTCAACCCTTCTCCCAACGTCTTCGGATTTTAGGGATCGGAAAAGCCATTCCTGAAGCACTCTCCGTTTGCTTCTTAAGGATAAGAGGCCTCAAAATCAGTTTCCTGAAGTTGAATTGAGCGTCCCGTGAGACGCCCACAATTTCAAGTTCGAACTTACTTACTTGGTCCTACTCGTCGCATATCAAGGTAAAAGGGATTTAACCCACGCTTCGTTACGCTCTTCCCACCTTCACCGCGTCGACCCTCAAGGATCTCCTTTACTCAAGAACTTGCATAATTGTAAAATCCTTACTTAATTAATTATCCCTAGGTTCAAACTTAATTGATAGTGTTAATCATCTTAGCAGTGAACCTTCAATATTTAATTGCATTGCCATTTAACTTGCCATATATGTATATGTAATCTTTAGTCCTATTAAAGTATATTTTGTAGCCTTGTTTGAATATTCCTTGGCCTAGCAACCGTGTATTTAAAGCACTCTTAGAACCTTTCCCAGGTGGAGCCTCAATTTTGGTCTGCCAGTGAACCAGTGTGCGTATAACCGCGTACACCTGGTCATACCAGGACAGGGGGCTAACCTGAATTCCTCCCTCTGAGGAGTCTGAGAAAAGGGCATTAAACATTAATAATGGTTATTGTACACACCATTGATAATAAATAACTATATTTCACACAGGATTAAGCACTAACTCTGTCAGGTTCGATTTTTTTTCTACACATCAGAAAAGTATGAAATGTCTTTTTGGATGTCGGTTAAGATATAATACTGAATTTAATACTTATGTTTTAGATTTATCTGTATTTTAGACATGTATCATATTACATTCAATCACAACGGTTTAAAAAACTATTTTCATATATATATATATAACATATTATTTTATATAGACATAGTTACTACATAACTCTTTTTGAATAATAGAATACAATTATGGCTTAAAAAAAATATAAACAAAATTGGGTCTGAAATTTGAGGAGGTTTCAGCCCCCTCCCCTTGGAACCGAGCCTGATTTGTGAATGGGTAGTGGTTCGATTTTTTATGAAGTGTTCTCAATGAGTGCGAGCCTCTTAGGTATAACCAGAATATGCCGATGCAAATCAATAGTAACAGTGGAATATCAATCCGCATTTAAGAGGCCAGACAGGAAAGTCATTGCGATAGAAAAGGGATTGGTATCAACTGCTTGATATGGACAAAAATGGAATTATCAAGTCCATGAAGTCATCTTGGTTCTTTCCGTCGACGTGTGTCAGAAAAAAAGACAAGTCAATGCGTCTGTATGTAGATTACCTGGCTCTCAATGTACATATTACACAAGCCAGATTACTCACCCCCAAAATCGATGAAAATATCGTGAGATTCCGAGGAAACATGGATTATAGCACGCTGGATTTGAGATCAGAATGCTGGGTGCCCGCACTCAATCTCAACAGCGAAGAGAAAGCCGCCTTTAGTAAAGAGTCAGGACATTTCCAGTGGAAAGTGGTTCCTTTTGGATTGCAAAGCAACCACCCCACCCAACGTGTTCCGAAAAAGATAGGAAGCAACGTGCATTGACTTATATATCCCGAACTATGTCAGCTGGTGAGAGAAAATGTGTTATGTATTGAGAGGGAATTGCGAGTGCGGTCATCTGCTTGGCGAAAAGTCGATCCGATTACACTACGCAGCAAAAATATTGTTTCACTTGATTTTTTCTTCATATTTCTTGTATATTTCTAGAATGCTTTGATTACGATGGTAGCATTCTTTTCATCATAACATCGATATTTTGGCAGTTATGTATGGAAGACTGCATACCACAAGAAACAAAGCCAGTCCAATGTTCACTTCAAAGCTACTGTTTAATTTTGATTCATTGATCCACCATAGTAATTACAGTTTTGTTGCGCTTGCTCGTTATGTAATATATTATTACTCCATTATGTTATATAATACAGGTGATATTATAATATATAATGTGTTTTCAAGATTTTATCAATATCTTTGTTGGCAACGACGAAGCAGATGAAAGAGTTGCAAATCAATTAGTAACTCATTTCTTTCTTTCCTTCTCTCTCACTCTTGCATCAATTGAAGATGTTTGATGTAATCAACGTGTAACTTCTGGTGTGGTTGCAACTTTAGATACACGAAGGTGCACATTTCCATAGTTGAGCACAGATGGTATACAAAGCTTCATTCCATTATGTAGTGTCCCAAGTGAACATATGAGAATTTAGTGATGAGTTAGAGTCTCTAGGCAATCGTTTGAATCTCATAATCACAAATGCTCGGAATCCTTCCGAAAATAGGATCCTGATATTCTCCTGGACGCTACAATTATATCATAACGACCTACAAATAAACACACAGGACCCGCGAAAAGCGGAAAAGGTATTTTCTATTTTTTTTTAAATGGGGTTCTTTGACAACAAACAAGAAAGAAATAATATAATCATTACTTAGGTTATCCAGCATCATCCCTGTTCGTTGTGGCAACAGAAAAAGACATACGACAAGCGAATGAGGAAATCAGTGATTTAAATAAGTTTGCTAATCAAATTATTTCCCCAGTAAATCGAACAGGTAACTATACTTCATCAGATGAGTGAGAAAATAACAGCAACCGAGAATGCAGTAAAGACAAAACTTCAGCTTACAAATAACAGACGTAGATCTAAAGATCGATTGGATCTTCCTTCAATGTATACATATTAGATCGGCTTCCTGCAAGAGTCAATCGAATCGAAGTAGGATTAAGAAAAAGAGATGCTAGCAATGACGTGCCGGGAATCGTCTCACTAAGATCCATAGTCATGATTCTCAACGGTCTGCGAGAGAGCGGAAAACAGCTACTCTTAGACAAGGAGAAAACTACATATATTACTCTACGCTCAGTTTTGGGGGGTTGTTGCAATATATTAGAAGTGAGGAATGCTAGTATTTTACCATACAATTTCCACATGATTGAGTTGGTACCCCTTTGAAGAACGCACCTCTTGCTGGGAGACAGTAGAATACAGCGTGCGAGACGACATGTCACATATGGTGGAATTAATTTCAAACAACGATAGAGAAGCCTTGTATGCTGAGGAAGTTAGGACATGTAGGCAGTGAACTGCGATCTTAAAGGCCCCGAAGGATTTTGAAATTATTAATGGCGCGAGTGAATAATTTGTATTACGAGATGAGAAAGTCTATGGCTTCGACGATACCCAAATTTAAAATATGGGTCAAGAAGGATTTGGAGCTGCATTTCTGTGATATCTATGCGAGAGAGACTGGTGGCAAGATGCTTCCGCCCCCTGGGGGACACCGATCCTAATTAAAACGGAGAAGGCTTATCGATAATTGCATTTACGCGAAAAGAAGACAGGGCCAGTTTAAACGAAATTTTATCATTTGTCTAAATTATAATCAGTAGCTTGCTGTGACGAAATTTAGGTGACTCAGATTAGGTTGTGTTTTTTAGATAAGGAGAACTGTGGTCGGCTTCGGACAAAAGAGGCTGCCAGAAAGTTTCTTTTAAACAAATATGAATATATTTTAAAACCGCATATTTCTTTGTGATTAAGACAATAAAAGTAAATTTAGATCTCAAATCCCTGTTTCGTGGATCGAAGGATTTTTCAATCAACGAATGCCGTGCAGAGAAATCTTGTGTATTTACAGAATCGAAGAATTTTTCAGGTGACGAATGTTGTAAAGAGAAGTATTTTGTATTCTTCAGATTGTAGCAAGAGAGGATATGATAAAGAATTATTTTCACAACTCTTATATTGGCAAGGTCATATATTAAAGTACTATATATCTATTCTATATGCTATCTCAGTGTTAAAAATAATTCATTTACTAGTTTAAAACCGTTATTTTTAGAGGCCTCTTGGTTATCTATCTCAATTAAGTCATAATCTATATTAGTAATCCCGTTTAGTATTTTATATGTTAATAAGTTTGCCGTGAAGCTAAAGATCTTTCAGGGAAAGTAAATTGCGATGCCTCGCGATGGGGTTTTCCATCAGCTGGCCAAGATTTAACAATGTAACGGTCCCTCCCTCGGTGAACAGTATCTTCGTGGAAATGGTGATCAAAGAGTTCCGTGGCTTAAAGTTAGACCAGGAGCACAGTCAAGACTATCAGCTCGACCAGTCGAAGAATCGAGAAGGCGTGAAAAACCCTTCTGCAGTAGGACAAAAACATCGAGGGCATTCCAGCAGGAGAGGTGAGGCAAAGCATTATTCATTTTCTTATCCTGCATATCTTCGCTTTCACGATTCCTAATCAAATACTTCGGAGCTGTGCTAGTATCATAATAAATACGGTAATATAGCTGTAAACTGTAAACAGTCATGCTAGTATTTTTATTCTGGCGATTCTACATCATCATTAACCTTGGTTTCGACATCGGCTTCTTCGCCTTCTAATCAATGCTCACAGTTAAGCTAGGAAGGCAAGTGGCTCATGGGTCGACCACCTCTTCCGCCTCTTCCATCTTTAGGTACGTCTCCCTTTTCGTGCATTAAACTCACTTTCTAGTTTTTTATTCCTTGTAGATACTGGCGCTAAGTGCAGTGTCCTTTCAGCCTCTCAAGGCGATAAAGCTTGCATTCTTTCGGATTAAGTTCTTCACGCGGCCAACAATTCAGATATTAGGACGTATGTAAGGAATAACTTTCAGGCTTCCCTCGTCTTCCGTCGAGATTTCGATGGACCTTCGTCATTGCGAAGGTAAAATGTCGTATTTTGGGCCGCGATTTCCTTTCTCACCATGACATTTTGATCAAGTCTCATCGTTGCAAGCTTGTCGGCCGCACAGCGTCTCTCATTACCTCTGGATCTTATTTTCTTTCTTAAAGTTCTCTACTATATCTCCCTCCCCATGCAACTAAGCCTCACTTACAGCTCCTTCTGCAGGAGTTTCCTGACATTACCCTTCTTCCTTCGAACGATAGGCCTACGAAACAGAATGTTCATTTTTTCTCGTCTTGATCTGGTTTGTGTATTCAACCAGATCCCTGTCCATCCTGATCACGTCCAAAAGACAGCTATTACCACTCCTGCCGGCTCTGTCGAACTTCTTCGAATGCATTATGGTATTCATAACAGTGATCAGACCTTCCAACGTTTCATGGACAAGGTTTTAAGTTGTCATTTATTCGTCTTTTGTTACACAGATGACCTCCTGATAGCGTCCTCTTCCATAGAAAATTGCTTCTGCCTTCGCCAGGTCTTTACTCTTCATGAAGAGTATGTTATCGTACTCAACATTTCTAAGTGTCTCATCGATGATCCGCTACTCTCCTTCCTGGGACACCATCTTTCTCTTGACAAATTCGTCATCTCAACAAAAAAAATGCAGTCATTCGAAATTATCTTCAACTCTCTTCGCTCAAGCAACTGCACCGTTTCTGTAGTGGAGTTAATTTTAAAAACAGATTTATTCTTGACTGTACTAGAATCATGCAATCCTTGAACTCCTTGCTGTCGAAAACTACGAAACAATCTTCTCTGCATTTTTATAGTGCCAAGGGTTTTATCGTACTAAAGAGGCCATTGCTCCCGTTAGCTCCTTGTCTCATTTTAGTCGTAGATCCTCTATTAGCGTTGCCTCGGAAGGGTCCTCCACCCATGACAGTGTGATAGTGCAGCTGAAGGTTTATACCTCTTGGCAATCTCTCCCTTTCTTTTCTCGCTCTCTATGAGACTCTTAAAATAGGTACAATACGTTCTCTCAATAACTGTTTGGAGTTTAACTCACAGTTCGCCATTTACATCCCTATTTGAAAGGGCGTGTTTTTGTCATTTATACTAACCACCAACCTTTGCTGTTGTTTGGGTGTTTCTCGGGCTCTCAGCACGTTTTAAAAGCACTCTGCAATCAATTCCCCTCATTTTGATTTCATTTTGCATCTTACGAGAGACATTTGCTATGTTTCTGGCTCTTAAACGTCGTACTGGACGCGCTTTTTCGCATTCCATCAATCTGAGTTACGCAACTCAGTCCCCCCTCGCCCATTAATCCTCTAATTCTAGATCAAAAGCAGGACTTAGGCACGCAAGCATTGCGTGACTTCTCAATTTGACCTCCGATAAATCGAAATATCTGGCACTCATTCCAACTGTATCCTGGTCGAAATTTATTTGCCTAACTTTCCACACCCTCTCGTTCAACTTTCTTCTTTTCGGGGTGTCTTCGATTCACGGTGTATTTCATCCTGGTGTTAAAGCTGCTCGAAAGCTCATTGTACCCTATTTCATATGGCTAGGTATGAACGCCGATGTGGCCAAATGGAACCGCTCATGCATGTTTTGTCAGTGTACAAGGTCCATTGTCATATCAAGACAACTCTGGCTGCTTTCCTTTTCCTTCACCACGCTTTGGCATCACTTACGTCAATCTAGTTGGCCCTCTAGCATATTATCTGAATTTTACTTATCTTCTGACCAGAATCAATTGATTCACTCGTTGGTTGTGGGCTTATCCAATTTCACACATTCGATCTTCGAGCGTTACTCGAAATTTTATCTCGAGCTGAGTTTCGATACTTAGTGTCTCTTCAACGATCAAGACAGATCGTGGGAGTCCATTCGATTTCCATCATTGACAAGCGTTTGTATAAGTCATTGGCTCGGTTTGCATTCATAGCAAAGCTGTCAAGAGCATAGTTATGGCGCCATTGAGCGTGTCAGCTGCCAGATCAAGGCTAGCCTACGATGCTGGCATCAAACTGCTCGTTATTCGCGACTCTTAGCCAATATATATATATATATATATATATATATATATATATATATATATATATATATATATATATATATAAACACGAGACAAATGGTGCGGTTAGTACAAAGCAAAATGACAACCGACACTGCATCAAGCCCTATGGGCCGAGCATCGGGCCTCTCCAAGAAACTGCTTTCAAGGAATCTTTCTATCAATCCGAACGAGCTACTTCAGTAAGAATTCAACCCAAGGCCCTTTACCATCAAAGGTACGCACAGTTAATAAAAGGCTAACTTCGTTTACCGTTAATCCGGTAACCAAAAATTTAACTTCGTTAACGGGTTAATTCGTTAAAAATATAACTGAAGCTATCACTAAAGCGTTAAAGTTAATTATTATTAAAATTATTATAAATCAATACAGAAACTTTTTTTTCTCCAAAACCACCTCGAAACTGGCCAAACAATAAAATATAAAAATGCTAAAAATATAAAGGACAAAAAAGGAAAACAGAACACTTTAATGAAGCACAATATTTGTATTAAACTATAAAAAAAATATTGATAAAGTAGCTGAATGAAACAAAAAGGAAAAACAATAATATGACAGAAAAAGAATTGTCCATGCGATACATGTTCCCCTTCAGGAAAAGTCGCATCTAGAAGGTTTCGTCAGACAGGTATGATCTTTTGGCCGTCAAGATGCCCTTGCCAAAGAAGAACAAACGCTCCATTGTAGCTCTCGAGCGGGTGGCTGTGTTGAATATGATGAACAGGTTTACTAACACTGGCTCTCTCAAGAAAGCAATAAGTCCTTAGATTTGGTCTCGAGTCAGGTCCTGACCAAGTTCTGTGACTTAGCCTTCATTTATCTGTGGCTCCTGCTGATCTTTTGTTGCTGGCTAATAGTAGTGAAGAAATCATACTCTTCATCTTCGTTGTTGCAGCTTCTACTATTACTGCTTAATTCGTCGATGTTCTTCTTCAAGGGCTCCTGGATTTTACTATCTGTCCTTTTCTTCACCTTGGCGATCTTGGCTTTTTCATACTTCTCCAACCAAAAAAGGTGAAACTTAGGGTAAAAAACAGCAGCCCGCAGACATTCATCATCTTGCATAAAGTCAAAGAAACTTTTTAGCAATGCGGTTGCAGTTAACGGGGTCCTTAGGCTCCTCCTCTCCCTGGATCTTATCTAGTGCTGGACCACAGGTGACATAACCTCAAATTTAATATATTTTAGAAATTAAAATTTGTAGGTAAAGACTAGTCAATAATATAATGCTAAATTAAATCATTTGAATGTCGATATTAATTTAATAATTATATATATAAATATATATATATATATATATATATATATATATATATATATATATATATGGGAAGCAGTTTTCTAAATAAGATTCTATCACTTCATTTTTGAGATTGTTAATTATGGTTGCTAGTTTCATTTTTAATTATTTATTTTACTTTAGGTGTGGTGTTAATGTTTGTGGGGTATAAATTTGTTCATAAGATTAGTTGTTCGCTTAGATATATTTTAATCTTGCTCATGATTATTCTAAGAATGTTGAAAGAACTGATCACTGATATGTGCTGAATTTATTTTTTTTTAAAGGTTTTGATATATTTAAGTTTTGGCTGAATTTGGTTCAATCAATGTCCATTTTCTGCACCTGTTTCCTATGGACGAAATTTATAAATCTGTTTCCACGTTCATCGTCTGCTGAGAACTTTCCTACCGATCGACCGTTTTATTTTTCTTCTCCAACTACGGCCATGAAGTACTTCATAACATTCTTAAACTGAGGGATTTTTGATATGCAATCAAGAGTCATTCATCAAGTCCTCACTTCCTTTATGAGTTATGTAGATGTATGTGCGCAAGTTTAAATTAATTTTACAGCATTCCTATTTTACATTATATATTTTATTTAACCAATCTATTTTATATTCCTATAGGTTTTGTTAATGGATATACCCAGTTTAGAATTTCTTTGTCATTCTTAAATCGTTTCTTTTAACATTGCGTCATTCTCATTTCGACTCCAGACCATTTATTTAGTATATCTATCACCCACATCTGTGTTCCTATCCATATAATTCTTTTTTAATTTTTGCATTTTATTTCTAGCATGTATTTTTCTATTTTCTCTAAGTTTTTCCCAGTTTCTCGTATTATGTTAAGTTCCAATTTTCACTTCCCAAAGTTAAGACTGTCAAGATGCATTGATTAAATAATTTATGCTTCAAACATAGCGGCAAATTGCTTCTGAAACTGTAGCTGGTTATCCTTACCGCTCTACAGTCTAATTTTGCTTTATTATTAATATCGTTTTCCATGTTTCAATGAGGAATTAAAAGTTTTCACAAGTATCCATATATTTGTACCTGCTCTAAGACTTGATCATAAATTTTAATTGTTCTATCTTTGCAAAACTATTATATTCGTTTTTGAAATTTTTATTTTTAATCCGACTGTGAGACGCTTCTGATAAATTGTTATCAATGTAATTTTTTCTGGATTTGAAGCTAATAATACGGTGCTTTCAGCAAAGCAAAGTTGACTGAACTCTTTCCCATTCATTCTACATAGTTCCCATTTATTCCAGCTGTAAAGTCTTGAAAATCTACCAGGAGTTTAGGGAAAATGGTATCTCCTGTCTTACGCTTTTTTATTTATATTTTATTACTGATTGAGTACAGCTTAAATTACGAGGTTGAGTGACTATATATGATAATAAAGTATGCCAATGTTTTATTAGAACTGATTCAAGAGCCTTTCCATAGAGGTACTTCATAGTCATTTGTTCTATGCAATAATTGGGCAAATAGCTAGCAGATGAGCATAAATATTAGATTGTTAGACACGATTTTTTTGTACAACATGAAGGAAAACGCTAAATTAGCTGATTTACTTGCATATTTTGGAGGCAGAATCAATGTCCATAGAGTGCCATTGCGTGTTTTTACCGCCTCCCCCGGCTTTCTTCAATAGCAATGGTATCTACCCAATAAATTAGACTAATTTTCAAGTTCGAATTTAAATTGAGACATAGTTCTGCTTTTAAAGCTCCAGATATGCACAAAGCATTTAGGCTAAAAACAGTGAAAACAGCTACACATTGATACAATAAGTTGATGCCTGGAAACATTTGAACCAATATTAAACATCAATGGAGGCCCAAACCATCGTATAGCAGTTGGAACCATTTCTTAAGACTTTAGAACTTCAGCAGCAAGCATACCGTGTCATCTCACAGCAGCAGGTAAGGTTAAAGATTGGTTCTACATGATTTTAATGAAACTCAGAAATTTCGACGTCTTGAAGTCTGTTAATCACATGTTTGACGACAGAAAAGGAAGCCATTTTTTTAAAAGAATTGGATAATACGATGTAAAATTAATCATAATTCATAACAGGTTTTAGGTTTTGTAAATAGCTATAAAAGAATTGAAGAAACAAGTTACCAAGCCCATAAAAACTTATGGTTACAGTTTGATGGAATAGTAAAAGAATCGACCATTTATTTATATTTTATGAACCAGTAACAACAATAACAGATCAATCGCATTATCGACATGTTAATTTAATACATTGAAGATTGGTCATCAAACATCCTGCATTGGTAAATACTGCTTCATGACAATGCCAAGAGATGAAGTTTTGCGCATTGTCTATATTCAATGAACATTTTCTCCTCCTAAGTACGAGGGGCGGTCAATAAGTTTTGCGAATTGGTAGGGCAAAACAGAGGAAGGGGGATGGCTGTTTGTGGGGGTGTTAGGACAAGTTATGACAAGTCAGGACCTGTAGCCGCACGCTCCTGCCTTGTCTATTTAAGAAGCAGTAGCTGATCGCAGATCGTCAGTCACAAATTTTTCAACAATGGAGAAGGTTGAGCACCGCGCAGTGATCAAATTTTTGATAAGGGAAGGCAAGAATGCAAAAGAGATCCATGAACGCATGGTTGCAGTGTACACTGACACCGCCCCTTCCTATGCAACCATTGCTCGCTGGAATAGGGAGCTCCGCCATGGTCGTGAGTCCCTTGAAGATGACCCCCGTCCAGGACAATGTGGCCTGTGTGGAGAGGATGATCCTCGAAAATCGACAAGTCAAGGTCGACGAAATCAAGCGACAACTTAGAATATCACATGGAAGTGTTATTAACATCATCCACGACAATTTGGCCATGACCAAGGTCTCTGCCCGTTGGGTCCCTGGAAACCTCACGCCCCATGATCGACTTCAACGTCGTCAAAGTTCGGAGAAGCTGCTGCTCCTGTATAACCAAGACCAAGCGGGATTCGAGTCACGCATAGTGACAGGTAATGAAACATGGGTCCATCACCGGGATCCTGAGACCAAGCTCGAAAGCATGGCCTGGAAGCACAGGGGCTCTCCGACCCCCATCAAGTTCCGGACCCAACTCTCAGCCGGGAAGATCATGGCCACCAACTTCTGGGATTCTGAGGGAGTGTTGATGGTAGACTATGCGCCTTGTGGCAGGACCATCACAGGCCAATATTACGCCGAAGAACTGGCTGGGTTGAAGAAGTGCATCCGTCAGAAGCGGCGCGGCAAGTTGACACGCGGTGTCCTGCTCCTCGACCACAATGCCCATGTCCACAAGGTCAGAGTTGCACAAGCTGCCGTGCGCGAGTGCGGATTCGAGGAGCTCATCCTCCGCCCCCCTATAGTCCAGATCTGGTCTCTAGCGACTACTTTTTATTCCACCAGCTCAAAGCTGCAGTGCGTGGACGCCGGTTTGGGGACGATGAAGATGTCCAGCTCGCCGTCCAGGAGTGGATTGAACAGCAGTCGGGAGATTTAGGGTTGTCGGGAATTCGAAGCCTCAGGGACAAGTGGCGCAAGTGAATTGAAGTCGAGGGTAGTTATATTGAAAAATAATATAACACTTTTCCTCATATCTCGTTTCCTTATATCCGAATTGCAAAACTTATTGTTTGCTCCTCGTACCATCCTTTCAACCACTTTTAAATCCTTATTCGCAATAAAAGTTACAATAATAGAGAAAACATAATTCGTATTCTCACTGAATTTGTAAGCAAAAACCTAAAGAATTTTCTTTCTTCCTATTATCTTCAACTTACTAATCAAAAAACGACATTTAATATGAAACAGCCTAATACATACTATGGTTAATTCTGAAGCCTGGCTATTCCGATAGATGATGGCAGTCCAGCGTTTATGTTAGTATGTGGCTATGACTAGCATCATTTCCTCCGTGAGAAAATTCTTGCTAGCAAATCTAAACGAGTACTCTTTTAGTCACCAAATATGATCAAATATATCTCAATAGCAATAATGTTTCGTTGTAGGAACATTTCTTGAGAGAATATTACCATTTGTGTCGCCATTTAGATTACTATCGAATATGAATGAGTTATGTAGTGTTCCATTGCCACACATGCTTATCTAAGGTAACTCTTTTCCTCTTCAGACATTCTTTCCGTAAATATGATCCTCAGGGTGTTTTTCCAGTGTATATAGACGCAAATTGAGTCTATAAAACCATTCTAAAAAAAATACTGGCTAATTTCCCGCAACTAAGTGTTTAACAAATCTTAATGATTTCTGGAGCAACCAACAAGCAAATTTAGGCAGATGGACAACGCTATCAAAACGATGCATTTGAATTCGTATTTCACAACGATGTCATTTCAGATTAAGGCGTCGGCATCTGATGGATTAATCGATGAAAAGAAGTAAACAAAATGCTGGAATCATTTTGCTTGAGAGCCAATTTTGGATTTAACATCAACAAATTCCTAACGAGTTGAATTTTCTCTTCGCTCCCGATCGTTTTCTGATAGCCTAAATATTTAATTTAAAGTAATACCCATTCGTTTAAAGTTGTTTTCGGATATTTTTCATAGTTTGGGTTTTTTTATTTATTTCTAATCGAAATTGCTGACCAGATTCATTTTAAACTTGTTTTAAACATGTTTAGATAAACTGTATTAGAAGAAATGCATTGTTTGCGCGTAAGCTGAATAACGAGTCCTAGTTTTTTCGTGAATTTTATTTATTCATTAGCACATAGAGTATGTGGGGGTCGCAATTTGCGATTTTATATTTTAACTGTAATAACATAACTTGTTACGTAAAACATTTATTTTACAAGCTTTTATAAACATTTTCTGCATAATTGGGGAATAAACTACAGTTCTCCACCTTTTTATATACTCTGACATTTAAGACTTCCTCTTTCTTATAATTCACATAATTTCTTAAAGCGGCTGTAAAAGAATTAATAAAGATCTACTTTTGGCATAAAATGGCGCTTGAAGATTTAAACTATCTCAAATTTCAGTGAACTTTCTGAGCTGTAAAATAGCATATTTTTTGTGAATATACACACACACACACACACACACACACATATATATATATATATATATATATATATATATATATATATATATATATATATATATATATATATATATATATATATATATATATATATATATATATATATATATATATATATATACACTTAAGAAGAAAATGAAGACGTAGGCGAAGGTGGAGATCTGTTCCCTTTTCAGTGGAACTATCGGAGTTTTTAGAGCAACTGATTGGATTAATATTAATGGTGACGGAGTAAATTATGTTGAGTAGGTCGCAGAGAAGTGGTTCGTTGGGTGATATGTTTACTGATTCATTAATTTGATGGATAAAGCATTATTATTTTATTCGGGGATTAATTTTTTTATATAAAGAGATTCAAGTATTTTTAAGTCTAGGGAGCTTGATGCTGTCTGAATTAGAGAACAACTACTGAAATCAATGGAACGACCACTAACAGGACTGTCGTGGTAAATCACTCTATACCATACACTATTCCTATATTATGTGGGGGGTGACTTAATCACCTAGTGCAACGCGAACTCTTTAAGGACTGTTCGCATGGATTAACGATCGACCAGGAGGTCAAACTTGAGGCGTTGGATTTCAAATCCTTAACAAATCAGGCAGAGTGCATAAATGGTTCTCGAGATTTACTTGAATAGACCAAGAATATCGTTTAAGGTTATTTAAAGATGAAACAACAAAAAATAATTTCATTTACGTATATCAAAATAAGAATAAAAATAGGAAAAGTGGAATTATTTAAATCAAATAGTTTCTTGATAATTATGATAAGGATGGATTCTCGAATAAAATTAACTAATTAACGTTACTATCCTCAGATCAAAAGGGAAAACTTGACAATACTAATAATTGAGGGGGTTTCAATCTTACGGGTCGGTGACTTCGAGGAAGGTCCTGTTTGAGAGGAGGCGAGTGGGGCACGCTCCAGATGAGACAAATGGGGGACGATCTGAACCAATCTTCCGAAGAATAGCGATGAAGATAACCAATCTTCAAGGATGACTTTCGACGAGGAAATGTGGGATTACTCGTAATTCCACTGGAAGAGGAAACTTCTTTTCCTCAAAGGTAATTGATGGAGATTTTCTTCGGATCAATTAAATAAAGGGATACTGTCGTGCAACCTCAAAGGATTGCCGTTCATAAAACTACTAATTGACTGGGGTAAAATCACGGCGGATACAGTCTTGCTGTCTGATAAACGCTCATGGGACTTCGACTCGAGACTTTGAGGTCCGTGCGGGACTCACCGATCTCAAGTCAAAACCGGGTATTTGTACGAGTGATCCGGAAGGGGGAAAGGTGGATTCGGAGCAGGGGGTGAGGAAGCTTCAGACATTTTAATCCGTGAGGCGGACGAAAATTCAGCTTTTAGCGGCTCGTTCTCTCGTTGCCGGGGTGAGGGCTCTGGACAAATTCGCAGGATTGAGGGATAATTTCCCAATACACCTAGGAGTCTAAGCTTCTCGAATGTTCTCAAACAGGAAGTGACGTTTTCCATGGCAAGATATAATCGCACGTTGTCTCCAAATAGCGTGAGGAGGTCAGTGGTTGTTCTTTTACACCCCTCCTTTCCATACGGTGGAACTTTTCTCAGAAAGAGGGAAGAAAAAGGGACATCGTAAATTTGGATGGGGGAATTATTAAGGAGTCGGCCTGATCACAAAAAAAAACAAGTGACCTGACCTGTGTTCGACAGGCTTACAAAAGGCTCCAAAAATATATTTTAAGGTAAATTAGGGTACCAAATTAGAATTTCGTCTCAATGGGTAGTGGAACAAAAAAAACCATTATATTAAATAAGTAACTACAAAAACCATAAATATATATACACATAGCATAAAATTAAGAGAAAAAAATCATATATACATAATTAACTTCCGGGTTTTCAAAAGACCTATAAAATAGTGGATTAGGCGATATTGTCGGCCAATCGATTCCGGCTAAGATTATCAGCTATACAATTCTCGGTGCCGCGTATATACCAAACCTAAAACTGGTACTGCTGGAGTATCAAAGGCCATCGCATTATTCCTCCGTTTTGGCTCTTAGTATTTCGGAGGCATGACAAAGGGCGATCATCAGTTTCGGCCATAAATTCTTTTCCTATCAAATACATACTAAATTTGGCCTTCCGTTCTATTACCGAGTAATTAAGTTAACGGGGCATTAGCTTTCGGTTCTCGTAAGCCACCAGGTGACTTTCACCTTCGTCAGAGTATTGGAGCAGCATGCATACAATTCCTTTTTCACTCTCATCCGTCCTGATGCCGAAGGGTTTAGAGGTATTAGGGACCCTCAAAATTGGGGCGGACGCTAGCTTGTCCTTGAGCTGCTGGAACCTGGCAGTGGCTTCGGGATTCCATAAAAATGGATCTGGGGATCTTTTCTGAAGGAGAGCACTTAAAGGGGCGGAAATAGACGCAAAGTTAAAGGAGGCTGATCCCATGAATGACCTCAGCTGTTTCTTCGTACGGGGAAGGGGCACTTCGACAATAGCTCGGACCTTTTCGTCCTGGGGGCCCATCTGATTTTTCCAAACATTGAATCCCAGCTACTTAATAGTATCGTACGCAAAATGGCACTTACAAGGGCCAAGGGTGAGTCAAAGCTGACGAAGTCTAATAAGTAGGGCGCGAAGAGCTATCAAGTGTTAGACCCAGTAGAGGTAGCAACATAAAGGTTGTCGAAGTAGAAGGAGCCGTGGTGCAAATCATCTACAATCATTCACATCATCCTGTTATAGTTGCTACATGCAGTGAGTAACCCGAATGGTGGTCATTTAAACTGCGTAAGACCCTTGTAGGTGGGAAAAGTAGTATACTTGCGCGCGTTTTTTGAGGAGGGGAATTTGGTAGCATGCTTTGCAGAGGTCCAACTCAGAAATAAATTTAGCTTCCTCAAAAAGGGGAAGATTCTCGTCTATAAGGGGGATCAGCTCTGCATCAAACACAGTTACTAAATATAATTTTTGGAAATCGACGCACATGCGGAGGGTTTGGTCGGGCTTGCGAACCATAACAATGAGGGAGCAGTAATCTGACTTTTAGGGCTCGATTATGTTTAAGGCTAAAATATTGTCCACTTCTTCGTTAAAGGCTTTCCTAAGGTGGATGGGAAGAGGGTAGAGCATTGATCAAATAGGATCTTGAGTGGTTCAGGACAATCTCATGCTCAAATTGATTGGAGCAGCCGGGGTTCTCGGAGATGACATCTTCGAATCCATTTAGCAACTGCTGCAGCTGACTCTTTTAAAGAGGCGCTAGCCTGAGGGAGACATCCAACACGGGGTATGATGATTCCGGAGGTCCAGGCAAATATGGAATTGGATAATCGCCATCTTGTTCAATACATACTGCTTGCACGGCGTTGAGAGGGTCAGCGGGATACACCGCTTCCAAAAGGGACTCTTCATCGAGGGCCACAATATTGTTGATACACGCACGGGGGTGGTATTTCTTTAACAAATTGATATGGAAAACCTTATCTCTGGAAGGGGTTCGAATCAGGTAATCCACAGGACCTTTTACCTCTAAAACGGAAAAGGGGCCCTTTCACTGGCTCAGGAGTTTGTTACTCTCCGTGGAAAGTATCAACAGCACCTTCTCGCCAGGCTTAAAACTTCTTTCCTTCGATTTTAAATCGAAATAAGTTCGATACTTTTCCAAATTTACTTCAGCATTTTGAACGCCAAGTCGGCACATATCTCTAGGCGCTTTCGGAGATCCAAGAGGTAGGAATAGGAGGATTAGATTTTGTTATCCAGACAGGGATTGGTAAAAGCTCATTTAAAATGGTAAGGGGGCTTCTAACATTACGGCCATGTAGTAATTCGAAGGGAACGAACCCTAGGGTCCTATGGGGGATTTCACGACACGCAAACAGTGCCATGGGAAAATAGCGGTACCATTCTCGGGGCTGATCTATACACCGTTTCTGAGGATTGATTTCAAGGTACCACTTAGCTTTTCGCAAACTCTGTTTGCGGCTGGGTGGTAAAGGGTTGTAAACAGAGGTTTTACCATGAGAATTGTCTCACCAGAAAATCTAGACAAAGAAGTCGATATAATATATAAAATAGGGATAAATTTGTGCTACCCTTTGTACTTTCTCGACAATTGTTATAAGTCCGCCAAGCGTTCCTATTATCAGACTTATGTTAATATCCCTAAGTTTCAGTCCAAAAACTTATTAGTTTTACCCTATAACCATATTTTCATTAAATTACCTCGCTTACTTAGGCCTCTGAACATAAATGAAATTTTTAAGTACGAGACTACAATTTATCGCATCCTTGTCAAAAATTCACCACCCACGACCTGGCTTTGTTTATTCGATAGGCTGCAACAACTGCCAAAATTGTTATTATGGACAAACCGGGAAAGAACTAGATGTCCGGATTAAGCAACATCAAGCCAATGTACGTAATCACAGTGAACAATCTGCGCTTTTTCTACATATGTAAAATCTTAACCATAGCATTAACTGGAACAGTGCCAAACCAGTCATAAAATGCAGTAATTATATTTTGAGAAATATATTAGAATGTATCTCCATTAACGCGTTCCCAAATTTCCATCTTAGCTCTGGTTTGTTCATGCTAGACCCCATTATCACTACATGCATAAATTCTGAAATAAAGTTGTTTCAGGAGTTTGTACCCCCCTCCTCAATTAAGATTACGAGGTGGGTAGTCTAATCCTTCCTTCCACTATTTAAGGCAATGTATGCCCAGCCTCCTGTTCATTCCTTGAAAAGGTCTTTAAGAATAAAGACGAAAGCGCTCGGAATCGTTTTTCACTTTTCCTTTGCATAACTTTGACTCACGTGCAGTTTGTGAGCTTTTTGCATATATATATATATATATATATATATATATATATATATATATATATATATATATATATTATTACTTACTTTCTCCCTTGATTTAGTATAAAGGCCAACCAACCCGCGTCCAAGAAGAAAGTCGCCACCGTGGTAAGTTGGACCAACAGATCTCCCATTTAGGAAACTGATGTGTTTCTGGAAGGGGTGCCAAGGCTGGCCAAGTGTTTCATGTTTCAGTTGGTGTTCAGAGCAAGTTGTATTGGTAACTATATATATATATATATATATATATATATATATATATAATATATATATATATATATATATATATATATATATATATATATATATATATATATATATATATATATAGGTGTGTGCATGTGCGTGTGTGTGTGTTTGGCGTATGCTGTCATAACTGTGGCCAATGCCTATATAAATATAAATATATATATATATATATATATATATATATATATATATATATATATATATATATATATATATATATATATATATATGAGGTGGACAAAATAATATGAGCACTTGACAGATATACTTCGTGGAGTAATAGAATCATACAGGGCTAGTATGGTTTCCAGGGGAATGTTGTCCCATTCTTCGATCAAATTCTCTTCGAATTGATTCAGTGATGACGGCGGTGAAAATCTTCTTCGCACTCCCTTCTCCAAAACTACCCATAATGGTTCGATGATCTTTGCCAGTAAAGATGTTGGATTACATACCGATGCTCCTCACACCAAGACTGAACACCTTTGTCTGTCTGTATGGGTGCATTATCATCTTGAAAAAATGCGATGCTGGTGAAAACAGTATGGTATTCATATTAAGAACCTCGTCATTGAGAATGTCTAAATATTTATTACCAGTAACCTAAACATTAATGTTAATGATGGAACCAAATAAATATCAGTTAATTATAGTCGCCCAAACAAGTACCCATTCGCCCCCATGTTTGACAGGTGGAAGTAGGCAGTCCACATCAGGCTTCCTATGGGGCTCTTCCTACATAAACAGCTATTTGTAGGAAATATGTAAACGATGACTGGTCGGACCATACTACATTCTTCCAGTCATTAATTATCCATGTTTTATGATCGTGATACTATTTATATCGCAATTTGGCGTTGGTTTACGTTACAATCAGTTTCGGAATTGCTTCCCTTCCATAATGTTTGCTTTGTAAAGTTCCCAGCCCTTAGTTCTTATCGAAACAGTTTCGTATAGATAGCTATTGAGTTCTAATGTCACCTTTGCTGTAGTATTTTTGTGTTGTTTGGCCATATTATTTGTTAGTGGTGTACGACCCCTGGCAGTTAACTTCGGTTTTTACCCACTGTTGTTCTTCGCAGATGATGTCGTACCATGTTTTGCGTATGCTGTAATAAGCATACGCATTAAATAGTTCAACTGTTTTAGTTACAGACTATCCCCTTAATCTAGCTCAAACGTTTTACCCTCTTTGGAAGTCTGATAGGTCACGCATTATTCATCCAAAAGGCCGTGACCGATACTGACAATGATTAAAATGTCACTTTCGAAACGAATAGAAATCGCAACAGTCATATGTAGGCAGTAAAAATGTAAAAATGAGATCGACGACCGACAAAGACCATTTCAATTATATAAGGAATAGGAAGGCCAGAAATGGTAAGAACATCGAGTTGAATTTATCCCAAATATTTCGAGATAACAAATGTCATCTTGGGTGGTTTCTAAAATGAATAAGTGCGACATTAAAAATAAATTTTCGGCCATAAAAACTTTGTTATACAGAGGCTACCATCTTTCCAATACTTATGATATAATGCATCAAAAAATTAATAATCTACAAACTTTAATAAAAAAGTTACCCTACACTATATATAGATAAAATATCTGAAAAAAATAAACGATATTTATTTATCTAAAATAATCAATAACTGTCTAAAAACAAATCCACAATTTCATATTTCCTGAAATGGTTATCATTGATAATTTTTTTAAAGATAAATACTCAAATTGTTTAAATCATATGTTTGCCAATTAGAATGTAGATTTGTTTTCATTAAAAACAAAAATTTTCAAAGCTTTTTCCTTCTAAGTGACAGTGTTCTCAAATATTCAGGCAGTTATCGTATGCAGTTATCGTATAACAATTCTTATTTGCAGAATGTTGCTCGACTTCATATATTGGCAGCACTGTGCGGTCTTTGGAAACCACCTTCTTTTCCTATATGGGAATAAATCACGCAACGGACCGATTTTATCTATAAAAGAACAATCTCCAATAAAAGATAATGTAATAAAAGGACAAGCGCGTCTCTATCAATAATTGTTGAATTATGTATAACAATAAATGCACGAACAATGAAGATAGTAATATCATAATTCATATATATATATATATATATATATATATATATATAATCACTAAAACCAACAACATATGGCGATTCCTCAGCTATAAATCTATTTTATGCCTTCACAGTCAAATTAATAAGATTCGCTTTCCATTATAGTAATTCGAAGCAATTCAGAGATAGCATCATTAGATGTTTATAGCGAATAAATATAATACATACCTTATCCTCAATAAGGATATTACTAACATTTCAAAGAAATATTGTTAAGTATCAGAAGATGAGCGCACAGGCTCGAAACGTTGTAAATAAATACAAGAAAATCTAATTATGTTAAATTACTTTTTGTCATTAGCTTCCTCCTGATAAATTAAATTACGCTTAGTAGGGAACATATCATATGTACATCCTCTGACAGGGTATATATATATATATATATATATATATATATATATATATATATATATATAGTGATCATGTTACTACATTTAGGTGTCGCCTAACGACGATGTGAGCCTTCATTCATCACCCCTTGAAGCTCTGTCAGCTGGAGTTCTCGAACAACGAGTTCCTGACTCAATGGGTAAGAGAGCCAACGAGAGGAAACA
The DNA here is from genome assembly GCA_963969495.1 of Ceratothoa steindachneri. Classification (NCBI taxonomy): domain Eukaryota; kingdom Metazoa; phylum Arthropoda; class Malacostraca; order Isopoda; family Cymothoidae; genus Ceratothoa; species Ceratothoa steindachneri. The sequence continues at coordinate 29,246,856 of OZ018336.1, forward strand.
ATATCCTCGACTTGGTTTTTACCTCAGAGGATGACATCGTTAAGGACCTCTCTGTTGGCGAAGAGCTCGATGGCAGTGACCACCGACTAATTAGATTTGTAGTCAAAGTCCCGAAGGCAGGGCCTGCAACTAGTAAATCGAGGAAACTCGATTTGAAAGGAGCAGACTTTGCAAGTCTCCGTGCTGGACTGACTGACACGAGGCTAGAAGTGTGCGATGTTGTTGAAGACTCGTGGAACAGTTTTAAAACCACATTCATGAGTCTTTAATCGCGTTTCATCCCTCTGAAATGTCCCCGTCGGTCTTCTGTTCAACCAAAGTGGTTTAATCGAAAAAATGGCCAACTGCTTAGGAAGAAGAGAACTGTGTACCGGCAATCGAAGATCTCGGGTGACTTTGACGAATACTGGAGGCTAGCCAGGAGAGTGAAGTCCAGCATAAGGGCGGCTAAGCGGTCTGAGGAACTCCGAGTGGCGAGACTCTGTAAAGAGAATCCCAAGGAGTTTTTTGGATATGTGAACAGCCGTAAACCAATCCGCAAACGATTGGCCCTTTGAGAAATGAGGAGGGGGCATTAAAGCACTTATATGCAGAAAATGCTAACCTCCTCAACGACTACTTTCAATGGATTCCTACTCGGGGAAAAAGCTGGAGGATATGGACTTCACCGAAGGGAAAATAAAAAAGAAGATCACTGACCTAATGACGAATAAGTCATCTAGCCCGGATGGGTTTCTACCTAAAGTGTTAAAAGAAGTGCGCGATCAAGTGTCACGACACCTGAGAGGAATCTTCAACATGTCAATCCGGACCGAATGCGTTCCTAGAGACTGGCGTGAAGCGGAGGTGACTCCTATCTTCAAGAAAGGAGACCGAAGCCAACCGTCAAACTACCGACCTATCAGTCTGACTTCGATAGTCGGTAAACTCATGGAAAGCATGATGGTGGACAAAATGACGCCGTATTTAGAGTCAAACCTGCTACTGAGGAGTTCCCAGCACGGCTTCCGAAGGCAACGGTCATGCCTGACGAACCTTGTGGAATTCTTCCACTTCGTCTTCAGTGAGCACGATCGGGACAAGGCGGTGGATGTGGTGTACTTAGACTTTCAGAAATCCTTTGATAAGGTACCACACCGCCGCCTTCTCCGGAAAGTGCGAGCGCTGGGCATAGACGGAAAAATAGCAAGCTGGATAGAGAACTGGCTAAGTGGCAGACGGCAACGGGTAGTGGTAAATGGACAGGCTTCTGAGTGGGTGCCCGTTACTAGCGGGGTGCCTCAAGGTTCTGTCCTGGGACCACTACTATTCATCATCTACGTCAACGACATGGACGGTGACATGGTTGCCAAGATTTCCAAATTTGCTGACGATACTAAGCTTGGTATGAACGTTGCAAAGGATGGAAATACTGCGCGCTAGCAGGAAGATCTTGGGAAGATTGGGGAGTGGTCGGACACGTGGCAAATGCCTTTTAACGTGGGCAAATGAAAAGTGATGCATATCGGCCACAAAAACCCCCAATCTCAGTATATCTTTAAGGGCACTGCTATTAGATTCACCGACACTGAGAAGGACTTGGGTGTAACAATCACTAGTGACCTCAAGTTTTCGAAACAGTGCATTGAGGCGGAGAAAAAGGCCCAAAGAATGCTAGGTTATATAAAGCGCCAGTTTGGATATCGGAACAAGGAGATTGTACTGTGTTTGTACAACTCACTTGTCCGACCGCACCTGGAGTATGCCGTACAATTTTGGAGTCCTTCATTTCGTAAGGACATTGCGAGATTGGAACGCGTACAAGCCAGGGCAACCAAGCTGATTTCCTCTATCCGACATAAAAGTTATGAGGATAGACTAAGGGAATTAGATCTGTTCTCGCTGGAAACCCGTAGACTGCTTGGTCAACTCATCGAAGTTTTCAAAATACTTCGAGGGTTCGACAATGTTGACTACCGGGATATTTTCACACTGAGTGAGAACAGAACGCGCAATCACGGCTTCAAACTTGAACTGAAGCGTTACAACCGCAATATGTGTGGAAATTTTTTCACCTACAGTATCTGCGGTAAGTGGAACGCACTTCCAGTGGAAGTTGTCAACAGTGAATCTGTTGACCAGTTCAAGTCAAGACTAGACAAAGTCTTGAAAAGTGGCCGTTTATGGACGCAAAACAATTGAGCAGCCATGTGCCCGCTCAAATGCTAGTCCAAAGGTACCCTCTTTGAATGGACCGTAAGGCCTCCTAGGGTACTTTCTTTCCTTGTGACTCCTTGTAACTCTCTCTCTCTCTCGTCATGGGGGATTTTAACACACAAGTTGACTGGGAAACCAAACAACCCTGGGGCGAGAACGCACTACTCATGGAGTTCACAAACAATGAGTTCCTGACTCAATTGGTGAGAGAGCCAACGAGAGGAGACAATATCCTCGACTTGGTTTTCACTTCTGAGGATTACATCGTTGAGAACCTCTCTGTTGGCGAAGAGCTCGGTGGCAGTGACCACAGACTAATTAGATTTGTAGTCAAAGTCCCGAAGGCAGAGCCTGCAACTAGTAAATCGAGGAAACTTGATTTGAGAAGAGCAGACTTTGCAGGTCTTCGTGCTGGACTGACTGGCGCGAGGCTAGAAGTGTGCGACGCTGTTGAAGACTCGTTGAAGACTCGTTTCATCTCTCTGAAATGCCCCCATCGGTCTTCTGTTCAACCAAAGTGGTTTAATCAAGAAATCGGCCAACTGCTTAGGGAGAAGAGAAATGTGTACCGGCAATCGAAGATCTTGGGTGACTTTGACGAATACCGGAGGCTAGCCAGGAGAGTGAAGTCAAGCATAAGGGCGGCTAAGCGGTCTGAGGAACTCCGATTGGCGAGACTCTGTAAAGAGAATCCCAAGGAGATTTGGGGATATGTAAACATCCGTAAAGCGATCCGTCAAACGATTGGCCCTTTGAGGAATGAGGAGAGGACATTAAAGCACTCAGATGCAGAAAATGCTAACCTCCTGAACGACTACTTCTCTTCAGTGTTTACTGAAGTGTGTGGTCCTATCCCCCAGCCAACGGAGTCCTTCTCCGGGGAAAAGTGGAGGATATGGACTCCACCAAAGGAGAAATAAAAGAGAAGATAGCTGACCTAATAACGAATAAGTCACCTGGCCCGGGCGGGTTTCTACCTAAAGTGTTGAAAGAAGTACGCGATCAAGTGTCACGACACCTGAGTGCAATCTTCAGCATGTCAATCCGGACCGAATGCGTTCCTAGAAACTGGTGTGAAGCGGAGGTGACTCCTATCTTCAAGAAAGGAGACCGAAGCCAACCGTCGAACTACCGACCTATCAGTCTGACTTCGATAGTCGGTAAACTCATGGAAAGCATGATGGTGGACAAAATGAAGTCGCATTTAGAGTCAAAGCTGCTACTGAGGAGTTCCCAGCACGGCTTCCGAAGGCAACAGTCATGCCTGACGAACTTGTGGAATTCTTCCACTTCGTCTTCAGTGAGCACGATCGGGACAAGGTGGTGGATGTGGTGTACTTAGACTTTCAAAAAGCCTTTGATTAGGTACCTCACTGCCCCTTTCTCCGGAAAGTGCGAGCGCTGGGCATAGACGGAAAAGTAGCAAGCTGGATAGAGAACTGGCTAAGTGGCAGACGGCAACGGGTGGTGGTAAATGGACAGGCTTCTGAGTGGGTGCCCGTTACTAGCGGGGTGCCTCAAGGTTCTGTGCTGGGACCACTACTATTCATCATCTACGTCAACGACATGGACGTTGACATGGTTGCCAAGATTTCTATATTGGCCGACGATACCAAGCTTGGTATGACCGTTGCAAAGAATGGAAATACTGCCCGCTTGCAAGATGATCTTGGGAAGATTGGGGAGTGGTTTGATACGTGGCAAATGCTTTTCAACGTAAACAAATGCAAAGTGATGCATATCAGCCACCGAAATCTCCAATCACCCTATATCCTTAAGGGCACTGCTCTTGAAACAGTGTATTGAAGTGGAGAAGAAAGCCCAAAGGATGTTAGGGTATATAAAGCGCCAGTTTGGATATCGGAACAAGGAGATAGTACTGTGTCTTTACAACTCCCTCGTCCGACCGCACCTGGAGTATGACGTACAATTTTGGAGTCCTTCATTTAGAAAGACATCGCGAAATTGGAACGCGTGCAAGCCAGGGCAACCAAACTGATTCCCTCTATCAGAAATAAAAGTTATGAAGATAGATTAAAGGAATTAGATGTGTTCTCGCTGGAGACCCAGAGACTACGTAGTCAGCTTATCGAAGTGTTTAAAATACTTTGAGGCTTCGACAGACTGGACTACGGGGATATTTTCCAGCTCAGCGAGGGGAGAACAAAAAAATCACGGCTACAAACTTTAACTGAAGCGATACCACCGTGATCTGTGTGGGAAATTCTTCACATACAGTATCTGTGGTAGTGGGAACGCACTTCCGACGGAAGTTGACAACAGTGAATCTGTTGACCAGTTCAGGTCAAGACTAGATAAAGTCTTGCGAAATCACCGTTAAGATCCTCGCGAGTGATCTTCTAGGTTGCCAACGGACATCTTCGACGATTGCGCCAAAAGTACCCTCCTTGTATGGACCGTAAGGTCTTCTAGGGTACTTATTTTTCTCGTAGCAACTTGTAGCTCTCTCTCTCTCTCTCTCTCTCTCTCTCTCTCTCTCTCTCTCTCTCTCTCTCTCTCTCCCATAGTCCCACTCATCTTCTATAAAACAAGAGAGATTATGCTCAGGAACCCAGATCGGCCATATAAACAATCGAGTACACTTCTTCATCGTTGCGATCCGTTCCACTTCGGTAGATGGATTCACCAAGCTCCAGCCCTTCATTATATGAACCTCAAATTCCGAAATAAAGTTATATTTTCATCAAGTTGTTTATAGAAATCCAAGTATGAATTTATTTGGTCGGACATCCACAAGAAGGAACAGACCCCTCTCACTATATATATATATATATATATATATATATATATATATATATATATATATATATATATATATATATATATATATATATATATATATATATTGTCGAGAATAAAGTCTCCTTCATGCCATGTTGCCCGTGAGAACAGTCAGAATATCGAACTGCTTTCCGCGATAAGCAAGGGATTAGAATCTCAAACGCGCGCTTCTGTCGTCTCCCAGGGTGTTATCAAGAAACCCCCGCGAAAGTAATTCCCATCCCTTAAGCGCCGTGTTGGTTCGTGGCGAAATTTCCTTACCACTTCCCCTCTCGTCGGAGGCAGTAACGGATCTGGCTGGTCCCTATATATTGTTGGTCCCAATAACGCATCGACAGTGTAGGCCTGCTTTTACAACGAAACATGTCATCTCAATGCGCTCCCTTTTCTCGATGAGCCGAAGGCTAGAATTATACCGAAGGATCCGTGCCTCAGTCAATTGGCCCATCCTTGGTTTCTGTACATTTCATTTGGCACGAATACTCCCTCCAGTTAGTGTTACTACTAGAGGTTAAACTCCTCGTAGTTAGAGTCCCCCGTATCATCTCTTAAAGCCGCGAACCCAAGCCAGGCTGAGACGAATCATCTGTGGCTATCTGGCCAGTCATCCCTGTGTGTGTTTGTACAGAGGCTCATACCGCCTCTCAACCCGCCCGCCCCCATCTGTAGAGCCCGCTCTGGGTAGCTCTGATACGTTTGCTCTTGTATACGTAGAGTATCTATTGCCATTATTTCATTTAATCTATTTATTGTATATAACTGTATATATTAAAGTTTATTTTTATACCCTATTTTTTCATAAGCCTCCTAGTCGGAGCCTTCATTAGTTAATATCGGCCAACTGCACTCACTCATTTGAATTTAAATCTTTTGCACACTCGACCCCCCCTCCCCCCCCACACACACTTCTATTCTCCATCTCTGTCTTGACCAAAGTTGAGTTAAGCTCACCCGTTTGACCGTGAGCGTCCACAATATTGGGTAGAAGTGAAGTATGTTGGGGTTATTCTACGACATAATATATATATTTATATTAACTCGCGTCTGGTTTATATGGTCTTTAAAAGGTTCCTTTTAAGGCCTTAAAGGTTTTGAGAAGGTAAGCAGAAATATTCTTGCAAACTATTTTTACCATTTATTGTGTGTACACGCCTTTATACATACCTTGTGTAAGTTTTGAGGAAGTGCTTCTCATTTATTCCTCCGCAGCGGAATTTTACCCTTTCATGTTGAGAAAGGGTCAGTCTAGTTTTGTTCTCGGTGTTGTGAGCAAAGTTAAAGGCTCTCGCGTTGATTCGGGTATTTTCGAGTGCTCAGACGGGAATTATTAATTGCGCCGTGTGTATACCGAGTTAATTCGGGTCGACAATCCCGTTACGTTTTCCTTTTAAAGTTTAGTTCGAATTCACGACGATTATGTCTTCATTCTATCAGTTTAAACTACAAGGTGAGTCTCTTGGTTTATCCGGAAAAGACCCTCTGTCCTATATACAAGAAAAAGTGAGAGCCGAGAGAGCAGAAAGAAGGGACAGATAGAAACGAGAAAAAGAAAGAGAAAAACGAGAAAAAAGAGAGAGGAAGAAGATAGGGAAAGCACCCGTCAACATGAACTAGAAATAGCTTCGCTTTCTTCTGCGATTCAATCGTTGTTGAATTCCGAGGGTGTCCATCTTTGAGGAATACCTCGAAGAAACCGATATATTGGCCGCGAGCCACAATTGCTACCCTAAGGAAGGAAGAAAGTCTGATCCATCGTCTCTCAAAGGTAAAAGTGGCAAACAAATATTTACACCCAGTGACCCTAGTAAGTGTGTCAAAATAACTGGCCCCTCCAAGCCCAGATATTTTTCTTCATCAGAACCCCGTGACGTCAAGCCATTTTCGTCGAATCTCCCTTCATCATACTTCTCCTGCGGTGTTTCTCCTGCGGTATTGAAGTACATTTGAGGACCAACTGCCCTCAGAACTCCCAATTCCGTCCTAGTTCTCTCAATCAAGTGCACCAAATTTGTGCTTCCCCGCGCCACCCCCGTCGCAAGTTGCACCACCTCCCTCTCCGTCTGCTCCTCCTGCCACTGGCCATCAGGTGAACTTCCTGTTCGATCAGAGCTCTCCAGGAAGCTTGAAGTTTGAGACTGGATCAGTAAACGGCTGCCGGGTCTCCACCCTTGTTCAGGATACAGGGTGTACATGTATTGTGGTGTCGGACGAGCTGCTCCCCCCGATCGCTCGGAACCATGATAAGTTTGCGGTAGTAGATGACTACCTTGGGGGTGCAAATCGATACCTTATCGTGAATTGCTTTATTGAATCCCCGTATTATACCAGCTAGGCGGAAGAGGTAGCGGCCCCAATGAAGCTATGCGCTGTTCTGGTCGGACAGTACCCACAGGCTACTTCCACCCCAGTGGTTCAACCCAACCTCCCGCGTTCCCAGACTAAAAAGGAAGTAGAGGCACCCGCTACTCTTGAAACACCCTGCGACTCCGCCTTTAACGTCATTCTGAACAATAAATTCGCTAAAGAGCAAAAGGACTGTGATTCACTCCACCCCCTTTGGAGCAAAGCTCATAATAAGATTCAGGATTCCACCCGTGGAAATAAAGTCGTTTTCTACGTCGTGAAGAACGACTTCCTGTACCGCGCCTGCTCGGAAAGCAATAGTTCCGAAGCCCATACATTATCACTAGTCAACAAGGATTTTGCTACTTGGGTATTAGCTCGTGATTTATACTAAATCAAGTATGCTGATTCCGAATCTGTAATCAGAATTGTTCTAGAGCGTAAGGTTCCTGAGTTACGAATATACTCTTCAGTTACACATATGGGCAGTGTTGCTTCGGCTACCGTAGTGAGAGGATGTGTTGTGTTTGTTTGGTTCCTGCGTTACACTCCTGCTTTATCATGTTGTAAAATTTAGCCATTATAGTAGTGTTGTTGAAACGGTATTTACATACAGTGATTAATTGCATTTTTCTTTCAGATTTATCTCTCAATTAATTTGTAAATGAAATAAGATTGTACAAGTATATACCAAGATATATACAAACTAAGTTGAAAACATGAATCGGTGAGGATGTATAAATAGCCCAGACAACTTTTGTTATATATGTGGAAGATATACTCCAAGCAAACAGCGGAAAAATTTAGCTAAAAGAGTGACAACTGCATGCAATTATTATTTTGGTTGTAAAGTTGGTGACCAAGACAAACCCTGGGCAACTCACAAATCTTGTACTGTGTGTTATACGGGGCTTACACAGTGATCAAATGGCAAATGGAAAGGTATGCCTTTTGCTGTACTAATGGTGTGGCGTGAGCCAACAAATCATGTTTTTGATTGCTACTTTTGTATGACAAATATTGCGGGATTCTAAGAACAAATCAAAAATTGTATATCTAGATTGTAAGTCAGCTATAAAACCAGTCCCACATAATATGGAGATGCCAATCCCAGTTCCTATATTAGCTAGTGCAGTTAAAGAAGATGATTCATCGCCTGAAAAGAAGGATGACAATGACGATGAAATGTATGAGAATGATTCTAAGGAAAAGAAGATCCAGTTGATAAACCAACAAAGATTGAATGATTTGGTGAGGGATTTGTCATTGTCAAAGGAGAACGCAGAACTGTTGGGCTCCAGACTACAGCAATGCAATCTTCTAGAGGACGGTGAAAAAATATATACTTTCTGTAAACGCCATGAGGCCTTAGCTGCCTTCTATAAAGAAGAAGATGGTGCTTGTTTCTGTACTGATGTTAATGGCCTCATGAATCAGCTAGGAAACGAGCATTTACCCGATGAATGGAGACTATTCATCGATACAAGCACTGCTAGCCTTAAAGCTGTGTTGCTACACAATAGTAACAAAAAACCTTCAATTCCTGCCGCACTTATTGTTGGGATGATAGAGATATGTGACTCAATGAAATTTATTTTGGAAGGTGTTCATTACTCGCATCATAAGTGGAATATCTGTGGTGATCTAAAAGTAGTTTCTTTACTTCTTGGACTGCAGCGAGGATATACAAAGAATATGTGGTGGTTCTTATGCCTATGGAACAGCCGTGGCGACAGGAATCATTATATTGTCAAAATGTCGCGCGAAAGCGAAGAACACATACTCGTAGTTGTCCGATACAATGTGAAGCACTTTCCTTTGGTACATCCACAGAAGATCTATGTGTGTGGGGGGGATGGGGGGGCTATTTATAACTTATTTATTTATCAATATCATTCATCTTGTTGTTTTTCTGTATTCGTATCTATGTATTATTTCTGGACTGAAGATGCCCCTTCAAACATTGACTCCATTTATCTGACTCCCCGTATTCTTGTAGGCTGAGATTCTATCTTCTTTAAGTTGGCTCGGTTAATTCTTGATCTTCTTTTCTTGATGTATCTTCATATTAACGACGATGTGATGATTCCTTCCAATTCTGATGACGTGATGACTTCATGATGCTTCTTGACGATTTTGATGTGATGAGATGAGTTGAGACGAGTTAGCCCTTGAAAGTCGTATTTCCTTGAATTCCTTTTTCTTTGAGCGCGGTTTTCTCTTGAGTTGATTTCTTGAGTTGTCCTTAAAGCGTTTTTCGTGGTCTCCGTTTTCTTCGAGAATTTTCTTCGTAAAAATTGTGGACTGTATTGGATCGATCTTGGGTCTTTGTATCCCGAGGCAAGCACTCTACCGTTAAGACGCGGCTTAGTCCGATCTGAGTTGGTAATTTAATGGGCTATTCATATTCTCGCTTTGGAAGGAAGTTTTTCTCTTATACATCTTCGCAACCCTACACAGGTTCCTTTCTAGAACGTAGAGCGAATTTGAGGATTGGGGAGAGACTAGTCTTGGATTTCTTAAACGAGGATTACTAGTAGCTCTCCCTCCTACGACCTCCGAGTCTGCGGGATGAGTGGAGTTGATTCAGTGGGATGAGGAGAGCGTGGCGAAGTCTCTTTAATCAATGAGTAATAATAGCATCTCCTTCCCAAATCTCCTGAAGTTCCCTGCAGCACCTTTTCTTAATCTCTAGTAGGAGATCAGGTGCAGTTGTAACGAAGATCAGAAGATTGTTCGGCTTTTGAGGATCACCAGTTATGGGGGGGGGAGCATTTATTATATTATTTTTTATTTATCAATATTATTCTTCCTCTTGAGATCTGAAGATGCCCCTTCAAACATTGACTCCATTTATCTGACTCTTCGTAATTCTTTCTTCCTTGATGAATCTTCCATTTAACTTGCATATATCTTGATGTGATGATTCCTTACAAATTCTTGATCAAAGTGATGTTTTCTTCTTAATTCTTGATAACGGGATGAGTTCTTCTTGCTTCTTGATGACGTGATGATTTCTTGATGAGTTGAGACGAGTTAGCCCTTGATGACGTTTTCTTTCCGTTTTCCTTGACATCGGTTTTCTCTTGAGTTGTCCTTAAGTGTTTTTCGTGGTCTCCGTTTTCTTCGAGAATTTTCTTCGTAAAAATTGTTGACTTGAGGATCGATCGCGGGTCTTTTGAATCCAGAGGCCAGCACTCTGCCGTCACGCTACGGCGAAGTCCGTTCTGACTTGGTAATTTAATGGGCTATTCATATTCTCGCTTTGGAAGGAAGTTTTTCTCTTATACATCTTCGCAACCCTACACAGGTTCCTTTCTAGAACGTGGAGCGAATTTGAGTATTGGAGAGAGACTAGTCTTGGATTTCTTAATCGAGGATTACTAGTAGCTCTCCCTCCTACGACCTCCGAGTCTGCGGGATGAGTGGAGTTGATTCAGTGGGATGAGGAGAGCGTGGCGAAGTCTCTTTAATCAATGAGTAATAATAGCATCTCCTTCCCAAATCTCCTGAAGTGCCTGCAGCACCTTTTCTTAATCTCTAGTAGGAGATCAGGTGCAGTTCTAACGAAGATCAGAAGATTGTTCGGCTTTTGAGGGTCACCAGTTATGGGGGGGGGGAGCATTTATTATATTATTTTTTATTTATCAATATTATTCTTCCTCTTGAGATCTGAAGATGCCCCTTCAAACATTGACTCCATTTATCTGACTCTTCGTAATTCTTTCTTCCTTGATGAATCTTCCATTTAACTTGCATATATCTTGATGTGATGATTCCTTCCAAATTCTTGATCAAAGTGATGTTTTCTTCTTAATTATTGATAACGGGATGAGTTCTTCTTGCTTCTTGATGACAGGATGATTTCTTGATGAGTTGAGACGAGTTAGCCCTTGATGACGTTTTCTTTCCGTTTTCCTTGACATTGGTTTTCTCTTGAGTTGTCCTTAAGTGTTTTTCGTGGTCTCCGTTTTCTTCGAGAATTTTCTTCGTAAAAATTGTTGACTTGAGGATCGATCGCGGGTCTTTTGAATCCAGAGGCCAGCACTCTGCCGTCACGCTACGGCGAAGTCCGCTCTGACTTGGTAATTTAATGGGCTATTTATATTCTCGCTTTGGAAGGAAGTTTTTCTCTTATACATCTTCGCACCCCTACATATCTACATTCCACCACTTCATATCAAACTTGGCCTTATCACGAATTCTGTTAAAGCAATGGCCCGTGATTCTGATGGATTTCAGTATCTCAAAGAGAAATTTGGTGCAAATAAAACCGATGCTAAACTTAAAGCTGGCATTTTTGTAGGGCTGGAGATCAGAGAATTGATACGTGACAGGGAGTTCAGAAATATACTAACTCCACTTGAGTTGGCAGCATGGGATTTATTCGTCTATATAGTGCAGAACTTCCTTGGTAATCATAGGGCTGAAAACTATGAATAACTAGTGGACAACATGCTAAAGGATTATCAACGAATGGGGTGTCGGATGTCTCTTAAGATGCATTTCTTGCATTCGCATCTAGATTTCTTTCCATCCAATATGGGTGATATTAGTGACGAACATGGGGAAAGGTTCCACCGAAATATCGCAATGATGGAAAGCAGGTATCAAGGCCGTTTCAACGAAAACATGACGCGTGACTACTGCTGGTTTCTACAACGGAGGGGGGGGGAGGTCCTATATCCACGTACGAGCGCAAGAGCAAGAGTCTCAAACATTTTTGAAAAGATTTATAGTTAAGTGAGTACTACCTCTTTTATATGTAATATATATCTTGTTTGGGTCTGCAAAAGGACGTACACAATGCCAAATAGGGTGCCCCGATTCCAAACCTTTGCCCAGAAACGTCTCATTCTTCTCAAACTCGTAATAATTATATCATTAATTGATCCAAGGTGACAAAGTGAGCCATATAGCCTAGTTGCATAACTCAGGGACCTTACGTGCTAGGACAAATATGAGCGCAGATGTGGAATCAAAGCACCAAAGTTAGTTAGTTACACAACATTTACTCAAATAGCAGAGACAAAGTTAAAACTTGTTGGCTAGTGTTATACATCTCTCGCTCGCAGGTTCCCCTCATATTAAAGACGGCTCATGATAGTCGTTTCTCTGGACACTTCAGCCATACAAAAACGGCTCAGAGAATTTTTAAGTATTTTTATTAGCTCGGTGCGGTAGATGACATCCTTAAGTATTGCCGTTCGTGTGATATCTGTCAAAAGACAGCTGCAAATGGAAGCGTCAGACCCGCTCCGCTGCAGAAGGGACCCATCACACCTGAACCATTGGTCCTTGTGGCAATTGACGGGATCGGCCCCATTCACCCCCTAGACCCGCTAAATGTGGTTCAAGTGCCTTGCATTGAACAGGACAAGGAGTACCCCCTTGCCTACCCTGCCCAGCGTTACCGAATTCCAATCATCTGACTTAGACGTTAACGTCCATGTACCCTTCGAGTCGAAGAGTCAGCTGCAGCAGTTATTGAGTCCCTTTGGAGACGTGATTTCCGAGATTCTCGGCTATTCTTCCGCTCATTTTGAGCATGATATTATTTTAACTAAACTGGAGACTATTCGTTCTAAGCCGTACCCCCCTTCCCATCCATTTAAGAGAGGTCTTCAACGCAGAAGTTACTAAATTGTTAAATTTAAAGATTATAGAACCCTCCCAATCTAATTACTGCTCCCGCACTGTTTTGGTAAAGAGGTCAGACTGGTCATATAGGCTGTGCGTCGATTTTCGGAAGCTTAATTCGGTGACCTTGTTTGATGCTGAGCCTATCCCCTTGATCGACCAAAACCTCCACCTCTTTGAAGAGGCCAATTACATTACCGAATTAGACCTATGTAATGCCTATTATCAAATTCACCTTAAAGAAGGTATAAAGAGATACAGAGCTTTCTCTACAGACAAAAGTTTAATGCAGTTCAGCCGTCTACAATTCGGCTTGGTGACGGCCTATAGTAATTACAATCACATGATGCGAAGAATATTAGACGGGTTAACAAACGTGACTTTTTATTTCGATAATATTTACGTTGCAACTCGCGAGTGGGACCATGACGTGATCACCCTCCAGGCCCTGCTGCGTCGCCTGCGCCAGCACGGACTCACAATCGGCCCAAGGAAGTGCCATTTTGCTTATAGTACGATCGACTACCTTGGCTTTCACAATGGGAACAACCGTTTGGCCCCCCAGGAGGACAAAATCCGCGCCATTGTGGAAATGCCTCGTCCGTCCAATAAGAAGCAGCTGAGATCCTTCATGGAATCTGCTTCTTTCTACCACCGCTTCACCCCCCATTTCGCTTCTCTCTCGGCCCTTTTTTGTGACTTGCTGGAAAAGAAGTCTCCGGAACACCTTATCTGGTCCCCATTAGCTCTCTTCCACTTCGAACAGCTAAAGGAAAAATTAGCTTCCGCCCCTATCTTCTGGCTCCCTAACCCAAAGAAGACTTTTGGTATCAGAACCATGCCAGCAATGAAGGGTTAGGTTGCGTTTTACTACAGTATAGCGATGATGGCAATAGATACCCCGTCGTCTACGCTAGCCGTAAGCTTCTCTCGCGCGAGAAAAATTATGCCGTCTTTGAAAAGGAGGCTTTGGCCATTATATGGGCCATCGAGAAGTTTAGAATGTATCTATTAGGTAAAGAGTTCCTTGTAGAGACGGATCACAAGATCCTCGCATATTTGCGAACTGTAAAAAGCAACAACGGTCGCCTTATGCGCTGGAGTTTATACCTCCAGGAGTATCAATTTAAAATCAATTATATAAAAGGATCCGAGAATTGTATTGCGGCTAGCTTGAGTAGGAACCCCTTATAGCCTACCCAAACTAATCTAGGATAAATTTTATGCTTGTAACTGTTATGTTTAAGTTTGTTCCTCTTGCTTATACTGTATATATTCGGATAATAAGTCTCTCCCTTCCCAAATCAAAAACTATCCGGTAAACACCTGTATCATTCGCATCAATTAATCCCCTGTATTTTATATTTCCCTTTTGTATCTTTTATATTGTGTTTTTTTTTAATCTTTTATGTGTTATTTATTTATTTATTTATTTATTTATTATGTGTAAGCCTAGGTCGTTATTGTCTTTAGGTAATCGACCCCCGTTTGAACTAATGTTAGTTCTTGTAGTCCTTGTGTTCTTGTCGAGTCATTTATTACTTGTGTTCCTGAATACTCTTTGTATGTAAATATGTCCAAGCCACCAAATCGTGACTCGTTCAAAGTCAGATATCCCTCAATTGTCCCCTCCCCCATTGAGGGCGGGAGAATTTGAGACTTTTAATACCCATCCAGCGTTGTCAGATGTCACTTTTTTTAAAAGTAACATCTTGGGAGTGTCGAGAATAGAGGCTTCTTGCTGCCATGTGGCCCGTCAAAACCACGATGTCAGGCTCGAGGTCAGTCCACGTGAGCGAGAACAGTGAGAACAGTCAGAATATCGAACTGCTTTCTGCGATAAGAGAAGGATTGGAATCTCAAACGCGCGCTTATGTCGTCTCCCAGAGTGTTATCAAGAAACCCCCGTGGGAGTACTTCCCATCTTTCAAGCTTCGTGTTGGTTCGTAGAGAGATTCCACCCCCAACCCTTGGCGGAGGCAGTAACGAATCTGGCTGGTTCCTATATATTGTTGGTCCCAATAGCGCATCGAAGGTATAGGCCTGCCTTTTACAACGAAACACGTCATTCTCGATCACGCTCTCGTACCCTCTCTCGACCCCCACCCCCCCCACACACTCCGTAAAACACGCTCTGAGTAGCTATGAAACGTTCTTTTCTTGTATACCTAGAGTATCTATTGCCATTATTTCATTTCATTTATTTATTGTGTATAACTGTGTATATATTAAAGTTTATTTTTGTACCTACTTTTTAATAAGCCTCATAGCCGGAGCCTTCATTAGTTAATATCAGCCAACTGCACTCCCTCTTTTGAATTTAAATCCTTCGCACTCGTCACCCCCACATTTCTATCCCCCATCTCTGTCGTGACCAGAGTTGAGTCAAGGTCACGCTTTTGACCTTGAGCGTCCACAATTTTGGGTAGAATTGACATATATATATATATATATATATATATATATATATATATATATATATATATATATATATATATATATAGGAAAATTAACCCACAGGAATATGAAAAGATGAATCCAAGCACTTTAGAACTATATTTGCAAGTTCATTTTCAAGGAGTATCATGAAAATGTAGAAGACAACCTTATATAAGGTACAAAGATACGAAGGGAACGCCCATCAGATAGTACAAGCCAATGGAAAAACACAAAAAACAACAGAGAAAAATACCAATAAAAAGAACAATAGACAACTAATAACAGACATATGCATTCATAAAACCATATACACACAACAACGTCGTGTATTAAATGAAATGTGGTGGGTGAAAAAACAAAAAAACATTTTAAAAGATTATGATTAGAACGAAAACATTTAGGGATAAGAGTTAATCCACGATCATAGCACAGACACGTGGTGGGGGAGGCAATGCTAATGATATTATACTAATAAAGAGTGACAACAGGCTGTATTATGAAATTATTTCATTCAGTACAAGTTTTTTTAAACAGGGTCGAGTTAAAATAAGCCAAGGGAAATATTTATATTAGGTAAGATGCCAATTAATGAACACTCGACAATATTTCTTTGTGAAAAATCAACGGAATGATAAAGAAATTTTGCAGAGTTCCAATCAATGGGGTGGTTGTTTTCAGATAAATCTAAAAATAAAGCGCTGTTTATTTCACCTCTTCTAATATTATACTTACTCGTATGTTGGTAAATTTTAGTATATAAAGATTTACCAGTTTGCACGAATTAAAGTAAATTGCAAAATAGAACATTCCATAGAATATATTCCACCTTTTTCCTTGTATTATTGTGGACTAACATTTTATATAAAGTGGATTCATATCTAAAATTTACAGAGATATTAAGTTGCTTAAAAATATGGGTGAGCCAAAAAAAAATAGTTCAAAGTATGGCAAAATAAGACAATTTTTGTAATTGAAAACCGGTGGGTTATTAATTCTATAAAAAGTTCTGTTAGCAAAGTTTAATGAAGTATACAAAAATTATCTTATCTTGCCATACTTTGAACCAAAGTCCAGCTTCTATTTTTGCATAAGTTAATGATCCTTTGAATTTGTTTTTTAAATATTAAAAGCCTTCACTTCTTTGATCCATACCCTTTAGAAAATTGTGTATTAACCCATATTTAATATGAAGAGGTGGAAGATGATTTTGGGGGGGATCTACTAGAGCATCATGCTTAACATTATATTTACCAACAATGTGTTCTTCCCTGGCTGGCCATTCTCGCTTTTTATAGTGATTTTTATCATATCTGCTATCCCATAGACATAAAAAGCACATGTACTTATTGTATCCCAATAGTAACCTAAGAAGTGATGGGCAATTTGGATACAAAATTTTAGATTTGTTTTTCTTTGAAATCCAGCCACTTTTGTTAGGCAGAAATAACAATCATCAAAGTGATTTAAGGGCTCACACCATATCATGGGAACAGCAAATGACATTGCCTTCCTCTTCCCATTTAACCAAGCTGTCAACATTGTGTTACACTGCGTGTAGCAAATATGAGGGGCTCAATCTTTATCCTGGTTCCCTACTTTGCATCCAAAATAATATATGTAGGCTTGCTTCATCGTTACTGCTGCTTCCCTTTTCTCCGTTGTGCCACTGGTGTAAATTGCCCACAAACATAACAAAATATGTTGGGGCTGTTTACACATCCGCGTCTAGAAGTTGAAGCCATGACAAGATTTCAAATACTAACTTGAGCAAGCAAACGATAAACGAAGTGAGATCCTTATCATAAGGTTCTTATCAGAGCAAAATTATGATAAACGTGTTATCTTTTTTGCCATTTACCAGTTATCAGTAGCAGAAAAGTTATCACGAATAAGTATGTATTAATCTGAAAAAATCTGAAAAAATACAGTAACTAGAATTCAATGATATTTGAGCTTCAATATAGTCTACTTTATATATATAAGAATTTTAATATATATTAAATATATGTTATTTATTAATATATATATATATATATATATATATATATATATATATATATATATATATATATATATATATATATATATAAATATATTAATAATTGCATAGTGGTACAATGTTGAGCAAAAGTGTGAAATGGCTTGAAAAGGAAAATTCAAATTATACAAAAACTAGACGTGATATGCAAATTCTAAATACAAATTTGTAATTAGCGCCTAAAAATCATCTAGAATCACTTATTTTCTGCTCTCTAACAAAAATCGTGTTACACAGTGTTATTTAGAGTCAGAAATTACTCCTGAAACTTGGAGACAAAACAGGACTAGAAGCTTACTTGCAGGCAGAAGCCGGTTTAAAAGCTCACCTTGAGGCAGAAACAGGCATGGGAATTTATTTGCAGGGAGAAACATGTCTTGAAGCTTACTTGATGGCAGAAACCGTTCATAAGGCTTACTTGCAAGTAAAAACAGGTCTAAAAACTTACTTGTCAGCAGAAACCGGCCTTGAAGCTTACTTGTAGACAGAAAAGGCATTGAAGCTTACTTGGGGGAAGTAAATGCCTTGAAGCTTACTTGGAAGGAGTAAGTGCCTTGAAGCTTACTGGGGGGCATAAACAGGCCTTGAAGCTTACTGGGGAGCAGAAACAGGGTTTGAAGCTTGCTTGGAGGCATAAAAAGGCGTTGAAGCTTACTTGTAGGCATAAAAAGGCCTTGAAGCTTACTTGTAGGCAGAAATAGGCTTTGAAGCTTAGTTGGAGGCAGTAAAAGGCATTGAAGCTTACTGGGGGGCATAAACAGGCCTTGAAGCTTACTGGGAAGCAGAAACAGGGTTTGAAGCTTACTTAGAGTCAGAAAACGGCCTTGAAGCTTACTTGGTAGCATAAACAGGCCTTGAAGCTTACTTGTTAGCAGAAACAGGGCTTGAAGCTTCCTTGGTAGCAGAAACAGGCCTTGAAGTTCACTTTTAGGCAGAAACAGGCTTTGAAGCTTACTTGGAAGCAGAAACAGGCCTTGAAGCCAGCTGGTAGGCAGAAAACCGCCTTGATCTCACTTGGAGGCAGAAACTGCACAACGATCACCCAAGAGAAATGAAACACAAAGGAGAGAAAGCAGAAATAGTGAGGCTGGCCCCGTGGCGCAATATGAAAAAGAAATACGCTTGAGCTGAGAACGTGACCAGAAAAATAAGGAGAGGAAAATTCATAGGAATAAGGAAACCGACAGAGAAATAAATATTCAAAAATATTATATACCTTCCCTCTTCTCTCTCTCCCCTTTCATCCTCACCCCGAAGCCCCCTTCTTCTCGAAACCACTCAATGCCCTTCGAGCAAAGAATAAAGAAGGGTGCGATCCTCGGTTGAGGATAGCGATTTCTCATCGACTCCCTTCCCCCTCCTCCTCCTCCTCCTCCTCCTCTCGAGCAATAGTTTCCCGCAAACGGCCAGCACAATTGAATACCTTTCATTTTTTGCGGCTTTATCTGCGTGGAACGGATTGGGGGAGATAAAGGAGATGGGGGTGGGAGTGATGCAAGGAGCTGGGGTAGTTGGGCAATGAAGGAAAAGAGAAGGGGGCGGTAGGGTGGACCTAGAAAGAGATCAAATGCCCATAAATAACAGGAGACCGTTTCATAGTCTCAGCTGGTTACAGTTCTATTCGCTTTTGGTTGTTTATCGAACCTAAAATCGCTACACATCAACGGTGCGATGCAAATTCTGGTTTATTGAAAAGGGATCGGGAAATTGCCTTCACTAGTAGAGTTATAAGCTCTTAGTAAGAAAGGAGAAATGGGGCAAAGTGTAATAAATAAATAACTAAGAAAACCAAGAGGCAGGAATGAGGTCGGTATGTCATCTACCTCAGATCTAGTTATGGTTGAGATGCCTCTGTAAACATTGTGGGCCATTTTGTGGTCAATGTATATAAGATTTTAGGTAAAATTAAATATGCCCAGAGCCTATCACCTATATGTGAATTGAATTTAAACTTGTTCCTAGATGTTTGTAATTCCTTTAACTAGTAGTAGTATCCATAGTTCACGAAGTGTTCTATTGCAAATTACATGTATAACCTTCATTATTCTTGTTTTTTCAATCTATCTGCCTTTTTCTTTCCTGATCTGTCCATTTCCTCTCATTTTTCTATTGTTAAAAATTCTTTAGGCTACATCATTTTCCTTTCTTTTCCATTAAAAAAAAATCAAGACGAGAGAAGTGATGCAATTTAGATTAGGAAAAATTACTGACTTTTACAGATTCACGGACCGGCAAAGATCCTAAAGTTCACTCGAGTTCAGTCTAAGAAAGGAAAAATGGAAGATTAATTGTGATTACTTGATTAAATACCGGGCGATTAAGTTAAACGACCCTCGACTCATACTGTTTAGAAGTCTTTGTTGCAGTTCTAAAGCACTTAAAACCAATTGGAGAAATTGGGGAAGATTAAGAAATGATGCATTTTAGTTATTTGTTGGGGCACAAAACAAATTCTCTGATAAGACAGTTGGAATCTGGCTCCAATTAAATAGTAATTATTTTTGTATTTTTCCCAAAGCTTCTTTATTCTTTTATTGGCCTAAGTTTATCTCGTTTGGTTGAATGCTGCTTTGGCTTCCTCAAAATATAGCTCATCTTTAAAAATGATATCGTGAGCTCAAGCTCTTTAAAAATAATTTAGGTCTCTCTATAAGATTTTTCATTCGGGGTAAACCTAATGCCTTGTTGCCTCGTGCGTTCCCATCTGTATAAAAATCGAAACAACTTCAATAGTCAATGTTTTTTAAAGCTACTTAACTAAAACTTACGGATTAATGAAGGTCATTATGAAATTTAAAGAATTAATCTCTGATTAATTTGAAATGCACCTAGAGAAGAAGAAATGAGAAAAGAAGAAGTTGATCTAGGACATTGGGTAAATACATGAGATTATTTGAATAAAAAAATTTATCTATTATTTATTATAAATTTAAAACCCAAAATGTGATGTACGCCGGAATACTTCATTGAATAAACAACGCTAACCTACTCATCTCTTACACGATAAAGGAGGTAAAGAAAACCGGGATGTCAGCTGCAAAACGTGGAAATTTTCTTGACTTTCTCCACGGGGATTTTCGAGAAGAGATACTTACAAGCTGCTCCTAGGTGACTTTATGCCACCCCCTCCCCACTCCCTGGAGGGTGTAACGAAGCTGAAATTAACTGGACTGCCTGTCATCTTGCCTTGTCTCAACTATGATGTTCATAATTGGAGGAGCCAAGGAAAGCTGGTTTGAGGATTAGCCCACAGTGGAACTCGGCGTCAGAGGGACCTGGACCAGGGGCAGGACTGCAACTTCCGGGAAGAGATGTGGCGGCCCGCCCCCACTACTCCATCCAGGGAGTCCAACCAGGACCATAGAGGGAAGCAACACCTGTCTCTATGTATGCCGGCTGCAGTTCTGATGCCCAAACCTGTGAGGGGCAGCACCCCTGGTTATCGATTGCTGATTCCGCGCTAACCAACAAAAAGTCAGCCGCCATACAATCATACCTCGTGAGGGCTCCTCCCGGGTTCACCCATCCTCATTCATCCGCCCCATTTGGCAGTTCACGTTCAAGGATGCTTAGTTGCGAAGAAGAGGGAATCACTCCAAACGAGCATAAAGTATCACCGCAAGAAGAAAGGGAGTATGAACCATTTCACCTCGAATCACGTTACTACAGCCAACGATTAGAGAGCATAAGAAGAATATAGCCCCGAGGGGCCACTCTCACGAAGAAATGGCCCAGAATAACACGACCAGAATCCCCCTGCGGGTAATGGATGGACAACCCAAGCCCAGCAGGGAAAAAGTATTCCAGGTTGTTTATGGCAAATAGAGTATTGCCATTGTAAGACTGCTGGAGGTGACCTCGGGATATGTTGCTATCTGTGAAAAGGAGAATGACATCGAGGCCTTCACCAAAGAAGAGGCAGTTGAGATTCTTCGGGGAATAGGACTGCAGCCCGCCATACCACCTCAGATCATGGCCCACAGGAGTGTGGTATGCCGGCGGCTCAACCCATGGATCGGGCAACACTCGAAAGAAGACATTAAAGAAGAAATACAACTTTGACAATCCTGAGCCAAAGTAGTCGAGGTGAATAAATTCCAAAATAGAAGGGAGAATAGTGACTACTCACATGTCTTCAAGGTAGTCTTCGCAGAGACAACAATGTCGAAGAAGGCCAAGGAACATGGACTCCTCATGTTCAACGCTAAAGTTAGCGGTGAACAAATCAAGAGAGAGAGGAGTTTATTTCAGTCCAGTTCTGCTTCCGGTCCTATAAGATGGAGCAACACGCGACTAAGGGCTGCAAAGAACCCTTGGAGACGTGTTCCAAATGCAGCGAGAAGGTCCATCACTGGAAACGATGTACAAACACATTCGAAAGATGCACCAACTACGGACAGGGACAGAGATCGATGGCCATGGCTTGTCCAGTCAAAGAAAAGGTGATTAAAAAGGAACAGCAAGAAAGGAAACAAGAGGAGACGCGAAGGCCCAATACAACATATGCCCAAGCATCAAATGCGGCACTTACGAAAGTAGACGCAAAGAAAACCTAGCTCAAGATACAAAACGAAAATTAGACAAAGATCTAACGAGCAATCTCGACGCGCACGTCATGAATCTAACACAACCAGGAACATTCGCAAAAGAACTGAATGAAATGCTCGCGGAAATCGGTATGGACCAAATGTGGTTTTCGGACAATCCCCCTTCCGGGGATGTCCTGCCACTTCAGATGGTACTAAACCGAACATCAGAAGAAGTGGAACAAAACGCCATCAGAAAGCAAAACCCCCAAACAGAAAACAAAATCAAAACAGAAAAGACAAAAGAAGCGGTAGTACTAAAAACTCCTGCAAAGAAACAAAAAAGAAAGTACAAAGAAGAAAACGAAAGAACAAAGACGGCGATATCGGACTCCTTGGACTCGGAAGATGCTCATCAAACCAAGAAAGCCGAGGGGACGAAAGGTAAAAACAAAAAACTGGATTCGGATAGAGTAAACCTAATTATTTACGCGTGCGAACAGTTTCCCTTTCCTGAGGATATGGAGCACAGGAAAATCTTCCAAGGCATTAAATAAAAAATATACAAGTGAGAATTCGATGATGGCGACGCAGAAACAGTAGAAGAAGAATTGCTCTGCCACATAGCTGTTCTACATGGTGATACGTGCGAGCAGGTCTCAAATGCTGAATTCAGGAAGTAAAGGAACGGTAGAAGAAAAATCACTACCCAGAAACACTAACAGGAAAATATGGAGAGAGTGAGCAATATAATGAGGATCCCGACACTCAAGGTAGACGGATGGGAGGGGAAAGCAACGTCATATGGAAACTTATTTCGTGTGCTGGACCCCGACATCATATTAATAACAGAACACGGTATTGACACTACATATGGTCAAATTAAAATACCGGGCTACAGATTGTCAGGAAAGGTTTGATGGTGCTGCTATAGCTGTCAAGGGGAATATCTTGTTCAAACTCCTACCGGAGCTGGACGAATCCTTTGTTGAGGTTGAACTCCATATATTGGTAGGAGACCTCGTGATAGCAGCAGCCAATCAACCCTCTCGTCGAGCCTATCTCCCAATAAATAACTTCTACACGCTGTTTGGGCACCGCAGAATTGCAATCTTAGGGGCGACCTCAATGCCGGATGCCGTGTGGCGGGCTATGGTAGAATTAACGAGAGAGGCTTAAACTTGGAATTGATTATGGGATGAAAGAACATCCAAAGAATAGGGCCGGATTTTCCGACCTATATAACTTCCACAGCAGCCACCAAACCTGACATAATCTTGACAAGTGAAGGCTTCCGCTTCAACTATCATAGTGAGCTGGGTCCAACAGTCCCAAGTGATCACGTAGCGATCCTCACCATAATATCTCTCGCGACAATCCAGTTTCCAGTCTCTCTCCGCAAAGACTACACCTTAGCCAACTGGGAACGTTACTAGAGACGACTCAGTCAATACACCCAAGCTGACCTCGCCGATGCAACCTTGAGGAAATAGAGGAAGAACTGGAGAGGATAACTACGTCCATTCTAGAAGCAGACCGCGAGTGCGTACCAAAGACTGGGTACAAAAACCCCTTCTCAGCCCAGATGGACAGAGGACATAAGGGAGATCGCTGGTGTTCACAGGGAAGTGTACGAAGAGATAAGATGAGAAGGTCCTAACCGGGAAAGAAGCTCGTTCTTCGGTGCCTAAGCACCGAGCTAAAAGAGGATATCAACCTCAAACAAGAGGAAATCTGAAACAGCTTGATAGCCAAAATCGATAGCGAGCTGAACCCGGTTAAATTCTGGCATCAAGTCAAAAATATAAAAAGGACTAAGCGGAAGAACTAAGGCTCGAATAAAAGAGAGGGGAAATTATATAGAGGACCCGGCAGTTCTAGAAGACAGATTTAGGAATTATTGGTAAAACGTCTTAAGTATCACCCCACAATGCAATGAAGAGTTCGACCAGGAATTCGAAGTCCAACTGATCGAAGATCTGAATCAGATTATACACCGCACGCACCCACAACATCAAGAAGACGAAAGCAGGGAGATGGCGGGCCATGGCCGTCCCATAACACCAAAGTAGGTCATGGTCACTGTGAGAACCTTTGAACAAAGGGCACCAGGTTAGACGAGTATCACTAAATTCAACTTGATAAATGCCTCACAGCAGATCATTCAGGGAATCACAAATATTTATAACGCTTTCATGAGCACGGCTTACTTCCCCGATGGTTTTAAGATTGCTAAAATAATCTTCATACCTAGAGGTGGTAAACCCTCTGATCAACTGGTCAATTACAGGCCAATCTTCCTGCTGGAATTCGTTGGCGGTAGAATTCCTGCCGAAGAACTCTCGGAAACATTAAAATCCTTTCGTCAACGAGCACTTGGGCGTACGGGACTGTCACGGTAGAATTTTATAAGAGCCCCACCCAACATCCTTCTGGGACTTATGAATATCATGAATGCATGCCTGAACGTGGGTTACTTTCCTGACCACTGGAAGGTATCAAAAATTATATTTATTCCAAAAGCCGGTAAGCTACCGGACAGTCCAGTTAACTTCAGGCCTACATATCTCTTAGAATTTGCAGGGAAAGTCTTTGAGAAGATATTGGACAACAGGGTGAACACGTTCCTCGAAAATAATAATCTGTACAATAACCAACAACATGGCTTTCGAAGAAAGCAAGGAATGGACACGGCGTTAGCCGTGATCACCGAGAAGCTAGCAAAAATAAAAACAGAAAAACGCCATGCAAATCTGGTACTCCGCGACGTCAAAAAGGCCTTTGACAAAGTATGGAGGAGAGGCCTGCAATACAAAATCTTACAGCTGGGCCTCGACCCCATACTTGAAAGGATTCTATGCGATCACGTAATGTAGAGAAAAGCGTTTTTGAACATTAAAGGATTCAATGGCCCCGAGTTCGAACTCGAGTTCTGGTAAGTTAGAAGAAGGAAAAAGGAACTTGCGTAATCAAATAAGAAATATTCATTAAGCGCTGAAAGATGTAGAGAGAAAAGGGAGGGGGCTAATAAAATAAGAAATATGAATAAATAATGACAACAAGGAATGGAAAAATCCTAGGAATTTAATTGAAGCCATTTCTAAGCATCTTTATTAATAAACCCGTAAATTGCTATAATATACTGCGATTCTTCAGGAACAAATTCGAAAATAGAGCAAAAGTAATCAAATATTTGAATTGCGACCGCTCTATCGCGCCAAAGGAAATTAGTTTACGAGCTAGAGTTAAATAATAATATCACTTATCTTTTGCCAAAACTGCTTGATTTGAGTGATTTTTTTATAGTTTAAAATACTTTATAAAACTTATTATGGGCTAGATAATTTTGACAATCCGGAATGATAACATTAAAAGAATATTTTCCCATAGCCTAATTAGTTATAGTTAGTCATTAAAACTTAGTTCTTTTCATTTCTCAAAGAAAACGAAATTTTCTACATAACATTTATATACTAATAAAAATTCTATACTAAATTATAAGATGTGGACAGAATAATTTTTAATTTTAAGCTAAATGAGAATTAATATATACAATAAAATCAAAGAAAAAGAAGTGAAAATTCAGAAGACCTACGTATTATTTTTAGTATTAAAAACAGTAGCCAGAAAAGAAGAAATGAGAGAAAAAGAAGTTAATTTAAATTCTGTAGACTGGAAAAATATGATGGAAGGGATATAGCAAGTTGCAAGTTTATAGAATGCTTTGAGGATAATCTTTTGACTCAATTTGTTAATAAGCCAACAAGGGGTGCCAATATATTAGATCTGGTACTTTCAAATGACGAACGCTTGGTTCAGGAATTGATTGTCGGGGAAGCATTGGGAAATAGTGATCATCAGATGGTTCGCTTTAACTTAGGAATAGTGAGAAGTAGAACATCAACAAATTCCACGAACACTCCAAATTTTTAAAGGGGCGATTGCGATAAATTATGCAACTTGATAAATCAGATCAGGCGGGATATAGAATTCAGGAGGAAGAATACTTATGAGATGCGGGGCACTTTTAAGACTATATTAAATATAGTTCAGCAACAGTATATTCTATTAAGAAAAGCATTTGTTTGTTCATTTGATTGAGTTCTTTTGCTCTCTGCCAAGTGGTTCCGTAATCTCTTATTTCTAGGTACTTTATTCTGATGTTTCTTGCTTTTCTTCTCATTTCTATTGTCCATTTGGGATGTGGTAAGGTCTTATATTTTGTCAGTGGTACGGCCTGTTTGTCGGCCTCTACCATTGTCTCAATCAGTTTGTCCATTATGTTATTTAGTTCTAATTTTTTTGCCATTAAGATCTGGTTGTTTATATCTCTCTAATATTTGGGTGTATTTTTGCTAGTCTGCTCTATTATATGATTTCCTTGGTGTTATGGGAATCACTATGGGGTTCTGGTTGATCGTCACCAGGATTCCTATGTAGTCGCAGCAGGAGATTGGGATTGGCTCCATGTAGATTTTATACGGGAAGTTTGGGGATGATAAAACTATATCCGGCCTGGTGGCGGATCTTTCCTAAATGAACTTCGGGAAGTCTGGTATACCCTTTGGATTATTCATTTGTCCATCAGTAATTCTATATTTTGTCCTGCATTGTTCGACCTTTGATAGCCTGATTCCCATAAACAGGCGTTCAGGTCTCCTAAAAATATAGTAGGGTTCTTGTTGTATATTCCCATTATTGAATGGATCGGGACATATGGGCGGTTGGGTGGCTGGTAGGCCGCACCAACTGTGAGAGGGAAATATTCCATCTGTAGTGCCAAGGCCACGTAGGCCTCGTCGATTTCTCGTCCCTGCGTGTCGTGGAGGTTCTTTCTTATTGCGATAGCTGCGCCATCGTACCTTTCTCCTGTTGGTTTCTTTTTAAATATAGTATTATTAGTGATTTTCATGGGCACATCGTCTGTTACCCCATGTTCTGAGATACAGATGATGTCCGCGTATATTTGTCTGAATATGTTTCCATATTGTATGGCTTTGGTCTTCCATCCATCCGTGTTCAGGTGTAAGATTTTTAGTTTTCTGTTTGTATTGGCCATTATTTTAGTTTTGCTTTTTGTTTTCTCCTTTGAACTTTGGTATTTTCCGTTTGCGAGTTTGTCGAATGTTTCCTTTTTAAGTGGTCTTATATCATTGGGGAAGAATCTAATGCGGTCTTCCCTTATAAGTTTTTCAATTGCGTTTTCGTCATGGTCGGTTACATAGGTCCATTTGCAGGTGCCTTTTTCCAGCCCTTTTCTGGTGTCAGCGGGTCTGGCCCCCTTTGGTAAGGGGTAGACCTCATGCACAAAGATTCACAGTTTGGAATCTTTAGCTTCGTACCTACAGCCTTCTTCATTTTCGGTCTCTTTTGAGGATTCCGAGTCGGTTGTTTTTTCCATGTCTTGTATTTGTTTTGTTGTTCTGTTTCTTTTTTTTCTTTTTCTTTTTAGATTCTTTGTCAAATTGTTCTGTTTAATCTTCGTCTTCTGCGGTCTCTTCTGTCTCTTCAGTCGCCTTTTTTTTCTTCCATTGCGGCTCCCACTTCGAGCATATCTTTCACCCGATGTGTTTTTCCAGCCGAGACTCTGTATATGAAAGCTGATGGAGGGTTGGGCGGAAGCCACATTTTCCTTACTTTATTCTTTTCTAGGAGAAGGTTGAGTGTGTCCGCGAAGGTTCCCGGTTGGACAATATTATGAACGTGCGCGAACATAATACAAGCCAGAATATCTAACCCGCTTCCTTCATTCACATTTCTGTTTATTTTTTGTTCCTCTGTTTGTTTTATTTCTTTTACTGTTGCCTTGGCCACATGTGCGTATGTTTATTTTTTTTTCTTTTGCCTGGGTCTGTTCTCTTTCCTTTTTTAATATTATTTCACTTCATTTCGGGCAGTTAACGGCCATTGTTCTATGTAGACCTTGGTAGTTTATGCACTTTTTTGTTGTTTCCCTGCATTCTCGGAAGTTGTGACCTTCGCTCTCGCATTCTGAGCAAACTTTCTTATATTTTTTAGGACATCCTCTGGTGACGTGTTCTTCCAGTGCATAGCAGTGGAAGCAAGATTGCACATTTGTGAATTTCTTCATGTGGATGTTCTCTGGTGGAATTCTCATTCCAAAGGCCAGGAGACCGTTTTGCATCACCCTGTTGGCCATTTCAGTCGCCGTGCAAATCACCTTCAAAATGTGGATGTGGTACCCAAATTTTATTATTTCAGCTATTTTTAGATTTTGGTTTTCTTTCTCAAGCACTTCCTTTAGCTCCTCCTTGGTATGTGAGTCCTCATAAAGGTCGACTTTTCTGCATGTGAAGGAGCGGTTAGTCTGGAGATGAGGAGGTAGTTTTGGTTGTAAGCCAATCTTTCCTAGTATGTTCGTTCCTCCTGGCTCTACTAGCTTTTCCGCGTCTTTCTGTTTGTGGCACAGGACTACGTAGCCATTTTGTACATCTATGAGCTTGGTGACCGCGATCTTTAACTCTGTGTATAGAGCTCTGATGAGGACCCCTCTCTCTGATTTGGGTGTCCAAGGCTCTGTTCTCAAAGGGAGCCTTCTATACTCCATAGTGTTAGTTTTGTAATCTGTGTGGGTCCTCCCGACCCGGAGGCTAAGGCCCCGCTGATTAGGCTGTCAAGGGTAAGGATGATGATGATGAATGGGTGGACCCGGGTGGGCTCCTCTCGAGGGGTGAATAGTGACGGACCTTTTGTTGGCTAGCGCAGGATCAACTATCGCTAGCCGGGGGTGCCGCCTCCTCGAGGCGGAGTTGTTATACTCCCCTGCAGAGGTTGCAGCCCGGCGTATTGTCCGGGGGCTCTTCTGGTACGGGTTTCTGGCAGTAGGCTAGTCCTCAAACCCCTCTCCACCTGTACTCCCAATTATGTAAAAGCTACTGTCTTGCATAGTTGGGATGAGGTCGCGGTGACAACTTTCATCAGCGAGTAGGTATAATAATTCTGCAGCTTCAGTTCATACCTTCCTATTCTCAACCCGTGCTCACAAATCACTACTACATCGGGGTCTTCTTTAGCCATCACATTCCAGAATTGGTTTTTCTTATCCTTTAATCCATTGATGTTCACTTTGACTATTTTCAGTTTATTAACTCTCTTATCCATAATTCTTTACTTAATCACACTCCAAACTTCTTCCTTTGACCGTTTCCTTAATTTCCTGAAATTCTCTGTCCTCAGAAAGTGACATCTGTCCTCTGTTACCTGAAGGTTCCCAATCAGTATAGATCTTTGGACAACATACGACGGGTAGTCTGATTGGTGAGTCAATTTAAATTTAACATCTACTATCCCGTCTATGATATGTGCGATGTTCATATCTTTGGGGTATTCGCTACCCATAGTGGTGTAAATATGAACGTCTGCCTCTTCGCAAGATGGTAGTTCCGTGTTCGCTCTCTCTCTCTCTCTCTCTCTCTCTCTCTCTCTCTCTCTCTCTCTCTCTCTCTCGGTTTCCAGCTTCTTTGCTACTGTTCCCTTCTTAGAGTCTCTTTAGTCCTCTTTCTTATTATTCTTTACTTCACTTGCCCCTACTTCCTCTATCCATTCTTCCCTTTCTGACTCTGAAGTGGAGGTTTCTGTGTTTGAGTCCTTCCTCTTTTCCTGCTTTTTCTTTTTGCCTTATTCTTTTTCCTCTTCTGTTTCTTATTCACCTCAACCGATATACTTTCCTCTTCGTTCTCAGGCTCCTCTTCCTCCCTGACTATTTTTATTTTCAGTATGTCCCTTGAGGGGAATTCTCTGGGAACCACAGCTTCTTCTTCATACCGGTTTTTCTCTAGTATGGCGTTGAGTTCCCTAGAGAAACACCCCGGCTTTGATATGTTAGCCATGTGGGCATAAATTATCAATGCCATAATCTCCATATGTTGGTTCTCGAATATGAGGTAAGGCACATGATTCACCGTCGGTGCTGCGGCTGCCTGTAGGCCTGGGATTACATGTGGCCCCTCTTTAGTTGCTCGTGCATATGACAAATTCTCTGTCCTTACCATCTCTTTCTTTAAAATAATTTGTATTTTTCTCGGGCAGCTCATGGTCATTGCTCCGTGATGACCCTGGCAATTTGGGCCTTTCTTTATCTCGCTCCTACATTCTTTAAACCCGTGATCCACTTGATTGCATTCCGAGCACTTCTTTTCGGACTTGCAATCCTTTGTTTCAGTTAGAGCATATCATGACCTGTACATGTCCCTCTGTATCTATCTGCGAGTGATCCGCAAATTGAATGCTAGTAAGCCTTGTTGTTTTGCCTTTCTAGCAGTCTCCGCATCCTCGAACGTTATTTTTAATAGGTTGTTAAATCTCCCTAACTTTACTACTTCTGTCACCTTAGCCCACGATTGTTTATCCTCCACTTCACGTTTGATCTCCTTCGCTGTATTTTCTCTTATTTGTTTGTCAATCTATCTGCAGATGACTGCTCTTTGAGCCATGATCTCAGCTAGGATCATTGGCTCCAGGTCAATCTTTCCCAGCGCTTTATTAGCTTCATCCCCTGTTAATCTTTCTCTATCCTCGTCTTGGGAGGACATTGCCCACGTACCCGAAGTACGACTCTATCATTCTGATCAGGGCAACATTTAATTTACCATTTATTATCTCAGTCTCTCTCTCTCTCTCTCTCTCTCTCTCTCTCTCTTGGGGGCTTAGTCTCACCCCTTACAACCCGTAAGGGCAGCCTTTTCCATCTTTCCCTATCCATCCTGGCGCCTCAATTAAACATGTTAAAATGTTGGGTGAAGTAGATAAAGGGGAAAAAATTAGAACCTTCATACTACCTTAATTGGGTCCTTCCTTGTAATCCTGCTGGTCTTTGGCACTCCACTTGTATATACTTAAAGCACTGGTATTCTTCACTTGGATAATTTCTTTAAACAAACTCTTCCCTATTTCACCTTAGGAATACACTGAATTTTGCCTCGATAATTTTCACTTTTGTCAATGTAGTTTAAACTTGGCTTTGCCGCTTTTATCAAGCCCTGACGTCTCGAAGCGCGTAAAACAAGGAATAAGTGCCAAGGCGTATGAAACTCACTGGTAGTAAGGCGAAAGGAGCAGGCGTTTTCCTCACTCCGTTAACTTTGCCGCCTTAAATTTTCCCTTTTCTTTTCCGCCATCATCGAAAACCGTATACGAGAGGGAAATAAATATATGATGACTATGCCGACCACTGTACTGACTCTCCTATTACGGATGAATGAAAAATGAATGAATGATGTATATAGAAAGAACAGAGAGGGGTCACTGTGTGACACAGGCGATCAGGTAGTCGTAGAGGAAAAGGGTACGGAAATAACTTGAAAGAGGATAGGAAGAGTTAATAGGTCGGTGGCTAGACACCGATGCATGGTGTAGTTGGGTGGGTCTCGGGGTGTTCGTGACTGGACGACGGTTGGGGGGTAGTCAGGAAGGAGATCGTGTCTGCATAATCGGAAATGCGTTATTCATGATGCTCTTAACTTATGTGTAGAACGGTATGGGTTGCGGGTGGTCATGGACTGCGAGGTATCGCAGTGCCATCGCTGCATACTGTCTTGCGTGTAGTGCGGTGTATATGGGGTCTCTAGCGAGTTTCCCCGAGCTGTTTTGTGAGTCTAGTGTGAGCTTATGTGTTGAGGGGTGCTAATTTGTTGTTGTCGTATAGTGTGGAAATTCTCATGTACATGGGAGACCGGCAAGCGCGCTTCAGATCAGAGTTCTGAATGCGCTGAGCCTTCTCCTTCCACGTGACACTCGCAGCTACGAGTGACAGTGGGGCGTACGTGAGAAGAGGTCGCAAGAGTGTTTTATATAGGTGTAACTGTAGTTTCTTGCCCGACGAGTAGAAACTGCACAGCATTTTGTTTGTTCATGCGGCTCTTGCTTGTATTATGTGCTGGTGTATATTGAACCTAAGGGACTTGTAAAAAGTTACCCCAAGGATTTTTGTCTGTTGTGTGTAGTCGAGCCTTGTTGGGTTTAGGTGGTTCCTGTCTGGTGTGTGTAAGAAAATTTGTAGTTTATGTATGTAGTGATTTTTTGTGCCGAAGAGTATCATCTGTGTCTTCTGAGGATTCGTGGCAATCAGCCATTTATCTTCGTACTCTGTCTTTTCCTCTAGTATTATTTGTGCGTGGTGCGCGATCTCGTCTGGTCCACGGCCGCTGACGAGAATGGTCTAGTCATCGGCGTAGGACACTGTGTATGTGTGACAGCAGTTTTCGGGTGGGCGTGAGGTGTCGTTTGTGTAAATGATGTAGAGTATGGGTGCCAGTACGCTTCCTTGTGGAACGCCTGAGCGTGGTGTGAAAGGTTGTGAGAGGGTATTTTTGTATTTTATGTGGCATCTCCGTTCAGTTAGGTAGTGCGAGAGGACCCTTCTGGTGCAGAGAGGTAACTCCGTATTATTGGCGAGTTTCTAACGGAGTCCCTCGTGCCACACCTTATCAAAGGCCTTTTCCACGTCCTTGCTGATGGAGAGTGTATTTTGTCGTATCTGGCGGGGTTTTTTTTTCTATTCTGTCGTGAACGATGGTCACAACCGCCTGAGTGTACCGGCCCCTCCTGAACCCGTATTGGTGGGGGCAGAATCAGTCCCTCTCTGCCAGGTAGTTTCGTAGGCGGCAGTTGATCATACGTTCGAATATTTTGCCTAGCTGCTCTAATAGAGCAAAAGGCCTGCAATTGTTTGGATGTTTGGGGTCTTTGTTCAGTTTGTGTATAAGTATGTTGTGATAGACTAAATATTTTGGGGAAATGGCCTAAGGTTAGTGAAGCGTTGAATAGGTATGTAAGTATAGGGTATATGTTTGCGGGGAGGTTGTGTATTAATGCGGCTGGTATCCGGAGGGCCGGGTGCGCGTTTTGGTGTTGTTTTAATGTAGTGGGAAAAGATAATAGAGAATTTAACTATGAAATGGATGAGCATTGGCTGAGCTCAGTAGAGGATGAGAAAGATCTGGGAGTAGTAATAGATAAGTCATTAAGGTTTTTAAGCAGTGTATTGAAGCAAGAAATAGGGCAAATAGAGTGCTGGGTTTCATTAAGAGAAATGTCAGTTACAAAAGTAAGGAGGTTATTCTTAAACTCTATAACTCTTATGTTAGGCCACATCTAGAGTACTGTATACAGGCATGGTCGCCACATTTTAGACACAATATTAACCTTCTTGAGTCAGTGCAACGGAGGGCAACAAAAATTATTCCTTCCCTGAGGCACCTTGAATATATAGATAGACTGAGGGTATTAAATATGTTCTCGTTCGAAAGGAGGTGTGTGAGAGGGAATATGATTGAGCTCTTTAAAAATTTTCTGGGATAGATAAATTGGATGTTAGCAAGTTTTTTGAGTTAGATGATGGAAATCGGACTAGAGGTCACTACCGTAAAATTAAAAAGCAAGGGTGTAGGTTGGATTTAAGAAAATATTTTTTCACCAATAGAGTGGTAGACTTCTGGAACAAATTGCCGCTGAGGGTAGTAGGTAGTCCAAATTTAAATGTATTTAAGAGTAGGTTGGATAAGTTTATGGGGAGGGAAGGTTGTGATGGTTCCTAAGTTTTGTATATATTAATATTGTTTGTATATATCTATAGCTGCATGATTTAGTTCTTGACAAGCCTCGATTGGTGATACCCTTGTTTCTGGACACAATCCTCTGGATGTAGTTTTCTTGGGAGTTTGGGTGCCTTAAAAAAGAGGCCGTTTGACTCGGATGACCTATGATGGGCCCTTGTAGCTTTTGTCATTTGTTATATTATATTGTGGGGGACTTTGATTTTGTCTTCCCCTAGGCGATGGTGCTTTTTGTGGGTGGGTTTTGACGGATGCGGATGACCTTTGATAGGCCCTTGTGGCTTTTGTCATCCGTGAAATTATGTTATGTTATGTTTCCTCAACGGTGATGAGAGTTGTCAGTGTAGATGTGTTGTCGAGCAACTCCATTCCTATCAGGGTGAGGCGGGCCTTAGCTCGTAAGCGTGGGCCCGACACCACTCCTGGACTTCCTGGAAGTGCTCTTGCGCGTGTGGTTTAGGTGGGTTGTGTGTGTGTACTGTGTTCCAATGGGACCTAAATGCGTCGAGGATGACGTTGGAGTCTGTGAGTGTTCGTTTGTTTACTTGAAGGGTGATGGGTTTGGGTGGATCAGTGCCTAGCATCCTTTTTTTACGCGCCGCAAGAAAAAGGAGGGGTCAGTGCAACGAGTGTCGTCCGCGATGCGGACGACCTCACGCCACTGTCGGTTCCTATCTAGCTGCAGCACGGTATGATGCGGGCACGTAGGTGAGTGATATTGTGTTGTCGTGGGCCTCTGGAGGAGAGATTGTTGTACTGTGTGATGAGTCTCTGAGTGTGTATGAAATATGTGAAGTGTTTTATACATGTGTAGGTTTTGTGTGGTGTGTAGGTCGCGTGCTGCCGTTATAGTTTTCAAGATTGAGCACCAGTGGTTGTCTAACAGATCTGGATTGGTGTGGTCCAGGTCGAGGTTTTGTGGCGTGTTTTCTGTTATGTCTCTCTTGAACTCTTCCCAGTTCGTTTTTTTGGAGTCGAGAAGAGGTGATGTGGGTATTAGTATGGGAGATGTGGATATAAAAAGGAATATCGGTATGTGGTCAGAGAGTACGTGAGGACCCGGTGAGATCTGAGTGTAGAAGTGTGTAGCGTGGTCGTTGTGGAAGACCACGTCCGAAGACGTGGTTCCTTCGCGAGTACTGAAGAATGTGGTGTTAGAAAGGAGTGTTGGGTGGAAAACGTTGAGGTCGACCGCAAAAAAGATAGCTAGGTTGTGGTTTGATAGAGCCCGGAGTGGGACTTCTATGTTTAATTGTAGGCGTGTTGGTCTGTAGTGCGTGGCCGTTAGGATGGGGACGGAGCTTGTCTGTAACTTGCAGGCTAGAAAAGAGTCATCGCGTGTTTGAATATGGGAGTGGTGCATAGAGCGATTTATTAGGCTCGCTGATCCTAGGTGCGGCGCTTGTGGAGTTAGATATGTGTGGTAGCCTGCAATACGGAGTCTGTTGTTGGGAGGGTGGTGAGGACCCGGTGAGATCTGAGTGTAGAAGCGTGTAGCGTGGTCGTTGCGGAAGACCACTTCCGAAGACGTGGTTCCTCCGCGAGTACTGAAGAATGTGGTGTTAGAAAGGAGTGTTGGGTGGAAAACGTTAAGGTCCACCGCAAAAAAGATAGGTAGGTTGTGGTTTGATAGAGCCCGGAGTGGGACTTCTATGTTTAATTGTAGCGTGTTGGTCTGTAGTGCGTGGCCGTTAGGATGGGGACGGAGCTTATCTGTAACTTGCAGGCTAGAAAAGAGTCATCGCGTGTTTGAATATGGGAGTGGTGTATAGAGCGATTTATTAGGCTCCTGATCCTAGGTGCGGCGCTTGTGGAGTTAGATATGTGTGGTAGCCTGCAATACGGAGTCTGTTGTTGGGAGGGTGTAGCCTCTTCGAGTTCAAGAGTATTATGTCAGATCTTTGTGTGTTTAGGAACAATTTGGCAACAGTATGGCGAATACCGTGCCAACTGCGTACGTTTAATTGTGTCACGTTGAGGCGACCTATTGTCGTGGGCGGAGTGCGCGTGAGGCTGATTTAGCCGGGATCGTTCCCTTCTCCTTGGTTATTTCCCAGGAGGCGTGAGGAGCGAGTACCTTCACGCGTGTCGGCTGTGGTATTATGGGAGCGGAGAGGTTGTCAGTGGTATTATTGGGTGGGCAGGCCGTGGTAGAGGGGAGAGTGTGTTCTGTGGAAGGAGGGTTAGAGATAGTGGGAGAGTGGGTGGTGGTCGTGGAAGGAGGGTTGGAGAGAGTAGAGTTTAAGAGGGGGAGTTAGGAGCAGAGGAGGAGGAAATAGAGCTATTAGATGGGGGGCTAGAGATAGTAAGGGAGATGCAGATTATGAGAGGGGGGTTTCGGGAGAGAGAGGAGGTTGGGACGGCGAAGAAGGAGGGGTGGAAGGAGGAGAGGATGGGATTGGGCGATTTACGCGTGGTTGTGTGTGGCGGGGGGGTTTCGTGGTGGAGTTTTTTTGTTTAATGCGGAGTGTTGTGGAGGGTGTGGTAGGCTTGGGGAGGTGGAGGAGGTGGCGGTTGTGGTATCAGTGGTAGTGGGGATGGAGGCTGTTAGAGGGGGGTGGGGACGGTAAAAGGGGGGGAGTGAGACTGCCTAAGGAGGAGTGCTAGTGGTAGGAGGGAGTTTAGGTATCGAGGAAGAAGGAGTGGTAGCTGTGGAGGGAGGAGAGGAGGCGGTAGGAAGAGAGGTGGGAGCAGTGGGCAAAGGGGCAGGTAAAGAGGGCACAGTGGCGAGAGGGGCAGGGACAGAAGGGCGGGAGGAGGCAGGAGCGTGGAGAAGGTGGGGCGCGGGGTGTGAGAGGGCGGTGCGTCCAGGGAGAAGGTGTTTGTGACCACCAGGGGGGGGGGGGAGAGTGCGGCTCTCCTGTGTGTATGCTCGTCGATTAGAGCGAACACCTTCTCGGGGAAGGTGATCTGTTCTAGAGCGTGCGAGGCGAACAGTGTATTGAGTAGGTTTGTGTATAGTCGGGCATCACTCATCGACATATATTTTGCCACCGTTGAGAGCAAGGTGGCCAGGTGTAGCTTTGGGTGTGTGGTATCATTGAATGTGTGGTGTGGGATAGGGGTGGGTGTCGGATGTAGTGTGGGTCTCTGGGTGTAGGATGTTTGGATGGTGGCGGGTGTCGGAACATATGGGTGAGTCTGGGTTGCTGCTGGAGTAGGGTGTGTCTGGAGTAGGACAGGGAGAGGTATGGACAGCGTTCCGCCGGCAGCAGCAGCAAATGTTCTTGTGAGGGGAGGAGGGGGCGGGGACGGAGTGTGTGGTTGTTTTGGTGGGTTTTGGACGCCGTATTGCCGCTACGGCGTCAGAGCAGGCCTTACTTAGGTAATGGCATTTTGGGTTTACGGCGACATGGTCGCCGCCGCAGTTTGTGCAGAAGGGTGAGTTGGCTGTGCAGGTGATGTAGTGGTGTCCCACTACACTACACCTTGAGCAGACCAGGTCTGCTTGGCAGTTTCGTGTTTCGTGTCCGGTTTTGTAACACCGGTGGCACTGTGTGGGTTTTATGTTTAGCTGTGGCTCGATGCTATGTGGATGTGTTAGTGTGCCGCAGATCATGATGCCTTGGTCTAGCAGCAATGTTTTGTTTTGTTCGTCGGACAGTGTAATTACTGCCCATTGTTTTGTGAGGTTGTAATAGAAGTATCTGATGACCGCCTTCCCATACTTCTGTCTGAGGTGTGTGCGGAGGTCATCGGTGGAGAAAGTTAACCATATAGTGTTGGTCTTGAGGACTCGAATTTGGTGTTTCTTGTGTACACCGTCGGCTAATTTTGTGTGAAGGTCTTGTGCGGCGAGTGTATCCTACGCAAGTTTGTGGAATTTGACTGCGTCCTTCTGTGATCGGAAGACGAGTTTGTGGCCTGTGTGAGTCTTTATTATGTTTGTGATGGGGGTGTCATGTGTAGCGGCTAGGTTGAGAAGTGTATGTTCATTGTTAGTAGTGGGTGTTTTATCTGTTATGTGTAGGAGTGTGAGTGTAGATGTGTTGTTGTATACCATTGTGGATCAGTTTTTGAAACTTACTTTTCTTTTTTTAGAGGGGGTCCCCCGCCCTGCCGATAACGACCCCGTGAAGAGACTCAGATGTGGTGATGATTAGTGAGTGAATATGGACCTGGTTGGGCTCCTCAGAGGGTGTGAAAACATGGCGGACTTAATGATGACTGAAGCCCGAATCAACTGACTCCAGTTGGGGTGCCGCCCTCTCTATTGGGTATTTCTCAGTTACGTCCGACATCTCACAGAGACGGTGGTAACTGAGTCCCAATCCAGGTTTGCTCCTTCCTTTGGGTTCCGCAGTGGGCTAAGCCTCAGACCTCCTTTCCCCAAAGTTTGCAATTATGCCCTTTCTAAGTAGAACGGCATAGTTGCAACGGAGCTCTATGTGTAGAGTCATATTCGCAGAGCCAAGTCACGGCGGGGCAGGGACGGGAAGGGTTTAACACGTCATACCACTATCACAAACCAAGGAAATAGAGGAATTTTTATTCAGCGGGGGTAAGGGAGCGGGACGGGGAGGAAGGCGTTCTGAATCTCGTATATACCTCTCGAGATGATACCTCCACGGTATGACTTGCTGAAATAGCACTGTTCACAGTGAGAAGCGT
Source organism: Ceratothoa steindachneri (assembly GCA_963969495.1). Classification (NCBI taxonomy): domain Eukaryota; kingdom Metazoa; phylum Arthropoda; class Malacostraca; order Isopoda; family Cymothoidae; genus Ceratothoa; species Ceratothoa steindachneri. Next base: position 29,285,024 of record OZ018336.1, read on the forward strand.
CGAGGGAAATTCCGCCGGGCCTTGACTCCTATATCTAAACGATAACAGGGAAACGCTGAGATGTATGTATCTCATTACCAATACGCGAAGGAGGGAAACGAGGACGCAAGTGGATCTGCACAGAGCGGTGGACATCAAACCGCTCAATACGATCTTAAAGGAAAGAGCGTCAGATATGAAAGAGAAAATTACAATGAATAACACCGAGAAAATTAGAGCACTCATCCCAGAAAGCCATCAAGGTCCCAGTCGCTCAAGATTCCCAAGCAGCATCAGCAAGCTTGGAGACGCAATTGTCCCATTTTTTGCATAGGAATAAATTATCGGCCAAAACTGATAATGAAAAGCAACCGATAATGACGAACCAAACCGATATTACCTCCAAACCAAAGAAGACCTCAACCACCTAGTGAAGACAATGATGAATAAAAAATGAAGAAAATAGGTAAGTACGAATAACAGAACACACAAAACATAAATATTAACAACCAAAGATGAATATAGCAAAAACATTTACAAAACTAATTAAGACACACATAAGAATTGATGTAGAAACAAAAAACATAAAAGGAATCTAAACAACCAAACTACACGTCAAGTTAACATTAAAAAAGAAGCTAAAATAGTACAAGAATCCAAATGTTTGAACGCCTTATCGTAATATATATATATATATTTTAGGGTGGTCCCCTCAAAAAAAAATTAGTTTTTATCTCCACATGCCTGATTGTATTTCCCCATTGAACAGTAGGTCACATACTCAATTTCATCAAAATCGAACAATATTTACTGGTCGCTATATGGATCTTAACTTATTAGTCTGCTGGTAAATTAATTTTTGGGATCGAAATGAACAGTCTTTGCAAATACTAGTTTATTTGAAACAGATCTTGGTGTTGAAAGACAATTTTTAAAAAAATATTTATATTAAAGTGAAAAGAAAATAGTTAAATGGCAAATGATTTATTTTTGACACAAATTATAACTAAAATTGCTGATTAAACATTGGTCCTTTTGAGCATGAGGAAAGGTTTTGTGATGTTTTGCCACAAGTCTGAGAAGCAACAGTTTCTGTTCTTCATCTTTTGTTAGAGATGCATTATATGATTTAATAAATGCAATACCTCTTTCTGCTGGATCGTTAACAACTATTAAGTTAATCGCTCGACGTTTAAATTCTTGAAAGCATGTATTCTCTTCCCAAGAACTTGGTTTAGTCTTTAAGAATGTATCCTCTGCAAACTTGTATCCATATTTCATTAGGAGACTGAAGATTAGCTTACTTTTTTGAGTTACCAGTTCATGCAAGTCCAAATCCTCGATGTTTTTTGTAAGATTCAATCGGCGAACAACTTTAGTGTTTTCATTACGTTGGAGATTGGAGACCATCTTCTGTTTGGTCTCAACATTAATTCTATGATCGAAAAATGCAAGACCAACAAGATGTTCTCCAAGATACCAAAGGTGTCTGCGAAGGGCTGTGGTTGCTTCTTTAGATATTGTCTGATTTGGGTATTTTTGCAAAGTTTTAAGAAGCAGAATGTCATTTAAAAGAGCATTAATTCCAAAATGAGCTTCATTCCAAAAACGCGAGTAGACCAAAACAATAAAAAGAGAGGACTCTAATATTGGCCTTTTCACGTTCCGTTAGTTTCAGTTGATGCTTAAACAAGTATATTTTCAGGACATATATAGCCTTACCCATCCAGCGTGCATGATGAGTCGCTCTTGGGGCTCTTAATGTAATTTCTGTCTTATCAATGCCCCCAAGAAAGATGAGACTGAGTCGCAGCAAATTCTTCATAATCGTCACGCAACTGACGAGATTTCAAAGCTTCCTGAAAATATGGAACCATTTCTCATCTAAGATTATGCATTACTGGATTGACGAATAAACTGCTATCCGTCTTTAAAAAAGAATCCTTTTTAAGTGACGACCATTGTTCTTTAAAACGTTGAAAAAGACTCCTCTTTGGACCACTTGTAGGCCCAAGTAAAATATTGCAAGCACATGCCAACTTAATTTCGAAAATATGATGACGGCACGTAATCCAAACAAGCTCCCTTCCTAATACTTTCTCAATTATGGTACAGGCTCTTTTTTGTAGGCCTGTATTCGATGCAGTTGTGTCAAATTCAAGGCCTTGAACTTTGTCACGAAGATTCCAGTCATTAATTGATGAAATGCATGCCATAGCCTGTTCTTCTTCTGTTGCTCGTGTTATTTTTGGCACACCAAGAAGTTTTTCAATTCCATTTACAGAAACTATTATTACAATTCGTTCTACTCTTTCCTTTGCCCCATCAATAGCAGGTAGTAGTTTTCCATGCCAGTGAAGAAGGATCGGTCCTTCAACAGACAAAGAAGCTTTGTCTTCATTGTATGTTGCCTCTCTTACTTGCTTTCTGGAACGTCGTATAGAAAAAATTGATCACTGCGCGGTGCTCAACCTTCTCCATTGTTGAAAAATTTGTGACTGACGATCTGCGATCAGCTAATGCTTCTTAAATATATATATATATATATATATATATATATATATATATATATATATATATATATATATATATATATATATATATATATATAAACAATAATAATAAAACAAACAAAACAAACAATGAAAGCGATTAGCCTGATCTACAGGCACCTTTGCAAATCTTGCACCCCTCAGACTTCCTTATTCTCACTACTGTTCTAATACACTACTATCTCTCACACTCACATACTCACCACTTCCCCAGAACAAACAGCTGATGAAATCTGGTGCACTCAATAGTGGTAGAAGGTAGATGGCAAAAGATGGGTATGGTTTGTCCTAGTTTGAGGGGCATCGCAGGCATTTGTATTCTCTTACTACTGATTTTTACTTTTTTTTGTTTTATTATTGTTGACTTGTGTTTGTTTCTGTGTGCGTTTTTCTTTATGCTCCTCTGTGTAATTGTCTCCTTGTTTTGCTTATTTAGTCTTCGTGTATTTTTAAGCTTTCGAGCCTTTATTAGTGATCAAATTTAGTGTGTTACCTCGTGTTTTGTTCCGGTTGTATTTGTTTGTTCTTCATTAATTGTGAGTTTAATTTCTTTCTTATGTTTGTTGTGTCGTGCTCTGTGTTGTTTATGTATAAAGTGGTATAGTGTTTTCCTCGGCGCAGAGTCTAGTGCTTGGGAAAAGTCGGTTTCGAGCGACCTTCCCACGCAATCTGGCAGGAATGTTTATGCTGCCACCTGTTCTTCTTAGCTCCGGGATGATATTATTGGCCATTGTTGACCAGATATTTTTGGCCAGTTTCTGCGTTGCGACATTAATGGGCTCCAGATGCTGTCTGCGGTGCAGATCCCTTTGCCGAAGATACTCTCTTCGTCTGGTTTTGTTTATGTAAAGGGATGCAGAATTCTGCACTCGCTGGAGCCTCCTCATAGCGGTCTTGCTGGCCGTTTGAGTCACTACTGCAGGGTAGATGAGCTTAGCCTGGATAAACATCAGGTATATTTCCTGATATTCGCCGAGCTAAGATTTCTTAACCTATATAGCTTAGAGATTTCTCTCTTCGCCATATTCTGCCTCTTCTCGTAGTGACTCGAGTATTCGTGGTCGGAGAATTTTAGGTCCAGGATAGTGCCTTCGGCGGAGTAGCCATATTTCCTCATATCTATTACAATGGGCCACTTCGACTTGCCACACAGCGGGAGGATCTTAAATTTGTCCCTATTTGACCGGATTTTCCACCTTCTCTCGTATTGGTTGATGTTAGAGGTCTTTACAATAGTGTTGATCGCCTGTTCCCTTGCTTTCCTTACCCTACTTGGGACGATCTGCCTGTCATCATCTACGTACTGCAGATAAATCGTGTCCCTGTGTATTGGAGTAGGGAGGTCGATAGTGAAGACAAGGTAAAGCAGAGGGCTTAGGCAGCTCCCCTGGGAAAGCCCCGCTTTGAGCTCGAATTCTGGTCCTTTGTGCTCTTCGATCATGATACGTACCCTTCTGTCCATGACGAAGTCACAAAGGATTCTTTCCAGGACTAAGTCTAGCTAGAGACCTAGGATCTTGTATTGTAGTTCTCTCAGCCAAACCTTGTCGAAGGCCTTCTGCACGTCCCTCACCACGATGTTTACATAGTCACCCTTCACTCGGCAATGTGCGATCTTTTCTGTTAGGAGCGCCAGGGCCGTTTTTGTGCCCATTTTTGGTCGGGACCCATGTTGTTGTGGGTTATGCGCTCCTAACTCGTCGAGTTGAGTTTGTAGCTTGTCGGCTATAATCTTCTCAAAGATCTTACCGGGTATTTCTAGGAGAGAAATTAGGAGATAGTTAGCCACTTGGGCTGAAGGCTTATTCACTTTCGGGATAAAGATGATTTTAGCCATCTTATACCCGTCTGAGAAGTAGCCTATATTCAGAGATGCGTTCATAGTGTTTACCATGCCCTGAATAATTTGCCGTGGGGTATTCGCCAGGTTGTTCTTAGTGAACCCAGACCAACCGAGTGTCCTTTGTTTGAAAGACCTTATGGTGTTAATGGTCTCTTCAATGGTGATAGGGCGCCCGTGGTTAACCATCTCTCTTCCTCTAGATACTTGCGGGTGTGGGTGGGTCCTATGTATCATCGCTCTGAGGTCCTCCAGCAGTTTGTTCTTCGAAGTCCTGGTTGAAATCGTCGTTCTCCTCAGGTGATATTTCAAAGGTCTCTTTCCAATGCCTCCTGAATCTCCCTTCGAGAGAATCCGGATCCTCTATTAGGCTGTCGCCTCCTTTTATTTTTTTCCTAAGCCTGGGAGGCAATCCCCCAAGTTTTCGGATGCTATTTCAAAAAATTATAGGATTTCTCTCCCTGTCTAGTTTGCCTATGATATCGTCCCAGATTTCTTTTTGCTTCTCGAGGATTATGTTCTTTAGCTCCTCGCTTAGCTGTCTCATGCGGGCTGCCCTTTTACGGTTTGGGCCTGTCTCACCGACTTTTTCGTAGATGTGCCTGTGTTCCCTGGCGATTTCCCGCAATTCGTCCGTCCATCTAGGTTGTGGGGGCATTTTGTACGAGATTCTGGGGACGCATCTTTCGTCAGCTTGAATGAGGAGATTAGTGATCTTATTAATCTCCTCATCAATTTCTTCAAGATTTGCGTCATCCAGGTCAGCTGGCTGGTAGATGCAGAGCAATTCTCTGTACTACTCCCAGTAAGCTTTTGCGTAACTTTTCCTAAGTGTGACGGGCCAGTGCATTGGCGCAAGCGAAATGGTGGTGATAATTCGGATATGATCCCTCGGGACCACTATGCCTGGTTGGTTGACGATGTTGAAGGTGAATTCTGGAATTGCCAACACAATATCCAGTTTTGTCACCGAACAGAGTGTTAGATAAGTTCGGAAGTCTGGTCCAACTCTCCGGAGCCTATTTCTTTCAAATAGTAGCTCCATGTTTCGTCCCCTTTAGTCAACGCGCCCGTAGCCAGATGCCGGGCATCTGGCGTTTAGGTCTCCGCCTAGCAACACTAGCCTTCTCTGGCCGAAGAGGGTGAAGAAGTTGTTTATCGGTAGGTATTGTTGCCTGGGCAGCTGGTAGGCTGCCGCCACAGTTAGGCCTACAACTAGGGTCGGGATCTCGACAGCCACGAATGATTCGTCTAAATCCGGTAGCGTTTTGAACTTTGTTTTTGTTATGATAGCGATGGCTGCGCCATCATATCTTTCTTGTATGTGGTTCTTTTGTATCACAGTGTAATTATGTATTTTTTATAGTATCCATGTTTGTGTTGACGCCGTGTTCTGACATGCGGGTGATGTTGCGGTAAGAAATGGACTTCCCCTTCCATCCATCCACATTCACTGTGAGTATTTTTAAAGTGTTGTTGATGTTCTCCATGTTTTCTTGTTCCTGTGTGTTTTTTGTTCTTTTGGTGTGTCTTAAGTGTTGTGGGTTTCGCCGTTTCTAATCTTTTTGTACTCTGCATCACTTAGGGTGATGCAGGAGTCTTTGTGAAGTTTCACAATGCCTTCATAAATCGCTTGTTCAATATCTGATTCTCGGTCTGGTGCTGAGTAGGTCCATTTGATTCTTTTTTTCCGGATACCCTGATATATATACTTAGGTGAGAGCTTCTCGGGGTATGGGGTCTGCTCATTAGTTATTATTTTGAGGTCGATATCCTCTCCATCGTACTTGTAAGCACGTTTCGAGGTCTTCAACCTACTTCTTGAGCTTACAGGGCTCTTAGTCGCCCTGTTTTCGGCCTTCTCAGCATCAGATTCTTAGGACGATGAGCTCGCGAGGTTGCCCTCTGCTTCCTTGATTCTTCTAGCCGCTTTACTCTCCTTCTTTTTACATCGTCTTTGTGCCTCCAATCTTGGGTCTGTTCTGGTTGTTTTTATGTTCCCAGTCGTGGCCTCCGCTGCTTTTTCAGACTCTGATGGTCCTTCCTCTGGGGGAAATGGAGTCGCCGGTGCATCTGGTGCCCCCTTTGGCAGGAATTGCAGCTGCAATACGTCTCTCGATGGTTGATCGTCCGGAAACCACATCTCAGACATGCCGTTCCTTTTTTAGTTACCTACTTAATCTGGGGGTTTTCCCGCCTTGGGTATGAATATCATCTTCGCCACTTTCAGTTCATCAGGAAAGTATCCCGTGTTCAAGTACGTATTGCAGACGTTTCGCACTCCCTCTAGTATGTTCGGGGGTGCTTCAAGGTAATTTAATCTGGTAAGTCCCGATCTGCTTGGGGTTCTCTGTCGGAAGTTCTTTATGGTTTCTTTTAATTCCTCAGATGTAATGATTGCGTCTATTCCGTCGTTGTTGTTTCTCCTCCCCTCGACAAAGTGGAAGGGGTATGTACTTTTGATCTCTCCAGTGAGTTCGTCCACGATCTGATGTTCGAATCAATATCATAGTTCTCATTCTCTTCTTCGCTAATTTTGAATAAATTTCTCCAGTGGTCTCTAAATAATGCCTCTATTTCTTCCTCATCTTCTAAAATGTTGTTCCCTGCATCCTTAATTTTCATTTTATCCCTTGCTGTCCGAGTCTTTAATCTGTTGATGTTTCCAAAATTCCCTTGGTGATGTTTCCACATCTATTTTCTTGATGTGCTGATCCTATTCCTCTTTCTGTTTTTCATAAATTAGTGCTATTAGTTCTCTTTTCTGTCTCCTGAGTGCGTTGTATGCTTCACTTGATGTTCCGAATCTTCTTAGATTTTCTGCCGCCCGGCCGATCTTCTCGCTCAAAGCCACCATCTCTGGTGTCCCCCTAAATTGTTTAATGGTTTGTAACGAGTTAATGGGGACGGCCCCCTTCTCATCCCTTTTAATTTCTTTTCTGATCCTAACCAACTCCCCGTCGATTTCCTCTAGAGTGGCTCCCTCGAGCGGGCTGGGCACGTAGGTCTGAAGTAATTCTTTGTACTTATCACAATTCGCTCTATAGTATGCCTTCCATTTCTTCGAAGGGATTAGTATAGGATTCTTGTTCATGTGCATTAGAGTTGCAGTGTGGTCACTGCAAGGAACATTCACTGGTTCCATAAAATAGTTAAAGGGCAGATTGAAGTTAGCCAGGCAGATGTCCTGTTTTGTTGTGTGTTCTCTCTGTAAGTATGTAGGGAAATTGGGTTCCAGTCTTTGCGGTATACGTCTATTGATAAGCGTGTTAAGTTGTCTTCCGACTCTATTTGTATTTCTGTACCTAGAAGCCCCGCAATGGGCGTTTAAATCGCCCATCAAAAAGACCGTTAAAGTTTTGTACCGGTAATTGGGGGGCGCCTAGGTTGCTGGTATCCAGTTGCGACAATGATGTTGCTTAATTCCATTTTAATTTCTATAGCTAAATATGCATCCTCCAATTCTTGTATTGTTTTGTACTGCAATCCTTGATTGACAGCTATTGCCGCTCCGTCGTGTGTTTCTCCTGAAGGAGTTATGTTAATCACATTGTAGTTCCATCTCTTTAGTTTCTCGTTTTCTGTGTTTCTTCCACGTTCTGATATTAGTTTCACATCTAGGTCAATCTTTCCGAATAAGTTTCCGTACATAATTTCCTTGTCTTTCCATCCGCATGTGTTAATTTGTAGTATTTTTAATTTCTTAATATCCATAATCCAATTGTCCATTTCCGTTCGTTTATTCGTTTTCCGTTTAGTTTGTCCTGTCTGTTAAGTTATCGGTCTTTCTTCTTCTTCTTCTTTTTCTGGTTCTTCTTTCGTTTCTCCTGGGTTTCCCCTCTGCTGACTGCATTCGAGAGTCCTTCTGGTAGTTCATCTTTGGGTAATGGACCCCTTTTACTTGCGGATTTAGATCTGTTAGTTTTGGGGGCTTTCCTGCGAGTAACCCTTGTGCACTCTTGCTCTGTGTGGTCGGAGGAATTTTCAGTCTCTGAGTCTTCGCTGATTGTGTCCTCTTCTGATTCTTCTGCTTGTTGGTTTCCTTTCACCTCTTCGATTAACTCATGTTTTGTCTTTTATGTGACATTGATTCTGAAAATGGCCGATGAGTCGATTGTTTTTGGAATTTCATCGGTTCGAGCCCGTTTTCCTGTAATGTGCTGTTGACTGTTGTTGTATAACTTCCAGGGTTAGCTATGTTCATCAATGGGCATGTAATATACAGGTGAGTATATTTACATTGAGAGTACCATCCAAATATATCTGTGTTGCCTGTCCTTGTTGGTAATTTTTTGCCATTGATGCTTATGAGTTTTTATTTACATTAGTATTGTTTCTGTTTGACTCTGTTTCTTTTCTCTTTATAATTTCTCTTCTTTTGGGACAGATCATGGCCATAGTTCTGTGTTCCCCTTGGCAGTTAATGCATCTTTTAACTGTGTTCTTGCAGTAACGCCAAGAATGGCCTTCAGTTCCACATTCACAACAGATGATTAAGTCTTTGGGGAGACAATTTTGCGTTATGTGTTCTTCCAACGCATAACATCTGAAGCATATCTGTATGCTTGTGAAGACGTCTCTTTGTATGTGGGCGGATGGGATTCTCATGTTGAAAGCAAGAAGTCCCTGTTCTATGATCATTGAAGCCATTTCAGTAGATTCGCAAATGATCTTGAAAACGTGAGTGTGATCTTTAAATTTGACCACCTCTTCTATTTTGAGGCATTTCTGTCTCTCTTGAAGTTCTTCTCTTATTTCTTGGCATGAGTGCTCTCCAACCCAGGACTCGATTTTTCAGCAGATGACACTTCTCTTAGCAGTGGTGAGTAGTCCGTCAGTATTGATGACGGAAGGTCTGTCAGTCCGTCAATGACGGACTCCCGTTTCGCTGACAACTGACGAAACATTATTTGCAGAAGGTCGTCTTTGCTTTTCGGGTTAGTGACGGTTCGGGTGACGGCCGAAAGACGCTTCCGTTGGCGCTTATTCCGTCAGTGTTTCAAAGTTTCCGTAGGTCATCCGTCCGCCAGCGAAACGGGAGTCCGTCAGTGACGGACTGACGTGCCATCCGTCATCGGTACTGACGGACTGCCCACCACTGTCTGTTAGCCGTGATTTGTGGTGGTACTCTAGCTTCCAAGTCCAACTTCCTTAGCGTAATGCTCTCAGCAGATGAAAGTAGCTGCTCTACGTCTTTATTTTCTGGGCAAATAACAGTAAATTCAGATGGTGTCTCAATGCATTTGATTAGTGGTATCTCCAGATCTATAAATATGCATTGCACTACTTCTTGTGGTGATCTTTTCCTTCCGTTGGGTATGAGTTTAAGGGAAGCCTTTTGAAGTTCGGTGCGTCCATTTTCACGGGAGTCATCCCCTCTCCGAGGAGAGGGGTTCTTCTATTGATCTTCAGCCGTGGAGTCTTATCCAGTCTCCATTAGTGGGATGAGCCCTTTTATCTGTCCTAGTTATATCTCGCCTACCTTCCCATTTCGCACTCTTCTTGGTCAACCCTACCTATCTGAGCCTAGCCCTAACAGCGGTCCACAGTTGGGTTCTGGCTCGTGACCGAGAATCGGCCCTCCTTTTCTGGCCCCCTAAGAGGGTCTCCTGCAGGGGTTCACTATACTTTATTACCAACTGCAACTCAAACCTTGCCGGTGACCAAGTTATGTAGTGCTAGTGAGAAGTAAGTTTGAGGTAAAAAGTATGGAAAAAGAGCCAAGAATTTAGAATAAGGAAGAGCAACCCCTTTGGGCCACTACTTCGCTCAAGAGGAACAGGAGGAATCTCAAATCAGCCCCAGGAGTGTATATATTTCTTCTTAGAGGTTTTCTTGAAAAGGCGTTTTATTTAGGTCCTTACTAAAACCTTTCCTCCTTTACCAATTCTAAGCGAGAGAGCAAGCGTACAGAATGAGTAAATCCGATTTGATTTGATTTAATGTATAAAGAGTGAAAAGGTGTAGAAGATAAATATAGGTCAATAGATGTTGAGGTTTGCCCTGGTGTAGAGGGCATCTCTAAGGTACTTGCTTTTTCATATAATGTTTTGTCTCTTCTTGCGCACTCTCGGTGTTTGCTTCAGATGCTTGTTTGGCCGCATTGCAACCTTTTCTTTTGACTTTGCCTCTCGTTTTTCTTTGGACTTTATTTATTTCATTATTTTATTTTTCAATATATATATATATATATATATATATATATATATATATATATATATATATATATATATATATATATAATATACTCTATTTCCTCCTTCACGGCATACTAGTCTTTCAAGTATTATATTTGATACTTTTATTTTTTGTATCTTTTAATTTACTGACAATTTGTTATTGTTTTACCGGTATTCTCGTAATTTATTTTTGCATTGTCGGTATTTGGGCATTTCGCCTCTTTTGTTTATTTCTTTTTGAATGTGGGCACTTCGCCTCTTTTTCTTCTTGTTCGGTTGTCATTTTCATGTAAAGAGTCCAATCAGGTTCTCTCGGGAGCAGATTCTTACACTTGGGAATAAGGCTCGCCTAGTGACGCGTCCCCTATCCGCTCTCGGAATTTCGAGATCAATTTCCATATTTGGAATTATAACTTCCTCGATTTTGTTCCAGGTATTACTCCCTAGCCTCTGGAGTTCCGTATTCAATGGCCTCAGACCTGCTCTTGCGTGCAGGTCTGTCTGCCGAATACGGTCATACGGTCCGTCTTGCGCTCTCCCGCTATCAGCAGGGCTGCTTTGTTCTGGACTCTCTGCATTTGCCTGATTGTGGTAGAACTCGCAGTGTGCACGATCACTGCCAGGTACACTAATGTCGAGCGTACCAGAACAGTGTACAGCTTCTTGAGATTCTTGGAGCTCAGGTTTCGTAATCTATTTAGTTTCCCAAGCTGTATTTCGGCTAGGGAGATTCTGTTCTTTGTGTGCGCTCTGAACCCTTCTGAGGTGATGCGCCGACCTACGACATTGCCCTCGTTGGTGTACGGGTACACTTTGTCGTTTACTAAGACATCGTCAAGTTTCCGGCGGTTTATCGAAAGGATTTGGAACTTTCGGCGGTTGGTCTTGATTTTCCACTTTCGTTCGTATCGATGTTTGTTGTCGATTTCGGTGGCTGTCTGCCTTGCTTGAACTCTAGGATTTTTGTGGGTACTGAGGATTATTTGGGTGATGTCATCCGCAAACTACAGATACATCACATCCTCCCCAACTGGAGCAGATAGGTCCAATGTGTACACTAGATACAGCAGTGGACTCAGTCAACTACCTTGTGGAACACCCGCCTCAAGTTCGAATTTGGGTGCATCGTAGCCCTCAATCGTGATTTTGGCTTTCCTTTTCATGACGTAGTCACAGAGGACCTTCTCCAGGATTGGGTTTAGCTGGAGGCCTAAGATCTTGAATTGGAGACATCTCAACCAAACCTTGTCGAAGGCCTTTTGAACATCTCGCAACACCACGTCTACGTATTTTCCTTCAGTTTTACAGCGGGCGAGTTTTTCAGTGAAGAGAGCAAGGGCTGTATCAGTCCCCCTTTCCCTACGAAACTGGTGTTGCTGAGAGTTGTGAGCTTCTAGCTCTGTTAGCTGGTCTTGTACCTATTAACTAGAAGCTTCTCGTAGACTTTTCCTATGAACTCGAGGAGGGATATTGGCCTGTAATCCACCAGTTGAACGGGGGGTTTCTTTCCTTTAAGTATAAAAATGAGTTTTGCCACTTTTAGACCGTCGGGGAAGTAACCCGTATTCAGGGAAGAGTTATAGATATTCACGATTCCCCAAATGATCTGATGGGGGCCATGTACCTGGTTGTTTTTTTGGTGATGCCCGTCCATCTTGGTGTTTCTGTTGAGAGGGTTTCACAGTTTCCATGACCTCTTCTGATGTAATTGGTCGGCCATCATGGTCAGCCATCTCCCTCCCTTCGTCGACATAGGCGTGTGAGTGCATTTGATGTATTCGTTGATTAAGATCTTTAATCAGCTGGCCTTCGAACTCCTGGTCGAATTCCGAATCGTCCTCAGGTGTAATTGTGAAGACTTCATACCAGAACGTGCGGAATCTCTCTTCCAAAACCACCGGATCCTCCAAGTGGTCATTACACGCCTTAATGCGGGTTTTTTCTCAACATGGTAGGCCTTTTAGTTTTCTCAATAATCATCAGAACTTGTCGGGTCTTATCTCGCCGTCTAATTTTTCAATCAGGCTGTCCCAGATCACAGCCTGTTGCTGGTTTATGGCCTGCTTGAGTTCTTCACTCAGGCGACGCAGCAGTGAGATTCTTACCCGATTTGTACCCTCTCTTCTAGTTTCTTCGTACACTTCCCTGTGCACCCTAGCGATCTCACTCATTTCCTTAGTCCATCTGGGCTATGGAATAGTTTTATAACTTTTCATTGGTACACACTCGCGATCCGCTCGATGATGTGGGCAGCTATCTTCTCCAGTTCCTCATCGATCTCCTCCAGTATTGCTTCGCTTAGGTCCGCTAGTTCGTAAATGGCAAAGATTTGCCTGTAGCGGTCCCAGTTGGCAGAAGCGTAACTTTTGCGGAGGGGGGGTCAGAAGCTGGATCGGTGCGAGTGTGATGTTCGTCAAGATCGCTATGTGGTCGCTGTGTACTGTTGGGCTAAGCTCGCAATGGTGATTGAAAGGGAAGCCATCACTTTTCATGATTATGTCGGGCTTTGTTGCTGCCCGAGAGGTGATATAAGTCGGAAAGTCTGGTCCTATCCTCTGGATGTTTTTTCCACGCATAATCATTTCCAAGTTGTGACCTTTGTTATTCGTGTTCTCATATCCAGCCGTCGGCATCTGGCGTTGAGGTCGCCCCCAATGAATGTCATTCTGCCGTGGCCGAACAAGGTGTAGAAGTTCGCTAAGGGGAGGTACGTTCGTTGAGGTGGTTGGTATGCCGCCACGATTACGAGATTACCCACTAGTGTGTGCAACTCTACCACCACAAAGGACTAGTCCAGTTCTGGAAGTTTCTGAAAAATGAATTTCGGTAACGCTTAAGTTTGAAAGTGTTTGAGCGTAAATTGTTCCTTAAAATCTATATTAAACCTGAGTGGCCAATTTTTGTAGCGCTTATGTTTAAAACGTAAAATTTGTCTTAAAAGTTGATTGGTCATTTTTTTAACGCTATGTGTGAGAGAATAAATTAAAAATAAAGCTTGTCATTAAAATCTGCTTAATTCTGATTGGCTAAATTTTGTATAGTTTAAGTTTACATAGAATAACTATATATAGAGCAGCATCTTGTGAGGGAGGCAGACTGCTTTGGTTGCCTTAGTCAGTTGACTCCTGCTTTGACAGCTTACCTGGAATTTGTAAAGTGAATTTTTAGCGTTGAATTGTGAACAGCGTGACTCGTCTCTTGTTTGTGAAAGCTCGATCGTTCGAAAGTGGACCACTGGCTTTCTTCGTTTGAAGACGGCTACAGACAAACCTTCACTTCTCCGTGGAAATTTTTTGAGGTAAAGTGGTTATATTTTGTACTTGGACATTGACCCTTTGATCTCCCCCTCTTTTTCTCTCTCTCACCACATTTCCTTACACAATCGTTTTTTTATGAATTGTAACCATTCAGTGTGCGGTAGGATGAATAAAAAATGAAAGAGACGCTTCGTATCACTCTTCGGGTCTTCTCGGAGGGCCCGAAACCGGACAGAGGCAAGGTATTCAAACAAATATACGGAAACTTAAAGATTGCACTGGTAAGACTTATAGAAATTCAAAATGGATACTCTGCTATTTGTGCGAGGGAGGCAGATTGTGAAGCCTTGATCTCAAACAAAGCAGTTGAATGCCTGAAGACTGTAAACTTAAAACCCCACACACCCCGTCAAATAAAAACTCACCGTAGTGTCATCTGCAGACGACTCGACTCTTGGGTCGGGAGCCACTCGGCAGAAGATATTAAAAACGAACTCGAAAGGAACCACCCTTGGGCAAAAGTTGCAGAGGTTATTAAATTTAAAACCTACACGCACGTATTAAAGGTCGTGTTCGAAGATACGGCAATGGCACAAAAGGCAAAGGATCTTGGCTTACTTCTATTTAGTGTAAGAGTCTGCCCAGAGCAGATTGAAAGGGAAGAGTTTGTTGACTTGCAAATGTGCTTTCGGTGCTACAAGTATGGCAAACATACCACTTCAAGCTGCCCTGAAAAAGACCTTACTCTATGCTCGATTTGTGCCGGTCGCAACCATTTTTGGCGCGACTGCAAGAGTACCTACCCAAAGTGTCTGAACTGTGAAGGCCCCCACCGGACTATCTCCATGGCATGCCCGATCAGGAAAACCGAAATCTAAAAACAAACCCAGCTACGACGTGAGACAGAGGAAAAGAAGGTAAATTCAACCTATGCAAAAGTAGCTAAAGCCGCGATTGCAGAGACGAACAACCAGAAAACTTATCTTCACTTTGAAAACGAAAACTCCACCAAAATTATGTGTTGCATTTATTACGCACACATAACCAACATTACTCGCCCTGGAACTTTTGCAACTGAGGTCAACCGCATGCTCGTAAAGAACGGCCTGCAGAAGATGTGGTTCCCCGACAACCCTCCTTCAGAGGAGGTTATGCGAATAAGCGTAGCCCCTCAGTGCCCGGAAACGTGCCGAAAGGTACCCACACCCCAAAACACAGCCACCACACGCGACCCACGTCTAAACAAAAACAAACAAACTTTCCATACAGAAAAACCAGCGCCACTTACACCTAAAAAAATTAAAACGGATATACCCAAAACTCACACCAAGACACCAAAAAAGGAAGCAGTGCGACCAAAAGAGACCAGGTCTCCAAGGTCGAGAAAAACTTCAAAAACACGTGGTCCCAGGTCAACCTCCTCATCTCGAGGCAGGGAGACCCAGCTTAAATATCATGCGAGAGGCTTCAATCTTAAGTTATATGCCCCCGAATCGGCCACCTTCCCAACCGAAGTCGATTCCCACGAAGTATCTGAGGGTCTTAAGACCGGAAGATACAAGTGGGAATGCTCTGGTGAGGCTCCGGAACGGCAGGTTGAGGAGGCTCTCTCACAAAACATGATCAAATTGACCACCGACTGGTTTCTCACTAAGACGGACACTGAATTCAGGAAAAAATGAAACGGCAGGGAGCGCACCTCGCCCAGTACACCACATGGGGCTAAAGTGGATCGCGAATAAGCGTCCAGTTTAATCCCACACACAAAAAGACCCAACATTACACAAAATGACCAATAGACTAACGATTGTACAAATGAATGTCAATGGATGGGACAGAAAAGGTTCCATCTATGGCTATATTTTGCGACAAAAGGACCCTGACATCATACTTATCAACGAACATGGACTGACCGCGCAACAAAAGTTAAAAATATTTCAATACGACGTCATTAGTAAAAATCATAGCCAGGAACGGTATGACGGCTGCGCAATAGCCGTCAAAAAAGGACTAAAATATAAAAAACTACCCGACTTAGATGAATCTTACCTTGCCATTGAGGTAGGCACTACCCTGGGGGGTCTGGTCGTGGCCACGGGGTATCAACCCCCAAGACGCGGCTATGTACCCATGCACAACCTTCTACAGATCTTCAGCCATAAGAAAAACGTAATCTTTGCTGGAGATCTGAATGCAAGGTGTGCAGCGGCCGGGTATACCTCCTACAACAATGCAGGCAGAAACATCGAAGTCTTACTTGACAGACAATATGTGACTAGAATCGGACCAGAATTCCCGACATACATTACAGGAAATGCAGCAACGAAACCTGATATTGTTTTATCCAGTATCAGGTTTCCCTACAACTACTACATTGAACCGGACCCCATCATTCCGAGCGACCACCAGGCTATTAAAATTACAATTGGTACAAATTCCATTCAAATTGCAATCCCAGAACGCAAAAGCTACAAGCAGGTGAACTGGGAAAGCTACAGAAACTATCTTCTAAATTATATTCCTGACCCTTTACTCGATGCCAATTTAGAAGAGATAGATAAAGAGCTGGATAAAATCACTGACCTCCTAATTAAAGCCGATGAAAATAGTGTTCCCAATATTAAGTATAAAACCCTTCCAGCTCCCCATTGGACCCCTCCCATGAAAGCCCTGGCCCAGGAATATAAGGACCTGTCCAATGTAGTAGCGCTGACAGGCCCCAACCACAATGCCCACAGAAGACTAAGAGAGATTAAAGACGAACTCCAGACACTAATTACGGACCAACAGATACTCACATGGGACAGACTAATAGAAAGACTCGACATTGAAAGAGACTCACATACTTTCTGGCAAACCGTTAAACGGTTAAAAGGAAGAGCTCCCCAAAAAAGAATAACGCTTAGAAACGACGGTATAGAAATCGACGAGCCTGAAGAGATTGAGGAAATGTTTAGGATTTTCTGGTCCTCAATCTTCACAATTACCCCAGAAGAAAATGACAATTACGACCTCGAATTTGAGACTGACATAATCGAACAACTAAACACACAAATACACCGAACCTTCCCTCATCATTGTGTATCGTAGGAAAGAGTAATGGAGGGCTATGGAAGTAAAATAACTGCCCGAGAGCTCTCCGTTGCACTAAAATCCTTTCGTCAAAGAGCACCGGGTACACCGGGACTGACCAGGGAAAATTTCATCAAGGCCCCGCCTAATGTTCTGAGTGGGCTTCTTAACATCATGAATGCCGCTCTGAACACGGGCTACTTTCCCGATCAGTGGAAGGTGGCCAAGATGATCTTTATTCCCAAATCAGGAAAGCCCCCGGACTGCGCCGCCAGCTTTCGGCCGATATCTCTCTTAGAATTTGCTGGCAAAGTCTTTGGGAAGATATTAGCCAACAGAGTCAACTCTTTTTTCGACGAAGCCAACCTGCATAACGAGCAACAGCACAGCTTCAGAAGGAAGAGAGGGACTGATACGGCTCGAGCCGTTATCACAGAAAAGCTCGCCAAGATCAAGGCAGACAAAAGGCATGCCGACCTAGTGCTCCGAGATGTCAAGAAAGCTTTTGATAAAGTTTGGAAGAGAGGTCTACAATTTAAGATCCTTCAAATAGGCCTCGACCCCATTCTTGAAAGGATACTTTGCGATTACATAATGGAGAGGAGAGCATACATACACATCAGAGGATACAAAGGCCCCGAATTCGAGCTCGAATCAAGGGTCCCACAAGGGGGCTGTCTCAGTCCCCTTTTATACAACATATACACACGCGACCTACCACAACCTCTTTCCGAAGGTACGATATACGTTCAGTTCGCTGACGATATATCGCAAATTTGTACAGCCACCTAAGTTCACAGGGAATTTATGGCGATACATACGGCTAGGGAGATTTCCAACATCAACTCTTTCGAGAGGAGATGGAAGATATCGACCAATGCCCCAAAATTCAAAATAATTCCCATGTTTCGCAAAACGTTCGATGATATACGGGTGGAAGGGGAGCGAATCCCCTACTGCCGTAAAGGGACGGTTCTGGGGCTCAAAATCACCACAGTGGGGCTACAAGTGTCATATCGAGCGAACAGTCGCGAATAGCAAGAGAGATTTGAGGGAGTTTTATAGGTTCCGTGAACTAAATCCCTCAAATAAACTCAAGATATTCAATGCGTGCATTCGCTCGAGACTCTTGTACCCACCGGTGGCGTTGAATGCGAGCGCCAAGACCCACATTGCGAAACTACAAGTCATCCAGAATGAAGCGGTTTTACTTATTACAAATACCCAAAGAAGAGAACATAAACGACAGAGGGAGCTCCACGAAGCGGTTGGATTATCTCCAACTAACGTGGCGCTCCACGAGAGAGCTAAGAGGAAATGGCAAGCCATTGGTGCACGCTTGACCCCTGAATTCTCTCGTACACACCTAGACATCGAAACGACCTACAAATAAGACCATTTAAAAGCAGTAAATTACAGTCTGACGGTGACGTAACTCCCCAATACACACAACAGAATCGACAATAGACAAGACTACCAGTGTAATGCGCAAGTTTTATTAGTTAAAATTAACTTCATTTGAAAATTCACTTCAATAATAAATAATTTTAAACTCAATTCAACATTCCAAAAGGAAAAAATATATATATATCTGTTCAAATACCTACAGCGGCAATAAAAAACCCCGTCTCAAATAAAGGCTTGAATGCCAGAAATCATCATTAAGATGAAACCCCTTTAATTAAATTAACAATGTGAATTTAATTAAATAAACAATAAAATTATAGTTTATTAAATAAAAAACAAACAAAAAACAAACAAAAACACAAACAGAGCTACCCTTTCACAGAAGATCTTTTTTTATTCTGTCTCCTAAACATCATCTATTCTTTAAACTCACCCTTTAACCACTTTACTCTCTTACTATTCTCTATATAATTCTACCTATATTTCATCTCTTATTATGTCCAATGTCCAATGAGGGAGGCAAGACTAATTAAAGATTCAGTTTTTTTAGTGATATTCGACTCAACTTTAACTTTTGATAGTGAGCATTCATTATGTCTGGTCGTGGCAAAGGAGAAAGATTTAAGGAGAAGTTCTGAGAACGTATTCTGCCAAACAAATTAGTTTTTGCTCACGAGAGCAAGCAACTATTCTTAATCGAGGAAAGGACGAGCTCAAGAAGAAGAAAATGAGAACTAATCAAGGGGCCCCATAGGGCTGGCTCATCAAGAAACTAGACGGGTCCCCCTCCGCACCCTACGGGAGGGAACGAAACCGGATTGGTCGATGGTCATGAATACGATATTTGGAAAGCTCAACGTCTCTCTTATTTGTCTCATCGAAACGCCTTCAGGTTACGTGAACATTTGCGATAACATGCAGGACGTGGAAAAGCTAGTATCGAAAGAGGCCAAGAAACACCTGCAAAATAATGGACTGGGGGCGATCATCCCCTACACTATCCTCGTTCAACGAACCATCATCATTCGACGGCTTGACCCGTTTTTCACTAATAACTTCTGTGAGGAAATTAAGTCCGCGCTGTTCGATAAACAAACTTGGGCCAATATAACTAAAGTAGAAAAATTCGGCAAGGCCAACAGTATAGTAAAAGTGGTATTCTCCAACATTGAGATGGCGCGTCGAGCAAAGAATGACGGACTGTTAGGGTTCTACCTCACGGTAACCCCCAACAAATTGAAACCGAAGAATATATCCCCATCGAAAAGTGCTTTAAATGCTACGCGGTTGAGCAGCACCAAACCAAAGAATGCCCCGCGAAGGAGATGGCGTGTTCCAACTGCGCCGGATTCGGACACGGGTGGAAAGAATGCAGAACCGAAAAAACTAAATGCATCAACTGTAGTGGTGAACACAGAGCCATGGCAATGAGATGTCCCATCAGAAAAAAAAGCGATTCAGGAAAAGAAAGAGAAGCAGAAAAAGGAAAAGGAGGCAAGGGCAAAGTCCTACCTCGATGCAGCCACACCAAGGAACACAGAAACAGCCCCCAAAAGGGTCATGCCAATGAAGGAACCGAAATAATGGCTATGGTGATGTTTGCCCACCTAGCAAACCTGGCTCGCCCCGGCACGTTTGTAGACGAGTTAAATCAGCTTCTGCAAATGAATGGTGTTAAAAAGAAACTATGGTTCCCGCCGAACCCTGCCTCCAGTTACTCAAAATACAATTCACCGACGAGTAGCAAGAAGAAATGAAACGACAGAAAAAGAGGAATCGATAGAAAAAGAATAAAGTGCAAAAAAACGAAGACCCAAAGAAGTCCCCAAAGAAGAAAAAACAGAGAAAAAAGAAGAAAAAGAAAACCTAGGAAGACGAAGAAAAAGAAAACCCTACAACAGAAGAAAGGATGAGGACGGAGAAATCCTAAGGTACCCAGGAGTTTCCCTCACAGAAAAGAAGGAAATACTTGAGATGAGATATTTCTTTAAGGCAGAGGAAGTGTCCTTCAAGGTCTTTGGATCACCAGTAATCAGACCGCCGAAAGGAAACATCGAACACCTCACGAAAGGAATAAGAATGGGCAAATTCAAATGGACCCAGGAGGGACCCTACTCACCAAAGGAAATAACAGGACTGCTGGAGATAGGATACTTCTTTACCGGACTCGTGCATCCAGACACTGAACCTGAATGTGTTCGAGATAATTAAGAAGGGACAAAAGACCTCTCAGAGAACCAAATAGGTAACCGATAAAAGTAAATAATAAACGAAAAGTGATAAGGGAATTAAACGATAGGAATAAATTAAAGTGAAAGTTAAAATATAATAAGTGAATAAAGTCAAGTGAAAATAAATTACCAATGTGAAATAATATAAATAGAATAAAGTAAAAGATAAAATTGGGAAATATAGAATAAGGTAGAAATAAATAAAATAATCGAAAACATGAATAGATTAATAAGAACGTAAAGTATTTAAAAATAATAAAGTGTATAAAATATCGGTACTAATGTGAAATAATATAAATAGAATATGATAAACGTTAAAATTATGAAATATTGGAAAAGGTAAAAATAAATAAAATAATGGAAAACATGAATAGACTAATAAATGAACGAAATTATGTAAAAATAATAGTGTATGAAAAATAGGTATTAAAATAAAGTGACTAAGCAAAAGGATATAAAGTAGCAATAAATATTATAAATTTAATGTTAAAGAAATGAAACAAAGAGAATGAAATAAATGTATGAATCGAAAGCGAAAGTAAATGAGTAATGATAATACAATGTAAAATAAAGTAATAATAATTAAATCACCCCAACATTATAATTTTAAATGTATAAATAAGAAATAAAATATAATATATAACAAAATAAATAATATGTAACAATTCGATATGATAATTTGTTTATAAGTGAAAAATATATATATATATATATATATATATATATATATATATATATATATATATATATATATATATATATATATATATATATATATATATATATATATAATAACTATGTAAATAGAATAAAAAGGATAGATGACCTCCACAGTACCTGGAGTTTCGTTCTTCTCGATGACAACTTTCCCTTCTCTACTATTAATCTAAATTGTTTTGCTTATATGTAATTTTTTTACTTATATGTAAAATACTCAATTGTGTAAACTCTGTTCTTATAATAAATAATAATAAAAAAGGGAAGCAGGACGAGTAAGTAGAGAGTACCTAGTTGTTGTGCGCGTAGTGACCTAACCTCCTGATCCGGTAAAGGAGGAAACCGTTGAGGCAAGACTCGACAAAACGCCAAAGACCGCTCAATCTCGACGGCCACGGAGTGGTGCTCTCCACCCCCCACCCCCCCCAAGAAGAAAGTGAGAGACTAACTAGGGGGAAGGGCAACATTGCCCGAAGGGGGACATGAGTCCCCCCGCCCCCCAGGACACTAAACGGATCCCCCTCCGTCTAATTGCGGGGAAAACAAAACCATCTCGGGAAACGGTATTCCAGACTGTGATCGGTGAAATTAACATCGAGCTCACTCGTCTCATTGAAACCCCAAATGGATGGGCGGCTGTCTGCTGGAAAAACAAGGATGTGGAAACCCTTGTTTCAGACCAGGCCAGGCAACCCCTTCGCGAGATAGGGCTCGAAGTGGTAGTTCCCTACGAGCTACTCGTGAAGAGGGCCGTCATCCTCAAAAGAATGGACCCCTACTTCTTTGAGAATACGACCGAAGAAATCCAAGCCGAGTTAAATGATAAACAATCATGGGCAAATGTGGAGAGGGTGGATAAAATCGGCAAATCCATCATCAAGGTAACCTTCGCGACAATAGGTATGGCTCAGAGAGCGCTAAGGGAAGGCCTTATAGGCTTCTACCTTCGCGTCGCGCCAGAGCAGATAGAGGCAGAAGAATATATCTTCATCGAAAACTGCCAAATCTGCCTGGCCATCGAGAGCCACCCGACAAGAAACTGCCCCACCAACATCCAAGTCTGTGCGACATGCTCCAGAACCGGTCACGGATGGAGAGATTGCCAGGAAGAAAAGCCGAAATGTGCAAATTGCGGAGGGGAGCATAGGGCTTTGGCCATGAAATGCCCTCTACGCAAGGAAG
The DNA here is from genome assembly GCA_963969495.1 of Ceratothoa steindachneri. NCBI lineage: Eukaryota > Metazoa > Arthropoda > Malacostraca > Isopoda > Cymothoidae > Ceratothoa > Ceratothoa steindachneri. The sequence goes on from OZ018336.1 coordinate 29,307,440, forward strand.
CACTAAAAAACAAAAGGCTGAAACTCAGACTGCAAAAGGAGGAAAAGTCAAAGGCAACATATGCCACCGCGACTTCGACGCCTGGAAACGCCACTAATTCGACGGACAAAGCGGCCCCGAAATTAATCCTGCCGGCTGAGAGCAAGGAGATTATGACGATGGTCATAGTCGCCCACCTGGCAAATCTTGCTCGCCCTGGCAGTTTTTCGGAGGAACTAAACGCTATGCTGAAGAACAACGGCGTTAAGAAAAAGCTGTGGTTCCCCCCGAACCCACCTTCCAAGGATGTGCTGAACATCGAATTCATAGATGTAAAGCAGCAGAAAACCCCCGAAGAGTCAAAAATTAATGATGAACCAACGCTCTACCCTGAAGAAGAAGAAAACCAAGAAGGAGCAAAACAAGCAGCCACGCAAGAGAAAAGCGCCCCGAAGGAAAAGAGAACAAAAAAGAAAAAGATCAGCAAACCCCCTAAACAAATGGAAGAAGAAAGTATGGACGGAGAATCTGAGGATGACGATTCTTATCCCGCAGTTCCCCTGACAGAAAAAGTCAACGTCCTGGAAAAGGGACGCTTTTTCGACGGGGAAGAACTAAAATTAAAAGTTTTCGGGACTACTGGATGTAGACCCGAAAAGAACAATCAAACGCAACTGGTAAAGGGCATTAGGAGTGGCGACTTCAAGTGGACTTTTGAGGGACCCTGGTCTCCAAAGGAAATGGAGAGCCTCCTATGCAGCGGCACCATGTACATCCCGGGATCAAATTGTCACACGGTGAACGCATCAACCTTCGAGAAAATAAAGTGCGGCATGAAGACTTCGGCGATAAACTAAAAATAAAAAAGTTAAATAAAGTGATAAGCGCGGAACAACTAAATAATAGTGTAAAACGATAAAGTGCTAATAGTTAAACAAATAATTAATTAAACAAACAAGTGGAATAGTAAAATAAGTGAATAATTGAAATGTGACAATTAACAGACAAATAGTCAATTTAGTGAATAATATAAATAGAAGTCTACTAAATTAAAATAATAACCAATGTGTAAATACAGTTAATTAAAATTAAGTAATAATAGTTAAACATAGAATTAATTAAACAAACAAATTGAATAGTGAAATAAGTGAATAATTGAAATGTGACGATTAACAGACAAATATTCAATTTGGTGAATAATATAAATAAAAGTCTATAAAATTAAAATAATAACCAATGTGTAAATACAGTTAATTAAAATTATGTACAGCATATATGTAAATACAATAAAATAAAGTTAAGTGCATAATAAAACAGTATCTTAAACTTAAATACAGTTCAATTTAGCGAATAGTATTAATAGAAGACTATAAAATTAAAAACTAATAACCAATGTGTGATACAGCTAATTAAAACTAAGTTCAGTATATATGTAAATACAGTGAATTAAAATCATTTTCGTTAAGTATAGCAATATCTAAATCTTAAACTCAAATGACGCATAAATGAATGTTCAAAGATCAATGATAATTTAAAACTATAACCCAATTAGTGGGTAGGATTAATTTATTTTTAAAACCCTGTAAGTGGGTACAACCTAAATCCAAAAAAGTGTCAAAAAGCTGAGCTCCTGCGTGTATTCTCCAGGAGAACCCCCTTTGTGTAACTTTGCCTTCGACTATTATTTCTTCCCCTCCTCAACTATATATTTTTTCCATTTTTTCACCACTTTTGTCTATATATATTTTTTACATCGTGTAAATTTATGTGAATTTATTTATTTGATGTATGAAATACTTGTGCTTCTTCCAATAAATATATCATCGGAGGCAGGACTGCTAATTTTGATTGTAGAATTTATTTCTCTCTCGCATATTCTGTTTTTGGCAAAGGCGGAAAATAAAAGTGTAAGTTTAAGGCGGCCACGAAAAGCGTAAGTGTGGAAAACGCCTACTTTTTAACGTTACCACACTCAATCAGAAATCTGTTTTCTTCAATTGTAATATCCGATGTAAAAATGAAGTGACAAATAAAAAAGCAAACAAAGTGCCAGTGCCTGGGCAAAAAGTAAAGGATTACAGCAAGTAACAATAAAAGCAAGGAAAGCCCATCAAATAAGGTAATGGCATTGGATCAAATTCTGTTTCTTCCTTCCTTCCTTCTCTTCCAATATAACTCCACATTCACCAAATAGGTAAAGACATAGGACTTACAATGACAACATGACGGGGGACACGCTTCGTATTAGTCTGAGGACCCTCCACGAAAGGTCAAAACCTGACCGTGGGTAGGTCTTTGCAAAAGTCTACGGGGATTTGGACGTTGCGCTCGTCAGGCTTATTGATACACCGTTCGGGTACACGGCAATATGCCAAAAAGAAGCGAACGCGAAACTTCTAGCCTCATCCAAAGAGACCCAGATATTCAACAAAATTAACTTGACTCCCAAAATCGCCCCCCAACCTAAAGAAAATCCAAGCGCATAGAATCATTGTATGTACAAGGTTGGACTCCTGGGTGGGTCACCACCAATGCAACGAGATCAAAGAGGAGATCGAGCGAAATCATAAATGGGTGAAAGTATCGGAAGTGATAAAGTTTAAAGAATACACACATATATTTAACATCATCTTCCAGAACACGGCCATGGCCCAAAAGGTAAAATAACTTGGCCTCCTGCTCATCCACGTCAGGGTATGTCCGGACTAAATCAAAAGGGAGAAATTCACAGAAATGCAAACGTGCTTTAAATATAATCAGCACACCACAAAAACCCTGTCCGAAAACTCACGACCTTTGTTCGATATGTGGTTAATCTGGCCACGTATGGCAGGACTGCAGGAGCAGCACGTGCAGATGTGTCAACTGTAACGGAGAGCATGGGGCCATGGCGATGTCATGCCCAGTAAATAAGGAAGCAATTAAAAAGGTACATCAACAAAAGAAAGAGGAGGCAAGGTCCAACAGGACTCACCCCAAAGTCGCAAAGGCAACGATTAATGAAAGCCAAGCCCAACGAACATAGCTAAAGGTAGAGAGCGAACACTCTACAAATATCATGTGCTGCATTTACTATGCGCACATCGCGAATCTTACCAACCCGGAAACTTTCAGAAAAGAACTTAACCATATTCTTACAAAGAAAGGCATGGACGAGATGTGGTTTCCTGAGAACCGCCCCCCTTCCCTCTCAGAGGACGTGCTAAGAATAAATGCAACCTCCCAAAGCCCCCCCTGTGGAGATGGAGACAGTCTCTCCCCCACCCCCTAACCCCAATATAAGACAAACACCGGACTGCCGTCCAACAACAACCATCTAGTTGAAAAGCCAATAGTTGAAAGGAACAAATCTACTCCAACAGAAAACCAACCCTCCCAGCAAGGAGCCCGCAGTCAAAGATCGCCCAACCATGTAAGGGTAAGGCCCACTTCAACATCAAGAGATCACAAACATAATTACCATGGCAGAAAGATCAATTTGAAGATCTACACCACGGCGCTTTACCCATTTCAGTGAGGGCATCACAACTGGAATATTCAAATGGAAATACGATGAGGATATCCTAGAGAGGGTGGTTGAGGAAGCCCTCCTCCTCGGAATGGTCCAATTGAACCAGGAATCCTTCGCCACGATCTCAACCGCTGAATTCAATAAAAAAAAGGTCTGGATAAAACAAATTATCACCATCTAGCCCATCCACCCAGAAGAAGCACGAAAAAAAGAACGAGTAAACATTAGACAACATGAACAGGCTGACTAAAGACTTAACAATTCTACAGATGAACGCTAACAGATGGGACAACATACAAACGACATACGTTAATATAATTCGACAATGCGACCCTAACATTGTACTAATATCCGAACACGGTATCGACCCAACGAAAAAAGCTATGAAGATCTTTACCTACAACGTTATAACAAGGAACCACAGCTCAGAACGGTACGATGTCGCTGTCATCACAGTAAAAAGAGGAATTCAATTCAAAGTACTCCCAACTCTAGACGAATCATATCTGGCCATCAAGGTCCAAACTACCCTGGGACGCCTGGTAGTGCCCACCGGCTATTAACGCTCAGGATGAGACAACCTCCCGATGCACAACTTTCTCCAACTTCGTGCATACGGTAGGACAGTCTTTTTTTTGGGGGGGGGGGGGGTGTCAGGAATCCGGATATACCGGACGTCCAATCAAGAAAGAAGAATCTGAAGAATCTTATAGACAGGGACATTGTGGTTCGCGCTGTACCCGACTTCCACACTTACATCACCGAGACCTACGCAACCAAACCAGATATAACCCTGACCAGCCCGCATTTTCCCTATATTTACTATATATAACCTTGCCCTCTGATACCAATCGACCACGTCACCATTAAAATCAGAATATCCTCAAATCCGATACACGTATCCGTTAAGAAGAGAAAATGCTTCTCCAGAACAAACTGGGAAGAATATCGTACCCATCTTAGCGACTACAGGCCTCAACCGCTGGAAGAAGCCACCCTGGAGGAAATCGATCAGGAACTGGCAAGATTAACCGAGAAAATGGTGGAAGCGGACCGCGAAACAGTGCCCAGAACGGCCTTCAAAACGCTACTGGCACCGATATGGACACAAGAATTATATGACCTTACAGACGAATACAAAACACTAAACCAAAAATTAGAATGACAAGTACTGACAGAACAAAAAGCAGACGCTTAAGAACCCTAAGGACGGAAAGGAGGCATATATAGCAGAACAGCAGACGGGACTATGGAATGACTTTATAACCAAGCTCGACGAAAACATAGATCCCCAAACATTTTGGAACGCCGTAAAAAGATTAAAAGGCAATCCACCAGACAAAGACATATACCTAAACAAAGACGACGGGACAAAGATGGACGACGTGGCAGAAATGGAAGAGTTCAGGGACTTCTGGAGGAACATATTTATCATCACTCCCGAAAAAAACGAACACTTTGACCTTGAATTTGAAGAGTACATACATGACCAACTAAGACAGTAGCTCAACAGGACATACCCCTTTAACAATGCATCTGCTGACAGAGAAATGGCGAACTACGGAAGAAAAATAACAAAGGAAGAAATCGCAATGACGTTAAATACCTTCAGACAAAGAGCACCTGGTAAAACGGAGTTAACTAAGCTTAATTTCACAAACGCTCCCCCTCCCCAAAATATCAGAGAGCGGCTCGTCAACATAATGAATACGTGCCTAAAATGATCTTCATTCCAAAATCTGGAAAGCCGCCTGATACACCAGGTAACTTCAGGCCCATTTCCCTCCTCGAGGTTGCAGGCAAGCTCTTCGAAAAGGTGTTTGCTAACAGAATCCACGAATTTATGGAGAACAACAACCCCCCAAATCAACATGGATTAAGAAGAGGGACTGATACTGCGCTGGGAACAATAACAGAAAAGCTGGCGAAGATTGCTAGCCAAAAAAGGTACGCGGACCTGGTGTTCAGAGACGTCAAAAAGGCATTCGACAAGGTATAGAAGACTGAACTACAGTACAAGATACTAAGATTAAACCCAAGACTAGAGAAGATACTCTGTGACTATATAACAGGCTGGAAAGTTTATATACAGATGAAATACTAGACAAGACTGGACTTGTACTGACTGCAGGTGTTCCGCGAAGAGGGTGCCTAAGCCCCCTAATGTACAGAATTTACACCCTTGACCTCCCAGATCCTGTCGGGGAGGACTCGCTGTACGTCCAGTTTGCGGATGACATATCCGAGATTGTTACTGTTCCCTTCAAAAACACAGAACTCCTAGTACAAATCACAGCTAGTGAAATCGAACATGTCACTAGATACGAAAGGAGATGGAAAATCTCCACAAACACCCAGAAATTCAAAGTGATACCACTATTCTGCAGGTAACTGGGTCACATAGAACTGGATGACGCCCGCATTCCCTACGGTACGGAAGGGACGGTGCTAGGTCTAAAGATAAGTAAAAGTGGGTACGGTTCCCAAGTATATTGACTGCAAGCCGAGCGAAGGTCGAGCTTTCCAAGCTCTTCAGGTTCAGAAACATGAACATGGCCAACGGAAAGAAGATCTATAACGCTCTCATCAGATCAAAGCTACTGTAGCCACCTATACCTATCAACACAAGTCCCCAAAAGAAAATACTGTCTCTCCAAAGAGTACAGAACAAGGCAGTACTCTTAATTGCCAACGTGAGAAGGAGAGAAAGGAGGAAGATGGATCTACACCAAGAGCTGCAAATGACCCCAATAAATATCGAGCTTCCGACAAGAGCTCGGAAAATCTGGGAGAAAGTCACAAGATGTACGACGCAAGAAATCAGACAAATACAAATTGACATTCTGCTAGAAGACATATACAAAAGGACGAACAACTTTACTAGCAGTAAAGAGCAGACTGAAAGACAAGAGGATCCAATCTACATCTAAACAACACGCTCAAGAGAACACCAACACAAAAAAAGGCCAACCAATAGAACAAAGAAAACTAACAATAAGAAGAACATGGAGAATACGAAAGAAAACAATACACGAGAGAAACGCAATAAACAAATACAAAGGCTTAAATACCAACAAGAATCTACAACAAGCAAAAAACAACACAAGAATAACCATAATACTAAAAGATTAAAGAACAGCAAAGACAACAACAAATACAGAGTACACAAAGCTTGAAAAAATGCAAGACAATGAGAACACCTAACTCAGCAAAAACGCCTGCGATACCCTCTCACCAGGGATCTTTTAACTCCATCTAATCCTTTCCTACCTTTTATCTCTCTCTTTCTCCGTTTGCTACTACTATATATAAATGTATATATGGGTGCTTGTGTACTTTTATATATATATATATATATATATATATATATATATATATATATATATATATATATATATATATATATATATATATATATATCTTTGCATCACTTGATTTTGTCCAATGTCCAAGGAGGGAGGCAGTTAGAGTTATTGTTAGCAATTTTTGTTCTTCCTTGTAATGTTGTTGTTAGTTGTCCGTCGATTTCGGCGATGACGTCACTTCATGCCATTAAAAAGAATAAGTTGGGCATAAAGAGAAACTTGCACAAAAGATGCTTAGAGTGGGAAGGGGGGGGGGTACATTCCTCAGCCCATCTTAGTACTCCATAGTTGGGCTGGTGGCAAGGTGGTCCACGACGACCAACCTTTGTGGTGTGTTTGTTGTAAGAGACTGCCGAGTCGTCGGTCTAATAACGTTTGCCTAGTACGGGTCGCCACAACAGATTTTGCATTAAGGGTTGACTCCCGTAGCCTTTGTCCAGTCAAGGACATTCACAAGACAGTGGGTCAGGAGTTGGCGAGGGATTAGGGCGTGTCCACCCGTTGGTTTTTGATGAGATGTTCTATTGCTCAAATACATTATAAGAGAATTTTTACATGACTTTGGTTAGTTTGTTTTGATAAAGTAACTTCAGCCACCTTATTAATAATTTTTGTGTCAAAAAGTTTTCTTGCGAATATTTAATCAACGATAAATCAATATCATAGGAGATTTCAGTTACTCATAGGCTTTATTTCTTCTTAAAACCACATTCTGCCCTCATTTAAATTAGTTTTTTCTTGAGTACACAAGAATAGCGGCTTCGCCATGTTTATTCGTCAAGTTGAAGCTTGCTTATTTCATAGCTACCCATCATATTTGATAGACGTTCCACAATCCGCCACCTGTAGACGCGCTAGGGAGCCTGCAGCACGGCCCCTGAATATACTGCTGAATATATTTAGGAGCAGGGAGCGACGGGTAAACACTATCCTCAGAGCCCTTTTTTTTCAATATGGTAATGACGCTGTGCACTGTACACGGTGCTATATTTACTTGTAATACAAGTCTACGCTCCCGCCGAATAAATAACGTTGAATCCAGCTAAAGATTTCCTTTCACCTTGAGGAAGTTACGATCACCTAATAACCCAGCCTACGAAACACAAGACCCTTCTCACCCCCATAACTATTAACTTCATCACCTGGCAATGATTTAAAAACTCAACAACACTTGAGCAAATCTAATTTGCATCTCTCTCTCTCTCTCTCTCTCTCTCTCTCTCTATATATATATATATATATATATATATATATATATATATACGAAACACAAGACCCTTCTCACCCCCATAACTATTAACTTCATCACCTGGCAATGATTTAAAAACTCAACAACACTTGCGCAAATCTAATTTGCATCTCTCTCTCTCTCTCTATATATATATATTACTCTAATCGCACCCTCAAGGCATACAATCTCTGTATTATCCACACAACAAGTGCTGACCGTGCCTCCTGGCGTTCATTGAGCCAGATAGAGGAGCGGACGCAAGTGAAGCATAACTGAATGAAAGAAGAACTGCAACTACAAAGACCACTCAGCAACGTCTGCAGCCTGAAAGGATTATTGTTCCTTATGCGCAGCACCCATGTCACCTGTGGGACAAGATGTGCTTCCCGGATTGGATTTCCCGTTCTAATGTGGCAGCGGAGATACAATACATACATAACCTCACTTTTTCATTTCATATGGGCCAATAACCTCATCTATGGACTGCCTAATACATGCATATTGACGTTCGATGATTCACATGTACATTGCCATTTTTCATTTCTACAAGAAACATGAAAGGATGGGGGGGGTAGTTGAGAGAAGAAAATACTGAAGGGAAGGGAGTAATAATAGTAACAATTAGGTATTCTAAGATTAAATTAGTCCATACTTTTTAGCATTACCAAGGGAATAATAATAACAAAAAATGTTACTCAAATATTGAAGTAATTTTTAATGATATGGATGCACGAGTGAAAGTAAAATGAATTAAGTAGTAAAGTTCTGAAATTCAATTGATCCATATTTATTTGAATATAATAAAAGTTGTTACTTAAAAAGTGCCGTCATTTTTGACAGCATGGGTACACTAGTAAATAATATTCCCGTGATTCAGTTATTCTAAATTAAAAGTTCACTCTTCTAGGTATATTCGATACAAATATGTTTGTAAGTACCAAATTTTTATATTTTAAACTGAGCGATTACCTTGCTATTTATCAAATGCAGGGCAGGTGTTTGCTAAATGATGGACGATGGCTTGCGTATCATTTGTAACCTTCCCATGATGAAGTTTGCATTAATCTAGAATAAAAGTTCGAATCATTTTTCATCAATATGGGTTCATTAAAACCAAAAATTAAATAACACATAATATACTAGTGCCATATAATCGAATAAAGCATCTTTAGATATATTTACTATGAGATGTTTTGCTCTTACATCGACGACTTTCCTCCCTAGATTCTATGAATTTGATAAATTTGCATTATGATTTGAAAAATTCGTTGGTATACAGACAAAATTGAACTATTGTTTTAATAAATATATTATTATAATCATAATTTTTTTAAACAAAGATTAAACTATTAAAATATCTATTCGAATTTTGATGCTAAATATTATTGAACTCACATGTCGGAGAGATGGGATTGTAAAATAATTGGAACAGCTTCTTCAGTGTATCTTTTGCCAAGGTTCAGTTCGGTGGTTTTAGTGTAAGAATTTGTAAATATTTATTTTGTATGTATTCTTTAGCACATAATTACATCATTCAAAGTTCGTTGTAAAAACTAATAACTTGACAGCATATCTTCGTGATGGTTTACCTTTCTTAAAAGAAGTCATCTCAATTGGTAAGTTTATTGCGAATGTAATAATACTCCCTATCAATTCATTCGTATGCTTTTTCACAAGTCATATTACTATTCTTGTTAAAAATATTTAATTTTAGATATATTACCATCCTAATTATATTTCAGTGACTCTAGAAAAAAGACCCCCCCCCCCACCTTTTTTTTTTTAGCGGTTCAGCCCCGGCTCGGCAAAACTACCTTTTAGTGTGTCATAGACTATGAACGCCCGACTCCCCATCAATGTTGTGCGCCGATATGGGTATGAATGAAGAGGAAAGGGTAATTGTGTAGAGTATGGCCGGATCCGAGTACTAGCTTATTTTGGGCTATTTTTCTTAGCTGAAATCTATGTGGGGGAATTTTATGGCGATTTTCCCTAAATCATTAAATCTCAGGATCATTGTAGGCCCATCCCCCCCGACGAGCCGACCTTCAAAATAAGCTAGAATCGCATCTGCCCATAGTCCAACATTTACCGAGGAAAGTGCCAAGTAATGGGATTTGGAGAACATAACATAATTTCACGATGACAAAAGCCACAAGGGCCTGTCAAAGGTCATCCGTATCTGTCCGAAACCCACCTATAAAATGCATCCATAGAATTGTGCCAGATCATGCATCTACAATATACAAATTGAACCATATTGTAGATTAGATCTGACGAACTCCTGTAAAGGGTGACAATGTTGATGACTTTTCTCTGGTAAGAAATCTTTTGTGTGTTGACTGGAACAGGAGCTGCCAAGTGTAGGCCATGAATGGTCTTTTGCAGTCTCCTTCTTTTCTTATGTTCTTCTTATGTTCAAATATGCTAAATGTAATACAAAAACTATATGAGAATAACAATGTCAAACTCAATCTGAAAGACAGAAACAGGTTGGATGGTGAATGACATCAGGGTTAGACAATAGTGAACCATGTCTCTTAGCTTGTTCAGCTTCTTCATTGAAGAACTTTTGGTTGGAGATGGCATATTGACAACCCTGGGATTTGCAGATGACATAGTTCTGGTTAGTGAAACAGCAGAGGGTTTGCAGAGACTTTTGAATGTAGTGTACCAGTATAGGGAAGAATAGAGAGTAAAATTTAGTAGAGGAAAGTGCAAAATAATGATATTTGGAGAAGGAAGAAATGAAAGATGGATCCAAGGAAATGCCATCCTAGAAGTAGTAAATGACAATAGATACTTGGGTATGACAGTCTGCAACCAGAAGGATATATTTGAGAAGCATAAGAGACAAAATGAGGTAAATATGCTAAAAATTACTGGCATGCTGAGGAATATGGCGACTAAGCAAGCAAATAAGTATAAAATGATAAGAGAACTGTGGAAAGAGATAGCAGTCCCAAGAAGCCTGTATGGGTATGAAGTCTGCAAAGTGACAAAGACAGAATTGGAGAGAATGGAAAAGATCCAAAACAAAGTGGCAAGAATTGCACTAGGGGCTAATCCCTATGGAGCAGTAGAGGCACTGAGAGGAGAAATGGACTGCAGTAGGTATGAAGAGAGGGTGGCAAAAATGAAAGAAAATTATAAGTTGAGACTGCAAGGGATGGGAATAGAGACCTGGGCAGGCTATGTGCGCATTGCTTACAATAGGACTGAGTAGTGCAAAGAGGTAATGAGAGTGGATACAAAGTATGAATTGGAAGCAATCTATATAGAGGACAGAGCAAAAGGAAAGCTGAAACAAAAAATATTAGATTCAGGAGAAAGGCTCTGGAGAAGAGGAATAAATGGAAAGAGAAGTCTGAATGTATACAGAGGCAAAAAGGAGCCTTGCAGTGAGAATATGTATGATGGGAGTTTTGCAAGCCAGCTACTATTCAAGGAATGGACTGGATCCTTGGAGGTGAAGGGACAAACATATAGATGGAATGGAGTGCAAGCAAATGGAAGGGAGTGAGAGTTTGGGTGCTGGTGTAGATGATGTGTCTGAGAGGTATGATAGTCTGGGTGTGAAAGGGATGCAGTTGTGATTACGTATGTGGGAGTAAATGATGTATAGAAGGTGGGTTCATGTGAGTTATGAGAGAGGTACAAAAGGTTAGTTGAAAGGATGGGTGAAAGGCATTTGTTTCAGGTGTGTTTCCGAGATTGGATGTGGGGATGGAATGGTTGTCTCGTGCAATTGGACTGAATGAGTATGTGAAAGGCCTGTATGAGGAGCCAGGATTAGTGTTTGTAGATGGAATGGGTTTTATGGGAATAAGCTAGGCTGGGGTTGATGTGTTGTGGCAGGAGTTAGATAGTGTCGTTGGGTCTTTGCAGGCAGGAAACTTGTTACTGATAGTGGTCAGGGAAATATAAAAGTACAGGGTGACTTAGATAAGCTGTTAGCTTGGGCTCAGAAGTGGCAGATGACTTTTAACCTTAATAAATGCAAAGTTATTAACATGGGGAGAGATAATAGGGAATTTAGCTATGAGATGGATGGATATTGGCTTAATTCAGTTGAAGATGAGAAAGACTTAGGAGTGGTAGTAGATAGGTCACTGAAATTTTCAAAGCAGTGTATTGAGGCAAAAAATAGAGCAAATAGGGTGCTAGGTTACATTAAAAGAAATGTTAGCTACAAGAGTAAGGAGGTCATCCTTAAACTATACAACTCTTATGTCAGGCCACATTTAGAGTACTGTATACAGGCATGGTCACCACATTTTAGACATGATATAAACTTATTAGAGTCAGTACAAAGGAGGGCAACAAAAATAATACCATCCCTGAAGCACCTTGAATATGAAGATAGACTGAGGGTATTAAATATGTTTTCATTTGAAAGAAGGTGTGTGAGGGGAGATATGATTGAGCTTTTTAAAATCTTTTCTGGGATGGATAAATTAGATTTCAGCAAGTTATTTGAGTTAGAAGGTAGTAATAGAACTAGAGGCCACCACTTAAAGATTAAAAAACAGAGGTGCAGACTGGATGTTAGAAAATATTTTTTCACTAACAGAGTGGTAGATTATTGGAATAGTTTGCCACCTGAGACTGTAGACAGCCCAAACTTGAATGTTTTCAAGCGCAGATTGGATGATTATATGGGGATGGAGGGTTAATTTCTTACTTTTTGGTATGTGGATATGTTTCTTGACTCATTCCTGTGGATGCAGTTTCTTTTTATTGTATATTTTGGGGGATTTTGATTTTGTTTTTGACAGACTCCTATGGAGGCTTTAAATTATATATTGTAGATGCATGGTTGGACATTCCTATGGATTGTTAAATTGTATATTGTAGCTGCATGATCTGACAAAATCCTATGGATGCATTATATGGGTGGGATTTGATGGATACGGATGACCTTTGATAGGCCCTTGTGGCTTTTGTCATCCGTTAAATTATGTTATGTTATGTTGTTACAGGGTAGGGCAGGGAAAGGAAAGAGATGCAGAGGTGATAGAGTGAAAGCTATACATTCTAAAAGAGGTGCTTCAGGAAGAGGAGGGCTGACTTGTCTTTATACCAATGCTTGTAGTCTTAGAAATAAGAAAGAGGAGTTATTTAGTTATATTATTAATGAAGATATTGATATAATATGTGTAATAGAATCATAGGTTGATGAAAATAAATTTAATGACAACTTGAGTGAATTTGAACTACAGGGTTATGATGTATACATTATTTTTATCAGAAATAGGACTAGGGGTCACCACTTAAAAAGGGAAGTAAAGAGGACCCAAATAACTTTAGGCCAGTAAGCTTATCTTCTATCGTTTGTAAAATTCTTGAGAAGATAGTTAAGAAGGGGATTTCTGACCATCTAGAGTGTGGTAGGTTAATAAATGATGCTCAGCATGGGTTTAGAAGAGGTAGATTGTGTTTAACAAATTTACTGGATTATATAGATTATGTTACTAAACAATTAGATAAGGGAGAGAATCTTGATATAATTTACTTAGATTTTAGCAAAGCTTTTGATAAGGTTCCCATAGGAGACTAGTTCACAAATTAAAAATGCATGGGATATGTGGTAAAGTTTTGAATTGGATAACTGAATGGCTGAAAGACAGGAAACAGAGAATTGTGCTAAATGGGGTGAGGTCACAGTGGTGGGACATTATCAGTGGCGTACCTCAGGGATCTCTTCTAGGCCCTTAATTATTCATAGTTTATATAAATGATCTTGGGGATGCTGTAAATAGCAAAGTGTCAATTTTTGCTGATGACAATAAATTGGCAGCTATAGTCAAAGAAGTTGAGGATAGCTTTAAAGTGCAGAGTGACTTAAATAAGTTATTAGCTTGGGCTCAGAAGTGGCAGATGACTTTTAACCTTAAAAAATGCAAAGTTCTTAACATAGGAAGGGATCATAGGGAATTTAGCTATGAAATGGATGGGCATTGGCTGAATTCAGTTGAGGATGAGAAGGACTTAGGTGTATTAGTAGTAGTTAGGTCACTCAAGTTTTCAAAGCAGTGTATTGAGGCAAAAGATAGAGCAAATAGGGTGCTAGGATACATTAAGAGTAATGTTAGCTACAAGAGTTAACAGGGTATCCTTAAACTCTATAACTTGTATGTTAGGCCACATTTAGAGCACTGTATATAAGCATGGTCACCACATTTTAGACATGACATCAACCTGCTAGAGTCAGTACAAAGGAGGGCAACAAAAATAATACCTTTCCTGAAGCACCTTGAATATGAAGATATACCGAGGGTACTAAATATGTTCTCATTTGAGATATGATTGAGCTTTTAAAATCTTTTCTGGGATGGATAAGTTAGATTTTAGCAAGTTATTTGAGTTGGAAGGTAGTAATAGGACTAGGGGTTACCACTTAAAAATTAAAAACAGAGGTGCAGGTTGGATGTTGTAAAATATTTTTTTCACCAATAGACTGGTAGATTACTGGAATGGTTTGCCATCTGAGACGGTAGACAGTCCAAACTTGAATGTAATGTTTTCAAAGGCAGATTAGATAATTATATGGGGAGGGAACTTTAACTTGTGGGTTTTCTGGACTCATTTCTGTGGATGCAGTTTTTTATTATTGTATATTACTTTTGATTTTGATGAGTCTTGATGATGATGCTTTTTTATTTTTGACACATTCCTGTGTATGGTTCGAATTGTATATTGTAGATACATGATCTTACACAATCCTATGGATTGTTTAAATTATATATTGTAGATGCATGATCTGGCACAATCCTATGGATGCATTTTGTGGGTGGGTTTTGACAGATGCGGATGACCTTTGATAGGCTCTTGTGGCTTTTGTCATCCATGAAATTATGTTATGTGTAATTCGACCAAAGGCTTTCTCTATATCGAAAAGCAGACATATAGCACACCCTCTTGTTTTCTTACCATCTATTACATTCCGTAGTATATAGAGATTGTCTATGGCTCTTCTTCCAGTCCTGAATCCATTTTGCTCATCTCCAAGTATCCCTTCACGTTCATCCCACTCCTTCAGTTTCTTTGTCATGATGCTACCAAACAACTTTCCTATCATACTCATTATGGCTACTGGCCTGTAGCTATCTACCAGTTTTCTGTCTTTACCACCTTTGGGCAATAAATTAATCCTACTCTTCTCCCAAGTCTCAGGCACCCATCTGTTGACCAGCATATCATTAAATAGGGTTGTCAGTAACTCCTTCATCCTTTCTCCTCCATATTTCAGAACTTCACCAACTATCCTTTCTTCATCCATTGCCTTATGGTTTTTTAACCTTAACCCATACTCTATTTCCTCCCTGTTTGATTCTTCTTATACATTAATCCTCTAATTCCTGTACTGCATACAGAAGTTTCTCATTAGCTCCGATTTCTTCCCCCAATTCTTCAATTTGCATCTTTACTTTTTCCTCATCCTCTCATTCTCCTTCTGTTGTCTTCATTATTACTTTGTCCTCACTTTTATCCCCTTCCAATACACTTTCTGATGGTGAACCTCTTATTAGAGGAGTGCCCCAGGGAAGTGTATTGGGTCCCATTCTTTTTTGTATTTATACAATAGAATTGTCATATATTTTAGAGAACCATTGTGTTAGTTTTAAGCTCTTTGCTGATGATACGCAATTTTATTTTTCTATATGTAATATTTTGAACACTGAGCAAAAACTGGGAATGATCATGACAGACATTAAGAAGTAGATGAGGTGTAAGTGTTTAAAGTTAAATGAAGATAAGACAGAGTGTATAATTATTGGTTACATGGATATCTTACCTGGATGGGTTCCACTAGAGGTGAACCCCATAGATGTCAATACGCCAGCAGAATGAAAGTTAAGAATTTGCTATTGTATTAAAACATTTGAGCATCTGCTGGAAGGTGTGATGATTGCACTAAGTAATGACTAGATTATAGTAATACAATTAGGATAATTAATTATGAATATATGTGAATACATTCTTAATGCTGTGTAGGCTATTAATATTTGTATAGATTTTGACCGAGGTGCTCTGCTAGTTTACTCTTGAATACAGTTAAGGATGGTGACAGGATAACTGCATCTGGCAGGCTATTCCACAATGCAATCACTTTTACTGAGAAATATCGCCTGTGTAATTCTGTGTTGCTGTGGGGCAGGAATATTCTATGCGAATTACCGCGGGTCCAAGAGGAGGTCTGGAAGGAGAACAACTCAGAAGGTTTCACAGGAAATAGGCATTGAAAATCTTCCAGACTTTGATCATGTCAACTCTGAGCAGCCTGCCATGCACAGAGATAGGAGGCATAGTCAATATGCAAAAAGTCCAAAAATTTCCTTAGTCCATTGTCGCTGCACTCTCTCAAGCATGTCAGTAGCACCCACATACCCAGTGTGCCAAACAACTGATCTAAATTTCAACACAGGGTGGATATGGGAGTTGAGAAGAGATTTCATAAACTCAGGTTCTCGGTTAACTGTGTTGCATGGAAGCATTATCTAACAGTGTAAGAGAAAGTATAAAGTATATTAATCTTTTGATATATTTTCAGATCATCAGCGAAAATTTTGTATTTACAGAGTTAATATAAATGAGAAATAGGGTTGGTCCAAGGACAGGCCCCTGTGGAACTCCACTAGTTACATGAGTAGAATCACTCGAAACCCCCTGACCATATCCCTCATTACTCTACCACTCGGAAATCCATATATCCAAGAGAGTAAGGTATCCCCTATACCGAGTTGGGAGAGCTCGCTGATCATGAGGACATGATTGACAAGGTTGAATGCCTTACTAAAGTCAAACAATATGAGGTTGACCATGTGCCCTTGGTCAAGCCAGCAGGTGACGCCATCGTATGTTGCAAGGAGCTGACTCGGCCTTGCAGAAGCCAAAATGGTTAGAATCTAATAGGTTATCCATGAGGAAAGATGTCAATAATATGCTCAAGACACTTACAGGACACTGAAGTGAGATTTATCCGTCTGTAATTGAGGGGTTGAGTACGTACACCTTTCTTGAAGATGGGGACTACTAGGGAAGACTTCGACTGATGGGAGTTCTCCAGTTTGGACTGATTTATGGAAGAGCCAGAGAAGGGGATATGAAAGGGATGAGGAGTAGTGTTTGAGCAAACAGGGGTGGATTCTATCAGGCCCCATACTGCTAGAGGGGTTGAGATCACGCAGAACATTGACAACATCAAACATATTTATAACTAAATTACTTAGGTTACCTTCAAATCTCTGGTGCTCCACTGGATTTTTAGGGGTACTGGTAGAATATACAGAAGAGAATGCCTTGGTAAACAGATCAGCCATTTCTTGGTTTGAAGAACAAATTTCACTTGAGGGTTGCTTAAGGTGTCATATAGAGGGTCGTCCCACTTTCTTGTTGTGGATATAAGCATGGAACAGCTTAGGCTTAGCCTTTAGGTTAGAAATTAGGCGGGATTCATAAATTCATAAGCTTTCTGTGACTGATAGGAATAATTTCTGTACTCAAAATTTACATTCAGAAAACAGGACAAGACATTTTTTGGCAACATCTGACTTCCTGCCCCATGACTGTCGCATTGCCCTATAATAAACCTAGGCATTGTGATGATTCCTAACCAGATCAGCTGGTGGTTTAGATTTCCAGAGGACCATAGGGCAGCCCCAGGTCACTTTACTAGGGACATACAAAGAAATCATTGCTTGTAGTATTTCTAAAAATCTACTGTACGCAGCCTCCACAGACCTGCTTGAGAACTCATAATCAAAGTCCAACTCCAGAAGTGCATTATTCATGGCTTGATAATTACCCATATGCCATAGTATAATTGTGTCTGGGCTGAAGTGAGACCAAGAAAGGTATGGGTAAAGGATACAGGTAGGTGTTTACAGTTGGGTAAGGGAGGAGGGAGTTGTACCTGAGCGACCCTGTTGTGTTCAGTAGTGAAGACCAAGTTGAGAGTGTTGTCTGCTCTTATGTTAGTAGGCTCAGTCACCCATTGTTAAAAACCTAGAGATATAAAGCAGTCAAGGAAGGATGCATCATGGGCAGTGGAGGCAATGGGCACATCACCAAACCAGTTGATACTTGGGAGATTTCACTTGGCAGATTGAAATCTCCCATAAGGATTAATTCCTTGAATGGCAACAAAAGGAATCAGGGACAGAAGAAACGAGCCATGTGGGAGCAAAGTCCACTAGGAATGATTTAAGCTCACCATCATGAAGTTGGTAGTTAGAGGGAGGGCAATAAGCTGCTGGGATGTGAACTCTATAGGAGGGCAGGTAGACTCCTACCAAATTACTGGCTGGTAGGTCAAGTGCAATATATGCTATGGTGTTATGTATGTAAAAGCAGGTACCATGCTTAGCAGTGCCCTCTGAAGTATCTTTACGCACTATGCTATAGTTAGGAATGGCAACAAAAGGAATCAGGGACAGAAGAAACGAGCCATGTTTCAGTAATAGCTAAAATATCAATCTTATTGTGTGACATGAAGTAAGAAACTAAAGCTAACTTATTACTAATACTATTTACATTAATCTTTGGATGTAAGTTAAGTCTTTATTAAATTATATGTGCTTGTGCTGTTCATTGGCCCTCAGCGTCCCGGCTTTCAGGAGCAATTCCTGTCTCTTTTCCATATCAACACATTTAACCCTGTAAATACCACACTCCCGATTGATGCAGTATATACCAGACAAGGGGACAATGGAACCCACAGCCAGAGTGGCAGACTGGTTTATTTTAGCCAGGGCCTCAGCATCATTGGTGGCTTTGATGCCCTGAGCAATCAAAGAGTCCTTCCTTTTTCTCCTCTCCTCCATCTCGGTAATCTTCCTAATCATTAGGTTAACAGAGACTGAGGGTTGTCCAAAATATGAAAATAAACAGTACTGAGGTGAAAATAACTGACAGTGTGAAAGACTTAGGGGGTAATCATTGATAGACATTTAACATTTGAAAATCATATTAATAAAGTTTCTTAAATCGCTAATTATCACTTAAGAAACATTGGTTTTGTAAAGAAGTGCCTAGATCAAAATTCTGTGAAAATGTTAATGCATAATTTTGTCATAAATAGAGTTGATTAATGTAATTCAATTTTTTATAATCAACCTAAATATCAATTAAGGTTACAAAATATTATTAATAGAGCTGCTAGACTAATTAAAGGAATCTCTCCATATGATAGGATCACTCCAGTACTGATCGATCTTCATTGGCTCCCTATTAGGGCTAGAATTATATTTAAGATATGTACACTGACCTATCTTGCCATGAATGAGGATAAGCCAGTGTATCTAAGGGATTTACTTAAGGATTATGTGATGGGTTCTAATATGGTTGTAAGAGATGCAACAGATAGACACAGATTAGTAGAACCTAGATTTAATGCTGGTGTTGGCTCAAGGGCTTTTAAATTTTCTGCTCCAAGACTGTACAATAAGTTACCTGAACATGTGAAAATTAGTGAAAATGTAAACATTTTTAAAAAGAGGTTAAAAACATCTCTATTTGAAGATTGCTATGACTTGTAGGAAAAAACCTACTTGGGAAGACGATGCCATAAATTGAACTTTTAAGCTGTTATTTTACTGTAGCAACTAACTAAAAACTGATTGTATGTGATAATGTAAACAGTGGAGGCCCCTCTGAGCAACGCTATATGCGATGGATTTTGGGGCCTGATGTAGGTATACCCAAATATAAAAGTAGAATGAGATGATCTTGCTAAGAATGGTTGGGTAAATATTTGGAGGTGAAATTTCAGAAGGCCTCCGTGATTTTAGTATTAAAAATGGTAAATATCTAGATTAGGACCCAACCCAAGAATGCGATCTAAAAACTATAGGCATAACCACATTCACTTCATTGTTTTGACTCGTCATTTTGTTTCGAAATGGGGGTCTTTGCCCACTATATCCTCCTACTTAATTGCGGGATTGCAACTTTATAAAAACTCTCGTAATATTCCTAATTTGAAAGCCAAATATGAGATTTAAATGCAAAAGTCGAATGCTAAATGTGGCTATACTGATTTAAAAATATTGGAACACAAATATTTCATTTGTCTCCTTTTTTCTTTAACTTTTGGGTCCTAAACTAGATATTGAAAGTACCTTGAGTCCTAAAATAGATATTAACCAAAAACAGTACTAATTGTGTTTTTAAGCATTGTTAGTCCTCATATATGGTTTGGGTTTGACTGGTTGGAAAGTACATATTTTTAAGATACTCCACCTTGATGGGGTGAAAATGAAATTAAAATAAGTCCACCTTGCCTTCTCTTGATGTGTAAAGATTTCCTGGGTAATAATACTTGAGTTGATGAGTGCACACTAGGGGGCACTATTTCTGGGTTACAATTGAGGCCTTTTGATGTCAGACAGTAGCTTCGGATGTGGTTAATCACAGCATTGTATTTATTTTGGCATCTATTCTTTATTATTTAGTAAGTGCCTGCACTTCTACTCAATTATATTAATTAGTGGTAATTGTTAAGATTAGTGCTCACTGATTTTGCGTGCAATGAATGTGATCTAAAAACTATATGCATAACCACATTCACTTCATTGTTTTGACTTATTTTGTTTCAATTTGGGGAGATTCATTTTCACCCCATTAAAGGTGGAGTATCTTAAAAAGGTGTACTTTCTGTGCCTAACCAAAGCCGTAAATGATGACTACTACAATGCCTAAAAACACGATTAATAGGTAATGTTTTTAATACTAAAAACATGGGATAGGTCTTCTGAACCTATGAGCATCTCGGACCCCATTCAGTATATTAATTGCCTTGTCCCCATGAACAGCAATACTTAGTCTCTGCTTGAATCATCCAGCCTTCCTAGGGTCACTAGTAGTTTCCCTGAGAAGAGAACTATTTCTTTAACTCGTGCACTTGAAGGACCAAAGACCCCACTAGTTTAGATGGCTATTGGCTCAAACAGAAACCTCTCAGTCACAGCAAAATACTTTATTCCTTTTGAATTTTCTGCAGCTGAAGCTATCGAGAGAGCTGGCCTGTTAATAATATGCTCAGAATAATTATTGACACTTGTCACATCCCAACTCACTCCATTCCTAAAAGGAAACATTGTTATCCCATCTCCTCAGTCAAGTCCAACTGGCTCCAAAACAGCTGGCAATCCCGCTCTTATCAGAGTTCGGCATATTATATCATTGAGGGCAGCGTGTCTGGGGATCTTTCCAGCTGACAGGACAAGAGGTGCACACCTAGAGGATCAACACCAGATCCACATTTACACGTATGTGGCTCACAAATTGGCGCACCCACCCTCAAGGCTATGGCAACTAAGGGTTTCCGGATCCAATTGAGTTCCCAAAGATGGGACCGGGATGGCTGACAACCAACAGCTACCATCTGGATGCCCTGTGGCTAGCAGATGCAGATGAGCTCTTGCAACCTGATCTGGCCTCTCTTTGAGGCCATTCAGTTTGGACAGACTAAGGGGTAGATCTCAACATTTCTGCTTCAACCGGTTCTCATTTTCAGGCTCAAAGGCATTGTCCCCAAGTAGCCCCCTCCAGAATCTAATATCTCCAGCCACCATGTCCACTTGAGCTCACATTAAAGGGTTAACTGAAATCAAGGAGGATATGTACCCAGGGAAAGCAATCTCTTGTGTGGAGAGTTGCCTGAGTCCATGATTCCCTTGAAAAGTCAATGTTGATTAGTTTGGAGACAGCATCCTTCACAGAGTCATCAAGAGACTCCAAAGATGCCATCTCCCTGTAGTCAGGAGAGGATCTCAAGATGTACTGTAGCTAAGGTAAAGCAAATGAATTTTTTAATAGGACCAAAGCTTGGTATGGATCAATTAATTGTAGGTGGGATATCATCCATTTTAGGGCTTCATGTTTTGTGTCTATAGCCTGTCTGATTGCTTCCCCAGTGATGGGAGAGCCCAATACAGACAGATCATCCAAAGCCACAATCTTAACAGGGGAGAACTGTTTTAAATTTTGGAAGAATAGCCCTGAGTATCATCATCATTTATGATAGTCAACTCACATTTGGAGCTATTAATCTCTAGCCCTTTTTTGTTAAATTTAGAAATGATAAACTGAAGGTCATCTAAAATGTTTTGTGGGTATAAGCAATTGAACCATCATCCAAGTACCAGATATTAAGCTCTGATTTTAGGTTTTTAATGATCTTATCTATACTGAGTGAAAACAGTGCAGGTCCCTGGGGGTCTCCCTGTTGTATGCAAGTAGCAGAATTCAAAATCCCAGGGAGTGTGCTTGATTTTAAATTTTGCTTAAAGAAGGCATCTGCTTATGGCAGCCCCCAAGGAAAACATCCCTATGAATGCAATTAAAAGCATTCTTCAAGTCAACCTTTAAAAAGACCCACCCTGGGGCATCACTAGTCAAATATTTCTGTGCTGAATGGGCAGCTGCCTCACATCCTCTCTTAGTAGCAAATTTCAGCTGGACCCGTTTGAGGTGAGCACCCAAAGCCCGAGACACATGTCACACACCTACCATGGCCGCAAGGCGATGGAGAGTACACCCCACAACAATGGGGCATCTGTATTTTGTGGATAATTCATATTTGGGTCATACATTCCATATGAACTCAACCAGAAGTACCATGGTCGCTGAAATAAATTATGCTGGTACATCTCTGTATATAATTAACATGTGCCAAATTCCAATGACTTTCTGTGCTGTGGCTCTTCAAAAAAGGGTCTTCACCCATTTTTGACACTCCTGAATTGGCTTGCAAAGGTGTGGGTGCTCAGGAACATGCACAATTCAGGGGTTAAAAATGGGTGAAGAGCCACAGCACAGAAACCCATTGGAATTTTGGCCTATAATTTGGTACATGCTCATTATATAAATAGCGATACCAGCCTAATTTATTTTTTTTCAGGTAAATCTGAGTCAGTCATCATGGAACCGCTGGTTGAGTTTATATGGAATGACCCATTTAATTGGGGTGAAATTTTAGAAGCCTTACGCCATATTTTTACTATTCAAATTGGTGGATAATATTTGTTTTAAGACATTATTTTAAAATTTTCAAAGATATAAACATTCTTAATTCTTAAAGTGCTATTCACTGATGTCATTTTCACCTTTCGTAACTTAATAATAACATAGGCAGTTATTCATTTTTGGAAAAAATATTATTATTTTGGTAAATTTGAATCTTTTAGCACCATTTGCCATATTTCCTTTTAATTTTATGCCTGACTGACTGGTTACCCATTAGCATGCTACCTATGTTATATCTGCAAATGATCTACATGTGCATCTTCTGACAGATTAGCCAATACCATGCTTAGTTATATATCAGATGTTTTGCGCATGGCTGTGTCTTCAGTTGATATGTTAGAATGGCGTTTGGTGGCAAGATTGAAATTTCTCTCTGATTTTATTAGGTTAGGTTTTGTCTGGTTCTGATTCTAGATCTTTTAAATGAATTTGAGGCGAAACTTCAGAAGACCTATGCCGTGTTTTTAGTATTAAAAACCATATTAATGGTGTTTTTAGGTTTCGGTTTGGCGCCAAAAGTACATATTTTTAAGATACTCCACCTTGTTGGGGTGAAAATGAAATCAAAATAAGTCCACATTGCTTTATCGATGTGTAAATAATTCTTGATTTCAACCTAATGCTAGGCTTTCAAGTTGTTTTTGAACCCTAAGGTAATTATTTCAAAATGGGAGCTTGTCCCCCATACCCCCCATTTTAATCACCTAGTAGTATTAGCAATTCAAGAGCTTAGCATTAGGTTGAAATCAGTGTTGCCAATGTTTGAAATTATGGTTTCTTTTCACATCAAGAGAATGCCTAAAATCACCATTAGTACGGTTTTTAATACTAAAAATACAAGGTAGGTCTTAACATAACATAAATTCATGGATGGCAAAACCTACACAGGCCTATCAAAGGTCATCTGCCTCTGTCAAAACCCACCCACAAAATGCATCCATAGGATTTTGTCAGATCATGCATCTACAATATACAATTTGAACCATCCACAGGAATGTGTCACAAACAAAAAACATAATCATCATGACTCATTAAAATCCAAATCAATCATAATATACAAAAATAAAACAACTGCATCCACAGGAATGAGTCTAGAATACAGGGGGGGGGGGGTCCACTGTATTTTCAAGTTGAGTGCCGTATGATATTCTAGCCTTTTTTTTCATTTTTGCTAGATTTTTATCTTTTCTAAGCTTTTTAAACTTTACTAGGTAATTATATTAAACTAACTTAACCTAGAAAAAAAGAAGCTAAAATCTAGCCCCCTCCAAAATGGCTAAAATATTGTGTGGCACTCTTCTTGAAAATGACGGTTTGGGGGGAAAATATAGGAGCATCCCGTACAAGTTGACAAATCAGTAGCCATTGTGTTAACAGATTTAGTTTCATTTCATATTTAATTTTGCTCCAAAGCATTTTTTTATCAGACTGGATCATAAAGGGCTTGGAACGATATTATCTTCCCTTTTGAATGTCTCTCCATTCAGGCAGCAGTCATGGCGGGTGCCATAACTGGTAAGATTTCTATACAACATTATAGCATTGAAGAAGTATTTGCCCAAGTTTGGGAGCTTGTCTCTAGCTAACTTTAGGTTGTTGATTAACAATATATAACTGAAAATTACATTGTTTGTCCTGCCATTTAACAAACATATACCATGGTGGATATGCTTTGAAACCTAGCGACTAAGTGGGTTAATCAATTCAGGATGATAAGGGAGTTGTGGAAAGGGATAGGAGCCACAAGAAATTGGTATAGTTATGAAATCTGTTAAGTGACAGGTGGAAGTAGAGAGAATGGAAAAAATAAAGGGGCAAGAATAGCACTAGGAGCCAATTCCTTAGTATCATTGGCAAACTTGCTCAGGTCGCTACTTATACCCAAGTTAAGATCATTAATATAAATAAAGAATAATAATGGCTCCAACAATGATGTCTACGGTGGTAAAACGCCTAATATAATAATAATAATGGCTCCAACACTGACCCCTGAGGAAAACCACTGGTAACATTCCCCCACTCAGATTTAATTCCATCTATACTAACTCTTTGCTCTCTGTCACTAAGCCATGAATGAATCCATCTAAAAAATACTTCCACTGACCCAAATGGCTTTAACTTTATTTATATCGTAAGCGTGGCATCTTGTCAAAAGCATTATTAAAATCAAAATAAACTATCGTAATTCTCATCTCACCTTTCTTTAAAAGATGGCAAATTATTCAGACATGATTTATCCCTAGTAGAGCCATGTTGAGATTCCTTAGCCCACTTATGCTTATCTAAGTGAGTGCTAATAGATTTTGCTAATACAAGATTCCATTGGTACAATTCTAGTCTCGAATGATTTTCTAAATAGGCCAATTCTCTGACAAATCAGGCAAAGGGTGGAACTACATCCTCTCGGATTTTGCTAAAAATTGGTGTATGGATAGATTTTTGGCTGAAACAACTGAGTCTGAAATCTGGTTTTCAATATTTTAATTAGAGGCAGAGGGTATGTAGATCACAATTTTGGGTGTTTTGGCTGCACCCCCAAATAATAAAGAATCGTATCTATTTCATCCTCTAATTTACTCAGGAGGTTAAACAAAAGGCATTCAAAAGAGAATTTGTAGTTCTTTAAAATTAAGTCAATATTTTATCTAGAAACAATATGAAAAAAATTAGGCCTATCTAAATTTTTAAAGGGAGGTGGGCCCAAAGTACATGTAAATGAAAAAAAAATTATTTTCCCTAAAACACACTATCCTTTTTGTTTCTTAATATGCATAATTTCTTTTGCACATTTTACTTGGTTTGTTCAATATACTAGGTTAAATATTTTGAACTTTTTCGCACTTTTTAACAAATTGACCTTAATCGATGCTTTACTATACATAAAGAATCACTTTGTGAGAAAGGAATTTTGCTTCTGCTTTTGGGTCAAATGGATATGTGATTGCGACTCTTTCATTCAATTTAGGGGGCACTCAATACACTCAAAATGTTTTTCATCAGCACCTAACATGTATCCTCATTGGACAAAAAAGGAGATTTTGTTTTGTGCAACTTCATGCACCAGGTCTGATGCATGAAGTTAATTTTACAGTCCTGATGTTGATCCAAGATTTCTTCAATCAACCCTTTTCCATAAAAAGCATTACCTATCTACTTTTTGATAATGCATCATTAACATAGATGATAAAAGGTCATCTATATCCGTCAAAACCCTCCCACAAATTTCATCTATAGGATTGTGTCAGTTTATGCATCTACAATATACAATTTAAACCATCCACAGGAATGCTGCAAAAACACCATTGAGGCTTGTCAAAATTAGTGATGGAACAATACCAAAATTTTTTCTGATTCTGATTCAAATGCCGATTCTGATTCTTCCATTTGAAATAAAAATTTATATATAATGCTAAAAAATGGCATTTAAGGTCACATTAGCTCTGTAGACTAAGAGAGGCATTCCCCCTCAGCAGCATCTACATATTGTGAGGCATTATAACAGGTTAGAAATAAATAGGAATCTTAGAGAACAGAAATTAAAACCTAAAAAATTACAAGCTTTAATTGCCCCCTTCCCTCCCCCCCAAAAAATAAATAACAATATAAAAAAGAGCAACCATTTCTTAAAATAAAAAATATTTCAGATTATTATGAAAAATGAAAGGAAACTAGAAATATTCCCACTCATGAAAGTAAAAATTTATCAATTAAAATGATACCTAAGAAATTACTCAGCAAAATCAATCTTCATGATATTGTAATGTAAAAACATCAGCATTTCTCCAGTATTAGCATGCATTCTATTCCTTTTTGGAGAATAGTGTTTTCCTTCAATACTAAAATAGCCTTTCACTTTTCATAGAAGAAAGTGGTGCATTTAGGTATTTCCTAGCAAGAAGGCTCATCTCTGGAATGGAAGCTTTATTTGCTAACACCATTTTATTGGGTCAATAGTATTCTTAATGATGCTTAAGTTTTTGTATCAAATCATATCCAATTTTATGGTACCGTTAATGTTTTCCTCATTTGGATCATCTTTCTTTGCTTCAGTTTTTTTATGTTTTTATTTTTTTCGTTTTGTTCTAAAAAGCAACTTGCAAAATTGAAATTAGTCATTTTCAAGTTCACTATCACAACTGCTTGAGATGATTCAGAATCTTGTGATATAAAGATTGAAACTGCTTGCCTATTTCTTGTAGAATAAATATCTTTAACCATCCATTTTTTAAAGGGATTTTCTAAGATCCAACCTGCACCTCTGTTTTTTAATTTTCAAGTGGTGACCAAAAGTCCTATTACTACCATCCAACTCAAATAACTTGCCAAAATCTAACTTATCCCTCCCTGAACAAATTTTAAAATGCTCAATCTTATCTCTCTTCACACACCTTTCAAATGAGAACATATTTAGTACCCTCAGTCTATTTCCATATCCAAGGTGTTTCAGGGAAGGTATTATTTTTGTTGCCCTCCTTTGTACTGACTCTAGCTGGTTGATATTGTGTCTAAACTGTGGTGACCATTCTTGTATACACTACTCTAAATCTGGCCTGACTTAAAAGAGAACCTCTTTACTTTTGTAGCTAACATTCCTCTTAATGTATCCTAGCACCCTATTTGCTCTATTTTTTTGCCTCAATACACCGCTTTAAAAACTTCTACTAATACGGCTATCTCCTTCCACATTTTCCAAGTCACAACCAAAGTAGTGCTTGATTGCAGGACCTTAAGGCACTCAGGCACATAATGTATGTTTGTGCACACATCATTAAAACTTCAAACTTATGTTAGCAAGTATTGGTATTTTCTGATGAAATACCAAAAATGTCAAGAAAAAATTGAAGTGGAGGATTATTTAAGAACTTGCCACAAAATAGAGGAGAGAATGTTAATTTGCAGTGGATTAATAAAGATAAGTCAACATTCCGCACCGTTGTTTCTTCAACAGATGAATTTATAGCCACTCTAACATCCCCAATTCTTTCCCTTACACGCCTCCATTATATTTCCAAGTCACAATCAGCATATTTGAGATATCTTAAAGAAAATTTGGAAAACAGTAATTATTTTTGGTGACTTTTTTCTGAAAGTTACTCCTTTGTTGTACAAGACACAAGCCATAGCTTTCACTACTGTATACTTTTTTTAAGGGGCTTTGCAGCATTTATTTTCCGCACTATTCATTCATTCATTACCCTTTTTTAGTTTATTATAAAAATGAGAAGACATTCTCTTAACCATAAACATTTTTGCTTTATTAGTGACTCATTGACCCATTCAGTAGCTGCAGTCCATCTATCTATATCTTGAAAAATTTTGTCTGCCATAAATGATTTTCTTCCAAAATGCAGCAAAGTTAATAATTTCTCATATGGTTGTGCTGCTCAGTACAAAGATAGGTACAACTTCATAACTCTGTGCTATCATTTATTTAAACTTTGAAATGAATTATGAATGGAATTTTTTTTGTACCAGTCATGTCAAGAATTCCTGTGATGGCATTGGAGGCATGGTTAAAAGGGCTGCAACCAAGTCTTCAAGAGGGGGGCTCTATAAATCACGAATTATACACTATTAGAACTTTTGAAATTTTCTCTAAATTATTTTACTGAAAAAGAAATTCTTTTACATTCTATCTGATAACATCAACAATTGAAGAGCAATTGCAATCTAGATTTGAGAATTTGCTCAAACTTTATTAGGTACACAAGGATTCCCTAAAATTATTCCCAACACTTTAATGACTTTCAAAACATTCAAAATATCACAGCTTTTCATGCTCCAGGTTGCACAAAAATAATAATTTTTTTTTTGTTCACTAAGAATACATGTTGGGTATTGGATCCAAGAGTCGCAATCACATATTCATTTGACCCTAAAGAAGCATCCTTTAGTTTTTGACAAGCTTTGATTGTTGATGCTTTTGAAAACAGTATTTGGGGATAATGAGTCATTCTTGCAGAGCTCTTTGATGTCATTTGATGGATCCTTGTGACTTTTGTTGTTTTGTTATGGTCCAATTATCATTTTGTATATTCTTTTTTTTTAAATACACTTTACAATGGTAGTGGATTTCTGGGATGACAAAATAAAATTTTCTCATAATCACCACCATCTATATCCATCCATTGTTTGGTGGGGGAAGGATAGGAAGCAGGTGGTGCTAAATGGAGTAAAGTCACAGTGTAAGGACATTATTAGTAGGGTGTTTCAGGGATCAGTTCTGGTCACCTTACTATTTGTAATATACAATGATCTTGGGCAGGGGTTAAGAGCAAGGTTCATATTTTTGCTGATGACACAAATTGGCAGCAGTAATTATTTGATAAAGGTCCCAATTCTTGTTTGAAAGCAAAATATACATTTTATATTTTAGTTAAATCCGACCTTCCCATTTCCACCAATGTTGGGTTAGTTTCTAAGCAAAAATTCACAGACTTCTGAATGCATCAACATCCAATCGGACCAATACTTATATACAGATATCTCATTGCGTTTGACATAAAGTAATTAAATTTTTCTTATGCATAAAATTCCGCTATTTGCAAATGTACCTATACATTGTGTTACTTGCATTTTGATAATTTTTTGACTACTTGCTTTTTTTAATCATTTCTTTCAACAATCCACCCTATATCACCCTTTTTTTGGTGCTGGGTTCCACCTCATCCCGCCCCCTCATTTTTCAATTAACTCATAGTATACACAACTCAAAAATATTGGGACATCACAAATGAATGTAGGGTATATTCTGCATGGCCTGAAGAGTTATTTAGTTATGAAAATATTAACTTGGCTATATTTCAGGGAAATTGCATTTGCCCCCATCAAAAAAGGATATCAGATTTAAAGAGGGTTCTTAGGTCCTGTTAAGGAACAGACTACTTGCAGTAAAGACTAATCCAAAGCAGAGTCCAATTTTACCCACTATTGTGATCAGAGTATATAAATAAGTCAGGCATAAAGCAGAATATTATATGGTATGACAATATGCAAGCAAAGGTGGCAAGGGGTTGGCCTTTATACAAAGTGGCAGGGATGTTGATAGTTGGTTTCTCCTGGTGGATGAGTACTGCTTCTGCCATCTTCAGTCAAGTAGGATGAGCTTCATGAAAAATGCTAGTAGTAGTTTATTTGATTGTTTCTTGTTATTGGCATAGAGTGCTCATTGAGAGTGGTACATGTTACAGTGATGTACCAGGAATTGTGTTAGCTAATGACACTGCATACATACTTGTATATGTAGTTGACTTCATATAAGGTGCTTGTTGAAAGGGGGCAGCAATTCTTCATAATAAGGGAAGAGGTCCTTCTTGTTTGGTGGTACAGATATGATTAGGTTGAGCTTCTTTTGGTTCATTTGGGAAAATGTTTTAGCATATTTTCATCCTCGTGACCAGCAAACAAAGCAAAGAGCAAGATCTCCCCTTCCCATCTTTGCATCTCTGGTGGATAGCGTCTCTTCCCATCACTTTCAATAGGTAAATGGGTTTTCCTCCTACCTCCTTCCCACCCACCTTTAGGTATTTCAACCTCAAAAGGATGCCCTTTCCTTGAATGGAGGTCTTTGACTTCCATTTTAGCATTCACTTTCCCATTTAAATATCTTGGTGGTGTTTGAAGCCATTACAAGGTTTGACATCTGAGGAAATGACTAACTCACCAATCTCACTCAATGAGTTTAGGTTGGTTGATGAGGCTGTTGAATTCTTTTCCGGTATCCTCATCACTGCAGTCCTGACTACTATTCCTGGAATGTCTGATCATTTTGCCTGCTGTGACTACTTTGGTAGCCAGCAATGTGTGAGATGGCCCTCAGAGAGAAGTGATATGTGGGAATTTTTTCAAGGAAGGGCCAGGTTCCTGTGTGTTTCAAAGCACGTTTACCAGTCTTCTTGGATTCAGGGCAAGTTCTCACAGGACTGTCCTCAACAAGGATGGGATCCCAATCTTGGCCCCTGCTTGCCCGAAAAGACTCCACAACTGCAATTAAAATATTTCAGCTCACTGAAGCCCACTAACTAGACTTCATTGACATATTAGCACTAAGTGAGCTGTATTCTGCCCTCATTTTGTGCACAGATACTACCTCTGATCCAGACAATTTCTTGTTAGACATAATTTGATACCTTAATCTTCCCAGCTAATGTGTTTGCTATTCATAATCAGGGGCAGATTGCTCTACCCTTGCTAGTTTCTGCTGCATTTCTCTTAACTTCGAGAATTGCAAGTTGATGGAGAAATATATTATTGTTTGGTTAGCTTATATTTCTGGACAGTGGAGGTCATAGATCTGTCTCCTGCACAGTGCATCTTTCGCAAGTTCCACTCCAAGTCAGATACTTTTCTCTGGCTGTAAATTGCTAATTGTGCTAATGTTCCTTTGTGGACAGCATTTTGCTAAGGTGTTCTTTGATTTGGAAATAGTGTAGCACTATGCAGTATCATAGGATACTGCATAGTGATTCAGTATCATGGAGGCCCTCCCATTTTTCTTACGAGATCATCGATTATGTGTAATGATGTGATCATCTCTAATGCAATAGGACAAGGAGTGGGCATTCTGCATTATGTACCCTCAGTACTACTCTTTTTGACTTGGGTATCAATGGTATCAACTCAGTGCTGTTAGAAGATGTTTATTCAATGCTCTATGTGGCTGACCTTTCTCTCTCTCTCTTTTGGGAGGGGGTGCGGCTCAGATGCCTACCCTTGAGCATAAGACTCAAATAGGCCCAGAACTGCACTATGATGCTACTTCCCCAAATTTCACTGTAGGGATTGTGTTCTTAGGGTTGTAGTCACTGCTGTCTTTGCTCCAGACATGATGGCCATTGTTACAGCCAAATAATTCTATTTTTGTCTCGTCTTACCACAGGACATTATCCCAGAACTCAGCAGGTTTCTCCAAATACTCATGTGCAAACTTCAACCTTGCAGCTCGTGTCTTTCTTCAGCAGCAGAGGTGTCTTCCTTGGCGTGCGAGAGTTAAAATTATGCTGATAGTTCGCTTTGTGACGAACATTCCTGCCATCAGTAGGTCATCTTGAATTTCCTTACGGCTTGCCATAGGGACAGCTCTAACCTTCCTGAATATTGCACAAGAAGCTTTCGGGGAAATATTTTGGGGAGCACCTGAATGTTGAAGGTTGTTGATGGTCTCCACCTTTTTCTACTTCAGAATGGCCAATGGTGCTGAAAGGTATTTTCAGCTGCTTAGATATCTTGTGGTAGCATAGCCCATCAGTATGGAGCTTCAGGATTGCATTTTTCTGGTCATTGGAGAGTTCTTTATTCTTTGCCATGATAATGTCTTTACTGCAGGAATGTTGACCTCTTGAATGGCATTCCAATCTTTCTTGAGCTTTTGTTGACTGCTGTACATATTTTCGGAACCCGCTAGAAGCTTCTTTGCGCCATCACAGATAATAGTATGTCTCTTATGTGCTTTTAAAATTTAATATTGTTAGGTTTCTGTTTGTGTACAAAAACTTATTTCACCCCCATTTTCATTAATTTCAATTTTACTGACTATCAATTGTTTCATGCCTTTTTGTGTACAGAACTTTTAACTTTACATTAATATATATCTATTGTGTAAATTTCATGAAATTTGATGGGCTGGAAGTCTATTTAAATTTAATTTTGAATGTGTATGAATACTTATTTCTTCCCACTAAGTAAGGCTCTTAATTTTAGTGAACAGGAGAGGCCACGTATCAATGGGTTTAAGCTTGCAAGTTTAAGTTTAAGAAAGAGATTGGTAGAAATTGGTTTAGAATTGAGTGGTAGATAATTGGAATAGGTTCACTAGTCATGTGATAGAAGTGTCCTCCCTGCACAGTTTTAAGAATGGATTTATGGATGAGAATGCTAGGTAGGGCTGAACTGGGTGATGGTAGCAGCAGCTGCCTCAGGAGTCCTTGTGCAAACTACTCCTTATTTGTGAGAAGCCAAGCATACCCTTAGCCTTGTGGGTTAAGGGAAGGAAACTCCTTTGAAAGCTTTACTTAGCTCTCATCCCAGTGGTGCTTCTGGTTCTGCCCATGCGCCACCCTGGAAGGCACCACCTCTGAACATTTGTCACCATGCCTCTGCTCCCAAAGCTTCTACAGTAATGGAGAAAAATTTTGGCATGTAAACAAATTTTGTGATTCCATTGCTTCAGATTACTCCCCTTTCCTAAGTCTTTGATTATATAGTAGAATTGAAGAGAGCCAACAAGATATGTACAGACATCAAAAGTTTAATACACCCCTAAAACTATTTCATTTATAGTTAGTATTTAGTGCATTTGCCCTTTGACTTCTGCCACTTGATCTGGCATGGAGATTATTCTGACTGATAGTTTTCCAGTCTTGCCTTAACAATTTGTTTGGATTAAGATTAGGCAAGTTTCTAGGCCAAAGGGCCATTATTCATTGTGGTGTTGCTCAAACCTCTTTGTTACACCTCCATCTCTGAGGCAGCGCTCTATCATCTTGGAATGTGCGTGTATCTTCGCCAAATTAGTCTTAGATCATTGGTGTGAGGTGTTCTATGGGGACGTTTTATTATCATTATTTGTAATTGTGGTATGTTGGGGAAGAAATATGAGGGGACCCTTGGGAGAGAAGCATCCCCGTACATGAATGGTTTGAGGATGCTGTTGGAATGATGCGAGACTCATGGTAGCATTCTCTTTTTCTTGTTGGGATTGTCGATCTTCCAGGTGTCAGAGAAAATGCCATATTCTTTGATCCTCCAGTCCTTCTACCTTCTGTGCACTGCATCTTTCTTTACAGCCGAGCTGCTTGCAATACATCTGTCAGCTTGGGAGATTATGCACCCTGCCAAAATTGAAATAAAATGCAAATTAAGCCAAGAAATGTTATTGTAGATCAAGTTTACTTTAAACATGTACAAGAAAATGTACCTACCCATTAAGAGAAACATTAAATGTTTGAAATTTCACTCCGCCATTCAAGCAAACAGTCTCATAGCATTTGATTGTTGCTTCTCCTCACTTGTCTGTCGAGATAATCCCACTAGGGTGGACAATCCATGGTTGTATGCTCTCCATGTTCTTTCTTTTCCCAAATAGCTTTAACACAGTCTGAACATGTCCTTAGGATCATTGTCCTGCTGCAAAATATGATATTAACTGATAAGACGTTCCAGTTGGAATATCATGTTGCTGCCAAATTGAATGATGGCAATGTTGGTCTAATTTATTTGTCATGTATAAACATCTCCCACTGAATTGCCAGCATAAGAGCTCCAGACTATCACACTACCTCCGCCGTACTTCACCATAGGCACACTACCTGAGGAGTAATTCATTCACCTTCTTACAAAAACTACGTTTGCGTTCCCAAATTTCAAACTTGAACCCATCTGTCCAAAGAAGCCTTTTCCACAGATTGAGCTCCCAGTTTAGTCTTTTTAGTCCAACCTAACCTCTTTGCTCTGTTTCAATGTCTCGACTGAGGTTTCTTCGCTGTCACTCGACTGAAAAGACAGATGTTCAAACTATTACTTCCCTTCTCCCTGTTATCTTGCCCTTATAAGTAGAGGACCCTTCGCTTATTTCATTTTGGTATATTTATTCCCCACACCATCTTTTCCCTCTAAAGTTATTTATACTTTTCACTCGTTTACTAATTCAGGTGATCTGCAAATCTTTTATTAGCGTTCCTTTTACATCTGTAATATATTTAACCAAACTTTCTTTTTTATTTCGTCTGTTTCGCCATTTGGTACCCACTCATTTCCCCACTACTCTACCATAATCACACAGTTTTATAATGGTTTTAAAATATCGCCATATTGGTTTATACAATTGTATTGATGATATCACTGTTCTATAGTGACATTTGTGGTTACTTGTACTAAGCCCAGCGAGGGGGGGGGTGAATGTTACACCTAGAGTACCGGCACCTCCTCCTTGCCCCAATGGCCCTGGTAGTCATTGAATAACTTTCATCAATTCGTCCCTTTTGCGGGCTGATAATGTAGGGGTCATCCCCCTTTATGGCTCACTTTGTAGGGAGGTAACAGCTGCACTCTTCTCATTATTTTCTCCTATTACCCCCCCCCCCCCATCTTGTTCTTCCTTATCTGTCAATCCTAATAAAAAATCTGCTTTGTACATCCTTTCTCGTGGACTTCTTATATTCCATCCGAATGGTGCTCCGACAACCACTGTGGATTGAGCCAATGACACTAATCTTCTACATCTTCGAGGTTTATCCTAATCAATGAGTGTTTATGCCCCTATTGATTCGCACCGGAAATAACCTTTCTTAAATTTAAACGTGTGTGATGGTGAGGGTCAAATCTTGTTTCGATGCAGGATGGAACATTGGCGTTTGAAGTTGGGGCGATGCGTTCCAATGGTGATGTCTTCCTTCTTGGTGCTAGTCTTGACCGGACTTATCGGTGGAATTGTAATGAATTCTACATAACCCAACGTCCTATGGTCCGATTTTTGAGCAACCCTCCTTTGTTTCTTTCCTCAACATTCCCGTTTCCGACAATTCCGGTTCCACGTTTTTTATCTGAGGGTATCACTGTTCTTTGGTCTGTAGTGGCTGTTGACAGATGGGCATCCAAAAGAAAGTTCTTGGGTCTGCTTAAGCTGAGAGCGCAAATTCTCATTGAGCTGCAAATAAATATCTTGCAACCAATTCCGAATCGGGCGTGGCTTATTAGCCGGGTCTTGACCGGAATCTCGAAGTCGCTGACGAATTTGTGAATCTTGGATAAAGATTAATGTGGAATTGGGGCCAAGAGTAAGAACCATCCACAGGAGTTTTTCAAAGGCCTTTCCATTTGGTTGGTTAGGGAATGTCACTTCGCTGGATAATTGTATTCGAAGAACGTTGACCGGATGAGAGTTGGGTAGTTTATGAGCAAATTGGATAACCATGACACCACGGAACGAAAACAAGCCGAGGGCGAGCTGTCACGACAGATCAACCCAATTGAATTTAGACAGGTACTGGGGATTGGAAGGAACTTTATCATCTTTCCAAGAACAAGTTCATGTCCTTGAGTTTCAACTGCTCGAGGGGAAAAATGGAACGTCGCTCTTTTGGGTCGCCGTCCATTGACTAGTTATGTACCGGTCCTTCTTATTCATTTTCATTAGCTATCTTTCAATCACTTTTGTTATATTTATTTCTCGTATATTCCCACTGAGTTCTGTGTCATTGTTGATCAGGCCAAGAGGCCCTTTGTGAACCTACGGATCACCACGGAGCATTTTAGGAACCCTTTTGATATCGAACGTGGCGGGACCTTCCAAGTACCAGTCAGTTCCTTGTCTTTCCACTCAAAATGGCCTTTTATGGACACGATCTCCACTGTATTTTTTGTCTGGCCGCCTACGCTCGTTGCTGGCAAATGTGTGACGGTAAATCGCCCATGTGTGCGCGCGTTGTTAGCTCCGTTTATCCTCCCCACCCTCCTCCCGATTAGTGCCGGGTTATTTGGTACTTAGAGGTCCATGCGCTGTTATAGTTGTTTGTTTTGTTTTTTTTTTGCGTTCTGTCCTACATAGCGAGTAATCTTGTTGAGCGGAGGGAAATTTATGGAAGCTGGCGGCCTCTCCCTCCGTTAAGTTGGGTTCTTCTTAATTTGCAAAGTTCTTGCCTATTTTTTGTATCTTATTTTCTTGTCCTTATTTTACAATTCAACTTTTAAATAATTGCCAGACCAAAAAATATGGAGTATGAGGTGAAAATGTAGAGCATTTCTGACATATATTATTCAAAAATAGGATTCACTAGTACTTTTTTTATAGAAGAAGACATACTTCAAGGATTGGGGCGCTAACTTAACGGACAGTGTACTGAATCTATGAAAACTAGTTAGAAGTTTTGATCTCTCATGTTACTTTGTCTTTCTTTAGCCTAACCAAACCGCACCTAATCTCACCTTAAATGTTTTGGTTCATTGCTTTGCTTAATAAACAAATTAGATAGAGTATTAGTATTTTTGTAATGCCTTCATATATTTTGTTTGTTTTTAAGAGGAGAGTAAAATAAATATTAATAAAAAACAAGGTCTGACCAAAAGTTATGATCTTATTGCCAAAACAAACTAATTCCCCGGCTAACCTCGGGATGACCTTGTCAATTATATCATTGGAAAGAGAATTTAAAACAACATAAGGGTTTCAAATTTCGTTAGAATGGGCTGACTAGTTATGTTAGTGCCAAAGGACAATAATTCCTGGGCTAACCTTGGGAGGACTTTGGCAATTATATCATTCGAAAGAGAATATGAAACAACATAAGGGTTTCAAATTTTGTTAGAATCGGCCGAATATTTATGATGTTAGTGCCAAAACAAAGTAATTCCTGGGCTAACCTTGGGAGGACTTTGGCAATTATATCATTCGAAAGAGAATGTAAAACAACATAAGGGTTTCAAATTTTGTTAGAATCGGCCGAATATTTATGATGTTAGTACCAAAACAAAGTAATTCCTGGGCTAACCTTGGGAGGACTTTGGCAATTATATCATTCGAAAGAGAATGTAAAACAACATAAGGGTTTCAAATTTCGTTACAATCGGCCGAATAGTTACAATGTTATTTAAAAAAAGCAAAACGGGGGCCGACCGACATAGTGAGATGTAGAGTCGCACGCGACTAAAAATAATTTATTCAGCAAGCTAGTTTCCATTATTTGCAATTTTGTCGTATCCTTTAAGTCGGCAGTGGATTTTTTTTTATTGAATTCATTTTGTTTTGATGAAATATATGATTTGGTATCCTTTTTCATCTCCTTCATATCAGAGTAAATTTTCCAACCAGATTATTTTTTTTTTTTATTGCTCAAACTTACCTGCCTGTGACTTTGTGCATTGTTATGAATGACAAGTATGGCTTTTCGATTCATCAGACAAGGGTGTTTTTGTTCAAAGGTTTCATTTAAACGCTGCATTTGTTGAACATGTGTCCATCAATCGGTCTGCCATAACCTTTTCCCGATTATTAAGTTCATAATGAATAACTCCTTTCACACCCAACCAAATGCACAAAGCATATTCTTGTGCTTTTGGAGAACACGTCTATTAATAGAAATGTGTTTTTGTGATCAAACCATTATCTTTTGTGCTTAATACTGTACATAGTAAACAACTTCACATTTCATATAGTAGCCCCATGTACTCTAAAAACATTAATTTTTGTACAACCTTATATGCAAGTTGTTTTGACCATCGATTGATGATTGAAGCATAGACATCCTATTCAATTTCACCTAATATAAATTGTCAGTTAATACATGTTTATTTTTATTACATCTGAATAAGACTTTCTTATCATGGCTACACTTTTGGCAACCATGTGTAAAAAGTTGAAACATTTCAATTGATTGTGATCGTGTTACCAAATTGGTTTTACCACCGATTCGCACCAAGTTGATGTCATATCTCATTGGGAAACTACAATTTAATGTTGTATCCTAACAATGGGTTGCCATATTTAGATAATTTGAAGGTCTCCCTAAAGGCTAAACACATGTAAAATTCATATTTTCAATAGAAACAATTAACTGAATTTTATTTAATTGAAATATTAATATTTTCTGTGTCCAGACTTTAGGGACACCCTGTATATTAAACTGTAAATTTGTATTTACATTTGCATCATAAGTATGAATCATTGAAAGACTCGATACACAAAAACTGTCCAACTTCCAGTCTATGGCTGAATTCCTAAAATAGGATGCCACACATAATGACTGAAGAAAGAAAGCTCAAGTAAAGAGACATCCTAAATTTCTCGCATACTATCTTCTAGTCATGCTGTGAAATTGAAAAGAAATGTTCTTTTAAGTTAATTTATAGTTAAGAAACGAATGTCAGAGTAGCATCACCACTATATACTTTTTTTCTGTACCAAGTTTTAATGGCTGCAGAGCTTTTAAAAATAAATGTTTCTTGCAGCACATAAAATTCTTGTTTAAATTTGACATTCTTTAATATCAATACCTTGGAAAACAATGTTCCCTTTTTCCCAAATCTCTTCATTACCGGTGAGGATTTTTGGATGTAGTTTTGAAGAATTCCCCTCCATGGTGGAGGACGGGGGTCTTTTATATTCCCTCTAAATCATGAAAATTAAAATGAAATTGGCAAATGCCCGAAAAGGAGCCTCAATTTTAGCATTTTATTTTTCACTGAATAGAAACCCTTAAAATAAGGTTGAGGGGGGGGGGATGAATTTGATGTATCCTATCTGGTGCTTGGAAAAGCTTCTCTGCACACTGCAGAATTGCGCTTGTAGTAGGGCTTCCCCTCTCCAATAATTAATGCTGATTGTGACAATGCAAGGCCCTTAGAAGCTCATTTTGATGCTTGTAATTATTTGAGTGATTTTACTAGAATGGGGAAGGGTTTTGAGAGAGATTCGCATCGCCCCCTGTTGGGGAATCTTCATTTTCAGCTTGCCGACTCTGTACCAACATTGAATCCTTAGTACATATTTCTTGTTCATCACACATTGGCAACAATTTTCATTCTCTTTGCAGAGTCTGCTTTAGTTGTTCCTTTGGGCTTTGGCCTCATTAACCACTAGTCTAGGAATGCTTCACATGCATTTTATTTTTTACAACCATGTTTGTTAATCATAGGTTGACTGAATTTTAAGAAGTCATACATAGTGACTTTTAGAGGTTAAAATGATGTTATGGCTGTCTCTTAACTTTGGTTTTTCTTTTTCCTCAATGGATTGGAAATTTTTTGTTTCAGCATTGAAATCACGCTTCTGTTTGGTGTGAGGTACTCAAATACTGCTGATTTTTCATGGTTCCCCCCAAATCTAATAATGCTTTAATGTTTTATATAATACTTAAAAGGTTAAAAAATTTAATGATTTTTACTGGAAATTATAAATAAATATGCCATATAGTTTTGGTTAACAATTTAGTATTTCTAAGCCTGTTGGCGAGTTTTAAAATGATTGCTGGCTCCATGGTTGGGAAACCATGGTTTGAATCATGGGCATATGGCAATCTTCCCGAAGTCGACCTTAATTCAAACTCGATCCGGTGGCTAACCATACCCAATGAGGCTTAGCTTCGCTCAACTAGAAATTTGTATGATTTTAGGCTAACCCATCATAGTTCTTGTCACTCCGCTGAAAGAGACTAGAAACATTTTAAGAGTACTCCAGAATCCGCAAATGTGACTAGTCCATTGCTGTCTAAGTGTGTAGGAGGAGGGTGCTCATTTTGTTGCTAATTTGAATAATTCAATATATATATATATATATATATATATATATATATATATATATATATATAAAACTAACATCCATTTCTCAAAAAAGAAATTTTAAAAGGCTTCTTGAAATTTCTCTTTTGAGAAATGGATGGTAGTCCGGTTGTTTGGGTGGCGCTCCTGAAGATGCTTGAGGAACTCAAGGAGAGTTTTCTAGTGGATTAAGGAATTCTTACTATTACTCTTACCTAACCCCATTAACATGGATGTTATATTTCATTATATATATATATATATATATATATATATATATATATATATATATATATATAATTTATTTAAGTAATTATATACTTTTGCACAGGTTTAAAAAAAAACAATATTTCGCCTCAAAAGGTTTGTTATATAGATTTAAAAAACTCGTCTATTTCTGGGAGACAAAAATTAAAACGTTTTTTTTTGTGTGTGTGAGAGAGAATGCCTACATACATGCTCATAGTCTACTTTGGTCCTCTCCGTGAAACGGCGTTTACGAGCACCTCTGAATTTCCTGCTGTCTAACGAACGAGAGGACGATTCTCCTCTTAATTTCCTGCCTCACACGAATTCTCGCGTTCTCGTATCACCACTTGCGATTTGGGTCTTCGGTCCGCCCCCTCTATCCCAAAGGTGTCACTTTTTCTCCCAGTTGCTGGTGGCGTTGGTGGAGTCTCGCCCGCCTGCAGCAAAGATTCAAGCCCCGCGATGACGCATATGCGTTCATGGTATGGCGGTTTACCGTCTAGCCCCGTTTCTTGGGGGTACCAAACCGAAACTAATGTGCAGAACGAGTGCCAAATGCGAAATTCTCATCTGCTGACATCGTGTCAGGCACGCGCGTTTCTTACTCGTTTTTTTTTTTAACTTTTATCGTCGCGAAAGGACTCCGCCCCCCCATCCTCTCGGTCGAGGGTTGTATCTTGGAGTTGATGAGGGAGGTGGGGGAGAGGTTTGCTGTAGACGAGTGGGCCGTTGTGCAGTCTTCGTGGGGCCCATATTGTGCGGGAGTAGCCTGGCGCATGACCAAATACTTGGGCACTTGCACATTTGCCCACGTACCAAAGCTCCGTTCGCACCTTCATCTAACTCAAATGTTTGCGACGTCATCTATCCATGGTGATCAAAGCTGGGAACCATTTTGCTCGGCCAGTGTTCTCTGTTTGAGAAATTTACACTTCTTTTTCTCCCGCTACTCTTTCTATGTACCACCCACACATTTTAACTTTTGATAACCTCATTTCTAAACTTTTGGGTGAATAGTGAATGACTTCATTGGTTTTTGCGTTTTCCTTATACCTCGCCTCATATAACATTGATGTATGGCAAAAGCCACAAGAGCCTATCAAAGGACATCCGAATCAATTTAGCCAAACATCTCTCCATAAACTAGAGCCAAAGGAGTGTTCATAACATCGCCTTGAAGTTATTACCATTCAAAGCTCTTCTACAATGCCACTACAATATACAATAATATTAAAATATTTTCATTTTATGACCGGAAACGAAACTAAAAACAACAATAACTGACCAGAGAATAATTAAAGGAAATAAAGAAAGAACGAGGATGACAAGGGAATACCCCTGGGTACGAAAGCGGCATACATTTTTCTTGTCCGCGGCAGTTTCATGCTCCTTATTTGTTCCAAGGTTGTTCGCAGTGAACGGTCCTTCCTCCCATGCGAGAGAGCTTGCCGAGTTTTCTTGCCTCAGAATTGCGGTACCGGGAACTGATCCTTGTCTACTGGGGCAAAGACCCTCTGCGAGGAGGAAGAGCGAAAGGAGAAAAAAAATGATGGCGGTTTAAGCAAGGACCGACTACTATGTGAGCAATGTGTAATGGGACAAGCTCGTGCTCTACCCCTTAAGAGTCTACGCATAAGTTGTATGTTCTATTTATATTTTTAGAGAATAATTCGCTTATTATTTTTTATTTACTAATTGTTTGTAATTGAATGATTTAGGCTGCCCTTTCCCCCGGTCGGGTACCGGTGGCCACTTCCGGTTATCCCTGAGTATGCAGCGTGATATTGCATTTCTGCATTTCAATGAACCGCATACTAGATTTTGCAGCTCCCTGTTACTGCGCGAATATAGATTTTGTCCGTTAAATTGGTTTTCTTTAAATGTTTCTAGTAACCTTGCCCTTGCGAAATGGCCGGCCCCAAACACTTCCCAAGATTACATCTTTAAAATGTATGAAGCGGTGTGTGTTGGCGTGTATCGCTTAATAGTAGATAAAGAAGAGACGTTTTCCTCTTTTATTGTTTGCTTTCCAATAACTCTAGTCTCGTGTTGTTGCCATTTTATCGACCGAGGGACTCTTCAGGACCTTTTTTCCATCGGAGGAGGGAAAGGCTGCTGACCCTTGAGAGTAGATGAGTGTCGGGAAGTGCATTGACTTAGAGGCGTGGGAAGAAACCGGAGACCAGTATCGACCGGAATTACTAGCGTTCTTATTAATGTGGCGGGACCTTGTTCTTGCCTCGAGTTGTTTGGGGAAGGGTTAGTTCCTCCCTAAGAGGAGGGAGCAATATAGTGTGTTCCGGCATTGTCGGTTGTATGGAAAAAATAGAAGAAATTGATTCACTGGTGAGGGCATAAACCTCCGTGGGAGCATAGTGGAGGCGAGGGGGGGCATAATTGTCAAGTTTGAGGAGTGGTGTATGTGTGTCGAAAGTGTTGCAAACGTGGGAGAATAAAGAAATGATAACTTAATGGCCCGTCCATGTAGATGGTTTTTGGACAGTATTCTTTCATTGGGAGCTTTCAAATATTGTAAGTCTACAGAAACTTTTTTCTTGTGATGAGAAAGGCGCTACTTTGTCGTTAATCATCATTTGGTAGTTGGAGCTTCGAAATATATATATATATATATATATATATATATATATATATATATATATATATATATATATATATATATATATATATATCTCCTCTCTCTCTCTCTCTCTCTCTCTCGCTGGCCGTTATAAAGCGGACACTTATGGTCTACTAAAGAATGTGAGCCGCTCATCGCATTCTCCAATTTGCCACCGAGAGCCTATTTTACGACTAATTGAGTAGTGAATGGGTAGCCTACTCGTGTCAACAACGCGACTTGCCAAGATGATCTCTTGGGCATAATTGATCCCCTAGTTGGGTATAAAATAAATAAGTGAGTGAGTGTGGGTGTATCGTAATCGTCATAGCAACTTTCGACCATCATAATTGGTGTATGCGTCAGGCGCAATATTTTGTCGAGGATGATGCCATTCCATTCACCTGTGTAATGTGGCCGCCACTACGCATCTCTTGGCGCAGAATAAATGACGGGATTTGTCGTTGGTACGCCTACCATTGTAAATGTATTGCCTCTTTTTGCTCTCCGCCAAATATGCCCCTGTTGTTCCCGCAAAGAATTTAGATTCTAAATTTTACTCTAAGTCCTTTGTTTCTTATGTTGTCCCTTCAAAGTCCCGAAGGCAGGGCCTGCAACTAGTAAATCGAGGAAACTCGATTTGGAAGGAGCAGACTTTGCTGGTCTTCGTGCTGGACTGACTGACGCGAGGCTAGAAGTTTCAAAACCACATTCATGAGTCTTCAATCGCGTTTCATCCCTCTGAAATGTCCCCGTCGGTCTTCTGTTCAACCAAAGTGGTTTAATCGAGAAATCAGCCAACTGCTTAGGAAGAAGAGAACTGTGTACCGGCAATCGAAG
Source organism: Ceratothoa steindachneri (assembly GCA_963969495.1). NCBI lineage: Eukaryota > Metazoa > Arthropoda > Malacostraca > Isopoda > Cymothoidae > Ceratothoa > Ceratothoa steindachneri. Next base: position 29,351,509 of record OZ018336.1, read on the forward strand.
ATCTCGGGTGACTTTGACGAATACCCGAGGCTAGCCAGGAGAGTGAAGTCCAGCATAAGGGCGGCTAAGCGGTCTGAGGAACTCCGAGTGGCGAGACTCTGTAAAGAGAATCCCAAAGAGTTTTTTGGATATGTGAACAGGCGTAAACCAATCCGTCGAACGATTGGCCCTTTGAGAAATGAGGAGGGGGCATTAAAGCACTTAGATGCAGAAAATGCTAACCTCCTCAACGACTACTTCTCTTCAGTGTTTACTGAAGAGTGTGGTACCATCCCCCCAGCCAATGGATTCCTACTCGGGGGAAAAGCTAGAGGACATGGACTTCACCGAAGGGGAAATCAAAAAGAAGATCAGTGACCTAATGACGAATAAGTCACCTGGCCCGGATGGGTTTCTACCTAAAGTGTTAAAAGAAGTGCGCGATCAAGTGTCACGACACCTGAGCGCAATCTTCAACATGTCAATCCGGACCGAATGCGTTCCTAGAGACTGGCGTGAAGCGGAGGTGACTCCTATCTCCAAGAAAGGAAACTGAAGCCAACCGTCAAACTACCGACTATCAGTCTGACTTCGATAGTCGGTAAACTGATGGAAAGCATGATGGTGGACAAAATGACGTCGTATTTAGAGTCAAACCTGCTACTGAGGAGTTCCCAGCACGGCTTCCGAAGGCAACGGTCATGCCTGACGAACCTTGTGTAATTCTTCCACTTCGTCTTCAGTGAGCACGATCGGGACAAGGCGGTGGATGTGGTCTACTTAGACTTTCAGAAAGCCTTTGATTTGGTACCTCACTGCCGCCTTCTCCGGAAAGTGCGAGCGCTGGGCATAGACGGAAAAGTAGCAGGCTGGATAGAGAACTGGCTAAGTGGCAGACGGCAACGGGTGGTGGTGAATGGACAGGCTTCTGAGTGGGTGCCCGTTACTAGCGGGGTGCCTCAAGGTTCTGTCCTGGGACCACTACTATTCATCATATGCGTCAACGACATGGACGGTGACATGGTTGCCAAGATTTCCAAATTTGCCGATGATACCAAGCTTGGTATGAAGGTTGCAAAGGATGGAAATACTGCCCGCCTGCAGGAAGATCTTGGGAAGATTGGGGAGTGGTCGGACACGTGGCAAATGCCTTTTAACGTGGGGAAATGCAAAGTGATGCATATCGGCCACAGAAACCCCCAATCTCAGTATATCCTTAAGGGCACTGCTATTGAATCCACCGACACTGAAAAGGACTTGGGTGTAACAATCACTAGTGACATCAAGTTTTCGAAACAGTGCATTGAGGCGGAGAAAAGGGCTCAAAGGATGCTAGGTTATATAAAACGTCAGTTTCGATATCGGAACAAGGAGATTGTACTGTGTTTGCACAACTCACTTGTCCGACCGCACCTGGAGTATGCCGTACAATTTTAGAGTCCTTCATTTTGGTAAGGACATCGCGAGATTGGAACGCGTACAACCAGGGCAACCAAGCTGATTCCCTCTATCTGACATAAAAGTTATGAGGATAGACTAAGGGAATTAGATCTGTTCTCGTTGGAAACCCGTAGACTGCGTGGTCAGCTCATCGAAGTTTTCAAAATACTTCGAGGGTTCGACAATGTTGACTACCGGGATATTTTCATACTGAGTGAGAACAGAACGCGCAATCACGGCTTCAAACTTGAACTGAAGCGTTACAACCGCAATCTGTGTGGAAATTTTGTCACCTACAGTATCTGCCGTAAGTGGAACGCACTTCCAGTGGAAGTTGTCAACAGTGAATCTGTTGACCAGTTCAAGTCAAGACTAGACACAGTCTTGAAAAGTGGCCGTTTAGGGACGCAAAACAATTGAGCAGCCATGTGCCCGCTCGATTGCCAGTCCAAAGGTACCCTCTTTGAATGGACCGTAAGGCCTCCTAGGGTACTTTATTTCCTTGTAACTCCTCCCACCGGTCTTCCAGAGACCCCACAGTCTGTGTATCTGCATATTTTGTTTCAGCTATTTTTGCTTTGACCATGTTATAAATAAGAGTTGAACTGTGTCTAGTTGATGATGGCAGTGGAAGCAGAAGTCTGTGTTGGCAGGTCGGTGCAGTATTTGTATGTTGTTAGTTTTGGATGGTGAAGGCACCTGACCAGCCAAGGCGATCCGCATGTGACGGGAGGGATCCTTCCTTTGAGTTGATGTCGGTTTGTGCCCAGTGATTGTATGCTCCGCTGTGTTATGTATATGTGCCTGGTTTTATGGGTGATTGCTTCCCTTGTTTCAGAGTAGAATGATGTCCTTGGAAGGTGGTAAGGGCGTTGCATGTTGTGGCATGAGTTTCTTGTCTAATTGTGTTCCCCCGAGGTCGATATGTTGTTTTAATGGCACAACCTTTTTCACGGTGTAGGTGGTTAATTTGGGGTGGGTGGGTGCAACCTCATGCTTGGAGGAATTCTTTGTTTTGTCTTGTGTAGTGTGTTGAGGTGAGTTAGTGGGTAGGAGGTTTGGTGCCCAGGTTGTAGAAGCATGTGAGGGACATATGTATTGCTTGTTGTCTGCCTGATGGCTTCCTTATGTTGGACATGTGTGGTTCCTCTGAGTGTTTGGAGTTTTTATTTTTGTGTTAGTTTTGTTTGGTGTGTTTCTCCTTTGTTGGAAGTTGAGTTTTGTATCTAGTGTGCCAGGACACTAGGCGTTTTAGAAGTGACATGTTTGCTAAAATTATTCGCGGCTGTTTTTTATACTCCAGTTTGTAGGTTAAGAACATACGTAGAGGAGTCTACACCGCAAGGGGATACCCTTTATTGCCTGGTACACATGGTACCTGTAGGAGTTAGCTTCACGTCCTCACCCCCTGAGCGAAATTAGGGAAGCCCTTTCACTGGGTTGACTTGAACTCCGATGGGGCTCTAGGAAGTTGTTGGTGTGCTTCCTCCTCGCTCCCTCTAATCATTATTTTTTTCCCCTTATGACTATCCTCTCAAACCTTTTGTCTACCCGCACTTACTACCTAGAGCAGCGGCTCTCTCTCTGACCGAGAGATCGCCGTCGATTCCGCTTACGGGTGGGAGGAGCACTCTCCGGCCTAATGGAGCAGAAGAGGGTGTTCCGCAGGAAAGTGTCCTCAAGTGTTACACTCTTTGCCCTGAGCATCACCGCATCACCTTGGTGCTGCCGGAAGATGTTCTCGCTACGCTCTACGTGGACGACATTTCGATCTGGTTTAGCGCGGCCCAGATGCCAGCTCTGGGGTGTCGACTCCAACAGGCGTTGAACCGCGTCTCTCGCTATGCCGAAGCGCACAGGCCTCGGTTTTCCTTGGCTAGTAGCAAGGTGGGGCACTTCTACCGCCATCCACGGCTCCTCCCTGACCCAGACTTGTTTCTGAATAGGGTGCGCCTGGAAGTGGTGGACTCTCACCGTTTCCTTGGTCTTATATTTGACCGACGCCTCACCTGGGAGGCTCATATTCGCAGCCTTAGGGTCTCTTGTACCTGCACCATGGATATTCTTCGTTCCGTGACGTCCAGCGCCTGGGCCGCTGATAGGGTTACTGCCTTACTTTTTTATCGATCCTTTGTTCATTCGAAGCTCGACTTGGAATGCGAGTTTTATGCAGCCGCAGCTGACCGTGTATTGCAGAAAGTGGACTCGATCCACCAGACCAGCCTTCGCCTGGCGACCGGTGCTTTCCGCACGTCCCCCATTGAGAGCCTACTTGTCACTTCTGAGGAGATGCCATTCGCTCTGCGCCGTGCACAGTGCATTATTCGCCTGTACGCCCGAGCCCAGCGCCTCCCACAGTCGCCAACAGCTCTCATTGTATGCGCAGCTGATCTCTATGGTGTATATGCTGCCGAGAGACGTCAGTCATACCCTAGGACTCCTTCGAGAGTTCGGTATGGCTCTCGAGCCGGTGGCGCCCCTTGTTCTGCCCAGGACGCCATCCTGAAGGGTATACCACCTTTGACTATTTGTCGCTACGCCTCTGGTCCCAAAGTTTCTACAGCGCCGGGAGTATTGCGTTCGGCCTTTTTGGAGCACACTTTGTGTCACGTTTAGAACCATGCCAGTGTATACGGATTGCTCCAAGTCCGAAGAGGGGGTCGGTTTCCACGCCGTATCCCCTCTGTTTGAAGTCAACTGGTTTCTGACAGGCGCTGCGTCTGTCTTCACGGCCGAGCTGGTTGCAATACACCGCTCGGTACGGGAGATAACGTGTCATGCCCTGTTCGGGGACCGGATTGTGATTTATAGCGAGTCAACAAAGCGCCCTGGCTGCTCTTTGGGCATTGAATCTCGGTATCCCATGTTTTGCGATATCCGTGACGCCACGGTTTCGGCGAACCGTGCGGATGTCATCGAGATTATCTTCTGCTGGGTTCCTTGACATGTAGGAATTGCCGGGTATGGGGGCGCCAAAGAGTCTGCCAGGACTGGGTGACCAGACCAGCGTTCCGCTCTTCCTCACACCGATTACATGGCAGGAATACGGGCAGCTCTTAGGGCTGCTTGGCAAAGAAGACGGGAGACGGTCGACTCTTCCCATGGACCTACCCCCCGAATGCCGCGACGGCTTCAGGTTGCTCTTTGTCGTCTCTGAATTAGACACACTCCCGCGACGCACCGCCATTTGATGGAGCGCTCGCCTGTACCTTAATGCGACGATTGCACCCCTTTCCCCAAACTATTCGGCACATTCATGTTGAATGTATGTCGGAGTCTGGGTCATCTTCTCGCATGTTACCTGCCCCGGTACCTGGGTGAGCGGGGTGGCTACCGCTTATTCCTTGTACTTGGGACTGGTTCGTGCTTGCGGACTTTATGGCTTTTTGGAGGAGGCTACCCTCATCCCCCTTATTTGACTCTTGTAGGTCGCATGTTCCTGTGCTGGGGCAGGCGGGCCTATCCCCCGACGCCGGAGCACGCTTCCTTCTTCTTAGCCTTTGTTTCTTATCCTTGTTCTTTATTTACATGTTATTTTTTTGATCTAGCCTAGTATTAAGCTGTAGTGTGAGTACGGCGACCTTTATCCTATTCGGCAGCCGCCAGATGGGCTCTTAAATTCTAAACAGAAAACTGGTGCAGTGTGACCAGCTTCGGCAGATTCCTCATTCGAATACCGCTTGACCGTAGTTTTGTCCCCGGTATGGGTTTTGTTCTATATATTTACAAATTATAATTTGTTTGCCATCAAGCAATTTGCCAGGGGCAACATTTATGTGGATGGTTGTCTCATTTTTTTAAGCTTCTTCTAACGATGGGGCGCTTGGCGCGTTTTCCCGACTTGAACATATCCAAGCAGCTCTCGTCTCCCGCTCATCGGCATCAAATTCCTGCTGTACTTCAAAAATCTTGTCTCACGCGCTTCCTCGATCTTTTTGTATAATTGTTTTTAATTTTATTTCGTCATCTCATATACTTGGAGAAAGCCAACTATCGCTGAAGGAAGCTGTTCAGTACCTTAAAAACTGTTGTGCCATCACCAATTAGCCCGCCTTCTCATTGCTTGCCTATCTTTCTGTGTAGATCTCATAAAGTTACTTTGGCGGGTATCTCTCGCGTCTGTCTCCTTTCTTAGATTTCAATATCGTTGTTTGGGGCGTTTTTCGGGAGTTTCCCTGTAGACTTCTCAAGTTGATAAATAAGGAGGTGATGTTTTAACGAACCATCGTTTCAAATGGCGCAATCCACGCGATCCCTATTAGGTTCCACAAAGTTGTTTGTACGTTCGGTTTCTTTTGTTGTGTTTTATTAACCTCCTTCCTCCTCCCCCATTATACCTGTATTCGCTACCGAGTCAGGAGCGGTTCACGAAAGTTTCCCTTTGGCTATTTGGGTAATTTACTTTTCACACGTTTCAAAAGGTTCTGCCATAGACGCCTTTTGTTTTTCATGTTATTATTTAGATTTGAAATAAAGTCCTAATTAGAATAAGAACCCCTTTCCCTTTAATCAAGCCCAAAGGCTGACGGCCTGCTAGACTTGTTTAATAGGTTTTTTGAAAAGAAAATCGAATCATTTTCATTACAGTAAAAAATTACATATATTCATCAGTGTAGTATCCATCATTATTGGCAATGTTCTTCCCTCGTTTAACTAAGCAGCAGATACATCGATTCAAGAATACATTAGCCCTTGACGAAATATATGATTTGCTATTCATTTTCACCTTCATATCATTGTAAATTTTGCCATTTATGTAATGTGGTAATGACACGGTTCAAGGTTTAATGAATGTGGCCGATGAGGAAGAACTTCCTAACTCAATATTTTTTTCTTAGGTCAAACCCACGTGTGGGTGGGGATTGTCATGAAAGAGGCCACCCTGTCGGTTTACGAGTAAAGGGCGTTTTAATTCAAAAGCTTCATTTAAACGTTGCAATTGTTGAGCATGCACTAGCAGATAGGTCCGATTGCCCCAACTGTTTGCTGATGATTGCGCTCCTAATGCATAATGAGCTGTCCAAAAATGGCTCACGGGCCTCTCGAGTCAATAGAGCTGGAAGCAATATTCACACGGTGCAAACGTTGTCCTTCAAACACTAAATGTGGTATCCAAACATCATTTTTGTAACTTTAAAAAGGTCTTGGCATGATTGCATTTAAAACAAAGGCATAGACGTTATTCTTATCTTTAAACAGCTTGTTACAGAAAATTTAAAACAATTCTTGATTTTTAGGGGGGGGGGAGGCTTCTAAAAACGACCTTAATTTCTTGACAATAATAGTCGTGTATAGTGTCGATTGAGGTGATTCATTTTCCTATCCCATTTAGAAGTGGAGACGGATTTGTACACTTATAAAAGTGATTGCATTTTCTCATACGTCTGGAGGAGCCATTCGATGAAAGATGACTAGTCTGAATGGTTGCGGGGGATTAGTCATGGTTTCATTTGGAAATCTCTAGATATCAGTACCACACAAAGAGCTCTCGAAATCCAAAGTTTCGATTTTAAAACGCCTCGTAAAGTTATAAAAAGAATTGTAATAATCATTTGTAGTGAGTGCGTGGGTGTGTTTCCTTAAGTTGTTGCACACTACTCATCATATTTCTCGCCTCCGTTATTCCTGGTCGGAATGTTTTGGTTGCGAGGACGTTCTCTCTTTCTCTCTCTCGGGTGATTTGATTCCAAGTTCTTATATTTAGCGTGTGTTGACTTGCTTCTCCTCGTTTCGAGTTGAGGTCTATTGCTGCCTTAATTATTATGTTTCTTGTACCTCTCCATTTATTCTTAGTTGCCCTCCCACACTACCCCGTAAAAATATGTGGTCTCGCCATCCTGGAGGAGAGGTGGCTCTAGTGTCTTCCTACAAGGGTGAAGAATAGGACCGCTCGTTTCTAATTGAAGAAGGATTGACGACTTTTGTTACCCTTGACTCAAAGACGGTAAAGCCCGCCGTCGTCCTTGAATGAAATTGGAGTATGCCGTCAGCCTTGGATGAAAGAGCGACCGTATTCTGTCGCTATCTTGGGTGAATGAATGATGATGGCGAGGCGATCGTTATCCGCGCGCGGAAAAGTGATCGAACTACTCGTCCCACGAAGAAATGATGGAATAACCGGATATGGTTTGCCTGCCAGTGGCTGGAGGGGGCTGTGGGGGGCTATCTTAGAGACAGGTATCCAGTTTCGAATCCCCAGCGTCCCCCTTAACCCCAACTTGCCCTTGTCTCGAATCCCTGGGATTCAATCCCACGCCTCATTTCTTAGCTCTGAGTCGTCTGCATTCCTGACATTCTCGGCATCTGGGGCTAAGTTGTGACTTGGAAGCGCCCCTTTGATTTTGTAGTTTGGAGGGGAGCTTTGGCCTTTTACTCGTGTTCGTATGTACTTAAAGTGGGTGGCGATGGGTTTGAAGGAGGGGAGGGGGGAAGCTTCGCATTTGCTTATATTTTTTTCGATAAATTATAGCCTCGGGTCGAGATTGGGGAAGGGGACTTAGCTGTATCCCCTTATGTTGACGCTTTTTGTAATGAAGACTTGGAAAGTTGGAATTTTGGCCTTCATGTGGGTTGGGGGGTTTCAGTTCGGATGTCGCGGTATTCTCGCGGTGCACCCCTCTCCTCCGTTGGGGATGGAGGTTAGGGGGCGTGGGCTCCCCCTTCTTTGGGAGTGAAGTGTGGCGTGTCACTCCTCGAACGCCTCCTTTAAAGCTGGCCATCGCCGACCAACCCATTCTATGGGCACTTCCATCCCGCCCCCTCACCAAGAATTCTAGTGTGTGTCTGCGCGCGATGGATAATATCTAGACGAAATGTGTAACCTCCCGCAGAGGGACCTGGGAGGTTGGTCTGATTGTGGAAAGTTGCATTCCGCCTTGGTTCAAGCGCTCCAAATACTCCTTCCTTTCAGAAGAGTAAAGATTCGCTCGTCAATATTAATAGGGTGCGCCAGTTCGGGAGAGTTGCGTACAACTCCGGTCCATAGCTTAACGTACTGTACTCGGACTTTGAAACTTTCGAGCATATTCAGATTCCCTAATTTCAACCATTTAGCACCCTTGTTGGTTTTCATTTATATATATTTTTAAAAATATATGCGAGAAATGGCTGTGGTGGAGTCGACGTTTGAGTGTGAGTGGTGGCAGACGAGTGAACACATACATGGCTTGGATTCGTGGCATGTTTGGTGGCCTTTGATGAGGACCCCTCTCGCCCGAGCAACGGCATACCCTCGCTCGACGCCGTGGAGGACAAAACGAACCCCCTACCAGGCGGTTATTGGTACGCCGATTTCGCCTTGCGTTTCGTTCTCTTTCCATCCGCAAGGAGGTCGCCCCCGTAAAGACTGTCACACCCTGTACCTGGATGAGCGATACGCCTCCCCTCCCCGCCCTCAGTACCTCCGTCAGTCTCGATTATGATCGAGACTACCTGGGTTTTTATTCTTTCCAGACATTTCCGTTTTTCGCTACTTTCTTTACAAGCCTCTTCTCACCTTATTTTTCTTAGCTGGCGACCAGTTTTGCTGGCTTATAGCCGACCAGCTTTCGTCCGTTCATCCCTGGTCGTCAGGGTTGGGTTTCCACTCTCCTTGGCTCCGTTTTTTTTAACGCCTGCATTCTTCTCAATACTTAACCTCTTCCCCCCCCCCCCTCCTTTGTCTATCCCTTTACGTACCCGCAAAGGTCTGTGAGTTGTAGTATGGGCAACCTTGCTGCGGCGGACATTTAAAGGATTCTGTGTCCTCCAGGCCCTAATGCCTCTAGCTTCACTACTTTCTTTGCCGACGTCCTCATAGTTTTGTCCGAATTTGAGAAAAAAAAATCACCCACTTTCGAACGCGCCCTCCGTCTAGTCGCCGGAAGCAACGTGGCTACTCTCGAGGTTGTGTGTGTAGGGATGGGCCAGTTCGTCCTACCTCGTTCAAGTACACCACTTCACTTTACCTCCACAGTAATTGTAAGGATCTTTTGATTTTAGAATTATTCATATACTTTTTTACCTACGTTTGGCTCTTAAAGGTTTAAAGAACGGGAGAAGTGAAATGTGTAGTAGAGGTATGTAGCCAAATTAGTGTCAGCTTTGAACGCTTGGGTTCCTGGTGGGAGTGCAACTTTGCTTCACTACTACACTTTCGACTGTATTATTATTATTATTATCATCCTACTACTTCCATTTAGTAACTACTATTAAATGCTTTATCGTTGTATCTTAGGAGTATTTATCTCTTTACATGTATGTACCACTACCCTATAGTATGTAATTAAACTCTTGTTCAGAAGACAAGAATTTTCCGTTTGTAGGTCGGCTCGCTGAGATTGCCTAACCCCCCCTCCCTGTAACAACTCTCAGGCTATTTGATCGCATTCACTGGCGGGAGGCGGGGGTGATTGATGACGTCATTGCAAGGCGACTGTGGTGATTCTATTCCTCCATTAATAGAATATCGAAGACCGGGGTGGCCTGTTAAAGGGATGTGTGCATTTGTGTCGGCCAGGTATGTGTGTGTTTGGTGTATTAGTTAAATATCTTAACGGTGCGTCAGAGGGTAAGCTCTTAATAAAGTAGTAGGCTTTGGGGACGGCTCTTCTTGCATTGTCGTCGTTGGCATCAGTGCTTATTTTCGTCGATTTCCCGCACCATTTATTGTTTTTTGTGGTATGTATTTATAGGTTGACGCGTGGGTGACATTTGAGTTTCCCCTCAAAGTTTCCTCGCTGGTTCTAGCCGAATTTTGCGCCATTCTCACCCACAAACTTCCCTCTTAATCCGTACCTCTTCCTCGGCAAGGGGCCTCAAACTCGTGGGTTTGAGTGGGTCCGCGAGGTTCGTCACTGTCTCCATTCGTGTTTTTTTTTCACCCCGGTCTTTGTTCCTCCCGCAACAAGTGAACACACCCTTTGTGTATACTCCTGTTTCATTTTCTTTTCCCTCTAGTGCACCTGCGTTGGTTGCTGAACGGGCAAGGGCTCCCTCCCGGTACCTAGCTAAGTAGGCTACTTGGGGCGAGATAGCTCCGTAAGGCGATGCTCCGTGTAGACATATACCCGGTACCTGGATGAGTCTCATGCCCTTCCTTCCTCAACCACCTAAGCAGCCTCAAACAAAATTGTGGCTGCCTAAGCTTTATTCCTTATAGAAATTTCCATTTTACCTGTTTTCGCTGCTATCTTTACAAGCCTCTTTTTGACCGAAGGCTAAGTTCGCAGGCTGGTCACCGACCGGCTCTCTTCTATTCATCCCAGACAGGGGAAGGGGTAGCTTTTAACATGTCAGAATTCTCCCACCCTTTTCTCCTTCGGCTCCCCATCTTTCGCAAGGGGGATATTGGGTGTAGTATGGACAACTGCGTTGCGGCTGACATCTAAAGGATTCTGTGCCCTCTTGCCTACAATGCCTGGAACCTGGGAGAAGCCCTTTCATATTTCTGGATTTGTTTCAGCAAGCGAATGACTTTCTTTGGGGTGCGGATGACACTTCCCTCGTCATGAACGCGGAGGGCCTGGCCGCGTTCAAGCAGGTGGCAACCTCCGAATCGCGGCGGCGTTTCTTTCCATTTCTGACTCAGATTCGGGGCGGTCATGTTTGGGCTGAAATAGAGCGTAGAGATAGGATGAAGCTTGGGTTATTTTGGGGCGCGGTTAAGGTGTATTCTCAAATCCTAGATCTTAAAAATAGGGAAAAGTGTAGGAGGGAGGGGCATGTATGCTTCCTTAACGTGCGCCCTGTTCCCTTCAGTCGCTTTCCTTTAGGTCTCCATGTTACCCCCCCTTTTGCAACTTATTCGCCGACCTGTTTTCGTCCACTCATCTCTTGTCTGTGCTTCGTCCCTCCCTCCTCTCTCCGGGGGGGGGTTATTAATATGTCTGCTTTCTTATCCTTTTCGTTTTTTATAACCCCACCCCCTCTTTCTTTTCTATTAGGATCCTCCACAAGGGGCCATGTAAACCATGCTGCAGCTGATATTTGGAAAATTGCGTTCCCTTCTGGACTCGCGGCCTGTATGAGAATGTGGCTATACAGTATATTTTCACTTCCTCTTGTCTTCGCCGGCTTCGTTACAGATCTATCCTGACAAAGCTTTTGCGATGAGGTGCCTTCGTTGTTTTTCGCGCTTTGAACAAAACTTTGTCCTCCCTAATTTAATTTTAAGAACTTTAAACATCGATGAGTTTCGCTTTTGTTGTATAGACAATTTTCTTAGACCCCTTTCCCCCTCCCCCTATTTGTTTCCATCTTTTTTTATTTAGTTCTCCGTGATAGAGCTTTATTTTTCGTTCAGGGCGCCCGACACACACGCATTCCGCAACTTGCATACTCGCACACTCGTATGTACATACTCAGGCACCTAAGTCATTTGCGTATCCGTACACCCCCCTCCCCTTTATGCGCTATGGAGGGCGCTCCTCACTACGAATGGAGTCCATATGCAGGGATTGGTTGAATTCCTCAACCAGACCCGAAGACTGAACACGCTTGGGGAATTGAAAGCTGCAGTCGTCGCCATCCTCGGTGACCGACGATACACCCTTAGTCCCCGGTTGATGTGGCCAATGAAGGTATTATTGGCTGTGTTATATTAAAAGTATCATGGCGCCAACTAACAAGAGCTCATTAACCCCCCGCCACGCCTATTAATCCATTTACCAATATTAAGGAAAGGAGACAAACATCTCGCTATAAGAGACGGATATCCACTCCAAAAGTAGGATAGACAAAGGGAAGGTTAAAACCCCTAAAAAAAAAATCACATCCCATGACGTGAAGGAAAGCACCCCTACCCACCCACCCACACACTCTAAAAGGAATCGAGCGCACCGTCACTTAAAAGAAGCTCTTGGCGCTTAGGTAAGCTCAGATGCTCTACAAGAGGGGTCCGCTTCTTCTGAGGCTTCGGATACCACAGCCTGTCGCGAGCACGGGAGGCAGATGGTAACGACCCCGATCGTCACGGGACCGGAACAGACACCACGCGCCAAGCTCCCCCCTTCTCCCATCAGATTAGGACATTCAACCGAAGGGTCTGCAACAAGGTGGGGGGGGGCATAAACCTATTTACGTGTTCTTTTCCACCCGAATTGGCGATGGAGATGAAAAAATGCGAAAACGAACGAGGGCATCGGTCAGTTTTTCCCCCCTCCCCCCCCCAAAAAAAGAGAGGTTCGTAAAGAAACTAATGAAGTTGAGGAAAGTGGAAAAGGTGTATAGAAAAATGAAATTAGCTTTAACGTTAGGGAGCGTGAAAATTACTTGAGCCTGCTCTCCCGCTCTCGTGGCGAGTGTAGTAAAAGTAATATATTTGTATGGTCAAGGTTCCTCCCAGAACTGGGGCGAAAATCACTCTGAACAATGATAGGACGAGTATAGCCCCGGAATAACAGGAGGATGAGGGGGGGGGGTCAGGGTGAAATATAAATCGTGTAGCTATTGAGGGATAAACAAGTCACGTGGGACCTTCGACACTTGGCCGTGTGCCTGTGGGGGGAGGGTGGCAATTTCCTTTGGAGAGATGAGTATGGAAATGAACACCCGAAATCATGCCGAGAAGTTATGCGGTGCTTGGCGTCAGCGGTGAAATTGAGGTAAAACTTACACCAAAATACTTTTATTTAAAAAAATAAACCAACCCAAATTGGCACTAAATTGCGGCTTAGTAGGATCGGTGTTCTATATTAATTGTTGGGATTCAGATGAATCCTGCATAGTAGAAATAATGGGGGGAAATGTAGGACTTTTTTTTTTGCCTTTTTCTTATTCTGACGTGGATGCAGTGCAGTGGGTTCGTTGGTGGAAGCCAGGTGGCTCACAGAAATGCCGTGTGAAGGTATAATTCCCGGGGGCACGTCACGGGCAAAGTAGATTTTTATTTAAATAAAACGAAAACCAACGAGCACATCTTTGCCAAAAAGATTTCGAGAGCGACATTTTTATATGTGAAATTAATGTGGGTTGGAAGCATGTAGGAATTGGGAAGGACGCGCAGCTCTCTCCAGTCTGACCATGTTTCGCAATTTTCATCATTGCGGTGTTTAAGGGTAATCTTGAGAGTACTGTTGATGAGCGTCAAGGGTGAATTTGGATTGGGTTAATCCGAAGAGGAATTGTTTGCAAGGAAGAACTCAGGCGGTGATCGAACTTTCCCTGAAATCGCCCTAAGATGTGGAGTTGCGATCCGAGGTAGTAGTAGACAAGTAGTGCGTGAAGGTAAAAAGAAAAGGGCTCATTGAAATTTAGAGACTAGAGTGATGTGACTTCGTTGATTTGTTTTTTTTTTCTACTTTTTGGGTGCTCATTGTTTGTGTGGGATATATTGACGTACATTATTAGGTGTGTGCAAAGGAATTAATAATTGGATGCTGTGGTTGCGATTTCCCCCCGCTGGTTGTCGCCACCATGGGACCTTTCAATTAAAAAAAAGGCACAAGGGCTTTTTTAGAAATTTAAAGCCAGAACCAACTCCCGCAGGAAGTTTGTAAGATGTAGAAGGTGGGAAGGTATTTAACATCTGCTTATTCCCACCCGTTTCATCCTTGTGTTGACCTCCCCTATGTTTTCTATTAGTAACTTCCTCCCCCACACACGCGCCAGCAAAAGAGTGTAGGTGCAATATAGAAACCATGCTGCAGTTATTTGGTGAATTGCGTGCCCGGCTGGTACCAATACCCACAGCTATTTCTCCTATCGGATATGTAGCTCTATATCTTCCACACATTTTCACTTCCTCTTTGTTCATCTTAACAAACTTTGTGAGGGCGATGCCCTCGTGGGTTTTCGCTTAAAATGTTGAGGGAATAACATGCCGTTTACAAGAGCTGCGCACCTTCCCGCTCCCAAGCTTTGTCTCATTTACGCTATTCGAGCTATGCAATTTCTTTTCCCCTAATTTCACCACTTCTTTGCAAGGTTTCTCTAAAATATGGCTGAGTGAGTGCCCTCGTTGGTTTTCGCTCCCTAGTATTTCAAGTAAATTATTAGGGCTCCCCCCCCAAAAAAAAAATAAATATCTTAAGACTGAAAAAAAATGCTTCTTAGATTTTTTTAAATACATAGTTAAAATTTGCTACAATGCTATTTAGAGAACTGTTCATAACATAAGAGTGAGTCTGAAAGAAGCTACTCAAATAGCCTATACGAGGTAGCTCCTGTTCCCATCGCCCAGCTCAGTCTCACCTACCATCCTCATCAATAAATCTATCTATCCGTGCTATTCTTAAAACTCCGCAGGGAGGATGCTTCTATCACATAGGTAGTGAGTCTATTCCATTCTTCTACCTACCACTCGATTTGTAAACCAATTTCTACCAATATCTCATCTAAACCTAAACTTGTCCAGCTTAAACCCATTGCTACGTGTCCTAGGTAAAAATAACAACCTTACCTATGTCTCCCCTGGTATAACTTTTTACCCACTTGAAGATTTCGATCATGCCCCCTTCGAACTTTTCTCCTTTATAACGTAGGTATAGAGAGGATTGAGCCTCTTAAGTCCTTCACCATAAGGTAGGCTCCTCAACCTATGAATCATCTTGTCATCCTTCTTTAAACAGACTCAAGCAAAGCAATATCCATCCTATAATATGGTGACCTAAATTACGCGGCATAATCAACATGAGGCCTAACTAATGCCAGGTACAGTTTCAGAATGCCATCAGCAGTCCTATTACTTGCGTTTTTCCCAATAAACCCCAATACCCAATTAGCTTTATTCCTAGCACTTATGCACTGCTTTCTAGCCCGGAGGTCATAACTTACCAGGATATCTAAGTCTCTTTCGCATTCGGACCATTCAGTTTATAATACTTCAGTGTGATACACCTACCTATACTAAGTACACTATTATAAATTCCATTTGCCATTTCCCTGTCCATTGGGATAATATGGTCAATTCATCTTGTAATACCTCTACATCAGTCGGACCTTTTAATCCTACTTAACTTAGCATCATCGTCAATCTTGCTCAGGTCGCTACTTATACCTAACTCAAGATCATTAATATAAATCAATAATAACAGCGTCCCCAAAACTGACCCCTGAGGAACCCCACTAGTAACATTCCCCCACTCATTTAATCCCTTCTATACTAACTCTGCTGTCTGTCACTAAGCCACGGATCCACCTAAAAATTATTCCATCGACCCCATGTGCTTTAACTTTATTCAAAAGTCGTACGTGGCACCCTGTCGCAAGCCTTAATAAAATCCAAATAAATAATATCGTATTTCTCATTTCTATCGGCAGGATCATAAACCTTTCCATAAAAAGACAGTAACTTAGTTAAACACTATTTGTCTTAAGCCGTCTTGAGATTTCTTTATCAACTTATGTTTATCTAAGTCAGAGGTCGGGGAACTTTTGTGGGTATTACTCCATAACACCTCTTTTGTACAGCGAAATTACCCCAGCACATGAAAGTCCACAAAATCTGAGAAACACAAAAACCATTGAAATTCCCCAAAAGTTTATTGAATCCATTCCTAGAGAGAATTCAGTCATGCAAGATGAAAATTGTGCATTATACACGATAAAGCATCTTTAAATAACACAAAAATTTCCTATATAATAAAATGAAAAATAAAATAAATGCATGCAATAAGAAGTAGACAAATTTAATAATAATCTCATTAGGGAACTAAAGATTTTTTTGAAAACTTTTTCACTTCAGGGGTTGGAGAAATGGTTTCATTTCTTATACAAGTTCAAAATTATGGCTAATTTTTTTAAAATTTCAAACAGCCTATTTCTGTTCTTCTTTCTTTAAGTTAATGAGATTGGAAAATCTTTTGTTGGGAAAATATGTAGTTGCAAACGGCAGCAGTTGTTTTGTCGCTTCCTCATGGGCAATTTTGAAAGCCTTTGCAGCTCTTGACATCAAAAAAGGGATAAACCGCGCTGTTCTGAAATTGAATGCGTGCTTCATTGTTGGTACAATAGAGAAACTTTGATCCAAACGATGAAATTATTTCTTTGGCTACAATAACATGATTTTTATCCTCTGCAATTGTTTGTTAAATCTATTCACATAAACAAAAATATCAGCTAAATATGAAATCTGTGCAATCCAAGACGAGTTTGCTAACTTATCTGCTGCGAGGTCATACTTTGTATCAACTATAAAAATTTCATGTTCACTTTTGAGAGCCCAACCTCGATTCAAAACATTTCCACGTGAAACTACTTCACTTCAGTGTGATAAAGTAGGAGTGAATATTTCGCCTCTTCATCCTCACCTAATTCACGAAAAGCCGTGTGTTTAGTACAGATCGTTAGAGAACATTGCCAACCTTGATAACATCAGCCATGGTAGCTTTCAGTGCAGGTTCCAGATGCTTCATAACAGGTGCCTGGTGATGAATCAAACAGTAAGTCACTTCAATTTTTGGATTCTCCTCTCTGTCCAAAAGAAACTGATATGACCCAATATGGCTAGACCTCCATCAAAAAACATTGCAATGCATTTTTCCCACTTTAAGTTAACACTTGGTATTTTTAGGTATTCATTAACCTTATTGAATACGTCAATGCCACGAGCTCTCAACTCGAGAACAAAACAAGATTTCCTCTTCAATTGCATCAGAACCTTTGTAGCGAAGGCGTATCATCACCGGCGTATTGCTTCTGAAATCTGTACATGGTCTCATCAAGTAGAATAGCAAAATGTTTGCTCTTTTTTATTGAATAAATCACTTGTGCACTCGCATTTTCTGGTAAGATTTTGCAAACGAGGGCACTGAATTCACTCTCCTGGCTTGTTTTTGGCCACACATGATGTCTTGACACTCGTGGTGGGTGTTGCCAGCCGCTGGAATCCTTGCCCATTGTACATTATTTCCAATTTAAGAAATTGTCCCCACGAATTGCGTTTTATGTTTATTAAGAAACTGAAAATTATTTGATAGAAAAAATATAACTTTCATAATTTGCCTCGCTTATCCTCCATAACCCTATATTTTAAGAACGAGATTTTTTGAAGGTTTGAATAAGATTTTTTCTTTTAGTTCGGTTGTCACCTAAGTATATTTAATTTTTTATCAAAGTTATTTATATTCATTCCGTTTAATAGAAAAAAACAAGAGGAGCAACTTCGCCACTCCTCCTTACAGAAAGAGCTTGCGCTTCGCTGGCAGACTTTCGGTCTGTGTCCTATCATGATTTTTTTTTTCTCCAATTAATTTACCACAGTATCACCAAAATGGCAAAGTTTACTTTGATATAAATGATGTGGGAAAATATATCAAATCGTATATCTTAACAAAACCAAATGAATTCGTGAAGAAAGCTATCTGTTGGTTAGTTAAAACGATGTCTGCATCATCATCATCATCATCATCATCACTAACTATAATTTAAGAAGGGGATTTTTTTAGTATTTGAATAATAATTTCATCTTGTTTGGTTATGACTTATGTTTTTGTATCAAAGTTATTTCTAATAATTCTTTTATAATATCAAAAAACGAAATGGTGAAGTTCAGAAATAAATATAAGTATCGAAATTTTGTGAATTTTTTAAAACCCAAAGAATTACAAATGGTGGAAGTTCAGAAAAAAAAATTATATCTTCTTCTATAACTCTATTTTAGCGAAGCGCAAGCTCCCCCTAGCGAAGCCATTGCCTGGTCTCAATAATTATGGAAACTACTTGGGTGAATATTTCTTTTAATATTAAAAATGATTTTACTAAAAAAAAATAAGACTTAATCTTAATAACCAGGCAATGGCTTGGCCATTTCCCCCGCTACTAAGATTAAAATTTAATAATTAAAAATATAACGTTGCTAAAATATAGTTATAGAAGAAGATATACAAAAATAAATTTTCTGAACTTCACCATTTGTAATTCTCTGGGTTTTAAAAGAATTATTAGAAATAACTTTGATAAAAAAACATAACCAAAGTCATAACCAAACTAAGATGAAATTATTATTCAAATACTCAAAAAAATCTCCTACTTAAATTGTAGAATTAGTGAAGTGATGATGATGATGATTTTAATGATGATGTATGGTTAATGTACTTCAGCTCAGTCGTGGCGATTTAAGATCAAAACTTCCAGTGTTAAAATTTTTTCTATCGCGGCCTCCTTTAGAAGAGATAGCCGGGTAATCTAGAGATCAGAACGTGATTTTATTCAAAGGACTTGGGAAGGTTTGCGAAACTGGCGACTGCACCGGTTGCATCAATGTTTCGATAATATGGTGCTGAGGAGGAGAGATATTCTTGTTTTTAATATTTTTAATTTAATTATAATTTCGTCTGAACTGTTCGCAGGCTATTTTCGCCCCTCCACCTTTTCTCGTTCCACCAAACCCACCGGTGGTTCCTTAGCGTTCATGTAGGCTCCCTTTTGACTATTGATCCTCTGCCCTACAAACGAGGGAGCTTGAGTCTAGTAAAGAGCAACACTGCCTCTTCTGCTCCATGATTTCGTTCCGTCTCGACCCCAATTGTTTTTACCCCCTTTCCAGCCACCCTCTTTACAGGCTTCTCACTTATTTTCTTGACTGGTGGATACTTTAGCAGGCTAATCGTTTATACGCTATTCGGGCTATGTACCATCAACAGTTTCATTTTCTCCTGATCCCTCCACTTTCTTTGCAAGTCTTCTCTAAAACATGATTGCTTTCGTTGGGTTTCGCCCCCTAGTTTTTTAAGTTAATAATTAGGTTGGATAGAAATTAATATCTTAATACGACAAAATAAAATTTTTTTAATTGTCCAAAGTTCCTGTACTAGCTTTAGTAGTCCCTAGGCTTTCTTTGTTGACCTAGTAAGGTCTAGGCTTTCTTTAAGCTGTAGTGATTAATGCTGAGGTTTCAATTAGTTATTCTTAGGCCTCTTAAACTTTAGTAATCAATGCCTAGCTCTTTTTTACGAACTCGCATATTTTCGCTCCCTTTAATATAATGAGTTAAGAATAGGTTAATTTCAAGAACATCACGAATTTGTGTACATACAATGTATCTATCTTACGTATTTAGGGATCAGGGGCGCGAATATGATGTTCATTAACACTGCAAATTTCGGCGAAAATAAGCGCGTTACGGAAACAACGACGATCATAAATCGCTAGCCTAACCTTTTTATGACAAGTTAAGTTAGGTTAGTGATTTATGATCGTCGTCTGCGGCCAAAAATGAGCGATTTGCGGAGAGAATGACTATCGCTAACCTAGTCGTTTTTGGACGAGTTACGTTAGGCCAGGTTTGGTATATTTAATATTGGGTATTTATGGATCAGGAGCGCGAATATAATGTTCATTTGTCGCCGAAAAAGGCGTACTTTTAAGTTAGCTACACTAAAAGTAAGTAATTTTAGGCGAAAATAATCGTGTTACGGATACAACAACGATCATAAATCGCTAACCTAGCCTAACGTAATTCGCCACAAAAAGGTTAGGTTAGTGATTATGATCGTCATTCTCTCCGCAAATCGCTTATTTTCGCCGAAAATTGCTTACTTTTTGTGGTAGCTGTGCTCAACACTGTGAAGCTAACTCGAAAGTGATCATTTGCGGCTAGCGATCGACATCATATTCTCACTCCTGGTCCATAAATACGTAAGAAAAATATATTTGATGTCCAAAAATTCGTGGTGAGGATATTTTGAAATTTTCCTGAATCATTCAAGACTCTTTGGTTAGGTCAGGTCTTCACTTCTTTTTTTTTTACCAAATCAACCCTGGGTAACCCTGGCTTCTCTTTCCTTTCCACGCACACCACCCAAACCACGTAAAGGGGTTCAAGTTTGTTATCTGTACAATTTGTTTTTCGAGGCTTCATTCTATTTGGTTTTTGGATGTGGCCCTTTTTTTTAATATAAGAACTGAAGGAGGAGTCTACAGAAGGCTAATTAATATCCGGCATTGTCACTTTTGTGTGTGTTCATTAGATCCGACTAAGGGAGAAAGAGGGTTTAAATATCATTGTGGCTGAAACTTTCCTCGCATTAGTTTCTAAAATTTCTCGCGTGTCTATGCTCTCATTTTTTCCCCGCTTTTTATTTAATAAAAAAAAATGCCAAGATTTGGTTTCCTACATCCAACCCGCTGCTGCCCGTTGCTCACTTCCCCCTACGAGACACCAACAAAACCCAACCCTATTTAGTTCCTGTCGGTAGGGCACGGAGATTCATCGATGTGGGGTTGTAACCCCATGGCTCTAAGATTCCAATCACGACCAAAGGCCCTTCATCTTGCACCCACACCATCACTCCCTCCCTCCCCCATTTTTGTCAATAGATAAATTTACTCCACGGGGATTGCTTATTGACTGGCCCTGCTCTCCACTGTGTCTCTATATTCCCTTACACAGCAGTCTTGGCAACAAACCGCCGCCTAATTTTAAGCCCCCCTCCCCTTCAATAGCCCTTTCCCCCATCCCTTGGCGTCTTTCGCAATAGGCCCTAAAGGAGCCTCCCCCCTCCCTCACTTCGCAAGGTTTACAACCTCAGCGGCCTTTATCTTTTTATTGAATATTTTCTTTACACGATGCCTCGAAATTAGAACGGGAAGGCCTCTAGTGTACCTGCCCTTTATGTACTAATATTTGGCTGTAGGCTTCTTCTTGTTCTTTTTTCCTCTTAGGTTGATATCTTCTGGCCTCACTACTGTCTCGCCCATTTCCTCTGCTACCCCCCCCCCCTCCTCCGAAAAGCGTGCAAGGTCCTTTTTTTCTAATAACAAGAAATGTGTGTAATGCCACACGGGGAGGCAGGTCCAATCAGCGTGGAAATATTGAAAGACAGACTAACTCGACCAACGTTCAGACACACTAGTAGCTTGACCGACGTTCGCCAAAAATGTGGTCCGCAGTTTGCTTATACATATACAATACACGCTGGTAGTCTTTTATCTGAGCAATTTTAGTATTAACAGTATTTTTAACCAAAACTTAAGTTTGATGCACATTATACTCTCCCTCGCAGTTTTAGGTCATATTCAAGGAAGAGGCAATTTTATGCGTGCGGCTCCAGGGTTTTGAAATCTGAGTTATCCTTCTCTTAGGTGGACTGCCCCTCATGGCTACGAGCTCCACCTACCCGCGCCCACCGTGATGCCCAGTCACGGAGGTAACCTCCCTAGTAAATAGTTTCAGTTTTAAAAAGAATCTGGACGGAGATTCGAACTGCCCACCCAACGATTGCCGGGCAAGCGCGCTAACCACTATAATTGCCTCTCTCGGCTAGTTGTTATAGCTGATGCAAGGACGGTTTATTCTGTGCTTGTACTTTTGGGGGATAGTCGAGCGACTGGATCTTAGTTGAAGTAAAACTACTGTGTTGTGATTCCCTCAAGGGAGTGGTACATTGAGAATGATGTTTGGCTGGAGGTTGTCTGCAGTTAAAGATAGTGTTTTATCACGTGGGTAGGGGAAGGTTATTGCACTAGATTTAGTAGTAGTGTGCTAGGAGGAGACTCTTTTTTAGCATGGGTGGTGGTAGTGGTGTTTGGGATAGTGTTCCGCTGGTGTTTGTTTTCTATCATGTTTGGATATACTCAGGTTGGTAGATTTTTTGCTTCAACTTATGGGTGGTTTTTATGCAGCCTCTGATATTTTTGAGTACTTTGTTTTATACTATTTAGAGCCTGCCTGCGTTGTTTATAGATAGTGTTGGGCGCCAAGCTGGTGCTGATTTAATTGAAAGTTTGGATGAATAGTTTGTACATTGATCGGCCACTCCTGTTGTCCAAAAGTCGTTTACTAGGTCTTGTATACCAAACGTTGTTATATTAGTTATACCTAATACCTATGTGCAACGAAGGTCATGCGAGTGCCTAATGTAATTCAAGGAACCTTAGTTTCTATTGTTTCTGGTTTTGCTCCTAATAGATCGTATCTTCAGTGTTACATCGTTTTTAGGCGTTACTGTGTTACTGAGGGGGATTGAATTGTATACTGGTGTTAATAGACCATGTGGTTTTGGCGTGGTATCAAGCCTTTGAGTAGTGGATTGTTTGAAAGATGGGGGTTTTTATGGGTATTTTTTCTTGAATTAGGTCTTGTGTTTGCGTAAATGCCGAGCAGTTCAGTGTGTGTATTGAGTATTGAGTGCATGATTAGGTGCTGAGGGTGCTGTTAGGAGAAATTGTTTCGGGGGAGGGGAGGAGGGGCGTGTCCATTTATCTCCGATAATGTTCTCTACTGGGAAGGTTGAAACAGTTTTGCATTTAATGGACCCCTGGCTCTTGTGTATTTTGTATTGGCATGCGTTTCAAATGACAGGGAGGGGGGTCTAGGGTTGAATTTGATGTGCCCAGTGAGAAGAAGAATTAGGTTGGCTGGGTCATCATCATTCATTAGGAAAAAGTTCAAGCTAAGGGGTTATGGAGGTCATAAAGTTTGGTCGCGACCTATTCGGGGAACCGAGGCGACCAAGGGAGACTAGGATTGAGGTGATGCCCTCTGTGGCTCAGGGTTTTTTGTGTTTTTTTAACCTAAGATCGACATGAATGCGGCATCTCCACGGGCCTTTCGGACGTATCCATACAACTACACAATAACCTCATCATCTACCAGTTTAATTCAGCTCGCTCTCACTCATCTCTTACCACTTCCCTTTTGTGCATCTATATCTTCATTCTCTTCGTGGCTCGTTACTTCGCTAGTTCGTGTCAGTGTTCCTCATTTGCTGATAAGAATCCCCTTTGCGCGCGCGTCATTAAGAATAGCGCTTGAGCGCAGTATTGTTTTTTTTTTTAACGTCTTTCGTTTTGGGTGTCGATGCGTGATTCGGAGTCCATATGCTCATTAAATTCTAACAGAGAAATGCGATGCAATGAATTTATAGTTGCAGTCTTCAACGGAGAAAGCTGGAATAATGCTTACAGGATAAGGAGTTTGTTCGAGTGTATCCGACAAAGAATTCTGTTCCGATTAATTTCATTCGTTTGTCTTCGCCATTAGCGAGTGAACTTCTTATATGAGAGCTAGGGTCGTTGAAGTCTGTAGAGACGTGTAAATAGACACCCAGTTAATTATTGAAATTCCTCTATTTTAAATTTTAAGAATAAAATATACTTTGAATAATGAAATTACATTATTAATGCTTTGTAAACTTCCCTTTAGCAGCTCTTAAGAGCTGAACTCGCCAAGGCATAGTGACCATGTTGCTTCTTTTTTTCTTTTAAGTCTTGTCAAGTAATCCCCGCACATGATCTATTGGCTAAGAAATTCGTTTGCTGTCGCTTTGGTCCTCTCACTCTTTCGTCCTATTTGCAGTATGAAATGGATCCCCATCTTCCATGAATATACAGCTTTCTTTTGCAAGCTGACCATTTAAAATCCTTGCGAGAATTTCCTCTTTAAGGAATGGAAATGTATTTTTCTAAGTTGATATTAGCAACACACTCAACCAACTCTGCCCCTCCATTCCAAATTGTTACCCACACACGTTTCACCGTTAATTGTTAACTGTTATGTCAAAATCCTGAGGAGGTAATCTCCAAACAGTCATACCCTTCCACTGACTGAAAATTGTTCAAACCTTGAATCGTCAAAAAATAATTATGCTTTGCTGTGCCAAAATTGCAAAGACTTCTCGCTCCTTTCTTTAACCTACTCATTCATTCTTCTTAATATTTGTCATAGTTAAGTCTTCCTTTTTGTTGCATGTTCATAGTATCCACAAGAGTGCGGATGATTTAGAATCTTTCCGCCACTTCAAAAGCTTTTTTTTTAAACAAGGTTTGTTGTTAATGGATCTTCAAACAACAAGAAGACATTTTCAGAAAGGCCATGACCACCAAACCAGGTCGTGACTCGGGTGATGTTTTACTCTTTTCTCTAAAATTAAACTACAATACCGTTAACATGGGGAGCATTTAAACGGAAGATGAATGAGGACCCACGTGAGAACAGGAAGGCAGCAAATGAACTATTTAAACGGAAGATGAATGAGGACCCACATGATAACAGGAAGGCAGCAAATGAACTATTTAAACAGAAGATGAATGAGGACCCACATGGGAACAGGAAGGCAGCGAATAAACTATTTAAACGGAAGATGAATGAGGACCCACATGATAACAGGAAGGCAGCAAATGAACTATTTAAACAGAAGATGAATGAGGACCCACATGTGAACAGGAAGGCAGCAAATGAACTATTTAAACGGAAGGTGAATGAGGACCCACATGATAACAGGAAGGCAGCAAATGAACTATTTAAACAGAAGATGAATGAGGACCCACATGGGAACAGGAAGGCAGCGAATAAACTATTTAAACGGAAGATGAATGAGGACCCACATGATAACAGGAAGGCAGCAAATGAACTATTTAAACAGAAGATGAATGAGGACCCACATGTGAACAGGAAGGCAGCAAATGAACTATTTAAATGGAAGATGAATGAGGACCCACATGGGAACAGGAAGGCAGCGAATAAACTATTTAAACGGAAGATGAATGAGGACCCACATGATAACAGGAAGGCAGCAAATGAACTATTTAAACAGAAGATGAATGAGGACCCACATGGGAACAGGAAGGCAGCGAATAAACTATTTAAACGGAAGATGAATGAGGACCCACATGATAACAGGAAGGCAGCAAATGAACTATTTAAACAGAAGATGAATGAGGACCCACATGTGAACAGGAAGGCAGCAAATGAACTATTTAAACGGAAGATGAATGAGGACCCACATGATAACAGGAAGGCAGCAAATGAACTATTTAAACAGAAGATGAATGAGGACCCACATGTGAACAGGAAGGCAGCAAATGAACTATTTAAACGGAAGGTGAATGAGGACCCACATGATAACAGGAAGGCAGCAAATGAACTATTTAAACAGAAGATGAATGAGGACCCACATGTGAACAGGAAGGCAGCAAATGAACTATTTAAACGGAAGATGAATGAGGACCCACATGATAACAGGAAGGCAGCAAATGAACTATTTAAACAGAAGATGAATGAGGACCCACATGTGAACAGGAAGGCAGCAAATGAACTATTTAAACGGAAGGTGAATGAGGACCCACATGATAACAGGAAGGCAGCAAATGAACTATTTAAACAGAAGATGAATGAGGACCCACATGTGAACAGGAAGGCAGCAAATGAACTATTTAAACGGAAGATGAATGAGGACCCACATGATAACAGGAAGGCAGCAAATGAACTATTTAAACAGAAGATGAATGAGGACCCACATGTGAACAGGAAGGCAGCAAATGAACTATTTAAACGGAAGATGAATGAGGACCCACATGATAACAGGAAGGCAGCAAATGAACTATTTAAACAGAAGATGAATGAGGACCCACATGTGAACAGGAAGGCAGCAAATGAACTATTTAAATGGAAGATGAATGAGGACCCACATGGGAACAGGAAGGCAGCGAATAAACTATTTAAACGGAAGATGAATGAGGACCCACATGATAACAGGAAGGCAGCAAATGAACTATTTAAACAGAAGATGAATGAGGACCCACATGATAACAGGAAGGCAGCAAATGAACTATTTAAACAGAAGATGAATGAGGACCCACATGTGAACAGGAAGGCAGCAAATGAACTATTTAAATGGAAGATGAATGAGGATTCGCACAGGAACAGGAAGTTGTCCTGGAAAGATGCGAGGAAGGTATGAAATTAAAAGAAGAGTAGCTGTTTGAACATGAATAGGAACTGTACTTATGAGGAATAAGTTAAAAGTAGAGGGAAAAACTACCCTAAGAAGCTGCATGATGTGAATATGTAAGGGGAAGCAAGTGTGTATGATGGGCTGCTGTATTAGGGTTTACAACCAATCAGCAAGACTGTGTTAGCATTAGAAGAGGTGTAAAAATTAGACCACCTGGAGTGAATGATATAGCTGTGATTGTGTTTTGAAATGGGTCAGGTAGGTGTGTTGTAATGTTTTCAAAGGGTAGAACAGTCTTTGAGGAGTCTAAAAATGCTCTGATATTATTACATTATGAGGGTAAAGTGGGAATGAAGGTGGAAAGATGGGGTAATGGGAGTTTAGGCTGTGTTGGCATATATGATATATGGTATAATGAATTATTCGAATAAAGTTGTGAGTGAGAATGTTGACATTTTATGGGCATGTGAAAATGAATCAAAATTAAGTTAAAGGGAATATATGATGTGTCCTCGTGTGTGAATCATAGGAAGCTTTATGCAAAAGATACTTGAGTATCTGAGTACATGTCTCAGAATGAGTACTCTACCAGGGCTAAATGGATGATATTTTGTAATGAAACTACTCTTAAATTTCTAAGTTGGTGCCAGAATCTCCCCCCCACCAAAAACAACAACAAAAACAACAACACCCCCAACAAAATATTGGGTCGGTCAGTATTTTTTCCCCACCGGAAATGTTAGTCTCAAAGATGAAACCCATTTAGGATGAATTTAATTTGATGAAAATAACAGTGGAAGAAATCCGATTGCCATTGTGAAACAATTGGATGAAAAACTACATTCAATTCATTCTACTCTGCAATGGATTCCTCACGACCTGTCCAAAATATATTTGCAACAAAGAATCAAGAATTTTGTTTTTCCCTGGTTACTAGTGATGGGACCAGTACTCAGTATCGGTATCGAATATCGGCTGTTTTTAGCGGTATCGTAACTTTTATGTCTCGTTTCCGATATCAAAATCCGAAACTTGCCCATTAATTCCCAAGACTGTATGCAATCATTTTGCAACATATATTCATTCTATTTAATGATTATATTCTTCTGTCCCGTACGTGAAAAAATTCACATAATATGCACCTAATTTATTTACACAAAATATAACATTTTATAACCCTTTCAAACCCTTAGTTTTTCAGGGAACCAAAAGGAACAAACACAGGCCAAACTACTATTTTACCCGTACGTGAAAAATTTACGTAATTACAATCAATCAAATGACCAGTTAGTTTGGTATAAATATTATAATTTTTATTTAAATGTTTAACTCAATATTCGTAAATTTCGAGGACGAGTGCGTGCACATTGACCGGTGGACTTGTTGACTTTTTGGGGAAGGCCGGCCTTCTCCCTATTATTTAAGCAGGGTTTGCTTTTTTGTTTTGTTTTGTTCTTTGCATTTGTTTGTTTTTCTCCCTTTAGGTTGCACGCTCCTGCACCGGGGGGACCTCCCCCCGACGCACCAGCTTGCTTCCTTTCCCCCTTTTTGGGGTGTGTTTTTTCGTCTCTTTAATTTTATTTTAAAGTAGCCTAGAACTAGGCCAGTTTTAATACGGCGACTAATACCCAAGTAGGCAGTCGTCAGATGAGCTCTTAAAAAACAAAAAAAAACAAAAAACCCCGTAAATTTCGATAATTTTATCCCATTTAAAAATATTTTGAAAATAGTGTACACCTACCGTCATAAATGACGGAAAATTTGACATGATTTTCATCTCCATTATTATTGGGTAAATCTTGAACAAAATATTAGAATTTCTAATGAGTCACATCCGTCACAATGAAAATTATTATTCACAAAAAATACATGCAATTAGCTTGAAATCAAAGCCGTTCCATATAGTCATATTGTATGTACTGTACATATGCTACTAAACCAATTAATTTCTATTTTTGTCCCATAGCTTTTTCCGACAAATTTTATTTCGTTTAAAGCAGCTGAAAGTTAAGCTTTAAATAGACTCTTTAATCTTTATGTACAACTTTTATCTATAAAACCGCGTAAGGGGCGCGGCGATTTGCCTTCCTGGCCGCCGTGCTGACGGGGCTCAACGCCCCGTCCGGCCCCACCTTAGCCTTTTCTTCTATCTTTCAGCACACTGAGCCTAAATAAGGACTATGCGTAAAAACTATTAAATAAAAAAATAGTTACATGAAATAAACGGTAGTGTTAGAGAGTAACCATATCGAACATGTTCAAACAGCGTTCATTCAAACGAACAAACACGAAACATATGACTCAAGATTTGTTATTGTATTACTATTCTTTCAATCTATAATCAATTGCCTAGAAATTTCTTTTTAAAGAAAAATTATTTAGAATATTGGGTTTGAAGTACGACTAATATTCAAGTTTGCACCTCTATTGTATGTTGTTTTTATTTGGTTGCTAAAGGAATTAGTTGTATAATTGGATGCCTAAGTATTCTATTTTTTAATAGTTTGAAGAATTAATCAAAGCCCCATTGTTCAGTAGTATTATTCTTCAAAAAAATTAATAAACAAATCTATATAAGTATTTACTAACACACAAACAAGTACGTATACTGTGGTATCGTATTCGGTATCGGTACTCGCTTGAAAATCTGGTATCGTCCCATCACTACTGGTTCCTCGACTCAAAAGTGAACCATTTTTAGTTGGATTATTACAGGAGACAAAAAGTGGGTTGTGTGCAATAATACTAAACATTTTAGACAATGAAATATTATTTTTGCGGGGAAGGAACAATAACCCAGCTGAAGTGGACCTCGTCCATGAAAGATTCTTGTGCATTTTATGTGATCTGAATGACACAATCCATTTCTTAACCCAAGTCGGACTAATACCAAAGTACCATGCGGTACTTAGAGAGAAAGGTCGAGCATTAATCAATAGAAGAGTACTCCTTCATTAAGACACCGCACAAGTCATTTGGGCAGAATGTCCCAAGCACCCCACCATTACAAACCCCATCCTATGTCATCCCTCTCTCTCTGACACTGTCACATAATCAACTCACATTTTTACCCTCTCATTCAACCCCTTGACCCAACACACACGCTCGTATATTCTCTTTACCTAGTCTGTTTCCTCCATTCTTCTTACACGCTCATGCAACTTCAATTTATGTTGCAGCCTCCCATGTGACACCCTGTCAATTGCCTTGTTAAGGTCTACATAAATTATATCTACGGTACATTCTTCAGCTATACCAGGGGTCGCTAAACCTTTTTCACAGTGGGCCAGATAACTGAGAGAATGACAAACGCGGGCAGCATAACCATTTTGTTCAATACAATATAGTGAATAAACAAAAAATAAAGGCAACCAACATTTATTTACCAATACATAAAGTACATAAGAAATAAAGACAACCATCATATTTATTTACCAATACACAAAATACACAAGAAATAAAGACAACTAACATATTTATTTGCCAATACACAAAAAATAAAGACAAACATATTTATTTAGCAAAAAAGTTATGAAAGAAGGCGTCGTTAGCAATAAGATAGTATTATGACAGCCAGTGCGCACATATCCGAGTGCAGCCTCAACTCAGATCTGTCGCTAGCCGAGTGGATACGCCGTTAGTCTTCTAACACCGCGCTACCGGGTTCGATCCTGGCATGTGCTAGCTAGTAGAGATCGGGCTACCAATTGGTGGACCCGCTGTGCTCATCCTCCCCCTCCTCCCCATTGGGGTTGGGTTGATCTTACTCTTTTCATCACACACACAGCCAATTACAGCACTGATTTCTCTCCTCTCCCGTCTTCGCAACATAACACACACACACACACACACACATACACTCTGTTCCAAGGAATCCTACCGATGGGTATCTATATCCACATACCTCTGACAAGGAACAGGTACCCCTGCCCCGGGTCGATGAAGGTTCCTATCCGTTTGTTGTCAAAACATAATATACTTCCTGGCACCTCCCAAAGAGGAATGGCACAATGGTGCCCTCGGGCTCACCAGCGATTGTCATAATAACCTTTGTGTCTATTTCATTATCCGGTCGGAATCCGCCATGGCCAAGGCAAGATGGCGAACTACTATTACTTGTAATTGAACCAGTTAGCTGATGAATAAATAAATTGTTGTTTTTGTTTCCTAATTCACGCATAATGAAATGAATCCCTCCACTCACAGTAAAAATCACCCCGAACCTAAATGCATTGTTCTTCCTTACAACCACTCCCTTAAAGAATATCAATAGTCATTTGTAAAAATCTAATCTTGAAGTCGTCTCTAACTTCCCAAAATTCTCTTAAAAGATAAATAATCCTTGTTAACTTTGACTTTTATTCATATGTTTAGCTTAAAATTGATTTCATATAATTTTATATCATACGATCCTATTTAACTCTTTTCTAACGGTTCTATAATTATATAGATTCCTTGGATTATTTTCCTATATTTACAATTTCTGACTTTCTTCACAGGGTCGCGCACCTTTACTTACTACTAATTAAAGTCCATTTAAACATTGCATTTTAGTATATGCTGATTTATGTTTGGATTAATATTCTTAGCAGACTAGCCAATGACTTCGCCACTGCCCCCTACGGGAGGAGCTTGCGTTTCGCTACTAAGATTAAAATTTAAAATCCCCAAAAAGCAGCCATGGTTAAATTTTTATAAGTTTTCTGAACTTTGCCAATTATAATAATTCTTAAAAGGAACTCTAAACTAAACTTCCCCCCTTTCAACCCCGTAAGGGGCGCGGCGACTTGCCATCCTAGCCGCCGTGGTGACGGGACTCAGCACCCCGTCCGAACCCAGCTTAGCCTCTTCTCCTTCGTTCAGACCCTTGTGTTTCCCTCCTGTTTCCTCGCTTTTCATACAACCTCTCCCACAACTTTCTCTGGTCAGCCTCTTATTTCACAGGGTAGATGCTGACCTTCTTCTCAGCCAACTATCCCGGATCGGGGCTGAGGGGGAAGGGGACAATGATCCCTCGCCCCTGAGCTCCATTTTGGGATGGTGGGTTTTTAATAACCTGCTTTATCCCCACCTACATCTTCCTCACCTCCTCTTCCTTTCTATTTTCAAACACTATCCATTTTACGCCGTGTCCAAGGTGGAGCGCCATGCTGACGGACTGCCAGGTCACCAGGCGGGAGGGGTGGTCCGAAATTGCGGCACCTGGCTCTGCCAGGCCTGTACTCACCCTTCGCAGAGCGGGCCACTGCGGGGGGGGATTAGCCTTTGCATCCCGTAAAAAAAAGGGTCACCATGTCCAATGATGAAAACTTTGAAAAAATAAAATCTCTCCCCATTTCCCCTTTAAGAACGACGGAGCCGCTCTCAGGCAGCTCCAGAGAAAATGGAGATCCCCCCTCCCCTGTGGTTTTCCAGGGAACCCTCCATAACTCCTCAACCGGAGAGGAGGCTTACTCCTCTCCACTGCCTACTGGTGCAAGGGGCTCCCCCTCATCCCATTCCTTGGAGTCACCACATGACTCCAGCTCAAATCTGGCAATCGCGCCTTTGCTTTCACAGGAGACTGCTAGGAAAGCCAGCAGGCAGCCCATAACCGGCCGCTTCCCATTGAAGCGGCTCGGTAAGGCAAACCCCCTTAGGGTGGAGAGGGAAGAAAGTCCCCATCGGCCGCTTCCATCTAAAGACCGGTTGTCTCAAATATTAAATCTAGCGGGGGTGAAGGCCTATGCCCCCCCCCCCCAAAGAACATGGACGAGACTGACATGACCTGTGATGTCCTGGGGTGGATTGTCAAATGGAGGCCCCCCTGAGATGAGACATTCTCCCCCATTCCCCGCCCTCCTCTCCTAAAAAGGAGGGCGGCCGACCACCACTCCCGTGGTAGTCGGCCGAGTGTGAGACGGCCCTCAAACAGAAGCGTTATGCCTACATGCGCTGTAAGCGCCGCCCGAACGATTTCACTGTC
Organism: Ceratothoa steindachneri; assembly: GCA_963969495.1. Taxonomy (NCBI): domain Eukaryota; kingdom Metazoa; phylum Arthropoda; class Malacostraca; order Isopoda; family Cymothoidae; genus Ceratothoa; species Ceratothoa steindachneri. The sequence goes on from OZ018336.1 coordinate 29,383,486, forward strand.
AGTGAATTCCGACGGGGTAGGGCTAGGTTCCGTTTTTTTGTTTTTTTAAAGCACGCCCGCCGCTCTTCTTGGCGGGCACACGTGTCTTCACTTAACGGCAAGACCCCTTTAGCAGAGGTGGAAGCGAGTTAAAGGGATTTGGGGCAAGTTCTCGCAGCACCCCCTGCCGTTCTCCAGGAGAATGGGCCTGCAAACTCAGACCCCGCGTCCGTGGCGGAATCCTTCGCGACCGCTTTCTCCGCATTCTCTAGCCGTGATGCTGCTCCGCCAGCATTCAATGCACGTCGTGATGTCGCGGAAGGCCGCTGATTGGATTTTACCTCCAGAGGCGGAGAACCTTTCAACGACAGGTTTACTGTGAGCGAGTTGCGTTCTTTCTTGTTTCGTGCGCGGACACCGCCCTTGGTCCGGACGATGTCCGGTACGCCATGGGTGAGCGAGGCATGGCCTTTTTGTTAGATTTGTTCAACAGGATCTGGGTAGAGGGTAACCTCCCAGATTCCTGGCGAATGGCTACTGTGCTAGCTTTTCGCAAACCGGGGAGAGGTTCTATTGATGCAAGGTGCTCCCCCTCACCCCATTCCTTGGAGTCTACCCCGGCCTGTTTCCGCCCAATTTTTCTAACCTGCGTGTGCAAGTTGATGGAGAAATTGGTAAATGTTAGATTAGCTTTTTTTTTCTGGCCAGCGGAGGCCATTTGTATTCTACGCAGTGCGGCTTCCGCAAGTTCCATTCCACGTCGGATGCTCTGATTCAACTGGAAAATGCTGTCTGCGAGACCTTCCTTCGTAGACACCACTTCGCCATGGTGTTTTTCGATGTGGAGAAGGCGTATGATACCGCATGGCGATACGGTATCATGGAGACCCTCCACACGATGGGGGTGAGGGGACGCCTCCTAATGTTTATATCTGAATTTTTACGAGATCGCCGATTCCGCGTACGGGTGGGGGGAGCCCTCTCCCGCCTAATGGAGCAGGAATAGTGTTCCGCAGGGAAGTGTACTTAGCGTTATACTCTGCCTTGAGCATCAATGGCATTACTTCGTGGCTGCCAGAAGATGTTCTCTCTACGCTCTACGTGGACGGCCCAGATGTCGACTCTCGCTATTTTGAAACTTACAGGTTTCGGTTTTCTTTGGCCAAGACTAAGGTGGTGCACTTCTGCCACCATCCACGGCTCCACCCCGACCATAATTTGTTTCTTAATGGGGGGGGGTACCACTGGAAGTGGTTGAATCGCACCGTTTTATTGGTCTTGTATTTGACCGACGCCTCACCTGGGAGGCTCATATTCGCAGCGTTAGGATCTCTTGTAGCCGCGCCCTGGATATTCTTCGTTCCGAGACGTTCAGCGCTTGGGGATATGATAGGGCTACTGCCTTACTTTTTATCAATCCTTTGTCCGTTCGAAGCTCGACTACGGATTTGAGTTTTATGCATCCGCAGCCGAACGTCTATTGCGGAAGATGGGCTCGATCCACCACATCGGCCTTCGCTTGGCGACCGGTGCCTTCCGCACTTGCCCTATTGAGAGCCTGCTTGTCGATGCTGTAGAGATGCCAATATCTATGCGCCGTGCACAGTGCATTACTCGCCTGTACGCACTAGCGCATCGTCTCTGTTTGTCGCCAACGGCTCTCCAAGCATCCGCAGCTGATCTTGACGGTGCCTATGCCGCTCAGAGACGCAAGTCATACCCTAAGCCCTTTGGGTTTAGGGTTAGGAAACTCCTTCGGGCGCTAGATATAGCTCTCGGGCCGGTGGCGCCCCTTGTTCTGCCCAGAACGCTACCCTGGAGGGTACCACCCTTGGTTATTTGTCGCTTCCCCCTCTGCTCCCAAAGCTTGTTCAGCGCCGGGAGTATTGCGTTCGGCGTATTTGGAGCACGTCTCGTGTCACGCTGGAACCGTGCCAGTGTATACGGATGGCTCCAAGTCCAAAGAGGGGGTCGGTTTCCACGCCGTATCCCCTTTGTTTGAAATCAGCGGGGCTCTACCGGGCGCTGCGCTGCGTCTGTCTTGACGTCTGACTTGGTGGCAATACACCACTCGGTACGGGAGATTACGCGACGTGCCCGTTTCGGAGACCGGATCGTGATTTATAGCAACTCACAAAGCGCCCTGAGTGCTCTCGGGGCATTGGAATCTCCGCACCCTCTGGTTCGCGATATCCGTGATGCCATGCTTTGGGGTCAGCCGGGTGGATGTCGACATTATCTTCTACTGGGTTCCTGGACATTTAGGAATTGCGAAGAATGAGCGCGCTGACGAGTGCGTCAAAGAGTCAACGAGGACCGGGCGACCGGGCCAGCGTTTCGCTCTTCCACACACAGACAACATGGCAGGAATATGGGCAGCTCTTCGGACTGCTTTGTAAAGAAGATGGGAGACGGTCCAGGCGAACTTAAAGTTGCGTGCCATTGCGCCAGACTGTTCCCATGGACCTATCCCCTAATGCCGCGACGGCTTCAGGTCGCTTTCTGTCGTCTCCGAATCGGGCACACTTGTGTTACGCATCGTTATTTGATGGAGCGCTCGCCCGTGCCCTATTGTGACGACTGCGTCATCTCCCAGAATGTTCGGCACATTCTTGTCGAATCTCCCACCCAGTTTAGGTGATCTTAGCCCACGTTACCTTTCCCGGTACCTGGATGGGCGGGGTCGTTACCGCCTGTCCCTTGTACTCGGGACGAGTTCGTTCACACCGACCTGTGGACTTTTAGACTTTTTGGAGGAGGCCGGCCTTCTTCCCCTTATTTAATATTTGACTATGGATCGCGTGCTTCTTCGCTGGGGGAGGGCGGGCCTTCCCCCGTTGACGGAGCTCTCTTTATATTTTTTTATCCCTTGTACTCGGAACCACTGCGTGTACATTGACTGGTGGACTTGTAAACTTTTGGGGAGGCCGGCTTTTCCCTTTTATTTAACTAGTTTTTTTGTTTTCTTTATACGCCGCACGTTCCTTTTCCTTTTTTTTTGTTTTTTGTGTTTTATAATCTTATTTTATAGTAGCCTAGTACTAGGCCAGTTTTTAATACAGCGACTAATGCCCAAGTAAGCAGTCGCTAGATGAGCTCTTATTTGTTGTTCTTTTGTTGTTTTTTTCTGTTTGTATTTTTTTTTGGGGGGGGGGGGGCTGTTAATATAGCCTAGATTTAGGCTAGGATGAGTACGGCGACTTATGCCCTGGAAGGCAGTCGCCAGATGAGATATTAAAATAAAAAATCCCCCTTTCCAAATATCACGTTGCTAAAATATAGTTATAGAAGAAGATATATAAAAATAAATGTTCTGAACTTCACCATTTGTAATTCTTTGGGTTTTAAAAGATCACAAAATTTCGATAGTTATATTTATTTCTGAATTTTGAATTCCGATATTATAAAATAATTATTAGAAATAACTTTGATAAAAAAACAAGTCATAACCAAACTAAGATGAAATTATTATTCAAATACTCAAAAAAATAGTCAAATATTTGATTATTTTGTGTCGTTGTCAAGGGGATTTGTGAATCGTCGTACTTGTGCTTTTCAGGCGCCGTCATTCTCCAGAGCAGCGGTTCCCAAACTGGGGTTAATGCCCCACTGGGAGGCTATAAGCTGAGGCTATGTATATATAAAAATCCCGAGACAAAAAGTAAACCGCAAGTTTCCTTAACTCACTATTTAAGAAAAGAAAAATATATGGACCTAAATAAATGCAGGGATACAGAGAGTCGCTGTGGTCAGGAGATGTGGATTTGGGTGGATGGGGAGGCTATGGATGAGGATCATATATGAAAAGTGAGTAAAGATGAGAAAAAGGGAACCACTGCTCCAGAGTATTTAGTATTTTGATTGGGTGTATGTTCAGGGCCCTGCCGTCCGGCATCCGAGTCTGCCTTGTAGAAGATATTTAGTTTTAATTATTATCTTTCGGCGGCCCCGCCCTTGTTTGCGGCCGCCTGAAGAGTGAAGAGAGCATAATGGGAGGGTGGGGTGGGGGGGGGGGTTGCTTGATTGTGTCCGAGGATGCGCAGTGACTGGACAAAATGCGTAGGTATACTTCGTTATAATGGGTGGGGAACTGAGACGGTTTGTATTTGGCTCCTTAAGATGGCTTAAAAGGTGTTTTAATTAATGAAGACTTAGAAAAGGAAGATCAGTTAATTAAAAAGGCAAAGATTAAGAGCATGGTACGGTATAACGTCTTTTTGCCTTCTCCCTTTCAAGTGGCGAGAAACGAAATTCAATGTCATTTGAACTCGGATAAGCATAAACGAGCTGATGATGTCTGCGCTTCATCCAGTGTCTTTGAAATCCTTTTTTAATACAGTCTAAAAAGGAGCGTGATGGGGAGAGTATTTTTAATATTTCGCGTTGATGCTCACAAACCCCACCGAGTGTGCAAATGGTTGTAGTTAAAGATTTGAAGCATGGGTTGCTTGTTGTCATGGCTCTTGCAAGTAGTTGTCAAGCTCAGGTTTTGCCTGGGTAGCAGTCAGTGTTCTATGCCCGCTAATCTATTTCCAAAGGTTATAAATGAGTTGTCTGATTTTATTTTAGTTACAACTAAAAAACATCAGCAATAACCTAGTTTTTTTCTCTCTTTGTTTCCTTTTTTCTATTTTTTTGCGTCTTCCGTTGGAGTACATTTCCTTCTTTTCTCTCTCTAATTAGTAATTGCCCGATTTATTTATTTTCATTTTCTTAATTGCAAAAGTAATTTTCTTCGGTCCATTTGCCCCCTTCAGTAAGTGGTGCCTGTCTTTCAAAGCGACAGCTGGTCCTTGTGAGACAAACCGAATGTTGGGAATTTTCAAACACCTAGGCGTTTTCCCCCCTGCGTAAAACATTCCTACCTGATTGCTGGGTAAGCCTAACCCTTCCTGAAAGATTATTCTGAGTTATTTCGGGTTTTTTTTTTTTTTTTTAGCCTTAGGCCTATTATAATATCAAAAGGCTTTTGGTAGCTATTAAAAACCTGGTTAGAATTGCTTATTAGGAGAGTCGATTCCGCTCGTTTCGGGTTTTATGATATCGGTTTTTGCATCGGGCGTTTTTTTTTATGGGGGAGGGGGGTTATTGTTGCTTCTTGCCCTTGTATGTATGCATATTTGTGTAGGCGCGCGTGCGTGAGTATGAGCGATCCTATAACCCTAGGATGAAGGTTACTTTTCCACGCGAGCGTCCGGCAGGTGTGTTGTTTATAGGTCATTAAAGCCCCCCCTCCCTCCCTGAACGCGATGGGGCTGGTCTTCGTTAGGGGGCAGAGGTACGCCCCAAATACACTTCTTTGGATCAATCGAGTCAGCCGCTCCTACACATTTCACCTTATAATTTCATCCCTTTCTAACCGAAACATTTTTTAATTACTCTCAATTGGCTTCGTGGATGTTCGCTTCGTTCTTCTTTTAGAAAAAAAATGTTGATTTATCGCCCCCCACCCAACCCCATTTCTCCTCCATGCGATTGTTTACATTATAATTGGTAATCCGAGCTGTGTGGTGCGCGCGCGCGTGTTGGTGACTTTGCTACCCGGCTCTCGATCAGATACGAGTGATTGATTGTCATTTAGATTTGGATGATGTGACAGCATTTGGCTCGTCCGCCATACGAGAGGCGTGGCGATCTTGAGGCGTTAGCCCCAGGCTGATTTGGGTACGCAATCCGGCTATTCGATTTCATCTTGCTCCCAGGGTTGCAACACGATAGCCTATTAACGGTATTCCGGTTAATTATATGAGAGGTTTGATATTAAACGGATTACCTTTAATAGGCTATCGTGTTGCAACCCTGAGAGCAAGAATTGATATATATATATATATATATATATATATATATATATATATATATATATATATATATATATATATATATATATATATATATATATATTTGTAAAAGCCCGACATCCCTTCTTTGAACGACCGAAATCTATCGGCTGGTGTGGTTGGCGCGCAAACTAGCACGCGTCCATCTCCAAGCTTAAACGCTTGATAACAGTATGTGTAGAGAAGTGATACACAGAAACAAGAGATCCTACTGGAGGTGACCCCGAGAAAAATCAAATAGAAAAAACTCTAGTTTTCTAGACCAGTGCTCTACCGTCATGGCTTACGTGTTCCGTTAGCTCAGTTGGTAGAGCATTGGTCTAGATAACCAAATGTCTGAGGTTCGAGTCCTTGTCGGGCAATGGGTTTTCTCTTTGATTTTTCTCGGGGTCACCTCAAGCAGGATCTCTTCTCTCTCTCTCTCTCTCTCTCTCTCTCTATATATATATATATATATATATATATATATATATATATATATATATATATACTAGTCAGCAGCAACTCATATGATTATATATATATATATATATATATATATATATATATATATATATATATATATATATATGCGGTTAAAAGGCTATTTCTGGCAAATACAGTCTTACTCAAAGTCTTCGGAAGGAGCTCTTCTCACATACACGAGAAGACTGTGTTTGCCAAAAATAGCCTTTTAAGCACATAATTAATTGCGTTACTGCAATCATTTTTCTTATATATATATATATATATATATATATATATATATCGGTAAAAATCACGAGAGGTTACACGTGAATAAGTATAAATATTTTGTTTTACCACGTAGGAACATGAAAGATTGATTGGAGCTGGTACTTTCGTTATCTTAATAACATTTTCAAACTAACTCACAATGGTTTATGAAATAGAGAGACACCATATTTATACAAAGCAATGTTTTCCCTATAAGGTCAGATTTTTATGACCTCTGATAAGTTTGATTTGAGAAAGAAAGATAGGACTAAATCTAAGGAAAACAAACTGGGGCTAATATTTACATTTATCTCCTTTGTGCTGGAGATTAGGAACGATTCAAAGATATTTCTGCTAATAAAATCATTTATATGCATTATGGTATCTGCTTTTGACCAGTTACTCTGGTGACCCATCTTAAGCCTGTGGACGGCCAAAGCATTATCTGTGTATCCTTTAGATACTGCATTTTGATAACCGCAAGTTAAGGAAAACTGTACCCTTACACAACATATTACTTTTAGCTTACCATGATAATTTCTTGTATGTAGTACTAATGTTAATACAACTTGATATAAATGCAATTTTTAAATACAATTATACATTAAAAAATATGTTAATAAAACACAATCCAAGGAACTGTAATAATGTAATGTTTAGTATACCTTGTTTGGATTGTAATTAACTCTATGTAGGTAAAACTTCGAAAAATTCTCTGTAAGAATTAAGCAACATCAAAATGCTGTATCTCATGAGCGCGAGAGAATGACTGAAATAAATCAAACACACGGCAAGATAGAGAAAACGGAATAATGTTTTCTTTGGAAATTTTTATTTCCTCAGTTGAACCGCCCCTTAGATCAAAACTCAGTGTGGACAGTTCTAATCCAACCCAGCTCGGATTTTTTCGAAGTAGGAAATAACTATTTCCGAAGAAAAAATATTACATTTTCGCTTTCTTGCGGTGTGTTGGATTTATTTCATCATTCTCTCGTGTTCATGAGAGATACATTGTGTATTCGCCGAGTGTTTAACTCAATTTCTCTCTGTCCTTTGAATTCTCAATTATTCTCTCTCTTTCTCAATTTCGATGGACCATGCGAAGTGTTCCCTAAAAGCTTGTCTATTCGGGAGATTTTTAGTCTTCCGCGTAGCCGAGTGGTCTAAGGGGCAGTTTAATTGAGATCCAAGCGGTTGCTCACTGTCTCATTGTGCACGGTTCGAATCCCACCGCAACTCGGATTTTTTCGAAGTAGGAAATAATTTCCGAAGAAAAAAATATTCCGTTTTCTCTTTCTTGCGGTGTTGGATTCATTTCATCTCATCAGTATCTCGCGTTCATGAGAGATATACAATATATATATATATATATATATATATATATATATATATATATATATATATATTTACTTGACTAAGGATACAATGATATGCTTATTTTTTTTTATAACGTTCGTTGTGCGATCGGTGTCGTCCGCCAAGGTCAACAGACCAAAGTCGCCTGCTCTAAATTATTTCAATAATTTTTTTTAAAAAAGCATTTAATTGACAAACATTATCTGATCTTACGACCTTCCAAACTTGCACAAACTCATTTAAAAGTAAAATGGTTACCATCCGACCGCCCGTCATATAGTAACTTATAATGTCGTGCACGCGACTAAAAAATATCACCTGTCCTCTGTGTAATCTGTTTGTACTTTTTTCGCTTTTTCCCCTCATCGTTGCAACATCATAGTTTCCGTTTCGCTCTCAGTAGTTCCTAACTTAATTATGTCATCCTCTCTCATCCCTCCTTCCCGCATTTCATACTTTTGAGTAATATTTTTCGAATTGTTCCTGGAGGCGTTGAAATGTGTGTTTCGCTCCTTCCCTATTAGTTTATTTAGTCTGAAGTTTCCTTCTCTTCGCTCTTTATTAGGCCTCCTGCATTCTAAATCGCTCCTTAGTTCAACTTTTTTTTCCCCCTTTCTCAATAATGAAGAAATTCCTCAACGCCTGTCTTTCTGCGCGACGTGGCCGTTTAAGCTGCCCCTTGAGCATTTCCGCCATTGTTTCCAAGTTGAGTAAAAGCTGAGCTTACGTCACGCGTTCCCTCGTCTCCCGCCCCGTCAAATACGCTGGTCTGCATCAACAATGTACCTTGGGTTTTCTGTAGTGTTTCTTGATAAAATTGACCTCCTAAATCCGAATCTGGCATCCGTTTTTCTCAATCAGGTCCAGTTTTTGCGATACAGGGGGTGATAATAATTTTATAGTTTATACATGTCCTATATTACATCAAAATTTCAATAGTTTTTGTACTACTGTATTCGCAGTAAATTTTTTGTACGTTTTAAGTAATTATGTTAATAAGTTTATATTTTTACAGATTAGAAATTGCTTAGTATTATAATAATAAGAATAATAATAATAGTGGTTGAGTTAAAAATGAACAGAAAATGTAAGAATAGCTCCGACAGATTTTGCTATGTTTGTGACAAAGTGACTTTTTCCGAGCAGCAATGTACAATCTCTCCTGTAATTAAATCTTTGTATCATGCATATTTTGGAGTAAGGCGAGGAGATCAAGATAAAGGTTTTGCACCACATATCTGCTGCAATGGATGCTACATAAGTTTAAGACGCTGGAGTCAGGGCGAACAGAAGTCTCTCTCTTTTGGTGTTCCCTTGGTGTGGAGAGAGGGCAAGGACCACCACACTATGGACTGCTATTTTTGCATGACAAATCTTAAAGGTGAGCATTGTATCAAGTATTTAAGTTTTCTGTATTATACTGGCTCCTGAAAATGTCATTATTATGCATAGACTTAGCATAAAATTAAAAACTAACATAGTTCACTTCAGCATGAACATATCTTTTACTGAACATTTATGTACTATCTGCAACTCGAAATTAATTCCTTTATGTAATATGCAATTATATTTTCCACAGGTATAAATAAGAAGAATAAACATAGTGTGGCATATCCGGATGTTCCTTCTGTCATCAAACCCCAGCCCCATGGTCCAGGAATTCTTATACCTTCTCCCCCTGAATATATAGAGGTCCATGAAGAGATTAATATGGAAGTTGATCAAGATTATGACACATCTGAGTCTTATCAGGTTTCCTCACATAATAAAGTCGCAAGACCATTCACTCAAGTTCAGTTAAATGACCTGACCATTGATCTGGGGCTCTCAAAGGAGAATGCACAACTTCTTGGCTCTCGACTTCGTGAAAGTAATCTTCTCGCTAAAGAAACAACATTTTTTTTGATACAGAAATAGAGAACAAGAGTTTCGAAGCTATTTTTTACAGCATTCTTCCAGCTCTTTATTATACTGCGCCAATTATTAAAGGACTTGTTGAGGCCCTTGGAATTCCCTACAACCCATTAGAATGGAGACTGTTCATAGATTCCTCAAGTAGAAGTTTAAAAGCTGTGTTACTGAATATTGGTAACAAGATAGCTTCCGTTCCTATAGGCCATTCAATCCAACTTACTGAAAGTTAGGAAAATATGAAAAAAATGCTGGATGCAATAAATTACTCTACCCACAATTGGAGGATATGTGGTGACTTAAAGGTAAGATCACTTTACACTTGGCATTTCTAAGCTCTTTGATATTGACATTTTCATTTTTAATTGTTAATACTTGTATACACCTTTTGGTCAACTTACATTTTACAAGAATGCAAATCTGGAAATCAAGTCATTTTTTTTATATTTTTTTGCTGAAGTGTGTCCCTATAGGTTAATGCATCATTTTGGGTTAATGGGGAACTTATCCTAATTGAGGTGTACAACATAACTCAATAAACTCAAATTAACATGTACATATATCCAATTAGTTCCAATACAATGATTTAATGCATCGGCATACATGATTTTTTAGTACATATTCATATTCTTATTGTTTTAAGAAATATTACTTTGAATTTGTTTTTAGAAATATTACACTTTGAATTTACATACCCTGCTAAATTTCCCCCGTAAGGGGCGCGGCGATTTGCCATCCTGGCCGCCGTGCTGACGGGATCCAGCGCTCCGTCCGGCCCCAGCTTAGCCTCTCTTTCTTCCTTCAGATAGCCCGATTTCTCCCCTACCTCGTCGCTTTTCATACAACCTCTCCCACAACTTTCTCTTGTCAGCCTCTAATTTCACAGGGTAGAATGCTGACCTTCTTCTCAAGCCAACCACCCCGGATGGGGGCTGAGGGGGGAGGGGACATTGTTCCCTAACCCCTCAGCTCCGGTTCGGGATGGGATTTTTTTAACAACCTGCTTCATCCCCACCCATACCTTCCTCACATCCCTTTTCCTCTACTCTTCACATTCTATCTGTTTTACGCCGTGTCTAAGGTGGAGCCGCCATGCCGAAGGACTGCCAGGCCACCAGGCGGGAGGGGTGGTCCCAAATGGCGGTGCCTGGCTCTGCCGGGCCTGTAAGCACCTCTTGCAGTGCGGGCTACTGCAAGAGGTGGTGAGCGATTGCGTCCCGTAAAACAAAGAGGGTCACCATGCCCAATGATGAAAAAAAAAACCATCTCCCCTTAACTCCCCCTAAAACAACGGAGCCGCCCTCGTGCAGCTCCACAGAAAAGATGGAGGTCCCCCCCCCTGTGCTTGCGCAGGGGACCCTCCATACCTCTTTAACCGGAGAGGAGGCTTACTCCTCTCCTACGCCTACGGGTGTAGGGGACTCCCCCTCACCCCCTTCCCTGGAGGTGCTTTCGGGCACCTCCCTATCTCCAGCGGCAGTCCCTCCTTTGCTTTCTAAGGGGACTGCCAAGAAAGCCAGTAGGCAGCCCATTGCCGACCGCCCCTCGTACAAGCGGCTTGGTAGAGCAAACCCCCTTAGGGGGGAGAGGGAAGCCAGGCCCCTTCGGTCGCTTCCCTCAAAAGACCTGCTGGCAAAAATATTAAACCTTGCCGGGGTCAAGGCCTGTGCCTCCCCACTAAAGACTTATGACGCTGCCAAGGGGACCTGCGATGTCCTGGGAGGGGATGGCCAACTGGAGGCCCCTCCTGTGATAGACATGGTCCTTGAGGAAAACCAGCCTCAGAAGGTAGGGCCTTCCATGGGGGGGAATCCGGGCTCGGCGCCAAGCACCGAACCCGAATCCGCCCCTATGCAAGGTCCTCATCAAACGGCTGTAGATTCTCAGGCAGTACAATGAGGGGAGGGATCTCCTCCGGATGATGCCCCAGCGACCACCAGGACCTTCTCCATTTCGGAGAAGGACCTGGCTGAGGCCGGTCCATCTGGCCTGGGGGCTTCTACCGGCGGGGGTGAGAAGCGGGTTCATTCCCCGCCCTCCTCTCCAAAAAAGAAAAGGACCAAAAAGACGAAGAAGACTCGGGGCTCCTCTCAATCCGCGGGGGCTACGGGGACGGATGGGTCTGCTGCCACTTTGGCAAGCGACCAAGCCAATATCGGCACATCCGGGCCCTCTGCTTCCCCGGGTACGGAGCTCCTGACGATGACAAAGACCAAAAGTGCACAGGGCGGAGCCTCGATGACATCGGGGCCCCTGATTCAGAGGTTACCTGGCGTTTTCGAGCCCGCTGGCTTCAAACGCTTCCTCGTTATTCGCTCCACTGATGGCACCATGTTGTCCAAGGGCAACATGATCCATCAGAGGAGAGGATTAGCTAGTGCAATTGGTAGAGAGCCGAAGGTAACCCGTTTCTCGGACGGGAGCCTTCTGGCGAATGCGGCGAATCCCGCCGAGGCGGCCAAGATAAGTGTTCTTCGGACACTTCATGGCACCCCGGTGAGTGTGACGCCGCACTCTACCATGAAGTTTGTAAAAGGAGTAGTTTATGCGAGGGAACTCGTTGACTACTCCATAGAAGACATCACCCTAGAGCTGGCCGACCATGGGGCGGTCAAGGTCGAACGTGTGATGAGAAAACAGGGAGGGGCCTCGAGACCCACCCCTACACTCTTCGTCACGTTCGACTGTGACAAGCTCCCTGAGTCGGTGCGTGCCGGTTGGTACCGCTACCGCGTAAAGGCATTCGTGCCACTGCCGCGGCGGTGCTATTACTGTCACCGCTTCGGCCACACGAATCGATCATGTAGACGTGCAAAATCGGGGTCACCCGAAGTCTGTGTAAATTGCTCCAAGGTCGCACACGATAAGTCCAAATCGTGTGAGGCCAAGTGTGTCAATTGCGGAGAGCCGCACCCTGCTTCTTCGAAGCAATGTGGTGCATATCTCCTTGAGAAAGAAATCCTGGCCGTTCAGGCCCAGGATCGACTCTCATTCCGCGAAGCTAAGGACTTGGTCCTGGTGCGCCCGGCTCTGCCTGGGACGTCATATGCCTCAATAGTTAGAAAAGCACCCTCTGCTCCTGGCCCATCCAGGCCAACGAACACGTTTGTTTCCGCGCCCATTCGGAGCCCTTCTGCGGGCTCTACTACACCCGGGCGCTCCCCTGGTAGAGCTGGCGGCAAAAAGGGTTCACACCCAGCCCCGGCTAAAACCAGGGCTCCCCCCTCTTCCCCCAGCGTGACCGTTTCCCGTAAGGCGAAACGGCCACGCGCCTCCACAGAGTCGTTAGACTCACAGGAGGCAACACCCCTGAAGATGGTCGCTAGGCCATCTTCCGGGGTTCCTAAAGCTGTTCCCCGAAAGGAGGACAGCAACAAAGGAGCTTCGGCCCCTTCGCCCACGCCCCGAGGTGGAGCGAGTGGCTCGGAGACGGTGGTTCCTCGAAAAGAGGGCCCCCCGCCTCCCAAGCCGCAACGCCCGCCTAAGGTTTCGAGGCGGAGGGAGGAAAAGACTCGCATGGAGAGCCCAACCTCCCCCAATAAGTCCTCGAAGGCGACAGCGCCTTCAGCGCTTTGTCCGGCCAACAGCGCCCGGGGTTCTGCCCCCGGGAAGCGTACGGCCATTCCCGTGAGGGTCTTCAATTCGAGGAGGGCCCCCGCGTCTCCTCCGAGCTAGGCCTGGAGGGCATATTCCTTCAATGGAATTGCCGTGGACTCCGGGCCAACTGGGAGGAGCTGCGGAGGCTCGTCTCGTCCCGTTCCCCGTTAGCTATTTTTTGCAGGAGACCATGCTAGGCGCGTGCCCGCTGCCTGCCCTCCCGGGGTATAAGGGTCTTGCGACCCCACCACCGCGGGATGGCCGGGCTGGGGGATGCGCGGTTTACACCCGGCATGATGTCTCCGTTCTTCCTTTCTCTTTAGATACCTCCTTTCAGGCAGTGGCTGTGCAGCTGCACCTGGATAGGAGGTATACTATCATTTCTACGTACATTCCACCGTCAGCTGACTTCGACGTGGGGGACTTCCGCCGCGCCGTGGCACGGTTGCCGAGGCCCTATCTCTTGCTTGGAGATCTGAACGGCAGGCATCCTCTCTGGGGAGATTACTCCATAAATCCCAGGGGACAAGTCCTTGCCGATCTGATCGAAGAGCTTGAGATGGGTGTCCTAAACGTGGATGAGTTTACGCATCACTGTCCGAGAACCGCTTCATTTTCTTGCCTTGATCTATCTTTGTGCTCTTCGGATGCACAGCCTGATTTTGATTGGGGGGTGGTCGATGACCTCCATGGTAGTGATCACTTTCCCATTCAAATATCCTTTTCAGGGCAACTGCCGCCTGAGAGACCACCTCGGTGGTGCTTGGCGCGGGCGCGGTGGCCTGCATTTCAGGAAATGACTGAATTCTCTATCTCAGTCGAGGAGTTTAGGTCGGTAGATGAGGCCGTTGAGTTCTTCTCCGGCAACCTCATCGCCGTGGGCCTGACTACTATTCCTAGGACGTCTGGCCGTTTTTGCACACCGACCACTCCCATGGTGGTCGGCCGAGTGTGAGACGGCACTCAAACAGAAGCGTTATCTTTACATGCGCTATAAGCGCCGCCCGAACGATTTCACTGTCGCTGAATTTCGTCGAGCTAGGGCTAGGTTCCGGTATGTTTCGAAGCACGCCCGCCGCTCTTCTTGGCGGGCATACGTGTCTTCACTTAACGGGAAGACCCCTTTAGCTGAGGTGTGGAAGCGAGTCAAAAGGATTCGGGGCAAGTTCTCGCAGGACCCCCCTCCTGTTCTCCAGGAGAATGGGACCGCAATCTCGGACCCCGCTCCGTGGCGGAATCCTTAGCGAACGCTTTTTCCGCATTCTCTAGCCGTGATGCTGCTCCGCCAGCATTCAATGCACGTCGTGATGTCGCGGAAGGCCACCGGCTGGACTTTACCTCCAGAGGCGGAGAACCCTTCAACGACAAGTTTACTGTGAGTGAGTTGCGTTCCGCTCTCGCTTCGTGCGCGGACACCGCCCATGGTCCGGACGATGTCCCGTACGCCATGCTTCGACACCTGTGTGAGCGAGGCATGGCCTTTCTGTTAGATTTGTTTAACATGATCTGGGTGGAGGGTCTTCTCCCAGACTCCTGGCGAATCGCTACTGTGCTCGCCTTTCGCAAACCGGGGAGAGATAACTCTACTCCGACCTGTTTCCGTCCAATCTCTCTAACCTCTTGCGTGTGCAAGTTGATGGAGAAATTGGTAAATGTTAGATTAGCCTATTTCCTGGACAGCGGAGGCCATCTGTCTTCTGCACAGTGCGGCTTCCGTAAGTTTCACTCCACGTCGGATGCTCTGCTCCGACTGGAAAGTGCCGTCTGCGAGGCTTTCCTTCGTAGACAGCACTACGCCACGGTGTTTTTTGATCTGGAGAAGGCCTATGATACCGCATGGCGATACGGTATCATGGAGACTCTCCACACGATGGGGGCGAGGGGACGCCTCCCAATGTTTATATCTGAATTTTTGCGAGATCGTCGATTCCGCGTACGGGTGGGGGGAGCCCTCTCTGCCCCAAAGGAGCAGGGAAGTGTCCTCAGTGTCACACTCTTTGCCCTGAGCATCAACGGCATCACCTCGGTTCTGCCAGAAGATGTTCTCGCTACGCTCTACGTGGACGACCTTTCGATCTCTTTTGGCGCGGCCCAGATGCCAACTCTGGAGCGTCGACTCCAACAGGCATTGAACCGCGTCTCTCGCTATGCCGAAGCGCACAGGTTTCGGTTTTCTTTGGCCAAGACTAAGGTGGTGCACTTCTGCCGCCATCCACGGCTTCACCCCGACCCAGATTTGTTTCTTAATGGGGTGCGCCTGGATGTGGTTGAGTCGCACCGTTTCCTTGGTCTTGTATTCGACCGACGCCTCACCTGGGAGGCTCATATTCGCAGCCTTAGGGTCTCTTGTACCCGCGCCATGGACATTCTCCGTTCCGTGACGTTCAGCGCTTGGGGCGCTGATAGGGCTACCGCCTTACTTTTTTATCGATCCTTTGTTCGCTCGAAGCTCGACTACGGATGCGAGTTTTATGCATCCGCAGCCGAGCGTTTATTGCGGAAGGTGGATTCAATCCACCACACCGGCCTTCGCCTTGCGACCGGTGCCTTCCGCACTTCCCCCATTGAGAGCCTGTTGGTCGATGCTGGGGAGATGCCACTCGCTCTGCGCCGCGTGCAGTGCATCACTCGCCTGTACGCGCGAGCCCGGCGCCTCCCTCAGTCGCCAACAGCTCTCACTGCATCCGCAGCTGATCTCGATGGTGCCTATGCCGCCGAGAGACGCCAGTCATACCCTAAGCCCTTTGGGTTTAGGGCCAGGAAACTCCTTCGAGAGGTAGATATAGCTCTCGGGCCGGTGGCGCCCCTGGTTCTGTCCAGGATGCCATCCTGGAGGGTACCACATTTGGCTATTTGTCGCCACGCCTCTGCTCCCAAAGCTTGTACTGCGCCGGGAGTATTGCGTTCGACCTTTTTGGAGCACACATCGTGTCACGCTGGTACCGTGCCAGTGTATACGGATGGCTCCAAGTCCCAAGAGGGGGTGGGCTTCCACGCCGTATCCCCTCTGTTTGAAGTCAGCGGGGCTCTACCAGGCGCTGCGTCTGTCTTCACGGCCGAGCTGGTAGCAATACACCACTCGGTACGGGAGATTACGCGACGTGCCCGGTTCGGAGACCGGATTGTGATCTATAGCGACTCACAAAGCGCCCTGAGTGCTCTCGGGGCATTGAAATCTCCGCATCCCCTGGTTCGCGATATCCGTGACGCCACGGTTTTGGCGAGCCGGGCAGATGTCGAGATTATCTTCTGCTGGGTTCCTGGACATGTAGGAATTGCGGGGAATGAGGGCGCCAAAGAGTCTGCGAGGACTCTGCGACCGGACCAGCGTTTCGCTCTTCCTCACACCGACTACATGGCAGGAATACGGGCAGCTCTTCGGACTGCTTGGCAAAGAAGATGGGAGACGGTCAAAGGGAACTTAAAGTTGCGTGCCATTGCGCCACGACTGTTCCCATGGACCTATCCCCCAATGCCGCGGCGGCTTCAGTTTGCTTTCTGTCGTCTCCGAATCGGACACACTCGTGTGACGCATCGCTATCTGATGGAGCGCTCGCCTGCGCCCTATTGCAACGACTGCGTCGTCCCCCAGACTGTTCGGCACATTCTTGTCGAATGTCCCAGTCTGGGTGATCTTCGCGCACGACACCTGCCCCGGTACCGGGATGGGCGGGGTCGCTACCGCCTGTCCCATGTGCTCGGGACGGGTGCGTGTACTTTGACTGGTGGACTTATTGACTTTTTGGGGGAGGCCGGCCTTCTCCCTTTTATTTAACCCGATTTACTTGTTGTTGTTGTTTTTGTAATTGTTTTGTTATTGCTTTGTTATTGTTATTGTTATTTCTTTTTATTGTTTTCTGTTTAATTTTTTAAAGTAGCCTAAAACTAGGCTGTTTGTTTACGGCAACTTATGCCTTAGTCGGCAGTCGCCAGATAGCCCCTTAATTAAAAAAAAACAAAAAAACCTGCTAAATTTCTTTTCAGGTAGTGTCTCTAAATAAGTACTTGGGATGCAAACAGGCTACACGAAGCATCCCTGTTTCCAATGTTTATTGGACAGTCGTGCAGATAATATGCACTATGAGAAGAAGGTTTGGCCTCCACGAGAAGCATTTAGAATTGGATCAAACAATGTGATAGCTGAACCTTAAGTGCTTCCTCCACTGTATATAAAGCTTGGCATAATGAAAAATTATGTCAAAACCCTTAATAAAGAAGGCCAAGCTTTTAAATTTCTTCTTCAAAAATTTCCACAAATCAGTGACGCTAAGCTCCATGCGGGAATTTTTGATGGACAATTTTCTAGGCAATAAAAGAAGCCCAGAATATGTTGCCCTGTTCAATCAGCTCCTAACAAATCTCAAACATTTGGGAGCTCGAATGTCTATAAAGATACTTTTTACAGTCCTATCTGGATTATTTTCCCGACAACTGCCGGGATTATAGTGAAGAACAGGGGGAAAGATTCCACCAGGACATACAAACAATGGAATCCAGGTACTAGGGTAAATGGGATGTAAACATGCTTGCTGACTACTGTTGGTGTTTGAAGCGTGATGCACCAGATGAGAGGCACAAACGGAATTCGTCAAGGGCGTCTTTTCTTGGAAAGTAGAATTATTTTCTTATGTTGCATTCTTTAATTTTTTGTTCTAAAAGGATTATAGTTTACATACGTTTATTCCTGTTTCTATGATATAACAATAATAATGCATTATTAGATAGAGAAAAGTTTTGGGAATTTTCTTTTTCAGGAAAAATGAGGTAATCTCAATGAAAATGGTGTATGGTGTACTGACAAAATCTGACCTGATTGAACAAAAATCCATTCATTTTTGAGCTCAGGAGGTTTGATTCATTTAGAAACCACAGAGAAATCCTGAGGAACATAAAAAGTTTTTCAAACGCAGGCCTATGTTATCTTTGATGTGGCGTCATAAAATTGCACTGGCAGGTCGTGTCGACCCACCCAACGTCTTTCTTGCGCGTTCACTGCATATTAGTTCTTTAAGGAATCTGCTCCGATTCGGTTAATACCCGATTCCTGGGACATATTTTGGACGGCGTGTAAGGTTGCCGTTTTCCCTCTCACTTCTTTATTTGTGCAGGTCTATTTTTCGATGCCTCAATTAAGTTTTCCTACTCCCGCAAGTTGGTGTGTGTTGCCAGAATAGAGGTCTTTCATGGAGTTTACAGGATACGTCCTCGTTGCTATTGCGCTTTAAATTCAATAGGCAGAGATCGGTTGCCTACCCTTGCCTCTAGTTTTTTTGGGTGTGTTTGCTATCGTATGCCCTCCTTGAATCACTTTATTATTCATTTATTTTATTTGCCTTCCCATTTCAGCCCCTGCCCTTCTCCCTTTTCTCAACCTAGTTATAATGCCCTCGTCAGTTACGTCAGTTTCAGAAAATTTCATTGAAATGGCATAAATAGATGGGGAACTGAGAGCGGAACATTTCAATTTCATTCTCCTCGCTCGACCAATCACAAAAATCGATTATCTTGCTTGAATACGGAAGTGACGCTCGTTTTTTCCTCTTTCCAGCGAAGGCGCGATTCACTTCTATGATGTAGAATTCGCCGTACGGAAGGTAAGTGAGGAATGCCCCCACGAGGAAATTGAGACGTGGCAAGTACTGGGAGGAAAATACCATGGGGTCTGGTGAGAGGGAGTCTCAAGTATGTCCAAGGCGTCTTAAAATATTCCAGAGTGCCATGTTGCGCGCGCGCGTGTGTCTAATTGCTGTTTCCTTATATTTTTTTTCCTTTGTTTCTTGTCTGCCTTTACCATCTCGTGTGAGTAGTGTAGATAAGAGGGGCGAGGATCCCCTACACCTCCCATTGAAGGAGCGGGAGATTGGTTCTATTCGACCGAGAAATGAAAAAGGGAATTTTCTATGGAAGGTGTCATTTAATTCTAATTTTTGCTCCGCAAACCAAATGAGGGTGTTTTATGGGGGGAACAGGTGCGGATCGGGTGAGACACTGGTCTGGGTGGTGGATCTTTTGTATACCTTTGGCGATGGGTTGTAAATGGGGTTCTTTGGGGAAGCTCAGACGGAACGCGAAATCCAGTTCCCCCCCCCCCTCCCTACACACACACACTTGCTTGAATGAGTCTTTTAATCCAGGGATGGGCAATAATTTTAAGCAGCGGGTCACATTGAAGCTTATGTAAAGCTTTGCGGGCCGCACGTAGATGCAAATTTCGAATACATATGTTAATTGCAATTACATTTGTGCATTCCTTTGCACATACTACATAGTCAGAGATATAGTTACACATTAATAACTAAAGGCATTTTTTTTTGGCATAATTTGCCTCCCTTTTGAACTGTTTCCAGACTTTATCAGAGTGGGGATCTAGAGCTTATCGTGGAATCTGAACCACAATTTACAATTATTGATGCAATATTGCCAAACTTAAATAATGACCGAAAATATAGAACTAGGTCTATATGAAACAAGTTTGTTGGTAACGCAAATCATTAAAATTTCAAAGGCGTTTCAAAATTTGACAGAATTCCCATTTAATGTTAGATTTTGGCAAAATATTGAATAATTAATTTTCCATATTTTGTCGAATTCTGAAAAGAAACACGCGGGCCGCAGTTTGCCCACCTCTAGTTTAACCGATCGCATTCTCTTACGGGTCTACTTCCCCTTTCTCAGTTAACCCCAGGATTTGGTTGCATGGGAGCTTACGTTTAATTTCGTCCCCTGCGATTCGGTCATCCACTGATTCGTCCTCTTTAACCAACCCACCCACCCACCCACGCGCGCACACACACGCACAAACTCACACCATTTCTTTCCCAGGGACCCTCTGATGGGGTTCAAGCTCGCACCCTCGGGTGAACACGGCACGACATCGTCATTAGCAACCTTGCTGCAGCTGACATCCGCAAGATTGCGTTATCGCATGACCCCAAACCCGGCAGCTGGATGTGCGGCTATATATCTCCCACCCATCTTCACTTCTCCTATTTTGACCTTTTTTTTACTCCTCATAAACTGTATGTCGGAGATGCCCTTGTTAGTTTTCATCCCTTAGTTCTCAGTACCAACAGCAGACCCTGGTACAAACTTGTTCATACATGCTGGTAATTAGTTTTTGCAGGCTCGTTGTTTAAGTTTGACGAGGAATTATTGCAGCATTTGGGGGAGAGTTGCGCATCTCGGTGTCTTTTCGCTTATCACGAGTGTCTTCGTTTAGGAATTCAAGGATACGGGAGGTGGTGCTCCTGGTCGGTGCCTAGAGCTTCCAGTCGCCTCCTCCGTCATTCACTGCTGGCATTCATTTTCATCCAGGAGTGTGTGAGGCGCACTGTGCCCCCTTGACCTATGCGATGGAACCTCTCTCTCTCGGCTACCCACATCCAAGGCACCGCTAAGCTATTTGGACCCCCTCCGCCTCCACCATACTTTTCTGGATTCCATGTCACGGCTGTGTGGGCGAATAGTTGAGAGGATAAATGAGTGTGCAGGGAGAGGCAGAGGTAGTTGATGATTCTTGGGGTGAAGCAATGTTATTGATAGTTTTGTATGCCCCCTATCCGGTGGTATGTTCAAGTAAGGGCTTGGTGGTACTTAGAGAGGGGATAGGATAAAGCATGATTTAGCAAGGCAGGTCCTCATTTGGTGTATTTCTTAGCGACTAGAGGAAATTTTGGATCACAAGTGGTTCATAATTACGAGCCTTGTGAAAATTTCCTAGGGTATATGTTCGCTAGTCGCGTGTAAATGCTTGTGAAACGCCGTTTTAGACTGTTCCGTTGCCAATTTCTCCCTCTTCCCGTCTCCTCTTTATCTCTTGCGTGATGCTGTCAGCAAAACGGGTCGAGAATATTTCATAGTGAGTCTTCATTAGGCATGGGTGAGATACAAACCAATGATACGGATGAGTCAGGGTCTTCAAATGTGTAGGTTTAAGTTTCTGAGAGTCGTCTTTGTGGCAATCTTCACAGCGAATTGCCTTTCCCTACAGATTGATGTATTTTTCCTTTATTGGTACTTTCGTAATAATTTCTTTATATTTTCTTTCATTCTTAAGCTTGACAAATCTTCAACTTTCTATATTCTGTGATAAAGGTGTTGCTTGGGCAGTCTACCCCTCTCCTCTTTCACGTCGCCTTCCTTCTTTCGCTCCCCTAGCCTGTTTCCTTGTATATTTCCCTCTTCAATGAATACTGGATCCCTGCTGCTTGATTACAGTTTTCACAGGATCATTTGGATCTTCTACCAAGGTCTCTGCTATTTTTATTTCCCTCTTTCCTCTCAGAACGACCTTGCCCCGATGAATTAGTTTCCTCATTAATTCCTTGTGTCCCATAAACTAGTCTGAAATGTAGCCATTACGAAATATTTATTGGATCTAATTTTATAAATTTTGTTTTGCTCTACCTGTACATATGATTTGTGATACACATAATGTAGTAAAAGATGGGGGTGATTGAGTAGAGGGGATGTTCACTACAGGGGCCACGTCGTGTCCCCAAATCGCTAATTTTAATTGAGAGGAATTCGAGACTACTAACGGGAGCATTTTGTACTACTCACTGAGGAAAGAACGAAGGCGGAGATCTAGGGGGGGAAAGGCATTGATAAATTGAAAGAACCCTAAGTACTGAGGCCGGTGATGTGTTGGAGTGGGGAGGTAGGAGGGGTGATAATTATACTAAGGTGTTCTCAAACTTGGTTAATCGGTGTCTCTATATTAAGAAATTAAAACTTTTTACCCTAACCCGTCACCCCTCCCATCCCTGCGGGTCTGATGGTCCAATTTGTAAGATTAGATCAAGACCACAAAAACACCCAAGATGTGGTCGCGTTCCCCAACACTAGTGTGTTGTGGCAGGGGTGGGGTGTGTGGAAGAATGTACCAGAAACCGCTGTTCCTTGATCCGAGGAAGGGCCAGAGCCAAGTGAATTCCCCCCCCCCACCTCCCCTCGCCGCTCGTTTGTTCTCGTCTCCTGTTCCTAGCATGAGCGGTCGATTTGTCTGCGAACTTGTTCGTAGATGTGTTTAATGCACCCTTTCGGTCCCTGCACTCAGGGTTTGAACAGCTCTGCTTTCAATGTCTTTTATGATATTATTTTTAGTTAACATTTCGAAGTGAAGAGCAACGAGTAGGATCTCCCCCCCAGGAAGTTTGTAGGGGAGAAGTTCCGAAAGTATATGATGATGATGTGGTGGGGAAGAAATAAAAATGTATTGAAGCCCTGCGTGTCTCTCGTGGAGACATGTTTCTGGAGGGAAGCAATTTTCAGCCTCGCATTTCGACTCGTATTTGTAGTTTTAAGTCCCCTGTGTCCTACGGTTCGCGTTTCACCCCGGCTCTGGAGGTTGGCGCTTCCCGCAAGGACGCTCGAAATTTTTAGTTCTGAGTGCTTTGTCCTCTTTCTATTAATTTATTTCTGGACAATTTGAATTCATTCTCCTGGTCGCAGATTTACATTGCGATTATATGTTTGGTATTTATGCCATACCATTTTGTTAGTCCATGCCGTTCCTTTGAGCCCCCGGGTAAATATGTTCTTATTTGATTGTACCATTTTCTTTATTCCCATTATTCCGTCGAGTGCCTTTGTCTTTCCTCGTTAGTCTTTTATTTTGTTTTACTTCCACTTTGCGTTTCTGTTTTCTATCGCCCCATTTGCCCCTAGCTGTCCCCATCCAGTCTAGTCATTTCTTTTGTGTGAGAGTTGTGCGCGGGTGCTAGACTTGGGCGTTTACATCGTTAGGGCAACGTCAGGGTGTCTCGTGGGAGGGAGAGGGATTTGTTTGTTTATCCTTACAAACTGTTTGCCCGTGGCGAAAATTGAGGGTATGAAGTTTCCGTCGCTTATGCAGAGGACGTGACTTTGGTTGAGTTTAT
Source organism: Ceratothoa steindachneri (assembly GCA_963969495.1). Classification (NCBI taxonomy): domain Eukaryota; kingdom Metazoa; phylum Arthropoda; class Malacostraca; order Isopoda; family Cymothoidae; genus Ceratothoa; species Ceratothoa steindachneri. The sequence goes on from OZ018336.1 coordinate 29,406,761, forward strand.
CTGCACATGCCTTTTATTGTCGAGAGGAAATCGTGTAATCGAAGTGAGGTGGGAGAGAACTAGTGGACGGGAATCAAGATTGGAACCATGAAAAATCGGTTGGGGCACAAAGAACTGGTCATGATGCTTCATGGCACAGGAACTCGAAAAATTCCTGGGAGTGGCTGCTGAGCGGCATTCAGTTTGCTTTTCATTCGTTCGCAATGTTCGCGCACCTACCCGGCTTTAATGTCTCCCGCAGTTTATTTTTCTTTCCCTTTTTGGCCTTGTTTTTAAGCTGCGCTGCTTTTATGCTCGAGGCCCCCCTCCCTCCCCCCATCTGACTCTCGTTTCGTGTTCCCTTGGGGACAGTCTGGCCGCTAAAGTGTGTTGTTGGGTCGGCAGTATTCCCGACAATTTTTTTTTCTTTTTATTTTTACACTTCGAAGAGTTCTATTTTCTAGATGATAACAGGAAACACCTGGGCCGCGTGTAATTGAGGTGTGTAGTATGGGGTAATTGACAGTTACTAACGGGCTTCCTTTTTCGTTTTCCCGTTTTAATGTGCACGCCTCGTGAAAAAATATTTGCTCTTCTATTTCCCTACCCATATATTAGGCCTCCACCCAGCCCCAAAACAATGACCCTAAATTTAATGGAGTCACCCAAACTGGAACGCTACGGAAGATCGGGTATCAAAGTGTAACTAAAATATAAACAACCTTGTTGAGTTGCCAGAGCTGGGAAGGGATAAGAGTTCATCGAGGATATCTCGGTATATTTTCTTCTTTTTCTCATGCGCACCAATCACAAGCGGATTTGTTCAGCTTCACTAAGATTTCCCGCATCAAATTAACGCCGTAACGTCAGGTGAAAAAAAATATAAAACCCGTTCAACGCGTAGAAATGAGACAGGTCATCACTTACTACATAATCGTTTAACGGTCAGTGAGTCCATCGGAAATCACCACGAGTAAGTTGCTATTGCCCTCTAGATTTGTAGATTTGATTGCGTCAATATTGGTGAACTTCCCGTTGATTTGAAAGAAAATTCGATTTGATTATATGATCGATAAACGTACGTATGTATGTTGTTTGTAAAGCTTGTTGTGGGAGGTCCGAGGGCATTCTAGAACTAAGGAACCCGTGTCTACTGCTCAAACTCCCCTCCCCCCCTCTTTTTAGATTAATGCGCAAAATTATTAAATTTGTCATGAAATTAGACAACTGCACATATTTGGGGTTATCTAAATCATCTTGAGAATGAAGAAGCAGCCATGCTTACACACCCATTCTTCAAGGTATGTATGCTCTAACATTAAATTGTGCAATCTAGTAATTACCATTTTATCTATTAACTTACACTTCTCTATATTATCTCCAGCAATCCAATAGCTTTATTTCTAGCCTTAAAACAAGCTTTATAGTTTTCGAAGTAATTATTAACCTCTAAAGGCCGCCAATGATTTTCGCGGTTCACATGCGCCCTAAAAATGAAAAAGATATGGTATACGTTAAGGTTGCAAAAGAAAGACAATAAGGAAAATATACCTTTACTAACAAAAGAAATAGAATTTGAATCTACATAGATATAGGATTTAAAGGGAATGATCGCACAGGCGAAATTAAATGTCGGCACGAGACATAGGAGGGATAGTTATAGGATTAGTGGTCGGATTCAGGTTGGTGATTAAAAGGGGATTTTAAACCGGGGCTCGCACATAAAGGATAGGACGATTCGGGTAGGTCAGATTATAGGATAATATGTACTCGTCAACGGTTGCAACTGCGCTTACGTGTTCGTTGAAAGGAAGGGCCAGTCGGGATACTATGACTGTAATGGGGATGTTGGGTTACCTCACGGGGCGGATGAAGGAACACACGTAGTTTGACCTTCGGAGATCGAAATCCTCGTCAGATAGTCGCCGATTGACTATGGCAGAGTTCACGGATGTCGATTTAGCCTTCGTCCTCGAATTGAAATCGCCGTTGTCTCCGATCGCGAGAGTGAGCGTGTCTTGGAGTAGTCGTACGCGGTATTAGGCGGAAAGTCTTGAAGTTCTACACGCTAAACCGAGTTGGGGGATTATATAGATGGTCTGCGGGGAGGCTTTAATGGCCCTGGTGGGAGCATCCACAACTCGTGCGATCTTGGGGAAAAGGCAGTGACTCCTTCGGGGGAACCGAGATAAAGTTAGCGTAGAATGTTCGAAGAACTTCGATCTATGCCGGAGGTCAGGAAGGCTGTCTGGAAGGGCATGTGAGACGACTAAAATGTGCCCCTAAGCAAATACAGCTGGGGTGCAATAAAACGGCGTGGACCGCCTCCTCGCCATAGATCACCCGCGCTTTCAAACCTCTATGATGCGGTGATCTCGAGACCACGTGGGTACAGAAGGACACGTGATCGCTCTTCGACCTTATTCATCTACACATGTATTTGGGATTTTGACAGATTCAGATGAGGACACATTGCTAGAAGGTTGTTTTTTTTAGTGAAAAGAGGAGGAGGAGTCATGTTAAGAAATTGATGAGGATGTATTCTAGGTTGGATATTGGAAAAGACCTTTTTTGGTCAAAGCGTGGTAAAGTTTTGGAATAGTTTACCCAGTAAGATTGTTAGCATTGACACTTGGTGAGGTTAAATTCAAGTTGGACCACTATATGGATAGTTTATGATCTGACAAGGAGTGTTTGGTTAACTATTTTATAGAGATTAGTTCCATTATTTGGTGGTTTACTATTAGTAACACCAAAATAATGGAACTACAAGATAAAGTTAACAAAGCAGTTCTTGTCATATCATAAACTATCCATTTAGTAGTTCAACTTGATTTAAACTCACAAAGACACTCGCAATTGTTCCTTTGCTCCCTTAATATCCAATTCCCCATCTATTCCTTTGCATTTGCCCATCTCTTGTGTACTCTTTTCACAAGAATGGCTTAGTATTGTATGCAAAGTTGGAATTTTTTTTACTCCTAAGGCAAATATCTAAATCACAACATATAAAAACAAATAATAGTGACATCAATGCAGACCATTTAGCAATGCCACTGGTTACAGTTTATCTATTAACTCAGAAACACCGAAGAGTAACAATTAACATGCGGCTAAACACGGGGAGGAAAATAAAAAGCAACCACTCGAGTTATCGAAACCTTTTATAATCCTTCTTTTTTCCCTGGAGGGAAGGGGAGGGGGTAGTGCTTAAGAGAGGGGAGAAAAGCAAACCAAATACTTCACAGGCCTATCTGATTTATACGTTTAAGGTTTTTTTTTTTATTATTTCGTAAGTTATCTCGTATGTTTACTTAAAACTTTATACATTCGAAAGTGATATAAATCATTTTTGAAGATGAGGAATTCTATAGCATAATTTAAAGAAGCGTCGAATGGTTTAAGATCAAAGCGACAGTGATATGAATGATGAGCGATCTTTTTATTAACTCCTTCAAATTGTTCTTATTTAATCGAAAATATATTAGAAAATGATGGTACATTAGAATCAATTAAACTTGTTTTCAATGTTAATATAAAATTCTTGTTAAGAAATAGAACAGAGTTAAGATTTTAAAGGAAATGGAAAAAGCATTTTTGTTGTTGTTTTGCACTATTTCGATTGGAAAGATGCTTTCTAAATTTCAGCCGAAGCTGAAAGGTCTTATTTACCCCTACTCCCATTTTGTAGCTTTCAAGCTAGAGACCCTAATAGAATATAAAACTCTCAGATCTGGGGAACCCCATCCCCACGATTAGCAGCCCTACCAATCTGCCGCCAAAAGGCATTAACTCCCAAAATGCGATTTTTGCAAATTTGATATCTATGGAATCGGTAGAATGAGACGAACATGCCTATTACGGCGGTTTACGTCTGTCTTGTCATCATACCGAGATTTCAAATGGTAAGTTGCATTATTAACTCCACTGAAATTTTAAATATAGATTTTCTCAAAACAAGGATTTTGGAGTTAATGCGTTTTAACTTTTGGAGGCAGCAATGTCTCCAGGACCCTAACTCGAGTGCTACACTTGCGCAACGCTCTTTTGGACTCTTTGTTTTCCAACCAGTCGTCGTCTCCCAAAAGTCCCTTTAATATTCTCCTTTTCCAACTCATTTAACATTCCCTTGTCGCAAATGCCTTTAAAATTGCACACACACATACACACACGTCACATCAATCGGGCAATTGTGGGTCTTGGGGGACGCCACTTGGCCTTGAACGCCAGTCGAGGGCAACCTGAGTAAATTTATTATTATCACCTCACCTAAACAGGTCATCTGGCGAAATCGAAGAGGGAGGAATGAATGTGAGAACCTTTTAGCCATTTTTTTTTTTTTAACTTCTAGATCGACTTTACTTTTACCAAGCCACTCTCTCAAAACATTCTGGGGAAGATACACTCGCTAGTTTTTGCCTTTTAAAAATAAGAAGCCTTGCTCAGTTGCCTTATTTTTTTAAATACCTCATTTCGGTTGGAATTGAATTAGCGGGCCGTGGATGCGGGCGAATTCTCGTCGTTAATTTCGTGTTTTGATTCAGCACCGGCCGTGAAGTGGAAATTTGTCATACAACCAAACCACGTTTATTCGCTGGGGACGGGGGAATCGGTAGCAGCCGAACGAGCCCTATTTTTCTCGATTCCAGTCCGCGAACACACAGATTAGAACCAGTCTGGGTCTAGTGTTTTTTTTTTATTATTAAAGATCAAACCCTTTTTCATTGCGGGGGTGGTGTCATCGTAGGGGGCCAAATGAGAATAAGTATCTTTGAGTCAAGGTCGCTTCCAAACGAACTGGTTTTTGGGACCGGTCGTCGGCGCTAAGATGGATGGGGGGTGCAGGGTGGGGTTACTATCCATCGTCGGTCTGGTTCCAGCTTTTCGCCCAATCCCCTTTCTCTTTGCCCCGCCGCTGCAGAAACATTTAGGCATTGGGACGAGTGACGGGGGAAGTAATATGGTGATAGCGACCGCGTGAAAGTGGTTTGACGTAAGAAGCGAGTCAGTGACCGTTCGAAAATGCCTTAATTTATGACTACCCGCTCTTGTCTGTTGTCGCGACGACGCGAGTTTCTTACATATCGTGTATCTCATAGAGGACTAACTAGTTCAAGGCAAGTCGCTTTCATGGAGATGGTTGTTAGACCAGGAACAAGAGTTAGGGTTGAGGGTAATTTTTTGTACTAGTTAGGGCCCCACAATTCCATCTTTAGGAGACGCATTCTTGAGGCAAATAAAGAGAAAGCATGATCTTCCACAGCAACACAGACGACTACGGGGAATAATCAGTCTGGAAGCAGAGCCAGCCTGACACAGTGTCCTGGGGGCTCGGATAGGGTCAGTGTGGATGACAGGCTGGAGGGAGTTCGGTATTAAACTCTTGCGCACTGAAGTGCTAAAACTTATGGAATACGTAGGTAACTAGTATCGTGGTGGACCCTCTCTAGCTCGGCGACCTCTGGAGAAATGACTCATACCGTCTCAATAGTTCCCAATCGCCCTGATATTTGTAGTTGTCAGGCCTAATAATGCTCGTTTGGGTTCATACGAAGTGAATGTGGTGACCACACTGAAGAGGCGTGTTCTGTTTCAGGTGTTTTTTTTTGTCATTTTCCTTATGGCCGTTTAGTTGGGTGTACCTTGGGTGGAGAGTGTTCTGATCTAGTTTTCTGGGTACAGAAGTTGGGAATTGGTATTGCTGTAAAATGATTTCCTTCTAATTTATTCTGATCATGTTATTTAACTCTACTCTTTCTTTCAGATGTTTTAGCTATTTATTAAGCTCGTCTTGCACAGTAACATTTTTATGTGCGTTTTTTTGTAACATGCCTTAAATTATGACATAATTTCTTTCCTGCACCTTTGGATTAATACCTGTTTTGAGCACGGATGACCGAGGTGAGCAGCTTAGCACATATTAATCCTCCTTTATAATCTTAATTTTAAACCTGGTATATTCTTTATTAAACCTGATGTCTTTTGTGCTTGATATTAACGTTATCTCTTATTTATCTTTGGTCCATATTTATTATTATTATTATATTCTGATAATAATTCTTTACATCCCTTTGCTTATATTAATTGAGTTTTGTTTGCATTGCTATTGTTATCATTATTAGCTTTACCCTTTAATCTTGTTTACTGAACCGCCTTGTTGAGCTGCACTGTAAGGATGCTATACTCATGGTGCATCCACTCTTTCGTTTCACCCAGGTGTCCATACGTCACCCCTCCTGTCGCTGCCTGGTGTGTGAGCCTTGATATCTTTCCTTGCTTGACTGCCTCCGTTCTGCACTCTAGTTCACGCCTACCGCGCTTCCTCGACACCAGTGCCCCAGTGAGGAGCGGTCAGTGTGGGGACAGTCTAAGGACGATACTCGCTACGTGTAAAACTCAAGGTCGCCTTACCAACTCCTTGTGTCCCCGCGACCATACCATTGTCAACCCTTCGACCTACCCTATCCTATTCCCAGCACCTGACTAACGTAGCCCTTCCTCATCCTTACCCCTCTCAACCTTATTGTGGAATTCAGCTAATTTGTTATGGATTGACTAGTGCACTATTTCATTAATTATTTGTATTATTATTTTTGTCCATTACTTTTGTTAAGTATATTAATTTAAGTACTTAATCATTTTATTACCATTTCTCGCATTAAATTTCATGTAGGTCATGCGATTTATCGCTCACGGGCCATAGGTGCGGTGCCATACTGCAACTTACCGGTGCATACCTTTATTGAGCTTAGTTATTCAGTCTAATTCATCTCTCTTCCATACCTCTTTTCCTTTATTCAGGTTAATTCTCATTACTCTCCTATTTCTGCTCTATTCAGTCTACTCTTTGCTCTCTATCATCTGCAGCTTGCCATCCTGCTTCAGGGGGAGCGATATCCATTCATTGTCCATCGCGACCAGCAACCAGCACAGGGGATAGGGTTATCTGGGGTTGTCCTGACCGTAGGGTCCCTCAACAACACCTTTCGTCGGAACACCCCAGAAACCTTCTCAAACCACTTCTGGGTAACTTGGGGCCCGATGATACGGTGCATTATCCTCCTAGAATATACCATCGTTGTTGGGGCACACGAAGTCCATGGGTGGATGCAAATGGCCACCAATGAGTGCAATGTAACAGTCACCTGCCAAGGACGTGTTTAGTCGCACCGGCGGCCCCAACACATGCCAAGTAAACACAACCCACACCAGTATGGAACCACTACCATCCTACACGGTTCTTTTATTGATAACTTAGTGCGCATCATATCATGGGGTCTGCGCCACACCAGAACCCTACTATCAACCAGACCGAAACACTTTGAACCGTTGCCTGTGCTCTTTCCAGTGTCGTGTTCTTAACAAGAGCACTCTGCTATGTCTTCTGTTCTAATATATCACGAAATGTAAAGAACGTTGCACCGACCTGATAGATATGCGTTTGGTACCACCTGCATTGAATATGGATACGAGTTGAGCCAGTGTTTCTTGTCTGTTAGCGCGGGCAATTCTTGGCAAACACCGTTGGTCACGATCATTAATCACCCGTCGTCGGCCATCGGTCTAAACACGGTGGGCGGGAATACATTGTACGAGTTAATGTGCTACACGTGAAACTAGTTCGAGGGGTGTTAAATGTCCGCACAGTTTCAGAAATGGAATGTCCCCATCATCTAGCACCTACTATCATGCCAAACGTTTGAATGATAATTATTATTAATGTTGCTTCGCCATGCGCAGCCCAGCCGGTGTTGACATTGACCCACTCGCAAGTAACGCCTGTTTCACTGAGTGGTCTAACAAACCTGGCCAGGCCATGACGAATATAATGAGTTCCTCCAGCCCCACTGTCCCCGGGTAGGGTAATAAGGTGATAACATGACTACGTCTCCTCAATTCTTCATCCTCAATTTGTTATACGAAATAACTATAACTATTATAAATTTCTTTCTCTTGCTATTACAAGTTATGATGGCTGTGCGCAATTCCGGCATGGTATTTAAAACGTCCATACTCAGTCTAAATTAATATATAAACTACATGGAGTCCTAAAATGAATATAAAATTAAGGTAAGGAATTGAAGTATTAAATTTCAACTGGCATGTGTTTAGGGAGATTGTTGCTTCTCAATTCATCCCCGCGTCGTTTCCTGATCGGTGGGTAATTCGTTTTCCCTTCAAGAAAACCCCTTTTTGCTCGACTCGAAACCTCTCGGTGGACAGTCGCGATAAACCTTTTTATAATATAAAAGGTTAGATACCCTTAAGGCTTCCTTGAAGTTATGCAAGTTATTTCCTATATTTAACTCGATACTAATTTTCTATCAAGATACTGAGTAAATATTCAATTTCCTCATTTCCTTCCGTTAAGAGCAAAATGCATTTACATATAAACCGCATAGAATGAAGGGCCATGAATTGTGAATATAAGGGGCATAACATTGCTCCAAGGGTCGGCTGGGAATGTCTTCCGAGAGAGTCGTCGCATTGTGAAGGAATTTAGGAATGCACATCCATGGCTTCCTTCGTCTTAAATTGGAGATGGAGCTAATTGGTCTCTTATATTTGATCAAAGTTGGCCTGCAGGTAGTGGACGAACTCCATGCTGCTCCTTGATGAATAGGCTCCTGGGGGGGGGGGGCATTTTTGCTTTTTATTAGTTTCCCTGTTTGCGAAACAAAGGGAAATGGAAGGAAGACCCTCCAAAGTCGAATTTAACTTCCCATTGGCAATGCTTCTTGGTTTATTAAAAAACTACACTTCTATTTTACAATGACTTAATATTTCCTTTCCCCGTAATTAGTTGGTGTTTCCTAAATTAGTATTGGAGAACCTCAAAACAATCCCATAATACTAACCATTTTAGGGAAAGAGGTGAGGGACTCATAATGCCAAAATGGACAGTTTTCAGTTTACAATTGTGATGTTACAATAAAATTGTGTTAAGGTGATCTTATTAAAGCGTATTTAAATCCCTGTATGCTTATTTTTTTACAACGGTAGCCGGCATTCATGAAAATGGCTGACTTCTCATTCAAGGATTTTAGTTGGATTGAGTAGGCCGTTGAGTTCTTCGGCTCCCTCATCACTGAGTGCCTGAATTCCCTTCCTCTAAGATCTGACCGTTTTGCACGCTGTCCGCTTCCCTGGTTGTCGGCAGAGCGTGTTTGTCTATAAACCCTACGAACGCCCCCCGAAAGATTTCATTTTGTGATTTGCGACGGACCCGCGCTTCAGCGTGGATACCCGCCCCCATCTTCTTGGCGATATTCTGTACGTTATTCTTAGACACGAGACCAACAGGATCTGGTCAGAAATTATCCCAAATTTCTGGCGAATGGCTAAGGTGCTTCTTTTGGGCAAGCCTAGCGTAGATCACTATCCCGCTCTATTTTTATAACCTGGCTAATGTTATGTTATTTTTTGGACAAAGAGGGCAGCTATCTGAAGCAACAGTGCGGCCTTTGGAACTTCAACTCTACGATTGATGCTGTTTCGGCTGGAAAGTGCTATTTGAGAGGCCTTCCTTCGGAACAGCATTTGTGAACGTTTTTTTTTTTAGCTGACGAAGGTCTACAATACCGCCTGTCATTATGGTATCACTACGATTCCGTGTGCATCATCGGTATCAATTGATCGTGATGGAAGATGTCCTCGCCACACTAGACGATATTCTCCTTTATTTTTTTGTTATGGCCAAGATCCCGACTTCAACAGGGTCTGAACCGCATCTCTCGCTATCTCCAAACGCTCAGGTATCAATTTTCTTTGACCAAGACGATGGTGGTGTGTACTTCTGCCGCCTTCCACAGTTCCATCCCAAACTGGACCCGTTACAAAATGGGGCTCTTTGTCTTTTTTTTTAACCGACCTCTCACTCGTTAGGAGCACATTCGCAGCCTTACGGTCCCTTGCACCCATGGATATTCTTCGCTCTTTGGCGTTCAGCACTTGTGGTGCTGATAGTGCTACTCTCCCAATGTTCCACTGCTCTTTATTCGCTCTAAGCCAGGTTACAACTGCGTGTTATGTAGCTTCTGAATCTAGGTGGGAATTGCGGAAGGTGTATCGTTCCACCACACCTGTGTCCGCTTGGCGACCGCTACCTTCCTCATATCTCATATCATGTTAAATCCGTATCGATGCTGGGAAGATGCAGTTCGCTTTATGCCATGTAATGCACAGTGCATTGTGCGCTTGCATGCACGGGTTCACCCCCCCCACCCCCCCATCCCCGGTCGTTAACGGCTCCTCGACCGATCTCGATTGTGACTATTCTAATGGGAGACGCCAATCATGCCCTAAGCTTTTCGGGTTTAGGAAACCCCTTTTCGAGAGCTTGATGTAACTCTCGGTCTGGTGGCGCCGTTGGTTCTGCCCAAGATACCAGCCCTAGAAGGTATCAACCATGGATTCCATGGTATCCTTAAATAAAACCGGCGGTTTGTTCCGGACACTGCATCTATCTTCGCAGTCAAGTTGGGCGCAATTCCCCGTGCTTTGTATCGAAGCGGGCCGTGCCTGCTTCAAAGGTCGATTTATAATGCATAGTGACTCACAGAGGGCGCTAAGTTCCATTGAGGCATTGGAATCTCCGCTTCCTATAGTTTTCAGATTGCCGGTGGCACCCCTGGTTCTGCCCAGGACGCCACCCTGGAGGGTACCACATTTGGCTATTTGTCGCCACGCCTCTGCTCCCAAAGCTTGTACGGCGCAGAGAGTATTGCGTTCGACCTTTTTGGAGCACACCTCGTGTCATGCTGGAACCGTGCCAGTGTATACGGATGGCTCCAAGTCCCAAGAGGGGGTCGGCTTCCACGCCGTATCCCCTCTGTTTGAAGTCAGCGTGGCTCCACCAGGCGCTGCGTCTGTCTTCACGGCCGAGCTGGTGGCAATACACCACTCGGTACGGGAGATTACGCGACGTGCCCGGTTCGGAAACCGGATTGTGATCTATAGCGACTCACAAAGCGCCCTGAGTGCTCTCGGGGCATTGTAATCTCCGCATCCCTTGGTTCGCGATATCTGTGACGCCACGGTTTTGGCGGGCCGGGCAGATATCGAGATTATCTTCTGCTGTGTTCCTGGACATGAAGGAATTGCGGGGAATGAGCGCGCCGATGAGGGCGCCAAAGAGTCCGCGAGGACTCTACGACCGGACCAGCGTTCGCTCTTCCTCACACCGACTACATGGCAGTAATACGGGCAGCTCTTCGGACTGCTTGGCAAAGAAGATGGGAGACGGTCGCAGTGAACTTAAAGTTGCGTGCCATTGCGCTGCGACTGTTCCCATGGACCTATCCCCCAATCCCGCGACGGCTTCAGGTCGCTTTCTGTCGTCTCCGAATCGTGTCATATCTGATGGAGTGCTCGCTTGCGCCCTATTGTGACGACTGCGTCGTCCCACAGACTGTTCGCACATTCTTGTCGAATGTCTCAGTCTGGGTGATCTTCGCGCACGTTACCTGTCCCCGTAGCGGGATGGGCGGGGTTGCTACCGCCTGTCCCTTGTACTTGGGACGAGTTCGTGCACATTGACTTGTGGACTTGTTGACTTTTTGGGGGAGGCCGGGCTTCTCCCCTTTATTTAAGTAGGTTCTATTTTTTGTTTTTCTTTGTAGGTTGCATGCTCCTGCACCGGGGTGAGGGGGACCTCTCCCCGATGCCGGAGATTGCTTCCTAATTGTTTTTCCAATATTTATCATTGTTATTTTTTCATAATTTTATTTTAAAGTAGCCTAGTTCTAGGCTGTCATATTTCCGGCGACTTATGCCCAAGTGGGCAGTCGCCAGATGGGCTCTAAAGGAAAAAAAAATAGTTCGCAGATTCCACGACACCACGGTTCCTGCGGGCTAGGAGGATATCCATATTTTCTTCTGCTGGTCTCAAGGAGATATAGGGAGTTCGTGCAGATGAGGGCGACAGGCTCTCTGCAGAGACTGATGGATTGTTCTAGCGTTTTGCTTTTTTCTACTCTGATTACATGACAGGAGTCAGGGCCTGGCAAAACATATGGGAGGCGGCTGATGGGAATTTTAATTTGCGCGCCATTGCGCCCCAACTATTCTTGGGGATCGACCGTCCAATGTCGCCTCCGAATTGGACAAACTCGCGGAAAACAGCGGCATTTGATGAAGCTCTTCCTTGAGCCTTTCTGTCGAGATTGCTTTGTTTTCCAGACAGTAAGATACATTTTTTAAGTCTCAGTGAACTTCATGAGCGGTAGTAGCTATCCCACGTCTCGAATTCTTGTGAGTGTCTTGTACACCCGACTGTGGCATGATTGAGTTTTTGGAAGAGACGGGATTCGTATGATATTTAATTTGTTGACTGCGTGTTTAGGCTCTTTTGAGAGCGGATATCTCTCATGGACGTAGCCGTGAATTGTAAATAATTAATTGTTTCTCTGTTGTTCTTTTTTTGGTGTTTTTTTGTGACTTTCCATTTTTGTTTGGTTTTCTTATTGGCCTAAAATTAGTGTATTTTTGCGATTTCTGCGGTTGTGATTTCGCAGGCGGTCGCTAGACGACTACAATTAAAAAAACAAAACAAATCACATTGACCCACGAGATGCCAGATCACAACTGATGCAGATATGAGAATTTGCATAACGCCACCACCGAATCTAAGTGGAATTGGATGTAGCAGAGATGATTTACAAACGTTAGCAAGATCAGTCTTGACAGATAACCAACCCAGTTTGTGGCCTTCAAACCAGACTAAAATATCTCATCGGCATTGGAGGAGGCTCTTCTACATGATTCATCAAACGACCAGCCATGGTTTGATGAATCTTGTAGAAGAGCCTACCATGATAAGCAAACAAAATTTAATGTATGGAGGCGTAATCGGACGCGAAAAAACTTAGAAATCTTTGTTCAGTCTCGGCGTACTGCCACCAGAGTTTACCATCGGGCTGAGAGATTATATAATGATTATCTGAAGAGTAAGTTGGCAGAGATCAGATAGCCTCACTTGTGGTGGACTAAATTAAAATCTGCTATTTTTTACTCTTAACACTTCTACCATTCCACCACTACTTTTGCCAAATGGAAAGCTAGCAACCAGTGCAAAAGAAAAAGCAGTTACTCCATCGAGCTTTTGAAGCCAAGCAGTCAGTTGAAGAAGTTCCTCTCCATGACACTTGCCAATCTGATCCTCGTTTGACTGGGTTTGCTTTTCGTGCAAGGGATGTTAAAAAGATACTTGACACTCTTGAGAGCTGAGGCGGAGTCGATCCCGACAACCTTTTCCCTTTATTTTTTTAAAAGATGTCTGCTGATTTAGCACCTAAGTTAAGTAGATTATATAGATTTTTATTTAGACGAAGCACCTATCCTGATAATCGTAAATTGAGCAAGGTTGTGCCTATTCCTAAGGGCATGTTATCTGCGGATTGTAGTCAATACAGGCCTATTTCAATACTTCCTGTGCTTTCTAAGGTTGCTGAGAAGCTGATATCTAGGCCCTTGTATAGATACCTGGAGTCGAATGGCCTACTGGCTAGAAGTCAGTATGCATATAGGAGGCAGTTGGGTACTTGTGATGCCCTTTTAGATTTGACTTGTAGTATGCAAGATAATCTTGACAAAGGTTTTGAATCTAGATTAGTTCAGATTGATTTTAGTGCTGCTTTTGATCGTGTTAACCATAAAGCACTTGTTTTTAAATTACAAAACGTTGGAATAGGTGGCTACATCCTAGGCCTACTTAACGACTTTTTAATAGATCGGCAGCAACGTGTTGTCGTAGATGGAGTTTTTAGTGAACCTAGACGTGTTGTGTCTGGAGTTAAACAAGGCAGTGTTCTTGGGCCTTTGTTGTTTTTTAATATACACAAGTGATTTGGTACAAAGTCTTGAAAGCAAGGTTGTTCAGTATGCAAATGATACTACATTTGTTGGTTTAGTCAGGTCTCCAGCATTGAGAAACCAAGTTACCATGAGTCTAAATCGTGATTTAGAAAAAAAATAGGAAATGGTGTGATCTTTGGGGTATGAAGCTTAATTCAACCTAAACTAAGACCTTCTTGGTTAGTAGATCTCGTACCAATGAGCCGCCTCATCCTACACTCTGCTGGAGATACACTTCTTGCTGAGTCGGAATCCCTAACGATCCTTGGCATTACCTATGATTCTCACCCGACTTTTGAGAAGCATCTTTTAAATGTATCTGCTAATGCTGCTCGAAAACTTGGTATTGTACGTAAGGCCTCATATATCTATAATAATGAAGATATTAATGCCACTTGTTTCAGGTCCTTTGTTCTCCCGCTTTTTGAGTATTCTCCAGTTTGGATATCCGCTTGGATATCCGCATCTGCTAGAGATTCCTTTTTCCTGATGGGGCTACTATGACTTGGATCATCGACGGATGATTTCATGTTTGTCGATATTCCATAAATACTACTTCAGTAGGGAATTGCCCCTATCATTTTTAATTCCTGGGCCCCTGCCTCTTGCTAGAGCAACAAGGTTTGCGGATGGACAACATCCACCTGCACTTTGCATTCCCCGCTGTCGCACTTCTCAGTTTCAGCGTTGCTTTTTGCCAAGTTCGGTAACGCAGGGGTATGATTTATTTATTTACACATTTCAATTTCTTTCTTCTAGCATGCATTCTTTCTTACTTGACATTTGGACACTGTGTTCTGTGGGAGCTTGTTTTCAAGTTCATGGCCGCTAGGCTTTTCCCACAAGAATTTTGTGTTCATTATCTCAAATAATAATAATATGTGATGTTGAATCAGGGCTGATACCAGCCTTTCAAGGACGTTTGAGAGGAATGAGAGTTGAGTGATTGGGAGATAGCTTGCAGGGTTATTTGGCCTTACGTTCGTTTTTTTTTTCTAGGATAGACCGAACAACATGTTTGAAGTCATTTAATACTATTGCAGAACAGAGAGAAGGAACTGGTCGGAATGAGTCATAGGGGAAAACGGATGCTTTCCAAGAGCGGAAGAAAGGAAGTCAATTCAACAGGGGACACTTGAGCGAAAGAAAGATGTACTGGTGGTGGAGGAAAATGCTGAGTTACTTGGTTACAAGGAATAGAGGCAGTAGAGCGGATATGGAGTTGTTGTCAAAGAAGAAGGCTGAAAATTCAGCAGCGGAGATAGTGGGAAAGACTGGGGTTTTAGAGGGAGGGAGATTAGCAAGAAGCTTGGACTAGGTGTGTGATTTGTTTTTGATTTGTGCAATAATGCGGCGGATGTGAGCCTCGCGGAAGGACGTTAAATGTGTGTAGCAAGGAGGTAAGGCTACGGTGCGATTTCTGCATCTGTACGACGAACGCGGGAAGCCCGAAGCCGTCTCTTGCATTCATGTATGCTTCTTATCGTTTATAGTAGTGGCTGAGAACCACTGTCACGTTTGTGGAGAGTTCACGAGAGGAGGAAAAGGGCTGGATCTGTGAGAAAGAGCGGATGGCCATGTTGAGATCGAGTTGAGGGTAGAGTCTAACGGAGGAAGGAGAAAGGCGAGTTTCCTTGTCATCTGTTCTTGGTTGATTGATGAGACCCGCTGTGTTAGAGGGTTGGGCGCGAGAGGACGGGAGAGAAACAAAACTGGATGAAGAAATTGCAAGAAATAGCTGTGGAGGGCTCTGTTATGGTTAGGCGAAAACTTCCGCTGTTGTTGCATTGCTTCCCCGGAGTAGGTGGCCTCTGCTCCCTCCGACCGCTTGGGAGATTAAGGGAGAAGGTCTTTGATCCTACAGCCCGTGTTGTACGCCCTCAGAAACGCTACCACAAATAAGTGAGGCTGCGCCTTTTGTGAGACTATCCCGAGGGACTAGGTTAGAGTGGATGGAGGCTGTTGCATGCTGTGTGAATTTTATAGCACCCATCCCCCTCCGTATGCTAGCGGCCTCTGCAACAGCTAGTAGGTGAAAGTGCAATTGCACCCTAACCTGACGTGGGATACATCCAAGTTGAGTGGTCCTTAAGCTTGACGAACAGTTCGAGGGAGATGAGACGACGAGTTTGGTACCGGAATTAGGAGGAGAGGCTAAGTTGTTGGGGCCAGACGGGGCGCTGAGTCCCCTCAGTACGGCGGCAGGAAAGCAAATCGACGTGCCCTTATGAATTGTGGAGTAGAGAGATACGTCTATCTTTTAGTGCCATGAGGAATGGGTATTAAATTGGCCACATCCCTTGTGATGAGAAGGGTAAAGGTATTTTTAGTTTAAGTAGGCAGTTAAGGTTGGCGATGGGTAGTTTTTATTAGCGCCCTGGTTGATAAAAACCATAACATTCAAAGGAGGGGAGGGTGACGATGACTTAAAATAGTGTGTGTGTGTGTGTGTGTGTGTGTGTGTGAGAGAGAGAGAGAGAGAGAGAGGGGGGGGTTCCCGCGTTTTGGATTTTGAGCGTTAACTTTGCTTTTATTTTGCGTCTAGGCTCAGGTTTACTTCGAAAGGGGCCCCGCATACTGCTTTTCGAAGTAAAATATGCCCCCCCTCCTTTGTCTGCCACCATTAGGAATTGCTTGCCTTTGAGGAAAAACTAATTTGGGCACATTTGGGTTCTTTACTGTTCCGATGTTCTTTGTGCCCTTGGTTTGATTTCCCGCGTTTTGTTGATCCTGCTTATTTCAGCGGCGTGACAGCCTCTCTCCATCGCACCACTTTGGTTTATCGGTCATTTCTGTCGCAACTTTTATCATAAGCGTATTTATACATCTCCGTATTTCCCCAATCTCCAGCATTACTGACGCTTATGCCCTTTATTTAATGCGTCCCTACGTCTCTGTGCACAAATTTATGCCTCGAGATCTTCGAATGCTTCTATTTGACCCAATTTATATATTGTTCTCTTATTCCTTTTTATTCGTATCAATCGGCTTTCGTCCTCCTCGGCCAACTTTAGTTATTCGGGGTTTATTTGTTTTCTCATTGGGTGCTGTGATTTGGGCACGCGATCGTTTTTCTCTCGTTCACAATTCCTTTGTTCTCGTTTCTCATTCTTCCCAAACTGATGGCTCAAGTGTCAGGCGAATTTTGATTTGGCCGTCAACCAGCGTCCTCCCAGACATCTCTTTTTAAAGGGGCGACCGGAAGCGAGTTTCTCCCCGTCCTTCATTCTCCCACCAGCGACAGGGGTGTGTGGGGTGGGGGGGCTTCCTATCATGGAATTTTGGTCTTTTTCAGAATCTTGTTCACTCTACAAGAGCTTTTGACTTGTAGGTTTAATGCTTCGTGTTAGGAATTTGTTCTTCGACATAATGAATTATGAAGCCTCGCTACCTTTGAGCTGCTCCGTGGCTGCATTAATTTGTTCGTGGCTATTTTGGCTGCTCCAAGTTCTGGATCTGGTTTCCCATCGACACCCGTTTCTTCCTGGATACGCACACAGCTTCTTGTTCTTTTTGCTGATTGGCTCTTTTTTTTGTCTGTCATTATATTGCCTCGCTCGATTAATCTTCCTACCTCCGAAATTTGCGTCAAGTTGTACCTTTGAGTTTCTGTTCTCTTTTCTGCGAACTCATTCTTGAAAGTTTAAAATTGTAAAAAAATGACAAAATTCGCTATTGCATTTCTCTCCCTTAACCTCTTGTGACTATTTCTTTTAATTCAGTTTACATTTTTATTCATCTGTCGTCCCTTTCATTTTTTATCCGCTGAAAAATTGCCCTCGTTGGTTTCTCATGTCCCTTTCGTTCAGAAGGGCTCGGCGCCTCCCGTTGCCATGTAGGGGACCCTCCTCACTATCGAAAGGTTCCACGTTTGTTCGGGAAAGATGGGCGCCGCCCTCCCGTTCGATAGCGCCCCCAAGCAGGCTCATCGGGGTTATGTACCTTCCGCGCATCTTTGCTTACGAACCTTTCTCCATCGAATGAAAATGACCCTCGTTGGTCTCTGCAGTTTTTTTCCTCGATTTGGAGGAAATTAGCCTCGGTTATGTTCGCTCACTTGGTGGTTGTTATTGTTGTTTTTTTGCAGGAAATAATATTATTGTAAAAATAGTAAAGAAGGCATCTGTCCCAAGTGGAGTTATTGGAGAGAGGTTCGGTTACGAAATGTAGTTCTTGGAAGTGGTTAGCTCGAATCCACATCTTGGGTCGCAAATAGGAAATCTTGGGTGAGCGCTTTGGAACGTGCCTCCTTTTCACAAGGAGGCTCGGTTTCCTTGCGGGGAGGCAATTACGGGGAGGGGCGGGTTGATGTTCGCGCTACCATTCCTACTTCTCGCTATAATCCCCTCCCCTTCCTTTGATGGCTTGGTATTTGTTTGCCTCCCTCCACCCTCACTTTTCCTCCATCTTTCGTCTCCTTCCTTTTCCTTACCGAGTGGTGTATTGTAACCAGCGAAACAGAGGATAATTCGTCCTGATCTTTTTCTCCCTCAATCTCAATTCTCACTTCCCCCCGTTTCCCCTCGTCCAACCAACTCCCCCTCCCTTTTTCCTTTTCATTCCACTTCCGAAATGATGTACTAACGCTGAGCGTTGCGGGTGTTTGCAGAGGGCGTTTTTATAATTGCTGAAAAAGCGTGACCAACGGTGGCATCCTCCCTCGGAGAAGGGAAGAGGGGGGGGGGTTGAATGCCGGGAACAATAATTGGGAAAGGAGTTAACGATCATAGGAACGACCACATCATTGACCCTACTTGCTGGGGGCCGATTTGGCGTATTATTGTAGTCCAGGAGCACATTCGTGTTAGGATCACAACCATTAACAGAAAACGAACCTGATCTCCTCTGCTTCCCCAGCTAGGACCAACCGGGGGCTAAAATTGGGAGTAGCAATTCGTAGGCGTACCTGATTTAATAACTCGGTCAGGGTTACATTTGCACACTTCTAACACATATGTAAATATGCACACATTCATCATTTATTAGTTATTTTGGTCCATTACCTCTATTTTTTATTTAAACACGTAATATATACAGAGCTGAGGACGCTCGTTTGCGCAGCTTGAATTTCGGCTATTCGTAAGATGATGCTAACGGCGGCGTTTCCATGGTAGCAAACTTGATTAAATATGCGTTGAAATGAGCCCCCAGGGATCGGCCTTCGATTTCTAGCTAATTTGAAATAGGCAGATTTAGAGGTAGGAGTGGGGGTAAGGGTGACGATAAGAGTAACGGATTTCTTCCTCAATTTGTCAGTAGTTGCTTGTGTGCTTCGCAAATGTACGTCCTTCGATGACTCCGGTCTTAAAAGTAAGAGTTTGCGTCTCGCTCGGTTTAGCGGCCTCACCCGAAGTTCTACCCACCTCCCCCCAGCCACTCGGGTTAGGGGCTAGAGTAGGTAGCGATGGTGCACCTTCCGAATCGACCTTTCCCAATACTCTTTGCCCCTCAGAGGTCGGGGGATGGAGGAGCTAATGTTTGTTTTGGCGATTGGGTCCTCGAGTCATGTACCTTCCATTCATTCAATTTTCCTTACGTCACCGTTCTGTTTTGATAATTTTCAAGCATTTTGTGGTGGATCGGTTTTGGTCGTCTTTAAAAGAAACCTGGATGCTCGTGTGCCTTACCAGCCCCAACAACCGCAGTTTACCCTCCCTGCCCAAAGACCTTATACCATTTTCACTATCTCTTACTTCGCCAGGTTCTTTACGGATCTCCCCTTCCAAACTGCATGATATGACATCGTTGCTATTGCGCTTTAAATTCGAGAGAAAAAATATTGCCCCTTTAGGCAGATCAATTTAAAAATAATTGCAGCGATTTGTCCGGGGGGTGGGGGGATTTTGCTAGTCGTCCAGTCGTTTTGCCCATGTTGGATCGTCACACTACTTTTTCGTAACTCCAGTTACACACGACCTCCGACATGGCCTTGCTGGGAGAGTAAACTGGTGAAATTGTGACAGTTTAAAGAATAAAGGTTGTGTGGGAGACAGAATAAATAGGTCCCTGGTGAAAGCCTCTGTTTTTGGAAGTTTTTGATTTTCTTTTGTTTTATAAACTATTGAACTTTATAATTAAATCAAACTAGTTAATTCAATTGGGTTATGTTTGGTTTTTAATTGGGGGGCGTTTTTTTTTGTCCCTGCTATTGATTTTACCGAAGTTTTTGAAAAAGTCTTTGTGACTAGATTTACTATTTCGAAAACAAAAGATTGTAAAAGTGTTATGAATACTTTCTAAAGAAACCTGAACATTACACTAATCATTCATTAGTTGTTTTGTGTCCGTATTGTCATGTGTATTTTGGAGTCACGTCGCCGTCTGTCTGCGCCTTACTACTTTTAAAGCGTCTTAGTGGTCGATCGACCTCGATGTCTAGGTGTGTACGAGAGAACTCGGGGGACAGGCGGGTGCCAATGGCTTGCCAAATCCTCTTTGCTCTAATGGAGCGACACATTGATCAGAGATAATCCAACCGAGTCGTGGAGGTCCCTCTGTCTTTTCTGTTCTCTCCTTCGGGTGTTTGTGATGATATCGACCGTCTTGTGCGCGAGGCACTCACCTTTAAGGAATTTACAGCTGCTCTTTTCCGACGATTGCCGTTTTCTTTCTATTTTTGTCCCCTGTGACGTCATTCGATTCCTCTACTTTAATTTTCACGAACAGAAATCTTATGGTCACGTGGGCATGTCCATGTTTTCCCCCTTCTTATGGTCACGTGGGCATGTCCATGTTTTCCCCCTTCTGTTCCTCCCATCTTACCCGTGTTTACTGGATAATTTTAATAGAATGTTTTACAAAATTGGTTAGCTCTCATTTTTAAGAGGACGTGTCTTTGGCGCCCGCTTAAGCAGCAACATCTGGTGTCTTAACCGGCAAATAATTCCGTTTAAAGAACATTGGTGCTCTCACGATTTTGACTACTTGCTTAATATCGGACAAAACTTCATTACCCCCCAAAAGTTGGACTCTCATCCACCACTTATCAAGGTATTATTTCCAAAATGCAAAACTACTACATCAAAGTGACAGTAAAATTCAATCTCTATCCTGAAACCCCATCGACATTGGACATATAAGGTAGATAAGAGAGTAGCAGAATGATTAGTAGGAGAGGTATAGTGGTGAAACTTTTGAAAAGATAGTAAAGAAATAGTTTAGTTCGAGTTCGAAGGGGTTGTTACCTGGTGAAAGGGTATCTCCAGCAAAGTAGGAATAACATAAAGACTAGTATAACATAGGAAGTTGTTTGATAAGATGACTGGTGACAGGGAGGCTCTGGCATTGTAGAATTGTAATTTATGTTTATGATTTGTCACGATATGTTGGCATTCAAGCCTTTGTAGTGATTTTGTTGATTTTTGTTATTCTGTTAAATTAGGTTGGTGTCATGTTCGGTAAGGTCTTCTTGGATTTTCGGCTAGCCGTAGATACTACGCTCGCAATGTATCGTAGTTCTATTTGGTCAGTGCGGTGGAGTCCTTTCCTTGCCTAATCTTTTCTTTCGGAACTTAAAGTCGGTAAGAACAACATTAGTGCCTGTCGAGAATATGGCCGTATGTAACAGTGGATTGGAATATACAAAGCAAGCACTGAATATTGGGATGCCAAAGAAAGAAATCCCTGATCTGTTAGCATTCAGTGAAAAAATTACAGATGGCCTTTAAAGACTAACGAGTTTCAAACTCGGAAAAACATGGATGAAAACAGTTCTTCAGAACCAAAACGGCCATACGTAGCTCCAACGCCAACTCCATCGGTAGCTACCAGCTTAGATATGATTGCTCATTTCCCTATGTTTGTGAACCAAAGGAATGCCTCTCGATGTGCAAACAATAATTGCAAGCAAAGATTTTTTATTGCATGCTCAAAGTGCCCCAAACCACTTTGTATAAAAAGAGAAAAAAAAATCTCTTCTTGAATATCCTACAAAATAAATATGCTCAACTTGCATGGACTTGCTGGACTTTACCTCCAGAGGCGGAGAACCCTTCAACGACAAGTTTACTGTGAGTGAGTTGCGTTCCGGTCTTGATTCGTGCGCGGACACTGCCCATGGTGCGGACGATGTCGCGTACGCCATGCTTCGACACCTGGGTGAGCGAAGCATGGCCTTTCTGTTAGATTTGTTTAACAGGATCTAGGTGGAGGGTCTCCTCCCGGATTCCTGGCGAATCGCTACTGTGCTCGCCTTTCTCAAACCGGGGAAAGATCAGTCTACTCCGGCCGGTTTCCGCCCAATCTCTCTAACCTCTTGCGTGTTTCTTAATGGGGTGCGCCTGGAAGTGGTTGAATCGCACCGTTTCCTTGGTCTGGTATTTCACCGACGCCTCAACTGGGAGGCTCATATTCGCAGCCTTACGGTCTATTGTATCCGCGCCATGGATATTCTCCGTTCCGTGACGTTCAGCGCTTGGGGCGCTGATAGGGCTACTGCCTTACTTTTTTATCGATCCTTTGTTCGTTCGAAGCTCGACTACGGATGCGAGTTTTATGCATCCGCAGCCGAGCGTGTATTGCGGAAAGTGGACTCGATCCACCACACCAGCCTTCGCTTGGCTACCGGTGCCTTCCGCACTTCCCCCATTGAGAGCCTGTTGGTCGATGCTGGGGAGACGCCATTTGCTCTACGCCATGCACAGTCCATTATTCGCTTGTATGCGCGAGCCAGGCGACTTCCTTAGTCGCCAACAGCTCTTACTGCATCCGCAGCTGATTTCGACGGGCCTATGCCGCTGAGAGACGCCAGTCATACCCTAAACCCGGTGGCGCCCCTGGTTCTGCCCAGGACGCCACCCTCGTGGCTATTTGTTGCCACGCCTCTGCTCCCAAAGCTTGTACAGCGCCGGGAGTATTGCGTTCGACCTTTTTGGAGCACACCTCGTGTCACGCTGGAACCATGCCAGTGTATATGGATGGTTCCAAGTCACAAGATGGGATCGGCTTCCACCCCGTATCCCCTCTGTTTGAAGTCAGCGGGGCTCTACCGGGCGCTGCGTCTGTCTTGGCGGCTGAGTTGGTGGAAATACACCACTCTGTACGAGAGATTATGCGACGTGCCCGGTTCGGAGACCGTATTGTGATCTAGAGCGACTCACAAAGCGTCCTGAGTGCTCTCGGGGCATTGGAATCTCCGCATCCGTTGGTTCGCGATATCCACCACGCCACGGTTTTGGCAAGCCTTGCAGATGTCGAGATTATCTTTTGCTGGGTTCCTGGACATGCAGGAATTGCGGGGAATGAGGGCGCCAAAGAGTCCGCGAGGACTCTGCGACCGGACCAGCGTTTTGCCCTTCCTAACGCCCACTACATGGCAGGAATACGGGCAGCATGGCAAAGAAGATGAGAGACGTTAGAAGGGAACTTAAAGTTGCGTGCCATTGCGCCGCGACTGCTCCTATGGACCTACCCCTCAATGCCGCGAAGGCTTCAGGTTGTTTTCTGTCGTTTCCGAATTGGTCACCCTTGTGGGACGCACCGCCATTTGATGGAGCGCTTGCCAGTGCCCTACTGTGAAGCCTGCGTTGTCCTCCAGACTGTTCGGCACATTCTTGTTGAATGTCCCAGTCTGGGCGATCTCCACCCACTTTAGCTGTCCCGTTACCAGGATGGGCGAGGCCGCTACCGCCTGTCCCTTGTACTTGTGAGAGTTCGTGCACATTGACTAGTGGACTTATAGACTTTTGGGGGGAGGCCGGCCTTCTCCCCTTTATTTAACTAGTAGTTTTTTTTTTTTTTTAGTAGGTCGCACGTTTCTCCGCCGAGGGGAGGAACGTGCAAAAGGCTTCCTGCCTTTTGCCTTTTTTCTTTGTTTTATATTTATTGATGTTTTTTATGTTTTTTTTTGCATCCTCTTTTAAAGATGCATAATATTAGGCTGTAAAATACGGCGACTACCCTCAACCCCGTTATTAACCAATAAAGACTATATTCCCCTCCCCCCTTCATACATCGGGAGTGGTTGATATTAAAGGATCGGACTTCAGCAGGAAGGGCATTCCAGAGTCTACGAGCACAAACTGAGAAGGAACGGTCACCCATCGAGCAGAGGGCAGAACGAGGAGTGTTCAGGATGGGAGTGAGGTTAGACCGGAGTGCCCGAGCAGTTTAACAACGGGAGAGGGCAGACGAGAGATAAGGTGGATCCTCCAGGCTTAGGGCCTTGTAGGTGATGAGAAGAATTTTATAGTGGGTACGAAAGCGAATAGGTTACCAGTGTAGCTCCTGTAACAGAGGCATCGAAGGAGACAACCTGGGGCGACGAAGGAGGATCCGGGCAGCATAGTTTTGAACTAGTTGTAGGGGGCGAAGTGACGAAGAAGGGAGATTCACTAGAAGAGAATTGCAGTAGTCTAAGCTTGAGGTGACGAAGGCATGAATAGCAGTCTCAAGGCTTCCTCGATCAAAATGGGATCAAACACGTGAAAAGTTGCGAAGGAAACCGAGGGAAGAAGTTCTTATACTTCATAATGATATCCTTGGGCGCCTTCAATCCGGATCTTGTGTTCAACTGACTTGTTCTCTGCTTCGAACATAGACTTTAGTGCAATCTCTCGCGTGATTTAATAAAAATTTATTTGAATAGTTCCGGAAAAAAATGAAATTATTATATTTTTGACACAGAAAAATATATTAAATCTTGGGTAAAGTTGGTCATTGAGGCTATAATTTAAAATTCTAGGGGATCTATCTAACCCGTAAACTAGGGATCACTAACGCCACAGGTAACAAGTTGACCATTTTTTACCCAGCAAAAAACATAGCTTGTTCTTTTGACTAATTTTAATTTAATTTGAAGACGACCCTTCTTAATGTCGGTGAGCATGGCAAATTTATTTGATCGAAAATGACAAGGGAAAGTAAACATGTCAAAAGATCTACAGAAGGGTATAGAGCTTCATTTAGCCAAAGTCTACATTAAAGCCGAGGCCCAAAATGAAATGGGTATAAAGTTAGGAAATAGAAAAGAAAGACATGGGAGTGTTTATGATCTTATGAGAAAATGAAAGACCCGGTCTTTTTTAAACTTTCAGATCTTAATTATTGGAAAAGACAGGCGGAGGTAGAAAGTTATAAAGCCTTGCCGTTGAAGGGAAGAAGTAGGCCCCCAAACTGCCCACCCATGAGTTCCCAATGGCTACTCAATAAGCCTGCAAATCAAACCGAAACCAAAGGAAACGAAATAGCCTGCCGAGTATTACGCGGTCGAGCTAACGGGAGCATCGATTCAAGTAATAACTAGAAGAGTGAAAGTGAACAAACATTGCAACGTAAGACAAGGGCGTCAAGTTTGGAGGTTAGTCGTGGGCAGTTTACAAGACTGATAGATTCCGATTCAACCCTGTCAAGCAAAGATACGGAGCTAGAACCACCCCAAATGTGAAAACAGTACTGCACACATGGATGCAAGTGTCCCTTGTATAAAAGAAGAATGTATTGAAGAGAAGAATTTTCGTCATTTAAACAGGACATCCAGTTTCTTAGAGGCAGACCTAGCTATTCCTGTGATGTGGGGTGGTTTCCAAGAAAGAGTACACAGTACAGTAACACCAATTAAGTTAATTAAGTACAATGTGTGATTACACAGCTGTCAAATAAAGAGTTGTGAGTTCTTTATAGCGAGGTGGGTCTTTGGGACATTAACATTGATAACATTTTGTCTACTTCATTGAGAAATCCTATCGAAGTCGGAGTTTATTGAGGTAGCTACAACCAGACGAGAAGTAGAACGAGTGAGAGTAGAGAGTGCAGAATTGAAAGATCCGGCTGAATGCAGTGTTGTGTCATCATCGTATGAGTGCATCGTGTTATTTGTGAAGGAGAGGAAATCGTTGATGGAAAAGAGGAAAGAGTAGGGGGACAGGACCGAGCCTTGAGGGGCACCGCTCTTGATGAAAAAAGGACTGGGGCTGATTTATTGACAACCACAGATATAGATCGGCTGAAAGGAAAGCTAGAAATCAAGGATTATAGTAAAGGGGGGGAATCGAAAAGAAGGGAACTTCGAGATAGACCACTAAAAGTCAAAAGTCATGAAAATGTCATGTGTGACTAAAAATTACTCTCCCATCAAATTTTTCAAGGATATTAACCAGACTTTTATGAGATAAGAAAGAATATTATCAGTGGATCTTGCCTTACGGAAGCCACACTGGTGATCAGATGAGAGAGCGACTTTAATTGTGAAGTATCTGGGAATTGAAGAGGGATTCCAAGACATTGTAAATGCTAGATGTCAAAACAGGACGATAATTAGAAGGTTCAGAAGGGCCACTCTTTTTGAGGATTAGATGTATCAAAATATGTTGCAAAGAGAGGCAAAAGTTAGTTTTTTTTTAGCTAGAAACGAAATATACGAGCAAGCGCAGGGGCGGGTACAGAGGCACACTCAGTACCCGTAGATGGATTTCATTAGGGCCATATGCTTTGCTTGTGCCATGAGAAAGAGAAGTTGTTTTCGGAGTACGAAAAGTGATTACAGGAAGTGACATATGATTAATAAGAGAAGCCTCAGGTGGAAGGGTTATTCAGCTAGGGTGGAGTTAGATGAGAAACGGGAGCCAGAGTTGCTTTTCTATGGACTTGCAAATTCTAAAATTTTCACTTTGTCTATACTTCCTCATCCCTCACATAGAGTGACGCTAAGTTGAACGCATATACCAATCCCAAATTCAAGTTGGGATCACATTTTGAAATGTTTAACGGATTAACACACGCAGCTGATGAATGCAAGGCTGAGGTGGCACTAAATTCGAATGCTTCGTTTGCCATTCTGGCAGTTTAACTCTGCCTCGTTCTCCATTTTAACCTTCCGAACTTTGGAGCGGGCCCCCATTGGAGCGGCCCCCCCCCATCCTTAGATTATAATGGAGGCTTAAGTTTGATTCGCCTAAAAATTTTAGTCGGTATTTAGAGGGACTTAAAGAAGAGAATAGCATCCGTTTCCCTCGTATTTGTTCTGCGCAATCGATGACATCTCACAGATCTGAAGTTACCGCTAGAACCAAAGTCTAGAGTCAAAGTAGGGAGCAGGAAATCTGTATCACGTTTTGATGGAGATCTAAAACCTTGAACAGATTCAGACACTGATTCCAATCTCACCTCTGCCTCTGTAGTCAAGCAGAGGGCTGAAATATGCCTCCTAGCTTTCTAAAACATACACTCGTGGGATAAGGGTAAGCGCTTCCTATAGGCCAAAGACCCGCTACAGAGGCGGCAAAGGTTTAATTCAGACGATCCGTTTTGGTCGTGATCCGTAATTTCTTTTTCACTATAATAGGCAATTTAATTTAAATGATATACGGAAGTACCTAATTAATTTCCAGGATTCTTAGTCTCAAAGAAGATTACATTAAAACTTTAAGTTCGTGCAGAATGGAGCGGACTTTGTTTAATCAAATGGCTAATTTTTGCAGGTTGGAATCCTGAATCGATATGATGCCGTTAAGATTTTAGAGAAATATCCATCATCGATTGCACTGCGATATCCAAATTCCTCTTTTAAGAGTCTTATAACAACATCGTAATTTTCGTCTGAATTACCCAGATGTTGACAATGATAACGGCGTATTCTCGTAAATAACTAAATAAGTGAGTTTGGGTCGAGCTCGAATTATTTTGTTTTTATCCAACAAGATTGGCAAATTGCGAAGGGAATATGCGAAAATTGAACTTTGTCGGACGTACTGTAAAATGAAACAGGGAAAAGGAGGAAGAAGAGAAGGTTCTAAGGAGGTAATTCGTCCAAGGCTAGTTACAAGTTCTTAAAGATACGAAGAAGAGGCGCTCCTGGAACTGGTATAGTGAAGGGAATTTTTTTTTCGTTCAGTTAATTTTGGATTTGATTTCGAAATTGTAGTCAAGTTGAGAGAATATTTTCCATTTCAAGCAAGTTATCTATCCACTCCCTCTTCACCGAATGAAAGATAAGTTTGAATAATTTGTTTCTTTAATTCGTTCACGGAAGCAAGGAGGAATTCTGCTGTTTGATTTGTCTTGAAAATTATCTTGAGAGGGATTCAGATTTGACTTCTGCACTGCCTTTATTAAGGATTAGGGTAATCTTTCTTTTAATTATGTCAGGACCTTTAACAAAAGGTGAAGGTGATACCGAATACTCGAATTAAGTAAGGAGGGACACGCCATTATAATTGGGGGAAAAAAAGGAATTGGGGTAACAAGTATTTTAGGAAAACCTCACAAGTTGAAGAGAAAGTATGAGAAAAACCAACGAAGAAACTCATCTGAAGAACGCACTTTCTCGAAACGTTCGGAAATAACTTAATTTCGGTTCGACAAAGATGTTTTTTCTAGACGTGTTTTAGTTCCAGGATTTCCTTGTTCTGGCTCTGCAACTCCACCAGATGAAGATAAAAAAGGATTTAAGTTAACGGTTTAAATATTTGAGTTAGAAGAAAGTCTCCCATTGCACTATGAATAGATGATGAACGATTTGGAGTTTCCTTAGAAGTGTGTGAATTGCAGTGAACCACACCCTGCTTCTTCGAAGCACTGTAGCTCGTATCTCCCTGAGAAAGAGGTCCTGGGCCTTTCGGCTCTGGGCCGACTCTCTTTTTAAGAGGCCAAGCAAGGATTTAGTCCTGTCGAGTTCTGTGGACTCTGGACGTGTTACGCCTCTCGGGTGAGGAAAGCACCGACTTTCCTTGGCCCCTCGAGGCCTGCGAGCATGGTTGCCACAGCGCACATTCGGAACCCTTTGTAGGTTTTCTTTCTCCCGGGTGCCACGCTGGTAGAATTGGCGGCTCCACGGGTTTATGCCTAGCCCCGGCTAAAACCATGTCCTTCCCTCCTCCCTCTCTACGCGGCCTATTCGTGTAAGGCGAAGTGACCGCGCCTCTCCACCGAGGCGTCAAATTCAGAGGAGGTAAATCCACCGAAGGTGATCGTGAGATCATCCGTGTTTACCAACACTGCCATCGCCGAAAGTTAGGGCTGTATTAAGGGAGCCCCCTAAAGATGGATCCCTATTCTACAAGTCACCCTATTTGGTCAAGCTTCGAGTTAAGTGAAGAAGACTTGCACACCGAGCCCAACCTCCAAAAGTAAGTCTTCGAAGTTAGCAGCGCGTTCGTCGGTCACCCCCTCTCCTGGTTCTGCTTTCGGAAAGGCTACTGCCATTCCCACGGGTTTTCTTTTAAGCCTCCCTAGAACGTTTGAGCTAGATCTTTGTCTTTGGGAGACCATGTCTGGGTATAAGGGTTTTGCAACCCCACCAACGGGAAGGTGGATGCGCGATTTACACCGACATATTTATTCTTGCTTTTAATACCCCCTTTCATGCAGTGCAATGCAGTATACTTTTATTTCAGCGTCCATTCCACTTTCCTACCCGATTATCATTTTATGGGTGGCTGACGCCCCAGAAAACGCCTTGGTAGTGCTTGGAGCGTGTGTGGTGGCCCGCATTTCAAGTAATGACTAATTTCTCTATCCCAGTCCAGGAGTTTAGGTTGGTTGATGAGGCTGTATAGTTGTCCCGGTACCTTCATCGCCCTGGGCCTGACTACCATTATTAGAAGGTCAAACTGTTTTGTACTCTCTCCGTTTCCTTGGTAGTTTGGTGACTGTGATACGGCCGCCAGGGAGAAGAGAGATACAAATATGCACTATAAGCGTCCCCCGAATGATTTAACCCGTCGGGAATTTCGTTCATGAGTTTAAGGTTCCGATATGGTTCAAAGCGCACACGCCGCTATTCTTGGCGGCCATAAGTGTCTTCACATTCATTGGGAAGACCCCTCATGCATAAGTGTGGTAGCGTGTCAAAAGAATTCGGGGCTAGTTCTCAGAGTACCTCACCCCCTTTCAGTCTTTTAGAAGAATGGCGCAGCAATCTCGTACCCCTTATCCTTGCCTGAGTTCTTTGCAACCCCTTTCTCCACACTCTAGCCTGATTTTTTGTTTCGCCAGCATTTGCTGCACGTTGTGAATTTGCTGAAGGCAACTGACTAGACTTTACCTCAAGATGAGGCTAACTCTTCAACAATTCCTTTTTATTTAGTTGCTTTCCGCTTTCGCTTCATGCTCAGATAAGGCTGCCTGTCCGGACCATACCCCGCATACCATGCTTCTATACTTGGATAAGAGAGACACGACCTTTCTTTTAGAGATAGGGCATGACGATACGGTATCATGGAGACCCTCCACATGATGGGGGGCGAGGGGACGGCTGACAATCTTCATACGAGTTTCTGCGAGATTTCGATTCAGGGTACGAGTGGGTGAGTTCTTTCCTGTCTAATATGGCAACAGGCAGGAGTACCGCAGGGAAGGGTCCACAATGTCGCTCCTTGTGATGAGCATCAACGGTATCACCAGTTTTCCCGGAAGATGTTCTCCCTATGGTCTACGTAAGCTACCTTTCAATCTCTTTTGGTGCGGCTTAGCTGCTATCTCTGGAGCGTTGACTACAACAGGCATTCGACTGCATCTCGCTACTCAGAAGCACACGGATGTTTTTTTCTTTGACCATGACTTTGATAATGCACTTCTTTCGCCATCCACTGCTCCATCCCCACGCATACTTTATCCTAAATGGGGCTCACCTGGATGTGGTACATTCGAACCGTTTCCCTTCTCTTGTTTTCTCCGACCCCTCACTCGGGAGGCCCATATTTGCCATCTTAGGGTCTCTTCTACCCACGCCATGGACATTCTTCGCTCCGTGACGTTCAGCACTTGAGGTTGTGTTAGAGCTACCTCTTAGCTTTTTTGCTGTTCTATTGCTTGTTTGAAGCTAGAATACGGGGGCGATTTTTATTTATTCGCAGCCGAGCGTGAATTGCAGAAGGTGGACTCGATCCACTACACCAGTCTTTGTCTGGTAACACCTGCCTTCCGCGCGCCCCATATTGAGAGAGCCCCCGTATTTCTGTTGGAGAGATGCAGCTCGTTCTTCGTCGTACACAGTGCAGTATACGCTTGTATGCACTAGCCCAGCCCAGCGTCTCCCTCAATAGCCAACGGCTCTCATTTCAACCGCGGCCGATCTAAAATGTGCTTAATCCCCCGCGAGACGCCATTTGTACCATAAGCCTTCCTGTTATAGGGCTATGAAATTCCTTTCAGAGCTTGATGTAACTATCTGGTGGTGGTGCCTCTGGTGTTGCCTCTGGTGTTGCCCAGAAAGCCACCCTGGTGGGTACCACGCTTGACCACCAAAATGCCACGCTGAAGCCATGCCAGTGTATACGGATGGCCCCACATCCAAAGAGGTTTTGGCTTTCACGCCCGGTCCCCTTTATCTGAAGTCGGCGATGCTCTCTACCAAGCTATCCGTCTGTCTCCACGGCCTAGCTGTTTGCAATTCACCGCTCAGTACGGGTCGTGCTCGGTTCGGAGACCCGATAGTAATTTATAGCGATTCCGACAGCGCCCTTAGTGCTCTCGAGTCATTGGAATCTCCGCACCCCTGGTTTGCAGTAAGTATCCCTGCCACGCGCACCTGCCGCGAGTCCGGATGATGTCTCTTCTGGGTCTGCGACATGTAGGGATTGTGGGAAATGATGTCCCAAAACATCCTCATGGACTGCGGCGACCGGACCAGCGGAGACTACATTACAAAAATCATTTTATCCTCTCGTGCTGCCTGACGAAGAAGATGGGGGACGCCAGAAGAGAACCTAGAGTTACGCACCATTGCGCCGCGCAACTTTTTCCTTGGAACCCCAATCCCTCGATGGCTTCAGGTAATTTTATGTTCCCTCTGAAACGGGCGC
Organism: Ceratothoa steindachneri; assembly: GCA_963969495.1. Lineage (NCBI taxonomy): Eukaryota > Metazoa > Arthropoda > Malacostraca > Isopoda > Cymothoidae > Ceratothoa > Ceratothoa steindachneri. The sequence goes on from OZ018336.1 coordinate 29,438,332, forward strand.
ACTTGCAGGACACATCGTCGGTACCCCAGACTGCCCGGCACATTCCTACGAATCTTCCAGTCTTGGGGATCTTTGAGCACTTTACCTGCCCTGGTACCAGGACGAGCAGTACCGCTACAACTTGTCCCTGGTACCCAAGGCAGTTTCGTGCATTTCCTATTGTTGCTTGACGAGGCTGGCTGGCTTCCTCCATTTCGGGCGTCGCAGGGAGGCGGGATTCCATCCAACCCCGGAACATGAATGAATTTTCATTGTTTTCTTAGCTTTGTAGATTTTTGGTTTTGTTGTTGTTTTTTATCTGTGGTTTTCCTTGTTTTTCTTTCTATCTAATCTATTAGGTTAATTTAATATCCTCGGCCATGCCGTTGGTGTCAGTCTCCAGATGGGCGCCTTATAAAGAAAAAATGACGTAGATTGAAATTAATGTTTACTACCCCACCCTTGATATTGATTTGATTGGCAACGTTAGCAACTCACCTGCACCAATCAAATTTATTAATAGGTTATACCGAGTCAAAGTGAGACGCGGAACCTTTGAAATGTATGTCAAGATTATAGGAAAGTTTGAAATCTTTGGAATGTTTTTTTTTTATGTGTTTAAGTTTGAAATGTTTGACTTTCATTGTTGATGTCGTTAGCTGTGCTCCCGCTCCCTTTTCTGGGTTTCAAAAGTAACGGCTCCTTTCTATCTCAGAGTAGGGGTAAAAGGGGAGAAGTGTAAGTGCACCCACACCATAGCCCCCAAATTGAGTCAAGAGTCCCACAAAGATCTATTGGCAAGGGCAGGGAGCAATAAAAAACAGCCGCTCTTATAACGGCCAGTTGGGGTGAAGAATACTCGAGAAACTTACGTGTCAAAATAGATCAGGAAAAGAAGTTAGAAGGCCAAAGGTCTATCGGTCCGATAGATAATTATAACAGACAAAGGCCCGATAAAATTAATATAATTAAAGGTAGTTTTGATACTGTACGTTAGACGTTGTGATTAAGTAATTAATATATTTGCTTTTTTGTCAGGTCGTCATTGATGTATCCGGCTATGACAAAATATAAAGAATTTCCGTCCAATTTCTTAAGGCTACGACTTTCGCGTGATGAAAAGTTGCACTCGTGCCTTCGGTTCGCTGCCCCCCCCCCCGGCACTAAAGAAATAAATCAGATGTTAAGGCAATAAAAAGAGAAACCAGTAAAATGCTTATCACCCGGATAACTAAATTCTAATTACAAATCTAATAATTGAACTTGGAAAACTCCCAACATGTAATCATCTTTGCGATCGTTTTTGCTACAAGCGAAATCCATGCTAACTAAAATAAACTAGTAAAATGAATCGAAATGCCCCTGCTTCACCATAAATAACACTAGGGAACACGTATTTTATTGAATGATATCCGACACTTGATTGTAAGTAACATTTGTTCGCTGAAAACGATTTCACCTCTGTTTGGCTCATCAGGTCCTGATTCTTGTAAACAGCCCATGCGCCATTTTCCATTTTTTTCGAAATTAGGAGTAAAAATGAAGTCATGCGTTAACATTTATTTCTAATTTTCATGAATACATGCAGCTCAAACTATTGTAAAATTACATTATAACGATAGAAATGACTTCAAATAAAACAAAACAAAGATATGAAGCTTTCACTCCGTTAAAACTTTCTTTTATAGGCCTTTCTCGAGTATTCGGTTGTTGATGACAGGTCTCTTTTCGAGCACCAGCAATAATCAGCCATCATGTGGCAATCCCAGCGTCCTTGATAACGTTCCTCCATAATTTTAATATCTTGTTGGAATCTCTTCCCTTGTTCGTCACTTAGAGCACCTAAATTACTTGGAAATTGGTCAAGATGACTTCAAAAAATGCATTTTTTATGCTCATATTGCAACCTAGCGCTTTGAGGTCCTTTAAAAATTTCTTACTTCTTCCTCGTAGTTATCTGCCCTATAATTTCCAAAAAGGCTTTTTTTTAAATCCACGAATGAGAACCAGGCATTTATTTCGCCTTCATTCATGACATTAGGAAAACTGCTGTCATTAATTAATTTGCGGACCGTCGAAAATTCCAGCTTTGATTTTTTCATAACTTAAACTTGGGAATTTTGTAATTATGTGTTAGAAACACTTGCCGTTTGTATCTAAAGCTTTTACATATTGTTTCATGAGACCTAGTTTGATATGCAGAGAAGGAAATATGATTTTATCTGCTCACTAAAGGTGGAGTGATTACATTTTTTTCTTCGACAGTAAGTGATGTTCGTGCTGGCCAGATTTGTTTGGAATAATGTTCTGTCCCATAAGCAAAGGAATTAGGGATATTTAGTATATACCCTACTTGTTGCCCTAGAAGAAAATTTACCATTTTTAAGTCAACACATATTATCCACTCGTGCTTCCCGATATTTGATAACTTTTAAAACAGTTTCTATATGGTCATACTTTAATTTGAATGTTGTTGAGTGCCCAATTGGTATCGAGATGTATAGATTGCCATTATGCAGCAAAACACACTTGAGACTTCTTTTGGAACTGTCTAAAAAACAAACGCCAATCACTTGCATCGTAAGACTGAACCCCCATCTCCTTTAACAAACCTGGTATGTCGCAGCAATGTACTAAACTATGCTCTGTCCTAAAATTCGGTGTTTGACTCCTCAGAGTGAATAACAATATTTTCAGAAACATCTTCAACTAATACTTGAGATGGCAGACTCTTAAATTTTTGGAATGGGAATTTCATTTGAATGTAGCAGCGGTCGTATTGCGGTGTTTGAAATTTGGGTACTTGATACAATGTTTATTTTTCTTAGTGAAGCCCGAAGTCTTGACAAAGCAGAAGTAGCAATCCGTTTCATGGTTAGTAGGCTCTCGCCACACCTGAAATGGAAAAAAGAAAATGTGAAGCGTTGACAAAATCGAATTTTATCAAAAGTTGTTTATGTACCTAACTTACAATTACACTTAGGTAATTTACAGTACACAAATGACTAAGTTACGTAGTTTTATGAAATCATAAACTTACCATCGGAACTCCAAAAGGTATTTTTGATTCCGAGCCCTTTATGTGGAACCCATGATTTTTCTTGATCCCCCAGTTTTATGCCCAAATAAGCTAAGTAATCTTTTTTCACGATGTTCGTTATATTTCCTCGTTGATGTGGACGTGTAAAATTACCACATAGGTATGTTGCAAAATGAATCAGGAGAGTTTTTGCATATGAACTTTCTAGTGCTTGAGGACATATTACTCGAGTGTTTTGTCAATTTATAAAGGTATTTCAATTCCTTATTTTCAAAATCTGAAATATAAAAACAAACATTAGTTTAAATAGGTACTAATAGATAATTGTAATTATAATGTGCAACTGCCAAAAGACTTAGCAAGTATTGAGAAAATGTTAGGAAGGCAAAGCTGCCTTGTTTAACAATTTTAATCCCAGTTTCATAAATTGTTGCTATGGTTATCCACGCTAATTAACGAATTACTGTTAATAATCACTATTTAAAGGGGAACTAGTGTTAGTTTCATTTGCTAATTAATTCCTCATTAAACTCTTCTCACTGGAGACCCCAACACTACAATTCGTCCCCTTCAACTTGTGCAGAACTTTGCGGTTCGAGTTCTCTTGCGTCGAGGACGGTTATCTCGTGACACCCCTGCTCCGTGAACTTCACTGGCTGTCCATTAAATTTTGAATTACTTTTAAAAGTTCTAAACACCGCAGCTTCCTCTTACCTTCCATCCACACTGCCAGTGCCAAGACAACAAACAGCCCTTCGCTCGGGAAGTGGCCCTCCTGCTTTCGGTTCCTCTCACTCTTCCTCGCCTGGCGCTTTCAAGTGGGCCCTGAAACCCACCTATTCTCTCAGGCCATTTCTTAATCGGTAGACGGGCGCCATATAAAACCTTATTATTATTATTGTTATTATTTAGTGTTATCTTTTATTAGTAGTTTTTATCATTATTAGTATTATTTATAATTTTTTATTATGTATTAAAATAATTGTATTATTATTAGGACGTCGGAGCATGCTTCCTTGTTATTTTTGTGGAACTTCGTTTTTTTTTTTTTTTTTGCTTCTTTGGTCCTTTGCATATGTTTTTTAATCTAGCCTAATGTTAAGCTGTAAGTGATTTCGGCGAGTAGGCATTCACCAGATGGGCTTTAAAAAAATGGACGAGGCAGGGCTCTGTCATTGTATATAGCTTTTCTTGTTTTGAGGGGGAGGGGGGGGGTCCATGTTCCAAGGTCTGAGGGAACGAGCCTCTCTCCGGCACTGGATCATGCGTTTCCTTAAAATTAATGAAAAAATTTCTCGGGGCATTTGCTCGGAGGAGCAGGGTTGGTTTCCCATGGCTTTGTATCGGTTGGTTCCCCAGGGGAAAGTGCGATAACTTTACGAGCCAGGTTTGTGTTATTTTATGTAATTCTACAGATTACCAATTTTTGTATTTAATCTATTCTACAGACTATTCTGAATAGTCTTTTGTTTTTGTTTATTTCGGCGCCCAAAGCAATAGTTCTCGAGTTATTAGCACATAAATCTATTATTTTCCGCTGCTATGACGTCATAAGTCTCGTGGAAAAATGTTTAATTGCATCGATTCAAGAAATGGATATAAAATGATGCAAATTTAACTACGATGTAGAAGGTTAAGGGTATTAGGTTATTTAAGCACGTTTAGTTTTAAGTGTTGCAAAAAAAAATGTTTCCCACCAGTTACATGTTCTTCCTTTTTTTTCTTTAAATTTAACTGGCGTCCTTCTTTTTAATCTAATTCAACCTCACTCCTGCACCGTTCACAATCATGTTCATTTGACAAAAATAAATTATAGCTTAGAAACTATTATAATATTCCCGAGAGAAGTTAACGCAAGGACAATTCTTTCACAACTATCACAGAGAGCAGACATGCTGGACGAGTGAGTGCCCTTCACCCTGGGCGATACCGCCCACTACTGGGCGTTTTGAGCTTCTGGGTGGGCGGTACGAAAATTTATGAAATTAAGTAAAATTAAACACTTTTATAAGGTAAATTCCTATATTATGGCAGTATTGTTAATATAAAGTTTACATAGTTGATATATATATATATATATATATATATATATATATATATATATATATATATATATATATATATATATATATATATATATCATTTATGATACCTATAATTATAATATATATATATTGTAACACTGTGCTAGACTAAATATAAGCTCTGCCATGCCTTTTCACAAGAATAGGCTTCTTGTTTTGCTCATTTGCAGCGGGAAAAATAGAAATAAAAATTAAATAAAAAAGTACTCTCCCCATAAAAATTCATGACCTAATAAAAATAAGAACTAACCTCCCCAAACCCCCATAACCCATTCCTCTGGTTGTTTAAAACAAGATATCAATGACAAGATGGTTGTCAATCTATTTTTCGCCATATCATAATTAGAATTTTGCCTGCCTTAATTAGTGAAAGTGCTATATAGCAGTTGCGTTTATTTTCAAAATAGAGATATTTATAACAAAGTGACTTCGTTTGAGTTGGAGGTGTTAATCTTAAACCTTTATATTAACAAATTTTGTGCCATCGCGGTGTTAAATCTTTTGTTTACTAGCTTGAATCCATTATTTCTAGTGCCAGCTCCAGTATCTAGATCAAATATTAAGACAAAATTTATATTATTGATTGATTCCTTTTAGTATTTTATAACAACAACAAGGAAAAACAATGTTAGTTTTTCCTTAAATGAGCTAATTTTGTCTGTACAAGTAAGAATGTTTTCCTTTCGTTGAATACTCTCATTAAGAATGTTCAAGGCTTGAACAATATCAGCTAGGTATGCCACCTTATTGCACCAGGATTCATCACTAAGTAGGTCAGCCAGGTTGGACTCTTATGTGGTTAAAAATATAAGAATCTCCTTCCTTAGTTCATAAAATTTTGAAAGAACTCACACTCGAGATAGCCACCTCACTTCTGTATGTAATAAAAATTGTACGTGAGCAGATTCCATGGCAGAACACAGAGTTGAAAATGGCCTCGACTTTAATTGCCTACTTTTGATATAATTAACTATTTTGATTGCCTCATCTAATAATTTGCTGAAGCTCAAGTACCACTGATTTTGAAATAAGGGCCTATCTATGCAGGAAACAATGTGTAAAAACAATGCTGGTTTTTTTTTTTCTATCTTGCCAGTGCGATGAATCCTTTTATGCTTCCTGACATAAAGGGGGACACCACCCGTGGAGATACTATTACAGGATTTCCATGACAAATCGTTAGAGCTGAAATAATTGTCGACAACCTCAAAAATGTCTTGACCTCTTGTTCTTTTTGGAGGTGATTTGCAACATAGAAATTGTTCAATTGTCTTCATTACAAACAAACCTGATGAATGCTAAGAGTTGAACTTTTCCAGCGATGTCAGTTGATTCATCCAACTGGATGGCGAAATTCTTGGCTGCTTTTATTGTAGCTATGATTTGTGACTCAACGTCTCGAGACATCAGAAATACGACGACTAATGTTGTTATTTGACATGGGGATTTTCAAAATCTATTTTTATAATTTTCGCCTAACATAATGTTCACAATTTTACTACATGCTGGTAATATTACTGACTCGGAAATTGTATGTAATTCCATATTTTTGGCAACGATTTCTGCAACAGCATAACTTGTTTCTTGAGTTTTCTTAGATATCGTGGTGATTTTGGCCAGTTTTTGAGACTGGCGTGTTTGGTCAGTGATATGCCTTTTAAAATATTCAGTTGGTTTCTCACATAAATGAGAGTGCTTTGCTCGAAGGTGTCTTTTCAATTTACTTGGACCCATTGCTTGGTTTTCCAGTTTCTCGCCACAAAAAAACACTGGTAGGATGTGGTTCTTCTCCAGATGAAACGAATCCAAAGGACAAGTAGGTACTTCCTTATACTGGCTCACACTTGATTTGGAATTAACACTGCAGGTCCTAGGGGTTTTAATTCCAGAACTAGCTCCAGCCACTTTGCTGTCATCATTTTCTAACTTGTGTTTCTTTGTAAGAAATATATCCATACCTCATAAAACCTGGTGTAGAGGAATTACAACATAAAGCCTCCCGGAGAGCCAGGCGGACATATACGTTAAAGTCCCGCCCCCCCTGCGGAGAAAACAAGAGAATCGAACCACACGAGGAGAGTCGTGGGAACGTTAGCCGGCGGAATAACAGTCAAACGGCCTACCCTTTTTGATCTCCCCGCCGCATAGGCAGTCGGGAGCGAGCTGCTGTGTCAAGGTGACCACCAAAGGCCATTACGCAGCGATCAAAGGATCCAAGTACCTACGAGATCCGTAGGCCCATGGTTAAATCGCCACAAAAAGCGGTGTCAGTCAAAAAGAACACCAAGGATGGTGACGGTTGGCGGTGCCACCCTACCCTCACCCCTCGCTCTTCCCTCTGCGGCTTCGCCCTTCCCCCTTAGATAGGGCGGTTGCTAGGCTATGAATAAGCCCCATAAGGAAAGAGAAAAGATTATTCGGTGAGAGACGATAGAGGACTAGTTCGAGAAGATCGGTCCTTCGCCCAATTTTGAAGTAACTTAGAAACGTTACGTTTTGTATCGTTGCCAGACCGAAGTATCCCGCACAGGCTTAGTAAGAAGCTTGGCTGGACCAACATTCCTAGTGCCAAACAGGAATTGCGCAAGTAAGATAATAGAAGAACCAGTCACCTTGGAGTGACTGAAATTACGATCTTAATACCGAAGACAGAAGAAGAAACACCCGAAGAAGATTTTTTTTTCAAGAACATTCAAAATCTCCTCGTACAACCAAAAATCCAGTGGGGCAACCCCTCGAAGAAGCTTAGGATACAAAAAAGGCTCCAAGAGCACCCAGAAGAGCACTCCTTGAGCCAGAGAGTACAACTACTCCCTCCGCTTTTTAACGTAAATCCGAAGAAGTGACATCGTCTCCCCTAACCCCCTCCCATCTCGTGGAAAATCTACAATCGGCCGCTCCAACATAACGCAACGGGATAAAAGCCATCTAGTGACATCCGGCAATCCCTGATCCTTTCTTTCATGTAAGTCAGAATGACCATTTATATTTGTATTGCTTTAGTATGAGTTTATTACGATACTGAAATTTGAAGTAGAGACCATTGCTAGTGAACCCCGTCATATTTACAGTTAGAAGAGTGAAACAAATTGGAGTTTAATGCTAATCTACAAGGGTCACTATAAAATATCTAATCGGCAATTAGTTTGTTTACTTGGAGCCTATTTCAATTTGGACATGAATAGCTTCTGAAATAGGCCAGGTTTCAAGTATGGTTAGTTCCGGTAAACTTATTAGGTGATTGTAAATATTTTATTTTTTTGTAGTTAATTGATAAATTACAAATATTTATTTTTAAAACGGATTAGACGCTGTGACACACTCTCAATAATAAGGTAATTAAAAAGTCCACTCAGCCAATATAGAAGTATTGTTGTCCTTCATAAGTAATAGGATCAGACTGGCGCTCTAAAGTCATTGAATATATAAATTCTCGTGACAGAAAAGAAAAAAAAGAAAACAACAACAATAACAATTCCACGACACCTGGAAACAAAAAAATATGACTGAATATTTATTTTAAAAAATGCAACTTAAACAAGGTAAAACTAAGTGCATTAACATGAGAATAAAAAATATTTTAAATAAATTAACAATAAGCAAACACTACACAAAAAGAATAAATAATAATAGCGCAAATTCCCCAGCAGGAGATCAAATAAACTAAATTTACAAAAGTATAAATAAATATAAAATGCAGTAAAGAAAAAATTCATACTGCATTCCTCCAAAAAATACAGTAAATATTTTAAGACATAAACAGCAAAAAAAAATTAAGAAAAACATTCAGTGTATAAGAAAAAATAAAGCACTTAATTTCTAAATCCAAATACCATTAAATAAACCTAATTAACTTATTTAATTAACCAGGAATAGACACAACAATGAAAAATAGATAGTATTTGCCAAACACAAAAATTTAAAGATTAAACTTCTTAAATTTCTGATTTATTAAGCAATTATATATCAATTGTAAACATGAGCCTTAATAACATACCTTCCCTAAATCTCCCGTAGCGCACTTGCTGTCGCTTTAAGAATTAATCTTCTTAAATTTCTTACACTTAATAAGAAATTATATATGAAATTTAAATACCAAACTAATAAATCTTAATATGCCTAAAGACAAAAATAAACTAAAATATTGGATTGACATATTGAAAGATAGAAAGCGAATTTATTGATAGTAGTAAAAATCTGGCAACTAAAGCTGTGGTAGGAGGACACTTTATTGTCACAAGTACGAAAATCTTATCATACATTCGTACAGTACCGAAATTTGTTCATTGCTTTTTTAGTTTGAGGGAGAATCAACTTTCCTCAAATCTCCCGCAGCACACTGGTTGGGAATCGCTGCCTTAGACACTTAATTTTCTCCTGCTCCCACTTGTTTTGTACGTTCTACACATCTTAATATCCCCTAATTTCATCACTTTATTTACAATTTTTTATCTCGTTTGGCTTAAATTGCCGTTCACTTTGCCGTCATCCACAACTTCACCCGTACTCGGACATGTTCGTAATTGGGGTTTGACTGTAAGTGGTAGATTTGCATCCTTTCTTTGAGGTTATTTTCGAACGGCACTTTATCTATGAGTCACATCTCTGCTCTTTTGTACCCGCTCCATTGACATTCGTCGTTCCGTGACCTTCAGTACTTGCGGTGCTGATAGTGCCTTGCTTTTCTACTGATTCTTTATTCGTTCGAAGCTTGACTGCGGATGTGAGTTTTACGTATCCGCAATCGAGCGTGTATTGCGGAAGGTGGACTCGATCCAACATAAGAACATAAGAAAAGAAGGAGACTGCAAAAGACCATTCATGGCCTACACTTGGCAGCCGTTTAGTGACCCGTGACTTCCGCACGTCTCCTATTTAGAGCCTGCTTCAAAAGTTTCTAAGGGCCGGGAGTATTGCCTTCGACCATTTTGGCGCAACTTTGGCGTTACGCTGGAGCAGTGTCACTGTACGCAGCTGGGTCCATATTAGAAGAGGTCGGCTTCCCGAAGCTAGATCCCCCTTATTGAACCCGGTGGCGCTCTAGCAGGCTCTGCGTCCATCCACACGGCGAGCTGGTTGAAATTGTGATTTGTAGCGATTCACAGAGCGCCCCAAGTGCTCGAGGCATTGGAATCTCCGTACCCCCTGGTTGACGGTATCCGTGACACCGCGTCTATTGACTGCATCAAAGCCTTGCCATGACGATGCGTGTGCCATTGGCGGTGTTTCTTTTCGGACTGAGAGATTAGAGAATTTGCTTTGTTATGTGCGTTGTTTGTTTTTGTGGGCGATGAGACTGATTATGGTTGCGGCATTCCTTGGAGTCTCGGGCATATTTCGTGTAGGATAATATAAATCTCGCATGTAGGGACACGGGTTGCTCGGGCTTTTTGTATTTTGGAGAAATTGCGTTTTCTCTAAGTTTTGGTGGTATTTTATGGGCACGACTTCGTTTCCGAGTGTAGGTGGTTAAATGGTCCGCTGCGGACACATGGATACCTGTGTTAGGCTTAGTTTATTGTACTCTCGTTTGTTGGTTGGGAAGAAAGTAGGGACAATTTTTTTTTAGGAAAACCGGTATTTAGGGTTTGCTACAACTCTCGGGTGACTTCTATTTATTTAAAGTGTATTCGGTGAGAATGGTAAGGTCATCTCCTTAGTTGTAGAGTATGATGCTGGGGAAAGGGTGGAAAGTACAAATCCATGCGAGAATCCATTGTGTTCGTGTTCGCCATCGCTTTTCGTTGTTTTACTTTGTCCTTGTCCGAAACCGTGTGTCCAGGTTGTTGGGGGTGAATTTGGCTTTCTGTTGCATTTCTGCGTAGCCTGTTTCACTCGCCTTAATGACCATATTTTTAACTGCAATATCGATGAAACGTACCAATCGGGATTCAAAGCGAAGCACTCTGCTGAAACCGCTCTTCTTAATGTTTCAGACGGTTTACGTAGAGCTGACGATAGGAGTTGTACATCCATTCTATTCCTCCTAGACCTCTCCTCTGCTTTCTACACCATCGACCACACTGTCCTCCTTGATCGTCTTCAAACTTTCCTTGGACTCTCGGTCACTGCACTTGCTTGATTCCGCTCATACCTCTCCTCCCGCACTCAGTCGGTCGCACTCGATAACCTCTCCTCCGAGCCCGCGCCCATTCATTTTGGGGTGCCTCAGGGCTCAGTCCTTGGTCCCCTACTCTTTCGCATCTACTTACTTCCCCTTGGCTCCCTTCTTCGCGATTTGGACCTGTCCTTCCACCTCTATGCTGATGACACTCAGATATACCTTTCCTCATCCCCTGTCTCCTTCTCTTAATCAATTACCAAGCTCCTTTCAACCTACACCTCCATAAACGAATGGCTGTCTGCCAACTTTCTCAAACTTAACCACGATAAAACCTAAGTTCTCCTTTTTGGTACCGCTTCGATGTTGGAGAAATATAAAGCTCTCTTCTCCTCACTTAACCTTGGGGAAACCAATGTCGCCTTCTCTGTTACCGTCAGTAATCTTGGTGTTATTTTCGACGTATCTGTAAGTCTTCCCTCGGTTTCCTCCGCAACTTTTCACGTGTTCGATTCCATTTTGATCGAGGAAGCCTTGAGACTGCTATTCATGCCTTCGTCACCTCACGCTTAGACTACTGGAACTCTCTTCTAGTGAATCTCCCTTCTTCGTCACTTCGCCCCCTACACCTAGTTCAAAACTATGCTGCCCGGCTCCTCCTTCGCCGCCCCCATTTCTCTCCTTCGATGCCTCTGTTACAGGAGCTACACTGGTTACCTATTCGCTTCGGTACCCACTATAAAATTCTTTTCATCACCTACAAGGTCCTAAACCTCGAGGCTCCACCTTATCTCTCGTCTGCCGTCTCCCGTCGTCAAACTCCTCGGACACTCCGGTCTAACTTCGCTTCCATCCTGAACACTCCCCGTTTTGTCCTCTGCTCGATGGGTGACCGTTCCTTCTCAGTTTGTGCTCGTAGACTCTGGAATGCTCTTCCTGCCGAAGTCCGATACTCTCCCTCCCTTGCTACTTTTAAACGTCTCGTGAAGACTCATCTCTTCAGAATGGCCTTCTCTTCCCTGTAAACTTTCTCTACACTCGCTACACAACCTGCGCTATGTGAGGGCTAACAGCCCTGGAGGGCGCATTATATATACTTATTATTTTATTATTATCTATATACATAACGAAGAACGGACGTGCATCACACATTCTTTCCTTGACCCAACTTTCCACACACACTAGGGGCGCTGTAATCTGAGTGACGATTAGTCTTCAATGACGGCGGGATTCGCTTCGTTTGGGAAGACTGTTGTTTACAAACATCTAGAACTCCCCTCCCTCCCCTCCCAACTTATCTCCCTTCCCTCACTATCCCCCACTATCCCCGGTCGAACCCCATTTCTCTGATTCTTCCAGCCCTGAGAAGTCTGTTGAAAGATGTCGACTCTCCATCTCTCTCTCGCACTCTAGACCCTCGACCGAGGCCGGATGATGAGTTTTCAATTAGTCCCCGTTGGCTTTCCAAACACTTGTTTCACTTCACTTTTTGGTGGTTCATAGCAAAAGTTCTCGCGCGCCCCGTGGGTCGGGACTAGAAAGAGAAACACCCGGTTATTTGTTTACCTCTGTGTCGCGGGGAGGGCGGGGGGTCAAATAGTCCCCAATGAGCTAAACACCCCTTTTGGAAATTTTAGGGTTTTTTTTACAGGTTAATTAAAGAGGAAGCGTAAAAGCGCATAAATCTGTTCTCGGTATAAATTGCCGGTTGACCGCTCTCGAAATCGAAATTAATAGTCCGAGCGACATTTGTGCAAGAAGCCTCTCGCTTCCTTGCATTTACTTTTCCGAAGATTCCTTACGGAGATCCCTGATGACTGAAATACCATCGAGGGCATCTTCGCCAATAAGTTCGTAACGAGAGATTTGTAAAGAAAGTGGTGATATAGAAAGTGCGGCCGTTGGGGCCCGGAGGGGTAATAACGTGGGCATGATGCAAAATGGAAAGATGAACGACATGATAAATAGAAGAAAAGACTAAATATATACTACAAAGATAAGAAAAGAATTAACTCTTAAGGAGTTCAACAGTGAGAGATCTTAATTAAGGGCTGAAAGAGATGGGGGTGGGGGTTTTGTTTCAATTTCCTAGGATTATGTACGAGCGAAAGAAGCTGCGAACTCTTAATATACATTGTATTCGACCGACGCCTCACCTGGGAGGCTCATATTCGCAGCCTTAGGGTCTCTTGTACCCGCGCCATGGACATTCTCCGTTCCGTGACGTTCAGCGCTTGGGGCGCTGCTAGGGCTACTGCCTTACTTTTTTATCGATCCTTTGTTCGTTCGAAGCTCGACTACGGATGCGAGTTTTATGCATCCGCAGCCGAGCGTTTATTGCGGAAGGTGGATTCGATCCACCACATCGGCCTTCGACTTGCGACCGGTGCCTTCCGCACTTCCCCCATTGAGAGCCTGTTGGTCGATGCTGGGGAGATGCCACTCGCTCTGCGCCGCGTGCAGTGCATCACTCGCCTGCACGCGCGAGCCCGGCGCCTCCCTCAGTCGCCCTCAGCTCTCACTGCATCCACAGCTGATCTCGATGGTGCCTATGCCGCTGAGAGACCCCAGTCATACCCTAAGCCCTTTGGGTTTAGGGCCAGGAAACTCCTTCGAGAGGTAGATATAGCTCTCGGGCCGGTGGTGCCCCTGGTTCTGCCCAGGACGCCACCCTGGAGGGTACCACATTTGGCTATTTGTCGCCACGCCTCTGCTCCCAAAGCTTCTACTGCGCCGGGAGTATTGCGTTCGACCTTTTTGGAGCACACATCGTGTCACGCTGGAACCGTGCCAGTGTATACGGATGGCTCCAAGTCCCAAGAGGGGGTCGGCTTCCACGCCGTATCCCCTCTTTTTGAAGTAAGCGGATCTCTACCAGGCGCTGCGTCTGTCTTCACGGCCGAGCTGGTTGCAATACACCACTCGGTACGGGAGATTACGCGACGTGTCCGGTTCGGAGACCGGATTGTGATCTATAGCGACTCACAAAGCGCCCTGAGTTCTCTCGGGGCATTGGAATCTCCGCATCCCCTGGTTCGCGAAATCCGTGACGCCACGGTTTTGGCGAGCCGGGCAGATGTCGAGATTATCTTCTGCTGGGTTCCTGGACATGTAGGAATTGCGGGGAATGAGCGCGCCGATGAGGGCGCCAAAGAGTCCGCGAGAACTCTGCGACCGGACCAGCGTTTCGCTCTTCCTCACACCGACTACATGGCAGGAATACGGGCAGCTCTTCGGACTGCTTGGCAAAGAAGATGGGAGACGGTCGCAGTGAACTTAAAGTTGCGTGCCATTGCGCCGCGACTGTTCCCATGGACCTATCCCCCAATGCCGCGGCGGCTTCAGGTTGCTTTCTGTCGTCTCCGAATCGAGCACACTCGTGTGACGCATCGTTATTTGATGGAGCGCTCGCCCTCGCCCTATTGCAACGACTGCGTCGTCCCCCAGACTGTTCGGCACATTCTTGTCGAATGTCCCAGTCTGGGTGATCTTCGCGCACGACATCTGTCCCGGTACCGGGATGGGCGGGGTCGCTACCGCCTGTCCCTTGTACACGGGACGAGTGCGTGCACTTTGACTGGTGGACTTATTGACTTTTGGGGGGAGGCCGGACTTCTCCCTTTCATTTAACCCGGTTTAATTGTTGTTGTTTTTGTTATTGTTATTTCTTTTTATTGTTGTTTCCTGTTCAATTTTTTAAAGTAGCCTAGAACTAGGCTGTTTGTTTACGGCAACTTATGCCTAAGTCGGCAGTCGCCAGATAGCCCCTTAATTAAAAAAAATAAATAAAATAAATCGTAATATACATAGAAAAAAGGTACAGCGATCCACCATGTATGCATCTCAGACTTTGTGTTCTTGGGCACTTGATCGATGCACCCATCATAATAATAATCCAGATTTGAGCACTAGACAACCAACCCTACCTATCCAAAGCACTAGGCGCCTTGCCTAGTTTGTAAGGATGAGCATCTTCTTTTAGAACATGCACCGATCTGAAGAGGCTTGCATCGAGTGAAAATTTGAACCATTTCTAATAATGAAAGATGCGTTGTTATGTGGAGCCTCGGCGCAACAACTTGGGTAGTGAGCCTCTCGCCCTCTTTATTACATCGTATTCGCGATCGATCTCAACTGTGTCCCGATGCCGCCGAGGAACGCCAGGAAACCCCTTCGGGAGCTCGGCGTTCCGAATGGTGCCTCCCCAGAGGGCACTACCACCTTTGAATATTTATCGCCTCCGCAGCTTCCGCTGCGCCTCGTGTCACACTGGACCCGTGCCTGTGTACACAAATCGCTCCAATTGTGATGAGAAGCGGCTTCCACGCCGTATCACCTCAACCAGGGGCTGCGTTTGCCTTCACGGCCGAGCTGGTTGCCTGCCATACACCGCTCGGTCCGTGAGATAACGCGTTATGCCCGGTTCTGAGACCGGATTGTGATCTACGAGTATAGCGAGTCACAAAGCGCTTTGAGGCTCTCTGCTTATTGGAATCTCCACACAACCGGGTTCGTGATATCCTTGACGCCACGGTTGCTGCGAGCCAGTTAGAGGTCGAGATTATCTTGTGCTGGGTTCCTGGACAGGTAGGAATTGGATGGGGGGGGGGGTGAGGGCACCAAAGAGTCCCCGGGGTTCGCCAGACGCCCGAGCCCTTTCTTTTTGCTTATGTTTTGATTCTTGTTGGGTTTTTTTTTTGGGGGGGGGGTTATGGTTTGCTTTGGATTTTCCTTGTTTGTTTTGTTTTAATCTCGCTTAGTATTAGGCTGAAACTAATTGTGGCGACTTGTGCCCTTGGAGACAGTCGCCAGATTGGCGCTATATAAAAAAAATAATCCTTAGATTATTTATTATCAACTCGCCCAGAGAAGCCTCTTAACTGTAAAGTATGGTAAATTGCCCTTCTACAACATGGTAAAGTGATTATTGTCGATAAGTGTAGTAGTGCTTCTCTGTAAGCCACCTTTACAATTATGAGGAGTAGGGGTGGTATCGTTGTATATGATTAGCCTGGTATATTTAAAGGTGACTACACAATTGCATTTACCAAATAACCAAACTATTAAGTTTGCGCTCTTTATTTTGAAAATGAAAATAAATAATCAAACCCACTTTTTAAAAGGTTTTCCGTGCCCTTTTAACTTTACGATGTCTGAATTTAAACACATTGCCGTATAGTTGTTGTTTATAGTTCCCCGGAAACGGATGGTATCCTTCCTTCCTCTGACCACTTGGAAGATTACAGGAGAAAGCTTTTGAAGGAATTTCATAGCATTCTCCTTTGCTACCAGTTCTTGTAACAAGTTATGAAGTGTGAGTTCACTCGTAACTGAACCTCACGTGTAATACATGCAAGTGGGGGTGGTCCCACTGCAACAGCATTGCAACCAGGTAGGGTGGTCGCGTCATATCCACTCGGAAATAATTCACCACTCAACTCTTTTTCTCTCGCTCTACAGGGTGCTGGAATTACAAAAACACAGCCCTTGCCTGCTGGGTGTACATATAATTGCCACCTTTTACTATTTGTTTATAGACGTTCATATCTCCCAATGTACTCAATATTAAAGGATAAAGTTAATATTATTGTATTATTATTTCTGTTCCCTCTATTTATTCGCTTGCTCTCTTGATTGGCCTGTCCTCCCTCTCAATCTTGCTGCACTGACTGAAATTCTTTCATTCGTTCTAACATTTTCCTTTCCTTTCTCATTTTTAGATATTAATATTCTTTAATTCTTAATTTCTTTCCACCCCCGGTTTGTGTTTCTCACGGTATCATTCTTGTTCGTATAGAGCTAGGTCCCCGTAAGGGGCGCGGCGATTTGCTCTCCTGGCTGCCGTGCTGACAGGACTCAGCGCCACGTCCGGCCCTAGCTTGGCATTCTTTTTCTCCTCCTGCTAACCCCTACTTCGTCCTCTATACCAATTCGCTTTCACCCTGCACCCCTTAAGGGGCGCGGCGATTTGCTTTCCTGGCCCCGTCCGGCCCTACCTTAGCCTCTTCTTTCTTTTAGCACACTGAGCCTAAATAAGGACTGTGCGTAAGAACTATTAAAAAAAAAGCAGTATAGAGCTAGGTTACAAATAATTATATATTAATATAATTTTCTTTTCATCTTATTGTGAATTTGATTGATGGCTCCAGATTTAAGAGGCAGGAAGTGTGGTCAGTCACACATAAAAGAATAGGCGATGGCTGATCGGAATTGGGTACTACCTCACGTTATCCGTCTCGTTACCGGGACGAGCGGGGTCGCTACCGCTTGTTCCCTGTACTTGGTATGGGTTCGTGCACACAGACTTGTGGACTATACGACTCCTCCCCTTTATTTGACTGTCGGGTCTTTTTTTTAGGTCACATGTTTCTGCGCCGGGGGGAGGCAGGCCTATCCCCGACGCCGGAGCGCGCTTCCTTCTTGCCTTTTTGCTTTGTTTTCTTATTTTTTTTTTTAATATAGCTTAGTAGTACGCTGTGTTGTGTACGGCGACTTATACCCAAGTAGGCAGTTGCCAGATGGGCTCCCCCCCCCCCCAAAAAAGGGTGCTACTTTACTTTGATTGGGGCAAGTCTCTGAACTCACTTTCGCAAATCCGCTTGGAAATTCATATTGGCAAATATTTCGTTGCAGCAGTACTATCTACACGTCACCTTCGAGCTGTTCCTCGTTATTACTCCTGCCCTCTTTGAGCTCCTTCCTTTCATTTTATTTAATATTTGATCGGCACTTATTTATTTTTACTTCAAATAACAAACTTGGATTTGTTATTTAAATCGACTGTTTCCATAAGTTACTTTTTTTTTCTGCCCTTCTGAATGTTTCATTGACTGGTGTAGTGGTGCACCTTGTCGCGAAATGTGAGATTGAAACAGGTGTTCTGTAATTTGAGGTGTCTCGATCCCCGGGCTCCGCGAGGCCTGTTCATGATATTAGAACCGCCTCCCTCCATTCCTCTACCCTCTTTCCCCACCCTCTCGCCCATCTTCTCTGTCATTTCTACTCCCAAACGCCATCTCGGTCTTCTTGGCATTGCTAGGATACGCAGGTGGTAGTCGCCTGGGGTTGTTTAGAGGACGGGGGAGGCTAGCGATTCCCCCACGCGCTCGCGTTTGCATCGGAGACGGCTCGCACGGTACACCTGGCCGATGGCGCACCTCGAATACCGTTTTTCGGGAGGACCTTGCACTGGGAGGGTCAGGGTCAGGGCCTCGGGAAGAGTGGAGTGCGTTTTGGAGGGGGGTGGGGGGAGCTTGACCAGGCAGTAAACCAAGGTGACTGGTAAAGAAGGAGTTTTGGATGAGGAAAATGGCTGGACTTGGAAATGACAACTGCCTTAATCCCGAATGGTAGTTCCCGTGTCTGCTCAATTGAATCATTCATTGTGCTTGGTGATTGTGAGCGGCGGGGGGGGGGGGGGGGGAGGGTGTATCCTTAAAATGCTGGAGGGTGGGCTTCTAGATCCTTGTATTGAAGATTCTGTCAACTTGATTTGTGACGCGCCTTGCCCGGACACTCGCAATGTTTGCTACTAAAATGATTCCCATATTCGCCTCGATTATTTTTGCTCCTGTAGCCCGTAATGGCGTGTTATAAGCTAGCGGGTCACCGCTAATTTCTGGAGGATTGCGTGCCCTGCCCCCTGTCGGGGGGAGGGGGGCACCCTGTGTAGCCTGATAGATTTGATACCAAGAGGAGCTGCACGTCCTGATTGGGCCTGGAAAAGGTGTTGGTGCGTTTTTCCCTCGCTCCACTCAGCACTACTTTATCCTCATTGATTATTAGTATTGATACTTTTATTATAATTCTTGATAATATAATTAAGTATTATTTTTTTATTTGTTATTATGGCTGTCCCCTCAACATTTTCTACCCGCACTTTGTGCCAGGAGGGCTGTTCCCACCTGGATAGAGTTCGGTCTGGTAGTCATGTTGCCTCGGGGGACTGCATGTCATCCCGGGATCGCCTAGCACCGGGGTATGATAATAATAGGTGATCACTCACCTTAGTGGACTAGCCTATCTCTACTTATCTTTAATACATACCCTCCTACCCCCTTTGGATCTCCTGCCCACAGAGGTTCTGGCTCCCCTGCGCAATTTCGTCCTCTTATGAGCCTTACTCGAGTGGCAGTGTGTACCCCGAGGTCCGTACCTGCCCCGAGGGGCGAAAGTGACCTGTCCAGGACAACATCAGGCACGGAGTGTTCTGGGCACTCGATTTTGTTCACCTTCCACTACACACATAAGGTGGCTACGTCGGCGCCATCATTTATGGTTAAAGCTCGAGTACATTTCGCCTGAATGACGGGCCTCCCAATCTCTCCCCCCCCCCTTATCCTTTCTGTTGCAGACTCGTGTTCTTCAATTTTGTCTCCCGTCTTCTATTGTTACCCCGCCACCCCATTGTTAGGCAAATGGGGAGGGCGATGTCAGGGGAACATGTACGGGGTGAAATTCATTGTGTTGTGTTTGTGTAATTTAGGCTCAAAGCTTTTTAAAGAACGCATCGTGCATTTTTTTTCTGCGCAACGCCGGTGTATGAAAATTTGCGTCCATAAGAGTAAAGGTGACTCAAATATTTTTCCCCTTGATAGAGCCTGCTGGTTGTTTGTGTGTAATGTATGATTGTTTATACAGTGGGCCGCAAAAGTTTACAACACTTTGAAATACAAATTTACATACTTTTAGTTAACGCAGGTTAATGAAATTTACAACGCACACGAAACTTTATGTATTAAGTAAGTACAATGCAACGATCAGAAAAGAAAAATAGTGAACGGGAAAAATTTTATAGGGACGATAGTGAAATTTGACGGCAAAAGTTTACAACACATTCATATAAACATGGTTTAGTACTTGGTTGCATAACCCTTGTTGTCAATTACAGGTTGCTGGTGCTTTGGGAAGGCTCCTTCAGTCTTTCTACAGGTCCCCGTAAGGGACGCGGCAACTTGCCATCCTGGCCGCCGTGCTGATGGTATCCAGCGCTCTGTCCGGCCCCAGCTTAGCCTCTCTTCCTTCCATCAGATATCCTGTATTTCTCCCCTACTTCGTCGCTTTTCATACAACCTCTCCCACAACTTTCTCTGGTCAGCCTCTAATTTCACAGGGTAGAATGCTGACTTTCTTCTCAAGCCAACCGTCCCGGATCGGGGCTGAGGGGGAAGGGGACAACGTTCCCTAACACCTGAGCTCCGGTTCGGGATGGGTTTTTTTTAACAACCTGTTTCATCCCCACCCATACCTTCCTCACATCGCCTTTTCCTCTCCTCTTCACAATCTATCTTTTTACGCCGTGTTCAAAGTGGAGCCGCCATGCCGATGGACTGCCAGGCCACCAGGCGGGAGGGGTAGTCCCAAATGGCGGCGCCTGGCTCTGCCAGGCCTGTAAGCAATTCTCTGCGTCCCGCAGAGAATTTAGGGTCACCATGCACAACCTAAAAAAAATACAACCCTCAACTTCCCCTTGCTCATCAACGGAGCCGCCCTCGGGCAGCTCCACCGAAAAAAAATGGAGGTCCCCCCCCTGTGCTTGCGCAGGGGACCCTCCATACTTCCTCAACCGGAGAGGAGGCTTACTCCTCTCCTACGCCTACGGTTGAGGGGGACTCCCCCTCACCCCATTCTCTGGAGGTGCTTTCGGGCACTTTATTTCCAGCGACAGTCCCTTCTTTTCTTTCTAAGGGGACTGCCAAGAAAGCCAGCAGGCAGCCCATTGCCGACCGCCCCTCGCGTAAGCGGCTCGGTAGGGCAAACCCCCTTAGGGGGGAGAGGGAAGCCAGGCCCCTTCGGTCGCTTCCCTCAAAAGACCTGCCTGCAAGAATATTGAACCTTGCTGGGATCAAGGCCTGTGCCTCCCCACACATGACTGGTGACTCTGCTAACGGGACCTGCAATGTCCTGGGAGGGGAATGTCCAACTGGAGGCTCCTCATGTGATAGACATGGTCCTTGAGGCAACCCAGCCTCAGACGGTAGGGCCTTCCATGGGGGGGGTCAAATCTGGGTTCGGCGCCAAGCACCGGATCCGAATCCGCCCCTATGCAAGGTCCTCCTCAAATAGCCTGGGTTTCCAAAGCAGTACAAGGAGGGGAGGGATTTCTTCCGAATCTCCGCATCCCCGGCTTTACGATATCCGTGACGCCACGGTTTTGGCGAGCCGGGCGGATGTCGAGATTATCTTCTGCTGGGTTCCTGGGCATGTAGGAATTGCGGGAAATGAGCGCGCCGATGAGGGCGCCAAAGAGTCCGCGAGGACTCTGCGACCGGACCAGCGTTTCGCTCTTCCTCACACCGATTAAATGGCAGGAATACGGGCTGCTTGGCAAATAAGATGGGAAACGGTCGAAGGTAACTTAAAGTTGCGTGCCATTGCGCCGCTACTGTTCCCATGGATCTCCCCCTTAATGCCGCGACGGCTTCAGGTCGCTTTCTGTCGTCTCCGAATTGGGCACACTCGCGGGACGCACCGCCATTTGATGGACGCTCGCCAGCGCCCTACTGTGAAGACTGCGTTGTCCCCCAGACTGTGCGACACATTCTTGTAGAATGTCCCAGTCTGGGTGATCTTCGCTCACGTTACCTGTCCCGGTACCGGCATGGGCGGGGTCGCTACCGCCTGTCCCTTGTTCTCGGCACTAGTGCGTGCACATTGACTGGTGGACTTGTAGACTTTTGGGGGTAGGCCGGCCTTCTCCCTTTTATTTTACTCGTTTTTTGTGTGTCTTTTGTTATTGTTGTTTTCTTTCTAGGTCGCACGCTCCTGCGCCGGGAGGAGGGGGACCTCCCCCCCGACGCCGGAGCTTGCCTCCTCAGTGTTGTCATATCTCCTTTTTATCGTTGTTTTATTTTCATATTCTTATTTTACAGTAGCCTAGCGCTAGGCTGTGTGATTGCTTTGACTTATGCCCAAGTGGGCAGTCGCCAGATAGCCTCCTAAAAAAACCCCCTAAAAAAACTCTATATTGTTAAAGAGTCAACCAAGTTGACTGACTCTTGATCCATTTTACTATTTTCCCATTTAGTTAACCCAAAGGTTTAGACCAGGGGCGGGCAACCTACGGCTCGCAAATGTCTAGCGTCTGGCCCGCCACCTTGCTCGGCATTAATATTGTACCCCCCCCCCCCCGCTCCCAAATAAATAAATTCTGCCAAACACCATCTGTCTCAGTAGAGGGAGAGGGGAATGAGTCTTACGTCTCGCAGTGAAAATGAGTAAAAATGTCGTCCCGTTTCTGTGTGAGGAATTTGCCTGCGGTTTCGCAGGAATCATCCCGCTGGCTACAGACTTCAAGCTTTTTACCGCCCGCTTTGACTTACCCCTGGACGACGCCCCTGCCCCTCTGCAGATGGAGTTGGTTCAGTTGCAGTGCAATGATGAACTGAAGGCGAAGTTCCGCACCTCTTCTCCGCTGTCCTTCCGCGACCTCGTCTTCCCTTCTAGCAATTTTCCAAAATACATTGCGCATGTTCAACGCATCGTGGCCATGTTTGGCAGCACCTATTGTTGCGAACAGCTCTTCTCCAAATGAACTATATAAGGTCTCACCTTCGCTCCCAACTCTCGGACCGTCACCTCAATGACATTCTTCTGTTGTCTACCTCATCCATCGAGCCGGACATTGAAACCTTTCTTCGTGGCAAGCAGCACCAGCCGTCTCACTGATTTGTATGTTTTAAAATAAAATTCTTCTATAATATATTCTAGTGTATATATATATATATATATATATATATATATATATATATATATATATATATATATATATATATATATATATATATATATATTTTGTCTGCCCCTGGTATAGACTTACACTTGGTACTTTGAAGAGGGGAAGATCCACGATTTACAACCGGCATGATATGTTAGGTCTTCTATTTGCTATAAATACCTCCTTTTAAGCTATAGCAGTGGAGCTACACCTGAATAGGAGATATACCTTTATTTCTGCGTACATTTCCAACGTCGGCCAACTTAGACACGCGGGACTTCCGCTGCGCAGTGGCACTTTGTCGAGATCCTTTCTACTGCTCTATACGTGCAGTTCTCCGGGTTGCTTGTCCTAGAAGACGGGAGACGGTCGAGTGGAACTTAAAGCTACGTGCCATTGCGCAGCGGCGGATTCAAGTTGCTGCTTTCTGTCCTCTCTGAATTGGACACACTCGCGGGACACCGCCATTCGATGGAGCGCTCGCCTGCGCCCTACTGTAAAGACTGCGTTGTCTCCCACACTGTTCGGCACTTCTTGTTGAATGTCCCAGTCTAGGCGATCTCCGCGCACGTTACCTTTCACGGTCCCGGTCCCGGGATGGGCGGGGTCGCTACCGCCTGTCCCTTATACTCGGGACGAGTTCGTGCACACTGACTTGTGGACTTTATGACTTTTTGCTTCTCCCATTTATTTAACTAGTTTTTCTTGTTGTTTTCTTTGTAGGTCGCACGTTCCTGCGCCGGGGGTGGAAGCGGACCAACCCCCGACGTCGGAACTTGCTTCCTGCTTGTTGCCATTTTGCTTTTTTTATTGTTACCTTTGTTGTTTTTTGTTTTGTTTTGCATATTGTTATTTTAAAGTAGCCTATTACTAGGCTGTCGGGAGTACGGCGACTTATGCCCAAGTAGGCAGTCGCCAGATGGGTTTGTAAAAAAAGAAAAAATCTACTCTAGGATTTGAACGCCCTACACCTAACCCCTTCTGGGAAGACTACTGGATCAATCCCAACGGTCAGGTTCCTTGCCGACTTGATCGACGAGCTGGAGATGGTGTCCAAAATGTGAATGAGTTTACGCACAACAAGAACCGCCTCTATTTACTTCCTTGACCTATCCCTGTTCACTCGGTGGGAGGTGGTCGATGACCTCCGCGGTCGTGATCACTTTCCCATTCAAATATTTTTTGGTCCGCTGCCGCCTGAAAGACCACCCCGGTGGTGCCCTGAGCGGTCGCGTTGGTCCGCATTTCAGGAAATGGCTTATTTGCCGCAGTCGAAGAGTTTAGGTCAGTGGGTTAGGCCGTTGAGTTATTCTCTGATTACCTCATCGTCGTGGCCCTAACCGCGATTCCTAGAACGTGTGGCCGTTTTTCACGCCAGTCACCTACGTGATAGTCGTTAGAGTGCGAGGCGAAATGCAATCTCGGGAGGTCATAGTATCTACTCTATATAAATTCCTTTTTCTATTTTTTTTATAGCATGGGTACGATACAAAGCAATAGGGAGAATGCAAATGGGAATCTGCCTCTAACCGCAGCCTCGCCCTCCCTAGGTGTCGGGGAGGACGAAGTAACACGAGACACCCTTTCGATAGGTGGAGGGGTTCGACCTCTCACCATCTGTGTGAGGCAATAGGGCTTCCCCTGTGCCATCTTTGGAGCCACTCTCGATCAGCCTCACCTCTGAAAAAGATCCCCCCCCCCTCCGTCCTTTCTCAGGGGCTATCCAACCCTCTTCTACCGAATATGAGGTTTGATCTTCTCCTAGGCCTATTAGTGCGGCCATTTTCTTCTCACCCCCTTGTGTTGAGTCTCCCAAGTACGACTTCATCTTTCGACCAATGGCAGTCACCCCCCCCCTCCTTTCCTACCACAGGGGACTACTAAGAGAGCAGGCATTCGGCCCCAAATCGATCGCTCCCGGTGGGAACGACTCAATAGGGGCAACCTGAGGCCTTCGGGTCGTACCACCTGCATTCAAGTGGACGGTTCGCGGGTCAAAGACGAAACGACAAATGCTACCTCGAATTGGATCAGGGATTGCTTGGGTGGAATGACCTCCTTCGAATTGGACACACTCGTGGGACGCACCACCATTTAATGGAACGCTCGCCCGCACTTTATTGCGAGATTGCCTTGTCCCCCAAAATGTTCGGCTCATTCTTGTCGAATGTCGCAGTCTGGGTGACCTTCCTTCACCTTGCCTTTTTGGATGAGGCTGGCCTCCTCATTTCCTGCCCTCAGGGGCCTCCCTCCGGCGCCGAGCGTGCTTCCTTTCCTCTTAATTTTTTTGCTTTTTATTATTTTGTTTGTGTTTTGTTTCTTTGGGGGAGGGGGTGGCATGTTTTTTTTTATCTAGCCTCGCAATAGGCTAGATTACGATTACGGCGACCTTTTCCCTAGTAGGCACTCGTCAGATGGGCTCCTTTAAAAAAAGTCTATTCTATTGCCCAAGCTCGAGAGACTTGACGCTTCTCCCTTAAAAAAAAAAACAGGAATTGTGTATTGTTTCCTGTTTGGCTGAGAAATAAGCTAACCGGTGTACCTATTGGGAACCAAATACCCTTGGAAAGTGCATAAGTAGGTTTATGGTTTTCTAGTAAACCAATTAACTGAAGTCGGCAATTTTCGTTCGTGTTAAGGCAATAACAGTCAGCAGATATAAAGAAAAGCCTACGAGATTTTTCAGGAGTATTTTGCAAAACGCGTAGAATCTACGCATATCTACGCTGTAGATATGTGTACCACACACGGAGAACCTTGAGATACCTTTTCGTATACGATTTAATTTTTTATACCGATTTGATGTTCAACCTTTTGTTTTTCCTGTTTAATGTGTCTGAACTCTTAGGGTCATAGCCACTACAAATAACAAGATTTATTATAGCCGTGACCCTTTTGCCACTTGATACCTACCATAATGAAATTATTTTCAATGGCTTAAAGAAGCGCTAATTAAATCTGAATGAAAAAAAAGTCCGAGCGCCGCGTATAAGTTCCGGACAGTTTTTATTTGGCGGCATGGGTACGTGTAGGTGTCAGGGAACTATTTTAATCCCCCCCTTCTCCTAGACCGTCTCGTTGAAAACGCCCTGTCGAGACTTCAATAAAGGCAACGCCTAGGTCAGAGAGTACTAGGAACGGTTGCCTCGGTGACGGTCCACCGGCACGGGCTCTCCGAGAGTTGGAACAATGGTGGCAATGACAGTCAGGGCCATTTAATTTTGCGTTCGTATTTTTTTTTGTAATTTTCCTCGTGTGTGTCGGTGCCATTGTTCCTTCGTGTGTCATTTTAAATGTCCCCCCCTCCCTTTGGCGAGGTCTCAGGGGGGTCAGGAATCAAGGTTAACTCGCCATTCGGTATGTGACTCAAATTGATGATTGTGTGAGTGTTCCCGGGGGGTTACGAATATACTCCAACCCCCCGGAAAACCCGCAACAAGGTCTGGTGTAGTATGGGCGTCACCATGCTGCAGCTGACAACGGGAAGATCACTTGCCCCCCCCCCGCCCGCTCCCATTTGCCACAATTGTCTGTTCCTTAGATTACTCGAACTAAAGATCTTCCTTCATGTTTATTTTCCCTGACTTCAACACTTGCTTTGCGAACCTCTGCCCCGCAGGGGGTATCCTTTGTAGCCTCCTACATTCGATGCCCGGAGGGGGTTCACTATATCTCTGATGGGGGCTGAGGAAGTTGTTGGTGCGCTTACCCCTCGCTCCCTCTTCACGCTACATCTTTATTTATTAGTAGTACCAGGCAATGGCTTCGCTACTAAGATTAAAATCCTAAAAAAAATAAGCGATGGTTAATTTTTTTTTAAAAATTCTCAACTTCGCTAATTATAATAATTTTAAAAAGGAACTAAATTTCCCTCCTTTCAAAATATCACGTTGCTAAAAGATAGTTATAGAAGAAGATATATAAAAATAAATTTTCTGAACTTCACCATTTGTAATTCTTTTGGTTTTAAAAAGTTCACAAAATTTCGATACTTATATTTATTTCTGAACTTCACCATTTTGTTTTTTGATATTATAAAAGAATTATTAGAAATAACTTTGATAAAAAAACATAAGTCATAACCAAACTAAGATGAAATTATTATTCAAATACTAAAAAAAAATCCCCTTCTTAAATTATAGAGTTAGTGATGATGATGATGATTATGGCGACTTTTGCCCTAGTAAGCAGTCGCTAGATGGGACTTTTTCTGATTTTGTTTGTTTCTTGCGTTTGCGTCCCTTTTGCGCGTTTATTTTTAATCTAGCCTAACTGTAGACTTCGAAAGAATTACGGCGACTTATGCCCAAGTTGGCAGTCGCCATGTTGCCGATATTTAAAAAAATATATCTGGACCCCTACGAAACACGTTAGTTGACGTGCCGCTATTGGCGCAATTCTCCCGGCCATTTTTTCTTTTGGATTCCGTCCCGACCCTCCAAACATTATCCGACCGTTGATGTGTATGTATCTATATGCCGTGTGTGTATGTGTGTGTGTTCGACCGAGGCACCGTTTTTTTTGCGGAGGAAGATGAATTGATGGAATGCGGGAAGGGTAATCTGATGGGGGTTGAGATGCAGCCAGGAAGTTGTCTTGATGAATAACGCTTGAGTTCATGAATCGCCTGCAGAACTTTGTGAACTTGTGAACGACACGACCACCGAGGGAGGTTTATGTGTTCATTGATTGTAGCCTCTGGTTATTGCGGACCGGCTGGTTTCACATAACTTACTCTACCTCACTCGTTTTCTTTACATTCTGAAGAATTTGTCAAGTTAGGTTTTGGTATTAATTTAAAATATTCGATGGTAAGGAATCCTTCCACGCTTTACTCATGGGTTCTCGAGTCAACTCATTCTTGCTCTATGTACCCCACCCCCGCCCTTCCCCGCCCTGTTCCCCGTCCTGTTCCCCAGCCTCCGTCGGCAAGCGCTAATTTTTCTGTTTCCTAACACGTTTAAATTAGACGAAGAATAGCGGCCTTTCGGGTCTTCGTCCTTCGTGGTATTTAAAGCTGCCTGTTTTCGGTGCCTCCAGACGCGAGAGGCTTTGCCGAGAGTGCCAAGCTGATTGCATTATCAGTACGTCTGGGTCTCGTTTGAGAAGTGTGGCACTACGTGAGTTCCTTTGTATGCTAAGAGTACCACTTGGGTTGTATGTTTTCTTCAGATTTCTCGTGGGCTTCATTCTTTTGAGTATTGAGTACTTTGTGCACTGTCGGGTGTGTGAGGAACTTCTGAAGGAGAGCGGGAATGGTGGGCCTAACTTTTCCTAACACTGGGCTGATTGATGCCTTTCACCCGTTTTTCTGTTCGAGTATTCTCTCTTATTCGTAGTGATGTGGTAGAAGAACTCATCACATTTTACGTTAGCGCTATTTGCTCTTCATTTTATGCTTATCAACTAAGTGAAAATCGGGCCATTGAATTCCACCCTATCTATTGTCTAATTTAATGATCGGCCGCGTGTTTTTAGCTCTCTTATGAGCTTTTACGTTTGTTGAGAGAGAGAGAGAGAGCGGAGAGTTAGGCGTTCGCGGCTCCTTAAGATGAGACTTAAAATCTCCCCCCTCGCTCATATACGCTGCCCTTAAAAGGCGGCACTGAAATACACCGTCGCTCTTTTGCTCTTTCCTTGACATCTTCGACTGTCTTTTTGTCCTTTATATCCCCTCCCCCTTTCCTACTGAGTGTGTCTGCTCCAGATAGAGATGGCGACAACCGTTTTTTCGTCTTAGTTGGCCACGTTTTGCAACCCTCCTCTAACCCTTTCTCTTAGATAGTTCTCCACCCGCCCCCCTTCCTTTTATGAACTGCCATCCCCTTCCCCCTTCGATCGTCTGGAACGAGGCGTTTCTTCGTTTTCCCATTTTGGGCTTTGGCGGGCGGTCGCGTCTTCTTCGCAGATGCCGCCGAATCGGGCCCTTGGGTCTGCCTGTACCCGCCGTCTTTCTATATCTGTACTACACTTATTTCTTGGTTACTTTCGCCGATCATTCAAACCTGACCGAAGGAAAAGCCAGGTAGGAACGTTGTTCCTAGAACTTGGTGAGATAATGACCCCCCGCGCCCACCTCTTCGGTCATCCATCCACCGTTTCCGGCAAGGTAATTCGCATGGCACTTGCGTGCCACAAAGTGTGGTGAGGCTGTTTGGAAACATCTTAGACAAATCGTGTTGTTGAGGGGCCTCTTACCTTAGGAAAGTTCTTTCCATTTGCTCCCTGTGTGTGGATGTGGATGCCAGACTATACCGGGATGGACGCGCATACTCTGCCGTGTGTCAATCACTATTATCTGCTTGGTATTTTGTGTGCAAATGTTTCAATACTTTTGTGTCAAGAGAAATGCTTGGGTAAGCGTTTTTGTGTACTGATTTCATGTGTAGTGGCTGGTGTCTATGGGTTTGGTAATATGCGAGTGTTTTTGTTGAAACATGCGAAGGTGTCCAGTGCTAAAGAATGCCAGCGAGGAAGTATAGAAGGTGGCGTTTCTTTGTTATGGCACTAATCTTGCCCTACCTATTACGAGCCGATTTTGTCGCTCGTGGCGACACTGGTTCGTTTCTATCTAGGCTGGGAATCGCGCATCCATTTTTGGGCAATGAAGAGAACACCTCGTTTGATTGATTGATAGAATTAAGTCATTGTGCAGATGAAGAGATGGGAGTGCCTTGCATCCCTAGTTTCATCATGTTATGGTAACGAGGCTTCGTGTTTTGTTGTTGCATTATTCATTGTCATGCTCGATCCTTTTCACTTTCTTTATAAGATGACGTCTCGCCACCCCCTTCTCTTTTTTCACTGGTCTTCGACGAGCATACTGGGTGTGTTCGGCGCTGCGCTGAAGCATCGATTGATAACTTTAGATGGCCCGAAATGGAGTCTCCCTTAGGCTGTTACACTTGGTACACGGAGAAGCGGCACGACCTCCAAGCCCCAGTCACCGCGATGGTCTCAAACTAGATTGAGACTGCATGGACTTTATTCCTTCTAGACATTTTCATTATGCTTTTGTTCGCCGCTTACCTTAGAAGCCTCTTCTCAAACTTTCATGGCTCGCGGCTAATTTTGTAGCCTCGTCACTGACCACCATTCATCTAGTTATCCCTTGAGGATGCTCACGTGCCCTGTTTTTTCCTTTTGATTCCGATTGCGGCTGCTAGTTTTTAACATGACTACACTCTATCCACCGTTTCTCCCTTCTACTCTTCCCATATTTCTTTTTATTATCCGGTCCATTTACACTCAGTATAGACTGCTACACCTGCTGTCTGGAGGAGCGGCACGAGTGACCACAGTTAAGCATCCTCTGACACGGCTTTCCAGTGCCCGCAGCTATGTACCTTTCCCCCGCAGGGGTTACTCTGTGTAGCCTGTTACACTTAATACCTGGAAAGAGGTGCACATCCTTCCGGTCTGCGTGCAAATTAGGGAAACCCCGTTTCCCGGACTGGGTTGATGTGAATTCTCTGATGGGTCCTGGGATGCTGTTTTTGTGTGGTTCTTCCTCGTTCCCGTTCAACGTTACTTATTTTATTTTTTCTCTATTGAATTTTTTTAATATTTTTAACGACCATCTCCTCAACGTTTTATCTACCCACACTTTATACCAGGAGGAACTGTTCTCACCTCGACAGAGTTCGGTTCGCTAGTCATGGTGAACTGCATGCACACCATCTTGGGTTCACCTAGCACCGGGGTATGATAATAATAGGTGATCACCCACCCCACTCGTATGTAGACCCGTCTATCTCTACTTCTCTTTATTACATACCCTCCTACCCCTTTCTAAACCCACTCCTCTATCACAGAGGTTCTAGTTACCCGGCGCACTTTCGTCTCGAATTGGGCAACTCGCGGGACGCACCGTTATTTGATTGAGCGCTTCTCGGCATCACACCTCGACGACTGCTTTCTCCCCCAGACTGTTCGGAACATTCTTGTTGAATGTCCCAGTCTGGGTGATCTTAACCACTTCACCTGTTCCGACACCGGGACGAGCGGGCTTAATACCGCTTGTGCCTTGTACTCGGGACGAGTTCGTGCACACAGACTTGTGGACTGACTTTGCCGGAGGGTGGCCTCCTACATTTTAATTGACTATCTAGTGTTGGTCTCATGTTCCTGCCCCAGGGATTTGCGGGCTTCTCCCCTACCCCGGAGCGTTCTTCCTTCTTGCTTTCTACGGTTTCTTTTTTCGTTTGTTTTCTTGTCTTTTTGTTTGGTGTTTTTCACTTTTTTATTTTAATGTAGCTTATTATTACGCTTGATTTGGGTATGGCGACTCATATCCTTGTAGGCAGTCGCCAAGTTAGGTGCTTTAAAAAAAAAAATCGACTGCTTAGTCAAAACGAGGAACAGCAATTAATTAATGATAACAAATCATTAAGATTGTCACTGCAGTTAAAAATGCACAGGATTGAAAGAAAGCACAACCTACCACGGATAAAAGTTTCCTTTTGTCTAAAAGTTGAATAATATTTAACTATTAAATTCATTTCAAAGACACTAAATTACTTGAACTCTTGCTCTCCCAAATTAAAATATTAGCTCATTTCACCTTTATAGCTTTAAGTATCTCCCGGGGTCAATAACATTGGACTAACTCTTGGGTGCAGCCGGTATTCTACCTAGCACACGGTTGACGGGCAAAGAAAGGCTTTTCATCTCGTCAGAAACAAAATTCATCAAATAAAATCCATTCGTAATAAATTTGAAGGAATGAAATAGGATAACAAAATAAGTCTTCTGTAATCAGTGACGACTTTTACTAAGAGAAAGAGGAGAGATAAAGAAATTGGATAACTAGCCTTTGTCTGTTTTGAATAGATTATTTAAGATATTCGATTCTTTTTATTGTTTGACCTCGTATATGTAAATTTGCAATATACGAAAGTGAGTTATGCGGTTATTCTAACAATATTTAGCCCCTTCATACTGCATCTAGCATGAGAGTGACTGTACTTATCCACTCGACTAGACCAGTCTAGCATTTTAACAATAAGTGTTACAATTAGAATATCCTTGCTGTCATTTTTTTCGCTTAAAAGAACCAGGAGGCAACGTGGTGGCCCGTCCTGCTACTAGGCGAAAACCTGACGAATTTTTGTTATCTTTTCTCCCCTACATGGAAGCTTTCTGTTTTAACGAGGCAGGATCGGCATAGTTGCAGGCCATCCCGCGCCATAGCCCCCTTCCCCCTCCAATTACTTTACTCGGGGTATGTATTTTTCGCATATTTTCATTACGAATTTATTTGACAACTCTCCCCTGAACCTTAGAGGGGCGATGTCTCTAAGCTGCCTAGCGCATTCTTATAGAATGCCCTAGTCCTGGATCTTCACGGGCGCTCCCCGCCGGGTCGCTACCGTTTGTTCCTTGTATTCGGGGCAGATTTGTGTACACCTGACTGGAAATGGGTTTCTGGAGGAGTCGGGCTTCTCCGTGTCCTGCTCATGCTTTTTTGTTTTTAATTAGATTTTGTTTCTTTTTTTTGTGAGGATTTAGATTTTTAGTTATCATCATCATCTTCATCATCATCATCACTAACTCTATAATTAAAGAAGGGGATTTTTTGGGGGTGTTTGAATAATAATTTCATCTTAGTTTGGTTATGACTTATGTTTTTTATCAAAGTTATTTCTAATAATTCTTTTATAATATCAAAAAACAAAATGGTGAAGTTCAGAAATAAATATAAGTATCGAAATTTTGTGAACTTTTTAAAACCAAAAGAATTACAAATGCTGAAGTTCATAAAATTTATTTTTATATATCTACTTCTATAACTATATTTTAGCAACGTGATATTTTGAAAGGGGGAAAATTTAGTTTAGAGTTCCTTTTTAAAATTATTACAATTGCGAAGTTTAGAAAATTTATAAAAATGTAACCATTGCTGCTTTTTTTTTAGATTTTAAATTTTAATCTTAGTGGCGAAGCCATTTCCTGTTTTCTTATATTATCGCTGCTGTTTTTTATTTCGCCGATTTTTTTTTAGATTATACTGAAAAGAAAGAATCTTAATTTTATTGGCTATGCCCACGCTGGCAATTGTCAGAAGAGATCTATTAATTTTAAAAAAAATCTTTACCAACTTCCCTTTTAAAGCTTTATCTTAGATCTCGCCATTAGTGAGTTTGGGGAGGGTTTTTTTAAGCACTAAATAATGACGCCCCATTTCTTTTCCTGCAGCCGGTGATGGCCCTCGGTAGTCTTCTCTGAATGGGCTGTTTGGAGTCGCAGTTGGACCCGAGGCAGCACCATGTCGGCTGTTGATGTGGGCGTTGGACGGGGGCATGGCCCTACCGCCGGTCCCCCCGAAGGAGGCAGCCTCAGCAGCATGGGGGGCCGGACCCCGCCCGCCACTCCAAAAAAGAGTGGAGGCAAGATGCTCGCCGTGAAGATTTTGATGCTTGACGATACTTACACCCTCTTCCAGATACAGGTATGTTTTGAGGCTGGAAGGGGTATGGAGAGGGTGATCTCATCACCATCTTCTCGTACATCGCAACCCGCAAAATTCGTCTGGTTGCTGGATGTAATATGGGGCTAGTAATTTAGGATCTTGGCCGACCTCATCTCTCCCTTTGGGTGGTTAAGTAGGAAATAAGTTGTCATTCACGAGTTTTCCCAAGGCATTTTATTTGTGTCCATGAATTCAATCTTGATTAGATTCAAAGGGCAAAGGTTTTCCCCCCGTTCATTTTCACTATTCGCCCCCTTTTTTCATGGGCCAATGAGTCCCACGCATTGGACTGTAAGTTCACTTTTGTCGTTCGTTCGAGTTGATTTCCCGATGTAGCCCTTGCATTGTAGTACTTCAGCGCCCCCCCCCCTCTCCGAAGCAGGTATCCACGCGTTTCTCCCCCGTAAGGGGCACGACGATTTGCTTTCCTGGCCACCTTGCTGAGGCGGGACTAAACGCCCCGTCCGGCCCCAGCTTAGCTTCTCTCCCCTCCTTCACTAACCCCTAATCTCCGTCTCCTGTACCAACTCTTCCTCTTCTTGCCAATGCCCTTCCGTCTTCCCTTTTGTTGGGCCCCCTTCTCCTCCCCATGGACCTCCTCGATCACAACCCAGGGCTCACTTGAACCACGGAACTGAACACTCATATGACAAGATGTTATCCCGTAAAGGGCACTGCGATTTGCTTTCCTGGCCGCTGTGCTGACAGGACTTAGTGCCCCGTTGGGCCCATCTTAGCCTCCCTCCCTTCCTTCCTTCCTTCGCCAACCCTTCTCCGTATCCGGTACTAACTCGCCCTCATTTTGCCCCTGCCGTTCCGTCGTCCCTTTACAATCACTTTTTCTTTACCCTTTGGTTGGCCCCCTTCTTCTCCTGCGCATGGACCTCCTCGATCACGACCCGGCGCTCACCTGAACCACAGAACCGAGCACTCAGAGCTAAAGGTGTTAGGCGTGGGGACAGTGTTGGCCATCGCAGGCAGGGGTGGCGAAATTTTGTTTAATGGCCATGAAGAATACAAAAACAAACCAAGCCCTGTAGCCAGCTGGAGCCCCTCACGGTCAGCTTAAAATCAGAAAAGGAGCCCCCTCCCCTCCCTCCTCTCAGGTGTAACTGCAACCATCTTCTAACGGAGAGGAGGCTTACTCCTCTTCTAGGCATACGGGTGCGGTGGACTTCCCCTCACTCCGTTCTCTGCAAGCGCCCTTGGGCGACTCCCATCTCATTTCCAGCGGCAATACCCCCTTTACTTTCACAGGGGACTGACAATAGAGCAAGCAGGCGTCCAAACATTTCCCGCTCCCGGTGGGAGCGGCTCAATACGGCCAACCCCAATAGGGGGGCAAGGGATAGCAGTGCCCGTCGGTCCGTGTCCCCTAGTGTTCTCCAGCCATGCATTGTGAGTATAAAGGGAGGCCAGCGTACCTGCCGCCCCTCTCTTTCCCAATGCATGCCCGTTCGCCGGCCAAAGATGACCAGACAAAAGGGACCTCGAATGAGATGTGATATCTTGGTGGGGGAGAGGGGGATATGGAGCCCATCCCCCCTGAAATAGAGATGGTCCCTGAAGTGACCCATCCCCAGACGACAGGATCTTCCATGGTGTCAAACCCGGGCTCGGGGCCAAGTGCCAAGCACCGAACCCGAGTCTGTCTATGTGCAAGCTTCTCCCCAGACGGCTCGGGCCCCCGAGGATTCAGAAGGAGAGGAGGGACATCTTTCCCTTCTGTCCGTCCGGCCCCAGCTTAGCCTCTTCTCCTTTCTGACACCCTGTCTTCTTACCCTCCTTCCTCACTTTCTATACAACCTCTCCTTCAACTTTCCGAGGCCGGCATCTAATTTCCCAGGGTAGACGCCGATCAGCTTCTCATCCAACCCGGGGGAGGAGGGGACAACGCCCCCTCACCCCGAGCTCCCGCTTGTGGTGGTGGGTTTTTTTAACCTGCTTCCACAAACCCTTTCTCTCTCCTTACACTGTCTATCAATTTTACGCTCAGCCCAAGGTGGAGCTGCCATGATTAGGGGCTGCCTGGCCACTGGGTGAGAGGTGTGGTCTTAAATGCAGCTTCTTTTTTTTCTAGCCCCGTGTTCACCCCTCACAGAGCGGGCTACTCTTTGGGGGTGATTAGCGTATGCATCCCGTGATATAAATAAGGTCACCTCCCCCTCTAATATCGCCGGAGCGGCCTTCGGCCAGATCCACTGAAAAAATAAAGGAACCCACCAAATTTCTTCTAACGGAAAGGAGCCTTACTCCTCTCCTAGGTCTGCGGGTGCAGGGGACTCCCCCTCACCCACTTCACTGGACGAGCCCTTGTGCGTCCCCCTCTTTTCAGGGCAGTCCCTCCTTTTCTTTCCCAGGGGACTGCCAAGAAAGCACGCAGGCGGCCAAATATTGACCAACGGGGGCGGCTCGATAAAGCCAATCACATTAGGGGGGGGGATGGCAGGGCCCGTCGGTTTGTTTCCCCCAATGTCCTTCACTCGTGCGTTCTCAGTTTACAGGTGGTCACTATACGTGCCCCCCTCTCTTCCTCAACAGATGCCGCTTCGCCGGATCAAGACTAGACAAAAGGTTCCTCGAATGGGATCTGTGATGTCTTGGAGGTTATGGCCACATGGAGCCCCCCCCACTCTGAGATGGATATTGTCACTGAGGTGACCCAGCCCAATATGGTATGATCGTCCATGGGGTCAAAGCCAGGCTCGGTGCCTAGCACAGAACCCGAATTCGCCCCTATGCAAGCTCCTCTTCAGACGGCTCAGTTCCCCGAGGCCTCACAAGGAGAGGAGGCATCTCCTTTTCCGCCTGGAGCTCCTGTGACAGCCAAGACCATCTCCATTTCAGAGAAGGATCTTGCCGAGGCCGGTCTATCTGGCCTAGGGGCTTCTACCGCCGGAGAGAAGCGGGTTCATTCCCCGCCCTCCTCTCCTAAGAGGAAAAAGAACAGAATTAACAAAGAAAACTCGGTGATCCTCTTCCTCTGCGGGAGCCGCGGGGACGGTCGAGGCCGCTGCTCTTTCGGTAAGCGACCAGGCCAAGATTGTCACGTCCGGCCTTGTTGGTCACCCAGGTGGGGAGTCCCAGATAACGACTAAAAGTGCGCAGAGCGGAGCCTCGATTACGTCGGGGCCCCTCATTCATAGGTTACATCGCGTTTTCGAGCCCGCTGGCTTCAAACGCTTTCTGGTTATTCGCTCCACTAATGGCATCATGTTGGCCAAGGGAAACATGTTCCATCAGAGCGGAGCACTAGCTAGCCTGATTGAGAAAGAACCGAAGGTCACCCGTTTTTCCGGGCGGGAGCCTTCTGGCTAATGCGTCGGTTCCCTCCGAGGCAGCCATGATTAGTGCCCTTCGGACACTTGATGGCACGCCGGTGCGTGTGGCGCCGCACTCTACCATGAACTTCGCGAAAGGAGTAGTTTATGCGAGGGAACTCGTGGACTACTCCATAGATATCACCTTGAACTGGGCTTCCAAAGAGCGGTCAAGGTCGAAAATCTGATGAGAAAACAGGGAGGGATCTTGAGACCCACCCCTACAGTCTTCGCCTCGTTAGACTGTGACAAGCTCCCTGAGTCGGTGCGTGCCGGTTGGTATCGTTACCGCCTGAAGGTATTCGTGCCACTGCCGTGCAGGCGCTACTACTGCCATCGTTCCTGCCATACGAATCGCTTTTGTAGAGGTGCAAAGTCGGAATTACCCGCAGTCTGTGTAAGTTGCTCCAAGGCCGCACACTATATGTCCAAATCGTGTATTACCAAGTGTGTCAATTGCGGAGAACTGCAACCCGTTTCTTCCAAGCAATGTGGTGCGTATCTCCTGGAGAACTAAATCCTGTCTGTTCAGGCTACGTATGATCACATTTCGCTATGTCTCGGACTTGGTCCTGGCGCGCCCGGCGCTGCCTGGGACGTCTTATGCATCAATGTTAAAAAAAAGGACCTCTGCTTCCTGACTTCATCCGCAGCTGATCTCGACGGTGCCTATGCCGCCGAGAGGCGCCAGTCATACCCTAAGCCCTTTGCGTTTATGGCTAGCCAACTCCTTCGAGAGCTCGGTATAGCTCTCGAGCCGGTGGCACCCCTGGTTTTGTCCAGGACGCCACCCTGGAGGGTACCTCCCTTGACGATTTGTCACTACGTCTCTGCTTCCAAAGCTCCTACAGCGGCTGGCTTCCCCCTAACACTAGAGCGTGTTTTCTTCTTGCTTTTGTTATTTGTATCTTTTTTATTTTCTATGAATTTTTTTTCTGTTCATCCATCTAGTATTACGCTATAACGTGATTACGGCGATTTTTGCCCTCGTAGTCAGTCGCCAGGTGGGCTTCTATTCTTTATTTCTCTGGGAAAGGCCTCAGTGACCGGACCGCCCTGAAAGGTACCTAGTTGTGGGGTGGGGGAGCACATGTGAATGCCTCTGTTATAGTTGGAATTTCACGACCTACTCTGCGACCAGTATATACAACGGACTCGAGCCCCTAACCATCCCACTTCCCTTCCTTCAATCCTCTACTCTAATTCTTTTTGGCTATAGAAACAACATCATTTATAATTCTTGTTTTTTATAGTATTCTCTCTCCTTTTGATTTCCTCTTCTATATAATAACACCTCCTGTCGCCACCGACTGACCCTGAGATATATATATATATATATATATATATATATATATATATATATATATATATATATATATATATATATATATATATATATATATACATACATACATACACTAGAATACATTATACAAAAATTTTATTGAAAAACATACTCGTACCAATCAGTGAGAGGCGGCCTGTGCTGCTTGCCACGAAGAAGTGTTTCAATGTCCGGCTCGATGGATGAGGTAGACAACAGAAGAATGTCATTGAGGTGGCGGTCCGAGAGTTGGGAGCAAAGGTGAGACTCCGTGTACTTCATTTCGGAGAAGAGCTGTTCGCAACAGTAGGTGCTGCCAAACATGGTCACGATGCGTTGAACATTCGCAATGTATTTTGGAAATTTGCTAGAAGGGAGGGCGAAGTCGCGGAAGAAGGATTGCAATATTAATGCCGAGTAAGGTGGCAGGCCAGACGCTATGCCTTCGCAAACCGGAGTTTGCCCGCCCCTGGGCTACGTGGTAAGGCAAAGTAATGTTGAAAGTGTATTTGTACCGGGTAAAAGAAAACCAGCGGCTGCTTTGTTCTGCCAACAAAGATGTTTATTGGACCTATAACTATTAAAATGGTGTTCCAACAGATTATTAGGTTTAACGAAGTTATTCTATGATACAGCTATTGTGGAAGTGTGTCTGTGCTAATTTTGTCTGTGGTGGCGGTGTTGTTGTTGGGTGGCTTGGTTTGGTTCCATTTAGTATCGATGCCGTTCACATGTCAATTTGTCTTTGTTTGTGTTGACGATAGGCATTGATTAATTTTTTTTTTAGATGTTATTGAATATTTTAAATGTTTGTATTAGTTCTCTGCCTCCGCTTTGCACCTAGTGAATGCAATAAATTCATTTCCTCTTTGATTTGTTATGATTTCGGGCCACGATAAACTTGTTTTCCTTTCGTCTCGAATCGAGAGGCTAAAACTCGACTGTTGTCTTCACGCGAGGTCAAACCAGAGATTTATAGAGGTTCAACTTCAAGTTTTGATTTATAGAAGGAATTACCACAAATTAAATACTTGCACAGCTTCACTTGCGTACAGATTTCGATACACGGAATCCCTCAAGTTTGTGTGTAAGAAAGGTTAAGAAAGGTATGTACGTGCTCATGCCAAATGGCGGAATAGATTGTATCGCAGGAGGGTGAAAGAGTGAAATTTGTCGTTTGATGGACCAAGCCATGATTATACTCGTAGCAAAATTGTGGTAGGCAATAAACGTCGGCCACTGTGTAGGTAAACGCGAGTTCGCACTATCACTTCAACAGGCAATGGATCCCTAGCGTTCTTGGGTGATTGTGTATGTGGCGGGGGGAGGATATTGTGATGGGTGTAATATATTATTAAAAATAGCAAAGGCTCTTAAAACGGCTGCATTTTGTGTAACGCTTCTTCATGGAGTTAAGACAATCGTGAAAAAAAATATAATGCGAATATATGGAATTTAAATGCCATATTAGAGGAAAATAATACATTATTATTATTCGATTTACGATTTTACTGTCGAGAGATCATCTGTATATTTTTAATTCGTATGAATACATAACGTTTTTAACCTAAATATATAAACAAATCATAACCGCGATATTTTATTTAAAAAGCCGACGCTGGAAAGAAAGAAAAGGAAAGTTTACGCCGTTTACGAGAATGTCAACGTTTTTAACCTAAATATATAAACAAATCATATAATAACAAAGTATTACAATTTTAAAGATTTATATGAAGTAATTTTAAGAAATCCAATGAAGGCAAATTAGATAAACGTTTTCATTTTAAATAACCGTTGAGCTACTGGATAAAATAATAATCCTTAAATAACTTTGAACAATCTGTTGTCTACTAAAGTTGAAGTTTTATGCAATCAGCAGAAACATTGTTTGCAGCATTTTGGATAGATTCTGAAAGGTCATTTTTGTTGTCAATTGGCCTGCCACCTACGGAAATGTCTCTTCAGGTTGTTCTCTCCATAACTGTTCTATTGGATTTATCTCACGACTTTTGGGAGGACTGTCTATTATTGAACCTCTACAAATCCTTTTTATCGACTCTATCCAATTCTTCGAGAACTTGTAGGCATGACTAGGACCATTATCTTGTATGAAAACAAGTGTCTTACTGATCCTCACTGTGTCTCTTGAACTAAAGTTGGAGCTTTTTCTCTAGGAACCCGCACTACGGCTTCTTATCCATTTTGACGCCATCATCCACTTTGAAAGGTCTTACTAGCTTGTCTCCAACAACTTAACCCCCATATCATTAGTCCTTTTGTTTCGCTTCGTAAATGCTTCACATGACGTCCATTGACAACTCAGCTCAACCATCCGGGTCATCCACAGTGTCTTGATTTGTCAATGAAGATAATTTTTAAAGTTAGTTTTCATCTATACCCTTGCTCTAAAGTTTAAACAACCCTATAGAGTCATTCTTATAATGTAATTTGATATTTGTAGTAAGTGATTTCAGTATACGCGGTGTTCGGGCTAAATTTGACGGTTATTATTTTTTGTTTTTTTCATAAACAGGTTGATTTATCGGTGAGCACTTAATGGCGTTGAAGAGCATACAAAGTAAAGTTTTAGTTGAGAAAAGTTAGCTGACATGGAGGGCTGGAAGCCATCTAAATATTGGAAAAGACTTACCTGCATCATGATGATTCTCACCGAGTATCCACATGACTGCTGCCTAATGCTCTGTGTAAAGATGTAAGACATGACATGGACAGCTGCAACGGAGACTACGAAGACGTAGCCAGTAGAAAGGGACAGAACAGGCGTTCTGACGGCGTCGGCACGCAGGAATTCATCCAACAACGAGAAGGTGATGGAAGAGAGAGATGGCTGTTGGAGTCGCCTACCATTCGTACAACAGGCACAAAGGACAAATTCTGACAGCCAAGCCAAAGAGAACCGCTTGTCGAAGGCAAATAAGCTCCTGAACAAGCTTATGCATCCTATTGAACCGGGAATGATCTGGTTCTGCTCAGATGAAAAGAACTTGTGCCAAAACCAGTTTCACAACACCCAGATCAACAGGTGGCTTGCCTATAATCCATACGACGTTCCACGTAACATGACCAATTTCGCCACAAACTGTGATGATCTGTGGGTGTTTATCCAGTGAGGGTGACGCCATGCTACCCACATCTTTGACAAGGGTCCTAGGCTCAATTTAGACGGTTATGGGAACTTGTGGAGTCTGTAGCCAAACCCTGGCTGCAGAGGATTGCTGCTGGAACACCATAACCCCGGAAAAAGTCACAAGTGGTTGTGGAAGAATTTCTATTTCGCAACCCCACTTTCCGACCTCCTAATTCCTCCGATTGTAATCCCATGTGTGTGGCGGGGTTGAGAAGGACACCAATCGCTCTTCCTGCAATACCAAGGTGGTGGTGGAAGATCTCCCCAAGGACACTGAAGAACGCATGTGCCAGGTTCCGGACCCGTCTTGAGGCCGTGATGGAAGCTGAGGGCGGCATCTTTGAATAAACTGTTATTTTCCTCTCATAATCTTGTTGATACTTTTTAAGCACACTTAAATATGCAATTTTCTGAAATATTTTGTGCTCTCGTCTTGTTATAAAACTAACAGAAAACTCAGTAAACATATACGTATATATTAGAGGAAATACACACAAGGCAGGATTTCTTTGTATACAACTATAATTGCTTATAAACAAAATTTAGCTGATTACGAAAGTATTCAAACACTATAATTACATGCGAGGATATTGTTATTAAACAAAGGAAATCTTAAAAACTCTATGAAAAGGTTAAGTTTGAAGATTCGAGAAATTTCTAGAAATGAAACTAATAAAGATTCATAGAAGCTAAAGCTAAGGAATAATCTAATGGTTATTAAGAAGGATCTACATAGCGATGTAGAATGAGCAGGATCTAGAGGAGGTGCGTGGAACCTCCGGCCCGCGAAGGCCTAGCCTCTGGCCCGCAGCGGTCATCACTGCGCACCTGATCGCCGTCAACGTGAAGCTGCAAGAGAAAAGGCATTCTCGTGACAGACATGCACGCGCACATGACCGCCTTCGGCTTCGCTTGTGGGAGGCTCAGTTAGCTATTGGTCAGTTTGTGGATTTTGCTCCCCTTGCTGCTTGTGGACCTGGACACTTGGGTTAGTGTCGTCGCTTCTCTGCGAAAGGAATTTGCCTCTCGTTTCGCAGGAGTCAGGCCGCTGGCTGCAGACTTCAAGCTTTTCACCGCCCCCTTTGACTTCCCCGTGGACGACGCCCCTGCCCCACTGCAGATGGAGTTGGTGCAGCTGGAGTGCAATGATGAACTGAAGGCAAAGTTCCGCTGTCCTTCTTCCGAGACTTCGCCCTCCCTTCTAGCAATTTTCCAAAATACATTGCGCATGTTCAACGCATCGTGGCCATGTTTGGCAGCACCTATTGTTGCGAACAGCTCTTCTCCGAAATGAAGTATATAAAGTCTCACCTTCGCTCCCAACTCTCGGACCGCCACCTTAATAACATTCTTCTGTTGTCTACCTCATCAATCGAGCCGTCATTGAAACACTTCTTCATGGCAAGCAACATCATCCGTCTCACTGATTTGTAAGTTTTTTTTCAATAAAATTCTTGTATATATATATATATATATATATATATATATATATATATATATATATATATGATCACTTTGGGGATTTCGTTCGTCACTCCGGCCCGCAGCCTGCTCCTAAAAGTCTCATCTGACCCTCACTCTGAAAAGGTTGCCCGCCCCTGGTCTAGAGTGAGTAAAAGAACTATTAGCAGTCTCCATCATAATGATTTGCATTATTTCACTCCCCGCAAAAACTCCTTAATAAAAAAAAAACAATGTAACGAACCGTTTAAAGATTTCCAA
This sequence comes from Ceratothoa steindachneri, assembly GCA_963969495.1. Classification (NCBI taxonomy): domain Eukaryota; kingdom Metazoa; phylum Arthropoda; class Malacostraca; order Isopoda; family Cymothoidae; genus Ceratothoa; species Ceratothoa steindachneri. The sequence continues at coordinate 29,481,197 of OZ018336.1, forward strand.
AGAAAAACATAAACTTCCTTCCATGGCCAAATCGTTCGCCAGACCTCATTCCTATTGAGCCTTTGAGGCAAATACTGAAGACTGCCATCCGAAAGACAAACCCACAGCAGAAGTTTGCCTCTTTGAGGCAGATTTGCGTAGAAGAGTGGAACAAAATATCAAGAAACGATGGCGAAAAGCTAATATCAATCACCCTATGAGAATCGTCGTCGTGTTGTTATTGCGAACAAAAGTTAGGCCACAAAATATTAAATGACTGAAATTTCTATTGGTTATGTTTTTGTCACCTGCTGAATTTTGTACCCGCCGTTGCCCGGGATAAAAAGTAGCAAATAAATACACATGGATATTGTTTGAAATTCTTATATTGTGGCAGAAAAATATATTTACTTGCTGATTTATTATTTGTAGGTTGAAGGCAGATTCAGGAGAGTTGCGCACTCTCCTTATCCTATAATATCATTACAATGAGTAAAGGTTTAACCGCGCTCACCAGGCAGTTTACGCGCACGTGCGAATGACCGTTAGTTCTGAGCGAACAACGTTGTGGTTTCAGGAACAGATCTAATAGAGACAGATTGTTGTTATATAGATAGAAAATCTTTCTTATTTATATTTTTTATGTTAAATATATGTTTACTGAGTTTCTTGTTACTTTTTTTAACCAGACGAAAGCATAAAATATTTAAGAAATATTGAAAATTTATTAAGTGCGCAAATATCTGTTACCTCACTGTAGGTATTTATTATATTTTACTTATTTTTTTATTATTTTAATACTTAGTTTGACCCACTTTGGCTTCACTTACAGCCATACAATTAATTATTTGGTGTCATGGATTTCACCAAATTTTTCATAGTTTGTTTTATTGTAGTTGTGGTACCCCATATTGCTTTTCCAACCACTCACCGCAAGTGTTCTATTGGATTTAAGTTTGGGCTCTGTGGTGGCCACTCCATAGGGGTGATATCCATTTCTTCAAACTAATTCTTGTTGTGGTTGGATGTATGGTATTTGGCATTGCATTGCTGATTTATTACTTGATTTGGTTTTGTGGGATGCAATTTTTGGATAGATGGTTCTAAAACTTGCGACGACATGGTGGTATAAGTTGTGAAGTTCATTCTTCCCTGGTATCAAAAGCCTCCCGTAGTCCTGATAAAGACACGCAGCGGCATTCTATGATAGAACCACCATGTTTCACATTTGCTACCACACAAGTAGGGTGAAATGCCTCTGCCACTCTTCCCGCTGAAAATCTGCCCCCCAAAATTCAAAATTTAAATTTTTAAATAATTTTATTACCAAGATATATTTAAATGGAATTACACAAATTACTTATAAAACAATAGTACAATAGTCTCTCTTTCATACCTGTTAACACTGGGTTCCTCCCTCCTCCCCCCCAAAAAAAATCTTTGTCTGTTTTGCCAATTGATTTAAGACACTTTTGCACCACTGAATCCGAAAATGACATCCGTTTCCTTCCATCAGGTTTGGTTTTGTGCTAAGTCGATTTTTTTTTTTTAATTCAATCTTATAACTAATTCCTTTACATTTTTGGTTGATTTTTCTTAATATTTATCATCAGAAATAGGTTTTTAAAATTAAAGGCATCGTTTTCTAGCCCAATATTAATTACATGTTAAAAAAAATTAATTAGTGTACATCGGTTATTAGGTCATTGTTTAGAATTCGGAGCATGAACTTCCTTTTCTTCGAAATCTTAGAATGCTCATTGCGATTGTGATATTTAAAGAGAGAAATTGGTGTGGGGATAATTAAAAGAAAAATAGATAGAAGTATGTGTAATTAAGAGAGAGAGAAATATGTGCCAGGTCGTCTGGCAAACTCAGTAGTTATGATTCTTTATGATATATTTTTTATGTGTCAAAACGCTTTAGCGTTCAAGCCTTTGTTTTCTTAAATAAAGCAGTTGGGTTATTTTTGGATAACTTACCAATGCACTTATTCTTGTTTGGATTCTTTTTTTTACATTTTAATGCTTTAATAAATTTTAATTAATGTGGCCACTTCGGATCTTGTTTATATTAATTTATATAATTATTTAATTTTCTCCACTTCGGATTTTTTATTATTTGTTTTATTTTAATCTGTCCATTTCGGATTTTTTTGTTTTAAATTATTTAGTTGTCTCCAATTCGGATCTTTTATTATTTTTTTTTTAGTTGTTCTATTTTAATATGTCCACTTAGTATCTTTTTATTAAGTTATACATGTCTTTTTTTTTCTTTTTTAGGTATATAGCGATATAATTTCTGTTACCGTCTTCAGCTGGTTTCTTTCAAACGCCTGTTTGAAGTATATGGTAGTCTTCATTCGGTAGTCTCGGTTTATTTAATATTTCTCTCGGCATATTTTGGTAATTTTTTTCCCATATAGCGATTGCTTGCTTGCGAAGAGTCACGTTGATTGGATCTATTTCATTTATTGCTTGTAGCAATGTCGAGGGCAGACGGTTCCATAGAGTCACGTTTGAGATAAACCCCACTGCCATGTTTTGTACTCTCTGTGCTTCTCTTAGCGCTGTATTGATTAAGGTGCGCGTGGGAATGACGGGATAGAACAGCAGTGGTCTCGCAAGGACTAAGTATAATTTTCTCTTATTGGACGGGGACAGCAGCCTAAAACGGAATAGGGATCGGAGCGTCTTTCTGGCTATAGCGATCTTCTCTTTGAGGTGTGTTGTATATCCTCTAGTTGTCATCTTTAAGCCGAATACTTTGCCTTGTGTAGAGTAATGGTAATGTTCACGCTCCACCACTACTTCCACTGTTCGAATTTGTCCCATCGGAATTATCTTAAACTTGTCGATGTTCGTCTTTATTTTGTTTCTTTTTTCGTAGGTGTTTATATTTGCGATTTCTCCTCCTGTTCTGTTGGCTATATCCCTCGGGTTACGGTAGTCGCTTGTCACGATTTGGGTGATGTCGTCAGCCAGTTGTATATATTGAGCAAAATCGTAGTTAGGGTGAGGAAGGTCGCTGGTATATATTACATACAATGTGTGGCTCAAACATCCCTGTGGCACCCCTACTTCCAGTTCGAAGAATTGCCCTTCAATACCGTTTATGCTAATCATGGCCTTTCGATTTTCAAGGTAATTGCTCAAAATCCTCGTCATGCCATCCTCCATGCCTAGGTCGTAAATCTTTCTTGTCAGGCCTGGTACACAGATCTTGTCAAATGCCGAGGCCACGTCTCTTAACACTATGTCTACTATATTACCTTTGTCCTTGGCAATAGCAATCTTCTCAGTTATGAGGACCAGTGCGGTTTCCGTGCCAAGTTCCTTCGAAAACCCTGCTGTTGGTTGTTATACATATAGGTCCTCAGTTTCCAAGTCTGGTGTTCAAGAGTTTTTCAAAGAGTTTTCCTATAAACCCCAACATGGAGATTGGCCTGTAGCTACTGATTGCTTTATTTGGTTTTCCAGGCTTTATCAAAAATATGATTTTGGCTTTCTTTAATAACTCGGAGAAATGGCCAACATTTATGCATGCATTGAAGATATTTAAAATAGCTTGATTAACATTTGGAGGTGCGTTTATAAGATGCTTTTTCGTTATTCCTGTCATTCCCGGTGCCTTCTGTTTAAAGCTTTTCAGTGCGGTTTCGTACTCTTCATGAGTGAATGGCCTTCTTTCCGCTTCGCTTATACGAAATCTATTTAGAATGCTCAGGAGTAGGGATGTCTCTCTTTATAGTCTGACAGTAATCAGCCATCGTGACTGCATCCCAACATTCCTGATACCTGGTTTCCATCTCTTTCATGTCCTGATGGAATCTAGCCCTGCTTGCCGCCCATCGATCCTAAATTCTCGGACACCGATCCATATGTGAGAATAAGTAGTGACTTTTCATGTTCACATGTTGCATTTGAGGTTTCTTAAAGCAGTCAGCATATTGATGACAAGTTCTGTGTAGTTCCTGGCATTGTCTTTACCAAGAAAGTTCCTCACGACCAGAACAAAAGCCTTACACACTTCCAGTTCTACTTCGTTCATTAAATTTTCAAACTGGATCTCTGATGAGCTGAGGGAGTCGAGGGCCGTCAAAGATTCCATCTTTTAACTTTTCCATGGTCAATCCTGCAAAAGCGTGGCACAAGAAAGGTAAAGTAGCTAGCCGAGTTTGATGTGCAGCGGTGGGAAGAGTATCCAGTCTCTGTCAGCCAGAGGGTTGTTTAGGACGTTCCTCACCCTGCAAGGCATCCATTCCTGTACAGACCAGTCCTTCGTGTAAGGGTGATCTCTGTCTCTAGTACTATCCCACATGCACAAATATCACGGGTACCTGGTGAACCCTGACTGTTATCCCAACAAAAATTTGACTAGGTCGACACAAATCAACCACTCATACTAATCATAACGACAGAATTTTCTCTAGTGCGTACTTCGCCGCTTCATACTTCTTCAGTGTAGTCGAGTTAGAGAAGGGTACAGAGGCAAGCAGGTTGCCCTTCTTGGATCACAAGAGTTCGGCAGAGGACTTTGACAAACTGAGATCGCGAACTGAACTATCACGTTGAGTCAAGTAATTTCTGTTTTTGTGAAATATATTTATTCATGAATAACTGAACAATTAAATAATTTTAATAATATATTCGCCAGCTTTTGGCAATCGCGTCTTGCCATTTAGCAGGTAGCTTCTTGATTCCTCTAAGGTAAAATTCAGCCGGTTTGGAGTTCAAGTTGTCCACGATTATTTATACCTGGTCTTCAGATTTTTTTTACTCTTCAGAGCATTTTGTAATGAATAAAAAACATGGAAATCACTTGGTGCCAAGGTCTGTTGAATATGGGATAGAACTAACCAGCCTAAGTCGAATATTTTTTTCTGCGTGATTCTTGCGTTATCATGAAGTGCACAGCGTCTCCTCCTGTTAACGAGTGCAAGGCGTTTTCTTATAAAATTTTCATTCACACGTTGCACCTGTAGAGAGTATATATAAGTTTGCATTCCACCACTTCTTTTATAACATCTTCACCGTAGTTTGATGATTGTCCTGGTCTTAGTTCATCTGTCAATGATTGATCCTCAGAAGAAAACTGAAAACCAATTTCGGACGTGGCGATCAATAATGGCACCTTGGCTATAAAAACTACAAATTTGCTTTTTTTTGTTGCTGTTTCTGAAGCGTTTTTGTGATCTTAACCTTTATCATCTCCCCAGCAAGTTCAGATGTTTTACTGCGATTCTGTAGTGAAGCCCGAATGATGGAGCTGTATTCTCTAAGCGTTGTAAGCCATTTACTCTCCTGATACAAAGCTCTTAGTCTTTTGATTTCGTTTTATAGTGGTTTGTACAGCATATCTTGAACAGTTGATTTTTTTTTAGCAATTTCTATTTTTTATATAACCCTATGCTATGTAGATGTTGGATTTGAGCTCTTTGTGCTGTCATAAGTTCTTTACTCTTAGTCGTTATTTATTTAGAACAATATTGAATACAACATAGTTAGAAATTTAAGCTGAAACATAAAAAATATTGGTTAAATTTTGATTTTAGAAAACATTTTTATTGTTTAAACACCATTTAGTAAGATGCTAAGTAATTCAAACATTAATAAAATATTCAAATATATTAGCAAAATGCAGATTATCATATATTTATGAATATGATAAATTCTAAAAGGTTTACTTAAATATTATATATATATATATATATATATATATATATATATATATATATATATATATATATATATATATATATATATATATATATATATATATATATATATATATAGATCTTTGAGGGGTGCTTTATCCATTTTGGCCAAGGGTGCATTTCTGGGTTAGGAACGACCTTTATAAAATTTTTCCTATAGCTTTACCTTGTTTCTCTCGAGACTGAACGAGCGCCAGCAGCTTGAAAAATGCCGTCGCTGCTAACATGAAGGGTTTTGAGCCACTTATCTTTGGATTTGAGAAAGATATTTTGGGGTAATCTCGAAATTCTGGTTGAACTCTTTTTCTTTCTTGGCTGAATGCCATTCTCTCCAATCTCATTCGCTTCAAGTCTTTTGAAATTTGCTGTAGAAGACTTTCCTTTTACTCAATTCATTTACGATTTATGTAAAGCTTCTCGTCTGGCGAAAGTTCCCTTTTCTTGCAAAAGATCTCTGGTCGGTCGGTCGTTGTAATCGAATTTCATCAAGTCGACTATAAGTTATGTGTAATACCCGAGACAAATTGTGTTGTCTGCTAATTGTGCTTATTTCATTCCTAAACTTATCTGGTAAAAGCACAAAAAACTTTCTGGAAAATGACGAGACTCTCTAAGACACATTTTAGGAACGAGGCTGTTCTGGAGAGAGAAGGAGAGGGCTGAGAACATCCAAAAGAGGACATTATGGAATAGTTCCTAAAAATGGGTTAAGGCTCCCAAGAACAGCTGGGGCATTCCATGTGAGATCAACCAGTGGTCGGAACCATCATGTCTGGGATTTTGCTCAAGTTTTGCTATCAAGAGAGTTTTCGATACTGCTCCAACGGTGCAACTCTTATTTTTCTACGCTCAACGGTTCTCGAGATACGGGCGTGTCCATTTCTGGACAGGGCTGTGGGCTCCCACGCTTTCGAGGGCTATATCTCAGAAACCTTTAAAGTAAGCCCCACAATATTATATATTATTGGAATCAGCTTTAAAAGCTCTTTCAAATGCTGTAAAGTACTAACCTTTTGAACAATACTACAAAAAATTATTCAAAAAAGTATTTTTCAGCAGTCCCCACCACCTCAGTACAATTAGTTTTCTCCCTCAATTTTTCTCATTTTTAATTTTAAACATATATCTTCAAATTCTTTAAATATAATCAATGGACACTCAATGTAAACATTTTCAAAAATGATTTTGAAAAAAATAAGTTTTTTCATTTTTCCGTATAAATTTTGTAAATCTGCATTTTAAGGTAGAAATAAGTATCTACTTAACTTAAAATATTATTTATAATTTTTTTTTTAGTATATATATACCGGGTGTCCCAGAAAAAAGTTAACCGTACTTTGAATTAGTATACCTCAAAAACTATTGGAGATTTTGGGTCCTGCAAAAAGTATTTTATTTATCAACTATTTATCTGTCAATTCTGGAAATTTCATTAAATTCCCTTTTACGATATTGATACACTAATGGGTTTAGTGGAGGCTATCAAAAATAGGTTTGCGCAAGGAAGTAAAATAATGAAACGAAGCCTAGGAAAGCTAGGCCACCGTGCACTTTCAAGAGAAGCGTAGGGAGCCTAGGTAGCCTAGGTCACTGTGCTCCTTCAAGCAAAGCCTAGGCCATTTTACAGTAGTTTTTCAGCCACGTTGTGGTATGGTTTCGTTATTATTGCTTACTAAGCAAATCAAAGCGTTTCTGTGTAAAAGTTTACTTCCATAGTATTAAACAAGTACAAGATTCATTTGAACAGCGTTTTCCACGTAGGCACCCACCAAGCAAGCACACAATTTGGAAAAATGTTCGCAAATACCAACATAATCTAAATAAAGGTCGTTCGGGTCGTATGAGAACCATAGGAACAACAGAAAATATCGAAAATGTTCAGATGGCACTTCTTCAAAATCCACATGTATCAGTCAGAAAGACTGAGTTACAATGTCAAAGTCATCATTTAACCGCAATGGCATCCCGATAAGATGCATGCAAGACACCAGCTTCTTGAAACTGATTTTCCTCGTAGACAATTTGTCGAATGGCTTCTCCATAAACCTGCTCGTTTCTTGGAAAACATTGTGATTGGTGACGAGGCAGCCTTTTTCATGAATGGGAAGGTAAATAGCCATAACATTCGGCAATATGCGTCGCATAACCATCCCCCAGCATTCAACTTTGACACACGTATTTGTCAGCAGAAAGTGTCTCTGTGGATCGGAATATGCGGGAATGGCTATCTTGTCGGCCCATTGTTTTATGAGAATAACTTGAATGGTGCTGCCTACCTGAGCATGATCAACGAAAGGTTCTTCCCGGAACTCCGCCAGATTTACGGCAATCAATTGAATAGACTTTAATGGATTCAGCACAGCGCACCAGCTCATAAAACAGCTTGCTGTAAGAACAAAACTAAGAGAAACGTTTGAGAACTGCATTGTCGCGCTAACTCATGCAATTGAATGGCCCCGAGATCCCCTGACTTAACACCGTGCGATTATTTCTTATGGGGATATCTAAAGAATAAAGTGTATTCTAATCCACCACAGGGCATCAACCAGTTAAGAGATAGTATCACACATAAAGTCAATAGACTTAAGGAAAATCACAAGTTAATCAAAAAAGTTGTTCAATCAATGCGATCAAAGGAACTGTGCTAGGAATGAAATGGAGGACATGTGGAAGGAAACGGTGCTTAAAAAAGTAAAAAAATTAATTTGTATTACCCATATGAAGAGGTGTTTTTGTTAAAAATGGATTTAAATATATTTGTTGATTTTAAACTTCGAAGTTTCATTATTTTACTTCCTTGCGCAAACATATTTTTGATAGCCTCTACTAAATCCATTAGTGTATCAATATCGTAAAAGGGAATTTAATGAAATTTCCAGAATCGTCAGATAAATAGTTGTTAAATTTGTTTTGTTTTGAATGACTCAAAACTCTCTAGTCGGTTTTGAGTTATACTAATTCAAAGTACGGTTAACTTTTTTCTGGGACACCTTGTATAGTATTTTAGTCTATGTAATAGTAAAATGAGTAAATTTCAAAATTTTCATATCTTAATTATAAATAATGTAACTGGTAGGTAGGTACCTAACTGCTAAATTTACTAAATAATAATTAAGTTAAATATTATTTTTAATTAAAAGCCATTCTAAGTAAATTACTTTTCTTTTAGTAAACAATAGTGAACAAACTTGCTGTATTAAGTATACAAATAACCATGAGTTTACAAAGAACCTAAAATTTATACATTAATATATGTTTTAAAATATAAATTACTTCAGCTCTTTCTTATTAAAGCAATACTGAATTCTTTTAATTCCAGCCTTTAAATTGGGTGCATCCAAACTTTTTTATTATATTTTCAGAAGGTAAATACCATTTGTCTTTAATTTGAGGAAAGAAATAAAAACCATTAATTCCAGCAGGATGCAGAAAATCTATTTCATAGTCCTGGAATTCATCATTCTTTGATAGGACTATCCCCCCCCCCCAACCCACTTAATATCATTATAAAGGCATAAAATGTACTGACCGATATTTGGAGTTGTTTTTAATGTTTTCAATTATTTGGTTATTTAAAATTTTTTCCAAATCCAATCTCACGAATGATCTTTCGTAAACCATTAATTTTCCAATTTCTAATGGTATAAATCGGTGAAACTTTTGTGTACCTGCTAGTGTACTCACGTTTGTAAATCTGTCTTTTAAATTTTTTTTCTATTATTTCAATTTTATTGTGATGTATATAAAAAAAACTTTATGCTTTTACCTAAGTTTTCTTTATAAAACTTAAACATATCTTCAGTATTCAAAATTTGATTACAAAAGGTTCTTTCTAAACTAGCTTTACACACATATCTCTTGACAATTGCTCCTATACCATCGCAAGAGGATTTGCCATGTGATGTTGCGTGGAAATGCCACTCACATGTTGCTCCAAAATGTTCAAAATGTTAGGTTATGTTCATAAAATTGAATTTGTTTTTGTACTGCCCCGCACATCCATCTGTAAAATAGTGTATTTTATTTAAATTTGAGCATAAATTTTTACGGTATAAGTTTTTGCCAAAAACTGTATACCATAACAGTATTATGTTTAAGTACAGGGGACAAAAAACAAAAACTTTTATGGCATAATTGATTATTTTTTTTTTTTAAATACACTACAAATGGATGCACGGTGGCTTGGGAATTCTCTGGGCCACATCTTGTACAATGAAACTAATTCTCAGAAAAATCTCCAAGAATGACTACCTCATCATTCTTGAGATTATTTTCCAATTCTTTGAAGTAATCACTGGGATTTTGCCACATAATGATGGCAAGTGAGTTTTATAATTTTGTAGCTCAAGGAATTTGTGTATTGATCAAAAGGTTCATTTACCTCATTCAGTGTGCATCTGCGTGTAATATCCATTGCCTGTAAGTTAGAGATTCAATTTCATTGAAACTTTGAAGAAAACTTTTAACTCCTTCCTCTTTGGGACATTGATTACAAAACTGCATCATGCATTCTCTATTTTCGACACTGCAAACAGCTTTCTCCATAAGCAGTTTATAATTAACATCTGTGGAACCTAAAGCTGAAATTTGTAGTTTAGGATTCTGATGGTATGTACAGATGCATACTGAATGAGTTCCTGATGCTCCAGCCAATACACAATATTGAGGCCGAAGACTTGCAAAGGTAGAAAATCCAATTTTATGATCTTCAGGACAAGAAGTTTTAAAAACTTCAAAAGCTTCTTTTAGATTTAGAAGTATTAAGCGCTTTTGCCCATGCACTTTCTCACCCGGTAAATTTTTAAGGTTTAAGTAGTCTGCTTTACCTGGACATAACCTACTAACATCTTCAGATTCATAGAAACTTTTTACATATTGTTTAGTAGCAGAGTTCACTACCCTACCCTTAGATACTTTTGGAAGTTCTTCTGGAAAAATATCTATTCTGCGAACAATATCTCTACTTTTTTTTTAACTAAATACTGAGATGCGCCAAAAACCTCACGTTTTTTTTATAGTGAATGGAGATAATGTTAAAAGTTTGTTTCCTCTCATAATTACTTGTTGAATGAAATTCACGGACGATTTCTGGTAGTAATTTATCTTGTAATCTGATAACTAATTTTTGTCTTTTATCAAGTAGTACCTATACTTACAACATTTGGAAAAAAAAATTAGAAGGAGAATAAACAGTTTAAAAATATTAAGTAAATTTTTTATAAATTTTCTTTCTAAAAAAGTAAAAACTTATAAGATTAAGTTTTAAAAGTATATATGTATAGGTTGCACTTAATTTTCCATTTCAGTATTAGTTTCTCATTGTTTTGGACTAGGCAGAGAAACTTCATACGAATCCTCTAATTTGCTTTTCAGAGATCTTGTGGACTTTTCAAAAGTTTTCTCTTTTTCTTCTGACCCCGTAAGGGGCGCGGCGATTTGCCATCCTGGCCGCCGTGCTGACGGGGCTCAGCACCCCGTCCGACCCCAGCTTAGCCTCTTATCCTTCTTTCAGACAGCCTGTATTTCTCCCCTACTTCGTCGCTTTTCATACCTCTTCCACAACTTTCTCTGGTCGGCCTCTAATTTCACAGGGTAGATGCTGACCTCCTTCTCAGCCAACCGTCCCAGATCGGGGCTGAGGGGAGAGGTGACAATGTTCCATGAGCTCCGGTCCGGGATGGGGGTTTTTAACAACCTGCTTCATCCCCACCTATACCTTTCTCACGTCCCTTTTCCTTTCCTCTTCACACACTATCAATTTTACGCCGTGTCTAAGGTGGAGCCGCCATGCCGATGGACTGCCAGGTCGCCAGGCGGGAGGGGTGGTCCTGAATGGCGGCACCTGGCTCTGCCAGGCCTTTACGCACCCCTTGCAGGGCGAGCTACTGCGAGGGGTGATGAACTATTGCATCCCGTGGAACAAATAGGATCACCATGCCCAATGATAAGAAAATTAAAAATCTCCCCTTAATTCCCCCTGTGTCATCGACGAAGCCGCCCTCGGGCAGCTCCACAGAAAAAATTCAGGTCGCCCCCCCCTGTGCTTGCGCAGGGGACCCTCCATATTTCTCTGGAGGCGCTTTCGGCAACCTCCCTTTTTCCAGCGGCAGTCCCCCCTTTTCTTTCCAAGGGGACTGCCAAGAAAGCTAGCAGGCAGCTCATATCCGACCGCTCCCTAGTGAAGCGGCTCGGTAGGGCAAACCCCCTTAGGGGGGGAGAGGGAAGCCAGGCCCCTTCGGTCGCTTCCCTCAAACGACCTGCTGGCCAGAATATTGAACCCTGCCGGGGTCAAGGCCTGTGCCTCCCCACAAAAGACTCATGACGCTGCCAAGGGGACCTGTGATGTCCTGGGAGGGGATGGCCAACTGGAGGCCCCTCCTGAGATAGACATGGTCCTTGAGGCAACCCAGCCTCAGACAGTAGGGCCTTCCATCGGGGGAAATCCGGGCTCGGCGTTAAGCACCGAACCCGAATCCGCCCCTATGCAAGATCCTCCTCAAACGGCTAGGGTTTCCGAGGCTTACAGGGAGGGGAGGGATCTCCTCCAACCGGTGCCCCTGCGACGACCAGGACTTTCTCCATCTCGGAGAAGGACGTGGCTGAAGCCGGTCCATCTGGCCTACGGGCTTCTGTCGGCGGAGGGGAGGAGCGGGTTCATTCCCCGCTGTCCTCCAAAAAAGAAAAAAAATAAGAAAAAGACTAAAAAGACTCGTGGCTGCGCTCCATCCGCGGGGACTGCGGGGACGGATGGGTCTGCTGCCACTGGCAAGCGACCAAGCCAAGATCGGCACATCCGGCCCCTCTGCCCCCCCGGTTGCGGAGCCCCTGACTAAAACTAAAAATGCACAGGGCGGAGCCTCGATGACATCGGAGCCCCTGATTCAGAGGTTACCTGGCGTTTTCGAGCCCGCTGGCTTCAAACGCTTGCTCGTTATTCGCTCCACGGATGGCACCATGTTGTCCAAGGGCAACATGATCCTTCTGGCGAATGCGGCGAATCCCGCCGAGGCGGCCAAGATAAGTGCTCTTCGCACACTTCGTGGCACCCCGGTGAGTGTGACGCCGCACTCTACCATGAACTTTGTGAAAGGAGTAGTTTATGCGAGGGAACTCGTTGACTACTCCATTAAGGACATCACCCTAGAGCTGGTCGACCATGGGGCCGTCAAGGTCGAACGTGTGATGAGAAAACAGGGAGGGGCCTCGAGACCCACCCCTACACTCTTCGTCACGTTCGACTGTGACAAGCTCCCTGAGTCCGTGCGTGCCGGTTGGTACCGCTACCGCGTGAAGGCATTCGTGCCACTGCCGGGGTGGTGCTATTACTGTCACCGCTTCGGCCATACGAATCGCTCATGTAGACGTGCAAAGTCGGGGTCACCCGAAGTCTGTGTAAATTGCTCCAAGGTCGCACACGATAAGTCCAAATCGTGTGTGGCCAAGTGTGTCAATTGCGGAGAACCGCACCCTGCTTCTTCGAAGCAATGTGGTGAATATCTCCTTGAGAAAGAAATCCTGGCCGTTCAGGCCCAGGATCGACTATCATTCCGCGAGGCTAAGGACTTGGTCCTGGCGCGCCCGGCTCTGCCTGGGACGTCATATGCCTCAATAGTTAGAAAGGCACCTTATGCTCCTGGCTCATCCAGGCCAACGAGCACAGTTGTTTCCGCGCCCATTCGGAGCCCTTCTGCGGGCTCTACCCAACCCGGGCGCTCCCCTAGGAAAGCTGGTGGCAAAAAGGGTTCATACCCAGCCCCGGCTAAAACTAGGGCTCCACCCTCTTCCCCCAGCGTGATCTTTTCCCGTAAGGCGAAACGGCCACGCGCCTCCACCGAGTCGTTAGACTCACAGGAGGCAACACCCCTGAAGATTGTCGCTAGGCCATCTTCCGGGGTTCCAAACGCTGTCCACCGAAAAGAGGACAACAACAAAGGAGCTTCAGCTCCTTCGCCCACGACCCGAGGTGGAGCGGGTGGCTCGGAGACGGTTGTTCCTCGAAAAGAGGGGCCCCTGCCTCCGAAGCCGCAACGCCCGCCTAAGTTTTCGAGGCGGAGGGAGGAAAAGACTCGCATGGCGAGCCCAACCTCCCCCAATAAGTCCTCGAAGGCGACAGCGCCTTCAGCGCTTTGTCCGGCCAACAGCGCCCGGGGTTCTGCCCCCGGGAAGCGTATGGCCATTCCCATGAGGGTCTTCAGTTCGAGGAGGGCCCCCGCGTCTCCTCCGAGCTAGGCCTGGAGGGCATATTCCTTCAATGGAATTGCCGTGGACTCCGGGCCAACTGGGAGGAGCTGCGGAGTCTCGTCTCGTCCCGTTCCCGGTTAGCTATCTTTTTGCAGGAGACCATGCTAGGCGCGTGCCCCATCCTGCCCTCCCGGTGTATAAGGGTCTTGCGACCCCACCACCGAGGGATGGCCGGGCTGGGGGATGCGCGGGTTACACCCGGCATGATGTCTCCGTTCTTCCTTTCTCTTTAGATACCTCTTTTCAGGCAGTGGCTGTGCAGCTGCACCTGGATAGGAGGTATACTATCATTTCTGCGTACATTCCACCGTCAGCTGACTTCGACGCGGGGGACTTCCGCCGCGTCGTAGCACGGTTGCCGAGGCCCTATCTCTTGCTTGGAGATCTGAATGGCAGGCATCCTCCCTGGAGAGATTACTCCATAAATCCCAGGGGACAAGTCCTTGCCGATGTGATCGAAGTACTTGAGATGGGTTTCCTAAACATGGATGAGTTTACGCATCACTGTCCGAGAACCGCTTCATTTTCTTGCCTTGACCTACCTTTGTGCTCTTCGGTTGCACAGCCTGATTTTGATTGGGGGGTGGTCGATGACCTCCATGGTAGTGATCACTTTCCCATTCAAATATCATTTTCAGGGCAACTGCCGCCTGAGAGCCCACCTCGATGGTGCTTGGCGCGGGCGCGGTGGCCTGCATTTCAGGAAATGACTGAATTCTCTATCTCAGTCGACGAGTTTAGGTCGGTAGATGAGGCCGTTGAGTTATCCGGCAATCTCATAGCCGTGGGCCTGACTACTATTCCTCTCTACGTCTGGCCGTTTTGCACGCCTACCACTCCCATGGTGGTCGGCCGAGTGTGAGACAGCCCTCAAACAGAAGCGTTTTGCCTACATGCGCTATAAGCGCCGCCCGAACGATTTCACTGTCGCTGAATTTCGTCGGGCTAGGGCTAGGTTCCGGTATATTTTGAAGCATGCCCGCCGCTCTTCTTGGCGGCCATACGTGTCTTCACTTAACGGGAAGACCCCTTTAACTGAGGTGTGGAGGCGAGTCAAAAGGATTCGGGGCAAGTTCTCGCAGGACCCCCCTCCCTTTCTCCAGGAGAATGGGACCGCAATCTCGGACCAGGGTCCGTGGCGGAATCCTTAGCGATCCCTTTTTCCGTATTCTCTAGCCGTGATGCGTTTCCGCCAGCATTCAATGCACGTCTTGATGTCGCGGAAGGCCGCCGGCTGGACTTTACCTCCAGAGGCAGAGAACCCTTCAACGACAAGTTTACTGTGAGCGAGGGTCGTTCCGCTTTCGCTTCGTGCGCGGACATGGCCTTTCTGTTAGATTTGTTCAACAGGATCTGGGTGGAAAGTCTTCTCCCAGACTTCTGACGAATCGCTACTGTGCTTGCCTTTCGCAAACCGGGGAGAGATTACTCTACTCTGACCGGTTTCCGCCGAATCTCTCTAACCTCTTGCGTGTGCAAGTTGATTGAGAAATTGGTAAATGTTAGATTAGCCTTTTTCCTGGACAACGGAGGCCATCTGTCTTCCGCACAGTGCGGCTTCCGCAAGTTCCACTCCACGTCGGATGCTCTGCTCCGACTGGAAAATGCCGTCTGCGAGGCTTTCCTTCGTATACAACACTACGCCACGGTGTTTTTCGATCTGGGGAAGGCCTCTGATACCGCATGGCGATACGGTATCATGGAGACTCTCCACTCGATGAGGGCGAGGGGATGCCTCCCAATGTTTATATCTGAATTTTTGCGAGATCGTCGATTCCGCGTATGGGTTGGGGGAGCCCTCTCCGACCCAAAGGAGCAGCAAGAGGGTGTCCCGCAGGGAAGTGTCCTCAGTGTCACACTCTTTGCCCTGAGAATCAATGGCATCACCTCGGTGCTGCCGGAAGATGTTCTTGCTACGCTCTACGTGGACGACCTTTCGATCTCTTTTGGCGCTGCCCAGATGCCAACTCTAGGGCGTCGACTCCAACAGGCACTGAACCGCGTCTCTCGCTATGCCGAAGGGCAAATGTTTCGGTTTTCTTTGGCCAAGACTAAGGTGGTGCACTTCTGCCGCCATCCACGGCTTCACCCCGACCCAGATTTGTTTCTTAATGGGGTGCGCCTAGATGTGGTTGAGTCGCACCGTTTCCTTGGTCTTGTATTCGACCGACGCCTCACCTGGGAGGCTCATATTCGCAGCCTTAGGGTCTCTTGTACCCGTGCCAAGGAAATTTTCCGTTCCGTGACGTTCAGCGCTTGGGGCGCTGATAGGGCTACTGCCCTACTTTTTTATCGATCCTTTGTTCGTTCGAAGCTCGACTACGGATGCGAGTTTTATGCAGGGGCGCGGCGATTTGCCATCCTGGCCGCCGTGCTGACGGGATCCAGCGCTCCGTCCGGCCCCAGCTTAGCCTCTCTTCCTTCCTTCAAAATACTTGTTTCCTCTCTTTTCACACAACCTCTCCCACAACTTTCTCTGGTCAGCCTCTAATTTCACAGGGTAGATGCTGACCTTCCTTTCAGCCAACTGTCCCTCATCGGGGCTGAGGGGGTGGGGGACAATGTTCCCTAACCCCTGAGCTCCGGTCTGGGGTGGCTGGTTTTTAACAACCTGCTTCATCCCCACCCATACCTTCCTCACATCCCTTTTCCTCTCCTCTTCACAATCTATTATTTTTTACGCCGTGTCCAAGGTGGAGCCGCCATGCCGATGGACTGCCAGGCCACCAGGCGGGAGGGGTGGTCTTAAATGGCGGCGCCTGGCTCTGCCGGGCTTGTAAGCACCTCTCGCAGTGCGGGCTACTGCGAGAGGTGATGCGCGATTGCGTCCCGTGTCAAAAAGAGGGTCACCATGCCCAATGATGAGTTTAAAAAAAAAACCAACCCCCAACTTCCCCTATAACATCGACGGAGCCGCCCTTGGGCAGCTCCAGCAAAAAAATGGAGGTCCCTCCCCCTGTGCTTGCTCAGGGGACCCTCCATATATCTCTAACCGGAGAGGAGGCTTACTCCTCTCCTTCGCTTACGGGTGTAGGGGACTCCCCCTCACCCCCTTCTCTGGAGGTGCTTTCGGGCGCCTCCCTTTTACCAACGGCAGTCCCCTCTGTTCTTTCCAAGGGGACTGCCAAGAAAGCCAGCAGGCAGCCCTTAGCCAGCCGCTCCACATCGAAGCGGCTCGGTAGGGCAAACCCCCTTAGGGGGGAGAGGGAAGCCAGGCCCCTTCGGTCGCTTCCCTCAAAAGACCTGCTGGCAAGAATACTGAACCTTGCCGGGGTCAAGGCCCATGCCTCCCTAAAGAAGACTAGTGACGATACTGCCAACGGGACCTGCGATGTCTTGGGGGGGCATGGCCAACTGGCTCCCCCCCTAAGATACTCATGGTCCTTGAGGAAACCCAGCCTCAGACGGTAGGGCCTTCCATGGGGGGGAATCTGGGCTCGGGGCCAAGCACCGAACCTAAATCCCCCCCGATGCAAGGTCCTCCTCAAACGAGTGGGATTTCCGAAGCAGTTCAAGGAGGGGAGGGATATCCGCCGACCGGTGCCCCCACGACTACCAGGACCTTCTCCATTTCAGAGAATGACCTGGCTGAGGCCGGTCCATCTGGCCTGGGGGCTTCTTCCGGCGGAGGTGAGAAGCGGGTTCATTCCCCGCCCTCCTCTCCGAAAAAGAAAAAGACTAAAAAGACAAAAAGGACTCGTGGCTCCTCTCCATCCGCGGGGGCTGCGGGGACGGATGGGTCTGCTGCCACTCTGGCAAGCGACCAAGCCAAGATCGGCACATCCGCCCCCTCTGCCCCCCTGGTTGCGGAGCCCCTGACCAAGACTAACACCAAAAGTGCACAGGGCGGAGCCTCGATGACATCGGGGCCCCTGATTCAGAGGTTACCTGGCGTTTTCGAGCCCACTGGCTTCAAACGCTTCCTCGTTATTCGCTCCACTGATGGCACCATGTTGTCCAAGGGCAACATGATCCATCAGAGGAGAGGATTAGCTAGTGCAATTGGTAGAGAGCCGAAGGTGACCCGTTTCTCGGGCGGCAGCCTTCTGGTGAATGCGGCGAATCCCGCCGAGGCGGCCAACATAAGTGCTCTTCGGACACTTCATGGCACCCCGGTGAGTGTGACGCCGCACTCTACCATGAACTTTGTGAAAGGAGTAGTTTATGCGAGGGAACTCGTTGACTACTCCATTGAGGACATCAACCTAGAGCTGGCCGACCATGGGGCGGTCAAAGTCGAACGTGTGATGAGAAAACAGGGAGGGGCTTCGAGACCCACCCCTACACTCTTCGTCACGTTCGACTGTGACAAGCTCCCTGAGTCCGTGCGTGCCGGTTGGTTACGCTACCGCGTGAAGGCATTCGTGCCACTGCCGCGGCGGTGCTATTACTGTCACCGCTTCGGCCATACGAATCGCTCATGTAGACGTGCAAAGTCGGGGTCACCCGAAGTCTGTGTAAATTGCTCCAAGGTCGAACACGATAAGTCCAAATCGTGTGTGGCCAAGTGTTTCAATTGCGGAGAGCCGCACCCTGCTTCTTCGAAGCAATGTGGTGCATATCTCCTGGAGAAAGAAATCCTGGCCGTTCAGGCCCAGGATAGACTCTCATTCCGCGAGGCTAAGGACTTGGTCCTGGCGCGCCCAGCTCTGCCTGGGACGACATATGCCTTAGTAGTTCGAAAGGCACCCTCTGCTCCTGGCCCATCCAGGCCAACGAGCACGGTTGTTTCCGCGCCCATTCGGAGCCCTTCTGCGGGCTCTACCCAACCCGGGCGCTCCCCTGGTAAAGCTGGCGGCAAAAAGGGTTCATACCCAGCCCCGGCTAAAACCAGGGCTCCCTCCTCTTCCCCCAGCGTGACCGTTTCCCGCAAGGCGAAACGGCCACGCGCCTCCACAGAGTCGTTAGACTCACAGGAGGCAACACCCCTGAAGATTGTCGCTAGGTCATCTTCGAGGGTTCCTAAAGCTGTCCCTTGAAAGGAGGACAGCAACAAAGGAGCTTCAGCTCCTTCGCCCACGCCCCGAGGTGGAGCGAGTGGCTCGGAGACGGTGGTTCCTCGAAAAGAGGGCCTCCCGCCTCCGAAGCCGCAGCGCCCGCCTAAGGTTTCTAGGCGGAGGGAGGAAAAGACTCGCATGGCGAGCCCAACCTCCCCCAATAAGTCCTCGAAGGCGACAGCGCCTCCAGCGCTTTGTCCGGCCACCAGCGCCCGGGGTTCTGCCCCCGGGAAACGTACGGCTATTCCCGTAATGGTCTTGAATTCGAGGAGGGCCCCCGCGTCTCCTCCGAGCTAGGCCTGGAGGGCATATTCCTTCAATGGAATTGCCGTGGACTCCGGGCCAACTGTGAGGAGCTGCGGAGGCTCGCCTCGTCCCGTTCCTCGTTAGCTTTTTTTTTTTTTTTTGCAGGAGACCATGTTAGGCGCGTGCCCCCTGCCTGCCCTCCCGTGGATCCAGCGCCCCGTCCGGCCCCAGCTTAGCCTCTCTTCCTTCCTTCAGATAGCCTGTATTCCTATCCTACCTCGTCGCTTTTCATACAACCTCTCCCACAACTTTCTCTGGTCAGCCTCTAATTTCACAGGGTAGAAGCTGACCTTCTTCTCAGCCAATCGTCCCGGATCGGGGCTGGGGGGGAGGGGACAATGTCCCCTAACCCCTGAGCTCCTCTCTGGGGTGGTTGGCTTTTAACAACCTGCTTCATCCCCACCCATACCTTCTTCACATCCCTTTTCCTCTCGTCTTTAAAATCTATCCGTTTTATGCCGTGTTCAAGGTGGAGCCGCCATGCCGAAGGACTGCCAGGCCACCAGGCGGGAGGGGTGGTCCCAAATGGCGGCGCCTGGCTCTGCCGGGCCTGTAAGCACCTCTTGCAGTGCGGGCTACTGCAAGAGGTGGTGAGCGATTGCGTCCCGTAAAACAAAGAGGGTCACCATGCCCAATGATGAAACAAAAAAACATCTCCCCTTAATTCCCCCTATAACAACAACGGAGCCGCCCTCGTGCAGCTCCACAGAAAAGATGGAGGTCCCCCCCCCCTGTGCTTGCGCAGGGGACCCTCCATACCTCTTTAACCGGAGAGGAGGCTTACTCCTCTCCTACGCCTACGGGTGTAGGGGACTCCCCCTCACCCCCTTCTCTGGAGGTGCTTTCGGGCACCTCCCTATCTCCAGCGGCAGTCCCTCCTATGCTTTTTAAGGGGACTGCCAAGAAAGCCAGCAGGCAGCCCATTGCCGACCGCCCCTCGTACAAGCGGCTCGGTAGGGCAAACCCCCTTAGGGGGGAGAGGGAAGCCAGGCCCCTTCGGTCGCTTCCCTCAAAAGACCTGCTGGCAAAAATATTAAACCTTGCCGGGGTCAAGGCCTGTGCCTCCCCACTAAAGACTTATGACGCTGCCAAGGGGACCTGCGATGTCCTGGGAGGGTATGGCCAACTGGAGGCCCCTTCTGTGATAGACATGGTCCTTGAGGAAAACCAGCCTCAGACGGTAGGGCCTTCCATGGGGGGGAATCCGGGCTTGGCGCCAAGCACCGAACCCGAATCCGCCCCTATGCAAGGTCCTCATCAAACGGCTGTGGATTCTCAGGTAGGACAAGGAGGGGAGGGATCTCCTCCGGATGAATCCCCTGCGCCCACCGGGACCTTCTCCATTTCAGAGAAGGACCTGGCTGAGGCCGGTCCATCTGGCCTGGGGGCTTCTACCGGCGGGGGTGAGAAGCGGGTTCATTCCCCGCCCTCCTCTCCTAAAAAGAAGAAAAAGACAAGAAAGACGAAAAAGACTCGGGGCTCCTCTCCATCCGCGGGGGCTGCGGGGACGGATGGGTCTGCTGCCACTTTGTAGGCGACCACGCCAAGATCGGCACATGCGGCCCCTCTACCCCCTCGTGTGCGGAGCCCCTGACTAAGACCAAGAGTGCACAGGGCGGAGCCTCGATGACATCGGGGCCCCTCATTCAGAGGTTACCTGGCGTTTTCGAGCCCGCTGGCTTCAAACGCTTCCTCGTTATTCGCTCCACTGATGGCACCATGTTGTCCAAGGGCAACATGATCCATCAGAGGAGAGGATTAGCTAGTGCAATTGGTAGAGAGCCGAAGGTAACCCGTTTCTCGGACGGGAGCCTTCTGGCGAATGCGGCGAATCCCGCCGAGGCGGCCAAGATAAGTGCTCTTCGCACACTTCATGGCACCCCGGTGAGTGTGACGCCGCACTCTACCATGAACTTTGTAAAAGGAGTAGTTTATGCGAGGGAACTCGTTGACTACTCCATAGAAGACATCACCCTAGAGCTGGCCGACCATGGGGCGGTCAAGGTCGAACGTGTGATGAGAAAACAGGGAGGGGCCTCGAGACCCACCCCTACACTCTTCGTCACGTTCGACTGTGACAAGCTCCCTGAGTCGGTGCGTGCCGGTTGGTACCGCTACCGCGTGAAGGCATTCGTGCCACTGCCGCGGCGGTGCTATTACTGTCACCGCTTCGGCCACACGAATCGATCATGTAGACGTGCAAAATCGGGGTCACCCGAAGTCTGTGTAAATTGCTCCAAGGTCGCACACGATAAGTCCAAATCGTGTGTGGCCAAGTGTGTCAATTGCGGAGAGCTGCACCGTGCTTCTTCGAAGCAATGTGGTGCATATCTCCTTGAGAAAGAAATCCTGGCCGTTCAGGCCCAGGATTGACTCTCATTCCGCGAGGCTAAGGACTTGGTCCTGGCGCGCCCGGCTCTGCCTGGGACGTCATATGCCTCAATAGTTAGAAAAGCACCCTCTGCTCCTGGCCCATCCAGGCCAACGAGCACGGTTGTTTCCGCGCCCATTCGGAGCCCTTCTGCGGGCTCTACTACACCTGGGCGCTCCCCTGGTAGAGCTGGCGGCAAAAAGGGTTCACACCCAGCCCCGGCTAATACCAGGGCTCCCCCCTCTTCCCCCAGCGTGACCGTTTCCCGTAAGGCGAAACGGCCACGCGCCTCCACAGAGTCGTTAGACTCACACGAGGCAACAGCCCTGAAGATGGTCGCTAGGCCATCTTCCGGGGTTCCTAAAGCTGTTCCCCGAAAGGAGGACAGCAACAAAGGAGCTTCGGCCCGTTCGCCCACGCCCCGAGGTGGAGCGAGTGGCTCGGAGACGGTGGTTCCTCGAAAAGAGGGCCCCCCGCCTCCCAAGCCGCAACGCCCGCCTAAGGTTTCGAGGCGGAGGGAGGAAAAGACTCGCATGGCGAGCCCAACCTCCCCCAATAAGTCCTCGAAGGCGACAGCGCCTTCAGCGCTTTGTCCGGCCAACAGCGCCCGGGGTTCTGCCCCCGGGAAGCGTACGGCCATTCTCGTGAGGGTCTTCAATTCGAGGAGGGCCCCCGCGTCTCCTCCGAGCTAGGCCTGGAGGGCATATTCCTTCAATGGAATTGCCGTGGACTCCGGGCCAACTGGGAGGAGCTGCGGAGGCTCGTCTCGTCCCGTTCCCCGTTAGCTATTTTTTTGCAGGAGACCATGCTATGCGCGTTCCCGCTGCCTGCCCTCCCGGGGTATAAGGGTCTTGCGACCCCACCACCGCGGGATGGCCGGGCTGGGGGATGCGCGGTTTACACCCGGCATGATGTCTCCGTTCTTCCTTTCTCTTTAGATACCTCCTTTCAGGCAGTGGCTGTGCAGCTGCACCTGGATAGGAGGTATACTATCATTTCTGCGTACATTCCACCGTCAGCTGACTTCG
Source organism: Ceratothoa steindachneri (assembly GCA_963969495.1). Taxonomy (NCBI): domain Eukaryota; kingdom Metazoa; phylum Arthropoda; class Malacostraca; order Isopoda; family Cymothoidae; genus Ceratothoa; species Ceratothoa steindachneri. Next base: position 29,503,835 of record OZ018336.1, read on the forward strand.
ACGCGGGGGACTTCCGCCGCGTCGTGGCACGGTTGCCGAGGCCCTATCTCTTGCTTGGAGATCTGAACGGCAGGCATCCTCTCTGGGGAGATTACTCCATAAATCCCAGGGGACAAGTCCTTGCCGATCTGATCGAAGAGCTTGAGATGGGTGTCCCAAACGTGGACGAGTTTACGCATCACTGTCCGAGAACCGCTTCATTTTCTTGCCTTGACCTTTCTTTGTGCTCTTCGGATGCACAGCCTGATTTTGATTGGGGGGTGGTCGATGACCTCCATGGTAGTGATCACTTTCCCATTCAAATATCATTTTCAGGGCAACTGCCGCCTGAGAGACCACCTCGGTGGTGCTTGGCGCGGGCGCGGTGGCCTGCATTTCAGGAAATGACTGAATTCTCTATCTCAGTCGAGGAGTTTAGGTCGGTAGATGATGCCGTTGAGTTCTTCTCCGGCAACCTCATCGCCGTAGGCCTGACTACTATTCCTAGGACGTCTGGCCGTTTTGCACGCCGACCACTCCCATGGTGGTCGGCCGAGTGTGAGACGGCCCTCAAACAGAAGCGTTATGCCTACATGCGCTATAAGCGCCGTTTGAACGATTTCACTGTCGCTGAATTTCGTCGGGCTAGGGCTAGGTTCCGGTATATTTCGAAGCACGCCCGCCGCTCTTCTTGGCGGGCATACGTGTCTTCACTTAACGGGAAGACCCCTTTAGCTGAGGTGTGGAAGCGAGTCAAAAGGATTCGGGGCAAGTTCTCGCAGGACCCCCCTCCCGTTCTCCAGGAGAATGGGACCGCAATCTCGGACCCCGCGTCCGTGGCGGAATCCTTAGCGATCGCTTTTTCCGCATTCTCTAGCCGTGATGCTACTCCGCCAGCATTCAATGCACGTCGTGATGTCGCGGAAGGCCGCCGGCTGGACTTTACCTCCAGAGGCGGAGAACCCTTCAACGACAAGTTTACTGTGAGTGAGTTGCGTTCCGCTCTCGCTTCGTGCGCGGACACCGCCCATGGTCCGGACGATGTCCCGTACGCCATGCTTCGACACCTGGGTGAGCGAGGCATGGCCTTTCTGTTAGATTTGTTTAACAGGATCTGGGTGGAAGATCTTCTCCCAGACTCCTGGCGAATCGCTACTGTGCTCGCGTTTCGCAAGCCGGGGAGAGATCACTCTACTCCGACCGGTTTCCGCCCAATCTCTCTAACCTCTTGCGTGTGCAAGTTGATGGAGAAATTGGTAAATGTTAGATTAGCCTATTTCCTGGACAGCGGAGGCCATCTGTCTTCTGCACAGTGCGGCTTCCGTAAGTTCCACTCCACGTCGGATGCTCTGCTCCGACTGGAAAGTGCCGTCTGCGAGGCTTTCCTTCGTAGACAGCACTACGCCACGGTGTTTTTTGATCTGGAGAAGGCCTATGATACCGCATGGCGATACGGTATCATGGAGACTCTCCACACGATGGGGGCGAGGGGACGCCTCCTAATTTTTATATCTGAATTTTTGCGAGATCGTCAATTCCGCGTACGGGTTGGGGGAGCCCTCTCCGACCCAAAGGAGCAGCAAGAGGGTGTCCCGCAGGGAAGTGTCCTCAGTGTCACACTCTTTGCCCTGAGCATCAACGGCATCACCTCGGTGCTGCCGGAAGATGTTCTCGCTACGCTCTACGTGGACGACCTTTCGATCTCTTTTGGCGCGGCCCAGATGCCAACTCTGGAGCGTCGACTCCAACAGGCATTGAACCGCGTCTCTCGCTATGCCGAAGCGCACAGGTTTCGGTTTTCTTTGGCCAAGACTAAGGTGGTGCACTTCTGCCGCCATCCACGGCTTCACCCCGACCCAGATTTGTTTCTTAATGGGGTGCGCCTGGATGTGGTTGAGTCGCACCGTTTCCTTGGTCTTGTATTCGACCGACGCCTCACCTGGGAGGCTCATATTCGCAGCCTTAGGGTCTCTTGTACCCGCGCCATGGACATTCTCCGTTCCGTGACGTTCAGCGCTTGGGGCGCTGATAGGGCTACCGCCTTACTTTTTTATCGATCCTTTGTTCGCTCGAAGCTCGACTACGGATGCGAGTTTTATGCATCCGCAGCCGAGCGTTTATTGCGGAAGGTGGATTCGATCCACCACACCGGCCTTCGCCTTGCGACCGGTGCCTTCCGCACTTCCCCCATTGAGAGCCTGTTGGTCGATGCTGGGGAGATGCCACTCGCTCTGCGCCGCGTGCAGTGCATCACTCGCCTGTACGCGCGAGCCCGGCGCCTCCCTCAGTCGCCAACAGCTCTCACTGCATCCGCAGCTGATCTCGATGGTGCCTATGCCGCCGAGAGACGCCAGTCATACCCTAAGCCCTTTGGGTTTAGGGCCAGGAAACTCCTTCGAGAGGTAGATATAGCTCTCGGGCCGGTGGCGCCCCTGGTTCTGCCCAGGACGCCACCCTGGAGGGTACCACATTTGGCTATTTGTCGCCACGCCTCTGCTCCCAAAGCTTGTACTGCGCCGGGAGTATTGCGTTCGACCTTTTTGGAGCACACATCGTGTCACGCTGGTACCGTGCCAGTGTATACGGATGGGTCCAAGTCCCAAGAGGGGGTCGGCTTCCACGCCGTATCCCCTCTGTTTGAAGTCAGCGGGGCTCTACCAGGCGCTGCGTCTGTCTTCACGGCCGAGCTGGTGGCAATACACCACTCGGTACGGGAGATTACGCGACGTGCCCGGTTCGGAGACCGGATTGTGATCTATAGCGACTCACAAAGCGCCCTGAGTGCTCTCGGGGCATTGGAATCTCCGCATCCCCTGGTTCGCGATATCCGTGACGCCACGGTTTTGGCGAGCCGGGCAGATGTCGAGATTATCTTCTGCTGGGTTCCTGGACATGTAGGAATTGCGGGGAATGAGCGCGCCGATGAGGGCGCCAAAGAGTCCGCGAGGACTCTGCGACCGGACCAGCGTTTCGCTCTTCCTGACACCGACTACATGGCAGGAATACGGGCAGCTCTTCGGACTGCTTGGCAAAGAAGATGGGAGACGGTCGAAGGGAACTTAAAGTTGCGTGCCATTGCGCCGCGACTGTTCCCATGGACCTATCCCCCAATGCCGCGGCGGCTTCAGGTTGCTTTCTGTCGTCTCCGAATCGGACACACTCGTGTGACGCATCGCTATTTGATGGAGCGCTCGCCTGCGCCCTATTGCAACGACTGCGTCGTCCCCCAGACTGTTCGGCACATTCTTGTCGAATGTCCCAGTCTGGGTGATCTTCGCGCACGATACCTGTCCCAGTACCGGGATGGGCGGGGTCGCTACCGCCTGTCCCTTGTGCTTGGGACAGATTCGTGCACACTGACTTGTGGACTTGTTGACTTCTTGGGGGAGGCCGGCCTTCTCCCTATTATTTAAGCAAGGTTTGTTTGTTTTGTTTTTTTTGTTTTTTGCATTTGTTTTGTTTTTGTTTGTTTGTTTTTCTTTAGTTGCACGCTCCTGCGCCGGGGGGACCTCTCCCCGACGCACCAGCTTGCTTCCTTTCCCCCTTTTGGGGTGTTGTTTTTTTTTTTTTCTCTTTAATTTCATTTTAAAGTAGCCTAGAACTAGGCCAGTTTTAATACGGCGACTAATGCCCAAGTAGGCAGTCGCCAGATGAGCTCTTATAAAAAAAAAAAAATAAAAAAAAAAAATAAAATGCCCTTTCGTGGTATAAGGGTCTTGCGACCCCACCACCGCGGGATGGCCGGGCTGGGGGATGCGCGGTTTACACCCGGCATGATGTCTCCGTTCTTCCTTTCTCTTTAGATACCTCCTTTCAGGCAGTGGCTGTGCAGCTGCACCTGGATAGGAGGTATACTATCATTTCTGCGTACATTCCACCGTCAGCTGACTTCGACGCGGGGGACTTCCGCCGCGTCGTAGCACGGTTGCCGAGGCCCTATCTCTTGCTTGGAGATCTGAACGGCAGGCATCCTCTCTGGGGAGATTACTCCATAAATCCCAGGGGACAAGTCCTTGCCGATGTGATCGAAGAGCTTGAGATGGGTGTCCTAAACGTGGATGAGTTTACGCATCACTGTCCGAGAACCACTTCATTTTCTTGCCTTGACCTATCTTTGTGCTCTTCGGATGCACAGCCTCATTTTGATTGGGGGGTGGTCGATGACCTCCATGGTAGTGATCACTTTCCCATTCAAATTTCATTTTCAGGGCAACTGCCCCTGAGAGACCACCTCGGTGGTGCTTGGCGCGGGCGCGGTGGCCTGCATTTCAGGAAATGACTGAATTCTCTATCTCAGTCGAGGAGTTTAGGTCGGTAGGTTAGGCCGTTGAGTTCTTCTCCGGCAACCCCATCGCCGTGGGCCTGACTACTATTCCAGGACGTTTGGCCGTTTTGGACGCCGACCGCTCCCGTGGTGGTCGGCCGAGTGTGAGACGGCCATCAAACAGAAGCGTTATGCCTGCATGCCCTATAAGCGCCGCCCGAACGATTTCACTGTCGCTGAATTTCGTCGGGCTAGGGCTAGGTTCCGGTATATTTCGAAGCACGCCCGCCGCTCTTCTTGGCGGGCATACGTGTCTTCACTTAACGGGAAGACCCCTTTAGCTGAGGTGTGGAAGCGAGTCAAAAGGATTCGGGGCAAGTTCTCGCAGGACCCCCCTCTCGTTCTCCAGGAGAATGGGGCCGCAATCTCGGACCCCGCGTCCGTGGCGGAATCCTTCGCGACCGCTTTTTCTGCATTCTCTAGCCGTGATGCTGCTCCGCCAGCATTCAATGCACGTCGTGATGTCGCGGAAGGCCGCCGGCTGGACTTACCTCCAGAGGCGGAGAAACCTTCAACGACAAGTTTACTGTAAGCGAGTTGCGTTCCGCTCTCGCTTCGTGCGCGGACACCGCCCATGGTCCGGACGATGTCCCGTACGCCATGCTTCGACACCTAGGTGGGCGAGGCATGGCCTTTCTGTTAGATTTGTTCAACAGGATCTGGGTGGAAGGTCTTCTCCCAGACTCCTGGCGAATCGCTACTGTGCTTGCCTTTTGCAAACCGGGGAGAGATCACTCTACTCCGACCGGTTTCCGCCCAATCTCTCTAACCTCTTGCGTGTGCAAGTTGATGGAGAAATTGGTAAATGTTAGATTAGCCTTTTTCCTGGACAGCGGAGGCCATCTGTCTTCCGCACAGTGCGGCTTCCGCAAGTTCCACTCCACGTCGGATGCTCTGCTCCGACTGGAAAATGCCGTCTGCGAGGCTTTTTTTCGTAGACAGCACTACGCCACGGTATTTTTCGATCTGGAGAAGGCCTATGATACCGCATGGCGATACGGTATCATGGAGACTCGCCACACGATGGGGGCGAGGGGACGCCTCCTAATTTTTATATCTGAATTTTTGCGAGATCGTCAATTCCGCGTACGGGTTGGGGGAGCCCTCTCCGACCCAAAGGAGCAGCAAGAGGGTGTCCCGCAGGGAAGTGTCCTCAGTGTCACACTCTTTGCCCTTAGAATCAATGGCATCACCTCGGTGCTGCCGGAAGATGTTCTTGCTACGCTCTACGTGGACGACCTTTCGATCTCTTTTGGCGCTGCCCAGATGCCAACTCTAGGGCGTCGACTCCAACAGGCACTGAACCGCGTCTCTCGCTATGCCGAAGCGCACATGTTTCGGTTTTCTTTGGCCAAGACTTAGGTGGTGCACTTCTGCCGCCATCCACGGCTTCACCCCGACCCAGATTTGTTTCTTAATGGGGTGCGCCTGGATGTGGTTGAGTCGCACCGTTTCCTTGGTCTTGTATTCGACCGACGCCTCACCTGGGAGGCTCATATTCGCAGCCTTAGGGTCTCTTGTTCCCGCGCCATGGACATTCTCCGTTCCGTGACGTTCAGCGCTTGGGGCGCTGATAGGGCTACTGCCTTACTTTTTTATCGATCCTTTGTTCGCTCGAAGCTCGACTACGGATGCGAGTTTTATGCATCCGCAGCCGAGTGTTTATTGCGGAAGGTGGATTCGATCCACCACACCGGCCTTCGCCTTGCGACCGGTGCCTTCCGCACTTCCCCCATTGAGAGCCTGTTGGTCGATGCTGGGGAGATGCCACTCGCTCTGCGCCGCGTGCAGTGCATCACTCGCCTGTACGCGCGAGCCCGGCGCCTCCCTCAGTCGCCAACAGCTCTCACTGCATCCGCAGCTGATCTCGATGGTGCCTATGCTGCCGAGAGACGCCAGTCATACCCTATGCCCTTTGGGTTTAGGGCCAGGAAACTCCTTCGAGAGGTAGATATAGCTCTCGGGCAGGTGGCGCCCCTGGTTCTGCCCAGGACGCCACCCTGGAGGATACCACATTTGGCTATTTGTCGCCACGCCTCTGCTCCCAAAGCTTGTACTGCGCCGGGAGTATTGTGTTCGACCTCTTTGGAGCACACATCGTGTCACGCTGGAACCGTGCCAGTGTATACGGATGGCTCCAAGTCCCAAGAGGGGGTCGGCTTCCACGCGGTATTTCCTCTGTTTGAAGTCAGCGGGGCTCTACCAGGCGCTGCGTCTGTGTTCACGGCCGAGCTGGTGGCAATACCCCACTCGGTACGGGAGACTACGCGACGTGCCCGTTTCTGAGACCGGATTGTGATCTATAGCGACTCACAAAGCGCCCTGAGTGCTCTCGGGGCGGATGCCGAGATTATCTTCTGCTGGGTTCCTGTGCATGCAGGAATTGCGGGGAATGAGGGCGCCAAAGAGTCCGCGACGACTCTGCGACCGGGCCAGCGTTTCGCTCTTCCTCACACCGACTACATGGCAGGAATACGGGTAGCTCTTCGGACTGCGTGCCATTGCGCTGCGACTGTTCCCATGGACCTATCCCCCAATGCCGCGGCGGCTTCCGGTTGCTTTCTGTCGTCTCCGAATCGGACACACTCGTGTGACGCATCCCTATTTGATGGGTCGCTTGCCTGCGCCCTATTGCAACGACTGCTTCGTGCCCCAGACTGTTCGGCACATTCTTGTCGAATGTCCCAGTCTGGGTGATCTTCGCGCACGATACCTGTCCCGGTACCGGGATGGGCGGGGTCGCTACCGCCTGTCCCTTGTACTCGGGACGAGTGCGTGCACCATGACTAGTGGACTTATTGACTTTTTGGGGGAGGCTGGCCTTCTCCCTTTCATTTAACCCGGTTTAATTGTTGTTGTTGTTTTTGTTATTGTTTTTGTTATTGCTTTTTATTGTTATTGTTATTTCTTTTTATTGTTTCCTGTTTAATTTTTAAAGTAGCCTAGAACTAGGCTGTTTGTTTTGGCCTTCTCCCTTTCATTTAACCCGGTTTAATTGTTGTTGTTGTTGTTGTTTTTGTTATTGTTTTTGTTATTGCTTTTTTATTGTTATTGTTATTTCTTTTTATTGTTTCCTGTTTAATTTTTAAAGTAGCCTAGAACTAGGCTGTTTGTTTACGGCGACTAATGCCTAAGTCGGCAGTCGCCAGATAGCCCCTTAATTAAAAAAAAAAAATAAAAATGTCGGTCGTGTACGTTTGTGTGTACATGCGCACGGTTCCTGCCTGGAGCCGACATGTGTCTCTTTCGGGCTTACTACGTTCCCTTCCGAATCAAAGGAAGCTATCGGAGGTCAGGAAATCTAACCTGGCCTACGACACCCTATAAAAAAAACTCCAAAGGTTTTAAATGGGAGATCTTGGAGGCCACTTAAATTCACTGTTTCGAGAATTGCTTTTTTCTCTGAAGTTTCGTCTTAACAACTGCATTGTTTCATTCGATGTATGTGATGTTGCACCATCTTGCTGAAGAAACGGATGTCTATTTCGAAGCCTTCGAAAGTTCGGTAAAAAAATATTCTTTAAGCATGTGTCGGTATCTTTCGTCATTCACAGTGACTGAATTTCCATTTTCATTCTCATAAAAATACGGCCCAATGATCTTCTGAGGTGTTATCGCACACCACACAGTGTTTTTTTTTGCAGGATGCAGCTGTTTCTGAGGGTGTATAGCTTCTGGGTTGTGATCCGACCATATTCTGTTGTTCTGCTTATTATTGTATCCGCTCAGATGAAATTGCGCTTCGTCAGACATTATCACGGGTGGTATATCAACTTCCCCAAATTTTCGTCTAAATTCTTCTGTATACGATTTTCTTTTTGCGAAATCGTTGTCTTCTAATTTTTGCACAACATTGTATGTTGCACTTTTGACATTCCCACTTGTTCTGATCTTTTCAATGAGTTGTGCGGCCGCCGTTCGACGTTTTGACGTAACTCTTCAATTTTATGTTGTTCCTCGCCTTTTCTGCCAACACGCACTTTTTTGTCCATCTTGTACACTACTGTTGTGTCGGAATTTTTTAATTAGTCTGCATAGCACTCGTCGTGATGGTACGTCTTGATCTCCTTCACGTCTCATCCGTCGTTGTGTGGAAACCACTGAACAGTTGCATCTAAAGAATGTTTCAATCATTTTTTTCGTCCAATTATTTACAGGAGCTTCCAAGTTTTCAGTTTGAAAAATTCTTAATGATGATTTTTTCTAGAAATATTTTCTGTTTTTATAGTCTACAAATGACTATGATTCTAGTAAATTTGTTGCTTCACAATTTTCGAGAAACTTTGCTAACAATCGAGAATTCCCCAAATCACTTTTTTTAACAAAACTTTTTACGCTTTTGGGGTTTAGCAAAAAATGACCGATTTACTAAAACTCGCATAACTTCTAGAATAATAAAGGAATCAATTAGCCATTTTAGGACAAAGAACTTACAACTATTACCAACAACCTCTGAAAGTTTCATTTGGGTCACAAAATTATTCTTGATTTTATTCAACTTCAAAAGTAGGACATGTAAAAAAAATATTCTGTATTGGTGTGTTAACGAAAATGATCTCTCTCTCCCTCGATGAGTGTCTGATTCCGTTAGTGATTGACTAATTTCATGTGTGTTTGTATGTTTCGAAAAACATACACCCGAGTAAAAAAAATCTTAATATTTCCATCGCCGTAACGAAATTTGTGGCCATTAATGAGATTAGCTTTTGCCAGATCAACACCAGCTGCCTAAATCATTCCTCGGCAGCCTAGGCTCGCGCGCATGTGTGCGTGTGTGTATATGTGTGTGTGTAGTTGCATGCATTCCTTAGTTATATTTTCCCTCTTTTTATCGCGACAGGATAGTGGTTGCTCGATTCGTTACTATTTGTGTATGTATAATGGTACATATTTTATGTTCGCATTCCTAGAGTTTTTCGTGTAGGGCAATAGATTGATGTGAGAGGAAAATGGTGTTGAGTGAAATAAGAGTAGGTGATCTCCTTAAACTGAATATTTGGATCGTTCGAGTTATGGCAAAATTGCTAAGAGCTGCTTGGTGTCCATTTCTAATCTTACCATCGCTTGATTTTCGTCAAATTCGGTGTTTTATGTTGTTAGATCATCAGTTCGTGGCTTTAGTGTCGGGTGTGTTATCTTTTGCAAACCGCGTATAAATATAACAAAGCCCCCTCCGAGCCTCCACGAAAAGGCTTGTAGACCCGACGTGGCTTAGTCTTCGATACATTAGGGTTTCCGGGATGATGGAGGATCCCGACGAGGACATCTCCAGCCCAGTTTGTAAAGAGAGATATGTCAAGAAAGCGTTCAAGATGGGGGGGAGTGGGAATGGATGGAAAGTATATAACCAGCGTTGAGACAGGAAGGGCACGCAGCCTACTAGATGTCAGTTGCAGCATGGTTTCCAACTTAACACCCCCTTGCAGTGGATAGTGATAGAAGAGACACACGGGAGCATTAGAAGGGAATAAAGTGAGAAGTAGGCATGCTAAGTACCCCCAAACTCACACACATACCGGAGCCATGAGAGAGGGGATGAACCACCGCCCCCCTCCCGGTAGGGTCAAAATAGTTGGAGTCTACCGGGGCTTTATTCCTTCTAGACTTTTTTCGCCACTTTATTTACAAGCTTCTTGCCACCTATTTTATAGCCCGGCAGATGGGCGCCTACCAGCTTTCGTCCATTCTTTCCTGGTCAATGCTTGGTAGGGGTCCCTTCCTCATGCCTTCGTTGTTTAGGGTGATAGTTTGTAACCCGTCTTCATCATTCCCACCTTTATTTCTTTTTAGTGGACCCATATTGCGATTCCTTCCTTTAACCCTCCCTCCCAGGCCCACAAGTTAATGACGGGTGCTAATATGGGGTTTTGTGTGCCTGCCTAGTCCCAATATCTGCGGCTAAATTTCTTGCACACATTTTCACTTTCTCTGCAGATCATCCCTTACGCATTTCCTGCGTGTCACTGCCTCCTGGCTTTTGCGCTTTAAATTCGACGGAACCGCCACGACCCTGGGATGACTGGACGAAAGCTAGTTGGCGACTAGCCTACAAAATTAGCCGCCAGTTAAAACAAAGGTCGGAATGTCCGAAACAGGGGGAAATGGAGATGTCTAGAAGGGAGGCGGTAGTCTAGGTTATTCCAATCTAGTTTCAGACTACCGGCGGCACGGGCCCCGGGAGGGCGTACGGCTCTTACAGGCGCAAGGTGTATCAATCCCCCCGCCCCCTTTGCCCCTTGTGAGAATGAGATGACGGACGCCGTGGTCGTGCCCAGAGCCTTCCTTCGGCTCGCTTGGTAGGAAAGGTTCGAGACGGGTCCGTGGGGAATGTGAAATTGTTACACCCCTTCCCCCGGTCATACTCCTCGATGCATTGACTGCTGTAGGTCTTCTCTCCCGACACTTCCTTGACATCAGCCCTAACAGATAGCACGGTCTCAAAAAAGAGTCTTGTCATCTATGCTTTGGTTTAGCTCTTAGTGGAGTGCTTCAGGTTAAAGGAGTTTTTTGCGGCGTATCTTTATCAGTAGCCAGCGCTGGCGTCGCCAGATGGGCGCCTTAAAAATAGCCAGTGGTGGCCGTTACAGTCCCCCTAAAAGTCTTCGGTGAGATGATGTATTGAAGGTGTGTAGCATGTGGCACCTATGCAACTTGTCTCTTCCAAGACATTATATTTTTTTGTGTGCTTCTGTTTGTGTGACGGAAATGCTTATATTTGAGGAGCAAAGCAAAGAGCATCTTGGATGGCATTGGTGGTTGCACGGCTCTATTGTGCAACAATTATTGTTTCTTAAGGGGTCTTGAGCCTCTGTGAATTGTAAAGTGACAAAAAATGGCAGACTAAGTATGCGTTATTATATAGAACCACAATGAATAGCGATATTGATATTTAAACAGAAGTAATAGAAATGGGAGGATAGCGATATAATGAAATGGAACGTGGAATAGATACGGAGTATTGCAAAATGAATGGAACTCAAGAGTGTTCAAGGAAGAAGGAATAAGAGTCTGGGTTACGATTGTTGCCGTAGCCAACCACCCCTTTGAAGGCCGAAAAAGGGGGAGGGAAGAGCCGCTTCTTTATGCTAACATGTGCTTCGACGTCATTTGTATATGGTGGTGGAGTAAGGGCGAGTATGCAACCATGCAAGACATGCACACGTGGCATTAAGGGGTTAGGATTAATTTTATTTTACTCCGTGAATCAGTACACAGAAATTTGATTGCAAAAACTCTTAGAGATTATGCTTTCCCCCATATATATATATATATATATATATATATATATATATATATATATATATACACACACACACACACACACACACATGCACTTTTGAAGTCCACAGCAATGGCATCGTTATTAATTTTAACTTTTATTCTCTTTATTTTTCTTACAATTTTGGACTGGGTCTTTGAGGCGAGAAATAAAATTCGCAAAAGCCATATTTTATTCCGGGACGTCTTTCGACTGTGGTAGGTCATCTCAGGGAATGAACAGAAATGGAATGATTTACAGAAAGCTACACTATATATAGTTTTTCTACTCGAACATAAGCGATACAAAATTGACCAATCATTGTTGTAGAGGAATTAAAACATAAAGCCTCCCGGAGGGCCAGGCGGACGTATACATTAAAGCCCCTCCCCCTTGCGGAGAAAGCAGGAGAATCGAGCCACATGAGGAGACTCGTGGGAACGTTAGCCGGCGAATAACGGTCTAACTGCCTACCCTGTTTGATCTCCCCGCCGCATAGGTAGTTGGAGCGACCATCTGTGTTAAGGTAACCACCAAAGGCCCTTAAACAGCGCTCAAAAGATCCAATTACCTAAGAGATCCGTAGGCCCGTGGTCAAATCGCCAAAAAGCGTTGCTAGTCAAAAAACACACCAAGGATGGTGACAGTTGGTGGTGTCTCTAATTAACAAGCCGACTTGAGCACTGCGGGGCCAACCTCCTCACCTCTCGCTTTCCCCGATGTGGCCTCACCCCTCGCTCCATCCTCTGCGGCCTCGCCCCTTCCCACTTAGATGGGGCGTTCGCCCGTCTATAAATGAGCCCCTGAAGGAAAGAGAAAGATGATTATTCGAGGAGAGACGATAAAGGATCAGTTCAAGAAGATCGATCCTTCACCCAGTAAAGGTTAATTCGAGGAGAGACGCTAAAGGATCAGTTTGAGAAGATCGATCCTTCCCCCAGTGCCGAATTAACATAGAACGTTAATTTTTGTATCGGTGCCATACCGAAGAATCCTTTACAGACTTAGAAGAAGTCTTACTGTAGAAAAGAAAACCCACTCACTCTCGAGTGACTCTCACAGCGCAAGCTCCGTAAGAGAGAAGAGAAGAACCAATCCCCAACGAGGTTCCATTTGTTAAGTACGGTAGAAATCCCCTCGTATACCCCAAAACTAGTTTGGCACCCGGCGTTAAAGACTAGGATACAAATAGGCTTCAAGAGCATCTAGAAGAGGACTCCTTGAGCTAGAAAGCACAACACCTCTCCGGCTTTTAAAGGTAATAGGAGGCAAAGTTGCAATAAGAAGTTGACATCGCCCCCCTTCCTCTCCACCTTATCGATTATTCGAGGAGAGACGATAAAGGATCATTTCGCAAATATTGATCCTTCACCCAGTAAAGATTATTCGGTGAGAGACTATAGTGGACCAGTTTGAGAAGATCGGTCCTTCGCCCACTTTCGATATAACTAGAAGATTATTCGAGGAGAGACGATAAAGGATCAGTTCGAGAAGATCGATCCTTCACCCAGGGTCTAATTAGCTTAAAATTTCACGTTTTGGTATCGGTACCAGACCGAACCATCCGGTACAGACTTAGAAGAAGTATGACTGGATTACCATTCCTAGAGCCAAACCAGGAATTTCGGCAGCAAGAGAAGAAGGATTATTTCGGTGCCAGCTCGAAGCATCCTGCACAGGTTTAGTAAGAAGCTTAGCAGGACCAATATTCCTAGTCCCAAACAGGAATTTCGCAAGTAATATAATAGAAGAACCAGTCACCCTCGAGTGACTCAGATTGCGATTATAAGACCGAATAATTAGAAATCAGATTCTCTTACCTCCATTCCATCTCGAAGAAAATCTACCATCGGCCACTCCAACTCTCCGAAGCGCGAGAAAAGCCCTCCGGTGACATCCGGCAATCCCTGATCCTATCTGTCATGTAAGTTAGAATGACCATTTATATTCGTATTGCGTTAGTATGGGTTTATTACGGTATTCGATTTAAATGAAGTAGAAACAATTGTGCGTGAACCCCGTCATATTTACTAGTATAAGAGTGTAATTTAATTTGATGTTTAACGCAAATCAAAATGGGTCACGATAAAATAACTAATCGGCAATTGGTTTGTTTACGTGGAGCCTATATTTGTATTTTTGTCATGAATAGATATTGTAATAGGTTCAGTTACCAGCATGTTCAGCCTCGGTTAACTTAGTAGGTGAATATAAATATTTTTACTGTTTATTTTGTAGTTAATTGTTAAATTTAAAACATATGTTTATTTTGGGATAATTCCTGGGCGTTTCACTAAATCCTTACGTGTTTAAGACGGCCCTTTCTTAAAACAACAAAATAGCATTCTTCGACAATTGTTAAGGAAATCTTTAAGGGCAAACTAACGTTAGCCGGTTTTTCAAATACTGGCGCTAGAAAATTGAACAATCATCTTGCTGGAACCAGAACTTGCCCATAGGCGACGGGAACAGGGTCTGCAGCTCCATTTTGAAAATTCTGAAGACCTCAGCAAACCGCTCCTTGGAGACTGTCACTGTCGCGCCAAATTCCTCGAAGAGTAATGGTTCGATGATGCCTCTGTATGAGATTGCAGTCCATACCGTGCACTTAGGGGAATTTAGGGGCTTGGTGGCTACCTCATTTGGTCTAGAGCTTCAACTGAGGTCCAAAAGAGGTTAAGGAAAGTTGGGGTCTCCTGAATCTTCTCCAGTATCTTGACTGCCATAGCCCTTCTCTGCTCCTTGTCTGAGGCTGTAAGGGTCTGCTTCGTCTGTATTCTGTATGGGCAGGCCTTTACTTCCATTACTAGCGCACCTGTAAGTCTCACGGGATATACCGAGGGACTTACTTCGTTTACGCACAGAGCCTTTTGGACTCTGCTGAACTGACTCTCTCACGCTCTCGACCAGCTCAGCTGTACGCTCTCTGCGGCGTCCTGAATAGCTTGGACGGTTGTCACTAGCTGCATTGAGGTTCTCCACTGTCCCATAGTTCTCGAAGTTGTCCATCCAGTCTTGAATTCTGCTCTTGGAGGGGGGCTTTTTCACATTCGAACTAATGCACGAAAGTGTCTTGCACTTCTTGAACGAGCCTGTCTTGTAGTAATGTTTGGCGTCTTATATTCTTTGCTGGAACTCCCATTGAGATCTAGTTGTGTTCATAGGCGTTGCTTCTGTCATGTCCGGCAAAGTAAGGGTGATTAATTAATGAATGAATGAAGATATATCACAAAAAGTGTGTGCAGGCCCGTTTTTGAGGGGTGACCGTGTGTTAATCAATTTAAGAAATAATATTTTTGACATATATGTAAATAAATGGATTACTTGTCAATAAACATAACTTTATATAACTTTTTCCCAGAAAATTTAAGAATTTTCAAGTCTTCCATAATAATTTTATCATTAATATATATATATATATATATATATATATATATATATATATACGATTTGAAAGCACGCTCTCCATCCAGACTCCATTCATTATCGTGCTTTGATTAGAATTTACGATTCATAAACTGCAGTATCATCACGTCGTTACTTTTAAATTATCTATAAAGTATTGATATCAATTATTTTTTATTAAAGTGTTGTTGCAAGGATTTAATTTATCTTGTCTTTCGTGGAAAAGGGGTATTTTCTCGATTTATTTTATAGCAGATAGGCTGTAAACCACCTATACCAAAAAGACAGAAAAAGTGGCAAGGGCGTTACTGTCACAAACGTTACACTAATACAGCTCACTTCAGCAGAAGTAGCCCTCTTAACTATAAAATGGCGCCCCGAGAGCCACGCCAAATTTTTCACGCAGCATTCACCTGGAGTTGCACCAATTTCCTACGCAGCATTCTCCGGAGTGACGAGCGACTTCCTTAACGCGAAATTTTTTTTCAACACCTCTACGGCACTACATGCAACAACAATCCTATCACAATAACACAATGTGTTCTCTTTCCTTGCTCGAATTTCAGGCCGCCTCGCGCAATTTGTGGTTCACCTAAATCAAGCTCCCCTTTTCTTTGGAGAGAATAAATAATGACACCCTAAAACTTAAGTCACTAGTACAGACACTGCCACACGCAGTAATTCTTGGAATTTTGCCCCTTTTAAGAGATCACACACTTTTGGCTCGTTCTACTCAACTATCCTATCTTTTCCCTAGGATATAAGAAAATTGAAGGACACACTAAGGGATAATGTGGGTCCCTCCTTTCTTGGGGTTATTTTTCGTTCAGCGCCTTCCCTCACACTTTCAAGCCTCGCAGACCCCATTTGAGCAACTCGCAAGGTCTCAATCGCAGCTCACAGACAATGGTGACTTCCATCGCACAAAGGATCCATTACAACAGTTCCTCGAGCAGATGTAGGAAGCTTTGGTCCCCATCAAGGAAGATGTCGTAACTCTCACTGAGGCTGATCAGTTTCAACAAGTCAGAGATTACTTCAGGGGAGGCTCAGCATCCATAGCGCAAATCTCCCGCTAGATCGTGCAGCTTACCCAAATTCAGGAAGGTATCTGCTGGTACCATCGGTAATACGGCAGCCAGGCACATAGCTGGCTGTAAGCAGAATGGTACCTCAGGGAAAGCTATGGAAAGAGAAAAGAAGGACGTCGCATCTCTGTTTCACCACTTGGGGATTGCCCTCCCCCCCCGTAAGGGCCACGGCGATGTTTCTCTGGCCGTCGTGCCGACGGGCCTCAGGGCCCCTTGCGGCCCTAGCTTAATCTCTTCTTTCTGCCACCCTGTCTTCTTACCCTGCTTCCTCGCCTTCATTACAACCTCTCCCACAACTTTCCCTGGACGACCAGCTTCCTTTCACCCAACCATCCCGGATCGGGCTGATGGGGGAGGGGAGACAACGCCTCCTCACTCTTGAGCTCCGGTTTGGAGTGTTAAATTTTTAACAACCTGCTTCACCTCCACCGACACATTTCTCGCATACCCTTTCTCTCTCCCTTCAAGATCTATCAATTTTACGTCCAACCCAAGATGGAGTTCCCATGCCGAAGGGCTCCCTGGTCACTGGGCTAGACGAGTGGTTCCAAATGGTGGCAGCTGTCTTTGCTGCCCAGTAATCACCCCTCGCAGGGCTGGCTACTGCGTGCGGTGGGGAGCGTTTGAATCCCCTGAGAACAATAGGGTCACCATGCCCAATGATACGACTTTTCACTTCACCCCCTCCCCCCCTATACCTTCCCCTATAACATCCCCGGAGCTGCCTTCGGACAGCTCCACAACAGAAAACGAGGTCACCCATCCCTGTGGTTTCGCAGAGGACCCTCCAAACCTCACCCCCTTCTCTTTTCCTTCTCCCACCCCTTCCTCTTTCCAGCGGCTAACCCCACCCCCTTTACACTCCAGGGGACTTCCAAGTATGCACGTCACTGGCCCATAATTGACTGCTACCGGTGGGAGCGGCTCAATAGAGCCAACCCCATTAAGGAGGCAAGGGATGACAGGGTCTGTCAGCCCGTGCCCTCTTAAGTCCTGCTGGCGTGCATATTAAGTCTACTGGGGGCATTGTACGTGCCCGTTCTCTTCCTCGACGGATGCCGGTTCGCCGGCCCAAGAGAAGACGAAAGGTTCATCGAATAGGATCTGTGATGTCTTTGTGGTGGGGGGGGGGGCACATGGAGGCTCCCCTGAGGTGATCCTCTCCCAGACGGCAATATCTTCCATTTTGTCGAAACCGGCGTCGGTACCAAGCACATGACCCGAGTTTACCGCTGTGCAAGCTTCTCCTCAGACGTTTCGGGCCCCCGAATCCTTACAAAGAGACGAAGGATTTCCTCACCCGGCTGGTGCCCCCGTGACAGCCAAGATCCTTTTCATTTCAGACAAGGATTTTGCCGAGACCGATCCAGCTGGCCTAGGGGCTCATACTGGCAGAGGAGAGAAGCGCGTTCATCCCCCGCCCTCCTCTCCTAAGAAGAGAATGCATAGGAAAAAGACGGGGGCGGGGGCTCCTCTCCCTCCGCGGGAGCTATGCTGACTGACGGGTCCGCTGCCGTTTCGGTCAGCGACTAAGGCAAGATCGGCACGTCCGCCCCGGCGATTCCGCACTGAGGAGTCCCCGACAAAGACCAAAATTTCAAGTGCGCGCTGAGCAGAGCCTCGATTACTTCGGGTTCCCTCATTCATCGATTACATCTGCATTTTCGAGCCCGCTGGTTTCAAACGCTTCCTGATTATTCGCTCCACTGATGGCAACATGTTCCATCAGAGAAGAGCACTAGCTAGCCTGATTGGTAGAGAGCCGAAGGTGACTCGTTTCTCGGACGGGAGACTTCTGGCGAATGCGTCGGATCCCTCCAAGGTGACCAAAATTAGTGCTCTTCGGACCCTCGATGGCACCCCAGTGAGTGTGACGCCGTACTCTACCATAAACTTCGTTAAAGGAGTGGTTTATGCGAGGGAACTCGTGAACTACTCCATAGATGACCACCTAAAAGTTGGCCAACCAAAACCGGTCAAGGTCGAACCTGCGACGAGAATTTAGGGACGTGCCTCGAGACCCACCCCTACACACTTCGTCACGTTCGATTGTGACAAGCTCCCTGAGTCGGTGCGTGCCGGTCGGTATCACCCCCGCTTGGAGTTTCTACTACTGCCGAATCGCTCTTGTAGACCTACAAAGTAGGGGTTACCCAAAGTCACCCAACAAACTGCAAAGAAAGAGAAGTTAAACGGAATATTTTTTTCTTCGGAAAAAAATAATATTGCTAATTGCCGAAAAAAATCGTGCAGAGATCGCCTCGGGAGGTCCTTTTGCTGCCTTTATAGACACATTTGTTCAAAGTACGGCTACTCAAAAGTGCCAATTTTCTCCCTTCCACCCCCCCCCCACCCAGAGATATCTACTAAAGGAAAAAGCTTACAACTTCTTGAAAGACGAAAGTAAACGCTTGCACTATTGACGTGTCCGTATTTTCATTCTCTCTCCGTTTCTTTTTCTATTTTTTTTTCCATTGCCTATGAATTTACTTCCTCCCCCCTCTTCTTATTCATTCTTTTAGTTTCATTCATCGCCGAATAGATTCGTTGGATTACATCTCGGAATGTGCCCAACCTTTTTTGTCTTAACGAGACAGTCTAAGGACATTTGCGGGCTACCCCTCTCTCTTTACACTCCAAGTTCTCTCCTTTTAGTTAGGGTGGATTAATTTTCTATACGTTGCACCCTTCCCCCTCACCCCTCTCTCCCTCTATGTTTCCTCCTCAATTCCAAGATTAGTAGTTACCCTCATTTTGCCCTTGTGCCGAGGCAATCGCCAGAGGGACGATTTATATATATATATATATATATATATATATATATATATATATATATATATATATATATATATATATACAAAAATTGATGGATTGGGAATGACCGGGATTGAATGAAAAGATGTGGTCTTCTGAGAGAGTTAGCCATTTTAGGGGCACAACGGCCCACTTGAGGTGCCTGCAAGAACGCACAGGTGCCTGCAAGAACGCACGTACTCGCGCACACTTGTATGGCATGGCGGCCTAGGTTTCTTTCTTTTTAGCATTTAGCTTAGCTGAATTGGCTCAATAGGCACACCGTAGAAAGTGTGTCGGTGCACGCAATCTCCCCTCCCATTGGGCGAGAAAAAAGATTGGAAGTAGTTTTTTCTGTTTAAATTTAGGTCGAGGCCCATCTGCAGCTCCGCCACTTTATAACTGGCCCCTGACGACCACCCCCTCTTTATTATCCCCACAAGACTTCTTGCAGATATGTGCCTGGCATCTGTGCGCACATAGATGTAAACATACATACTCAGCTACATGATAATAGTGCAAATTACACACACACACACACACACACGTCTATATGAATTAATGGTTTTGCTGACAACAGTGGTTAGGTATGTAAAGGAAACTTGGGGTCGCTGCTAACGTCTTACTGCTCTCGGTAGACGGCGACCAGCGCGCTCCATCCGTATCATAATATTACTTTACCACGTGACTTTGGATGGTACAGGTAGAAAGAAGGCCCCCCTTCCCCCGCTCCGGCCATCTGGGTTGGGGGTGGGGGGTGCGCGCACGCGCACGAACACTTTGAAAGGAGGATGAGTGGTTACAGGAGAGGACCCTTGTATTGGCTAAGAGACCCATGTTCACTCTAAAGATGGCCTGGGGATAATGCAACTCTCGGAGTTTACCGAGACCACTGGCGCGATCGGGCATCCTCTAACAGCGCGCTCTTTGTGCTCTTGTACTCCTTAAGGGAGGTATCGGAGGTATCTGGTGACTGACGGGCTAAGAATACACGAAGTATCATCGATTCCTTGTTGTTTTCTTCGCCATTCCCTGTGTTTGCTTCCCGTTACACACCCACCATCGTGAACACAAACCTCACTTGGTCACTCCCTCTCCAAGATAGGATGCACACATACACACACCACGCATATTTACATAGTCGAATAGGAAAGAGTACTCTGAAGTGTGAGCGCTCGCGCGGGGGAGGTGCGGCGAGTCTGATTGAAAGCGTGGTTGCATCCTGTTTTCCTCCCCTCGCTTGATTACCTTCTTGATAAAGCACTTAGCAGAGCGATTGGGCCCCCCTTCCGCCCACCGCCCTCCCTCAAACGGTTCTTTATGTGCCACGGGCCTTGGCTGGCGCCCTGGCTCTTTATTCAACCCGCTCTCCCTCGCGGCCGGGCACAGGGCTCTCGGAGATGTGCTTGCTCCCTCCGACATCATTTGGAACGCGCGTTGGGTCGTCATGTGTGTCCTCCCCATTTTGCCCGGTAATCAAAGTGGATTTTGAGTCGGGGGGGGGAGGGGGGTCCCATCGAGTCAGTATTCTATTTTGGGGAAGACTTCCGTCTGAGGCGAGGGCACCGTGGCGGCTGCGTGGCGGCTTCCCGCTTTTATCCCCACAAGGGTACACTGAAGCCTGTTACGTTTGGCACCTGGAGTTGCACGTCCTCCCGGCATAAGTGCGAATTATTAAGGAAGCCCGTCACTGGGTTGACTTAAACTCTGACGGGGCCTGGGGAAGGTGTTGGTCCGCTTACTTCTCGCTCTCTCCCTGCATTACTTAATCCTCTCAACCTTTTGTTGACCCGCACCTGGTGCCTGGAGAGCTGCGTTCGCTTGTGGAAGTTAGTTTGCTTCCTCCTCGCTCCCTCTCAGGATTCGTTTCATTTTTTAAAATATCCCTTCAACCCTCTGTGTAGGCTTAAACACCTGACCCGCTACTTCATGCCCTGCCATAAGCAAGTCTTTTGAACCTCTATAAACAACGAGCTTTAACGCCGTAGGTCGCAAGAGACCAGGACTTGAGGGATCCTGGGTATTGGGGCTAGCTTAATGGGAAAATCGGTTTTTCTCCAATGACTCCTTCCCTGCGTGCAATGGGTTGATCTTGCGTCCGCACCACGAGTGCTCCCATGGACCTACCTCCCCAATTCGCGACAGCTTCCGGATTGGGCGCACTCGCGGGACACGCCGCCATTTGACGGAGCGCTCGCCTCCGCCTTATTGTGACGACTGCGTTGTGCACCCGGATTGTTCTGGACATTCTTGTTCAATGGTACAGTTTGGCGGATCTTCACGCAAGTTACTTGTCACGCTACCGAGACGAGCGGGATCGTTTCCGCTTGTGTCCCTCGTTCTCTGGATGGCTTCGTCCGCACAGTTTCGGCATTGTCAAGTTAAAGGAGGCGGGCCGGCCTCGTCCATAGTAGTTGGTTGGTTCTCGTGCTCTTGGACCCTAGGGAATCGTGACTTCCCTCTGCCGCTCTCTTTTGTTACTGCTTTCAAATTATAGGTTAAGATGATATATTCTGTAATTCCGGCAGCTATGCCCTCAATGATAGTCGCTAGTTAACTCAAAGTAAAAAAAAAAAAATATTGTACACGTTTGGTTCCTTGAAGATGGCTGGCCTTCCTTCGTGATCCCGTGCATGCCTATAATGTTTTGTCTATTTCTTGTTTGTTTTTTATATTCACTAGTTACTGTTTTCTATCTTTGGCTCGTACCCGGGCGAGTGCCCTAAGTATTTTCACTTAATCTAGTTTGCCCTCGCCTTTTCCTAAAGACTGACGTAAATATCCTCATTGGTATTAGTAATATCTTTTAATAACTTGGATGTAAGAGCATTCGTGTTCGTACTTTGCGAATCTCATTTCACTGCAGGAACCTGTTTTACGTTTTTCCAAACCCTTGGATCGTCAACGAGTAATGCAAAGATTCTTTTTAACATGCCAGAGCTCTTTTTTCCCTCGCTCTTCCTCCGAATTTTTATACAACAGATACGGTTCGAGGAATCATGAACCCCGATGATTAACTAATACGCGCCGGTTCTGTTCATGAGGTCGATAATCGTTTGTTTTGTTTTTTATCTTCCGCCAGAGCAAGGCGTTGGGCGCTGTCCTACTCGAGCAGACGTGTCGTCAGCTCAACCTCCTCGAGTCCGACTACTTCGGCCTCGAGTACACGGACGGTAACACGCGCTACTGGCTCGACCTTGACAAGCCGATGAATCGCCAGGTGAGTTGAGCCCCTCCCTTACTATCTTCCCTTCAAGAGTGTCCCATCATGAAGGTCTCCTAAGCTATATGTAGTATTCTCGATTCTTAGATTTCCTCTGATACTGTAAAACTTAATGCCCCGATTGTGAAGGGACGGACGTTGATTTAGAGCTGCACCCATTAGACTTAATCTTGGTCTTGAAAATTAAAGTAGTCCTTTCCCTGGACTTAAGCGAGACGGGTTTTTTTTTTCTAAAGTCGCCTGCGAATTCCCTGTTAGTTGTAGTTAGGTGAAGGGACAATTTGAATCCGTGTGAAAGATTAGACCCAGTACTGGGCGCGGAGATTTGCCTTCCTGGACGCCGTGCTGACAGGACTCAGCGCCCCGTCAGGCCCTAGCGCCCCGTCAGGCCCCAGCTTAGCCTCTTCTCCTCTCAGACAGCCTGTATTTCTCCCCTACTTCCCCACTTCCCCTACAACCTCTCTCACAACTTTCTCTGGTCGGCCTCTATTTTCTCAGGGTAGATGCTGACCTTCGTCTCGGCTAACTATCCCGGATCGGGGCTGAGGGGGGAGGGGACAATGTTCCCTAACCCCTGAACTCCGGTTTGGGATGGTGGGTTTTTAACAACCTGCTTCATCCCCACCCATACCTTCCTCACATCCCTTTTCTTTCTCACTTCAATATCTTTTTTTACGCCGTGCCTAAGGTGGAGCCGCCATGCCAAAGGGCTGCCAGGTCACCAGGCGGGAGGGGTTGCCTTAAATGGCGGCACCTGGCTCTGCCAGCCCCATACGCACCCTCGCAGAGCGGGCCACTGCGAGGGGTGATTAGCGTTTGCTTCCAATAAAAAATAGGGTCACCATGCCCAATGATGATAAAATAAAAAATCCCCCCTCAATTTCCCCTCGTCCATCGTCGGAGCCCCCCTCGGGCAGCTCCACAGAAAAAGAAAGGGGACCCTCCAAATCTCTTACCGTAGAGGAGGCTTACTCCTCTCCTTCACCTAGGGGTGTAGGGGACTCCCCATCACCCCCTTGTCTGGAAGTGCTTTCGGGCACCTCTCTCTTTCTAGCGGCAGTCCCCCTTTTACTTTCCAAAGGGACTGCCAAGAAATCCAGCAGGCAGCCCATAGCCGACCGCTCCACATTGAATCGGCTCGGTACGGCAAATCCCCTTAGCGGGGAGAGGCAAGCTAGGCCACATCGGTCGCTTCCCTCAAAAGACCTGCTGGCTACTATATTAAACCTAGTGGGGGTCAAGACCTGTGCCTCCCCATAATCTACTTGTAGCAATGCTGCCAATGGGGCCTGTGATGTCCTGGGGAAGATGGCCAACTGGAGCCCCCATTCCCGAGATAGACATGGTCCTTGAGGCAACCCAGCCTCAGACGGTAGGGCCTTCCATGGGAGCGAATCCGGGATCGGCGCCAAGGAACGAACTCGAGTCCGCCCCTATGCAAGGTCCTTCTAAAAACGGCTAGGGTTTCCAAGGTAGTACAAAGAGAGAAGGGATCTCCTCATCCGACCGGTGCCCTTACAACTGCCACGACCTTGTCCATCTCGGAGAAGGACCTTGCAGAAGCAGGTCCATCCGGCCTGGGGGCTCCTGCGGCTGAGTGGAGAAGCGGGTACATTCCCCTCCCTCCTCGCCAACAGCTTTCACTGCATCCGCAGCTGATCTCGACGGTGCCTATGCCGCCGTGAGACGCCAGTCATAACCTAAGCCCTTTGGGTTTAGGGCCAGGAAACTCCTTCGAGAGGTAGATATAGCTCTCGGCCGGTGGCTCCCTTGGTTCTGCCCAGGACGCCACCCTGGAGGGTACCACATTTGGCTATTTGTCGCCACGCCTCTGCTCCCAAAGCTTGTACTTCGCCGGGAGTATTGCGTTCGACCTTTTTGGAGCACACTTCGTGTCACGCTGGAACCGTGCCAGTGTATACGGATGGCTCCAAGTCCCAAGAGGGGGTCGGCTTTCACGCCGTATCCCCTCTGTTTGAAGTCAGTGGGGCTCTGCCAGGCGCTGCGTCTGTCTTCACGGCCGAGCTGGTGGCAATACACCACTCGGTACGGGAGATTACGCGATGTGCCCGGTTCGGAGACCGGATTGTGATCTATAGCGACTCACAAAGCACCCTGAGTGCTCTCGGGGCATTGGAATCTCCGCATCCCCTGGTTCGCGATATCCGTGACGCCACGGTTTTGGCGAGCCGGCCAGATGTCGAGATTATCTTCTGCTGGGTTCCTGGACATGTAGGAATTGCGGGGAATGAGGGTGCCAAAGAGTCCGCGAGGACTCTGCGACCGGACTAGTGTTTCGCTCTTCCTCGCACCGACTACATGGCAGGAATACGGGCAGCTCTTCGGACTGCTTGGCAAAGAAGATGGGAGACGGTCGAAGGGAACTTAAAGTTGCGTGCCATTGCGCCGCGACTGTTCCCATGGACCTATCCCCCAATGCCGCGACTGCTTTAGGTCGCTTTCTGTCGTCTCCTAATCGGGCACACTCGTGTGACGCATCGCTATCTGATGGAGCGCTCGCCAGCGCCCTTTTGCAACGACTGCGGCGACCCCCAGACTGTTCGGCACATTCTTGTCGAATGTCTCAGTCTGGGTGATCTTCGCGCACGATACCTGTCCCGGTACCGGGCTGGGCGGGGTCTTTACCGTCTGTCCCTTTTACTCGGGACGAGTGCGTGCACATTGACTGGTGGACTTGTTGACTTTTGGGGGGAGGCCGGGCTTCTCCCCTTTATTTAAGTAGGTTCTATTTTGTTATTCTTTTCTTTGTAGGTTGCACGCTCCTGCACCGGGGTGAGAGGGACCTCTCCCCGATGCCGGAGATTGTTTCCTAATTGTTAAGTTTTTCACATTTTTATCATTGTTGTGTTTTCATATTTTTTTTTAAAGTAGCCTAGTTCTAGGCTGTCGTGTTTCCAGCGACTTATGCCCTAGTGGGCAGTTGCCAGATAGGTCCAATAAAA
Organism: Ceratothoa steindachneri; assembly: GCA_963969495.1. Taxonomy (NCBI): domain Eukaryota; kingdom Metazoa; phylum Arthropoda; class Malacostraca; order Isopoda; family Cymothoidae; genus Ceratothoa; species Ceratothoa steindachneri. The sequence continues at coordinate 29,528,871 of OZ018336.1, forward strand.
AAAAAATAATCTTAGCTTTAGATACCAACTTTCAGGCAGTGGCGTTGCAGCTTCCCCTCGATAGGAGGTATACTATCATTTCTGCGTACATTCCACCGTCAGCTGACTTCGACGCGGGGGACTTCCGCCGCGTCGTGGCACAGTTTCCGAGGCCCTTTCTCTTGCTTGGAGATCTGAATGGCAGGCATCCTCTCTGGGGAGATTACTCAATAAATCCCAGGGGACATGTCCTTGCCGAGCTGATCGAAGAGCTTGAGATAGGTGTCCTAAACGTGGATGAGTTTACGCATCACTGTCCGAGAACCGCTTCATTTTCTTGCCTTAACCTATCTTTGTGCTCTTTAGATGCACAGCCTGATTTTGATTGGGGGTGGTCGATGACCTCCATGGTAGTGATCACTTTCCCATTCAAATATCATTTTCGGGGCCTCTGCCGCCTGAGAGCCCACCTTGGTGCTATTTGGCGCGGGTGTGGTGCCCTGCATCTCAGGAAATGACTGAATTCTAAATCTCAGTCTAGGAATTTAGGTCCGTAGATGAGGCCGTTGAGTTCTTCTCCGGCCACCTCATCGCCGCGGGCCTGACTACTATTTCTAGAACGTCTGGCCGTTTTGCACGCCGACCACTCCCATGGTGGTCGGCCGAATGTGAGACGGCCCTCAAATAGAAGCGCTATGCCTATAAGCGCCGCCCGGACGATTTCACTGTCGCTGAATTTCGTCGGGCTAGCGCTAGGTTCCGGTATATTTCGAAGCACGCCCGCCGCTCTTCTTGGTGGGCATACGTGTCTTTACTTAACGGAAGACCCCTCTAGCAGAGGCGTGGAAGCGAGTCAAAAGGATTAGGTGCAAGTTCTCGCAGGAACCCCCTCCCGTTCTCCAGGAGAATGGGACCGCAATCTCGGACCCCGCGTCTGTGGTGGAATCCTTTACCACCGCTTTCAACGCATTCTCTATCCGGGATGCTGCTCCGCCAGCATTCAATGCACGTCGTAATGCCGCGGAACGCCGCCGACTGGACTTTACATCCAGAGGCGGAGAACCCTTTAACGACAGGTTTACTGTGCGTGAGTTGCGTTCCGCTCTTGCTTCGTGCACGGACACCACCCATGGTCCGGACGATGTCCCGTATGCCATGCTTCGAGACCTGGTTGAGCGAGGCATGGCCTTTCTGATATATTTTTTTCAACAAGATCTGGGTGGAGGGTCTCCTCCTGGATTCCGGGCGAATCACTACTGTGCTCGCCTTTCGCAAACCGGGGGGAGATCACTCTACTCCGGACGGTTTCCGCCCAATCTCTAATCTCTTGCGTGCGCAAATTGATGGAGAAATTGGTAAATATTAGATTAGCCTCTTCTTCCTGGACAGCGGAGGCCATCTCTCTTCTGCACAGTGCGGCTTCCGCAAGTTCCACTCCACGTCGGATGCTCTGCTCCGACTGGAAAATGCCGTCTGCGAGGCCTTCCTTCGTAGACACCACTACGCCACGGTGTTTTTCGATCTGGAGAAGGCCTATGATATCGCATGGCAATACGGTATCATGGAGTCTCTCCACACGATGGGGGCGAGAGGACGCCTCCCAATGTTTATATCTGAATTTTTGCGAGATCTTCGATTCCGCGTACGCGTGGGGCGAGCCCTCTCCGGCTCAATGTAGCAGGAAGAGGGTGTCGCGCAGAGTGTGTCTTCAGTGTCACACTCTTTGCATGAGCATCAACGGCATCACCTCGGTACTGCCGAAAGATGTTCTCACTACGCTCTACGTGGACGCCCTTTCGATCTCTTTTGGCGCGGCGCAGATTCCAACTCTGGAGCGTCGACTCCAACAGGCATTGAACCAGGTCTCTCGCTATGCCGAAGCGCACAGGTTTCGGTTTTCTTTGGCCAAGACTAAGGTGGTGCACTTCTGCCGCCATCCACGTCTCCATCCTCACCCAGACTTGTTTCTTAATGGCGTACGCCTGGAAGTGGTTGAATCGCACCGTTTTCTTGGTCTTGTATTTGACCGACGCCTCACCTGGAGGCTCATATTCGCAGCCTTAGGGTCTCTTGTACCCGCGCCATGGATATTCTCCATTCCGTGACGTTCAACGCTTTGGGCGCTGATAGGGCTACTGCCTTACTTTTTACCGATCCTTTGTTCGTTCGAAGCTCGACTAGGGATGGGATTTTTATGCATCCGCAGCCGAGCGTGTAATGCGGAAGGTGGACTCGATCCACCATACCGGTCTTCGCCTGGCGACCGGGGCCTTCCACACTTCCCTCATTTAGAGCCTACTAGTCGATGCTTAGGAGATGCCACTCGCTTTACGCCGTGCACAGTGCATTATTCGCCTGTACGCGCGAGCCCGGCGCCTCCCTAAGTCGCCAACAGCTCTCACTGCATCTGCAGCTGATTTCGACTGTGCCTATGCCTCCGAGAGACGCCAGTCATATCCTAAGCTCTTTGGGTTTAGGGCTAGGTATTGCTCTCGGGCCGGTGGCGCGCCTGATTCTGCCCAGGACGCCACCCTGGAGGGTACCACCTTTGGCTATTTGTCGCCACGCACCTGCTCCCAAAGCTTCTACAGCGCTGGGCGTATTGCGTTCGTCCTTTTTGGAGCAGACCGTGTTACCTTGGAACCGTGCCAGTGTATACGGATTGCTCCAAATCCCAAGAGGGGGTGCTTCCACGCCGTATCCCATCTGTTTGAAGTCAGCGGGGCTCTGCCAGGCTCTGCGTCTGTCTTCACGGCCGAGCTGGTGGCGATACACCACTCGGTATGGTAGATTACGCGACCTGCCCGGTTCTGAGACCGGATTGTGATCTATAGCGACTCACAAAGCGCCCTGAGTGCTCTCGGGGCGGATGCCGGGATTATCTTCTGCTGGGTTCCTGTGCATGTAGGAATTGCGGGGAATGAGGGCGCCAAAGAGTCCGCGGCGACTCTGCGACCGGCCCAGCGTTTCGCTCTTCCTTACACCGACTACATGGCAGGAATACGGGCAGCTTTTCCGGCTGCTTGGCAAAGAAGATGGGAGGCGGTCGAAGGGAACTTAAAGTTGCGTGCCATTGCGCTGCGACTGTTCCCATGGACCTACCCCTAATGCCGCGAAGGATTCAGGTTGCTTTCTGTAGTCTTCGAATTGTGGCTACTTTGGCAGCATCCTTTAGGTTCAAAGCTGGAGGACAATTTCGCCTGAATGGCGGGCTGGGTTGTCAAGGCCCACCATTGTTCGAACCCGTTGACCGGGTATGTTATGTATATATGATCACATTCTGGAACTTTCTGCTCCTATTGAGACTTTTCTCTTAACCTCTCAAGTCTTTGGGAGGTCGTATTATCTACTTTTTATACATTTTTTCTCACCTTTTCACCTAACCATGGCTACAAGTGAAGAGAATAGTGGGCAACCGCATGCGTATGGAGATCCACCTCCAAGTGCTTCCTCGTCCTCCCTAGATGTCGGGGAGGACGAGGTAAAAACAAGGTACAACTTCACCCAGTGGAGGGACTTCCCTCTCAACGTTTCCATGCAGCAAATGACCTTCCCCACTGGCATACTTGGGCACGCCCATGGGTAGTCCCACTCCTCTTAGTACCAGTGGGAGTTCCCCCTTGCACCTTTCGTATCACAGGAGACTGCCAAGAGAGCCGACAAGCGGCCCAAAATCGACCGCTCGCGGTGGGAGATATTCGTTCTGAGCTTGCATGGGCTGGTGCCACCCCCCCCCCCCCCCGTCCTCCTTCCCTGATGCAGGTCTGATTGCCGACCCCAACGAATAAAGACTTCAAGACGAAAGAGCCCTCCATAGGGATCCGTTATTCCTTGTGTTGGGGGCACATGGAGGCACACCTGAGCTGAACATGGTCCCGGAGGTAACCCCGCGCCAGATGGCAGGATCTTCCATGACGGCGAACCCTGACTCGGGGAGGGGGAGTCGGGACTCCCTCACACCCCAGAGTGTGCTTCCTCCTTGCCTTTTGCTGATTTTTCTGTTGTTGTTTTTTTTGCCTTTTGCAGGTTTTGTTTTTAATCTAGCCTAAAATTAGCCTATGGAAGCATTACGGCGACTTATGTCCAAGTTGGCAGTCGTCAGGTGGCTGATAGAAAAACTAAAAAGCTATCAGCTTGATTCCCTTATATAAGGCATCCAGTAATTTTTCTTTTAAAGTTCATACTTTTGAATGTTTATGGTGTGTACGCACCCGTTGCCGACAGTTTATATGACGCCCTTCCTGTCTCACTATTCCATTTCACTCTCTTTAACTACCTTTTGCTTCATCTGTCTTCTCCGTTCTTCATGTTTTCGTGCCTCTGCCAATTATATCGTTGGTTACCCCTTTTTCTCCAAGAAATCAATTGTATGAATATACCACGATGTTGCTTGCTGGATTTGCCCTCAATACTGCGTTTCGACCCTTACCTGGAAGCTACTCGATGCTTGCTGGATCTGCGTTCTGTTCGTCAGTAAAACGGTTGCATTGGAGTGTTTTTTGACCTCTCAGTGATAGGGAGTGGTGATTGAATCTCGTTTGCAAACACTTTGCGAACTGGAGGCCGAATTTTTGTTCTAACATTGCCGAAAAGTTGCCCACAACTTACCCATGAAAGAAAAATGGGCTTCCACTTAGTGTTATTATTGAATTCTGCAATGGTACTCGTACCTGCCTCCATTGCGAAACTAGGTAGGTTCGGAGTTGCCTACCCCCCAGCCTCTGTTTTTAAGTACCCTCATCAGTGTCCTCGTTTATTACGTACCTTCCACACATTTTCACTTACCCACCTTCACCATTTATTTGTCGGACATCTCCCTGTTTGATTTTCCAGTTATTATAACAGTGATTCGCCACCTTCAGGGGACGCTCCTCATCCACGCCGACCTGCGAGTATCCAATAGGAAAATCCAACACCCCTAAAAAAGACGTTTCAGTTGGTTACTTTAACCTTCATTTTGGCCGTCACATTACAATGGCCGGGATGCGGATCGGCCCCAAGGCGCACCCGATGCCTTGTGAAGGGGGCCAACCATTGCTATGGTAAACCCAACATTTTTTAAGCCAACTCGAGCTCTATCTTTGGTACAAATTTACTTCTATTTTTTTTATTTTATTAATTTATGATGCCATTGCTTCTAGTTGGTTCTCAACTCACAAGATAATGAGCAAACACAAATCGGGAATCGGATTACTCGTTTCAATTATCGAACTAGAAAATTGTGGAAAATACCCTAGTTATTACTCGAAACAAAAATGTCAAACTTTTGACGTTGCAAATACGTCACGAATCATTAAGTTGAGATTCCGAACTTGGAACGATACAGAGAAAATTGGCAAAGCGCCTCTGCGCAAGGATAACACGCAAAATCGCGTAACGTTCCACATTTTTTTCTTAATGTGCTCTTAGTATTAGGCTAAAAATTGATTGCAGCGACTTAACCCTTGGTAACAGTCGCCAGATGGGCTCTAAAAGAAAAGATCCCGAATTAAAAACCGCTGCTACCTCCAGTGTTCACTTTAGAAGTACGTGGTATCCAAAATCCCAGGACAGTCCAATTAGATAGAGATAAACGAACTTTCCGTCCAAGGATGGACAGAAAGTCCCGGTACAGTCAAATTTTAGTTTATCTCTGTCGTGGAACCAACAGGCAAATAAACTATAATTGGACTCTCCTTGGACTTTCTGTCCACCCTGTAATTCACATCGTCAGAATGAAAAAAAATAAAAAAATTTTGTCGGGTTGCAATTAATGGGGAGTAATATTTTTAATGTTAATGCGTCGTATTGTGTATAGCTGTTTTAATGTAGCATTTGTTTGTGACAAGTGTATACTAGTGACGTGTCTCATTGCTACGTGTAATTATTTTCTCTGGTATATCTGTGAGCCTAAGATATATTCGGATATTTGGGGTTTTCAGATATATATACTCATGAGTTCATGTCGCCTTTGGAAAGGGTGGGAGGGGGGGGGGAGACAACCGTTTTCCGGCATCTTGCACGCATCGACATTATTAAAAAAAAAAAACTCCCGTTTCCCCTCCTCCTTCGTGCTTTATCAAACATAAAAGTTCCCCTTCCTCGGAACCTTAGTTAGGATGGTGCTATTTAAGTGGGGACGCGACTTTCAAAAATGTCTTCCTCCGTACCTTATCGCTTTTATCAAGCCTTTTGGCAACTGCGGTTTTATAATTTCCACTCGTTTCCCTCCCTACCATTATATGTTGTAATAATAATGACCAGTATCATTTCCTTTAAATGAGCGCAAGTCCACTTCGCCTCGCGTCACCCCAACCTTATCAGCCCGGCCAGTTGTCTCTTTCCACAATCCGAGCTCAGGCAGGAATGAGTTACCATGGCGACCGAGACTCCGGCGAAAGCGCGTTTCCCCTCGCGGCGTATTATCCCTCTTCTGTTCAATTATGGGAGGGAGGGACACACGTGTATTTGTCCCTTTCAGGCCTGTAACCGTAGCTGGGGCTATTTAACTGTAATTGCTCTTCTGAAGCTGCGACTTTTTTTTATTAATTCGGCCATTTATTTTTAACTGAAATTGAATTTCGTCTCGCAAACCATCATATTAAATGTATTTTAACGTTTAATAGGGACTCTTTATCAGTTTATTTGACGTTTATGACCTTTAATCCTTAGTTCCTCTTTTCTTTTGTCCCTAGAGGAAATAGACACGGTCGTTCTAGTCTGTTAATGCCCCCCTCCCCTGCAAACGCGTTCGATTCCTTTCTTTAAAGCTGCTCTGCTTTTCCTCCCAGATGTGAAGTAGAGCCCCCCTTCACCCCATTTCCTGTAAGAACTTTCAATCAGTACTTTTGTGTGGCTCTGCCCTTTCTGCCTATTTGTTATTGAAAGGTTTTCTACTTTATTTGTTTCCTAGTACTTTTTCCTGTTCATGTTTGCATTTTTCGGTCTGTTTTTTCCCTTGCTGCGTGAGTATGTCCGTGTGGGTTATAACTCCGTAATCGTCGGTATGACGCTCAAAGTCGCCTGCCAGAGTGTTCGGGAGAAAGGGGGGGGGGGTCTAACGTATTACCCCCTCGAACACGCGTCTAATTTTTATTGAGCTTTTGTTTCATGACAATGTTGCAAAGGCGTTTATTTGGGGAAATGGGGCACGTTTTGTGCTAGGCCGCTCAGCTCCAGACTTTAAATTAAAGCTTTGTGAAATATTCCAAATTCACGACTTTCCAAAGGTCTTCTCAAAAAGGTTCCGGTGGGGATAGATGCCTACGTTGGTTTTCGCGTTTCTTTTGAGATATATAAGACATTTCGGTATGGTGGATTAAAAGACTATTTAGGATGGAAGGGAAACGGTAATTGGGTAATGCCAAATTCGTGGCACTCGTTTGAGAAGGGCTTGGAAGGTGTATCGGTAATTTTCTTGTTACGATCTTTTGGTGTTGGGGGTTCGTGCCCATAATGGGTTTCATCACTCTGCGTTTCTTTTGTCTTCGAGCACGAGATGTAAGGGCATTGATCCCGTTGGGACGGGGCAGTGGCCTTCTCGGCGGGCATGGCACTTACGGTGCCAAATTGCTCGGCCTCGCATTAAGGTGCAATATTCGAGTGTGAAGGATCGGGCCATGATGGGGGGGGGGGTTGATATATGAATGCTTGTGCATGAATTAGGGACTTTCACACCCCCTATTGAGCCCGATTGATCGGTTCACTGGTTGTGACCTACCACAGGATTGGAAAGATGCTAATATCATATCTATATATAAGAAGAAAGGTGACCGTGCAGACTGTGCGAACAGCCGAGGAATATCTTTGCTAGCAGTGGCAGGGAAGGTTCTGTCAAGAATCATACTATTCTAAATGCTTATGACCTCCCTTTACCAACCAATACGATCATTGAGCTTATTTGTTTATGTATTAAAAAATGTAAATTTAGGTTCAACGGCATATTCTATGAACAAGTGTTTGGTATGGCTATGGGTAATCCTTTATCTCCCTTATTGTCAAATTTATATATGGAATTTTTCGAAACTAGGTTGATCCCCCTTTTTGGTCTACTCAATTTGTTTGGTACCGGTATGTTGACGACATCCTGGTAATTTTAAACAACAGTTTTGACATCGATAGTTTTCTTTTAATTATCAACTCACTAGTTCCGTCAATTCCATTTTTGGATGTCCTAATAATTAGAGAACCACATAGATTTAAATTTACTGTTTATAGGAAACCGACAAATAATATATCTTATGTCCATTTTTATTCAAGTCATGCCAAAAATATAAAATCTGCTGTTTTTTCCTCCATGTATCTTAGGGCTCTTCGAATATGTAGTCCCGACTATATAGATAAAGAATACACAAAAATTGAAGATATTGCTACCAATTTATGCTACCCAAAGTACTTTCTAGAAAAATGTATGAATATAGCAAAAAAAAAACATTTTATAATGGTAAATTAGAGACAATAGAACCTTGTAAAAACCTATTAATTTTACCCTATCATGATAATTGTATGACTGTAGTGCCCATTCTAAAACAACTTAATATTAAGGTAGCCTTTAAATACAATCATACATTGAAAAATCTCTTAATAAAGCATAGCCCCAATAATGATAATAATGTAATTTACCGAATTCCATATTTAGATTGTAATTTATTCTATGTTGGTCAAACTTCCAAAAATGTTTCGATAAGGACCCAACACACAAAATGCAGTAATTAAGGGTTATCTGAATAATGCCTTAGCTGTCCACAATTCCAAGATGGGACACGGAATTAACTGGTCAAAAACTGATACAATAATCCATAGTAATGATTTTATAAAGAGAAATATCCTGGAATCATTTCCAATCTCGCACATAAAGGAGAGTAATCTTAACATTAGCACAGGGCTGATTTCGCTAGATCCAATTTTATCACTTTTTCTAAAATCCGACTTATCTGATAGCATTAAAAAGTTGACCTCATAGGTAAACGTGCCTAGTATAAATACTGTTTGGCTTATTTTTCTTACCATTGTGAGTTTGAAAATGTCGAATAGACGAAAGTACTAACTCCAATCCGTCTTTTATTCAGTTTCCTTCCGTGGTATATATATATATATATATACAGTGGCGGCAACAAAAAAAGTGACATTGAATATTGGCAACAGAAATCGATACACAAAATCGCTTTTACTATTTTACTTGCCAACAATCCAATGAAAATGTGCGGAGCTTATGCCGCAAGTGGACGACTCTCCTGGGCTAAGACAACAGAACTGCGCTCTATTGGAACTCAGTGTCTCGTTTGAGCTCGTACAACGAGGTTTTAGTATATGGCACTCCAGCGTGCTGATTATCTGCATTCGTGCCTACATTTGACGTGCTATAACTTCTGTGCAAGTGGATACAATGGGGTGGAAAAAGCTTTCTATGACAGAGAAAAGCCGTGCCTTGACCCTATTAGAGCAGGAAAAGTCTTTTATTGATGTAGCAGCAGATTTAGTAACCTCAAAAATACGATTCATCGCCTAAAACGTGCAGCTGAGTTATTGCCACCAGGTACCATACCAAAGAGGAAGGAGGGCATTGGTGCAGCTAGGAAGACATCTCCAAGGACTGATAATATCCTAAGGCGTAAAGTAATGTCAGACCCTTCTGTAACCTCCGCTTCAATCAAGAAAAAACACCCAGACCTCCTCCAGAACGTTGCCCTCAGGACCATCAGTCATCGCTTACAGAAGGACTTAGGCCTACCGTCTCGCCGCGCTGCCAAGAAGCCACTTCTTACCAAGGCTATGAAGATGGAAAGGCTCAATTTTTGCAAGACCTATAAACATTGGACAGCTGCCCATTGGAAGAAGGTCATGTTCAGTGATGAGAGCACCTTTAGGCTGGTCAGAGGAGAGTCAAAGATCGTGCGTCGTCCCAGCACTGTGTCTCGGGATGACCCGAAATATACCGTGAAAACTGTGAAGCACCCTGATAGTGTGATGGTGTGGGGTGCCTTTAGTGGAAAAAAGGGCAGAGGAGGTCTGTACTTCCTTGCCAAGAATGTAGCCATGAGGGGGACTAACTATCTTGAAGTTTTGAGGCAGCACATGCTGCCATTTTGGGAAATTCATCAGTGTGAATTTTTCATGTATGATGGTGCCCCTGCTCACAGGTCCCAGTTAGTAAAAAGGTTCTTCAATGATAATAATATTAGTGTTTTGGAGTGGCCTGGTAATTTCCTGGACCTAAATCCTATTGAGAATGCTTGGAATCTGATGAAACCCAAAGTTCAAGAGACAGCACCCGGCAGCATCAAGGACCTGATAGAATCACTGAAGCAGATCTGGGTTACGATCGACCCCACCTACTTCGCAAACCTCACTGAATCAATGCCCAATCGACTCAGGATGGTCATCAAGTGCAAGGGCAACATGACCAAGTAATAACTTCCATGAAATATTCATAATAAAATATGTAAGTTACATTTTTCTGTTTTATTTTCCCCGAATTGTCACATGTCACTTTTTTTGTTGCCGCCACTGTATATATATATATATATATATATATATATATATATATATATATATATATATATATATATATATATATATATCCTATTATCCCGAATGCGGAGGAGTCATCGTACTACTCCTTATACTTCTCTCGGCCCGTGTCCTGAATGGGTTTATTGACTCAGAGTGCTTAGAGGTTGGCTACGGATGGATTAGAATGAACTTTGCCAGCAAGCAACCCAAAGGAAGTTAGATACACAACAATATGAAAAGAAAGTTTTAATAAACACTAAACAAGAATATATATATATATATATATATATATATATATATATATATATATATATATATATATATATATATATATCATAAACATAGTCATTGCTTTCTAGAACTTCATTCCATTTGTCAACAAGCTTATACACGCCACGGTTTTCTTGCAAAATATGAATCCACCTCGTTTTAATCTCTCTAATAGTTCTCTAATTCCCTAAACAAGTGATAATCTGAAGGAACAAGGTCAGAAAAATATGGAGGATGAAGCATTATTTCCCAACCGAGCTCCTCCCTGAGATCTTCGTTCATTCGAGCTGTGTGACAATGGGCATTATTGTGATAGGGGATGCCACCCCTTCTATTGATTAAGTAGGATCGGTCGCCTTTGGCCCAAAGCAGCTTTCAAATGACGAAGTTGATTGCAGTAAAGATTACCTTTTATTGCTTGATTGTTGCCTAACCGTTCGTAATCAGATATTTGCCTACGCAAGCCTGTCCAAAAATGGTGCCTGAGACCTCCGTCGCCAGTCCACTTAAGCAATCAGTAACTTGCTGTTTCCCTATTTATCGTCAGACTGGTTCCGTTTCCAAGGGCGCGGGGGCAACTGCGTGAGTAGACTGCGAAATCTAGTCACTAAACCGAACTCTCACAGTCCTTAGCATCAGGGCCACCGAGAGGGGGTACAGCCAGTACATCGTACCGGGGCCCAAGTGCCGAGAGGGGCCCTTGTTTCCATATGTAGACAGAGCACAGATCAAATGTGTTATAGTGATAAACCTTTTCCTATATTTATTGTAGGGAGTAACTTCTAGTCGAAATAATATTCTCTAGTTTACCTCTGAACGAGAGTGCAACTAAAATTCGCCCTTGATCTCGCGATGTTGATAATAATATTTCGTCAATATGTAAAAGAAGAAGAGGCCGAAGAAGGAGAGTGATTGACGCTACGAAAATTGGCCTTGCGTCAAGTGTTCTGTCGAAATGACATAATTTTATCTTTTGGCGTTCGCATCTCTTTTCTACGAATCAAAATATTTTATAATGATTTTTTTCTATCTTTTAGGCATTAAAATAAAATAAACTCTAATATATATATATATATATATATATATATATATATATATATATATATATATATATATATATATATATATATAAATTATGTACATATTAGATATATCCTTGCTATAGGTATAATCTGAGGAATGGAGCAAGAATACCCAAAATTACGGAACAAAATAAGGGTGAGTGTATACTGGTTGTTATTAAGTTGTTTGTTGTAACAAGTTGTTAATACCGTCTCATTTTCTGAGGAACAGATTGCTTAAATGCTTTTAAGTTTAGATAAACATAAAAGAGCAAGTAAGTAAGATAACTGAAGATCATCAAAGAACATAAGTGGCACCTGCTGGTATGGTATTCAGAAAAGGCACAAATGCTGCGCTTCCGGCTGCAAGTACAATCACAGTCTGTTGTATGCCAGATGTTGGTGTTCATGAAAAATTAACCGCGGAGAGAGTTGAAGAATGTGTCAGAAAGTGTCATCTCAATTGCCCAACTTCATTTCCACGTGGCAGTAATTAACCAGCATTCCCTGAGACTATATTCTCAGTACGACATCAAAATGGTGAAATTTCAAGACGAGATTGGCTGGATTGGAGTCCATCACAGCAGGCTCTCTATTGTTTTCCGTGCCGTCTCTTTCAAAAAGAAACTTAAACTTAAAAATCGCAGTCACGTCTAGTAACATTACAGGGCTACGCTGCAAGCGGAAAATGGAGAAAACTAGCTAACATAATTCCTGAACACGAAAGATGCAATGCCCATAGGGAGTGTTATTAGGCCTTTCGTGATTTCGAAAGAGGTTTGAAATCAGGCAACTACATTGAAAATCTTATGGAAACTTCCATTGAATCTGAAGCAAGCAGTCACATGGCACAATCTTTTGAGGCGGATCATAGACATTGTTCCTTTTGGGGGGGAGAGAGGCATAGCATTTAAAGGATCTTCGCAAAGAATTGGAGATGAAAGAAGTGAACAATTTTGGGCTTGGTAGAACTGTTGTCTCGGTGGGATCCTGTTTTGAAATAACGTGTCCTAAAAGTGAAGGAATTGCAGCAGAAAGGGGAAGGACTACAGGTACACTATTTCTCAGCAGAGACTCGACACGAATTCGTATCTCTTTGCTCAGAATTTGTTGCGCAACAAATTCTCTTTGAAAGAACCTTCTCGAAATAGAACCTTCTCGAAATACTTTTCAATTATGGTGGATGCAACACCAGACTCCTCTCATGTTGAGCAAACCGCCTTTATACTACGATATCTTGTGAGAGACGATTTTGCATATGTTATCGAGGAGCGATTTCTGGAAGTTTATTGACTGCTGTAACAAAAATGGAAACGATATTGCGAAAATGGTACTGGGAACGTTGAAAGAGAATAACATCCCTTTCTCAGATTGCAGGGAACGAAATTACGACAGTGGATCTAATATGGCGGGAAAATAAAAAGGGGTACAGGCACGTCTTCTGTTTGAAAATACTTTGGCACTCTTTTCACCCTGTGTATGCTGTACTTTAAATTTATGCGAAACAGCCTCTACTGAATGTCGCCCTGAAGCCATCGCCCTTTTCGGAACAATTCAGAGAACATACACTCTCTTCAGCTCCAATCCACGACGTTAGGAGATTCTTCTGAACAAGACAGGAAATCAGTCGCTTCACAACAGGTCCGATATAAGATGGACTTCGAGAATAGATTGGGTAAAACCATTAGCAGCAAACCTTACCAGCATCAGGGCTGCACTTCAAGAACATTGAATCTGACACCTAAAACAAGGACTGAAGTACATGACACTAGTAAGTATGTCTCATCGTTTATTTGTGTGATTATGTCAGCAATTTAGTTCAAGATTTTGGCACAAATTAAAATGCAAAAAGATTCTGCAAACAAGACATGCCACAGTTGATAGCAAGTTTGAAAGATCTTCGTGGGAGCTGGAAGAAAATCTGGAATGAAGCAAAACATGTTTCATCAAGCATAGGGATTGAGGTGAATCTGAGTGTGAAGAGACTTGGTATTGAATGTAAACGTGCATGAAAAAAAAAATCCAATGTGATGACGTCATCAAAAGTTTTGGTGCCACGAAAGATCGAAAACCATTATTCAGCATATGATTATTTTTTAATAATTTTTTATTCTTCATTGTACTTGGATGACCAAGAAATCGCTCTACTATTAAAAGAATTGCTACTAATGATATTTTTCGCTCTGCATTGTATATGATTTTATTTAAGTAAAGAAAGTAGTTACTAATATACAGTATGAACACCTTCAAAAATAAATAAAATATTATCCACACTGTAAAATAAAGTGTATATCTGCCTTTTGTCCTTTGAAACCTGGGGAGGAGGCCCAAATTTTGTCTTGTACCGAGTACTATTTATCCTCTTGGCGACCCTCCTTGCCACCGAATTAAAGAAGACAACTTTAGGGACCAGTCGTTATGCATAGTAAATGATGGCAAACTTATTATCACACTATTTTATTTATCCTAGGTGTAACCAATTGAATGAAAATTCCTGAAGGTGGTTGGGTTTTGTACTATAAAACCTTTTTTTTTACAAATGTAATGGTTATGTTTTTTAATGTATTTAATCAGGTAATTGAGAATTAAGTGCAAATTACAGTCGAAAACATGGTTTGCAACTACCACAGAGTTTCATGCTACCAGACTTCTGATAAAAGTTTTAATTCTGACACCAGCCATTTATTCTGAATCTATACACGTCTATACACTTAATCATGTGTTAGCTAACCTATATACACTGCGGGGCACAACTGTCGACCTAGATTAGCTAGTATATAATAAAACTATACATCATAATATGGTCTATCGTATGTCGTTGCAGGTGTGTCTGAGCCAAGGGGAACCGGTGCTGCGCTTCTGCGTCAAGTTCTACACCCCGGATCCCGCCCAGCTCGAGGAGGAGTATACTCGGTACCTGTTCGCCCTTCAAATCAAGCGCGACCTCAGCCACGGCGAGCTTCACTGCAACGAGAACACGGCTGCCCTCATGGCCTCCTACATTGTGCAAGGTGAGGACGGGCGTGTTGAGGTGTGTTGCTTAGGTATGTGTTCTGACACCGACTCATCGTTTGAATGCTGCCCCATGGGCCCCGAACGTCCCCATAAATATGGCACCCATTTCTCGACCCATTAGACTTATGCCCAAGTGGGCAGTTGCCAGATGGGCTTTATAATTAAAAAAAAAAAAAATATCGACCCATTAAGGATGAAAAATAGCTGGTTTCGTGCGAGCTGTAAAAGATCGATGTCGCCGACGCGAACTAATTGGTACCAACGAGCCACAAGACCGTGCAAGTAACGGCACTCTCAGCTCTAACTACCTGGACCCGGAGTGCCAGAAACCATTAAAAAATACCCTTTATTGGGACCGGAAAGATTTAAATTGGTTCTGCCCTCCTCTTGTGCTTGAAGGAGAGTTGTTTGTGATTCGTCGTCTTCACCGATCGTTGACACCAAGCGATGAACCCTCTTCCAGTATAGTTGATGCTCTTGTTTATTTTCGGTCGTTTCGGCAGCTTAAGTGCCACCCGAGAAGCGGGTTGTTGCCTGTTGACGCTCTCTCCATCTCCCGTTTGGGGATTCAAAAGTCTTCTTTTAAACTTCTATGCTTCTCTACTAATTTATTCTTGGTATTCCCCTCTTTTCTCTTCATAGCCACCACTTTATTCAGTGGTATCCCTCAAGCATCGAGTACTTTCGTGTTTAAGCTCATCTGGCTTTACGCCATCCACACATTTGACCTTCCCCAACATCATCACTTTATTTTCAAAAACTATCTGACACAGATGACTTTTATTTCTCCATTTCTTTGTGTTAAGGAATGATGCTATGTCGGGCTGCCTGGCTTTGGATTTCAGTTGATACTAGAAAGTACATTGCAAAATTGTCACTTTTGGTGACCTCATTTCCTCCCTTAATTTTCGACTGTGATTGTACGAGTGGTGTTAACATGTTAGGTTAATAAAGGTCATGCCCAAAGCTGCCTCTTTTCAAGTATTCTCCTTTCATTCGCAATCACACCGCAGTGAGCACCCAGGGACTTGTGTGCCCTCCATCCATCCATCGCCTAGTCTTGATGTGTTGTATCTGCGACTCCCTCTTTATTTATTTATCCAAATTCTTCTATTTCTAGTTATTTTTCAACTTTTATTTTTTTGTTCTCCTTGTTTCTATTAGTAACGATCCTGGTTATAATCTTGTAATATCTACCAGCGTCAGTGGACGAGTCTTTTGTGGACCTCGCTTTGGAATGCCTCAGGGAATGGGATTGGAAGAAGCCAATTTATTTAGGAAAGCTGCTCTCAATTGGGCCAGAATTGAGAAAGGAAGGTAGAAGGAACTTTGGAAGGTTTTTAATTTTCATTAATAGAGGGATCTTTTAATCCTGCGCAGAAGGCAATATAAAGAGTCTGTGGGCATGGTGTGCGTGCCCCATCCCCCAGCCTTGTATTTAGAGCGCCAAAATAGGGTAGGTTGAGAAGCATTTGGAATGGAGGAATGAGCGCGGGTCTCTCCTAAGTCTAGTGGCAGGCGTTTCACATGAAAAAGACAACCATGCGATACTTGGCGTGCCCTCCCAATCACATTACCTGCAGGAGGTTCTGCAGCTATATATTTTCCACATATTTTTACTCCCTCCACCACCAGCGGAGTGTGGCGACTACGTGGAGGAGGATTACCCGGACCATCGCTACCTCTCGCTATTCAAGTTCGTCCCGACGCAGGACGATGCCATGGAGAAGAAGATCATGGAGAGCCACAAGAAACATATGTGAGTGTCCGCTCCGTGTAGCGCTGTCAACCATGCTGGAGGTTTGGTTCCCTCCTGGCCCTAATGCGTGTAGGAGCTGTGGCTATATATATTGCCTGCATTCTCACTCCCCACTGTCTTTACAGCTCCACTTACAAACTTTCTGGTAGGAAGGCTCTCGTTTGTTTTCGCTTCTTAGTTCTTAGTCAACAAATGCCTTTTCCCAGAGGCCACGGACTCGTAACATTAGTACACAGCTCCATTCATTCTCACTGAAACCACCCCCATCTAAAAACACTTATAAATAATGACTGCCACAAGAAAATACAAGCCATTAGAACAAAGATCAAACAACCTGATAAGCATATACATCTATCCTAGAATCCCTCACAGCTTCCCTACCTCTCCATCTACAGCGATTTTAACGCACACCACCCATCCGTGCTAGAACCCAAACAGCAGACAACAGAGATACCCAAATAGCACGAGAACTTCGACACACTCATCAACACATCCATACCAACCAAACAACCGCTGCAACACACGCAAACTAGCACATCCATAGCCTTAACCACCTCACCTCACCATAACCACATGGAACACTAATCGACCTCCCCTCAGACCAACCTACCCATTATTATATCCTTCCAAAAAAAAAAGACTGGCAAAAGTACACCCAATACATAAAAGACAAACTTTGCAATTTCACCTTAAACAACTACCCTTCGCTAGATAAAGCACTACACTGGATTAACAATACCATCACACACGCAAGCAGTAAATTCATCCCCCACGGCCACATAATAACATACCCGATTTAACAAAGGAAATAGCTGTGCTTGTGTGAGGTTTGGGTAGTCTTGGAGTAGGTTTGTATTGTTGGAGTATAGTGTAGTGGCCTGACTTGAGTTGAGATAGGATTACTGTTTTCTATGTAATGATTTTCTGGTTGGTATATTAGGAGTGGGGGCTCGTTTAGGATGTTTGGTGGTATTGTGTTTAAGTGTTTGGGTGAAGGTAGTGTGGCTTTGTTTGATTAAGTTAAGGTTTGGTGGTCGGGGAGGAAGTTTATTCTATAGGTGTTGCAAGTACTGTGCTGGGGCTTCTTTCTTCTCTCTGGATAGTGGGGCCTTAGGTGGCTAGTGGTGGTTGGAGTGAGGAGTGGTCAGTGCTGTGCTGAAATGGGTTCAAATCATGCCTAGGTGTGTTTGTATTGGTAATATTTTTCTTTCAGCATGTAGGTGTGTTGTGGGAGTGCTGGATGTGCATCATATGATCGTTATGAGTGCATTGCACTCTGTTTTGTTTCTTTTCTTGTGAGATTTATCTTTGGTTGGGTGCTATGTAGGTGCTGCGTAGTTGAGGATGGTGCGGATGAATTGTTTGTATAGAGTGGTGAGTGGCTCCTTCTGTTGCCCAAATATAATGTTTGATAGTGCTTTGAAGGCGTTGATTTTCTTTGTGGCCTAGTTTGTTGTGTGGGTTTTGAATTTCATTTAGGTGTCTAGTGTAAGTCCTAGAAGGGTAGGAGTGGTAGGTGTTGTCCATTTCGTTTGGTTTGGGGTGTTTGTTCGATTCGTGGCACTTGAGGTGTGAAAAGCGTTAATGTTAACTTGTTAGCTGATGCGGGCATGTGGTTTTGTATGAGCCATTGTTCTAGTGTGTTTATATGTTGTTGGAGGACCGAACCATGCACTCTGCTTTAATTGAGATCGACGGGTGCTCAGTGTGCTTGGTTCGATCTTCACCCGTGTACAGATTTTTTTCGCAATGAGGAAAATACTTTTTCCGAAGAAAAATTATTCCTTTTATCTTTCTTTCTTTATGGTTAGATATTTTTATAGATAGATATTTATGGTAATGATTTTACCAACCATCTGCACTCAATGAAGCTGCCTGTATTTCTGAGTAAGTACCTACTTATTAACGTGGAATCCAAACCATCGGATATCTACAGCGTATGACAGTCCCCGGGAAGGCGACCCGAATCGGCACTCCATCTGTCGCCAAAATTCTCTTTTGTTCCCCTATCCCCTGGCATCAACAGTTACCAAAACACTCATTCTTTGCGCATTAATTCCACGATGATACTATTAATATATATGTTTCCTATCCGCTGGGTTCACATTGATTCGTGCGTCCGGTGCAGCGGGATGACCCCTGCGGCAGCTGATCTCAATCTGCTGGAGACGGCTCGGCGGTGCGAGCTGTACGGTATCAAGATGCATCCAGCGAAGGTGAGGCCAGCGGGGGCGCGATCCGGGATATGCTGTAGGAGAGCCTTTGGGATACAATGTAGGTTTTGCCTCCAGAGGGTATTGGCAAGGAACCCTCTTCATGATGCGTCCCTGCCCTAGGTCCGTCCCTCTAGGACGCATCAACTCCGCCTACCGAACGGGGTTCTCTCTGAGACCTACCGCATCGTGTATGGCCAGATGATGTCCAAAGTGTTGGCGTGTTGTCGATGATGCGATGTGTTGGGTTTTGTAAGGTTTCTGGTAGTGGTAAGTGCAGATATCTGTGGTGGCCAAGCCGATGCGGTACTTGTGTGTGTTATTTTTATCTGGTGACCGCTTGGGAGATTTGCCGGGGCGAACTGTGTGTTGCCTGTGAGGGATGTTACTTCCGAGTCGACGTCTGATGACAAGGCATTTACGAGATGGTTTGGTGGATCCTAGCGCCTTCTTGACCAGTCTAAAGTTCAGAAGTCCTTCGATCTCCTTCCTCCCCCCCCCTTTCCAGCCGCTAGGAATCTCTTAGTAATCTCCGCTTTAGACTTTTCGGGTTATGTGTTTGCATCGTCTGCATATATTTACTTGGTAAATCTGGAGCGGGGGTTCTCGCTAGCTTATTGGTACGTATGGAGTCGGACTTCTATATCTGGGTACCGCGGTTACGTAGGGAGCTAGTCAGCCTTTGGTGTGCTGACTTTGATGTGTGAACGCAGATAAGTTCATTCACCCGCGTCATCACGCATACACACAGCCAATTACAACACCGCTGTTTTCTTCCCTCTTATCTTCGTACACAACAAATAACTCTTCCGTCTTGGAAACCTGCGAAGGGGTTTCTCTTTCCACCCCCACCCCCGACGCGTGAAGGGTGGCGTTCCCTTGGGCCACGGATGGTTCCTTACTCGATGACTGGAATCAGAACACTACTAGCGCTCTTTCTGTTCTCTTCTGTCCCTAATGAGGACTTGCGCCTGATCCTGTAAATTCTGCCCCCGAGTCATTCGGATCTTTATATGAATTTCGTAGTGCGGTCCAGGGGTTCTTGAAAGGGGAAAGGGGGGGGGGGCAATTAACTAACAAACTTGTAGCGCAGCTAGTGAGAATCGAGCAGCTCGTAAGATCTGTGTGTACTGAGTCTTTTGAGGCTAAGGAAGATGAGAGTCCAGAGCATACAGCTCTCATGTTCCTTTCTGGTGGTTCTTTCTTTTCCTACTGGCCTTTACCCCTTCCTTCGCCGCCCAGCTTTAAACCTCTTCTGATGGTGTTTGTTAAAAGTAGCACAGGCAACCACTATGTACCTGACAGTTGGAGAATCGTATGCCCTCCTTGGACCTCAATGTTGTGTTGGTTCTGGAGAGTTGAGCGACATCCTACTACTGAGCACCTATATTTTCAACCCTCCCATTTTCACAAAATTTACAGGGGCGATACCCTCGTTGGTTTCCGTTTATTAGACACCTTTTTGATTTGTACTTATTTAACACTTTCTCTCGCAGGACCACGAAAGCGTCCTTCTAAATCTGGCTGCAGCGCACATGGGAATTTTGGTGTTCCAGAACTACACAAAAATCAACACCTTTTCTTGGGCCAAAATTCGCAAGATTTCGTTCAAGAGGAAGCGATTTCTGATCAAGCTTCATCCGGAAGGATATGTAAGTCCGTCCCTTTGATTGGCTAGAAGGAGCCTACTCCTTCCTCTTCTTTATCTGCCTCGTTCCTATCCGCGAAGTCAACAGGCTTTCTTCGTCGGGCGTTCAGGAAGCTTACATTTTTTCTCTTTGGGGGTTTGGTTTGTTATTTTTTTTTCTAGAGGAATTTGCATTAAGTGTTTCATATGTGGGTGTTGATGTATTTGTGAGAGAAGTACCTTTAGTGGACCTGTCATTCTTGGTAGACTTGACAAATGGATGGATGGAAGTGAGTAAAGAACTTGGCGAGGAAGTGCAGTAAGAATTTCCATTATAAGATTTGCTGATTTTATCGTGATTTTACCTCCGACTCACCGGATCGTGCCAACATATGACAGCTGCTGCATTGTCGACCAGTCAAACCGGGTTCCGATTCGATTACTAGTCATACTCATTGTGGCTTAACTTTGCTCATGAGCTTTGGTCGGTTAAGTTTGACGGGCTTTTATTCTGGAATGAGTAGATGAGTTATTCAAAGGGAGTTCTTGTTAAGTTGAAATTGAAAGGGGTTTTCAGTGAGAGAAAATAGCAGCCACTCTCAGAGGCGTAAGTGTTCAGTAAAAAGGATGTTTGTGGGACGAAGCCAGCTGTCGAAAACGCATGCATAGGCATAGGAGTATGAACAATGAAAAGAGAAATAGGCTGGCAAAGATTGATGGACAATTCCTAGGGAAACCGCATTTGGAAACGTTCCGGCAACTAGCAGCTACCACATGGAGTGCAAGACCTTTTTTGAGTGCGAACTTTGAATCGATATGTCCCTTTTACCTTTTGATTGTGGAATTTCACATATTATATTAAATGAAACCGCTGTAGATTCAAAACTGCGAATATGAGATGTCAATGAACATTGCAAATGTGTTACATTCCCAATGTATTGTGTGTTTAGATATCTAACAGGTGGATATTTAAAAGACGCATATTTCCATGTATTTGCATAAGTAATACTCCGTAGCTGTAAATCTGGGTATGTATATCATTTCGTGTGTATATGTGTTAGTATTTTTCTAAGTATAGGTGTATCTGTGCGACGGCGATTCCTGTATGGCGTGTATGTGCATGATGTTTGTTTGTTTTTTTTGTCGCTCACAGAAGCTCGTACATACTGTAAGGTGACATCAGCCCGGTTCCTGCTTCTTTCTTCGAGCTATTCTCACACTTATGTGCCGTTAAATGGCCATGTGGTCCTGTTGTCACTCGTCCTGATCGAGCAGAACCCGAGTGTTCTTGGTTCGGATTTGAACCCTGACAGAAGTGTGGATGTTTGGGACCAAATTGAAAATAAAGGAAAAAAATATATGTATATATTTTTTGTCATAAAGTGAAATTAATGCATTTTCTTTCCCGCCCCTTTCGTTGTCTTCCTCCTATTTTCTTTCTCTTGCCTTCGTTCTCCCTTCCTTTTTCCCCCCTCTCTCTCTTTTTTTTCCCGTGTGTCGTTTCCCGCTCTCTTCCAAATCGGTGGACTCCTTTCTTCGTGAGGCGCAGGGCGCAGAGGTAGAGTACTGAGCAATGTCCTCATTGACTGCAAGTGTTTTCTTGTTAGCAACAGTCGTTTTTGTACTGAACAATTAACAACCTTTTCCACTTTAGCCTTTTAAAATATTATTGTTACACTCGTTGCAGCAGCCCCTTCCCTTCCCTGTTTGTTATTACTAGTCCTCCCGTTTGTGTTTTACTAATCCTGGCGCCCCTTACTTTCTTCCTTTGTTCGTGGACTGGCCCTTGCTTCTCCCCAAGCAACATTTCCGCCTGTCCTTGCCTTACGTGCCTTTACCATTTTCTCGCCCGCTTAAGGAAAATCGCGCATTGCCTTTTATCAGTGCGCTTACGTTTATCCATTTCCTCCACCATCCGCTGTCTTCTTTCTTCACCTCTTTAGTGAGTACCTGCTGACAAATGTGCCAGTTTATGGTGTGTGAAGTTGTGAACTGGGTTGTTTGAGGGTGAGTGATTTTCTATAACATTGCTACCGTCAGGATAGTCCCCTTGAAAGAAAATTCCATTGCTACCCTACTACTTGGAATAATCACCGATCCCTGCGCACTCTTCCCTCAATCCATCTCGCCATTAGTATTGTTGCTGTGAACCTTTCTCGGGATTCTGGTCTTAATTTCGCAAAGGCTGGAACAAGTTTGAGTTAGGGATGGGAGGGGTGATTCATTCAAGAGTTCTTCTCTCAGACTTGCATTGTACTGGTTTACGCTCTTTTGCAGTTGCCTGAAGAGGGAAAAAATCTACTTTTAAGTATGGAACAAGAGTAATGTCTGTTCAACTTTAGTTGTCTTATTTTAAACTGAATTAGACTGGATTTCTTGTTTCTCCAAGGCTAAAACAGAAAGTTCCTCTTTTGGTTCACTGATTCTGATGGATCCAATAACCTACCTCTTTTAAATCGCTCATTTTTAGACTTCTTAGGTGAATTGACGCATGTCTTGCTGCCTATATAACAGTATCATCAGGTGAAGTTGGATCTTTACAATTTTAAGAGTAATTCCGGTCACCTTTGGTCATGCTTGTCCATATTTATCGAAAATGTTAGCGTAATTTTAATATCGTTGCCTTGTCGTTTTGCAGTGTAGTAAAAATTCGTGAAACCATTTTAGACACCATCGCCACAACCCCCTAAAAGGTGGGTATGCTTCCCATTTCCTTTATGTTCTACAAAGCATAAACCCACCCATTCTTTTCCCTGTGCCATTGGCCCCATCGTGGTGCTGCGCTGTAACATCTCGTTCAGTCGGAGTTCATCTCGTAGGCAGAAGACCCCAAGCACATTGCCTCAAAAGCCCCTTCAATGCACAATATTGACCATTTTGACTCTCCGTCATTTGCTCTTGTCTTAGTACATTTACTTAATTTTCCCCTGGCCTGGATCCTTGACTCGACTCCAACTGCTTCTATCAACTCCTGACCATGCATGCCCAACTGTTGGGTATGTTGTGAATGTGGAGCTGTGTTTGGTTCTCAGTGGCAGTGAGTGTAAATGTCAGTGTTTGTAGGTGTTTAGTTTTGATCTACCACATGACCGGATGGAAATCCAGACTATTCTCACATGGCCCAATGAAATGGAATACACCCTCCTCCTTTTCCCTCTGTCACAAGATTATAAGCCAGCTAAAACCTGCATCCGAATGTTAATAAGTATAATCCTCATCATTGGAGACATCAGGGCACATGCCCCGGCCTGATTTAGTCGTAGGGCACAGTAAAAAGTGCCCTCCACATCAAGCCTTTCACTTGTACCACCTATTCATCCTCAATATCCTGTGCCCATGCAAACTGTGAAGGTCTACACGCAAGACATTTTCTTCTGATTAGCAAACTTAGCCACCAGGACAACTTTGGAACTTGCCATCGTACTGTCTTTTGACCTTCCAAATCCTCAGACTAATTCTTCTTAAGTCTATCACCCCTATTAATCTTACACATGTAGACCAGCAACACAAGAACCGACTGGAATCTTATCATCAACCACAAACAAATAACTCCCATCAGTATCCAATCATCCAGTTCAGCGGCTATAATTTAGTCTACTTGCATTTTCGCCTAACATACACAAAAATAACAAATGCACCCTGAACTGAAATATAACAAAACCAGGCAATGGCTATGCCACTGCCCCCTATTGGGGGAGCTTGCGCTTCTCTACTAAGATTAAAATTTAAAATCTAAAAAGAAGCAGCCATGGTTAAATTTTTATAAATTTTCTGAACTTTGTCAATTATAATAATTTTAAAAGTTATTCCAAACTAAATTTCATATATTATAGAAGTTATTTCTAAAATAGATTTAATTTTAATTTTTAGCAGGAGGAAATAGCTACTGGCCACTAAAAACCAGTCAAGCAAAATTCAATTATTACAGCAAATTTAGATGAAAAAAGTGTGAGAATGTTTTTTTAAGCTATTTAAAAAGAATTCCGCTAAAAGTCTTTATTCTGGCCTAGAAAATAAGCATCAATGTAAAAAAAAATAGACTAAGAGTAAGTTATTAGAGATATGTACTGAGAACTTTAAAAATATTTTTAGCCCTAAGGCTGTTGTCAAAGTGGGATAGGCTGTAGGCCACAGACTGAAGGTCTGCCTGTGAAGCGCAAGCTCCTCTCTTCATAATCATCATCACTTCACTAACTATAATTTAAGAAGGGGATTTTTTTGAGTATTTGAATAATAATTTCATCTTAGTTTTGTTATGACTTAGGTTTTTTTTATCAAAGTTATTTCTAATAATTATTTTATAATATCAAAAAACAAAATGGTAAAGTTCAGAAATAAATATACGTATCAAAATTTTGTGAATTTTTCAAAACCCAAAGAATTACAAATGGTGAAGTTCCGAAAATTTATTTTTATATATCTTCTTCTATAACTATATTTTAACAAAGTGATATTTTGAAAGGGGGGAAATTTAGTTCCTTTTTAACAATTATAATTGGCGAAGTTCGGAAAATTTATATAAATTTAACCATGGCTGCTTTTTTTTAGATTTTAAATTTTAATCTTGGTGCGAAGCACAAGCTCCCCCACGTAGGGGGGAGTGGCGATGCCATTGCCTGGTTAATTCTAGAAAAAAATTGACTCAAGCAAAACTTCAACTAACTGCCCTATTGGTATATTCTTTCAATTCAATGAAAAAAGAACAACAAGCAAGTAAACACCTTATATCACTAAGTGAAAATTACAAACACAACATCTGAGGTAAGGAATGGAAGAATAAATAACCACAACTCACTCACACACAAAAAAACAACCCTACATCGCACCATTTTTACTCTAAAAAAATATTTCCAGCATTACATCAAGCAAAATCCTCTCCGGGCTTCAGCACGACCCTATTGATGGCTTCCAAGTCCGGTAAACCCGACTCCTTTGATCTTTTGGAAAGGGGGAAAAACCCCACATGGAGGTTGCTTCGGCACGCTGATGTTTTCCTCCTCCAGAGGAACTGCCGGATGCTCAGGGCGTTTTGAGCCGGTCCGACTCAAGCCTCAAAATGCCGCAATGGAGCTCGACTTCAACAACATAACCCGATGCGATGGCTATCTATCTTCCCTTCTAAATTTTCCTCTTATGTCTTCCAAGCTTATGTTCAACAGTCCCCAGGCATTATATTATCACCCCCCCCTCCCTCCCTAACCAAAAAGATGTAGACCAGCCAGTCATTTCGACGTGGATATGACACGACCGTCCCTACCTAGATGCAATCCCAGAGTGGGAGCACCCCACTTAAGATGTATGCCACGTGACGTTAGGTTGCACTAGAACTACCACTTCCTAACTGCTATATGGACCCCTAGCACGGAGAGGTGCTATAAAGTCCCTCAGGACAGTCTCCCAGAAAGCGCGGTCCTACTTAATTGCCACGATGACGGTGGGGTCCTACGGCGGAGCTGCAGGATCAAAGGCCCTCTCCCTCAACCTCCGGAACGGTTGGAGGAAACAGAGATGCCATCAACTCCAGGGGAACTATAAACAACAAGAACCAATAAACCAAAACCCCAACAGGGTTTATCATCACCTGACTAACACTCAGAAGACAACACATAACAAAATGAACCCACTCCAAACCTTGACCAGGAATCCATTATCCACACCTTGTTCATTAATCTCCACTCCTTGACACGCTGCAGACGACCCCAACACAAAGCACTTAGGCCTCGTCTCGGTTGCGTTCAACTGGAAGGCGTCCGTGACAGACCCGCCCATTATCGCCATTGGGAGCTTTCAGCCGAGTGGGTAAGGCGTTGGATTTCTAACGCCTAGGTATCGGGTTTCAAGCCCAGAGAGAACGGACTCAAAACTTCAGCGGGGTTTTTTTTTTTTTACCTCCGCTGGGGTAGGGACCTCGTTCACACCATGGCACACATCCAAACACAGCACCACTGTTTTTCTTTTCCCGTCTTCCCAACGCAACATATATGCACTCTCCTCCGTCCTGGAACCCAACATATCCACATACTCCTGACTCAGAACGGGTGACCTCCTGCCTCTTGGGTTCGAAGGGCCCGGCCTCTGGTGCCTTGGGGCTTGCCAGCTATTGTCATTCTGATCTTTATGCGCCCCTCGTCCACGAGCGCGGTTTGCGGCGTAGTTGAGTAGAAACACGGCTTTCGATGCCAAGGAAGTTGAGCCACAGCGGGTGTGGTTAGTCGCCAGAGGGAGTCAAGATTCCGGGCGATTTGTGGGCGGCTGCCATATGCTGCGGATAGCCTCGGTTCGGATCCCATAAAATGCAGGTCCTCCCTGAGGAATAAAATGCATCTTAAATGAGTGGGGATCGGTTGTAAAATAACCTCCTACCCAATTATTTTTTTTTTCCTGCGAGTGGGACGGATGGGGAAAACTTGGCGCCATTCCGTATTGCTTGGCAGGAACAGACTTCGGGGACGAAGCTTCCCAGTTTAGCCGGGCCGTTTCCGGGCTTAATTATATTTTACAGCATGGGGAGTCTTCGAGCCTCACATACAGGCGAATAACTGAAGGTATTGAATGCCCAGAGAACAAGACCGCGACTTCCGAGGAGCGCATTTTAACGCGCACGCGAAACCCGAAACGCATACATAGAGTACCAAGGCCCACAGTACTCCAAGAAATTCCCTCCTCCCCCCATCAAAACCATATTCCTCACCCATCACATAAAACACTCCATCCATGCATGGCACACCAAGCCAGGTAATCTCCGCATTCCTTCTATATCTTAAACATCGTACCACCAGACGTCGATACAGAGGAAACTGCCTTTTGCCCTGTGAAGGCGAACATACTCTTGACCAATACAAACATCTGCACTCGCAGCTTCCAGTTATCAGATACGCAGCTAAAACCTATCTACAAAACGTCAAACACTTTCTGAACGTTAGTTAAACATCACAGCTACACGAAATGTAGATCTCTTACGCCGCTGGCGGAACCTATCAAGACGATTGGTCTATGAGCAGAATCCTAGGGGATGTGAACCCAAGCATTTAATGCCATTGCTCTGTGTGTGTATTTATTGTTTGCCTGTTTACGGTAAGCTGGAATTCCTTTGGTGACTTTGTTATTAGTTTCTGTATGAATCTTTCTTTTTCCCCTCCTGTGTGTGTGTGTGTGTATATATATATATATATATATATACAGTGATCCCTCGTTTATCGCGGTAGATTGGTTCCGAGACCGGCCGCGATAACTGAATTTCCGCGAAGTAGGGACACCATATTTACATATTTAACGTGTATTTGGACTTTTAAAACCCTCCCTGTACTGTTAACAACCCACCCATTACAGTACAGTACTTAGCAAACCACGCTTTGCTAGCAGAAAAAGGACGTTTTTTTAGGTTGTGAATCACTGCACTTTCCTGGTTGCGGATCTTCTTCGTCGTCTTCGTCTTCTTCCTCTTCTTCGTGGTCGCCACTGTCGTCCTCAGGTTCCTTAGCCGCGAAAGTCTCGTACAGGCTCCTAGCCTTTGTTTGGATGATGTTCGTATCCAAGGCTATGTTCTTCTTTCGGCAGTCGGTTATCCAAACGGCCAAAGCAGCTTCCATACGGATGATAGTTTTATTACGAGCCGTAACCACTCTCTTCGCCGGCTTATTAAAGGTGATGGCAGCCGTCTTCCTAATCTTAGCCTCGTCCTTCTTGATGTAGCGAACGGTGGATTCGTTCACACTAAAATTTCGGGCGACGGATGCGAAAGTTCTCCCTTCCTTCAACATATCCAGAAGTTTCACCTTCTCAGCGATCGTCATCATTCTTCGTTTGCGTTTAGGCTCAGTACCAGCCTTGGAAGAAGCCACATGCTTGGTAGCCATTGCATGGGGCAAAGTTCAACGCAAAGAAACAAAAAAAATCACACACAGCACAGCGTAAAGTAGTACAGTAAACCACTCGGCGAGAAAGCTTGAAGCGAAATGGCCGCGACAGGAAACAACAGGATACGCGGGTACTGTATGTACATCGCATTCTAGATGGTTCTTTTTTTTTGTCATGTGAGTTACAAGTTCAAATACCCCTGTATGTGCTTTTTTGCTATTTTACGCTTGTTTTGTTGTCCCTAGACTAGGAAATAATATTTATTATTATTTTAATGGATTTAATGAAAGTTTAGGTGTTCATATATCGTGATTTTTCTAGAATTTTCCAGAAACTCCACGATATATTTTCCATATA
The DNA here is from genome assembly GCA_963969495.1 of Ceratothoa steindachneri. Taxonomy (NCBI): domain Eukaryota; kingdom Metazoa; phylum Arthropoda; class Malacostraca; order Isopoda; family Cymothoidae; genus Ceratothoa; species Ceratothoa steindachneri. The sequence continues at coordinate 29,557,500 of OZ018336.1, forward strand.
AATATATTTATAAATCCGCGAAGTCGTGAATCCGCGATAGTTGAACCGCGAAGTAACGAGGGATCACTGTATAGCCAAACAATTGTGTTGTGATTCATACCCTGTGCTCTTTGTAGCCATTTCTTGGATTCCCTGCTATCGTAGACTTTTCCATTATGAGTCTTTGTTTGACTACTCTGTCCTCTCTTCTTTACACTTAAAATATTTACCTGCCACACAGGCCCCCATGGTTTCGCCACAAATGCATATGAGCGTTCACCGAGGCATTAGATTCTTAACTTGAATCAGGAGGTACAGTAGTGATTTTTGGTTGCTTTCATCTCTAAGGCACTGAAAGCGGATGTTCCCCTACTACATTCATTAGTTCCTTGGACTTCCAACCCATCACACTTCATAAAATTTACACAATCAATATATATTAATGTAAAGTTAAAAGTTCTGTGCACAAAATTCATGAAACAGAATTGATATTCAGTAAAATTGAAAGTAATGAAAACAGGGGTGAATAAGTTTTTGTACAGAAACGTAAACCTAATGAAATTATTTTGTTAAAAGCACTTGAGAGACATACTATTAGCTGTGATGGTGCAAAGAATCTTCTAGAGGGTTCCAATAATATGTAGGGCAGTCAACAAGAGCTCAGGAAAGATTGGAATGCCATTCAGCAGTCGACGTTCCCGCGGTAACGACATTATCATGGCGAAGAATAAAAAACTCTCCAATGACCAGAAATAGGCAATGGGCTGAGCTACCGGAAGATATCCGAACAGCTGTAAATCCCTTTCAGCACCATTGGCTCTGTCATTGTGAAGTGGAAAAAGGTGGGAACCATCGACTACCTTCAACGTTCAAGTGGTCCTCAGAAGATTTCCCCCAAAGCTTTTCGTGCAATACTCAGGAAGGTAGAGCTGCCCCCATGACGACCCTTAAAGAAATTCAAGATGACATCTGGCGGCAGGAACATTGGTCACAAAGCGAACCATCAGTAATGAACTGAACTGGGATGATTTTAAGTCTCGCAGGCTAAGGAAGACACCTCTGCTGCTGAAGAGATACTGAGCGGCAAGGTTGAAGTTCTCACGTGGACATTTGGAGAAACTTGCTGAGTTCTGGCATAATGTTCTCTGGTCAGACGAGACAAAAATCAAATTGTTTCGCTGTAACGATGGCCGTCCTGTCTAGAGGAAAGACTCCGGTGCCTACCACCCTAAGAAGACCATCCTTACCGTGAAGTTTGGTGGAGGTAGCATCATGTTGTGGTGGTGTTTCTCATCTAAGGGTACCGGCAATATCCACATCATAAATGGGACCATTAATTCGGGAATCTACAGAGACATTTTAGAAGATATCTGTACGTTTCTGTAGAGAAGTTTGACTTGGAGAGGGATGGATCTTTCAACAAGATAGTGATTCGAAGCATACTCACGAATGGTTCTGTAAAAAACAAAGTAAATGTTGTAAGTCAACTTCTAGAGTGATCCAGTCATTCGCCAGATTTAAACCCAATAGAGAACTTGTGGCGAACATTGAAAAGCAATATTCATTCGAGGGGTTTCAAGAACATCAAAGAATTGAAGGTAATTTGCAAAGAAGAATGTGCTGAAATACCAAAGGAATGTTGCAGTGCATTAATGAAGAATTACAGGAATTGATTAATGGCAGTGAAAGCCAACAAAGGTTACGCAACTAAGTATTGATCACCAAATATCGGTTTGTACAAAACTTTTTTTTCACCCATTTTCATTATTTTGTTTTCCTGAATATCAATTCTGCCTTTTTGGGCACAGAACTTTCAACTTTACATCAATATGCATCTATTGTGCAAATTTCATGGTTTGATGGGTTGGAAGTCTATTAAAATTGAATTTTGAATGTGTATGAATACTTATTTCTTCCCACTGTATACCGACCACTGTTTTCCACTCCCCCCACCCTCCCTCATTTCCTGTATGAACTTAAACTTTCTGGCAGACATTCCTTCATTAGGTTTCGCTTCTTAAGTAATTTATTATAGTCTCCAAGCTTTTGCCTTCATTTGACCAATGTTGTGATTGTTTGGTAGTTAGTTTTGGGTGGGAGTTTGTTTTGGTCTGTATGCATTGGTAAGTTTTGTGCAGTCAGCTTCGAGTTTCCGCTTCTCTTTCCAGTTTCTCCCTTATGCCTAAAATGGTCACGTGACACTGGTGAAAATATCTAATAACCACTGCATTTGGAAAATTCTTAAATCCAGCTTTGTTGTTTTATTCCTATGCATTTATTTTTACCCTTTTTAGTGATTGTTCTGATAATGCTGAATGGTCAGTAAGTGAATGTGGTTAGCACTGCTGTTGGGTTATCTGACCAAATGTAACCCTGATTACCTAACCAAACATCTACCTAAAATTAAATTAAGACATCTACAAGTGGTATTATTTACTTTTTTAAATTAACATTTTTTTTATTGGGTTATTTTGAATTTTGAAAAGGTCTTTGATAACCTGCTTTTATTCCTACTCAACCCCTTGGTCGATATATCTTACAGGTGATTGCCAAGTGTAGGCCATGAATGGTCTTTTGCAGTCTACTTCTTTTCTTATGTTCTTATCTTCTAGCCTTCAAACTTCTAGTGCTGGAACCTTTGACTACTTACTGTCCCACCTTAAAAGCCCATTTAACTTTCCCATGTTACCGGATGCCCTTAGTCTAGTTTTTTTTTTAATGTGATCCCGGTGGTAAAGCTCCCCCCCCCCTGCTCCCTTCAACCCTTTTCTGATATAACATATCCTGTCCTCCATACGCAAAGCTACCTTACGGAGGAAGATGGCCAGAGGTGGGTTTCTACGAAAGCAGACTCGGGGTCTGCTTCAGCATCCTTTTAGTTGTATTTATTTTATCTGATTCCCTGTTGTAGCAGGGATTATTTTTTCTCCTTAGTGTGGCACCTTTGCTTCGTTAGTAATTTCTCATGCCACCATATATTTATTGTTTTCTTGTAGTTTAAGGGCTAGTACTTTTAGATTTATCCTACTACCCATTCCTTACCACCTAAATTACCCCTAGTTTATCTTGGTCCCGAAACTGAATTTAAAGGATTCCTAGGAAACGTTTTTGGATTCCCGACTACTCACATACTGATCCATATTATGCGTCCTTCTATCCTGACTTGTGATTAGTATGATTCAGAGATCCATTCTTAGAGCAGAATCAGATAGTGATATAAATGATTTCTCAAAGCTTCGGTCTACATTATGCTGAGAGGAATCATTTTGTATTAAACTATGTAAAAACAAAAGTACAGAAATGGGTTCAGCTTTTAGCATATCTCTGAATTAATAAAAGCAACAGTGACTCAACTTAAATCAGATTTGAAAAAAATCAGTGAAATTGCAAGCGCTAAAGTTCACTTTTAAGTGATCATTCATTATGAGATAGCCTTGTAGCTCTTTGTTTTAGGCTATCTAAAGTCAGCGAGTACAGGAAAGTGACAAGTTTTGTGAGAGCAGTAAGAGAAAACTAAGTCATCCTGTAGTTTTGTTTCATTTTCACGCTTCTTATTAGAGGTTCCCTTGCCCATTCTTCTGAACAAGGGCACGTTTTCCTCAAACCTTTTCTGAGAGCATTAGATCCCAACTCTCTGGTTGCATATTTAACCCTTCTCCCCTGTACAGGTTGTTTTCTCATCACTTGTTTTCCCGCTAGACAATACACCTTCATTTGTGATAAAAAGTAACTTGTAAATATTCCAGATGGTGTTAACAGAAAATTCCCTCTGAATGTGTTTTTTTGGTGCATGTTGCAGTCACGTCGCTATTTGCCAATCACTGACCCACCTACTTTTGCTTTCATTGACTTTTTTTTTTTATTCGTTCTTGCCCCGCCAATAACCCCTCCCCCACCCCTATTCTATCTTTGAGGTTACTATCTCGCCCTAAATTGCTCGCTCGCTGCTGTATGTGTATTTTGCTCTTTTATTGTGAACCCGCACTTAATAGTGTTTGCTAAATTTTTTTTGTCGCTTGTTTGATTTCTCTTGCTGTAAGAGTTCAAGTGACCTAACCTGAGTATTTTGTAGAAAGAGATTTTCCTAGTGCGTTACTGAGAGGAAAATAGGGAGAAATATTAAAACTAATTTTGTTTGAAAGCATTTTTTTTTATATTTGTTCCAAATGGTTAGCACTATATATTGTAGTATTTATTCTTTAGGTACTAGTGAGAATGCTGTTTTAATCCTATTCCTTAACCATAATTGGGATTTGCTAGTTACCACAGGAGGAAAAATTGTGTAGCTCTTCGTCAAGAAGACCTGAAAGATAGTAGTACTTGCAAAGTACAGGGGGGGGGGGGGCTTTTAGGTTAGAAAGTTTACCTACATACCTAGCCCATATAGTGCTAGATAGCTTCTCCCTAAAGAAAGGCCCCTTTGCTGCCCTTCGTTGTTATGTATAAGGTTAATGAGAACAAAAGCTTTGCTAGAGAACAACTTTATTACTTCATAAGTACATGACTAGTTTTGGAGTATCACACTCCATTCTTAAGTTGTCCTATTATAATTTTTAAATGAATATAATAAAAAATTACCTGTATAGAATTAAAAAATTGCTAATTTTTAGAAAAAAAACTATTTCTGCCCATGGCTAAAACGGTTTTGCATTAAAGTTCTTACGCAATCTTTTTAAATATTTAAAGTTAATAATAACAAAAACACAAATGATGAGTATAAAAAGATCCTCTACATTGATAGTAATAATTTCTATAATTAAAGAGAAAGAGCAAAATAAATTCTAATACACCCCCAACAGTGAATTACATTTAAAAATACAATTTGGCAAGTTTTCATTTTTCAAGTATAAATATTAAATAAAAAATTAGTAATTAAAATTTAGCACTTATTTTGTAAATAATTAATGCTGAAATTTTTAATGGTTAATAACAAATTGAAGTTTTGACCCTATTGCTCAGAATAGAAGTTTCAATTTTGGATTCATTAAAGTTTGAAGAGGCAGAATGTTGCTCCAAAGAATTCTTAGAATTGTAATTATCTTAAATAATTATTAATTCAAGAGGATATAAATGGCTCAAAGAGTGATATGCTCTTTGCCCATTAGATTGTTTAATTTTCACTCTTCTTATTTTATGAGCAGCCACAATCCGAGCCGATTTATTTTGTCTTCATGCCATAGTAATTTAACAAAATTATCTCAACTCTATTTGATTTTTATATTTATTAACTATAAACTTATCATAATTAGTTAACTCATCACTTTTACAACCTAATCCAATTGACTCTAAGCTAAACAAATTTTCTAACCCATGGTCAACCAAGGAATCCTCAATAATACTATTTAAAGGACTAAAGTAACTTTTAGAATGATTTAAAATAAGATCAAATATTGTTCCATTTATGGTTTTATGCTTATTATTGCAACAAGATGATGTATCAGAACTGTTAATCAATTTCTTAGCCATAAAATTGATTTAATTGGTTTCTAAATAAGAAATGTTCTATATTTCCAAAGGGGATAATCTTATTTTCAAATAAAAAAAAGACCCATTTATACATTGTGAAAGTTCTAAAGAAGGAAAAAATTGAAAAATATCAACACCAAGAAGGGTATCAAAGAAGAAAGTAGCTATCAGTTAAATCATGAAGGGAACTCGCAAATTCATACCTACCTCTTTTTAAATTATCAATGTCTAATCCTTCAACAGAATAGTTTAAATTTATCAATAAGCATAGACATGCTAATAGCTTTATGATTGCCAATTGTTATTTGAACAGAAACCTGAGAAGAGGATTTTGGAAAGTTTCCTATAAAGGTTTCTATTTGAAAGGATAATTTCTTCAACTTTTGAGGATCGTGAAATAGATTTTTAAGCAACTTTTTCAGAAAGATAGGATCTTTGACTTACTAAATCCAATAAACATTTAACTTTACTAGATTTTTCATTGCTCTTTGTAGGAGTTAAAGTACGGAAGATAGATCGCTTATCAGACTCTTGATTATAGCTCATCATTAAATTAGTTATCAAACTATCATATTAGTCTTTAACAGGGCAAAGGACTAATATATGTGATAACCAAAGTAATTATTAGAAATGTTCTTAGGGTTTGAGCAATTTTTACATAGCTTAAGATCACTACAATGCTTAATTCTATCATTATAGGTACTCCATTTGTTATATTTCAGCTGAAAATGCCCAGATACAGAGCAAAACTCACAAGGCACACGTTTCTATTTAAAACTAGTTGAAGGATTAGCATTTGTTTTCAAGTTTTAAAGAGATTCTTTACTTTGATCATAATATTTAGAACTTATTATTAGTTTTATATTTAAAAGAGGTTTTAGGAGTTTTAAGCTTAGTTTCTTTAAAATTAGTAGTTTGAAGAGGCGTCTTTATTACTTCATTATAATTGTCCAATATTTGAAAATAGAGGGATAATTTTTACCAACTTTATGAATAAGCTCTCTTAAAAATGATTAGGCAATTTGTTCAAGATTATGTGACTTAACTTATTTCCAGGAGTATCTTCCAAAAGGAAACCTAGTTTTTATGATTTTAGTTCATAAACTTATGACCTAATTCATTTAAATAATCTTTAAGCTCATCAAAATTAGAGTCAAATTTAGGGAAAGCTTTTAAATTCTACTCACTGTTTCATCAATAAGGAATTCTATATCTAGAAATTCATCTTTTAATTAATTGATATCAATTTGGTAATTTTCATCACTTAAAGTAAGATATAATAAAAATTTAACCGCTTGTTCTCTCAAACAGCTTTTTTAGTTAGGTTAATTGTATCGAGTTAGACACTTTTAGTTTGGCATTAATTATATTATTAAATTGGTTAAGGAAATTAGTAAAGGCAAATTTTTCATCTTTCAAATTTTTAAAAGTGGAACAGTGGAGAATTGGAACCCTACTTTCTTTTACATATTAAGGCTGGATAGTGACTACAAAGGATTAGTTAATAGTAGGTGTAGCAATATTAACATCATTTGAATCACTCAATTCAGAATTAACCCTAATTTTAAAATTCCATTGACTTTCAATTTCATTTTCAATTAATATCTGGTCTAACCTTTCTATATAACTTTATCATAAATATCAAGAATTTTGCCATCTTTAATTTACCTAATTTCCAGGATAGACTTTATTTTAGTTCTTTGGCTTAGAAAAACAGAAGGAAGTAAAGATTTAAACCCTGTTAAGAGTTTCTAAATTTGCTGAAGCCATTCTTCATATTTAATGACATTAGGCTTAAATAAATAACTTGGGTACTTAACCCAAATATACTAAACCGGTGACTTAAGTTTTCAGTAAATTAATTAGTCATTTACAAAAAGATCATAATTAACAGCTAATAACAAAGGCTATATATATACTTTTAAGATAAATAGTTTAATTTCAACGACACCATTGCCCTAGACATTTCGAATTTTCACTCAAAAAGGCTTTTAGCCATGGGCAGAAAATGCTACTATTTGTTTCATTTCATAATTAGCAATTTTCGAAATCTATACAGGTAAGTTTTGCTTGTATTCATTTAAAATTAGCATAGTTCAAAGACTAACCAAATATTACCTTAAAATATTCTTTTTATACAAAATGAGAGAAAGAAAATTACATTAAATAAGAGAGAGAGCGACACGCAAAAATACCGGAGGCAATATATAAGGAGGGGAGCTGACTCCTCTTAAGGTTCAAGTGATAGCTATTTAGGATGCGATGAGCGACATAACCACATGATTAAATTTGAAATTCCATTTTAACAGATTAAAGTTGGGTAGAGAATCAATTAGTACAGATTCAACTAATATGAATTCCAACTATTGGGAACTAATGAAGTAATTTCTCTCAGAGCTTTTGTTTCTCATTAATTATTAGTGTGTACATTACACGCTAATTCACTAATATGTTTAGGGTTGTTTTCCTCAGCCATCTTTAGTCGGTAGACTCTTACATGTGACGACACAAGGGATCAAACTCTTTCTCCCTGTGGAACTCTCATTGTGAAGAAGGCTCTTACCTGATCACTGGTGGGTGTCAAAAACAAATGGCCCCCCCCCCCAAAAAAAAACAACCTACGACTGCCCCCTGGTATCCTCTGCCTCACCATCAATTGTCATGCTGATCTTTATGTTGGTTTCATTATTTTGGTCAGAGGAAATCTTTTCTTCTTCAGAACGAGAAATTTCGTCCAGGAATGAAAGAGGGATGATGCAGCATATCTTACTAGTAGTAGGGCTAGAATGTAGGTGAGATCATGCTGAGGTAACCTCTGAGTACGCCGCTAACCTATAACATTCATTATGGGTGTTATTTAAAGTTGTTTAAAACAAGTAGGATTAGCATTAGCTGCCATCCTCGCCTCCACAAAGTTGATTCTGGAATATCAGTTGTCCATTTCCCACAAGTAGGATTAGCATTAGCTGCCATCCTCACCTCCACAAAGCTGTTGACTTTGTGGAGCATTTTGACTGTCGCATAATGCTACCCATGGGTGGCTTTGGGGTGGGGGAGAGTTGTTGGAGCTAAACTTAAAATTATAGTTACTTTCCTCTCTTACCCCCCCCCCCCCCCCTCCCTTACCCTCCTCGTTCATTTGTCTCTTGATCAACTGTTGAAGGGGCCCTAAGGGACTTTTGAGGTAGGAGTGTGAAGACGATAAAGTCTGTTGCTTAAGAGATGAAGCTTAGTGGATTTAAAGCTCATTTAGTCCGAAAATTCAAGAAAGTCAGTTTATGTGTGAAGGTGGTATAGATATGTCTGTGTGTTACGGGTTACGTCAGCTTCCCCTTTGCAGGGGTATTACAAGGACGTGGTTGAGTTCTTCTTCGACGGGCGAAATGAGTGCAAGAACTTTTGGAAGAAGTGCGTTGAGCACCACGGCTTCTTCAGGTGCTCTATGGTTAAGAAGCTTCCCCGTCAAAAAACGAGAGTCCTTTCCAGGGGATCTTCATTCAGGTGAATTTAACGTTTTCTTTTAGATTGCCGCCAGTTGGCCATTTTTTTCCTCCATGCCTATCTGGATGCTTGATATTTTGTCTTTATATGTAATTTCTGAGGGAAATTATGCCCATTCAAATGAGAAAAGTGGTTAAATTGAGAAACCACTCCCGTGTGAAATGATTTGACATGCCTTAAAGAGCCTAATGCTAATAACCCTCTGCTTTTATCAATCCTATGACATGACCCATGGCATGCAACCACCATGTACTGAAGCCTTGAGTAGTAGTAGTATCAGTAATAATGGTGCCCTAGTTCATGGCTGATTTAGAGTCCTGATGCCTCCATTTATTTAAGCTCGTAGGTCATTCAACGGAATGTAATATTTTGCTCTCTCCACAGGTACAGCGGGCGAACGCAAAAGCAGGTCCAAGATTACGTTCGAGACAACTACATTAAAAGACAGCCATTCCAACGGTAAGATCTCTCTTTACTCACTTTGCTGCTTCCCGAGCTCTCTTCAGTCAAATGCGGTAGGACGAGCCAGGAATGACCGTTCTGAGATGGTCGGGGGAAAGGCAGGATAGGATGAGCTGGGTCGTGCTTTGGGTTGCGGTAAGGGCGAGGGCGTAGAGTTTATTCTGTTTCTGTATTCCTTTAGGAAGGAGGGCTGGTGTCCTGGCTGTAAACGGTACAGGGAAACTGGTTCAGTGAGCCATTTTAGATTTGAATGGGTGAATGTGAGGTGGGTCATTGAGGGGTTGGTGGGAGGGAAGTTCGTTAATAGTTGGGTGATGGGGATAATGTGTAATTACATTGGCTCTAAGGGTGGGGGTAGGAATGGAGAGTGTATGTCATGGATATGAAGGGAGAATCTTGATTTGTCCCTGAGCGGGCATTTTTTGTGCGGAAGGTGCTGTTTTTGATTGTATCTTATGTAGATTTTATTAGATATGGATGATGCCCACACTGGAGATGCATATAATTTAAGGGGGGTGGGTATTTCAACTGCCTCTCTATTCTGTTTGATGTTACCTTGTATTTCCTGATGATATGGAGAGTTGGTCTTTATTTGTCTGGGTGCTCCTGTGTCTGGAGTTAGGAGTGGCGTGCTTGTTGTTACGAATTGCTTTTGGGATCATCATTGATTACTATTAGTTTTCACAGGGCCCCTCCCCGTAAGGGGCACGGCGATTTGCCATCCTGGCCGCCGTGCTGACGGGATCCAGCGCCCCGTCCGGCCCCAGCTTAGCCTCTCTTCCTTCCTTCAGATAGCCTGTATTCCTATCCTACCTCGTCGCTTTTCATACAACCTCTCCCACAACTTTCTCTGGTCAGCCTCTAATTTCACAGGGTAGAAGCTGACCTTCTTCTCAGCCAATCGTCCCGGATCGGGGCTGAGGGGGGAGGGGACAATGTCCCCTAACCCCTGAGCTCCGGTCTGGGGTGGTTGGCTTTTAACAACCTGCTTCATCCCCACCCATACCTTCCTCACATCCCTTTTCCTCTCGTCTTCAAAATCTATCCGTTTTACGCCGTGTTCAAGGTGGAGCCGCCATGCCGAAGGACTGCCAGGCCACCAGGCGGAAGGGGTGGTCCCAAATGGCGGCGCCTGGCTCTGCCGGGCCTGTAAGCACCTCTTGCAGTGCGGGCTACTGCAAGAGGTGGTGAGCGATTGCGTCCCGTAAAACAAAGAGGGTCACCATGCCCAATGATGAAAAAAAAAAACATCTCCCCTTAATTCCCCCTATAACAACAACGGAGCCGCCCTCGTGCAGCTCCACAGAAAAGATGGAGGTCCCCCCCCCCTGTGCTTGCGCAGGGGACCCTCCATACCTCTTTAACCGGAGAGGAGGCTTACTCCTCTCCTACGCCTACGGGTGTAGGGGACTCCCCCTCACCCCCTTCTCTGGAGGTGCTTTCGGGCACCTCCCTATCTCCAGCGGCAGTCCCTCCTATGCTTTCTAAGGGGACTGCCAAGAAAGCCAGCAGGCCACCCTTAGCCAGCCGCTCCACATCAAAGCGGCTCGGTAGGGCAAACCCCCTTAGGGGGGAGAGGGAAGCCAGGCCCCTTCGGTCGCTTCCCTCAAAAGACCTGCTGGCAAAAATATTAAACCTTGCCGGGGTCAAGGCCTGTGCCTCCCCACTAAAGACTTATGACGCTGCCAAGGGGACCTGCGATGTCCTGGGAGGGGATGGCCAATTGGAGGCCCCTCCTGTGATAGACATGGTCCTTGAGGAAAACCAGCCTCAGAAGGTAGGGCCTTCCATGGGGGGGGAATCCGGGCTTGGCGCCAAGCACCGAACCCGAATCCGCCCCTATGCAAGGTCCTCATCAAACGGCTGTGGATTCTCAGGCAGGACAAGGAGGGGAGGGATCTCCTCCGGATGAATCCCCTGCGCCCACCGGGACCTTCTCCATTTCAGAGAAGGACCTGGCTGAGGCCGGTCCATCTGGCCTGGGGGCTTCTACCGGCGGGGGTGAAAAGCGGGTTCATTCCCCGCCCTCCTCTCCTAAAAAGAAGAAAAAGACAAGAAAGACGAAAAAGACTCGGGGCTCCTCTCCATCCGCGGGGGCTGCGGGGACGGATGGGTCTGCTGCCACTTTGGTAGGCGACCAAGCCAAGATCGGCACATCCGGCCCCTCTACCCCCTCGTGTGCGGAGCCCCTGACTAAGACTAACACCAAGAGTGCACAGGGCGGAGCCTCGATGACATCGGGGCCCCTCATTCAGAGGTTACCTGGCGTTTTCGAGCCCGCTGGCTTCAAACGCTTCCTCGTTATTCGCTCCACTGATGGCACCATGTTGTCCAAGGGCAACATGATCCATCAGAGGAGAGGATTAGCTAGTGCAATTGGTAGAGAGCCGAAGGTAACCCGTTTCTCGGACGGGAGCCTTCTGGCGAATGCGGCGAATCCCGCCGAGGCGGCCAAGATAAGTGCTCTTCGGACACTTCATGGCACCCCGGTGAGTGTGACGCCGCACTCTACTATGAACTTTGTAAAAGGAGTAGTTTATGCGAGGGAACTCGTTGACTACTCCATAGAAGACATCACCCTAGAGCTGGCCGACCATGGGGCGGTCAAGGTCGAACGTGTGATGAGAAAACAGGGAGGGGCCTCGAGACCCACCCCTACACTCTTCGTCACGTTCGACTGTGACAAGCTCCCTGAGTCGGTGCGTGCCGGTTGGTACCGCTACCGCGTGAAGGCATTCGTGCCACTGCCGCGGCGGTGCTATTACTGTCACCGCTTCGGCCACACGAATCGATCATGTAGACGTGCAAAATCGGGGTCACCCGAAGTCTGTGTAAATTGCTCCAAGGTCGCACACGATAAGTCCAAATCGTGTGTGGCCAAGTGTGTCAATTGCGGAGAGCCGCACCCTGCTTCTTCGAAGCAATGTGGTGCATATCTCCTTGAGAAAGAAATCCTGGCCATTCAGGCCCAGGATCGACTCTCATTCCGCGAGGCTAAGGACTTGGTCCTGGCGCGCCCGGCTCTGCCTGGGACGTCATATGCCTCAATAGTTAGAAAAGCACCCTCTGCTCCTGGCCCATCCAGGCCAACGAGCACGGTTGTTTCCGCGCCCATTCGGAGCCCTTCTGCGGGCTCTACTACACCTGGGCGCTCCCCTGGTAGAGCTGGCGGCAAAAAGGGTTCACACCCAGCCCCGGCTAATACCAGGGCTCCCCCCTCTTCCCCCAGCGTGACCGTTTCCCGTAAGGCGAAACGGCCACGCGCCTCCACAGAGTCGTTAGACTCACAGGAGGCAACACCCCTGAAGATGGTCGCTAGGCCATCTTCCGGGGTTCCTAAAGCTGTTCCCCGAAAGGAGGACAGCAACAAAGGAGCTTCGGCCCCTTCGCCCACGCCCCGAGGTGGAGCGAGTGGCTCGGAGACGGTGGTTCCTCGAAAAGAGGGCCTCCCGCCTCCCAAGCCGCAACGCCCGCCTAAGGTTTCGAGGCGGAGGGAGGAAAAGACTCGCATGGCGAGCCCAACCTCCCCCAATAAGTCCTCGAAGGCGACAGCGCCTTCAGCGCTTTGTCCGGCCAACAGCGCCCGGGGTTCTGCCCACGGGAAGCGTACGGCCATTCCCGTGAGGGTCTTCAATTCGAGGAGGGCCCCCGCGTCTCCTCCGAGCTAGGCCTGGAGGGCATATTCCTTCAATGGAATTGCCGTGGACTCCGGGCCAACTGGGAGGAGCTGCGGAGGCTCGTCTCGTCCCGTTCCCCGTTAGCTATTTTTTTGCAGGAGACCATGCTAGGCGCGTGCCCGCTGCCTGCCCTCCCGGGGTATAAGGGTCTTGCGACCCCACCACCGCGGGATGGCCGGGCTGGGGGATGCGCGGTTTACACCCGGCATGATGTCTCCGTTCTTCCTTTCTCTTTAGATACCTCCTTTCAGGCAGTGGCTGTGCAGCTGCACCTGGATAGGAGGTATACTATCATTTCTGCGTACATTCCACCGTCAGCTGACTTCGACGCGGGGGACTTCCGCCGCGTCGTGGCACGGTTGCCGAGGCCCTATCTCTTGCTTGGAGATCTGAACGGCAGGCATCCTCTCTGGGGAGATTACTCCATAAATCCCAGGGGACAAGTCCTTGCCGATCTGATCGAAGAGCTTGAGATGGGTGTCCTAAACGTGGATGAGTTTACGCATCACTGTCCGAGAACCGCTTCATTTTCTTGCCTTGACCTATCTTTGTGCTCTTCAGATGCACAGCTTGATTTTGATTGGGGGGTGGTCGATGACCTCCATGGTAGTGATCACTTTCCCATTCAAATATCATTTTCAGGGCAACTGCCGCCTGAGAGACCACCTCGGTGGTGCTTGGCGCGGGCGCGGTGGCCTGCATTTCAGGAAATGACTGAATTCTCTATCTCAGTCGAGGAGTTTAGGTCGGTAGATGAGGCCGTTGAGTTCTTCTCCGGCAACCTCATCGCCGTAGGCCTGACTACTATTCCTAGGACGTCTGGCCGTTTTGCACGCCGACCACTCCCATGGTGGTCGGCCGAGTGTGAGACGGCCCTCAAACAGAAGCGTTATGCCTACATGCGCTATAAGCGCCGCCCGAACGATTTCACTGTCGCTGAATTTCGTCGGGCTAGGGCTAGGTTCCGGTATATTTCGAAGCACGCCCGCCGCTCTTCTTGGCGGGCATACGTGTCTTCACTTAACGAGAAGACCCCTTTAGCTGAGGTGTGGAAGCGAGTCAAAAGGATTCGGGGCAAGTTCTCGCAGGACCCCCCTCCCGTTCTCCAGGAGAATGGGACCGCAATCTCGGACCCCGCGTCCGTGGCGGAATCCTTAGCGACCGCTTTTTCCGCATTCTCTAGCCGTGATGCTGCTCCGCCAGCATTCAATGCACGTCGTGATGTCGCGGAAGGCCGCCGGCTGGACTTTACCTCCAGAGGCGGAGAACCCTTCAACGACAAGTTTACTGTGAGTGAGTTGCGTTCCGCTCTCGCTTCGTGCGCGGACACCGCCCATGGTCCGGACGATGTCCCGTACGCCATGCTTCGACACCTGGGTGAGCGAGGCATGGCCTTTCTGTTAGATTTGTTCAACAGGATCTGGGTGGAAGGTCTTCTCCCAGACTCCTGGCGAATCGCTACTGTGCTCGCGTTTCGCAAGCCGGGGAGAGATCACTCTACTCCGACCGGTTTCCGCCCAATCTCTCTAACCTCTTGCGTGTGCAAGTTGATGGAGAAATTGGTAAATGTTAGATTAGCCTATTTCCTGGACAGCGGAGGCCATCTGTCTTCTGCACAGTGCGGCTTCCGTAAGTTCCACTCCACGTCGGATGCTCTGCTCCGACTGGAAAGTGCCGTCTGCGAGGCTTTCCTTCGTAGACAGCACTACGCCACGGTGTTTTTTGATCTGGAGAAGGCCTATGATACCGCATGGCGATACGGTATCATGGAGACTCTCCACACGATGGGGGCGAGGGGACGCCTCCCAATTTTTATATCTGAATTTTTGCGAGATCGTCGATTCCGCGTACGGGTGGGGGGAGCCCTCTCCGGCCCAAAGGAGCAGGAAGAGGGTGTCCCGCAGGGAAGTGTCCTCAGTGTCACACTCTTTGCCCTGAGCATCAACGGCATCACCTCGGTGCTGCCGGAAGATGTTCTCGCTACGCTCTACGTGGACGACCTTTCGATCTCTTTTGGCGCGGCCCAGATGCCAACTCTGGAGCGTCGACTCCAACAGGCATTGAACCGCGTCTCTCACTATGCCGAAGCGCACAGGTTTCGGTTTTCTTTGGCCAAGACTAAGGTGGTGCACTTCTGCCGCCATCCACGGCTTCACCCCGACCCAGATTTGTTTCTTAATGGGGTGCGCCTGGATGTGGTTGAGTCGCACCGTTTCCTTGGTCTTGTATTCGACCGACGCCTCACCTGGGAGGCTCATATTCGCAGCCTTAGGGTCTCTTGTACCCGCGCCATGGACATTCTCCGTTCCGTGACGTTCAGCGCTTGGGGCGCTGATAGGGCTACTGCCCTACTTTTTTATCGATCCTTTGTTCGCTCGAAGCTCGACTACGGATGCGAGTTTTATGCATCCGCAGCCGAGCGTTTATTGCGGAAGGTGGATTCGATCCACCACACCGGCCTTCGCCTTGCGACCGGTGCCTTCCGCACTTCCCCCATTGAGAGCCTGTTGGTCGATGCTGGGGAGATGCCACTCGCTCTGCGCCGCGTGCATTGCATCACTCGCCTGTACGCGCGAGCCCGGCGCCTCCCTCAGTCGCCAACAGCTCTCACTGCATCCGCAGCTGATCTCGATGGTGCCTATGCCGCCGAGAGACGCCAGTCATACCCTAAGCCCTTTGGGTTTAGGGCCAGGAAACTCCTTCGAGAAGTAGATATAGCTCTCGGGCCGGTGGCGCCCCTGGTTCTGCCCAGGACGCCACCCTGGAGGGTACCACATTTGGCTATTTGTCGCCACGCCTCTGCTCCCAAAGCTTGTACTGCGCCGGGAGTATTGCGTTCGACCTTTTTGGAGCACACATCGTGTCACGCTGGTACCGTGCCAGTGTATACGGATGGCTCCAAGTCCCAAGAGGGGGTCGGCTTCCACGCCGTATCCCCTCTGTTTGAAGTCAGCGGGGCTCTACCAGGCGCTGCGTCTGTCTTCACGGCCGAGCTGGTGGCAATACACCACTCGGTACGGGAGATTACGCGACGTGCCCGGTTCGGAGACCGGATTGTGATCTATAGCGACTCACAAAGCGCCCTGAGTGCTCTCGGGGCATTGGAATCTCCGCATCCCCTGGTTCGCGATATCCGTGACGCCACGGTTTTGGCGAGCCGGGCAGATGTCGAGATTATCTTCTGCTGGGTTCCTGGACATGTAGGAATTGCGGGGAATGAGCGTGCCGATGAGGGCGCCAAAGAGTCCGCGAGGACTCTGCGACCGGACCAGCGTTTCGCTCTTCCTCACACCGACTACATGGCAGGAATACGGGCAGCTCTTCGGACTGCTTGGCAAAGAAGATGGGAGACGGTCGAAGGGAACTTAAAGTTGCGTGCCATTGCGCCGCGACTGTTCCCATGGACCTATCCCCCAATGCCGCGGCGGCTTCAGGTTGCTTTCTGTCGTCTCCGAATCGGACACACTCGTGTGACGCATCGCTATCTGATGGAGCGCTCGCCTGCGCCCTATTGCAACGACTGCGTCGTCCCCCAGACTGTTCGGCACATTCTTGTCGAATGTCCCAGTCTGGGTGATCTTCTCGCACGACACCTGTCCCGGTACCGGGATGGGCGGGTCGCTACCGCCTGTCCCTTGTTCTCGGGATGAGTGCGTGTACTTTGACTGGTGGACTTATTGACTTTTTGGGGGAGGCCGGCCTTCTCCCTTTTATTTAACGCGATTTAATTGTTGTTGTTGTTTTTGTAATTGTTTTGTTATTGCTTTGTTATTGTTATTGTTATTCCTTTATTGTTTTCTGTTTAATTTTTTAAAGTAGCCTAAATTAGGCTGTTTGTTTACGGCAACTTATGCCTTAGTCGGCAGTCGCCAGATAGCCCCTTAATTAAAAAAAAAAAAAAAAAAAAATCACAGGGCCCCTCCAGGCAAGGGTGTTTTGTCTAAACTCTTAGAGCCACCCGGTAGGGCAAGAGGAAAATTTGGACAGTGGTCAGTCATTCCCAAGTAGATATGACACGACCACACCCAGATGCACTCCTGGTGTGGCACCACCCCACTTGATGTCTGCCATGTGAGGTAAAGTTTCACTTAACCTCACCACAGAAAGGGTTGCTATAAAGTTTCCCCAGGATGCAACAGCCTCCCTTCTCTCTAACCTGGTTCCTCAGGACAGCCTCACAGGGGGCGCGGCCCCACTTAATCGTGGTAACGTTGGCGGAGACTATAGCTCACTCTGTAGCATCCAAGCTTTCTCCCTTAATCTCACACCTGTCGGAGGGAGCAGAGAACCATCCGCTCCCGGAGTGTTATAAACAACATTAGTTTTCACATTTTCTATTTGCACATTCTCCACTCACTGACTTATTCCTCCCCAATTTTCACAATCACTTGTTATTCTTTGTTTTCCTGTTTATCCCATTCCCTTCGGCGTTGATTGTATTTCTGCCGCCGTAATGGGCGGCAGGCCTGTTCCTAAACGGTACTCACTTGGAAGTGGTGGATTCGCACCTGAGATGGCGCGGTGTTCTTTCAAGAAATGACTTATTTCTCTGTCTCAGACGATAAGTTTATTCTTAGAACGTATGGCTGTTTTGCACACCGTCCACTTCCATAGTGTTTGGATGAGTGTGAGACTGCCCTCAGAGACCCAAAATGCCTTAATGCGCTAAAAACGCCGCCCGAATGATCTCACTATCGCTGAATTTCCTAAAGCTAGAGCTAGGTTCCGGTATATTTTAAAGCACGTCCACCGCTCTTGGAAGACGTACCTGTCCTCACTAACAGAAAGACCCCTCTTGCAGGGGTGTAGAAGCGACCCAAAAGGATTCGAGGAAATCTCTTTTATCCCCCTCCCCCCTCCGATTCTCCAGGAAATCGAGACCGCGATCTCGGAACCCGCTTCTGTGGCGTAGTCATTCGTGATTGCTTTTTTCACATTCTCTAGCCGGAATGCTGTTTTGCCAGCATTCATTATATGTCGTGAAAACTGGACTGCAGATGCCACCTATCTTCTGCACAGCGCTGCATCAGCAAGTTCCACTCCACGTCTGGTGCTCTGCTATGGCTCGAAAATGCTATCTGCGAGGTCTTACCTTTTAGACCGCATTACGCCATGTTTTGGGTTTTTTTTTTCTATCTGAAGAAAGCCTATGATACCGCATTGTAATATGGTATCATGGAGACACTCGACACCATGAGGGCAGTGGTTGCTTACCAATCTTAATATGAGTTCTTGCGAGATTATGATCCCGCGTACAGTCGGGGAAGTATACTCAGTTACACTCTGCTTTGTACATCAACACTATCACCTCAGTGTTACCGGAAGATTTTCTCGCTACCCTCTCTTAAGACTTCATTTCGATCGCTTTTGGTACGCTCGAAATGCCAACTCGAGCATCGACTAAAACAGGTATTGAACACCATGTATCGCCATGCCGAATCTCATGCTCTCGGTTTTCTTTGACTAAAAGAAAGGTAGTGCACTTCTGCTTCCATTCACGACTCCACCCCGACCCGGAAGTGATAGATTTGCACCATTTCCTTAGTGTTGTTTGCGACCGGCCGTCTCTTGGGAGGCCTATATCCAGAGCCTTATCGTCTCATGTACCCACGCCATAGACATTCTTCGTTCCGTGACGTTCAGCACTTGGGATGCTGATAGGGCTACTGTCTTACTTTTCCACCCATCCTTTGTTCGTTCGACGCTTGACTACGGATGCCAGTTTTACGCATTCGCAGCCAAGCGTGCATTTCGTAAGGTGGAGTCGATCCACCACACCAGTCTCCATTTGGTGACCGACGCCGGGAATATGCCACTCGTTCTTGGCCGTACGCAGTGCTTTATGCTATTTTTCGGGCGGAACAGTTACATTCGCGGCCTACCTCGGCGCTACTTATTATACCCCTTGAGAGACGTCAATCTTGCCCTAAATCATTTCGGGTTTAGGCCGAGGGAACTGTTTTGGAGCTCAAAGCCAGTAACGTATTTTTCGCTACGCATCTGAGTTAGGCCGTTTTGGAGACATTCTCTGTCATGCTGGAGCTGTGCTAGTGTACACGGATGGCTCCAAATCTAAAGAAGGGGTCGGCTACACGCTTAATACCTCTCGTTTGAAGTCAGTGGGGATCTACCAGGAGCTGCGTCTATCTTGTCATCATAATAACTGGTTGCAATACGCTGCTCGCTACATGTGATGAGCCTTTTGCCCGATTCTGAGACCGGATCGTGATCTATACCCGAGTGCTCTCATAGCTTTAGAATATCCACCCACTGATCGACGGTCTCCGGGAGGTCGCGAATCGGAAAGATGTCGAGATTACCTTCTGCTGTGTTCCTGGGTACGGATTGAACTGAATAAGAGCGCTAGAGGGTGCTCGAGGAGTGGGCCACCTGACCACCGTTTCACTTTTCCTCACCGATTATATGGCAAGAATCGGATGAGCCCTCCGTACACTCGCGGGTAACTCCGTCATTTGATGAGGCGCTCCTCTGCAGCTTATTGGGGCGACTACTTGGTCCCCTAGACTGCCCGGCACCATCTTGTTGAGTGTCCCAGTCTGGGGATCTTCGCACACCTTACCTGATCCGGTACAGGGAACTAGTGAGGGTTGATACCGATTGTACTCGGGACGGGTCCTTGTACACTTTATAGTAACTTGTATTATTTTGGGGGGGGTTTGGAGGGAGCGGGGCCTTGGCGTTAGAGAGTTTAAATTTTCTATGTCAGTCCTTTTTGTCTTTAGTCCCTTTTATAATATACCTGACAAATAGGCTAGGCTAATTATGGAACTTATGCCCTTGTAGGCATTCTGCAGGAGAGACCCGATCCGAGTCCCCCTGCTGGACCTGGTTCTATCGAATACTTAGTATTGTGCTTATCAGAAGATTTGGGGGGACGTGTCCGACTGTTAGGCAGGTTTTAAATATGTCGAATTTTAATTTCTACCGCGCGTTAAGGCCGCGAATCTCCCTTGCATTGGATTGGTCTGAGGGAGCTTTCGCACGGTTTGGTCTATCGGCGAGTAACATGTCTGGATGAGTATGTTAGTTGTGAACCAGCATCTTCGCGGTCCTGGTCGTCAGCACCACTGGAAGGTTGTCGTATATCATGGATTCTTTGTCGCATATTTAGTCATTTTCATCCCTTCACTACCCGGCTACAACACTACCAATTCATGATTCTCAATACTCCCATCCCCCTCCTTTTCCCCCATACTATGGGGCCTCCTTAAATTCGTACTGTTAAAAGTTTTTTTTATTTATTAAACCTGAAATCATCCAGTGTTACCTCCCGATCCGAGAGTAAATTCGGCATCTATGCCCTTGCCCTTGATGGCATCTCTACTCCATCCGACCGCTTGGGAGCTTAAGGGAGAGTGCAGTTGATCCTACAGCATGTGTTGTAGGCCCGGCCAACGTTACCACAATCAAGTAGGGCCGCGCTTTCTGTGAGACTCGTGAGGGAGAAGGCTAGAGTGGAGGGAGGCTGTTGGGAGGGACTATATATTTTCTCCCCCCCTCCGGTGTTAGCGGTCCATGCAACAGTTAGGAAATGAGAGTTTCAATTGCAGCTTAACCTCACGCAGATTACATCCAAGTGAGTTGGGCCACACCAGGATTGCATATCCATGCAGGGGGGTGGTGTCATATCCACTTGAAATGACTGACCACCCTACAACTCTTTATTCTTGCCCTACAAAGTGACTTGAGTTTTAAAAGAAACGGCCTTGCCTCTTGGACGCAGGTAAATTAATAAATTCTTCCCGATCCCGATTCATATGGTTTTCAGGAGCCGACTTCTTCCATCTATCTCTGTCTCTAATAAGTGAATATGCTCTCGTTGGTTTACAGTCGATCACTCTTTTTATTCTCTAGTCCCAAACATTTGGCATTCATATTTTGACAGACATTGACCCATTATTTATCCTTGTGACATCCTCTCTTGGGATCACGGTATATTTAGTTTCCTGAAGTTGCCAATGACTTTTAGGCTCCTAGCTCTAATGGGGGATCTCCCAAAGATCCAGCACTAAATAATTGCGGTTTTCTCAAAGGTGCGTAAGTATTGAGCATGTTCTGAAGAAGTAAAGATGTTGGTGTTTGAGGTCAAGTCAACGCGCTATGTATGTGTGTGCTTCGTTGCCTGCGCAACCTTGGTTTGGCTTGAGAGGGATGTTTCTTGCCTCTATTTATGTTGAATGGCATTTAGAAGATAGTTTGGATACAGAAGATGCCTGTTGTGTATGGAGGTCGATAGTTTTGTGGGCGGCGGTGGGATTTCTTGGAGTCCCCAGTTTAGTGTGCCCAAGAAGTCTTGCATATATTTTCCAGTACTTGCAAGTAGTGACAGAGGGGTTGTCTCGAGCTCTTTCCGCTCTTGTGTACTTTTGCCTTACCGAGATTGAGATGTTTTAGACACACCTTTACTTTCTAAGTGTAGGTGTTAAGTTGAATTGCTTCAAATTCATCCTTTTGTCATTAGGCAGATACAGAATGGAATGTGCCTTTTCATGTGCATAGTTGTACTAAAGACAACTCCCGTCAAGAATTCCTTCACATTATTCCTTGTTTTAGTTTAGAGCGGATTCAGTAGCGTTTCAGTTCAATCCACAAATCTTTTCCTCCGGCGGCATATTTTTCTCGGCTTTCATCTAAATACCGCATTGTGTTGGCTACTGGGTGATCGCTCCGGTCCGAGGTCTCGGTAAAAAACAACAACCCTGAATTTGACTTTGAGAGTGTTCCCTTGTGTTTTCAAACCCATTGCCTATTTGCATTTCCTGCCCCAGCCATTTAAAAACTTACATTTATAATAATAGTTATTTTGTGTTTGTGACTA
Organism: Ceratothoa steindachneri; assembly: GCA_963969495.1. Taxonomy (NCBI): domain Eukaryota; kingdom Metazoa; phylum Arthropoda; class Malacostraca; order Isopoda; family Cymothoidae; genus Ceratothoa; species Ceratothoa steindachneri. The sequence continues at coordinate 29,579,424 of OZ018336.1, forward strand.
ATTTTTAACTCTCCACCCTCCCTCCCGCTTAGTGACGCAAGCTTCCCTCTCATAGAACTGTAGGGTAAGCCCTTTTTTTTACCCCTCTTTCCCCTAATATCCCCCCCCTTGTACTCATTTAATGTGATTTCTTATTCTTCGCTTTTTGTTTACATCTAAGCACGAAAAGTAAAGCCGCTGTCTTTTGTTGATGTAGGAAATCGTGTTTTGCCAGATCGCAGTCCTTCAGGCACTCTCCCAACGTTCACACGAACGTAGCAAACGTCGGTATGAGCATTTCTGCACAACCACTCATCCCCCTAAGTGATAATCAGTGTGGTAAGTTTTTTTGGGGTCTTATGTTTATTTTGTATTATCCTGCTTGTATTCCAACTTTCGGGTTAGTGTGTAAGAAAACACCTGTAATAATGAATGCATGTGTGAGATTTCATGGGAAATATGGTTTCTTGCTAATTAACACACACAACAAAAGGGTGGGTGTCTAGTTTGAAGGCAGTTTGAAGGCATAAGGGTAGGATACACTACCTCGCATTTATCAAAATCCCATTAGCCACTATGCAGATATTTAACTCTTAAAGCGCCTCGCTAAGAACATGGAGGACCCCATCAGCGCTGCAGAAAAACTACCTTTAGGAATTCAATGGAATTTTCCATAGGCCTAAAATCATACGAGGAACAATTGGACCGAGCGGCAGTTTTACGCTCAGGACATTTTGGTCCGTGCGCCACTTTAAGGGTTAATGAACTTTTGACTGAGTGTGGCTAGAATGAAATCTAGGTATCGAATCAATAGACACAAAGCCCCCCCTTTTGTCCACGCCAAAGACCTTTCATAGTGATAGGGTTTTATGTGTGGTAGCATCTCGTCCAGTCGGGGTTCAGCGTGTGCAGAAAGCTCCATCTCCTGATCGGTCAGCTGTTTTTCTCAAACTCATTAACATAATCAGCCTACCTTTTAATGCGGTATACCAACTCTTCTCACTTTTATCAAGTGGTTATGTGGGGTGGGAATGGTTTGCAAAGGGTTGAATACTGATGAAATGTTGGTTTGTTTGTTTTTTCAGTGGGGACGCCTGTCTCATTGTCTTGCGGGTCTATGACTCTACCGTCTACAGGAGATACCCACTCGCCCGGTTCCCCAACACAGACGGTGGGCTCTCGCGAGTACTCCCTTCGAGAATTGGAAACGCCAAGTATGACGCCATCACGTCAGGAAACCCTCTCTCCGGAGACTTCCATCACGTCGAGTCCTCACCGCTCCGCCACACACGACGGTAATTTCTCTCACCACTCACACTTAGGTTCAAAAATGAGTCGCCAATCGCATCATCACTACCGCAGGCTGCCTTCCTCCCACGATCTCACCAACAATTCTTCCCGCCACCCGCTTAGCTCGCACTCCTCTCACTCCATTTTGATTGAAACACCCCTGAGGGAGTTGTCCAACTACCTAGACGACCTCCAGTTTATGGATCCTACGGACGACAGCGGTGATAATCTGTCCCACGACTCTTACGAATTGATTGAAAAGGAGATGGAGACGCGGCTCGGTTGGAAAGAAAGCGAGGAAGAAGAATCCATTGGCCTCGGGGGAAGGACTAGTAGCACCCATGGGGGTCTTATGAGCAGCATGGAAATGGTAGGCAGCCCTGAGGGATTGGAATGGTGCGAGAGCAAAGGAGGCGTTGATATGGACGAAAAGCGACCTGGCAGTCACACAGGTAGCCTCCCTCGTAGCCACGGCAGTAGTAATGCGTCCTCATCACGAAAGCACACGAACGGATTCACAGGTAGCCTCCCGCGCACTCACAGCATGAGCCAGGGGTCAAACCTGACACACAGCCTCATGGGCAGTCGAGCTAGTTCGCGTATTACTCTAGAAATCCCGCTGGACTCCCAAACCCCAAAGAGTGATGACGAACTGTCCAGTCCCGGCAGTCCCGAGTTCCACGAAAACAGCGTGTGCGAGATCACAAGCGAGAAGGGATATCTCCTCCCTACTCGTCGCCTGGGCACACTTACCATTACAGATAACACTGGTGGCAATATGTTCTCTCAAATACGGTCCTCTCATCGTAGTGTCCTAGACGACTCTCGCACAGACCTCCCAAGTGCAGGCACCCTCAAGACCCGGTCTCGCTCCAGTAATCACTCGTTACTCCTGCGAGACTCGGCAGAGGACGTAAAAGATCTCGCTGATACCTCTGCCAGTATGAGTACGCTTTCCTCTCGTGTCTCGGCGAGTGTTCGGGCAGCTCGCCAGGTGGGGCAGTATGTGGACTACGGTTCCTCTCAAGAGAGTCTCCATAAGATGAGTTCATGCGATAGTGATGCTGGTTCTTCCCTTTCGTCACAGACCCGCTCCTCCACGACCCCTCGCCCCATTGAGTTCCGTTCAGCTAAGTTCCTTACCACTAGAAGGAGTACCTCCACAAGTCCCCCGAGTGTTACGTCGGGATCGTCACAATTAGCGGCCCCGTCTCTACCCAGCAGACCTCATTCCATGGACTTTTCGTCTCTACATAAGAAAGCCATGTTTCATGTATACGGAGTAGGTAGGGGTAGCGATTCCGGGGGCAATACTGATAGCGATATCTGTTCGCCTCTTGATTTGCTCCCGACTGTTCCTCCAGAACGAGTACAGGAGGTTGACGAAGAGGAGGAAGAGGAAGAAGTGACCCCTTCACAAGAACGGGTTCAGTTTCTTCCCCCTCCCCCTGACATCGGCCTCGTGACTCGTATCCACGGTGGTAGCGATGAAGACGATGTTGAAGATGATGAAGAGGATGTTGAAGAAGCCATGGAAGATGATTTGGAGGAGGGGATCTATGAAGACCCTTCATCGCAGGTGGAAGAGGTTGAGCCCCATCAGATGCAGCCCTTTCCCGACAGTGATTTCTCATCCCTGAGTCGTCAGCCACTCATCTCAAGCGAAGACGATGCGTTTACAGGTCTCGAGGAAATGCAGAGTCCTTTCAGGTACGACTTCGAGTGCCTTCCGCCCCCAGAGGTGAAAGAAGAATCGCCGTCTAGTGGCGAGATGGAGATGTCTGTAACCGACACGACTACGACCGCGACCACGATGCGCAAAGTAGACGAGAGCGAGTCGTCGGAGCGGACTGTCATCGATCGCTTCCGCCTTCCGGACGACCGCCTCTCAAAGCCTGGGTCGAAGGATAGTCAGATGAGCATCGAAGAGATCGACGAGATTATTCTCGACCTCCGCGGATCCGTTGGCCAAGAGAAGCGACCTTCCCAGGACTCTGTAGGACACCGCTCTCCTCTCAATTCCTTGGAGAGGCCTTCCTCCTACCACGATCTTGAATATTTTCTACCGCAGTCGCCACGGGACCGCAAGCCGTCTTCGCATGATGGCGAGAGGCGGTCCCCGTTCCTCGAGACTGAGCGACGGTTTTCGGCACAGGACTTTGGCAGCAGGTCGCCCTTCGATCGTGAGAGAAGAACTTCATCGTCCTCGGATAGAAAAGGATCCACGTCATCTGATCGCCACAGCTCGGCGTCTTCCGATCGACGGGGGTCGTCATCGTCTGATCGTAGACCGTCGCTTCAGGACATCGGGCGGAGGACTTCGATCAGTTATGAGCCCGGGCAACGGTCGCCTTACTTCGACGTGCCCCGAGAGTTCGAGAGCGAGAGAGACTCTGAGTCGATCGAACCTGATACCTCCTCCTCGGTGCCGTCTGCCTCAAACTCGGAGCGCAGCCCTGCGTCAGAACAGGACCGCAAACTTCTCTATTTTGACGGAATCGTCCTCGAGGAGCGAATGTTCAGGACTGACGATTTCACGGAAGCGCTGATCCCCCCCGAGGATCGCGTCGATCGTCTCTCGACCCGGTCCGGGGCTCGCGTCCTGGCTGTGGTCGAAGGAGACTCGCCCGACGAAGACGTTTTCGAGAACGAGAAAGAGTACCAGAAGCGGGTAGAAGTAATCAACGTTGAGCAGGAGACGGAGCAGACGGAGGTGGAGATCCTACGCCCACGCCACAAAGGGAGCCCCAAGAAGAAGGCAAGGCAGCGCCCACTACCGCCCCCCTCAGGGCTAAATGAGCTGAAGGTCATCCGCCGCGATGAGTACGACCATAGTGACGATAACGTGAACGCAGACCTCAGCGACGACGTTTTTGTGACCGAGCGGGAGCTGTCGCCCAGCGTAGAGCTCAGCTCGGACATTTGTGGTCGAGGGCCTAAAGATTCGATCAGCTCAGCCGTATCCCCGCTCCCCGCGGAGAAGGAGGAGCCACAGCCGCCCCCCGTTCCGCCCCCCTCCAAGAAGGAAGATCTCTTGGGAGCGGTGGGAGGCAGCTCCGTAGACGACGATGAAGACTTCTCCGATGATGATGATGACGACGACAACGCACGGATGAGTGACCATTCATCCCAGTCACCCGATATCGTATCCGAACCGGACGATGACCACGACGATTATCAGGTGCCAGAGTTTTATCCGTCGTATGAGCGCTCCATGGATGTTGGAGGTTTTGCCTTTCCGTCGAGAACACTATCGCGGATTAGCGAAATAAGTACTACCTCGGAGCAGGAGCATGAGCAGGACCATATGGGTCTCCGTGAGGCAGAAGTGGACGGCTCCGACAGCAAGGGCTCAACCCCGACTGAAGACAAACCTTTGTCCACTAATTCAGAGGACCCCCCCGCCGAAAACCCCTCGGATTTGTCTACTTCGACCAGCGACGAGGCTCAGGAAGCAACTCCAGACAGAGAAGAGAAGGGCCTCAGCCTTCAGGAGAAAGCAAACGCAAACCGCTTCGCGACGCAGCTCTTCCTCCGCGATCTACCCGAGTTCGACCATTCAGACGACGAATTCCCGTCGCCGCCTTCGTCCGCCTTCCTCGAGAATCCGCACACGGAGCTCAGCCAAATCGAAACCTACTACATGGAGATGAGTCAACGAGGCGCTGCCGCTGCAGCCGCCGCTGCCAGCTCGGGCGATGGGGACGAGACCCCGACTCCAGAAGCGACTCCCCCACCGACGAAGACCTCGTCAGGCGCCACTGAAGGCATCTACGACAACTTGCCGGCCAAGTTCGTGGGCATCCACGAGGTCTCCGAGTCTGAGTCTGCCTCAGCCTCAGACGAGAACCATACCCTTCAAGAGACCCAGGACGAGGACGCCGAGTCCGAGTCGGACAAAAACGATGCAGTCGTTGTGGCAGCGGCCGCTGTTCGCCGTCAAATATCCTTCTCTCCACCTCCTCCCCCTCCGCCAAGAATCATGACGAAGATCCCGTCGATGGGGAAGACACCTACACCTCCCCTGACACCTCCCACCCCCATTGCGTCGTTTGATTCCCCCCAAGAGGGTCTTGTTATGCTGGCCCCGGGAGAATATTTCACCGCGGCCGTGATCGAAGAGTTGCCTGAAAGCGATTCGCCTTCCATCACCTCTAGCTTGAGTCCCCACGCTGACAACCCAGAGTGGGTAAACATTTAATCTCGATCCCCACGAACTTTGGAATTCACACTCCCGAACTCTTCACCTCGCCCCGCCCCTTTATCCCTCGTTCAACAAACTATTCATCGAGTGTACATAGTTGGATTTATGAGAATGTTTTGGAGTTAGGAAAGCTTTGTGTCCTTGCGACTGCGCATATGATCGGGTAGATAATTTGAATGTACAGTAGTTACTGGTAGCAAGGCTACGATTACGATAATAACATTGGCTATTTGGAGATGATAATGTAAATGAACTTACGCTTAATGGGCCCAGCAAAGATGGTAATTTCCACGCTTTAGTTCCGCGCCTATGCCTTCTTTGGTGGGGTCCACTGTATCCCTGCTCTTGAATGAGTGGGATTAGGTGAAAACATGAGGTAGAGCCAATCAACACAAATATTCGTCTCAATGCAGGACAAAGTCAACAATTTACTTTCTGCATTCCTGAGCATTTTACGGCTTTTTTTTTTTTATTACCCTCCCTTCTTTTCTGTTTGCTTGCTTCTCTTCTCCCACTACTTTTCCACTTGCATTTTTCTAATATTATTAGATATTCTTCTAGGAAACTATGTTGAGTTAAAAAAAAAGAAGAAGAAGAAGAAATGTCTTTGTTTGAATTTCTTTACTTTTGTTTCTCGTTAGCAACAAATCGTGTGGGTCCAATATGGCCAAAATCGTGATGCTGCAATCCATCACTCCTATCCATTGGGACGTCTTGGTGGAAAAATCGTTACCAGATGGTATTAGTCACTGATTGGTAATAGCTTTAATTATTCTGTTGCACGATTCATCGCTGCGTTCAGTACGTTTTTTACAAATTTATAATTCAGATTTATCTTGAATTAACTCTGTGGTTTCGGATTGTGGATGACTCTCATCAAATCGAATTAGGATTTCTGCTAAAATATGGGTTCAGGTGTTTGTTTGGGTCTTAGAATGAAACTAAACTGCTTTGGGGAAGCTTTAGCTTGATTGTTATTTGGTGAAGCACTTTCCTACATTTCCGCTGAAAAGGGTAGAAAGGAAGGGAGGGGGGGGGGGTATCTTGCATGAATAATTGCAATCTGGTTTCGTTGCGATCTAAAAACAGCCAATGTTTGTCTTAATTCACCTGTGTATATTGTGTGTTTACTACGTGCACTTACATCGCTATCGGGCTTATTATTTCTTTTGATGAATTTTTACTCTTGGATAGTGTGTATTATAGGAGGACTTTGATCTTGTGCAACAATTTATCACTAAATGTTATCACGAAATCTTACATTTTAATACCGAAGCTCTTATCAATTTTAATATATAAATTTATAAACACAATTTTTTGTAGTGTAAATATATATTGTGGTTGTAGGGGTAAATAATCGTTCATTTCAACCAATGCTAGAAGTAATTAGCGAAAATGAAGATTTTTTAGGTTAATCTTTTAACATATTTTACACGATTCGCTAAGGAATAAATTGAGATTTTTCTATACCGTTCATAAAGCTGACTTATTGTTGCGGATATAAATAGGTGTTTCTGTTATTGTGCCCTTTGGGAGATGTAAATAGAGTTGATCTAGTTAACAAAGACACGTTTCTCTGTATTTTAACGTCTCTACTTCGTTTGTAAAGGTTTCTTAATTTTTTTTCCTTGACTCGTTATTAAGGATTTATAGATTAACAACCACAAAGGGTGTGTTTTTTGCTCAATAACCAAATTTATGTAATCATATGCTTGTTTGCTATTTATGGATCTAGCAGTTGTGTTTTATCATAGTTGTCTAATATCATTATTACAATATATATATATATATATATATATATATTTATATTTATATGAATCCAGCAAACCACAAGATACAGAAAAACCAGGGTAATTTTTCTATGGTTTGAATCTCACCCCTGTACGAATTTTTTGCTAATTAGGAAATAACATTTCCGAAGAAAACTATCCTGTTTTTCTGTTTCTTGCGGCTTGCTGGGTTCATTTCATCATTCATTCGCGTTCATGAAAGATATGTATATATATATATATATATATATATATATATATATATATATATATATATATATATATATATATATATATATATATATATATATATATATATATATATATATATATATATATATATATATATATATATATATATATATATATATATATATATATATATATATATATATATATATATATATATATATATATATATATATATATATATATATATATATATACTGAGTGCAGCAATACGAGATACCGATTTGGAATGGCAATAAAAATGAAACAAAGTAAGATAGGGTAAAAAATAAATCTGGAAACTACATCATATGCCATTATGATTTATTTTTTTTAAATAACCACTTAATTGGTGGCTGTGAATGTTGTTGCAATATTGAAGTCTCTCAGAAGTTCTCCATTGGCCTGCGCACCTTGTCGCAAGGAATCGCAGTGCTCGTGATTTCAGGAACCCCCACAGAAAAAAATCACAAGGGGCCAAATCCGGCGAACGAGGATGTTACCCGATATCAGCCCGCAAAGAGACACGATGACCCGGAAACAATTCTCGGAGTAATCCTAGTGAACGTCAAGACGTATGCAATGTGACATCATCTTGCTCGAATCATACATGGTCGCGATCAGGATCGTTGAGTAATTCGTTGACCTTTGGACGGACAAAATTCTCGATCAGTTAGAATAACGATCGGACGTTATTGTCACACTGAAATCTCCTATAGCACACCTAACAGTAAGTCTGGGACCAGCACCTAAAGTTCTGTTTGTTGACCATCCCCGATTAATGGAAATGAGCTTCGTCACTGCAGATCAGAATAGCTGTTGGGGGAACGCTTTGGAGAATGTCCCGACACAAAGTTGTACGGGTTACATGATCTCCCTCACCTAACTCCTACAAGACCATCATTTTGTAGAGATGCATGTTTGGATGCCCTGTGTAAAATTATGCGGACACTTCGATCATTTGTAGGGAGGTGCATGTTTCGATGCAGAACACCTGGGAGACTGCTTGCTGTATTGAAGCTCTTAACAGCTGCTACATTTTCCAGCTCTGTTGCGGGCCTAGGTCGGCCAGGACTTAATGCTTTTAAAGCTGACCCTATTAGAAACTCAATGGCGTATCCAGAAAGCGCGGCTGTGTCATTATCAAGATTCACCATTCATGAGATCGCTTCCACAACAAAAAGCATGGTGCTTGCCACTCCACTCCATGTTGGTAACTGAAACTGCTTGATCTCATTGCTGTACCACCCTCACAAGCCCAGCAATGCCCTTACCAAATCAGGGAGGTCTTATTGCCGCACTATATATATATATATATATATATATATATATATATATATATATATATATATATATATATATATATATATATTTCTTTAAAGAAAATCCTGTAACTTATTTTTCCTCCCCCTTTTGCCATTTGATATTTCCAAAACTATTGTTAATTTACCATGGGTTTTTTCATTATTATTTTAACCCTGCCTTTTTAGTAACTAACAAATTGCCATCTTCTTGAAATTTAGTGCTTTCATATTACACCTTCGGTGTACTTTTGTAATTCAAAGGTTATTTTTAGTATATTAACAGAACCCCTTTACCTCTATTTATGTGTTCATAGCAGACTTCTTTCAATTCATGACATATACAGTGCCAAACAATAATTTTCCTACCTCTTGACATTAATTAATCATTAAGCTTCGCTGATTAGGATTCATTTGCCTCAATCAATGGAAAACCTCCCTCTCCTGTTAAAAATATATTCATTTCTACATTATATATATATATATATATATATATAATTTTATATAATATTTTCAGCCTGACCGCAAGGATATGGAGAGATTGCTGGGAAAATCTTACAGCTCTCCTTCCTTTTTTAGTATAATGTCATTATCTTCATTTCTGTAACCATTAATTTATCACTCATTTACTATCATTACTCAAATAAAATATTTAAAAAGTCGCCTGGGTTTTTTGCCAACTTTAATTAATTTTATGGCTCATTTGCCATCTTTGTGTGTCTGCGTGTTTATATCTACAATTTATTTTAAAATTTGCGGTTTTAAAATAACTTTTTTTTTGTTGAGGAAATAAAATGTAATTTAGATGTAATAGAGGTACATACATGACGTTTGTTTGGGTCAAACTGTTTTTAGCTAAGTGTAATTCAAGTAAACCCATGGCCCTATACGACAGTCAATGCTTTAAAACTGGCTACACCATAGCCTTGCCAGGGCGACTCGTGTTGTGACTTGGGAGGGATGTTTCTTGTGGGTCAATATATGGCGGAATGGCATGGAGGTGGTGGTTTGAACCAGAGATTGGATACTATGCTATTATATGTGTGTGTGTGTGTGTGGGTGATGGTGATCTCGTTTCGGGAAGATGGGATTACTCGAAATATCTCAGTATTTTATGTGCTTGGAATTTGGTACATGTTTCAGGTGTGTGGTAGGGTGAGGAGGGAATGTCTCGTATGGGTGGGTGCGCGGGCGGACATCGGTTTCGCATACCATTGAGAAATTGCGTCCCACGGTGAAGGTCTATATGAGCTTCACACCTTAGGTTTTGGACTGTATGTAGTTTGTTATGGGGGTGCGGGTGCAATCTGTGTTTCTGTAGTGTGCTGAAGTGAGTGGATGTGAGATTAGGGGTCGGGGCTGTAGAGGCATAGGCGTGACAGACAAATATCCTGCTAATATATGTATAGATGATGGATTGTCCCACATGTCTATTTTGTGTTGTCTTTGTTTGGTGCATTTCTTGTGTTTTGGCAAAATTAGCCCTGTATCCAGTGTTACACTCAGCACTTTGTGTTGGAGGGTGAGTTAGTATACTCCAGGTTGAGGATGTGAATGAAGGTGAGTATGGTATTGTAGGTTACGAGTGTCTTGGGTGTACTTAGTGTTAGGTATGATGGTGGTGTCATCAGCCTAGTTGTTCAGTATGATGGTAGGTTTTCGGGGAGTTGTCATGGAGCAAATGGTTGAAGATGTGGTTGCAATAAAATGGTGGAAATCATTTAGAAGTTTTTAATTAACCATGGACCTTTATAAAAGTAATTAAATTTATATCTCCTCAAACTGTGTGTACCTACGTTGTGTTTTAATTTTACTTAATTTCGTTAACAAATAAAAAAGTTATGGATTTTTAAATCCATCTTAATTTAAAAGGCCTGCCATATGCCTTTCTCTATTCATCTAATCGCGCCATCTTTTGTCTTTTCTAATTTCTTACCAAAAAAAGGCACCTACTCCTCTTTTCAGTTTGTGGTAATCATGCGAAACACTTTTCTTTGTGCCCAAACATGATCTTTGAAATTAAATACAATCGTTGTATTCAATTTAAGGGTTCCTTTTGTATGTATAAATTGGTCCCATTTCTCGGATTTGTTCATTTATTTCCACTGAGGTATATTTGGCATAACTCTAAGGGGCCTCGTATCACCTCCCTTGAGAGTTGAGGCAGAAATGTGGAAATCTGGAGGGGAAAGTGATTGTGGACTCTATACACAACTCTTCCATCTTGTATTTTGCGTCCTTCATTTGAATTAACAAAATCTGTTTGTAGCAAAGGTAAGTCCCTTTTTATGTCACCTTTGTGTCAATGCCTTTTATATCAAGTTTACTTTGGCATGGCTTAAACATTTTTTGTTTTTTCGTTTCATGTAGGCTTTATTTTCGTATAGATATTTCCCCTCCGACTCGTCCAGGGTCGGCTTTTCGCAACTCTTGGTGAATAGTCCCATTGATATAACTGTCATTTTCAAATGGTTCACCCTGGTGGGGAATGAGACTTGTATTGCAGAAACCTTTTGTAAAAGAATATTAGCTCCATATATTTGCCAAAGCTTGGTTTTGTGAACGATTTAATGTATTTTTGTCTTTTGTATGCGTTATATTTGTGGAAGACCATTTATTTATTCTTACCTTAGAACTGTTGCTAGCTAGGTTCCCTGAGCTGTCTGTCCAATAATGAATGATTTGTATTTGATGTTAATGATCATTCGATGATCCACTGTCATTGAATATTCATCCTTTCAATATTTTGTATAAATAAGACGCCAAGTTTTATATTCTTTGAATTTTTTTTATTATTAATTAATGCTCGTTTCTCCCATCTTTGATTACAAGGTGGAAGAGACAAGGCTTGAACAAGGCATTGCCACAAGGGGCAGAAAGTAAAAAAAGGGACTATAGATTTTTATTTATTCCTTTGTATTATCGATTGATGCAAAGGATTTTTTTTTTTCCAAAATTTGTTTCTGCTCATGATGTTTGTCACAAATTAAATTCTTCATTCCGTAGTTTTAGTGTATCTTGCATGGCTGTGTAGTTCCCTCCTTAAATCTTGGTGGGATAGAATCCAATTGATGTACAGTACCAGGCACAAAACTAGTTCGGGTAATTAAAATGTAAAGCGTCATATGAATATATGCTTGGAACTGTAAAATCGCATATGTTGGTCTGTTCTATTCATTTATATATTTTTTTAGCCATCTGTTTTTTTTTTGTCATGATTTTTCCCCATCTTTTAAATTTTCATGTTTTTTTCAGTTGTAACTTTTAAGGCTTGATTTTTTAGGTGGAGTTTCAGATTCTTGATTGATGTTTTAATAAACTAACATCTTCCTTCCTTGGATGTTGATTTTATTGATGTCATTTCTATTTTACAGATAATGTTGAAGTAACTGGTTCCAAGCTTGCGTCTTCTCCACCTGGCTCTGTCAGTCCTTTGCTGGGTACCCCAACCCCTTTCACGCAAAGTCAACAAAGAGTGGGTTTGCAGACGCCACCACCGGCGCCCAAATTCATTACACCCCCGAAGATCCCCCTGACTAGCCTGCCCTCAGAAGAAGGGCGGTGTCAGCCCCCCGTCGTCAAAGTGCTTTCGGAGAATGCTCTTAATCGGGACCAGCTCTCGCAGAACCACGTTGAGAAGCGGTATGGATGTGATGTGTAGCTTGTGGGTTTGAATCGCCAGATGGGTGAAAACAGAATTTGTGAGTTTGAAACAAGAGTGAAAAGGAGCTTCCTTATCTTCACCACACTGCCCACTAAGTGGACATTGGCTGAATTTGGAAAAGGAGAGTAAGAGCTAGAATGGATTGCTGCTGTAAAGGGTTCATTGGTGGTGAGTTAGTTACATATAGAACCAGATGGGTCAATTGGAAACATTTATGGGATTCTTATACCAAAAAGGGATGTCGAGGCCAGTGCCTTTGCTCCGTTTACGCGTTTAGGAGGTCCTATTTAGTTGCTGTATTCACATCAACCACACAATGGCTATTTATCATCAACATCACCACAGTGCATATTTACAAGTGGCGTAAGCCACTTGTAAGGGAAGCATAGATGTCTCATATCAGGAAACCAGCGCCATCCTCCTGTACACATCAGTTGTTGCAAACAATGGCCTGACTATTGCATTTTGCACTCGAAATGGCTTTGGCAATGTCATCCTGGTCCTGAGGCATCTCCGTAGAATACCAATCAGGCGCAATTCCTCTGACTCGTTCTTATGTCGTTCACATCGTTTAATTTTTGGCAGCCGCGCACACTCCCCCATTCCTTTCCTTGTCCAATCTCGCTTGGATTATGGGAGCCAAGTATACTCCTCCTTTTCTCCATCGACCTTAAGGTTATTAGACCCCATTTGAAATTTAGGGCATTACACCTGGTACCTTCCCATCAAGGGGCGTTCCTTGTGTAGCTTGTTACACTTAATATGTAGAGCTGCATGTACTCTTGGCTTGAGTGTAATATTATTATTATCATTATTTATTTTTACCTGCGGCGAAACGCTAGGTCTAGGCATCACTTTTTTTTCAAGAGGAGTAAAGTTCAATTGTAGCCATTTAGAGCCATGAAATGACCCATATGACCATGGGACATGGTTATTCACCCTGGAGATTTCTAATCTGCCATCGGATATGGTGATGGGTGGCGCCATCCAGTGGCAGAAGCTTCATTTAGCCATTCAAAGCCATGAGAAACCATCGATGCAATAACCATTTATTATCTTATCACAAAACGCCGCAGGTCATTGGAGGTACTTTCCCTCTTGTTATTATTATTATTTAGCATAATTTTTATAGTATTTATTATGATATATTATTATGTATTATAATTATCCATTATGATTAGTATTAATTATTATTATTAGTAGTATGATATAATTTATTATTATTATATATTAATTTTATTATTTAATCTGATTTTATATTATTTATTATTAGTATTTATTATATATTTATGTATTATAATTGGTATGTTATTATTTAATATTATATGTATTATTTATTATTATTTCAGCTATCCACTCAACCTTTTCTCACTGCACTTTTAACTAGGAGGAGTGTTTTCACCTGTGCGGAGTTCACCCCAGTAGCCATGATCCCTGGATGTACTGCATGCCATCCTGGGATCACTTAGCACCAGGGTATGATAAATAATAATAGGTGATCACCCACCCTACTCGTTAGTGGACCACCCCCCTCTTCTACTTTTCTTTATTACATGCCCTCCTACCCTTTTCCACACTTGCTCTTCTATTGAAAGAGGTTCTGGTTGCCCGGCGCACTTTCGTCCTTCTTATGAGCCTTAGTCGAGTGTCAGTGTGTACCGTGAGGTGCCTACCTGCTGTTGGGAGGGCCGAAAGCCCGCTGGTTAGGGCAATATTAAGTTTGGGGTGTGCTGAACCATCGACTCTGCTGACCTTCCTCCAGTACATATATAGATTGGCGATGCCGGTACCATACTTTATGGTTTAAGTTCCAGGACAATGTCGCCTGAATGGCTGGTCTGGTTGGCAAAGCCCTTGAATGCTGGAACAGGAAAGATTGTCACATTCTGCAATTTCTGATCCTATGGAGAATTTTCTCCTACCCTCCCCACTCATAGGGAGGTCATAGTATCTACTGTCCATGAGGTCTCTTTTCTCTTTCTTTTTTTAATCTGATCACGGTGACAATAGTGGGAAAGCACATGGAGATCTGACTCCAAGCGCAGCCTCGCCCTCCCTAGGTGTCGGGCAGGCTGAGGAAAATCGAGGCGCTCCTTCAACCGGTGAAGGGCCTTCCCTCTCACCATCATCATTCAGCAAAGAGGCTTCCCCCCCCTTTGCCATCTTTGGAGCCACTCTCGGGCATCTCTTACCTCTGAAAGGGATGTGGTCCCTCTTGTGCTTTATCAGAGGTCCCCTCCAATCCTTCTCCTTGGCGAGCAGTTGCCAGATGGGCTCTATAGAAAAAAAAAAAATTATCCTTGGCGACTCTATCTTTCGACCAATTGCAGTCACCCTGTTCCGTCACAGGAGACTGCCAAGAGAGTAAGCAGGCGGCCCAAAGTCGACAGCTCTTAGTGGGAGCCAGGGTTGGCAAAAAAACCGAAATTTTGAAAAAGCCTAATAAAACCGGGTTTTTTGAAAAAACAAACACTACAAGCATTAGAATAACAAAAAAGAATAGCTATCTATATTTTTATAATATTATTAATTAATTAGTTTAATAATTATATTAAGGTAAGAACAGATCACAGTAACATCACTGATTGAGAATTGTGGGTACCCATGATATCCATAACCTGTAGAAGGAGAGATGAATTAGGAGTCAATATCAGAGAAGTAATCTTAATTTGATACATATTTGTTGAAATTATAAACATAAATATGCATTTTGAATAAAATAATGATAAGTAGCATTCATTTCTTGAAAAAAAAGTGTAACTTTGAAAAAAAAAAAAGCCCCGTTTTGGGGGGCTGGATTTTTTTATTTGCCAACCCTGGTGGGAGCGACTCGATACTGCCCCTCCCCCCCTTGGGGGGGGGGGTCTTCTCTTTTAGCTAGGCCTGCAAGGTATATTCCTTCAATGGAGTTGCCGTGGCTATGGGGCCACGGCTACAAACTTGAACTGAAGCGATACCACCGTGATCTGTGTGGGAAGTTCTTCATATACAGTATCTGTGGTAGTTGGAACGCACTTCCGACGGAAGTTGTCAACAGTGAATCTGTTGACCAGTTCAAGTCAAGACTAGATAAAGTCTTGCGAAATCACCGTTAAGATCCTCGCGAGTGATCTTCGAGGTTGCCAACGGACACCTTCGAGGATTGCGCCAAAAGTACCCTCCTTGTATGGACCGTAAAAGTCTTCTAGGGTATTATTTTCCTTGTAGCTTCTTGAGGCTCATCTCTTTCTGTTCCCCGTTACCTACCTTTTTGCACGAGACCCTACTGTTTGCGTGCCCCCTGCTCACCTTCGTTGGGGGAAAAAAATAAGCTTTTGTGCCCGCCACCACCACGGGATGTGGGCCAGGCAGGAGGATTGGCGATTTTCACCTTGCATGATTTAAGCGCCCTAGTGCTCTCGGTGCATTAGAATCTCCGCATCCTCTGGTTCGCGATATCTGTGACGCCATGGTTTTGGCGAGCACGGCGGATGTCGAGATTATCTTCTCCTGGGAGATTATCTTCGGCGGAGAATGAGGGCGCCAAAGAGTACGCGAGACTGGGCGACCAGACCAGCGTTTTGCTCTTCCTCACACCGATTACATGGCAGGAATACGGGCAACCCCGCGCTGCTTGACAAACAAGATGGGAGACGATCGAGGGGAACTTAAAGTTGCGTGCCATTGCGCAGCGACTGTTCCCATGGACCTACCCCCCCAATGCCGCGACGGCTTCAGGTTGCTTTCTGTCTTCTCCGAATTGGACACATTCGCGGGACGCACCGCCATTTGGTGGAGCGCTCGCCTGAACCATATCGTGATGATTGCGTTGTCCCCCAGGCTGTTCGGCACATTCTTGTTGATGTCCCACTCTGGGTGATCCTCGCGTATGTTACCTGTCCCAGTAGTGGGGCGAACGGGTTTGCTACGACTAGTTCCTTATTCTCGGGATCGGCTCCTGCACACAGACTTGTGGATTATCTGACTTTTTCGAGGAGGCTGCCCTCACAGTTTAGTTATTCGCTTTGTGGAGATCGCTTGTTTCTGCGCCAGAAGAGGCGGGCCTGCCCCCGATAGCGGAGCCTGTTCTCTTGTTTTGGTTTTGTTTTTCTGTTTGGCGTTTGACTTTTTTTTAGTCTTGTAATTAATTACGGTGATTTATCGTCTTGTAGGCAGTTGCCAGATTGGTTTTAAAAAATGAACTTAAGGGGGTCGGCTATCCAGTGGTGCTTTTCGCACAGCACATGTCAATAAGCTTATTTGCCGAGAGTGGTGTTCAGCAGACATAATTACCGCAGTTCGCAGATGCCTATTTACAGCCACGTCTGCAGTGCACTATAACATACTCTTTTTCATGTCCAAACCTCTAGGAATCAGATTGGGTGACCAAATACCTCTTATCCATGTCCCTGTTGTACTCCCAATTTTTTCACGTTTTCTGCCCTCCTCTTAACATACTCGTATATCCCGTTCTTTATTTCTGGCGCCTGTTTTCATGCTTATTTTTAGCCTCTTATAGTTCTTTTTTGTCATCTATTATTATTTTTTTTTTTTGTTATTTTAGCCACTCTTTGCCGAGATATGACATTTTTTTTTATTGCACCCAACCACCTTCATTTTAGTCATTTGCACTCCTTTCTGTTTTCCTAACTCTTTCGAATAGTGTTTCAGCCTTTTCATTTTTCATTTTTTTTTTTTTTTTATTGCCCTCTAAAAAAAATCACTCATTGAAAATCCGATGGATTGGGCGCCATGGGAAATTAATTTTTGGCTCTCCTCTCGATTATATGTTTTCCAGAGTGGAGCGCACTTGCGTCCATTGGTCTTCTACCCTCCAACAGGCATTGAACCGCGTCTCTCGCTATGCCGAAGCGCACAGGTTTCGGTTTTCTTTGGCCAAGACTAAGGTGGTGCACTTCTGCCGCCATCCACGGCTTCACCCCGACCCAGATTTGTTTCTTAATGGGGTGCGCCTGGATGTGGTTGAGTCGCACCGTTTCCTTGGTCTTGTATTCGACCGACGCCTCACCTGGGAGGCTCACATTCGCAGCCTTAGGGTCTCTTGTACCCGCGCCATGGACATTCTCCGTTCCGTGACGTTCAGCGCTTGGGGCGCTGATAGGGCTACCGCCTTACTTTTTTATCGATCCTTTGTTCGCTCGAAGCTCGACTACGGATGCGAGTTTTATGCATCCGCAGCCGAGCGTTTATTGCAGAAGGTGGATTCGATCCACCACACCGGCCTTCGCCTTGCGACCGGTGCCTTCCGCACTTCCCCCATTGAGAGCCTGTTGGTCGATGCTGGGGAGATGTCACTCGCTCTGCGCCGCGTGCAGTGCATCACTCGCCTGTACGCGCGAGCCCGGCGCCTCCCTCAGTCGCCAACAGCTCTCACTGCATCCGCAGCTGATCTCGATGGTGCCTATGCTGCCGAGAGACGCCAGTCATACCCTAAGCCCTTTGGGTTTAGGGCCAGGAAACTCCTTCGAGAAGTAAATATAGCTCTCGGGCCGGTGGCGCCCCTGGTTCTGCCCAGGACGCCACCCTGGAGGGTACCACATTTGGCTATTTGTCGCCACGCCTCTGCTCCCAAAGCTTGTACTGCGCCGGGAGTATTGCGTTCGACCTTTTTGGAGCACACATCGTGTCACGCTGGTACCGTGCCAGTGTATACGGATGGCTCCAAGTCCCAAGAGGGGGTCGGCTTCCACGCCGTATCCCCTCTGTTTGAAGTCAGCGGGGCTCTACCAGGCGCTGCGTCTGTCTTCACGGCCGAGCTGGTGGCAATACACCACTCGGTACGGGAGATTACGCGACGTGCCCGGTTCGGAGACCGGATTGTGATTTATAGCGACTCACAAAGCGCCCTGAGTGCTCTCGGGGCATTGGAATCTCCGCATCCCCTGGTTCGCGAAATCCCTGACGCCACGGTTTTGGCGAGCCGGGCAGATGTCGAGATTATCTTCTGCTGGGTTCCTGGACATGTAGGAATTGCGGGGAATGAGGGCGCCAAAGAGTCCGCGAGGACTCTGCGACCGGACCAGCGTTTCGCTCTTCCTCACACTGACTACATGGCAGGAATACGGGCAGCTCTTCGGACTGCTTGGCAAAGAAGATGGGAGACGGTCGAGGGGAACTTAAAGTTGCGTGCCATTGCGCCGCGACTGTTCCCATGGACCTATCCCCCAATGCCGCGGCGGCTTCAGGTTGCTTTCTGTCGTCTTCGAATCGGACACACTCGTGTGACGCATCGTTACTTGGTGGAGCGCTCGCCTGCGCCCTATTGCAACGACTGCGTCGTCCCCCAGACTGTTCGGCATATTCTTGTCGAATGTCCCAGTCTGGGTGATCTTCGCGCACGATACCTGTCTCGGTACCGGGATGGGCGGGGTCGCTACCGCCTGTCCCTTGTACTCGGGACGAGTGCGTGCACCATGACTGGTGGACTTATTGACTTTTTGGGGGAGGCCGGCCTTCTCCCCTTTATTTAAGGTTCCTTTTTTTTTGTTATTGTTTTGTTTTAGGTTGCACTCTCCTGCACCGGGGTGAGGGGGACCTCCCCCCGCTGCCGGAGATTGCTTCGATTGTTAAGTTTTTCCAATTTATATTGATTGTTAAGTTTTCATATTTTAACTTTAAAGTAGCCTAATTCTAGGCTGTCGTGTTTTTCGGCGACTTATGCCCAAGTGGGTAGTTGCCAGATGGGCTCTATAAAAAAAAAAAAAAAAAAATGGTGTTCTACCCCATCCCCCGTTAAAAAAGATGCTACCAACGTTTTTCATAGCCTTCCATCGGTCTTCAACCCCATCTCCCGTTAAAAAAGATGCTACCAAACGTTTTTCATAGCCTTCCATCGGCCTTCAACCCCATCTCCCGTTAAAAAAGATGCTACCAACGTTTTTCATAGCCTTCCATCGGTCTTCAACCCCATCTCCCGTTAAAAAAGATGCTACCAACGTTTTTCATAGCCTTCCATTGGTCTTCAACCCCATCTCACGTTAAGAAAGATGCTACCAACGTTTTTCATAGCCTTGCATCTGCTATGTTTCTCCGTGGGCTTTCCCACTTCGATTACGATCTCCGTAAAAGCTTATGATCACCAGTTGGCAAATCTTCGAATTCAGCCAATAACCTCGTGGTAATTTCCTATCACTTGTCACCCCACTCAGAGGACAAGGCAAATCTTTTTCAATCGTCGCTGTTGCTACCATAGCTCAACTCGGCTGCTGCTGTGGAAGCAGCGGCACGATATTTATCTTCCTTTGGATCTTGGGTGAATTTGCCGCCGCTATTTTGGAGGTTCTCCGTTGTGTGTGGTCGATACCGTCCGTCTAATCCATGATTTACGCCGATTCTCTGGACTACGATCTCCGCAATGTTGCCTTGCTCACATCCTCGGCCCCTCATCTCACTCTTGTCCTAGATGATAGTTACCTGTTGTTTACCCCTCCACTTCGGGGTGCCCTGACTACGAGGGAGTTAATCCAACTGCTGGGACACCTGACCCACCACGCACAGTCTTCCTCCTGTTTGCTTCTCTTCATCATCTAAAGATGATCTTAGATTTGCAATGGCTTTTCCACCCGCATTTTCAACCCTTAAGCAAACTCGACATCATAAAGTACATACCCATGTATTGGTCACAGATACGCACAGCGTCCTAGGGATGTGGTGGCCTTCCTAGTTGGGCGCCCACCTAGGAGAAGAGTTTTAGGGGGGGCTGGAAAGTAAGATAACTGCCTAAGAGCTAATGATTCCCCCCCCCCGTCCTGGTTCAGCCATACCAGTCTAATCGATGGATACGTTCTTTAATCCCCCCCTCTCCTTCAGCGCCTACTGTCACTGCTCTTCGCTCCCTACCTGCTCCTCGAGTGGCCCTTGTGTTTCGCCCCCTTTGCTCTCTTCCTATCCCCGCTCAGAACATTTGCCCAAGTGGACAATCTTTTCTTCAACAATGAATCACTGATGTAATTATACTCCCATAACTCTCCGCCCCCTCTCCTCCCTTCTTTCTCTCTACCCATTCTTTGCACACTAACCTCCTTTTTTGGTAAGCGGGGGTGTACATGCGTCATTCAAAGGAATTGCCTTTTCCAATAAAAAAAATCACTCAGATAGATTCAATCTTTTTTTTCGTCGCATCCTTCACCCTCTTATTCCACCATTGACCTGCATATTTCTATCTGTAGTTAATCCACATTAAGTGAAAAAACATCTTTGTTTAGACCATTTTCCTTGCTTTTTTAAAGTTGGGGGAAAAAAATTCCTCAGCAGAAATTCTCTCCTCCAGAGATCAGAACTTGTTGAACGGACATGAGAAGGGCGGGTCTCCCCCTCCGCGCACCTCAGACGGGGAAGAGGCGAAGAAGCGGAAGTACCCGACGGACCGCGCCTACTTCATCGTCAAAGAGATGCTTACGACAGAGAGGACCTACAAGAAGGACCTCGAAGTTATCAACGTTGTGAGTTCGGGGGGAAGTTGTCTCAATTTAGCGTCAAATTAGTTCCAGGGCATCATTTTGGTGCCGAATGAGTTTGGGGCGGGCCGTCACTTTGGCCCCAAAGGACGATTTAAATTGCTCTCCACCAGTCAGGCTGTTGGAGCCTGCCCCTACTCTATCATTGAAGATTTTTTTTTTTTATTCTTCTCTCCTTTCAATACAATTGTTGCCTTCATTTATTGCGAAGGAAAATTAAGTACCCGCCCTAGTTAGCTCTTACTTTTAAACGAGGGCAGAGTCTCGAGTATAGTAGTAAGTTGGGCCATTCGTCTCTCGCACCGTGGACGAGATCTCCCTCCTAAATAATGGATGGCTCAAATATTAGAGCGACAATCATGTTTTGGCACCAACCAGTGATCATAGATCCCTTTTTTGTTCTGTGTCAGGAGTATTAGATATGAGTGTCCCCCCCCCTCAGAGGACACGTAATCCACGTCAGGGTAATTGGATATAGCTGCCCCCTTAGTGGTAAGTGTGGGTATGTTGTGCTGTGAAGACGTTATGAATGATAGCGGTATTGATCATGATGTGGGTTACTTTATCCCCTCAAGGAGGGCGGTGAGTTTCAGCATATCCGCCATTGGGCGGCCAGCTCTAGACCCTATGAAAAGTTTTGTGGCAACGCTCCCTAGCATCGAACTCGTGCCTTAACTCTAGAAGTCCAATCCCGTATTCACTAAGCTAATGAGAGCTCCTCACTCGACGCAATTTATCTTAGTGTTTTAACCCAAGATCTTTCCACCCAACCTTAATCAATGGCTCGATCTTTATAGTGGTTTCGGATGGAGGTAAAGAAGGAAACGGATATCCCCCTGGACACCTTGAATAGACTCTTCCAACTGATTGATGATATGTACGAATTTCATGTCAAGTTTCTAAAGGAACTCGATATCAGATTGGCGCAATGGTAAGTGTGGTTGGTGCTCCTTGTTTCCTCTTCCCTGTTTCAAAAGCCAGATATCGGATTCAAAATTTTAATCCCTTTGTTCGCTCTATTTTTATTTTGTTTTGTTTTGTTTTTATTTCCCTCACCTACATGTACATCACTCATCTTGGGTATGTTCAGGGATTATATTGTAGCTCAAGAAGTTTGTTGCCCTCTTTGATCCGATAATATATACAAGATGGGTAGAAGACGTGCCCCAATGGCACATCGAACCAATCCAAGGCAATATAATTAATTTATGGGATGATTTTACCCAGAGCCCCATCACCTCCGCCCATTCATGACACACATGGAATCATTCGCATGTAGCTACATCATAGGAAGATTCATTATTTCCATATTTTTTTCATCTCTAATAGGTGTTATGGTGCCATTGTGCCATTGTTTACCTCCCCCATGACTTTTATTAAACAAACGGTCTTAACTTATTTGCCTTATATCGTCCTGTATTTCCCTTTAATATTTATCTATTATACTACTTTTTGTTTCAGGGACGGACGCACTTCGGGTACCAGTAAAGAAGAATCTCAGAAAATTGGTGATTTGATGTTGAAATACATCGATATGTTAGAGGTGAGGTGACCGTGGTCCGATTATGATGGATCCTCCATGGAAATTATCTTTTATTTCGTCCATAGTCGGCACAAATTCTTGAGATTGGATAACTAGACTTACCTGCAGCTCCCCCTTTCCAGCCACAGTGTTTCAGGACTCACTGTGAAAGGGCTCCTGCGTTCTGGCGGCATACCAAAGGGAAAAGGTCCCCAACGGGATCCTCCAAGGTGTCATCCTTTACCCCCTTCAGCTTTTCCATGCATGAAATACCCCTCCCACTACCTAAGCAGTCTCTCTAAACATGTATCCAGTTGGCATCAATCAATCTCAATCCACCTCCATAACCGCAACCTCTAGGAACCTAAGCAGCTACCTATAACTCCAAAAACTGGCTCACACTAAACAGAATGGCCACCTCCCCCCTCAAAATCAACAGTAATCCCCCTGACAATATACATTCAAACTAACACCTAAACATCTTGTTCCACGGCCAACTTCTCACATTCAACCGTAACCCTACGCTTCTGGGTGTCACCCTAGACACACACATGACCTTCGCTCACTACACCAAACCTTGAAAACAGTCATGTTCAAACTCAATACCCTCAGAATACTCACAAATACCAACCAGTCAAAACAAAGAAACTGACAATCCTATACAGATAATTTACCTACACGACACTGAACTATGTATCTCCAGCTTAGGTAGCAACCATATCCAAAAAAGATCTCAAGATACAGGCAGTTGAAAATCGTGCTCTCCGCATCACAATTGGCTGCGCAATAAAACGCTCCAATACACCGCCACACTGAAACAAATTCTGCACAATCGAAGAGCAGCTAAATACAATAAGCACATTTCTTCGGTAAGCTGCGATGCCCCTCGCATCTCCTAGATGCTCGCTCCATTCATACACCTGCCTGTCACTCACTGCACCCAATTATTAGCTAATATTTCCTCAGCCACACCAAACCGGAATACTTTAAAATGTAAATAGTACTTTGATGAGAACGACTTTAAATGATATGAATTCAGAACGAGTTTCGGATACTGCTCATACTAGAAAATGGTATCTGCAAGGCCTTCCTTCGCGGACAGCGCTTCGCCACGGTATTCTTTAATCTGAAGAAGGCTTATGATACCGCGTTGCGATGCCATATCATGGAGACTCATACTATAAGGTCGATTCCGCTTATGGTGGAAGGAGTGCTCTAGCCCAATAGGGCTGGAAGAGGCGTCCGCCAGGAAAGGGCCCTCATTGTCACTATCTTTGCCTTGAGCATCAAAAATTTCACCAGTGCTACAGCAAGATGTTCTCGTTACTCTACTTAGACGAGTTTTCCATCTCTTTGGGTGTAGCCCAGATGCCTACCCTTTAGCCTCAACCGCAACAAGCTCTGAACCGCATTTCGCTATGCAGAAGCTCACGGGTTTCGGTTTACTTTGGCTAATACTAAGGTGTTGCAGTTTTGTCGCCATCCACGGCTTCACCCCGAACTCGACTTATTCCTAAATGGGGCTGTCTCGGATGTGGTAGAGTTGAACCGTTTCCTTAGCCTTGTTTCTGACCGGCGGTTCGCCTGAAAGGTGCAACTTTAGGTTCTCTTTTACCCACGCCATGGACATTCTTCCTTCCTAGGCGTTCACCACTTGCATGGCAAAGACAATGGAAGACGACGGCCTCGAATTTAAAGTTTCCGGCTATCGTGCCCCGATTCTTCCCGCGAACCTACACCCTAGACAAGGGGTGGGGAACCTGCGGCCTTCTAAATGAATTCAAATTTTGCACATCAAATCATTTTATTTGCTTCCCTACATAAAGTACTCACAGCAAAGTCATTAAAATGTTAGTTATCTTTAGTATATCTAATAAAATTTTAGGAATGCAGCCTACAACACAGGCAAACCATATCAGGTCATCTTTTATCGGCTCCGAATCGGACACACTTCCAGGACGCAGCGTCATTTTATGAAGCGCTCCCCCTGAATCTGTTCCTAGATTTCTTCTCCCCTTCCTCCCCCCCCCTCCAGATGGTGAGCCGCCTTTTGGTTGAATCTCCTAGTCTGGTGGAGCTTCATGAGCGTTAAATCTCCCAGTGGCGCGGCAGCTGGAGTCGCTCCACTTGTCCCTGTTACTTGGCTGCACACTGAGGCCCCTGAGGGAGGCAGGCCTACCTCCGCGTGCATTTTAGAGATTTATTTCTTACTGATCGTTTCTGTTTTATTTTTTCCTTCGTTTGTTTGTTTTAGATAACCTTACCTAAAGATGGGCTTTTTTTGTAATTTCGACCGCTGTACCCTTGCTCCTTGCCACGTACCGAATGACCCACCGCCGTTTTCCTTCAAATGGACCACCACTTGCTATTTCTCCGTGCCCCTTTTGTGAAGAAAGACAATGCCACACTTGCCAGACTCATATCTTACTGACTTTTGTTGGCTGATGAGTCAGTTTTGTGAACTACCTTTATGAGTATTAAACTTGCGGCTCAATCTGGACCTGTTCCTCTCTCATGATTTAATATTTTTCCCATTAGTCTTTACCAGGTTTTTTCTAGTTTTGTGGGACCAATTCATATCATCTGTTCATTGCCTTGGTATATTTTAAATATGTCGTTTGAATGGGTTGGAATTTCTGACAGTGAACATCCTTTGGATTGGGCATCTGTTAGGCAGTACTTATTTTAATTATTCTTTACCCCACCACCACCTCTCCCAAGTTTGTATAGATTTAAGAAACTAAGCTTTGGGTTTTTTGTAATATTGAAATAAATGAAGGCTTACATTGCCTCTTGCAGGTGTATGAGCAATACTTCCAGCAGCACGGATTTATCCTGGAAAACATCGAAAGTGCGTTCCGGAAGAACAAGAAGTTCGAACAGATTTATCGAGACTTCGAGACGCAGAAAGTGTGCTACTTACCGCTGACGTCGTTTCTTCTAAAACCCTTACACCGACTTCAGCATTACTACTCGTTGATTGTTCGTAAGTATAAGTGGCATTATCTGGACTACCATTGGATAGAATACTAAACTACAGTGCCTAGTGGTCCAGCTTCGTTCCGGAAAGCCTCTTCTCGTGCTCTAAAATTACTCAATGATCGGATTCCACATGAATGAATTGTCTGACCTTAGTACCAATTCAAATGCTGGCTAAATTCTCGGGTAAATAGGATGATAGAACGTGGAATGATGTCTGGGGATTCTAAGGTTTACTCTTTACATAAACTTCACTCCTTACTCAGTTTTAGACAAACAAAACATCCCATAACTAAGTTCTATTAACCTTATCATATGCTTTTTCGTATCCATAGAACCAGTGCCCTCTATTTCCTGGTTCACCTCACACTCATAACAAAACCTTATATGCCAGATTTAAAACCTTCTTGTGCATTCCCTAACAGATAGGCCATAAGTTAATCGACATTTTCGGACACAGTTAGTAGGCTATACTCCCCCCTTCTTTCCTGGGCTCTTGCTTCCGTTTTTATTTACTAATAGTGAGACCACACAAGCCCTCATTATGAGAGATTGTGGTCATTTTTGGCTCGCCGGGGGTGGGGGGGGCTGCCCCGTAAACAGCCCCCAGCGTGTTGGATGGCTGGTTGCCCGTCCTGTTTGGGTATTTGCAATACCTTTGAGTACAAAATGTCTACTTTTGTATGTCGAACCCCGTTACAACGGGGGAAGCGCCTTACTGGCCAGCTGCTGTAAGAGTGCCAACCTAAGCAGAG
Source organism: Ceratothoa steindachneri (assembly GCA_963969495.1). Lineage (NCBI taxonomy): Eukaryota > Metazoa > Arthropoda > Malacostraca > Isopoda > Cymothoidae > Ceratothoa > Ceratothoa steindachneri. The sequence goes on from OZ018336.1 coordinate 29,605,571, forward strand.
TTCTCCGTTTTCCAAGACATCAATTTCGACCCGTTTCCCATAGTAGCATCTCGTCCATTCAAGTTTAATCCCAGGGAAGAAGGCCCTAAGCAGGTCCCTCGCTCCTCCCCTCCGTGTACACCTATCATGCACAATATCCAAGATCAATCTCCGTCCCAATGGGGCACTTTCGATTTCATTTGGTGTGGCCCAGATGCCAGCTCTGGAGCGTCGACTCCAGCAGCAATGAAATTCAACTCTCGCTATTCTGAAACGCACAGGTTTCAGTTTTCCCTGGTCAAGACTAAGATGGTGCACTTCCTCCGCCATCCACGGTCCTAAACGTGGTTCGCCTGGAAGTGATGCGATTGACACCTTTTCCTTGGTCTTGTTTTCGACCTCACCTGCGCCATGGACATTCTTCTTTCCGTGGCCTTCTGCACTTGATGTGCTGATAAGCCTAATGACTTATTGTTTTATCGTTTCTTTGTTCTCTCAAAGCTTCCCTACGGATGCGAGTTTTGCGCATCGGCAGCCGAGCTTTACTTGGGGAGATGCCACTTGCAGTGTTCCGTACATACTGCATTATGCGCTTGTACGATATCTCTCTAAATTGCCAACGGCTCTCATTTATCTGCGGCCAACCTCGACAGTGTCTATGCCGTCGAGACTACGCGTCATATCCTAAAACTTTCAGGTTTAGGGCGAGGAAACTACTTCGAGAGTTCGATGTAGCTTTGGTCAGTGGCGCTTCTGGTTCTGCTCAGGAATCCAGCCTGGATGGCACAACCTTTGACTATTTGTCATCACGCCTCTGTTCCCAAAGCTTCTACAGCGCCGGTCTTATTACGTTCGACTTTCTTTTGCAGTAAACTTTGTGTCACTCTGGAACCGTCTCAGTGTATACGGATGGTTCCAAGTCCGAAAAGCGGGTCGTTTTCCAAGCCGTATCTTCCCTTTTTGAAGTCAGTGGAGGTCTACCAGGCGTTACATCTGTCTTCACGATTGATCTGGTTGCTATCCACAGCTCAGTACCGGAGATAATCCGTATTGCATGGTTTAGAGAGCGGATCGGGATCTAGAACGACTCATAAAGCGCCCTGAGTGTTCTAGGGGTATTGAAATCTCCACATCCCCTGGCTCCTGGTATCTATGTCACAGTTGACACGAACCTGGCGGATGTCGAAATTATTTCCTGCTAGGTTCCTTGACATGTAGGGACTGTGGCCGCGTGTACTGGTTCGCTAGACTAGCGTTTTGTTCTTCCTCACACTGACTCTTTGGCAGTAATCAGATCAGCCTTTTAGGCTGTCTAGCAAAGGAGATGGGAGACTGCCGATTGAAACCTAAGTTTGTGTGTCATCGTGCCGCGACTGTTTCCGTGGACCTACCCTCAAATGCCTCGGTAGTTTAAGGTCACTTTCTGTCATTTTAGAAATGGTTATAGTTGCGGGAAGCACCGCCATTTGATGGAGCGCTCGCCTGTACCTTATTGCGACGACTCCGTTGTCCCCCAGACTGTTCGGCACATTCTTTTTGAATGTTCCAGTCTGCGTGTTCTTTGCGCACGTTACCTGTTCTGGTACCAGGGCAAGCGGAATCGCACTCGCTTGTCCCTTGTACTCGGGACAGATTCGTGCACACTGACTTGTGGACTTTACGACTTTTGATGCTAAATATGAAAGGAGAAGATATAGGACATATTTGATGCGAATCGGTATGTGTCACTGTTATCAATTGATCGTGCTGTGTAAGGTTAAATTGGTTAATGCATGGATGGATGAGAAGATGGGTGATGGTTGTTGAATCAGAAAGGGGAAAATATGTTAGAATGCTTGACAGAGGAAAGAAATAAGTGCTAGCATGGAAATAGAGCAAATGTGGAACAAATTTAAGTGGCAGTAGGTAGTGCATGGGCCAGAACTAGAACTGCTAAAAAGGAGCAGCATTCTGAATAGTGGAATGACGATGTAAAGCGTTGAGTGAAAAGCAAAAGGCTGGTACACATGCAAATGCTTAATCGTGCAGATGAGGTGGAATGCATACAAGTAGATGAAGAGTGAAGTGAATGAGGAAGAAAGCAGCAAATGAAACGTTTGTAAAACAGATGAATGAGGATCCTGATGGGAAGAAGAAGATTAATTTGGATCCTGATAGGATCAGGAAAGTGAATAAGGATCCTGATGGGAACAGGAAGATGAATGAGGATTATAATGGTAACAGGATGAAGGAGGATCCCGACGGGAACAGGAAGATGAATGAGGATCCTAATGGTAAGAGGAAGATGAATGGGGATCCTAATGGTAAGAGGAAGATGAATGAGGATCCTGATGGGAAGAGGAAGATGAATGAGGATTTCGATGGGAACAGGAAGATGAATGAGGATTATAATAGTAATGGGATGAATGAGGATTCTGATGGGAAAAGGAAAGTGAATGAGGATCCTGATGGGAAGAGGAAAGTGAATGCGTATCCTGACTGGAAGAGGAAGATGAATGAGGATCCTGATGGGAAGAGGAAGATGAATGGGGATTTCGATGGGAACAGGAAGATGAATGAGGATTATAATAGTAACGGGATGAATGAGGATCCTGATGGGAAAAGGAAAGTGAATAAGGATCCTGATGGGAAGAGGAAAGTGAATGAGGATCCTGATGGGAAGAGGAAGATGAATGGGGATTATAATGGTAACAGGATGAATGAGGATCCCGACGGGAACAGCAAGATGAATAAGAATCCCGACCGGAACAGCAAAATGAATGAGGATCCTGATGGGAACAGGAAGATTAATGAGGATTATAATGGTAACATGATGAATGAGGATTCCGACGGGAACAGGAAAGTGAATGAAGATCCTGATGGGAACAAGAAGATAAATGAGGATTATAATGGTAACACGATGAATGACGATCCCGACGGGAACAGGAAAGTGAATGAGGATTATAATGATAACAGGATGAATGAGGATCCCGACGAGAACAGCAAGATGAATTCAGATCCTGATGGTAACAGGAAGATGAATTTGGATCCCGATGGGAACAGGAAGCTATTCTGGGAAGAAGTGAGAATAGTAAGGAGAACCTATTGAAAACAATTGATGATTCTGATAGGGACTGGCTCTGGTGGCTGGGCTGTAAAGGCATTTGGAAGTGGAGGAGAGCATGAGGACTGTTATATAATGGTAAAGAGGAGAAAAGTGGGTGCTAGAACTATAGGGGGATATGTCTTTTGAGTTTTGGAAAAAGTCTGATCGAGTAAATAAGAAGGATGGTTGAGGGATTGATAAGGGGTGAACAACGGGCGGGGGGGGGGGGGTATATCGGAGACTGGGTGTCTGGATCAAGTATTTGCATTGAAAGCTGAAAAAAATAAGGGTTGAGAGGTATACATTGCATGCTAGGTTCATGGATCTTGATACAGTTTATGATCCTGTAGAGAAGTATTTGCTAAGGATGTCTGAAATTGTTTAAGAATCGCTATACTTAGTTCACTGACTTAGAAAGAAAGCTTATGTGTGTAGATAAGGAGACATTATGGCAAGTTCTAAGAATGTTTAAAGTGTGTAGTAAATTTTTATATAGTGTTAAATGTATTTAAATATGTTTGTAAGGCGTGCGTTTGGCTGAAAAATGGATGATCGCGTGGGGTAGTAATGCAAGGGTATGTGACGTTGACATGTGTAATAATTTTAGGGATCGAGGAACGGGAATGAGTGAAAGGGGCCGTGTGATGATGATGAATGTTGAAGGGATGGGTTCTATGCCGGTGTATATTGATGGCCTGGTGTTGGTGGTGGTTGAGTGAGATGGATTTGGCGATGTCGATCGAAGCGTTTGATCAGTATTTGTGAAGATGGAAATAGACTTGGGAAGAGAATGTATGTGTGTATCTATCGGGGCGTGTGGAAGGTTTCAAGAGGGCGTAAAAGGTGGCTCGGTTATGTGAATGAGTGTTTCAGAGGGGAGGAGGTGGAGGGGATTTGTTAGGAGGCGTGCTTGGGGGCTTCTGTGTGGACGAGATGCTACAGCACATAGCACCTCATCGTTATGAATGACCATTTGGCATGGACAAAATAATGGGTGGCTATGTGCTTAGTGTAGCATAAAGGCGATGGCAGCTGGCGGGTAGTTTTAACTACCCGCCATTCCTATCTTTTCATTCCTCTCTTTTCTCATTCCTCTCTTCTCTCATTCATCTCTTGCCTCATTCCTCCCCTGCCTCATTCATCTCTTCTCTCACTCCTCTCTTTTCTTCATTCCTCTCTTCTCTCATTCATCTCTTCCCTCATTCCTCTCTTTCGTTCATCTCTTCCCTCATTCCTCTCTTCTCTCATTCCTCTCTCCTCTCATTCCTCTCTCCTCTCATTCCTCTCTCCTCTCATTCCTCTCCCCTCTCATTCCTCTCCCCTCTCATTCCTCTTTTCTCAACTCTCATTCATCTCTTCCCTCATTCTTCTCTTCTTTCACTCCTCTTGAATTGGGCAGCAACCCACTGGTAACTTATTTTAAACCTTAAACCTTTCACTCCTCTCTTTTCTCATTCCTCTTTTTCCTCATTCTTCTCTTCTCTCATTATTCTCTTCTCTCATTCTTCTCTTCCCTCATTCCTCTCTTCCATCATTCCTCTCTTCCCTCATCCCTCTCTTCCCTCATCCCTCTCTTCCCTCATTCCTCTCTTCCCTCATTCCTCTCTTCCCTCTCTTTTCTAATTCCCTTTTCTCATTCATCTCTTCCCTCATTTCTCTCCTCCCTCATTCCCCTTTCATCTGATATACTTGCGGTTCCTGCACTCCCCTCCCCTTTCCTACCTTCTTACTCCGTGCTATTGATTGGATCCCCTGAGTAGGACGCACATCCTGTAATTTCCCCTACCATAACCCCTCCCCCTCCCCCACACACACCCTTGTATGCCCTATTAAGTGGAAGGCCACCCTCCTTTGGTCAATGTCGAAGGCCTTTCCTTGCTGTTGGGATGTTGTGTGCTGAAGCTTCTCCTCAGGTTAGTGTTCATTCCTGGGGAGAAGACCCCCCTATCATACACACCTTCTCGGTCAATCCTTTCTCTGTCAAACACTCACTCACACAATCAACCCACTTTTTACCCAGTCTTCCTTTCCTTCCCATAACACCATGACACTTGTTTATTTTGCCCCGACCACCTCAGATGTGCTCTGTCATAACTTCACTCACACACTTCTCTACACCATAAACATCTTTTGCCTCCACTTTTAAATTACTTTAAAATATTCCCACATTTCTTCAGAAAACATTTCCGGATTTACTTTGCCCTTATACTTTTTAACCACCTCGTAAGACAGTGAATTGGGAATCTAATTATATAATAATCCTAGGGTTACATTGAGTGTATGCGGAATGTGTCAATGTATTCGTAGGCCTTGCCATGCTATACATTAAACCAATTTCATCTATTTCTTTCCATCTTTTATTTTCATTTTATGGCATTAACCCAGCTCTTTAATGGGTAGTGCATGTATGGCACAGTAACCAACTAAAGGATGCCCAGGCATACGGGAAGAGGAACCGACCGATACAGGGTAAACTAAATAGAATGAACATGAAGTGTTAAAAGTCATAAAAATTGCATTGCCGAACCTCGTCAACATTAAGGTCCAATACGGTGTGGTATTCCAGAAATGTGAACAATGTTTTGTACTCTGATCACGGAATCTCAGAAGTACACGCCTGAATCCATTTGCTTAGTTATGAGTACTAAGTAGGGTTTCCACACCTCCTGTTACACTGCAGGACAGAATCCCATCTCATTAAGATTTTTTCCCATTCAGGTTTGATTCAACACTATGGCACCGTGACTCACCCAGATTATCGTGAATGTATGACAGTTAAGGCGAAATTATATCAATGCATCAAAGCTATGATTCCTTCTCTCACACAAGCGGTAGGAGTTTGATTTCTTAAGCATTTTATTTAGTACCCCCCAGCATGCGGGGGTTTTGAAAGGTCCATACATGTTATTTGGATTTCGCCATGGGAGTATGTGGCCCATCCTTATCTCTTGACATTTCATTTTGTTTTTTTCTTCATTTCTGTTCTCATCATGCTCTTTCCATGCTGTTAGGAGCTATCGAAATTCATTCACAAATCCCATTTTTCACCCACAGGAAAATTTTGTTAAAATGATGGAGCTGCAGCGAGATCTGATTGGCATTGATAATCTCGTCCAGCCTGGCAGGGAGTTTCTACGGGAAGGATGCCTTCAAAAGCTATCCAGGAAGGGATATCAGCAAAGGATGTTCTTTTTGGTACGTTATTGAAGCTTGGTGCAAGGTTGACATTAGTTACTTTGCTTTTTTTGGCCTCTTTAGCTCTCATGTGTGAGGCAGACGGACTCCATGAACGTCACCACACGTGCCTTAGTGAGGCGACGGAGTAAGTGTTTTAGCCCCTGGTCTCGAGTCTTGTATGTAGCTGTCTAGATAGGATCCGTCGACCAGGAAGTGTTCTCCCTGAGATCCAGCACTTTGAGTATCTTTAGGTTTTGTCTAAGTGTTGATCTCTGTCCGGTACCTAAAGTCTGTTGGTCAATACTATGCAATGTTTATAGTTGCTAATTTGGGGGCTGAGACCACATCATCGGAGTGTTGCCAAGGTGACTGGTGTATGTCGTAGAAGAGTTTTCTTCTGAAACAATTCTGTATACAGTTAAACTGGTTTTAGCATGAATAAGATAAAGAGAGGATGGTGTAAAGGAATGGAGGATCATAACTGATAGGTTATTGAAAAGAAAGAAAGGGGGAAAGTATTGAAGAATGATTGAGATAGCGCAAATGCGGAGCAAAGTTAATGAAGTGGTAGTATGTAATGCCTAAACTAGTAAAAGAAAGCAAAATGCTGAGTAGTGGAATGACGATGTGACGTGTATATTGGAAAGCTAAGTTTTGGTTTACTTGCAAATGCTTAATAGTCAGTTGATGATGCCAGGGAGATGCGATTGAATGCATAAAAGTAGATGGAAAATGAAGCGTTCGGACAAAAGATGAATGAGGGTCCTGATGGGAACAGGAAGTTATTCTGGAAGGAAGTGAGAAAGATAAGGAGAACCACGGGAAGAATAGTCTTGTAGACATCAAGAATAAGCATGGCAGAGTACTTGTGAGCAATGAGATCAAAAGTATATGGCAAGAATACTTCGAGTTGTATAAGTTGAGTATGGAAGATGATATAAATGTAAATATGATTGGCTTCGTAGGCGAAAATCGGGTGCTGTATCCTGGCATGGAAGAAATAGGCATGCAACAGGTCGTTTGTGCTCAGAGTTGTCAAAAAATGGGAATGCAGCTGGAGTAGATGATAGGGTTGCTGAGATGGTAAAACGTGGTGTGATTGTGTTAGGGAATTAGTCTGGTGGCTGTTGTTAGTCATTTGAAAGGGGAAGAGTACCTGAGGGGCTGGAAAAATGTAGTATTAGTGCTGTCGTCTGAGAGTTAATACAAAAACTACACGGGTATAAGTTGAGTGTTGTAGGCAGTGTATGGAAAAACTCATTTGGCTTATTGGAAGGATAATAGGGATTGATAGTCTCGAAGTGGGTAGGGTGCTGTGGATCAAGTACTTGCACTGAGACATCTAGCTGAAAATCAAGGTGTAATAGATGTAAAGTGTATGTTGGGTTCATGGATTTGGATAAAGCTTATTATCGTGTAAAGAAGCATTGTGGAAGGTGCTAAGAATGTCTAGGGTGAGTGGTAAACTATTGGATGGTGTGAAGAGCATTGATGTTGGACGCTAATCATACACTAAGCATTTCGCTTTAGGGGTATGAAACCCCTTGGAGGGTTTAGTGTAACTCTTGGGTCGTTGGTTCTGCCCTAGACAATACCTTCAAAATGTTTGTCGCCACGCCTCTGCTCCCAAAGCTTCTCCAGCACCGGGAGTATTGCGTTCATATTTCATAGAGCACATATCGTGTACACACTGGAGTCGTGCCAGTGTACACAGATGGCTCCAAATCGGAAGTTGGTGTTGCTTCCATGCTAGGTGCAAAATAAGGCTCGGTACGGGAGATTGCGCGCCGTGCCCCCTTCGTACTGGGACAGTACGCTTGATACATTGAACTCTCTCACCCCTTAATCAGTGACGCCATGGCTACTGCGAGCCGAAAGGATGTCGAGATTGTCTTCCGCTGAGTTCTGCTCATCTAAAAATTTCTGGAAGTGAGCGCACTGAGGAGGGCCATCGTTTTGTTCTTTCCCATTCCTACTATATTGTGAATCAGCACAGCCCATCGGGTTGCATGGCAAAGAAGATGGGAGATTGCGGCCGAGAATTTAAGTTACGCGCCATTGCACCGCGAATTTTTCCCTTGACATACCCCACAATGCCTTGACACTTAAAGGTAATATTTGTCGCCTCCGAATCGGATACACTCGCGGGACACAGCGCGCCGTTTGCTGGAACGCTTCCCTGAACCTTTCTGTTAAGATTGCTTGGTCCCCCAGACTTCGTGAGTGTTACCTGTCCCAGTACCGCGACAGGCGTGGTCGCTACCACCTATCATGATTCCTTGGGATGGACTCTTTCACAGTGCACCCCGGACTCTGGTGTACTTGAGTTCTTGGAGAAGGCGAGCCTCATCCACAATATTTGAACTGATGTGTGCATGCGTTTTGATTTTGTTTTGGTTGCTTTTTGTCTTTTTATTTGCTTCTTTTTTTTAAGTGGGCTAAAAATAGGCCTATCAGTAATTTCGTTGGTGGCCGCCAGAAAGGATATTAAAAACTCCTCCTAAAAAAAAGCGCCCTCTCTACTCCCACATCCCGGACCTCCAAAGCCACCACACACTTATTAGCTAACCTTTCCCCATAACCAGACCAAACTAGAATCCAATAAAGTACACCCACTCATTTTACCCATGTACCGCTTCAAAACCACCATGAAAGCGTCCGCCTTCCCAACATGACCCTTTCCTACATGAATACAAAAATAGAATACCCCTACTCCCCCAACTGCCGTCGCTGCATCCTTCAGCACCCATTTCATTCTAACCTGCCCCTCCCACGACCATCTCTGAACTTCTTTAATATGACCTCTCTTGGAGAGACTTTTGGAAAAAGACCAATTGCCTGGTAGCTCCCAGGTTTAACTGAAGAGAAACGGGGGCGGAGGGGGTGCGACAAAGTAAAATTAAGTGATTAGCATCTATCTGATGGCACTCCATCCAACACGACTCTTCATTACATTTCATGTTTGTCTCGTAGTGTATTTCCAGTCTCCTTCTTATAAAACACTTTTACTACATCTACCTTCTTCTTTCATCACATAGCCCACGTCTCCCCTATGTTCCATACTTTCACTGGGTTCGCACAATGTGTTGAATTTGAGAAGTTTGCTATTGACTGTCCAATGTCCCTTCACAGTATTCAGCCTGAAAGGAAATGCAACTTCTTCTGTCAGTGATTAGCCTCTTGTTTTCAGTTCAACGACGTTCTCCTTTATACGAATCGCACGACAACAACTCCAGTCCTGCAGTTCAAGGTTCATGGTCAGCTTCCCCTGCGTGGTGTGATGGTAGAGGAGAATGAGAGTCAAATGGGTGCAACCAATTGTTTCACCATTTACGGTGGAAACAGGTTTGTGCCAATTGGTTTTGTGTTGCATTTATCTCGAACTCCTCCCCCACAGGCATTTTTAAATTTATACTTTAAGTTAATTTGCTCTTTTGGGCTTTTCTGTACAAATTCGTTCAGGGTCAAATAGGCAATTAAATTTCCTTTTGCAGCTTTTAATAATTTGTTCTGTTGCGTTATTGGTTCTTTGTTTACAAGACCACAGATAGGAAAAAAAATCTTTGATGCCTTTCCTCGTGGTAAGCTGAACAAATATCTTGCCTAATTATAGAAAGAGAAGAGCTCATACCACAGATAAATAATGGAGGTGAATTACTTTTTCTGCACTTGTTTTGAGATCAGTACTTGGTCTCCTATAGGTTAATTTGGTATCCGAACTACCCAAGTCTGCACCGTATTGCAGCCGCTGTGAAGTCGACCCGATTTTAACTCCATCAAGTGTCTAGTAATGGTAGTATGTAGTAGTGGTTCGCTAACCTGCCTGTATCCAGGCGAATTCCCTACTGAATAATTAAAACATAAAGGTCAGTATCACAATCGCTAGTGAGCTGAGGGCACCAGGGGTCGGTCTTCTTTGGAAAGAGGTATCAGGAAATATTATGCTTTCCACACCAAACCGCGTTCAGGTGCAACCTTCGTCTCCCCGGGGCAGTGGGACCTGTTGCGTATCAGAGGTATGTGAATATAGATACCCATTGGCCGGATTCCTTGGAACAAGAAAGTATGTGTGTTGTGCTGCGAAGACGGGAGAGGAAAGAAAGGGGTGTTTGTAATTGGCTATGTGTATGATGAGAAGTATAAGATCTACCCACCCCAGTACAGGGTTGAGCACAGCGCGTCCACCAATGGGTAGCCAGATCTCTACGTGCGCTGACGAGGTTTGTGTCCGCTGTTGCCAGGCTCGAGCCCGGTACCATGACGTTAGCGGATCAATGTTGTATCCACTTGGCTAGCAAGGGCGCTCCATCAGGTGTCTAACTACATCTGGGTGTGGCTTGACTTCGTTGTGACCGGAACCTGTTTCCACTCGGCTAGGCTGTACCTAGGTTGAGATGTAAACGAAGCAAAATGAGTAAAGTGTCGCTTCCCAGTGGTTTATGACACAGCTCAAGAGTGAATGAGTGGGGTTGCATGAGTCTATGATCTGGTGTGTGTTCTAAACAAGATTGTGAGTATGCTAAGAAAGACCACCAACCACGACCAGTTGCATTAAGTTGATCCGCTAATACAAGCATCCTTGCTTGAAATAGAGGGTTTTGTATGAGCGTTTTGAAGATAAGTGCGAGATCCTAGTGATTTGCAATGTTTGTAATTTTAACCTTGTAGAAGATGCGCCCCAGAGGGGCTGAGGGTTCCCTCTATAGACCACAACTGGTGCACGATAAACGGCACGTCCTCCCGGGAGCCTCAAGGGCCCGCATCCCTGCCCCCACTGTTGGCAGGACCTGCGGCTTTATATCTTCCACTATTTTCGCTGCCTACATTTATCACTTTCCTTTCAGATCTCCACTGACTTAACTTTGGTGGATTGTGTAGCAGGGGGTAACACCCTACCTGCACCTGAAACTTGGCGCATAGGCCCGCCCTCCCAGTCCCATTGAGAAAGTATGGCAATAATAGTTTATCATCCACCCTACCCCTTAGTGGCCCCGCCTATTCCTATTCATCTTTATCACATACCCTAGTCGACCCTTTCCACCTTTTTCTCTTACTATCCAGAGAGGTTCTGGTACCTCAGTGTACCTCCTTCCTCTTACCAGAACTCGGCCGAGTGGCAAAATATAATGTCAAGTCCCTACCTGCTGCGAAATCTAAAAGCCCAATAGCATGGTTGGCCCACTGGAAGGTACCCTGTGTTGACTGCTCCACCTGTTAGCTGTAGGAGTGGCACGTCCTCTGCCGGATTGCCCGCAGTTAACAAAGCACCTTCCGATACCCCTTCCCTGCACCACGGTTTGTAAAACCGGCTTTATATCTTCCATGTACAATCTTGTCTACATTCACCTCTTTCCTTAGCGACGTCTGACCAGCAGGGGTGTAGACTGCTACACCTGGACAAGCGGCACGTCATATATAAAAATTCAAAGAAGCCGAAGGGTTTAATGACGGACATTATCAGTGTACTAGACTTTTCAGGTTGCTTGCTAAATTATGAGAAATTTATGTGCTACGGCATAGTGGACTGGAAACACCGCTTCATATTTGAGAAAAGTTAAGAGACACGGTGTGAGTAGTGGTCTAATGAAGTCCAGATTGCAATGCTCGAATATGCTGTAGCAACCAGTGCTTCAGATCCCGTGTTAAACTGTAGGTTCTGGCCTCAATAACTAGTGGTTGAAGGGCATTTAATGAATTAAAAAAATCGTTGCATTTGGCTTGCATAATTTTTCGATAGTTTTTCTTGCGTGTTAATTAATGAATGTTCTAGGTAATCCTTCCCATAGTGGCAAAAAGTTTATAATCATCCCTGGCTCCCTCAACGTTGCTATGTAAATCGAATGCACTATTTGCCGTTTTGTTCATGCCTTTTGTACCTTTTGATTGTCCTAGTCTAGTGGATTTTCTTGAGAGGTAACAAGGAGTAACAATGAAAATAAGTACCCTAGAAGACCTTACGGTCCATTCAATGAGAGTACCTTTGGACTTGCTGTCGAGCGGGCACATCCCCACTCAATTGCCTTACGTCCTCCCTAAACAGCCACTTTTCAAGACTGTCTAGTCTTGTCTTGAACTGGTCAACAGAATTACTGTTGACAACTTCCATCGGAAGTGCGTTCCAGCTACCGCAGATACTGTACGTGAAAAATTTCCTACACATATCGCGGTTGTAACGCTTCAACTCAAGTTTGAAGCCGTGATTTCTTGTTCTGCTCTCATTAAGGCTGAAAATATCCCTGTAGTCAACATTGTCGAACCCTCGAAGTATTTTGAAAACTTTGATGAGCTGACCACGTAGTCTACGGGTTTCCAACGAGAACAGATCTAATTCCCTTAATCTATCTTCATAACTTTTATGTATGATAAAGGGAATCAGTTTAGTTGCCCTGGCTTGCACGCTTTCCAATCTCGCGATCTCCTTTCGAAATGAAGGACTCAAAATTGTACGGCATACTCCAGGTGCGGTCGGACAAGTGAATTGTACAAACAAAGTACTATTTCCTTGTTCCGATATCCAAACTGTCGCTTTATATAACCTAGCATCCTTTGGGCTTTCTTCTCCGCCTCAATACGCTGCCTCGAGAACTTTAGGTCATTAGTGATTGTTACACCCAAGTCCTTCTCAGTTTCGGTAGATTCGATACCAGTGTCCATAAGGATATACTGAGATTGGGGGTTTCTGTGGCCGATATGCATCACTTTGCATTTGTTCACGTTAAAAGGCATTTGCCACGTGTCCGACCACTCCCCAATCTTCCCAAGATCTTCCTGCAGGCGGGCAGTATTTCCATCCTTTGCAACCTTCATACCAAGCTTGGTATCATCGGCAAATTTGGAAATCTTGGCAACCATGTCACCGTCCATGTCGTTGACGTAGATGATGAATAGTAGTGGTCCCAGGACAGAACCTTGAGGCATCCCGTTAGTAACGGGCACCCACTCAGAAGCATGTCCATTTACCACCACCCATTGCCGTCTGCCACTTTGCCAGTTCTCTATCCAGCCTGCTACTTTTCCGTCTATGTCGAGCGCTCGCACTTTCCGGAGAAGGCGGTGGTGTGGTACCTTATCTAAGGCTTTCTGAAAGTCTAAGTAGACCACATCCACCGCCTTGTCCCGATCGTGCTCACTGAAGACGAAGTGGAAGAATTCCACAAGGTTCGTCAGGCATGACCGGTGCCTTCGGAAGCCGTGCTGGGAACTCCTCAGTAGCAGGTTTGACTCTAAATGCGACGTCATTTTGTCCACCATGATGCTTTCCATTAGTTTACCGACTATCGAAGTCAGACTGATAGGTCGGTAGTTCCACGGTTGGCTACCACGGTCTCCTTTCTTTAAGATAGGAGTCGCCTCCGCTTCACGCCAGTCTCTAGGAATGCATTCGGTCCGGATTGACGGGCTGAAGATTCCTCTCAGGTGTCGTGACACTTGATCGCGCAATTCTTTCAACACTTTAGGTAGAAACCCATCCGGACCAGGTGACTTATTCGTCATTAGGTCAGTGATCTTCTTTTCTATTTCTCCTTCGGTGAAGCCCATATCCTCCAGCCTTTTCCCCGAGTAGGAATCCGTTGGCTGGGGGATGGGACCACACTCTTCAGTAAACACTGATGAGAAGTAGTTGTTGAGGAGGTTAGTATTTTCTGCATCTGAGTGCTTTAATGTCCCCTCCTCATTCCTCAAAGGGCCAATCGTTCGACGGATTGATTTACGGCTGTTTACATATCCAAAGAACTCCTTGGGATTCTCTTTACAAAGTCTCGCCACTCGGAGTTCCTCAGACCGCTTAGCTGTCCTTATACTGGACTTCACTCTCCTGGCTAGCCTCCGGTATTCGTCAAGGTCACCCGAGATCTTCGATTGCCGGTACACATTTCTCTTCTCCCTAAGCAGTTGCCTGATTTTTCGATTAAACCACTTTGGTTGAACAGAAGACCGACGGAGGCATTTCAGAGGGATGAAACGCGATTGAAGACTCATGAATGTGGTTTTGAAACTGTTCCACGAGTCTCCAACAGCATCGCACACTTCTAGCCTCGCCTCAGTCAGTCCAGCACGAAAACCTGCAAAGTCTGCTCTTCTCAAACCAAGTTTCCTCGATTTACTCGTTGCAGGCCCTGCCTTGGGGACTACCGCCTGTTCTGAGTCCATGGGAAGGAAAAATGCACACCAGAGTGTGGTGTGATTGAGTTTTTTCCATAGTATTTAATTTTATAAATTGGGTATATGCTCAGGTCATGTAGAAGGCAGGTCTCCATCTGATACCGGGCGTCCTTGTATATTTGTTTTGTGTATTTTCTTTTTGGGTTGAATATTTTAGTTTTATATTAACCTAAAGATGTTAGAAAGTTGTGTAATGTCGGACGGTGTACACCCGCAGGCGGTCACCAGAGGCGATTAAAACAACAACATGCCAATTTTAGTATGGATTGTCAAGTTTGCTTTATTGATGTTTATTGCAGAGCTTTGATGGTGGCTGCGAATAGCGGAGAAGACAAGAGTCGTTGGTTGGAAGACCTTTCGGCATCTATTTCTAACGCGAAATCCCGCCAGGACGACGCCTTTCATTATCTATCACTAAAATCTATCAGTAAGTCCTTTGGGTCTGCGAGACTTGAATCCTGTCGATACAGTCTCTTTTTGTTGTTTTTGGAAGCGTCTTCTTGTTTAAACTGATTAATTATTATAAAGTTCGCACCTTTAGAAGGCTTCTCGTCTCTCGCGCCGCGTTCCCGCTCTTACACAGTAGGCAAGGTAAGAGGCACCTTACCTTGCCTCTTGCTTCTTTTTTGTTTCAATTTTTTTTTTGGGGGGGGGGAGTGTACACTTTTTTGGCCAACTATAGGCATTTTTATGTTTTGGGCTGCTCTGCTCTTGTAGGCCTCCCCCAGACAGGATTTTTAAAAAACTGCATACTATGTCTGTTGCCTTCTCTCTTATTGCTTCTTTCTCATTTAGTCTTCTATTTTTTCTTACGTTCCCATCATCATGAAACTTTATTACCCCTCCCCTTCGATTCGAGAGAAGTTAGACCTAGGTATACATGGGCAAGAGGATCGCAAGTGACTACCAGACTCCACCCAGCTATCGTGAGGGCAGCCTTAGATAGGTGGTGCTTTTAGTTTGTGTATATTTTCGAAACTGGGAGCTCTCTCTCGGTTGTTTCGTGGACACGGCGTTAGTACCTATTCTAATGTCGAGGTGCCGGGTTCGAGCCCAACTGAGAGTGGACACAAACGACAGCGCACGTAGAGAGAGAGAGAGAGGTCTTGCCACCGATTGGTGCACGCCCTGTGGTTACCGACGCCGGGGTAGTTCGATGTTACTAGAGTCATTACCGCTGTCCTTCCTCTCGTCTTCATAGCACAACATACGCACTTTTTGTTATTCCAGAACGCTGATGATGGATACTAGTATCCCCTATTAGGGGGGAGGACACTCATTTCCACATATTACTGACGCGGAAACACACAGATTTCTATGATCACTGGATGTTGTCCAAACACAAAACTACCCCTCCACCTCCCCTCTAAAGCAGACCGTCCCCTGTTGTCATCGATTGTCATAGTGATCTTTATGTGTTTGATCCGGTCGCTTGATATCATCCACTGTGAGATTGATGGATGGCTTAATTTACTACTTTCAAAACACCTTTGGCAACATTGAAAGATAATCGCTCATCTTCTGCGCACTTTACAACTCACTCTCATTACCTTTTTTCCATCTCAGGAGGAGGAGGTATAGGCTGGTACCTGGAGGAGGGGCATGTCCTCCCGTCATGAGTGGCCGCACTCTTACACCATCCCTGCCCCACTGTTTCTCTTTGTCCACATTCACCACTTTTCTTTGATCTCTCCAGAGTAGGAAAGTTTGTATTCAAAGATGTAAATAATTGGCCGAGACTAAGATGGTCCACTTCTGTCGCCATCCACGGCTCCAACCCTACGTGGGCTTGTTCCATACCTGTGGCATCGACATTCTTCGTTCCGTGACGTTCACCACCTGGGGTCCTGATAGGGCTACTGCCTTACTTTTCGATCGATCCTTTGTTCGTTCGCAGCTTGACCTCGGATGCGAGGTTTACCCATCCGCAGCCGATCTTGTATTGCGGAAGGTGGACGCGAGCCACCACACCAGTCTTCGCCTTGTGACCGGTGGCTTCCACACGTTTCCCATTGAGAACCTACTTGTTGATGTTGGGGAGAGGCCACTCGCTCTTCGCCGTGCACAGTGTATTATGCGCCTTCCTCAGTCACCAACGGCTCGCTCGACAGTCCCTATGCCGATTAGAGACTCCAGTCATACGCTAATACATTTGGATTTAGGGCTAGGGAACTCCTTCGAGAGCTGTGTAGCTCTCGAGCCGGTGGCACCTCTGGTTCTGCCACGCCTCTACTCCCAAAGCACATTTCATGACACGATGGCTCCAAATCCAAGCATGTGGTCTGCTTCCACGCCGTATCTCCTGTGTTTGAATAAGTGCGGCTCTACCCGGCGCTTCATCTTTCTTCACGGCCGATCTGGTTGCAATAAACCTCTCGGTACGGGAAATAACGCGTCGTGCCCGTTTTAGAGACCGGATTGTGATCTTTAGCGATTCACAAAGCTCCCTGACTGCTCTCAAGGTATTGGAATCTCTACATACCCTGGTTCGCGGTATCCGTGTCACCATGGTTGACGCAAGCCGAGGTCATATCGAGATTATCTTCCTTTGCGTTCCTAGGTATTTTGGAATGAGGGTGCCAAAGAGTCCACAAGACCTGGAGGAAGTGTCCTGTGTCACTCTCTTTGCCCTCGTTGAGTATCAACGGTATCCTCACGGTGCTGCTGGAAGATCCTCTCGCTACCCGATGCCTACCCTGAAGCATCGACTCAGGCAATCTTTGAACTACATCTCTCGTTATGCTGATGCGCGCAGTTTTCGCTCTTCTTGTACCAAGACTATGGTGATACACTTCTGTTGCCATCCATGGCTTCTTCCCTACTTGGAAATGATCGTAAATGGGGCTCGCCTAGATGTGATGGAGTAGCATCGTTTCTTGATTATGTTCTTGGCCGACGCCTCAGCTAGGAAGCGCAGATAGGCAGGATTTAGGGTGCCGATAGAGCCACTTTACTTTTTTTTTACCATTTCTTTGTTTCTTCTTCGTTAGACTACGGATGAGAGTTCTACGCATTCGCAACCGAGTGAGAATTGCGGATGGTGGACTCTATCCACCAAACCACTCTTCTTTTGGCACCCCTCACCATGTGCAAATCTCCTGTAGAGTCTGGGGAGATACGGCTTGCTTTACGACGTTCCCTGTGCATTATGCTTTTCTCTGTACGAGCCCTGCGTCGACCTCGGTCGCAAACGGCTCTCATTTCATCCGCGTCCAATCTTGACGGTACCCATATCATGCCCTAAGCTTTTGGGGTTAGCGGCAAAGGAATCCTTCGAGATCCTAACGTAGTTCTTCGTGTCGCTGGTTTGCCCAGGACGACACAATGGGGAGTATTACTTTATAACCTTTGTCGACACGTCTCTGCTCCCAAAGTTTTACAGCACCTGGAGTACTGCGTCCGTATGTTTTGGAGCACACATCGTGTCATGCTACTGTTCATGGAGGGCGTCGGCTTCCATGTCTTCTTCATCATGTTTGAAGCTTCCTGGGGCTCTTCAAGGGTGAGCTGGTTGCAATGCGCCGCTCGATACGGTACCTAACTTTGACTTATAGCTACTCACAGAGTTGCCTCGAGACATTGGAATCCGCACCCCTGTTTTGCAGTATCCTTGACGCTTGGAATCCGCACCCCTGGTTTGCAGTATCCTAGACGCTTGGAATCCGCACCCCTGGTTTGCAGTATCCTTGACGCTTGGAATCCGCACCCCTGGTTTGCAGTATCCTTGACGCCACGGCTGCTGCGAGCCGGGCTGGGTTCCATGGTACGAGGGGCGGTCAATAAGTTTTGCAATTCGGATATAAGGAAACGAGATATGAGGAAAAGTGTTTTATTATTTTTCAATATAACTACCCTCGACTTCAATGCACTTGCGCCACTTGTCCCTGAGGCCTCGAATTCCCGACAACCAGAAATCTCCCGACTGCTGTTTAATCCACTCCTGGACGGCGAGCTGGACATCTTCATCGTCCCCAAACCGGAGTCCACGCAGTGCAGCCATGAGCTGGCGGAATAAAAAGTAGTCGCTAGGGGCCAGATCTGGACTGTAATGGGGGATGGTTGAGCTCCTCGAATCCGCACTCGCGCAGGGTAGCTTGTGCAACTCTGACCTTGTGGACTCTGACGACGTTGAATTCGATCATGGGGCATGAGGTTCCTAGGGACCCAAAGGGCCGAGACCTTGGTCATGGCCAAATTGTCGTGGATGATGTTGATAACACTTCCATGTGATATTCCAAGTTGTCGCTCGATTTCTTCGACCTTCACCCGTCGATTTTCGAGGATATCCTCTCCACACGGGCCACATTGTTCTCGTTGGTCACGTCTGATGGGCGTCCTGGACCGGGTCATCTTCAACGGACTCACGACCATGGCGGAACTTCCCATTCCAGCGAGCAATGGTTGCATAGGAAGGGGTGGTGTCGGTGTACACTGAAACCATGCGTTCATGGATCTCTTTTGCATTCTTGCCTTCCTTGGTCAAATATTTTATCAGTGCGCGGTGCTCAAACAGCCATTCCCCTTCCTCTGTTTTGCCCTACCGATTCGCAAACCTATTGACCGCCCCTCGTATGTAGGGGATTGTGGGAAATAAAGGCACTAAAATGTGTGCATGGACTGGGTGACGGACCAACGCTTTGATCTTCCTCACTGACTACATGGCAGGAATCGGCTCACCCCTAGTGCTACATGGCAAAGAAAATGGAAGACGGCAGACTGAATTTAAAGGTGCGTTGAGTGCCGTGACGAGCGGGGCTGCTACTTTTGTCCCTTGTACCTTTGTCGAGTTCGCGCTCTCCCGACTGGGAACTAATGGAGTTCTTGAAGAAGGCAGACCATTTTATTTAATTTTTTTCGTGTTTTATGTATGTTCGGGACCCTGAGGGAGCGGGCCTCCCTGTGGCACCCGATGGTGCATTTTGGTTTCCTTTTTCTTTTGTCATGTTTTCGGTTTTGGTTTTTAATTTATTTATCCTATTTGTTGGCGAAAAAATAGGAGAATAATTTCGTAATTTCGGCGGCCATGCTCTTACTCGCGTTGCTGCAACTTTTGCCCCCACCTTCATCACCTAACGTACCCCTAAATTTTCAGACAGGTTTTTCCTTACCCTCTGAATACCTACCTCACCACCCTTCTTGACATCGAATTGAGAGCGTCTATTGCAGGCGCACTTTTCTACGAAACCCATCGATAGCTCTAATGGCGACCCCGCCACCCCAGTTGGCTGTTTGCTCGTCGTCCTTAATCGCCAATCAGTAAATAAAGGGTCGCGCTGTCCATTTGACCCACTGCCCTTCACTCAACTTATGCCAGGCAATCTTCTTCGTTCGGAACCATAACATAGGAACATCCCCTTGAACGACCTCTTAGAGGATCTCTCCTCCCAGGGGTTGCTTGGTTCCATCGAGACTTTAATACCAAGATCCCTTACTCTCTACTCCTGATATTACGTCCTCTCGTTCCGCTTGTCCGCAAGAAGTGTTGGTTCTTGTTCTCCTATACCTATTACCCCCATTTATCTGCTTCTAGTACAATAGGATCAGGCACGTGAGCTCAGCTGGCCCACATTTGATTATTTCCCTTCCCCATTGTCGAGCAGAACCCTGCTGCTCAAATTGTTTTGGAACCTAGCGTCGTCACGCTTGGATGGTTTGCAAATTTTAGATTGGTGCAATTCCTCTCGAGTCCGCAGTTCTGAGTATCACGAGACCCGCTATACTTTTGGCTGGCCCCTTGAGCTTTTCTTACTGCATTATCTTCCCACCACCTTCATACATTCGTACACGCGGGGCTCTTTGCACTCCGTGTAGTCTCTTCCTCTCCTCTGCCACTGCCCCTCTCTAACTCTTTCGCACCTATTGTCGCGTCAAAGTGCACAGCTAAAGTTTCCCATGGCATCTCTGTCGTTTGCTCCCGCGGTTCCTGCTTCCACTGAACTGGACCATTCCCGCCATTCCCAGCATCATCACTGTTAGAAATTTTGCGTTTGCTCCAGAACATTGGAGCCTTTTTGGTGACCTTTCACTCATACATACGGTTGCTTCCCTTTTAGCTTCCTCGCTACCAGCTCATCCTGCTACTTATGGACAGCGAGACAGTGTAAAAAAGTTCATTCCGACCTCGCCACTTCTTATAGTTCAGAAATCCTACAAAAGCTTTTTTATGCCCCCCTCTGACCTTGCCGATTAGGATTTCTTTCTCAGGATCCCACATGTTTTTAATTTCCTGAAATTTGGGGGCTTTCCTATTAATACAAAGAAAGTGTTTATCAAAAATTAAATTCTTCAAAACTACGTCCCAACAGAATGTGGTTCACAGATGTTCAACTTTGGTTTGAAAACTCGCTGGAACAGTCTAAATCAATATTAGGGTTTATTCTATTTTTTGTATTCATGAACGGAGGCGGGCCAGTAGCTTCGGATTGGTAACGTTTGATTTGAACTCGGAGCTCCGGAAATTGATTGCTTCCATGCTCCAGGTGCTTCTGACGAAGTTCTCGACAAGAATGAAACAGCTGATGAGATCCAGGCAGCCAAGAACGAGAAAAGTGGTCCCCAAACACGCTCCAATACGACGGTACATGTGTGCTGGCATAGAGCCACCAGTGTGTCTTCAAAGGATTATACCTCCGCTTTCCAGGTGAGAAATGTATTGAGACTACTTGATAATACTACTTCCCCACACAATGGTTCACACTTGCATTTTTTAAAATGTTGATTTAATGCTGAACATTTAAGGAATTGAATTTTTTTTAACTTGATTTTCAGAACCAATTGAGCGGCTACTTGTTAAGAAAGTTCAAAAACAGTATGGGATGGCAAAAGCTATGGGTTGTGTTCACCAACTTCTGTCTCTTCTTCTACAAGACTTTTCAGGTACATTTCTTTGAAAGTTGGCAGATTTAACACTTCATTAAAGAGGCACTTAAATTTTAAGCATTTTCTAACCGAAGGTTTTAGAGTTATTAGAATATTTCTCTGTTACTTGTATGGAGAATACCCACACCCCATCTTCCGGGGCGTGTCGTAAGAGACAACGAATGCCGGAAATGAGCGGATGTGTCACATCAATCTTTAATCACTCACTCGATTCGAAAAAACGTTTGAAAATCTGCTCACATAATACCAAACAAACTACCCACTGACCATGCATCATACCACCCTATTTTTCCTGCTCTATCCCCATCCAAAGGTCATACTAAACCGTATGAAGCTATACATCCCACTTCATGCCTCCCAACATGAAATCCGCCCATTCCACTCTGCACTATACAAGAATGCTTCAACCCTCTCACACCACCACGCACAGTACCATGACTTTTATTATGACTGACTCCCTCCTTTCTCTCTACTCTGCTTTCCTTTCCGCTTTATAATACTCCCTGATCGCTTATTAAGACCCTTGGAGCCTTCTCAACACCAAAGTGGTGGAACTCTGGCATGTGTAATCGAGGCAGTAAGATCCATTGTGCCGTCATGTAATAGCCACTGGACCCTCCCATAACACCCTTTGAGCTTTCTCGACAATTACATACCACAGTTCTGATAAGATTTACTTGGACCGTTACACCAAATGAGCGTTCTCATAACCCTGTAATACCCATTTAGCCATCCCCTAACACCCATTTGATCCTTTCCCTACTCCCCATTTAGCGCTCGCCTAGTCCCGTAACCCTCATTGAATCTTTACATAACACTAAAGCCCTCCTGCACCACCCATTGAGTGCTCCTGTTATCCCATAATGCCCAGTGAAGCCTCCTGTACCTCTCACTGAACGTTCCCGCAAACCTTAATCCCCAATGAACCACGTAACTCCCGTTCCCCCCCTCCTCCATAAGAGGCAAGGCGAGGTGATTTTCTAGCCGTCGTGCTGACAGACTCAGCGCCCTTCCGGCCCCAGCTTAACCTCTCCTTTCGCAAACATCTGATTTCTGTACCAACTCTCCTCTACTCAACCTCATGGAATTACCCTGTGTAACCTATTGCACTTTGGTAGATGGGTGCAAGTAGTTAAAGGGGTTAATTCTGATTTAGAATAGATAGATCATGGATTATGTAACAAAACAATTGGATAAAGTAGAGAATGCGGATGTAATTTATTTAAATTTTAGCAGTCTTTGACAAGATTCCACATAGGAGACTGGTTATAAATTAAATAGGCTTGGAATATATGGGAAAGTATTGAATTGAATAGCTGGATGGCTGCAGATAAGAAGCAGAGGGTAGTTTAATGGACTAAAGTCAGTGGGTACCTCAAGGATCTTCTGGGTCCATTATTGTAATCTCTATAAAGACCTTGGGAAGGCAGTTAATAGCAAGATATCTATTTTTTGCTGGTTGGACCAAATTGGCAGCCGGAATAAAAGAAGTTGGGGCGGGGACTTTAAAGTGCAGAATGATTTGAATAAATTAGCATCCTAAGCACATAAGTGGCAGATGACTTTTAACTTTAAAAAATGCAAAGTTATGCATATGGGAAAAGATCATAGATAATTTAGCTATGAAATGGATGGGTATTTGCTGAACTCACTTGAAGATGAAAAAGATTTAGAAGTAGTAATAGATAAGTCACTGAGGTTTTATAAGCAATGTATTGAAGTAAAAAATAAAGCAAATAGTGTTGGGCTTCATTAAGAGAAATGTTAGTTACAAAAGTAAAGAGGTTATCTTTCAACTATATAACTGGTATGTTAGGCCACATCTTAAGTATTGTATATAGGCTTGGTCCCTACACTTTAGACATGATATCAACCTGCTTGAGTTGGTTGATACCTTGCCTAAGGCACCTTGAATATGTAGATAGACTGAGAGTATTAAATGTTATCATTTGAAAAGAAAATGTGTGATAGGTGATATGATAAGAGCTTTTTAAAATTTGTTTTGCGATGGATGAGTTGGATTTTGGAAAGTTCTCCGATGGTAGTAATAGGACAAGGGTCACCACTTGAAACCTAGGTAAAATGGGTTTAGGTTGGATGTAAGAAAATATTTTTCTACCAATAAAGTGGTAGATTTCTGTAATGATTTACCAGAGGGGTAATAGACGAGTAGAAATTTAATTATTTTCAAGCACAATTTAGACTAGTTTTTCTAGTTTTCTCTTGGAGTATAAATTTTACATATTTACATATATATTGATATTATTGTATATTTTAGGTGTATGATAGAGCTTTTGATGAGCCTAGAATGGTGATAACTTCAAGATATTATAGACTATCCTTTGGATGTAGTTTATGGAAAGACGGAGTAGATGGATGTCCTTTGATAGACCCTTGTGGCTTTGGTTATTCATGAATGTTGTTATAAACTTCCGCTCTGTCGCTTCAGCCAAAACTTATCAAATAACCCCCACATTAAAGTTATCTGACCAACCAGATTGATAGCACCGGTCTCCACCCACTTGCATCTCTTTACACATTTTTTTTTCATATTTGAGGGGGTCTTCAAAAATTCGTAGAAAAATGCAATAAAGCTAAAGCAAAAAGTATATATTTCATTTTCTCAACATGAGTTCCGTTGAGGTCAAAACAGTTTTTCTAGCGATGACACCATCCATTTAAACCATTCCTCTAAAGCTGCGAACTCTTAAGAATTAAACCAAATTTATTCGCCTCTTTTAAAGTCCACACAAGAGGCCTGGTCATCCCATTTCTTTGTTTTCCAGGAAGCTGCATGAGAGTACGCTGGTGGTGTAACGTTGCTGTATGGGAGTGAGACTGGTATGGAAGGAGAAGGAAAGATCTCTAGTGAAAGCAATGCAAACGGACAATTTGAGAGGGATGATTGGTGTGCAAAGGTTAGGTAGAGCGAAGAACGACTGGGTAAGAGAGTGTTAGCGAGGTTATGACTGTTCTAAGGTCATATGGGTATGTAAGAATAACGCTGAGAAATACAATTGTAAAAGGAATATACTGCAAGGTGTACGAAGGTTGAAAGGCCGCATAAATTTAGGTTGGTTTGAGAGACCGAGGAGCAAATGAGAACCTTCTGCCCTGAGTTGAACCTTGTTTGGACGAGATGTTATAACACCCAGCACCCCATCGTTCTTAAAGGCCGATTTAACGTAGATAAAATGATAGGTGGTTTGGTGCATTGGGGCAGCAGGTTCTAGACTTCCTATTGGCACACTGACTGCCACCCTAGTAGGGCCACCTGGGTGTTTGAGGGGAGGATAATGAAGGGGTGGTCTAATAATTATTTTATTTCAAAAAACTAAATAATAAGAAATTGCAAATCTTTTATGATCGTAATATTAAAATATGTACAATACCCCAAAATATATACAGCCTTACAACATAAATATCAACCAGCGCAGAAATATCGTTAACCCCCAAATAAATAAATACGTATATATACACTAATGAAAATAATAATTATATATAGGGCCTTACAAATAAATATTAGCCAATGCCGAAAAAGAAATCCCACGCAAATCAAATATAAATATGTATACTGGATCCACACTAATACTATCTATAAACGGTACCAGTACCGGTATCGGGGGAAAAGGGAAAGGGAGGCGGGCCTACTTGGCTCCCGGGACTTAGCGAAGCGTTCAGCACCCAGGAAACTGGGGCGCGCGCAAGTTCCAACAATGACTGTGATTCACTGAAAACGTGAGTAAAGGGCTGGCTTCTGCCGCTGCCTCTCAAAATCAGATGTCAATAGACTAGTCGGTACCAAGGAATTGAAAAAGAGAAGGCATCTTCAGTCACAGATTAACTGCCACGCTCAAACAGCATTAACGTTAACATACATACACGCACCCCCATTTACATTAACTCTTACCTGGATGACTGTCCAGCTCTTCTTTCTCACTATTCATTCATTCTTTCTCACTTCCAATTCGGATAACTTCCTTCCTTAAGTCTAACCACTATCAAAAGTGTGTCACCTCAACAAAATTAACTTTGTATTTCAAATTTCGCCTGTTGTGGGAGACAGATGAATGGTGGCACGACTTCTATCGAGTCCCCCCACCCGGATCGCCCTCTCTCTTCATCTTCTATGCTCCATATATCCTGGGAAAGAAGAAAGGGGTTAAACATTTGGGGAGGCGGAATCAACCTGACTACTACAGCATGATGAGGCATAAAGTCTTGAGAGGGGAGGTGGGAATTACTAGTGACATTGATTTCCGGTGACTTCTTGTTAGAAAACCGTTGTTGAAGATGAGACAAGGAGAACTTTTAAAGCGACGTGGGATCTGATGGATAGCCAATGCAGTTCACGGAGCAGAGAGAGGATGAGTTGCATGAGAGAACCGTTTTCGGTAGAAAAGAAGGTAAATGCAATTTTTTAAATAAGTTGAAAGAGTGGAATCCAGCGAAGAGGGAATTACATTGGTCAAGGCGGCAGGTAACGAAAGCGTTGATGGCGATCTCAAAACACCAGAGAAAAGACTTGAGCTTTGAGAGAGAGAGATGACTATGCAAGGGGTTGCCCTGATTTTTAACTCTTTGAAACTTGAGAACTGAGGAGCCACCAAGGTTAAGAAAATGAGCAATTGTGTTACAGTGAGCCATATCCGAATAAGTATCAACCAGGAATACTTCAGTTTTGCCATGATTGAGTTTTCAGAAAATTTTCACCGAGCCATTTAGTCATGATGTCGTACTCGGATAGGAGATTTCTAAGGCTCTTAAGAAACGAGGTTAGGAAAAAGCGAGATAGATTTGCGTGTCAGTAACATAGAAATGTAATGTGCGACAGACCGGCGACGCATAACAATTCCAAGGCGAAGAAGACGGATACGAAAGGAGTGGGTCAAGAACCAAGACTTGTGGAACACCAAGCCATCCCTCGGCCATCCTAGATATATCACTTCCGAAATGAAAAGGCTGAGTAAGATATGATAGGTACGAGCCGAATCAGTCCAACGCGATTTTAGAAGCTCCCAGGAATTCATATGTAGATCAGCAAGGTCCACAGAATCAAAGTCTGTCGAGAGATTAAGAAGTTGTAGAATGAAAAGCTGACCAGCAGCACCCGCTCGACGAAGACGGTCAGTTACATTTAGGAGGGCTGGTTCAGTGTTATCTCCTGCGTTTAAGCCAGACTGGAAGAGCTCATCTATGTCTGAGGAGAGGACATGTGCACAAGAAGCTGGGGTTAAACCAGTCTTTCGTGTACTTTCGAAAGGAACAGGAATTGAGAGATCAGTCAGTCACTTCCTTTAGAAATGGGCGAACAGGAGTGTATTTGAAATCGGATGACGCCAACACTAGATGAAGGGAGGAACTGCCGATAGATACTTAGAGGAAACAAGGTTTTGGGGGCGGGAGGGGGGGGGGTACGAGGTTGTTTACTTCTTCAGTCATGGGGGTGGTGGAAGGGTGGGGTAAGTACCATATGGCGGAAAATATATCAGATCGAATTTAAACTATCTCGTCGAAGATGAACGCATGATAATTGGCAGGACGAGTCTGGAGCGTCATAAAGGAACAAACAAGAAGTAGCTAGAACAGTGCAGGAATTGTTTTGTTATCAGAGAGGCGACGTAGGTTGGGGTACATGCAGATTTCAGAATAGTGCAATAGGAAGGAACTCCATGAGTCGTTAACTAACATCGAACGGGCTTGTGACTCGCATAACTTCCTATTACTTAAGGGGTCTCTTCTACCTCTCTTTTTCAAAATTACATCGTTATTTTTTCCACCTATGGCGTGTATATATGCCATTGTTCAGTGTTTGGCCACCCTCGATTCGATTAGTTTTCTCCTTTGGCTACTTGGTCTGTGTACCCTTTTTCGAGACCCTGCTTCACGAACGAATTGTAGTGACTGCATTGAAGAGTAGCACTACTTCAGGTCGAAAAAGACGACCAAATGTGATTGCATCCATGGATGAAAGGAGTAGAGACGCTCGGTTGGCATTACACCTTCGTTATTAGGTCATGAATGTGTTCGGTGTCCTTAGATCAGCTCGTGGGTTCCTACTGCTCTGTTCCAATTCTCTTTCCATATTCCTATCTTAAATAAAAAAAACTTCCGATTCCTTTGCATTGAATCAGGTCAATGCACAATTCCAGGGATATTTGTATTTGTCAATACACAAAAATATTTGTATTTGAGGATTTTAAAAGTTGCATATTTGTATTTAGATTCGTATTTGCTTTAGTCAAATACACAGATATAATAAAAATGGTAATTTTAAAGGAGTCAATGAATAAATAGTGTACTTGTCAAATGTTATTCCAACCCGTTATCCTATGCTGAAATGTTACCCGTTAAGTAACTGAGAGACTGAAATAAACAACAAAAGCCACCAATCACGCCTTTTACTTGAGGGAGGGGGGGTATCTTAGTAAATATCAAGGGTTAAAATTATCGGTTTATAATTGGAGTAAAATAAAATCGTGAAAATAAGGTATGAAAGTAAATGTATTTGAAGCTTCCTATTTGTATATGATCTAAAATTTTGAATATTTGTATTTGGTTATAAAAAAGTCTATTGTATCTATATTTGTATTGAACCCCCAACCTTGCTTAATTATTGGGGAAAGTATAAAGCCAGAGATAAAAAAATGCTTGTTTTCCAGGACGAATTTCCACTAGCGTCTTTGCCTCTGCTTGGCTACACAATCTCAACCCCTGGAGAAGATGACCAGATTCAGAAGGAGTTCGTGTTTAAGCTTCAATTCAAGAACCACGTCTACTTCTTTCGGTCAGTCTTTGTTGATTGCTCTTCGCTCCTTTGTTATCGTGGTTTCGGCCCTTTTGAGTTGGGGTCTTTCAAATATTGGATTAATTCGTGCTCGATGATGAAAGGTTAATATGTTGGAAGCACTTGACCGCACTCGACATCAACTGGGACGGGATGATTGGATCAGGGGGTCATGGCAGCCCTATCTTAACTGTATCCCAGCGTTTGGATTCAACCCAATGTGTCCCTTGGGTACGCTAGGTTTGTTGTGAATCATTTATTGAGCTGAAGGCTGCTGCCTGGACTTAACCTCCGGAGGCGGAGAACCCATCTACGTCTGGTTTACATTGAGTAAGATGCGTTCCGCTCTCGTTTCATGGTTCTACAGCTAAGTAAGCGAGGCATGGTATTTTTGTTGGATTTTTTCAACATGATCTGGGTAGAGGGTATCCTCTTTGACTTCTGGCGAATGACTGCTGTGCTCGCTTTTTAGAAAGCGAGGAGAGATCCCTCCACCCCGGCTGGCTTCCACACAATTTCTCTAACCTTGTGCGTGTGCAAGTTGATGGAGAGATTGGTAAATTTTAGATTAACCTTTTTCCTGGAAAGTTGAGGCC
Source organism: Ceratothoa steindachneri (assembly GCA_963969495.1). Lineage (NCBI taxonomy): Eukaryota > Metazoa > Arthropoda > Malacostraca > Isopoda > Cymothoidae > Ceratothoa > Ceratothoa steindachneri. The sequence goes on from OZ018336.1 coordinate 29,634,237, forward strand.
ACCTTTCGTCTGCACAAAGCGCCTTCCCCACGTTTTACTCCACATCGGATGTTCTGCTCCGGCTGGAAAATGCTACCTGCGAGTCATTCCTCCGTAGACAGCACTACGGCACGTGTTTTCTAATCTAGAGAAGGGACTCCTCCAAATCTTTATCTCTGAATTTTTGCGAGATCGTCGATTCCGCGTACTGGCGGGTGGAGCCCGCCCTCTGCCGCACAATAATGCTCATCTGTATCACCTCGGTGTTGCTGGAAGATATTCTCGCTTCGCTCTAAGGAAACGACCGTTCGATCTCTTTTGGTGCGGCCTAGATGCCAATTCGGAGCGTCTTTGGCAAAAAAACAAAAAAAAAACAGAAACATCCAAGTCTCCGCCCCCACCGGACTCGTTCCTAAACTGGTCTCCTGGTCTTGTTTTCGACCAACGCTTCTCCTTAAGGTCTCTTGTACCAGCGCTATGGACATTCTTCGTTCCCTGACTTTTAGCACTTATGGTGATGATAGGGCTACTGCCTAGCTTTTACATCGATCTTGTATGACTGAATGTGAGCTCAAGTCACCACACCAGTCTCCGTCGTGCGACCGGTGCCCTCCGCTCGTCCCTCATTGAGAGGCTACTTGTCGATCCCGGGGGGGTGCCACTTGCTCTTCGCCGGACACGTGCATTATGCTCTTGTATTCGTTGGCCCCGGGTCCATTTCAGTCGCTAACGCCTCTCGCGCATCCGCAGCTGATCTCAAGGATGCCTATGCCGCCGAAAGACGCCATTCATACCCCAAGCCTTTCGGGTATAGGGCTAGGAAACTGCTTCGTGAGCTCGGTGTAGCCTTCGAGCCGGTGGTGCCTTGGTTGTGCCCAAGACGCCACCCTGGAGGATATCACCTTTGACTCTTTGTCGCCACGCCTTTGCTCCCAAAGCTTCCACAGCGCCTGGAGTATTGCGTTCGAACTCTTTGGAGCACACTTCGTGTCACGCTAGATCCGTGCCATTTGTTGTTGTTGGCCGAACTGCCCCACATCCGGCACTGGGCATTCCCACAAACCTTCCAGCTTGTGTATTTTGTGTTGTCAGCATAGGTGGTTGTGGTTTATTCAGTCTTTCATTGTGGATCTGCTACAACCTGGCCAAGCGTCCACGATTTAGTCATCCAGCTTTTTCTGGATGAAAAGACTGGGGTGGGGTGTGCCAAGATCTCAGTTTGTCCAGGTGTACCCTGTCCGCGAGTGTGTTGTTGGTGAGCGCTCGAATGGTACTGCGAGTGCTTTCAGTGTGTGTGTGTGTAATTTTGAATGTTGCCTTGAATCTGAGGAGAGGGATAGTTGATATGTTTGGGTATAATATCTACTGGGTGTTGTTTTGATGTTTCCTGATGCGTCTGGCTGTGCTGAAATGCAGGGTAGAGGATTGTGCGCCTCTCAAGTTGAGATCCTTGACTGATGACTTTGGCTTCCTGATGTACATCGTGTGTGGGTGTGGTAGCTGTGCATCAAGTTGTTATTTTAAAGGCTTTGTTCTGTAGTGTCTGTAGGATATCAAGGTGAGTATCAGCCAGGTTCCCCGTAAAGGGCCCGGCGATATGCCTTCCTGGCCGCCGTGCTGACGAAACTCAGCGCCTCGTCCGGCCACAGCTTAGCCTCTTCTTTTCTTACTTTTGCCTCTGTACGCGTTGACGCATGCGCCCACTGGAGGGCATCGTCTGCAGGACCGTGCCTTAGAGGAGGTTTGGTTGCCCGGGTCGTCATTTTGTTTCTGGGAGGTCTTAGCACCGCAGTCCAGAGAATCTCCGTTATGCGGCTCTGCATAACGGCTCTGCAGTGGGAGTCGGGGGGCGGGTTACCCCGTCTGGGCTGTATGGGCGCTCTTTGGACTCACGATGACGATTTAGTGCATGCCCTTGGCTCCAGGGGGAGCCCAAAATAAAATATAGACTTATATGGGTAAATTTAACAAACATAACTCCCAAGACACCGCAGGGTAGACACTTTGATCCTTTTGGGTCAGAAGTCGACCCTGAGTTGTATTACGACTGATTTTTAGTCTTGAAAGCGAACGATAGTCCTCTTAGTAAGGCTGACATCTTCGACGTTTACGAGGATTTTGTTGAGAAATGTGGCGAACCTGCCCAAATGTGGCCAGGTAATGATGGCGCATTGATAGTAGAGGCAAAATCAAGCGAGCAGCATCAGCGGATTAAGACCCTACAGTCTTTAGCTTCTGTAGACATGTCCTCTGCTTGGCACCCGAAATTTAACACCAGTAAAGGTGTTATCCGATCGGGAAAGTTAATAGGTTACGATGTTGACAGGCTGGTATCAAAACTTACCAATCAAAAGGTTGTAAGTGCCCACCGCATTTGCAGGTTTGTGAGTGGCGCTAGGTTACCTACCACCACCATAATCCTGACCTTCAACAGATTGGAACCGCCCAAGTACGTTAAGGCTGGCTATCTTAACATCCCAGTCAAGTCTTACGTTGAAAACCCACGGCGATGCTTCTATTGCCAACGCTTTGGCCATGTAAACAAGTTTTGTAAACAGGCAAGGTTGTGTGTGAATTGTAGATCGGATTATTACGAGATGCCCTGTTCTCAACAGCCGTGCTGCCCTAACTGTGGTGGAAAACACCCTGCAACATCACAGCAATGCACTTTCTTTCTCTATGAGAGAGAAGTCATTGCCATTAAAACAAGAACAGGGTCAGTTTTAAAGAGGCCAGAAGAAGAGTAAAGGAGATGTATGTCCAACCTGGTGTGAGCTTTTCTGATGCTCTGCGTTCTACCGGGCCAAAGAAACGGAGAAGCCAGAGACCTCCTACTAGTTCTCCTGTGCGTGACCAGGTGAAAACTTCCCCCCCGTTCTAAACGTACATCTCGTGATGAACACTCTTGGTCAGCACCTAACAGTGCTTCTGAGGTTACCAACAAGAAGAGGAATCTTCCATCCTCTCCTGGTTCCCCAAGGGTGTTTAAGTACCTTGCTACAGCTCCAGAACATGTGGATGTTGATCATGTTGGTCCTCAGGTGATATCCATTCCACCTCTGGACATTCACCCTGCCCCTAAAGGACCAAGCTCTTATTCAGTTCCAAAGCCAGTTATCACCACCCCCCTTGTTGATACTGCTTTGGAATTCCTTCGATCCCTGAATGAGAAGGAACCACCCTTTGCTCCTTCCCAGGAGCCAGCTATTGTGGAGGTTACCCCCTCATCTTAGGATGACTCTCAGAAACTGACTCCATATCCTTCTCTATCAGCATCGAATTCACAACTTTTGCCGATGTCCTCGCCACCACCATCGCCTTTACCATCCCAACCAATACCACCAGCTGTGTCAACATCGTCTGTTCCCTCGACACCTGAACTGACCCCTGGAGTTGCTTCCATCTCTGCTTCTCCAGTCAAGACAGTTCTCTCTTACAGCCACCTATCAAAATCGGATGCGCCACCTCTTAAAGAAAAACCAAAGGCAAAACTCAAGCTTGCGATGCCTCCTTTGTCATACTCCAAGCCTAAGGCTAGTATGACACGAACTACTTCCGCTGGTAGTTCAAATCCCAAATCTCCTACCCCTAAGGGTAGGAAGAAATCTACCGTTATGCTTAAACGGTAACAATGTTTCCAATTATTCATTGGAACCTCCAAGGTCTCTTCCCTAAATGGGAAGAGTTCAAGCTCCTGCTTAAGGATTATAATCCCGATTGTATTGCTTTACAAGAGACTTGCTTGGGTACTCGCAGAGTACCCATACATTTCCGGTTTTGTGGGATATTATAAGAACCCCGGAGAACCAATTCATGGTTCTGCTGTTTTTGTTAACAACAGGATTTCCCACAACCAGCTCTCTCTCTTAACACAGACCTCCAGGCGGTTGCTGTCCACCTGTTTTCCAGTCGCCATTATTCGGTCTGTTCATTGTATCTTCCTCTTGGCTAGGAAAGAGATACAGATGTTTTAGCTACAAAGTTAGCTAATTTAATTTCTCAACTCCCTCCTCCCTTTTTATTAATTGGTGACTTTAATGCTCGACACCCCCTTTGTGGGGACCATGATAACAACCCTAGAGGAAATATGATTGAGAGATTTCTGGGCACTAATAATGTCTGCTTTCTTAATGATTGTAGCCACACATCATTTCACATCCAGACGAACAGCTTTACATGTGTGATTGAGAGATTTCTGGGCACTAATAATGTCTGCTTTCTTAATGATTGTAGCCACACATCATTTCACATCCAGACGAACAGCTTTACATGTGTGAACTTGTCTCTCTGTTCACCAAGCTGTAGAGCTGATTTTGACTGGGCATTGGATCCTGACTTGCGAGGCAGTGATCACTTTCCCATTGTAATAACACCATGTACAGGTAGTCGTCCTCACCACCTAGCAAAAGATGGAATACAAAAAAAGCAAACTGGTCTAAGTTCAGGCACCTCTCAAGCCATGATGGGTCCTTCCCTCATGAAGATATTGAAGTGACTATTGATGGTCTTCTAGCCCACGTCAATCATGCAGCTAATTCCTCCATTCCGCTCTCCGGCTCAACTGCTGATGAACCACAATTGCCCTGTTGCTCTGCTGAATGCTCGAGAGTTGTCAGTGAATGTAAACAGGCTTGCCGACGTTACCATCGGTGCCCCACGATGGTAAAAAAACTTACTTGCTCGTAACCGAACCAGGGCAGCACGGCGACGCACCCTTCGACGAGCTCGAAAGAACTCGTTGGATGGTTACATCACATCGATATGTTGGCAGACCCCTGTAGACAAAATCTGGAAGAGGGTCAAAAAGCTATTGGGGGAAATCCAATGGCTTTACAGCTCCCAACATTGCTCAGGCCGGAGAACTGTTGGGAGACTTGTCCCATATTTCCGATGTTTTTGCCGGATCGTTTGCTAATATTTCAAGCCCAGATAACTATTCCATCCAATTCCAACGCTTTACACTCCAACAGGAGCAACATCCTATGAACTTTATGGAGCCTGACATGGGTAATGAGCCTTATAACCGGCTCTTTTCTCTCTATGAGCTCCATAATGCACTGAAGCACTGTGGATCCACTGCACCTGGATCGGATGGCATTTCCTATGATATGATTAGGAATATGCATCCATCCCTCCTCTCACATTTGCTGGACATCTATAACTTCATCTGGATTAGAAGCTGCTTCCCTTCCATGTGGAGGGAGGCTGTGATTTTAACTTTACGAAAACCAGGAAAGGCCCACCCTTTACCGCCCCATTGCCCTTATTAGGTGTCCATGTAAATTGTTTGAGAGGATGATAAATACAAGACTCGTCTGGTTTATGGAGACAAACCATCTTATATCTCCCTCTCAATCAGGGTTCAGAATAAAACAGAGTACCGTCGACCTGCTTGTTAGAATGGAGTCTTATATAAGAGATGCTTTTTCAAAGAGGCAGCATTCTGTTGCTGTTTTCTTTGATATTGAGAAAGCATATGATACCACTTGTAGGCGCGGTATCCTTAAGCAACTCCATGATTGGGGCCTGCGGGGCTTTCTCCCAAGGTTGTCGAGCAATTCCTCATGTGGCGCACACTACTTGTAAAAAGTTGGAAATGCCCTATCAGAGCCTATAGAGAAAGTTGAGGATGTGCCACAGAGAAGTGTCCTCAGTATCACCTGCTTTTCTGTGGCCACCAATAGTATTATCTCAAATCTCGCAGCTGAGATTTCCTCAACTCTACATTTGGATGACTTTGCGCTTATCTGTTCATCGCCTAGACTTCCATTTGTCATCCGTAAGCTACAGCGGGTTATAAATACCGTAGCTGATAATGCTTCTTCCAAGAGTTTCCGCTTTTCTCCTATTCATAAGATTTATTTGCTGGGTGCCCAGTCACGTGTACATCCCAGGTAATGAAAGAGCGGATGCTGCGGCCAAGGAGGCGGCATCATTGGGGACACCCACATCAGCCCCAGTCCCACTTCGTGATGTCTATCCCCTCATCACCGAATATGTAGTTGGCTTATGACAGAAGATGTGGGATGAGCTTCCTCCCACCAAGCTCCATTCCATAAAACCTTCAGTCCTCCCATGGCCACGTACCATGAACCACGTAGACTGGAGGTTATTTTGCGCCGACTGAGGATAGGTCATTGCCGTCTCACTCATGGGCACTTGATGAATGGGCAGCCCCCACCTTTTTGCATCATGTGCGGGGTGCAGCTGTCCATCCTTCACATCTTTGCCGAGTTTCCCCTTTTGAGAAATCTTGGGAGGAGGGTCTTCCCTTTCATTACTGGGCAGATGGACCCCCCAACAGGTTCTGCGGGGCATCTTGTCTGAGACTCATGTTTCTTTTAGTGGGAATAGAATTTTTAGAAGAATCTAATCTTTTAGCCAAAATTTAATATATTGTTTCATGATTTTATAGTCTCTGTTCTTGTATCTATTGTTGATCCATCTATAGTCTATTTTTTTATCCATTCTATTGATCTTAATTTCATAGCTATATTTTTGTATATTCTCCAATTTGAGAACACTCATGCAAATTACCCGTCCTTAAATTTGACTGCGGGCTAGTCCGTTTGGGCTTTGCAGCATTTATTTTCGGCACTATTCATTCATTCATCAGCCAGTTTATGAGCCCATGCGGGACTTGCATATTCCATCACTGATGGTGATGTGTTGTCTATATATTGGGGTAGTGTTTTTTTTTTCCAGTATTCAGAATATTTGGTGTGTATGTGGGAAATTTGGGTCTTGTTTATAGTGTGGTGTGGTATGAGGCGGTGTTCTTCATTGTGGCTGGTAAGTAGGGTGGCTGTGGATTTGGTTGTTGCTATTGGAAGTAGGCCAGTCGTGGATGTTGTTTAGGTAGGGTTGCAGGAGTTGAGTGGCTGTGTTCACATTTTGGTGCTTACATGTGTGTTATGCCATCTGCGTAAGATGCAGTGTGTGGGGTGTGGGTATGTATAGGGGATAAACGGAACTTTGGGATACTCCGTTTGTGAAGTTTCTGGTATTGATGAATGGCCAGGAAGTGTTACATTGCACATCTGCCAGATAAGTAGTTGGCCAGCCATCTTTTTGTGTTGTATATTTTGTTTGTTAGGTTGTGTCGTGTTACTAAGAGTGTTCTTTGTGTGAGGTCTGTCTGAAAGGGTGTTTGTAGAGTATAGGGGCCTGAAACCACGTTGTGTTGATGCTGATAGGATGTACAGTGTGATTAGTCCTTCTGTGACTGTATGGGATACAGAGTAGTGGTTGCTGTCTGAGGAGGCTAGCCTAGGGTCATTGTTGGGTTTAGGGATGGTGATTATTGTACAGTGTTTCCAGATTTCGGTTACGGTGTTGAGAGTAGCTGAATTTCGATATGTTGGAGTGCTTGTATGCCTTGTGATCCAAGGTGTTTTAGTGTTTAGGGTTATTAATCTTGTGTTTGGTCTGCTTCTCGGTGAATGGCGCATAGTCAGGATAGGTGGGAAATTGCCTCTTGCGTCTGATGACTTTCCTATCATTCCTACGGGGCTGTAGATGACTGACTTTCGAGAAATGATTGATCAGTGTTTATTGGAGGGAGTGGTGTCTGTTGTTGTGATGGCAGCGTGATTGTGTATCGTTAGTGTTGGATAGTTTGCCAGTGTACACGGATGACGTCCAAATAGGGAGTCGGCTTCCACGCCTCATCCCCTCTGTTTGAATTCAATGAGACTAACTAGGCACTGCTTCCGTCTTCATGGCCCAGCTGGTTGCAATACACAGCTGGGCACGGGAGATAGCATGTTGTGCCAGGTTCGGAGATCGGATAATCGTGACCTATATCAACTCACAAAGGCCCTTAGGGCTCTCGGGACCTTGGAATCTGCCCACCACATGTTCGTGGTATGGGTGGCGCCACGGCGAATGTTGAAATTATTTTGTGGTCCTCCCCCTCCCGTGGGGAGGAAGAACCTTCCTTTATTTTAATAATACAAAGTTATAATATAAAAGGACAGAAAGGGGAAACGGAGGACCGTTCCGAAAAGCAAGGAAAGGCTATACAAGGCAGAGAAACAGGGAGGGAGGGAGGGAGGGGAGCCGAAGAGGAGATTTGACGAGCAGCGCGGCCAATACTTCAATGACGCTTTCCGGGAGGAGGACTGCCTTGAATAGCCAGAGGCTATCGGCGTCCTCCTAGGCCAAGTTCATTTCCGAAGGACCGGGAGGCGGCATCCGCGCGGTTTCTTCGGCTCTTGACGTAGGAGAATTGAGGGAAGCGATGGCGAAGGAGCGGGTTAAGGCCATAAGAGAAGTTGGAGACGGGGAGTCCACGAGGACTGGGTGACCAGACTACCGTTCGTTCTTTCGCACGCCGACTAGACTACAGGAATCAGGGCAGCCCTCCAGGACGGCTGGCAAAGAAGATTGGAAATGGCGGACGGGAGTTCCTAAAGTTGCGTGCCATCGGGCCGTGACTTCCCATGGGCGTAGCCCTCAATGCCGCGGTGGCCTTATGTCGCTTTCTATCGTGTTTGCATTGGGCGCACTGACAGGACGTACCGCCATTTGATGGAGCGCTCCCGGGCACCTTAATCTGACGACTGCGTTGCCCTAATATTGTGACTGAGTGAAGTCGTCACCACTTGTCCGTTGTGCTCGGGACAAGTTCGTGCACACAGACCTATAGATGTACTTTGTGGAGGAGGTTGGCCTCCATTTTATTTGACTCTTTGGTGATGGGCGCTTGCTCTGTTATGAGTATCATTGGGAGGCGGGCCTCCCCCCCGATGCCGGAATATGCCTCCTGCTTTCTTTTGTTTGGTTTCTCTTTTTTTTGCTTACTGTTTGTATTGTTTTGTTTGGCGGTTCTTTTGGTGTGTTTTTACTTAGCCGGGGGCGTGTCCCATGGTGATGCTTTGCTTTTAATTTCCTGTTCGCTATTCTCTTCGCCACTTTCCCTCCGTACTACCTTGTAGGCTGTTGTTACGAGGGTTTTTACTTCCAAGCTTTTAACTGTTTGTTCTGTATACATCCCCCCCCCCGATTTTAGTTTGAGTCGGTCTGAACTTTTAGACCTCACAAGTCAGTTACCTACCCCGTTTTTATTACTTGGTGATTTTAATGCTCGCCACCCATCTTGGGGTGATACTGCCCGTAATCCCCGGGGCGGAGTGGTTTAGTCCCTCTTATTTGATTCACTTTGTCTTTTAAATTCTGGTGACTTTACTTCTTAACATGTTCAAACGGATTCGTTTAGTGCTGTAGACTTGTCCTTATGTTCGCCCGACTGTTTCCTCGACTTCCGGTGGTCGATTCGGGACGACGTTTCCGGGAGTGATCACATCCCGATAGTCCTGTCGGCCGCCCTTTCTGGCCCGTGCCTTTTCCTCCCTCCTCGTTGGGATCTACGGCGAGCAAATTGGGCTGGGTTCCGGGAGGCTTCCTTTATTGATGCCTCCCGGGTTTCTTTCGATACCGTAGATTCAGAGGTCTCATGTTTTAGAGGCTGCTGAGCGCTTCGTTCCGCGGAGGTGCCGTGGTGTGGGGCACTCCACCGTCCCCTGGTGCTCGAAGAATTGCGCGTCGGCTTTATCTGCCTATCAGTTGGACCATTCCCGTTATAGGCGGAACCCGACCGTCTCGAATAGGGTCGATCGGAACCGGGCTCATGCCATCCGCCAAAGGACCCTCCGTCGTACCCGCCGAGTCTTGGCGCCGGTACGTATCTTCCATTTCTTCGTCCACGCCACTGACTCGGGTCAATAAGATCCGTGGTCGCTACGCTGGACATCCGAGGCTCGCTTGTCTCCGATGGCCGCTTGGTCAGCGAAGCTCTGGCTGACCATTTTGCTTCGGTGAGTAGCGCTGGTAGCTACCCTCGATGGTTTCTCGATCATAAGGTCGCCATAGAGTCTCGCTTATTCGATTTTACCACGTGCGCCACCTACTCTTATAATGCCCTCTTTTCCGTCTATGAGGTGCGGGATGCTTTGTCTCACTGTGGTTCCACCTCTCCCGGTGATGATTGCATCCACTACGACTTTCTCCGTCGTCTCCATCCCCACTCAGTTATTCTTGGTTGACTTCTACAACCTGCTTTGGGTCAAAGGAATCTGTCCGCCCTCCTGGTGTGTAGGGGTTGCTCTACACTTTCTCAAGCCCGTTAGGGACGGTTCGGACCCCACTCACTATCGCCCGATTGCTCTTACGAGCTGCCTCAGTAAGTTATTCAAGAAGATGGTTCAAGTTCGCCTCACTTGTTTTTTGGAGTCCAACTCTCTCCCCTCTCCACTTCAGTGCGGTTTTCGCAGCGGTCGTAGTACTCTTAACCACCTCATTCGTTTGGAAGACTTCGTTTTACGGGCTTTTTCCTCCAGGCATCAAGTGTTAACGGTGTTCTTCGACATTCAGAAGGCCTACGATACCACCTGGAGATATGGTGTTTTACGTCAGTTATATGATTGGGGTATGAGGGGCTTTTTACCGGTTTTTATTCAAGAATTTTTATCGTCCCGTAATTTTAAGGTCCGTATTGGGGATACTTTCTCAGGATTGCGGATTTAAGAGGAGTGTGTTCCCCAAGGGTGTGTTTTAAGTGTGACATGTTTCGCCGTTGCCATTAATAGTCTGGTGTCCACTCCTCCGGAGGGGGTTTTGGCTTCCTTCTTCGTGGATGACTTGGCGTTATTTTGTTCATCTCCCCTTCGATTACAGATGGCATCCTTGGTCCCCCTCCCCTCTTCTTGGATGCCACGGCGATTGAATATGTCTCCGTTTTTAAGTTCTTGGGTTTAACGCTTGATAGCAAGCTCACTTGGGTACCCCATTTGCGTCGCTTGAGGGCGTCCTGTTCGAAGGCTATCGATTTGCTTAGGGTTTTATTCCACACCACCTGGAGTGGTGATAGGGGCACCTTGTGGTCGCTTTATTCGGCACTGGTCCAATCCCGGCTGGACTACGGTTGCCAGGTGTACTCTTCAGCGTCTACTTCAGCCTTGAAGATACTTTACCTCGTTCGTTCGCTTGGGGCCCGTCTTAGTAGTGGAGCCTTTCACACCTCGCCTATCCCTAGCCTCTTTTTTGGTGGCGTGCTTCCCTTGCGATACAACCGGCTACAGGTGTGCCTACGATTCCTGTTTCGTGTTCAGCAATACCCTTCATCCCCAGTCCATGAGTGCCTTTTTATCCCGTCCTCTTCGGCATCTTTTGATCGGTGGCCATCTCTACCCTGGCCTCTGGGGCTCCGGGTTGGGGACCATCTCTCCTCCCGGGGTGTTGGCCCTCCCATTCCCGCCGGCTTCGTGTTGGGGCGTCCGCCCTCCTGAGGTCTGTACAGCTTTTTGGCATTTGGAGAAAGTGTCTACTGATCTCGTCTATTAAAGTGCCTGTTTCTTGACCATGCGTGTTCTCATGCTCACCAGCGTCCCATCTATACTGACGGCTCGAAGTCAGACCTCGGTGCTAGGTCAGCCGCGGTATCCTCTACGGAGTCCTTTCGGTCCGCCCTCCCTCCTGTAGCATCAGTTTTTACCGAAGAGTTGACAGCCATTCTTTTGGCTTTTAATTGATTTTATCCCTCAATTCTTCAGATTTTATTGTTTTTAGCGATTCCTGTCCTGCTTTGGAGGCAGTTCGTTCTTTTACGTCCACACACCCTTTGGTTTTACGAATTCGCTTCTAGCTGGTCAGAAATGCCTCCCGTTACACGGTGGCGTTCTGTTGGGTTCCGGCTCATGTTGGGGTCCCGGGCAACGAGGCGTTTCATCGGCCGCCCTCGAGGTGCCTGATGCAGCCCCTCTGCCCTCTAGGGATTCTTACCCCGTAATCAGGGCGTATGTCTTTTGTTTGTGGCAGAGAGAATGGGATTCGGCCCCCTCCTTCTAAGCTGTCCCTTATTAAACGCTTTGTCCGTTCCTGGTCCTCTAGCTCTCAGCGACTCCGGTCTTGAGAGGTTGCTCTTTGCAGGTTGCGAATTGGGCACACGCGACTCGCCCATGGCTATTTAATTTCGGGTGGCGGCGGAGTTGCCCCTGGTAGTCCCTTTTGCGGTTGCGAGCTTTCCGTGGCTCAAATTTTAGTAGTTTGTCCCCGCCTTGCTTCCCTACCCTTTCTGGCGTCACTTTCCCTGCTCGACCCCCCTCCCTCTCTGGGATCTTTTCTTCAGGGGTTGTTCCCAGAGAGGCTCTGGCCTTCTCGTGGCGAGGGGGGTCAGCCCTGGGCCCCCTAGGGGACCCATGGTGCTGCCAACAAGACTTTTAACATACCCCTCTTTCTTTCCTCCTCTATTACGATCTTCCACTGCCCTTTATTTCCCCCTCTTCCTTCACCTATCTAGTGGTCCTTATCAATACCCGACCTCTGCTCGTTTAATGGATTGATTCTGAATTGTTCTTTCATGAAGGTGAAAGAGGCTTGGCATCTCCACCGCCTTCGTCTACCGAATGCCCAAGGAGAAACCCATCGTTGGCCCCTTTTCTCCGTGCGTAGGAGAACTCGGGCAGCCTCTTAGGGTTACAAAGATGGTGTGGTGGATCCGTATCCATTCTCCAAGAGGACATACCGGACGTAACTGATTGCATAGTTGCAGTAGTGCCGGGCCCTTGTAGGCCTCCATGGTGGGGAGCCCCGAGGGAGAATGCCAAGTTTTTGTTCTTTTTGCAATAGCTAGCCATAAACCAAAAACCTCCCCTTCTCGTAAGGGTTCTCGTGCCAAACGTTCCTTAGCTTCCCTTTCAGCCTTTCCTCGCTCGTTGGACCCCTATTCCAACGAAGTAGACCCAGATCTTGATTATCCTCGCTTTCTTGTCATGAACTCATCATCTGACATCCCACTTGCAAAAGTCGATGTGTTTGACGTCAATGAATCTTTTGAGTCCCGCTGTGGTGAACCCCGCCGGATGTGGTCAAGAGGAAGTGGTGATGTCGTAGTCGAGGTGTCATCCCACTCTCAACACAACCTTGTGCGAAATCTATCTTCGATAGCTGAAATTCCAATAACTGTCTCGCCCCATCCGCGTCTGAATTTCGTCAAAGGTGTCGTCCGTTCAAACGAACTAAAGGACTACGACCCCACCCGCCTTCAGAGTAAGCTCAGTACTCAACGTGTCACACACGTACACAGGGTAACTAAAACATTAGGCTCCACTAAAGTTCCAACCGCCACACTGATTTTAACATTTGAACGACAAGAACTGCCCCAGTATATTAAAGCTGGGTACCTTCGTGTCCCGGTAAGTCCCTACATCGAACTACCCAGACGCTGCTTCAATTGCAATCAATTTGGACATGTTGGCCGAGCTTGTCGGCACCCTCGCTCCTGCGTGAATTGTAGCTCTGACTACCATGGCCCCGAATGCACCAAAACGCCCCACTGTGCCAACTGCGGAGGTACCCACAGTGCTGCGTCGAAACTCTGCTCTATATTTTTATATGAAAAGGAAGTTCTCGCTTTGCGCGACTCCCTACGTCTAGATATAAGAGAGGCCCGCCAGCGTGCCCGAGCACAAACCTCGCCACTCGGCCGGCTCTTCTCTGACGTTTTACGTGATGCTGGACGAAACCGACCATCACGCGCGAGTTCCGACCAGCCTGAAGCACTTCACCCTAGATCTACTCGCAGCGTCGAAAATATTCAGAATATGCAGTCGAAGCATCGCTCTCATACCGAGATAATTAATGTAGCCCCCCTCTCTCCAGCAGCTCTTGCTGGGAGAGACGCTCAGGGTGAGACGCTTGAAGACATCAGGCGCTATTTGAAAGAATCCTCAACATCGACCAGTGAAGGTTCATCCACCCGGCCACGAGACTCAAAGCCCAGTGGTAAGAGAAAGGATTCCTCACCTGGGTCATCGACCACCAATAAGCGGGCAGCCTCTGGAGCCGACTCGGCCGAACCCCGAGAATCTCCAATGGACTCCTCCCCTATGGTTGAACATTCTCTGCTCTTAAGTCCGTCTCGCCCTTCACAGGACGTAGGCCCCATCCTGATCCAAACGATGGCAGAAATACACCCAGCTCCACACACCTCGCTCAGATCACCTGTTCGTCCCGCTCACCCTTCAAACCAAGATCCGATTGAAGCAGTTGATACTCCAACATCACCAACTGCGGCGGTTGGACCAACTCCTCAGACACCTAAAATACCCTCGACCCATGAATCCGGATCTACCGGCCGAAAATCACTTCTTGATCTTCCTTTTCCGCCAGGTTGCGAGCCCGAATTACAATCAAGGGCCTCGGTCGGTTCTCCAAAACCCACGAAAAAAACCTCAGTTACTACTCCATCTAGGATTTCTCCCCCTGCAAAAGCAGGATCTTCAAAATCAGCTCTCCGTCTCCCAAGCTCTTTGGGAAGAACCTCAAATACATTATCGGCTTCAAAAGAGAAAAAGATATCCACAGTGGTATCTAATCGTCACACATAATATCTTCCATTTTACAATGGAATTGTCAAGGAGTTCTTCCAAAGTGGGAAGAACTCAAAATTCTTTTGACGACTATCCACCCCGCTGTTATTTGTCTCCAGGAGAATAAACTGGGTATACGGCCCTTTCCGCCGGTACCCGGTTTTCTCACTTTCAACTCTATTGCTCCTGCTGGAAGCCCCTCTCATGGAGGAGTGTCAATCATGGTATCTTCATCCTACCATGTTTCTCTCATCTCCCTACATACTACCCTCCAAGCTGTTGCTGTGAGGGTTTTTCTTACTAAGCTTTTTACCGTTTGCTCTATTTACCTACCCCCTTGTTTATCATTGTAAAGATCCGACCTTTTAGAACTTATAGGCCAGTTGCCCTCCCCATTCTTATTACTAGGAGATTTTAACGCCCGTCACCCATACTGGGGTGACATCACTCGAAATACCAAAGGCAGTGTTTTAGAGTCTCTTTTATTATCTGACCTTCTTTGTGTTTTAAATACTGGCGATTTTACCTCTTATCATGTCCAGACGGACTCTTTTAGCTGTGTTGACCTGTCTGTTTGTTCCCCTGATTGCTTCACGGAATTTCGATGGTCAATTCTTGACGATCTCCATGGGAGGGGCCACTTCCCTATTGTCTTGTCGGCCCTTCAAGTTAGCCCTCATACAACCATGCCCCTTAAGTGGGACTTAGGTCATGCAGATTGGGAAGGTTTCCAAGAGGCGTCCTTCACAAATGCATCTTTGGGGACCTTCAATGGAGTGGACGCGGCAGTAAAATACTTTACATCGACTATCTACAATGCAGCAAAACAAACCATCCCACGGAGGCGACCTGTCACGGGCCGCTCAACCGTGCCCTGGTGGACTTCGACGTGTGCAACAGCTATCAAAAATTACAAGTTAGCCCATGCCCGATTCCGAAAGAACCCAACTTTGTGCAACAAGGTCGACCGAAACCGAGCTCGTGCGCTTCGCCAAAGAACCCTTCGTCAAGCTCGCCGAAATTCATGGCGCAGATACGTTTCATCGATCTCCTCTATGACACCTACTGCTAAGATCTGGAAGAGGATTAATAAGATCAGGGGCCGTTATGCTAATCATCATACCCCCACACTCAACTTAGATGGTTCCTTGGAGAATGACGGCCTGGCGGTCAGCAATGCTTTTGCTGACCATTTCCGCGCCGTCAGCAGTGTCAGCCGTTACGATAAGGCTTTTCAATCCTACAAATCAAAGGAAGAATCTCATTCTCTCAACTTCACAACAAAATCTAACCTTCCGTATAACGCTCTATTCAGCTTCTATGAGCTGCAATGCGCTTTGTCCCTTTGCAGATCTACTTCCCCTGGCCTTGATGAGATCCATTTCGACATGATTCGGCACCTACATCCACACTCTATTCTCTTCCTGCTTGATTTGTACAACCTTATATGGGTGAAGGGTTTTTACCCGTCGTCATGGCGCATTGGGATCATCCTTCCCTTTGTCAAACCGGGCAGGGACGGGTTGAATGCAGATCACTACCGCCCTATAGCTCTCACCAGCTGTTTGAGTAAGTTGCTGGAAAAAATGATATTGGAGCGCCTAAACTGGTTCCTAGAAGCCAATCACCTTCTCTCTCCATTTCAATGTGGCTTCGGCAAAGGTTATAGTACCCTTGACCTACTAGTACGTTTCGAGGGATCAGTCCGGAAAGCTTTCTCATTAAAGCACCGAGTCCTAGCCATATTTTTCGATATTGAGAAAGCCTACGACACAACATGGAGATACGGCATCTTGAAGCAGTTATACGTCTGGGGGATGAGAGGCCTTTTACCTTCATTTATTCAAAGTTTTTTAGCATCTCGATCCTTCAAGGTACGTGTTGGAGACGCATACTCTGACCTGCAACCCCAAGAGGAGGGAGTTCCTCAGGGCAGTGTTTTAAGTGTCTTATGTTTTATAATTGCCATCAATGATATTATTTCGTCTCTCCCAGAAGGTGTATCGGCAACTCTGTTTGTCGATGATTTAGCACTATACTGTTCCTCACCTCGCCTTTCATCAGCAGCGCGTCGGCTACAACTGGCGGTCGACGCTGTATCCAAAAGAGCACAACTAAAGGGATTCCGCTTTTCCACGACCAAAACCAAAGCAATGTATTTTCACCGAGGCAGAGGAGTTCTTGTTCCGCCATCTATATCCCTACAAGGCGAAGAAATAGAGTTTGTCTCCGAGTTTCGGTTCCTTGGCGTAACTCTCGATCCAAAGTTATCCTGGTTACCACACCTACGCCGACTTCGAACAGGCTGTCTGCGGGCTCTAGACATTTTGAAAGTCCTCTCACACACTTCGTGGGGCAGTGACCGACAAACATTGTGGACATTATACACAGCCCTCGTTCAATCCAAATTGGATTATGGCTGTCAAATTTTCTCATCGGCTTTCCTTTCAGCCCTTAAAATGCTGAACCCCATTCGAAACCTTGGAGTTCGCCTTTCTAGTGGAGCCTTCCGTACTTCTGTCAACAGCCTTTACTGCGAGAGTGGGGTACTCCCTTTGCCCTACCATAGACTTCAAATCTGCATGCGATACCTCTGCCGAGTACAGCAAGCCCCTGTATCAGAGGTCTACAGATGCCTGTATGCTGCCGAATCAACGGCGGCATATGATAAGTTGCCATCTTTACCCCGCCCTTTGAACCTTCGCATAGGAGATCATCTCTCTAACCTGGGTGCTCCAAGGGTCCTTACCCTTCCATCCTTACTGACCCCTAGGTGGCGTGCTCCTCTCCCCACAATATGTACCAACATGTGGAGCATGGAGAAGTCCTCCATGGACCCTCGCATCATTAAAAGCCTGTTCTTAGAGCATTCGATCTCCCACAAACAATGCTGCCCACTCTACACGGATGGCTCTAAGTCGGACGGGGGCGTGGGCGCCGCAGCCATCTACCCAGGAGGAGAATTCTTAACTTTATCTTTGCCGCCAGCAGCATCCATTTTTACCTCTGAACTTTAGACTCATCCAAATTTTACCTTTTAGTGATTTTGTCATTTTTTCCGACTCAAGGAGTGTCTTACAATCAATTAGATCTTTTAATGCGTCCCATCCCGTGGTCACAGAAATTTGCAACTGGCTGATCCAAAATGCATCCCGATGTAGAATTATTTTTTGCTGGGTTCCTGGGCATGTGGGGGTCCTGGGCAACGAGAAGGCTGATCGGCTGGCCCGCTCAGCACATTCTGTGTCCCCTGAGAACTCTGCTCTGCCTTTTAGGGACTACTTTCCTTCAATAAGAAAGTATATTTTTCAACTGTGGCAGAATGAATGGGATGCCTGTTCATCATCCAAACTATACAAAATAAAAAATTCTATTCGCTCTTGGCCCTCGAGTCGTCATAGAATGCGGTCGTTGGAGGTGGCCCTTTGCCGAGTTCGCATTGGCCACACGAGACTTACTCACGGCCATCTTGTTTCGGGTGATGCCCATATCAGCCCTCGCTGTCGTTTTTGTGGTGGGGACCAATCGGTTGCCCACCTTTTATTGGACTGTAGCCATTTTACCATTCTCCGGTTGTCCTGTTTCCCGACCCTTTTAACTATTCCTCAACACACCCGTCTTCGATTCATATTGGCGGAGGAATCTTTTAACCCGTCGTTTTTTAAATTTTTGTCACAAAGTGGTCTCCTCCACCTTTTATAGATGATATTTCTCGTTTCACCCTAGCGGCCATATAGAATCCACTTGGATTGGGCAGCAACCCACCGGTAACTTATCTTAAATCTTAAATCCCTGCTCGACTTGGCTTTATTTTATCAGAGTACTCCATTTGGTTGTCCTCCCTCCTTACATTTCTATCACGAAGTGGCGTTTTATCCCTTTTATAAATTCTTTCCATTTTTGTGTTTAGGTTTATTGTTTTATCTTTTATCCTGTGCCCTTCCCTGCGGCTGGCGCATGTCATTTGTTTATTGCCCCAGCCGCCCTTGTTTTTAGAATGCGTGCTGTATGCCTGTAATTTAAGTGTGCGTCTCTGTGTGTTGTATTGTTTTTTCTGATCCTTTGCTTTTCCCTATTTTTATTGAGTGTCTCCCACGCCTCTTCTGACTTTTTTCGGGTGACCCCGTTTTAACAGTGCTGCCATTAAGAATCCATTAGGATTGGGCGGCTGCCACCTTGTTTTCCTTAAACTAAACTAAACTATAATGATAAAATAAAATCATTTCTTCTGTCCCACAGAGCAGAGTCGGAGTACACCTTTTCCCGGTGGATGGAGGTGATTTCTTCAGCTACGGAGGGGTCAGCCCGACACCGCATCTTCAGTAGGAAGGAGAGCGACACAGACGCCCTTACCCCTTGAGGGCGTGGTGATTTCATTAAAGAAAGAAAAAAAAGTGGACACTTCTCTACTCTAAAAATGATAGTTGGGCGCTTGTTTCTTTTTCTCTTCTGTTTTCATTCTCTTGCGGAAGTAACTGACAAATAGCCACTTTTGGTTTGGATTTATAATCCTTTGTAAATCCTCAAGTAAAGTGGATGTGGAAAAAGTGAATTTAGAATGGTTTATGTTCCCCAATGTAGCTTTTTTATATAGTTTTCAGTCAATTGTTTACGTATAGGGAAAGCATACTTTTTTTGTTCATAAACTTGTGAAAAAAAATGTGATTTTTTTTTTCTTTTAGGTTTAGGTAAAATAATGACTAAATTTATATTCTGTTAATGTAAATTTTATATCCTATTGGGGATTAGAAATAAACAATTTATGGTGGCTGTATATGGGAAATGCAGTTTATAATATATTAGTATTTATATAAAATTGTAAGAGTTATAGCAAATTGAACATTGTACAGAAATTTATTTTTAACGTATGTATAAATCATAACAAGAAATAGTTGTTTCTTCTTCAATGTGCAGCTGCCCAATTCTTCTGATTTCAGGTAAGGTTGTACAATACCAAAAATAAGCTTTTTCCAGGCAGCTTTGCTTCAGAGCAATAGGAGTAAACCCCAATGTTAGTTATTACTTATAAACTGAATCTCTCTCCTTTCTTTTATGTAAAACTTCATATTTTTTTTTATCTTAAACTTCATTTTTTTTTATCTTAAACTTCATAATTTTTTTTATCTTAAACTTCATATTTTTTTTTATCTTCAATTTTTCAGTGATGCCAAAATATATATTATATACCTTTATAATATTCTTAGTCCTAATATGGTACTCCCTAATGAAATTGTTCATCTGATCGTATATGATGAAGAGTAATTAATAAATTCCGTAGAACTTTTCATCTCAAAAACCGAGATATTTCCAATTTCTAAACTTGTAGAGCCAGCAAACCCATTTGCTATCTTCCTGTATCTTCACGGTGCCAGTTTTATATACTTGTTTTTCATATATGTACACTTCCATTATCTCACTCCAGCCTAATTTACTTTGTCAGAGCTGAAAATGAAAAATGAATGCTTAAATTCTCTTCATAGTCCATAACTAAACATTTAAAAAAAAATTGGAAGATTTGTACCTCGGTGACCATCAAATCCTGCCAGGATTTTTTTTTAGATGGCCACCATTTCCTATTTGTTATTCAGAAAATATTTTCAAATAATTGTAGATTAATCATGTAATTTTTTTGTTTTGTTTGGAATTAAATGTTATCCTGCAATGTTGTTTACAGGACAAATTTTATTTTAGGTAAGTTTTAAAGAAACGAAAGTCATCTCGACCAAGGCTGCTCTGTTTGCTTAGTCTGTATTTTCATGTATAATTTTTTAAGACTTTAAAAACATACAAGTTGACTGTTGATATTTTTTTTAAATTAATACACTACTTTCTCATGTCGAACTTTTTCTAAAATTACAAATCGAAATTTTTAACTTGAAATAGTTATTATTTAAGAGTTTGAAAATTTAATTTTAATATTAATAATAAGCTCAAAATAAATAAGAATTGCTCTGATCACTAGTTTAATTAATCATTTGTAGTTGGAAAATTGAGAGATTTCCCACAAACTGGGTAAGTTCTGTAAATTGTTCATTTGAAATCAACTAACAAGAAAGAAAAAGCACCTTCTGTGTACTATACTCAGACATTGCATCTATGTCTAGAAAAGACATCATCCACTAAGAGGTTAACTGCTATAGATACTGTGTGGAATTGCTCTGATGGAACAGTAATTGCCGTTAATATGAAAAATAAGAAGATAGAATAGGGACACCATCTCAGCCTCCAGTACCTTGAGCTCCGGTCTTAGCTGGCTGGTTTTGAACAACCTGCTTCATCCCCACCCATACCTTCCTCACATCCCTTTTCCTCTCCTCTTCACATTCTATCAATTTTACGCCGTTTCCACGTAAGGGGCGCGCCGTGCTGACGGGATCCAGCGCTCCGTCCGGCCCCAGCTTAGCCTCTTTTCCTTCCTTCAGATAGCCTGTATTTCTCCCCTACCTCGTCGCTTTTCATACAACCTCTCCCACAACTTTCAATGGTCAGCCCCCCGTAAGGGGCGCGGCGATTTGCCATCCTGGCCGCCGTGCTGATGGGACTCAGCACCCCGTCTGACCCCAGCTTAGCCTCTTCTCCTTCCTTCAAAACACTTGTTTCCTCGCTTTTCATACAACCTCTCTCACAACTTTCGAGGTGAGAAGCGGGTTCATTCCCCGCCCTCCTCTCCTAAAAAGAAAAAGACGAAGAAGACTCGGGGCTCCTCTCTCCATCCGCGGGGGCTGCGGGGACGGATGGGTCTGCTACCACTTTGGTAGGCGACCAAGCCAAGATCGGCACATCCGGCCCCTCTACCCCCTCGTGTGCGGAGCCCCTGACTAAGACTAACACCAAGAGTGCACAGGGCGGAGCCTCGATGACATCGGGGCCCCTCATTCAGAGGTTACCTGGCGTTTTCGAGCCCGCTGGCTTCAAACGCTTCCTCGTTATTCGCTCCACTGATGCACCATGTTGTCCAAGGGCAACATGATCCATCAGAGGAGAGGATTAGCTAGTGCAATTGGTAGAGAGCCGAAGGTGACCCGTTTCTCGGACGGCAGCCTTCTGGCGAATGCGGTGAATCCCGCCGAGGCGGCCAACATAAGTGCTCTTCGCACACTTCATGGCACCCCGGTGAGTGTGACGCCGCACTCTACCATGAACTTTGTGAAAGGAGTAGGTTATGCGAGCGAACTCGTTGACTACTCCACTGAGGACATCACCCTAGAGCTGGCCGACCATGGGGCGGTCAAGGTCGAACGTGTGATGAGAAAACAGGGAGGGGCTTCGAGACCCACCCCTACACTCTTCGTCACGTTCGACTGTGACAAGCTCCCTGAGTCGGTGCGAGTCCGGCCCCAGCTTAGCCTCTCTTCATTCCTTCAAAATACTTGTTTCCTCTCTTTTCACACAACCTCTCCCACAACTTTCTCTGGTCAGCCTCTAATTTCACAGGGTAGATGCTGACCTTCCTTTCAGCCAACTGTCCCGCTGAGGGGGTGGGGGACAATGTTCCCTAACCCCTGAGCTCCGATCTGGGGTGGCTGGTTTTTAACAACCTGCTTCATCCCCACCCATACCTTCCTCACATCCCTTTTCCTCTCCTCTTCACAATCTATTATTTTTTACGCCGTGTCCAAGGTGGAGCCGCCATGCCGATGGACTGCCAGGCCACCAGGCGGGAGGGGTGGTCTTAAATGGCGGCGCCTGGCTCTGCCGGGCTTGTAAGCACCTCTCGCAGTGCGGGCTACTGCGAGAGCTGATGCGCGATTGCGTCCCGTGTCAAAAAGAGGGTCACCACGCCCAATGATGAGTTTAAAAAAAAAACCCAACCCCCAACTTTCCCTATAACATCGACGGAGCCGCCCTTGGGCAGCTCCAGCGAAAAAATTGGAGGTTTTCCCTCCTGTGCTTGCTCAGGGGACCCTCCATATATCTCTAACCGGAGAGGAGGCTTACTTCTCTCCTTCGCTTACGGGTGTAGGGGACTCCCCCTCACCCCCTTCTCTGGAGGTGCTTTCGGGCGCCTCCCTTCTACCAGCGGCAGTTCCCTCTGTTCTTTCCAAGGGGACTGCCAAGAAAGCCAGCAGGCAGCCCTCAGCCAGCCGCTCCACATCGAAGCGGCTCGGTAGGGCAAACCCCCTTAGGGGGGAGAGGGAAGCCAGGCCCCTTCGGTCGCTTCCCTCAAAAGACCTGCTGGCAAGAATACTTAACCTTGCCGGGGTCAAGGCCCATGCCTCCCCAAAGAAGACTAGTGACGATACTGCCAACGGGACCTGCGATGTCTTGGGGGGGGATGGCCAACTGGAGGCCCCCCCTAAGATAGACATGGTCCTTGAGGAAACCCAGCCTCAGACGGTAGGGCCTTCCATGGGAGAGAATCTGGGCTCGGCGACAAGCACCGAACCCGAATCCGCCCCGATGCAAGGTGCTCCTCAAACGGCTGTGGTTTCCGAAGCAGTACAAGGAGGGGAGGGATCTCCGCCGACCGGTGCCCCCACGACTACCAGGACCTTCTCCATTTCAGAGAATGACCTGGCTGAGGCTGGTCCATCTAGCCTGGGGGCTACACTGATGGGACCATGTTGTCCAAGGGCAACATGATCCATCAGAGGAGAGGATTAGCTAGTGCAATTGGTAGAGAGCCGAAGGTGACCCGTTTCTCGGATGGCAGCCTTCTGGCGAATGCGGCGAATCCCGCCGAGGCGGCCAACATAAGTGCTCTTCGGACACTTCATGGCCCCCCGGTGACCGTGACGCCGCACTCTACCATGAACTTTGTGAAAGGAGTAGTTTATGCGAGGGAATTCGTTGACTACTCAATTGAGGACACCACCCTAGAGCTGGCCGACTATGGGTCGGTCAAGGTCGAACGTGTGATGAGAAAACAGGGAGGGGCCTCGAGACCCACCCCTACACTCTTCGTCACGTTCGACTGTGACAAGCTTCCTGAGTCGGTGCGTGCCGGTTGGTACCGCTACCGCGTGAAGGCATTCGTGCCACTGCCGCGGCGGTGCTATTACTGTCACTGCTTCGGCCATACGAATCGCTCATGTAGACGTGCAAAGTCGGGGTCACCCGAAGTCTGTGTAAATTGCTCCAAGGTCGCACACGATAAGTCCAAATCGTGTGTGGCCAAGTGTGTCAATTGCGGAGAGCCGCACCCTGCTTCTTCGAAGCAATGTGGTGCATATCTCCTTGAGAAAGAAATCCTGGCCGTTCAGGCCCAGGATCGACTCTCATTCCGCGAGGCAAAGGACTTGGTCCTGGCGCGCCCGGCTCTGCCTGGGACGTCATATGCCTCAATAGTTAGGAAGGCACCCTCTGCTCCTGGCCCATCCAGGCCAACGAGCACGGTTGTTTCCGCGCCCATTCGGAGCCCTTCTGCGGGCTCTACCCAACCCGGGCGCTCCCCTGGTAAAGCTGGCGGCAAAAAGGGTTCATACCCTGCCCCGGCTAAAACCAGGGCTCCCCCCTCCTCCCCCAGCGTGACCGTTTCCCGTAAGGCGAAACGGCCACGCGCCTCCACCGAGTTGTTAGACTCACAGGAGGCAACACCCCTGAAGATGGTCGCTAGGCCATCTTCCGGGGTTCCTAAAGCTGTCCCCCGAAAGGAGGACAGCAACAAAGGAGCTTCGGCTCCTTCGCCCACGCCCCGAGTTGGAGCGAGTTGCTCGGAGACGGTGGTTCCTCGAAAAGAGGGCCCCCCGCCTCCGAAGCCGCAACGCCCGCCTAAGGTTTCGAGGCGGAGGGAGGAAAAGACTCGCATGGCGAGCCCAACCTCCCCCAATAAGTCCTCGAAGGCGACAGCGCCTTCAGCGCTTTGTCCGGCCAACAGCGCCCGGGGTTCTGCCCCCGGGAAGCGTACGGCCATTCCCGTGAGGGTCTTCAATTCGAGGAGGGCCCCCGCGTCTCCTCCGAGCTAGGCCTGGAGGGCATATTCCTTCAATGGAATTGCCGTGGACTCCGGGCCAACTGGGAGGAGCTGCGGAGGCTCGTCTCGTCCCGTTCCCCGTTAGCTATTTTTTTGCAGGAGACCATGCTAGGTGCGTGCCCCCTCCCTGCCCTCCCGGGGTATAAGGGTCTTGCGACCCCACCACCGCGGGATGGCCGGGCTGGGGGATGCGCAGTTTACACCCGGCATGATGTCTCCGTTCTTCCTTTCTCTTTAGATACCTCCCTTCAGGCAGTGGCTGTGCAGCTGCACCTAGATAGGAGGTATACTATCATTTCTGCGTACATTCCACCGTCAGCTGACTTCGACGCGGGGGACTTCCGCCGCGTCGTGGCACGGTTGCCGAGGCCCTATCTCTTGCTTGGAGATCTGAAGGGCAGGCATCCTCTCTGGGGAGATTACTCCATAAATCCCAGGGGACAAGTCCTTGCCGATCTGATCGAAGAGCTTGAGATGGGTGTCCTAAACGTGGATGAGTTTACGTATCACTGTCCGAGAACCGCTTCATTTTCTTGCCTTGACCTATCTTTGTGCTCTTCGGATGCACAGCCTTATTTTGATTGGGGGGTGGTCGATGACCTCCATGGTAGTGATCACTTTCCCATTCAAATATCATTTTCAGGGCAACTGCCGCCTGAGAGACCACCTCGGTGGTGCTTGGCGCGGGCGCGGTGGCCTGAATTTCAGGAAATGACTGAATTCTCTATCTCAGTCGAGGAGTTTAGGTCGGTAGATGAGGCCGTTGAGTTCTTCTCCGGCAACCTCATCGCCGTGGGCCTGACTACTATTCCTAGGACGTCTGGCCGTTTTGCACGCCGACCACTCCCATGGTTGTCGGCCGAGTGTGAGACGGCCCTCAAACAGAAGCGTTATGCCTACATGCGCTATAAGCGCCGCCCGAACGATTTCACTGTCGCTGAATTTCGTCGGGCTAGGGCTAGGTTCCGGTATATTTCGAAGCACGCCCGCCGCTCTTCTTGGCGGGCATACGTGTCTTCACTTAACGGGAAGACCCCTTTAGCTGAGGTGTGGAAGCGAGTCAAAAGGATTCGGGGCAAGTTCTCGCAGGACCCCCCTCCCGTTCTCCAGGAGAATGGGACCGCAATCTCGGACCCCGCGTCCGTGGCGGAATCCTTAGCGACCGCTTTTTCCGCATTCTCTAGCCGTGATGCTGCTCCGCCAGCATTCAATGCACGTCGTGATGTCGCGGAAGGCCGCCGACTGGAGTTTACCTCCAGAGGCGGAGAACCCTTCAACGACAAGTTTACTGTGAGTGAGTTGCGTTCCGCTCTCGCTTCGTGCGCGGACACCACCCATGGTCCGGACGATGTCCCGTACGCCATGCTTCGACACCTGGGTGAGCGAGGCATGGCCTTTCTGTTAGATTTGTTCAACAGGATCTGGGTGGAAGGTCTTCTCCCAGACTCCTGGCGAATCGCTACTGTGCTCGCCTTTCGCAAGCCGGGGAGAGATCACTCTACTCCGACCGGTTTCCGCCCAATCTCTCTAAACTCTTGCGTGTGCAAGTTGATGGAGAAATTGGTAAATGTTAGATTAGCCTATTTCCTGGACAGCGGAGGCCATCTGTCTTCTGCACAGTGCGGCTTCCGTAAGTTCCACTCCACGTCGGATGCTCTGCTTCGACTGGAAAGTGCCGTCTGCGAGGCTTTCCTTCGTAGACAGCACTACGCCACGGTGTTTTTTGATCTGGAGAAGGCCTATGATACCGCATGGCGATACGGTATCATGGAGACTCTCCACACGATGGGGGCGAGGGGACGCCTCCCAATGTTTATATCTGAATTTTTGCGAGATCGTCGATTCCGCGTACGGGTGGGGGGAGCCCTCTCCGGCCCAAAGGAGCAGGAAGAGGGTGTCCCGCAGGGAAGTGTCCTCAGTGTCACACTCTTTGCCCTGAGCATCAACGGCATCACCTCGGTGCTGCCGGAAGATGTTCTCGCTACGCTCTACGTGGACGACCTTTCGATCTCTTTTGGCGCGGCCCAGATGCCAACTCTGGAGCGTCGACTCCAACAGGCATTGAACCGCGTCTCTCGCTATGCCGAAGCGCACAGGTTTCGGTTTTCTTTGGCCAAGACTAAGGTGGTGCACTTCTGCCGCCATCCACGGCTTCACCCCGACCCAGATTTGTTTCTTAATGGAGTGCGCCTGGATGTGGTTGAGTCGCACCGTTTCCTTGGTCTTGTATTCGACCGACGCCTCACCTGGGAGGCTCATATTTTCAGCCTTAGGGTCTCTTGTACCCGCGCCATGGACATTCTCCGTTCCGTGACGTTCAGCGCTTGGGGCGCTGATAGGGCTACCGCCTTACTTTTTTATCGATCCTTTGTTCGCTCGAAGCTCGACTACGGATGCGAGTTTTATGCATCCGCAGCCGAGCGTTTATTTAGGAAGGTGGATTCGATCCACCACACCGGCCTTCGCCTTGCGACCGGTGCCTTCCGCACTTCCCCCATTGAGAGCCTGTTGGTCGATGCTGGGGAGATGCCACTCGCTCTGCGCCGCGTGCAGTGCATCACTCGCCTGTACGCGCGAGCCCGGCGCCTCCCTCAGTCGCCAACAGCTCTCACTGCATCCGCAGCTGATCTCGATGGTGCCTATGCCGCCGAGAGACGCCAGTCATACCCTAAGCCCTTTGGGTTTAGGGCCAGGAAACTCCTTCGAGAGGTAGATATAGCTCTCGGGCCGGTGGCGCCCCTGGTTCTGCCCAGGACGCCACCCTGGAGGGTACCACATTTGGCTATTTGTCGCCACGCCTCTGCTCCCAAAGCTTGTACTGCGCCGGGAGTATTGCGTTCGACCTTTTTGGAGCACACATCGTGTCACGCTGGTACCGTGCCAGTGTATACGAATGGCTCCAAGTCCCAAGAGGGGGTCGGCTTCCACGCCGTATCCCCTCTGTTTGAAGTCAACGGGGCTCTACCAGGCGCTGCGTCTGTCTTCACGGCCGAGCTGGTGGCAATACACCACTCGGTACGGGAGATTACGCGACGTGCCCGGTTCGGAGACCGGATTGTGATCTATAGCGACTCACAAAGCGCCCTGAGTGCTCTCGGGGCATTGGAATCTCCGCATCCCCTGGTTCGCGATATCCGTGACGCCACGGTTTTGGCGAGCCGGGCAGATGTCGAGATTATCTTCTGCTGGGTTCCTGGACATGTAGGAATTGCGGGGAATGAGCGCGCCGATGAGGGCGCCAAAGAGTCCGCGAGGACTCTGCGACCGGACCAGCGTTTCGCTCTTCCTCACACCGACTACATGGCAGGAATACGGGCAGCTCTTCGGACTGCTTGGCAAAGAAGATGGGAGACGGTCGAAGGGAACTTAAAGTTGCGTGCCATTGCGCCGCGACTGTTCCCATGGACCTATCCCCCAATGCCGCGGCGGCTTCAGGTTGCTATCTGTTGTCTCCGAATCGGACACACTCGTGTGACGCATCGCTATCTAGTGGAGCGCTCGCCTGCGCCCTATTGCAACGACTGCGTCGTCCCCCAGACTGTTCGGCACATTCTTGTCGAATGTCCCAGTCTGGGTGATCTTCGCGCACGATACCTGTCCCAGTACCGGGATGGGCGGGGTCGCTACCGCCTGTCCCTTGTGCTTGGGACAGATTCGTGCACACTGACTTGTGGACTTGTTGACTTCTTGGGGGAGGCCGGCCTTCTCCCTATTATTTAAGCAAGGTTTGTTTGTTTTTTTTTGTTGTTTTTTTTTGTTGTTTTTTTGCATTTGTTTTGTTTTTTGTTTGTTTTTTTTTTCTTTAGTTGCACGCTCCTGCGCCGGGGGGACCTCTCCCCGACGAACCAGCTTGCTTCCTTTCCCCCTTTTGGGGTGTTTTTTTTTTTTTCTCTTTAATTTCATTTTAAAGTAGCCTAGAACTAGGCCAGTTTTAATACGGCGACTAATGCCCAAGTAGGCAGTCGCCAGATGAGCTCTTAAAAAAAAAAAAAAAAAAAAAAAAAAAAAAAGCGCCCCTCCTGTGATAAACATGGTCCTTGAAGAGACCCAGCCTCAGACGGTAGGGCCTTTCATGGGGGGGAATTCGGGCTCGGCGCCAAGCACCGAACCCGAATCCGCCCCTATGCAAGGTCCTCCTCAAATGGCTGAGGGCTCCGAGGCAGTAAAAGGAGGGGAGGGATCTCCTCCGACAGGTGCCCCTACGACAACCAGGACATTTTCCATTTCGGAGAGGGACCTGGCTGAGGCCGGTCCATCTGGCCTGGGGGCTTCTGCCGGCGGAGGTGAAAAGCGGGTTCATTCCCCGCCCTCCTCTCCAAAAAAGAAAAAGACAAAGAAGACTAAAAAGACTCGGGGCTCCTCTCCATCCGCGGGGGCTGCGGGGACGGATGGGTCTGCTACCACTTTGGTAGGCGACCAAGCCAAGATCGGCACATCCGGCCTCTCTACCCCCTCGTGTGCGGAGCCCCTGACCAAGACTAACACCAAGAGTGCACAGGGCGGAGCCTCGATGAAATGGGGGCCCCTCATTCAGAGGTTACCTGGCGTTTTCGAGCCCGCTGGCTTTAAACGCTTCCTCGTTATTCACTCTACTGATGGCACCATGTTGTCCAAGGGCAACATGATCCATCAGAGGAGAGGATTAGCTAGTGCAATTGGTAGAGAGCCGAAGGTGACGCGTTTCTCGGACGGCAGCCTTCTGGCGAATGCGGCGAATCCCGCCGAGGCGGCCAAAATAAGTGCTCTTCGGACACTTCATGGCACCCCGGTGAGTGTGACGCCGCACTCTACCATGAACTTTGTGAAAGGAGTAGTTTATGCGAGGGAATTCGTTGACTACTCCATTGAGGACACCACCCTAGAGCTGGCCGACCATGGGGCGGTCAAGGTCAAACGTGTGATGAGAAAACAGGGAGGGGCTTCGAGACCCACCCCTACATTCTTCGTCACGTTCGACTGTGACAAGCTCCCTGAGTCTGTGCGTGCCGGTTGGTACCGCTACCGCGTGAAGGCATTCGTGACACTGCCGCGGCGGTGCTATTACTGTCACCGCTTCGGCCATACGAATCGCTCATGTAGACGTGCAAAGTCGGGGTCACCCGAAGTCTGTGTAAATTGCTCCAAGGTCGCACACGA
The DNA here is from genome assembly GCA_963969495.1 of Ceratothoa steindachneri. Lineage (NCBI taxonomy): Eukaryota > Metazoa > Arthropoda > Malacostraca > Isopoda > Cymothoidae > Ceratothoa > Ceratothoa steindachneri. The sequence continues at coordinate 29,663,634 of OZ018336.1, forward strand.
TAAGTCCAAATCGTGTGTGGCCAAGTGTGTCAATTGCGGAGAGCTGCACCGTGCTTCTTCAAAGCAATGTGGTGCATATCTCCTGGAGAAAGAAATCCTGGCCGTTCAGGCCCAGGATAGACTCTCATTCCGCGAGGCTAAGGACTTGGTCCTGGCGCGCCCAGTTCTGCCTGGGACGTCATATGCCGCAGTCGTTAGAAAGGCACCCTCTGTTATTGGCCCATCCAGGCGAACGAGCACGGTTGTTTTCGCGCCCATTCGGAGCACTTCTGCGGGCTCTACCCAACCCGGGCGCTCCCCTGGTAAAGCTGGCGGCAAAAAGGGTTCATACCCAGCCCCGGCTAAAACCAGGGCTCCCCCCTCTTCCCCCAGCGTGACCGTTTCTCGCAAGGCGAAACGGCCACGTGCCTCCACCGAGTCGTTAGACTCACAGGAGGCAACACCCCTGAAGATGGTCGCTAGTCCATCTTCGGGGGTTCCTAAAGCTGTCCAATGAAAGGAGCTTCGGCTCCTTCGCCCACGCCCCGAGGTGGAGCGAGTGGCTCGGAGACGGTGGTTCCTCGAAAAGAGGGCCCCCCCGCCTAAGGTTTCGAGGCGGAGGAAGGAAAAGACTCGCATGGCGAGCCCAACCTCCCCCAATAAGTCCTCGAAGGCGACAGCGCCTCCAGCGCTTTGTCCGGCCAACAGCGCCCGGGGTTCTTCCCCCGGGAAGCGTACGGCCATTCCCGTGAGGATCTTCAGTTTAAGGAGGGCTTCCGCGTCTCCTCCGAGCTAGGCCTGGAGGGCATATTCCTTCAATGGAATTGCCGTGGACTCTGGGGAAACTGGGAGGAGCTGCGGAGGCTCGTCTCGTCCCGCTCCCCGTTAGCTATCTTTTTGCAGTAGACCATGCTAGGCGCGTGCCCCGTCCCTGCCCTCCCGGGGTACAAGGGTCTTGCGACCCCACCACCGCGGGCCGGCCTATCTGGGGGATGCGCCGTTTACACCCGGCATGATGTCTCCGTTCTTCCTTTATCTTTAGATATCTCCTTTCAGGCAGTGGCTGTGCAGCTGCACCTGCATAGGAGGTATACTGTGATTTTTACGTACATTCCACCGTCAGCTGAGTTCGACACGGGGGACTTCCGCTGCATCGTGGCATGGTTGCCGAGGCCCTATCTCTTGCTTGGAGATCTGAACCGCAGGCATCCTCTCTGGGGAGATTACTCCATAAATCCCAGGGGACAAGTCCTTACCGATCGGATCGAAGAGCTTGAGATGGGTGTCCTAAACGTGGATGAGTTTACGCATCACTGTCAGAGAACCGCTTTATTTTCTTGCCTCGACCTATCTTTGTGCTCTTCGGATGCACAGCCTAATTTTTATTGGGGGGTGGTTGATGACCTCCATGGTAGTTATCACTTTTCCATTCAAATATCATCTTCAGGGCAACTGCACCCTGAGAGACCACCTCGGTGGTGCTTGGCGCGGGCGCGGTGGCCTGCATTTCAGGAAATGACTTAGGCCTTCTCCCTATTATTTAAGCAAGGTTTGCTTGTTTGTTTTTTTTTGTTTTTTGTTTGTTTGTTTTTCCTTTAGTTGCACGCTCCTGCGCCGGGGGGACCTCTCCCCGACGCACCAGCTTGCTTCCTTTCCCCCTTTTGGGGTGTTGTTTTTTTTTGTTTTGTTTTTTTCTCTTTAATTTATTTTAAAGTAGCCTAGAACTAGGCCAGTTTTAATACGGCGACTAATGCCCAAGTAGGCAGTCGCCAGATGAGCTCTTAAAAAAAAAAAAAAAAAAATCAGGAAATGACTGAATTCTCTATCTCAGTCGAGGAGTTTAGGTCGGTAGATGAGGCCGTTGAGTTCTTCTCCGGCAACCTCATTACCGTGGGCCTGACTACTATTTCTAGGACGTCTGGCCGGTTTGCACGCCGACCACTCCCATGGTGGTCGGCCGAGTGTGAGACGGCCCTCAAACAGAAGCGTTATGCCTACATGCGCTATAAGCGCCGCCCGAACGATTTCACTGTCGCTGAATTTCGTCGGGCTAATGCTAGGTTCTGGTATATTTCGAAGCACGCCCGCCACTCTTCTTGGTGGGCATACGTGTCTTCACTTAACGGGAAGGTGGATTCGATCCACCACACCAGCCTTCGCCTTGCGACCGGTGCCTTCCGCACTTCCCCCATTGAGAGCCTGTTGGTCTATGCTGGGGAGATGCCACTCGCTCTGCACCGCGTGCAGTGCATCACTCGCCTGTACGCGCGAGCCCGGTGCCTCTCTCAGTTGCCAACAGCTCTCACTGCATCCGCAGCTGATCTCGATGGTGCCTATGCCGCAGAGAGACGCCAGTCATACCCTAAGCCCTTTGGGTTTAGGGCCAGGAAACTCCTTCGAGAGGTAGATATAGCTCTCGGGCCGGTGGCGCCCCTGGTTCTGCCCAGGACGCCACCCTGGAGGGTACCACATTTGGCTATTTGTCGCCACGCCTCTGCTTCCAAAGCTTGTACTGCGCTGGGAGTATTGCGTTCGACCTTTTTGGAGCACAAATCGTGTCACGCTAGTACCGTGCCAGTGTATACGGATGGCTCCAAGTCTCAAGAGGGGTTCGCCTTCCACGTCGTGTCCCCTCTGTTTGAAGTCAGCGGGGCTCTACCAGGCGCTGCGTCTTTCTTCACGGCCGAACTGGTGGCAATACACCACTCGGTACGGGAGATTACGCGACGTGCCCGGTTCGGAGACCGGATTGTGATCTATAGCGACTCACAAAGCGCCCTGGGTGCTCTCGGGGCATTGGAATCTCCGCATCCCCTGGTTCGCGAAATCCGTGACGCCACGGTTTTGGCGAGCCGGGCAGATGTCGAGATTATCTTCTGCTGGGTTCCTGGACATGTAGGAATTGCGGGGAATGAGGGCGCCAAAGAGTCCGCGAAGACTCTGCGACCGGACCAGCGTTTCGCTCTTCCTCACACCGACTACATGGCAGGAATACGGGCAGCTCTTCGGACTGCTTGGCAAAGAAGATGGGAGACGGTCGAAGGGAACTTAAAGTTGTGTGCCATTGCGCCGCGACTGTTCCCATGGACCTATCCCCCAATGCCGCGACGGCTTCAGGTCGCTTTCTGTCGTCTCCGAATCGGACATACTCGTGTGACGCATCGCTATCGGATGGACCGCTCGCCAGCGCCCTATTGCAACGACTGCGTCGTCCCCCAGACTGTTCGGCTGGCACCTTCTTTTTGAATGTCATAGTCTAAGTGATCTTCGGGCACGACACCTGTCCCGGTACCGGTATGGGCGGGGTCGCTACCGCCTGTCCCTTGTACTCGGGATGAGTGCGTGCACATCGACTGGTGGACGTATTAACTTTTTGGGGGAGGCCGGCCTTCTCCCTATTATTAAGGGAGGGTCTGTTTTTTTTTTGTTTTTTTTTTGTCATTTGTTTTTGTTTTTTTTCCTTTCCCCCATTTACGGTGTTGTTTTTTCGTTTAATTTTATTTTAAATAGCCTAGAACTAGGCCAGTTTTGATACGGTGACTAATACCCATGTAGGCAGTCGCCAGATGAGCTCTATAAAAAAAAAAAATCGCCTTTCACAAACCGGGGAAAGATCACTCTACTCCGACCGGTTTCCGCCCAATCTCTCTAACCTCTTGCGTGTGCAAGTTGATGGAGAAATTGGTAAATGTTAGATTAGCCTTTTTCCTGGACAGCGGAGGCCATCTGTCTTCCGCACAGTGCGGCTTCCGCAAGTTCCACTCCAGGTCGGATGCTCTGCTCCGACTGGAAAATGCCGTCTGCGAGGCTTTCCATCGTAGACAGCACTACGCCACGGTGTTTTTGATCTGGAGAAGGCCTATGATACCGCATAGCGATACGGTATCATAAAGACTCTCCACACGATGGGGGCGAGGGGACGCCTCCCACTGTTTATATCTGAATTTTTGCGAGATCGTTGATTCCGCCTACGGGTGGGGGGGGGAGCCTTCTCCGGCCCAAAGGAGCAGAGAGACGGTGTCCCGCAGGGAAGTGTCCTCAGGGTCACACTCTTTGCCCTGAGCATCAACGGAATCACCTGGGTGCTGCACAAAGCTGTTCTCGCTACGCTCTACGTGGAGGACCTTTCGATCTCTTTTGGCGCGGCCCAGATGCCAACTCTGGAGCGTCGACTCCAACAGGCATTGAGCCGCGTCTCTCGCTATGCCGAAGCGCACAGGTTTCGGTTTTCTTTGGCCAAGACTAAGGTGGTGCACTTCTGCCACCATCCACGGCTTCACCCCGACTCAGATTTGTTTCTTAATGGGGTGCGCCTGGATGTGGTTGAGTCGCACCGTTTCCTTGGTCTTGTATTAGACCGACGCCTCACCTGGGAGGCTCATATTCGCAGCCTTAGGGTCTCTTGTACCCATGCCATGGACATTCTCCGCTCCGTGACGTTCAGCGCTTGGGGCGCTGATAGGGCTACTGCCTTACTTTTTTATCGATCCTTTGTTCGTTCGAAGCTCGACTACGAATGCGAGTTTTATGCATATGCGGCCGAGCGTTTATTTAGGAAGGTGGATTCGATCCACCACACCGGCCTTCGCCTTTCAACCGGTGCCTTCTGCACTTCCTCCATTTAGAGCCTGTTTGTCGATGCTGGGGAGATGCCACTCGCTCTGCGCCGCGTGCAGTCCATCGCTCGCCTGTACACGCGAGCCCGGCGTCTCCCTCCCTCAGTCGCCAACAGCTCTCACTGCATCCGCAGCTGATCTCAATGGTGCCTATGCCGCCGAGAGACGCCAGTCATACCCTAAGCCCTTTGGGTTTAGGGCCAGGAAACTTCTTCGAGAGGTAGATATAGCTTTCGTGCCGATGGCGCCCCTGGTTCTGCCCAACACGCCACCCTGGAGGGTACCACATTTGGATATTTGTCGCCACGCCTCTGCTCCCAAAGCTTGTACTGCACCGGGAGTATTGCGTTCGACCTTTTTGGAGCACACATTGTGTCACGCTGGAACCGTGCCAGTGTATACGGATGGCTCCAAGTCGCAAGAGGGGGTCGGCTTCCACGCCGTAGTATCTCTGTTTGAAGTCAGCAGGCTCTACCAGGCGCTGCGTCTGTCTTCACGGCTGAGCTGGTGGCAATACACCACTCGGTACGGGAGACTACGCGACGTGCCCCCGGTTCGGAGACCGGATTGTGATCTATAGCGACTCACAAAGCGCCCTGAGTGTTCTCGGGGCATTGGAATCTCCGCATCCGCTGGTTCGCGATATCCGTGACGCCACGGTTTTGGCGAGCCGGGAAGATGTCGAGATTATCTTCTGCTGGGTTCCTGGACATGTAGGAATTGTGGGGAATGAGGGCGCCAAAGAGTCCGCGGGGACTCTGCGACCGGACCAGCGTTTCACTCTTCCTCACACCGACCACATGGCAGGAATACAGGCAGCTCTTCGGACTGCTTGGCAAAGAAGATGGGAGACGGTTGAAGGGAACTTAAAGTTGCGTGCCATTGCGCCGCGACTGTTTCCATGGACCTATCCCCCAATTGCGCGGTGGCTTCAGGTTGCTTTCTGTCGTCTCCGAATCGGACACACTCGTGTGACGCATTGCTATTTGATGGAGCGCTTGCCTGCGCCCTATTGCAACGAATGCGTCCAATTGCAATGACTGCGTCGTCCCCCAGACTGTTCGGCACATTCTTATCAAATGTCCCAGTCTGGGTGATCTTCGCGCACGATACCTGTCCCGGTACCGTGATGGGCGGGGTCGCTACCGCCTGTCCCTTGTACTCGGGACAGATTCGTGCACATTGACTTGTTGACTTGTTTACTTTTGGGGGGAGGCCGGGCTTCTTTCCTTTATTTAAGGTTCTTTTTTGTTATTGTTTTGTTTGTAAGTTGCACTCTCCTGCACCGGGGTGAGGGGGACCTCCCCCCGCTGCCGGAGATTGCTTTCCGATTGTTAAGTTTTTCCAATTTATATCGATTGTTAAGTTTTCATATTTTTATTTTAAAGTAGGCTAGTTCAAGGCTGTCGTGTTTTTCGGCGACTTATGCCCAAGTGGGTAGTTGCCAAATGGGCTCTATAAAATTTAAAAAAAAAAAAATCTTGGCCCCTGATTCAGAGGTTAACTGGCGTTTTCAAGCCCGCTGGCTTCAAACGCTTCCTCGTTATTCGCTTTACTGATGGCACCATGTTGTCCAAGGGCAACATGATCCATCAGAGGAGAGGATTAGGTAGTGCAATTGGTAGAGAGCTGAAGGTGACCCGTTTCTCGGACGGGAGCCTTCTGGCGAATGCAGCGAATCCCGCCGAGGCGGCCAAGATAAGTGCTCTTCGGACACTTCATGGCACCCCGGTGAGTGTGACGCCGCACTCTACCATGAACTTTGTGAAAGGAGTAGTTTATGCGAGGGAATTCGTTCACTACTCCATTGAGGACACCACCCTAGAGCTGGCCGACTATGGGTCGGTCAAGGTCGAACGTGTGATGAGAAAACAGGGAGTGGCCTCAAGACCCACCCCTACACTCTTCGTCACGTTCGACTGTGACAAGCTCCCTGACTCGGTGCGTGCCGGTTGGTACCGGTACCGCGTGAAGGCATTCGTGCCACTGCCGCGGTGGTGCTATTACTCTCACCGCTTCGGCTATACGAATCGCTCATGTAGACGTGCAAAGTCGGGGTCACCCGAAGTATGTGTAAATTACTCCAAGGTCGCACACGATAAGTCCAAATCGTGTGTGGCCAAGTGTGTCAATTGCGGAGAGCCACACCCTGCTTCTTCGAAGCAATGTGGTGCATATCTCCTTGAGAAAGAAATCCTGGCCGTTCAGGCCCAGGATCACCTCTCATTCCGCGAGGCTAAGGACTTGGTCATGGCGCGCCCAGCTTTGCCTGGGACGTCATATGCCTCAATATTAGAAAGGCACCCTCTGTTATTGGCCCATCCAGGCGAACGAGCACGGTCGTTTCCGCGCCCATTCGGAGCCCTTCTGCGGGCTCTACCCAACCCAGGCGCTTCCCTGGTAGAGCTGGCAGTACAAAGAGTTCATACCCAGCCCCGGATAAAACCAGGGCTTCCCCTATTCCCCCAGCGTTACAGTTTCCCGTAAGTCGAAACGGCCACGCGCCTCAACCGAAGCGTTAGACTCACAGAAGGCAACACCCCTGAAGATGGTCGTTAGGCCATCTTTCGGGTGTTCCTAAAGGTGTACCCCGAAAGGAGCCTCGGCTCCTTCGCCCACGCCCCGAGGTGGAGCGAGTGGCTCGGAGACGGTGGTTCCTCAAAAAGAGGGCCCCCCGCCTCCGAAGCCGCAACGCCCGCCTAAGGTTTCGAGGCGGAGGGAGGAAAAGACTCGCATGGCGAACCCAACCTCCCCCAATAAGTCCTCGACGGCGACAGCGCCTTCAGCGCTTTTCCGGCCAACAGCGCCTGGGGTTCTGCCTCCGGGAAGCGTACGGCCATTCCAGTGAGGGTTTTCTGTTCGAAGAGGGCCCCCGCGTCTCCTCCCACCTATGCCTGAAGTGCATATTCCTTCAATTAAATTGCCGTGGACTTCTGGCCAACTGGGAGGTGCTGCGGAAGCTCTTCTCGTCCCGTTGACCTTTAGCTAATTTTCTGCAAATAACATTCTAGGCACGTGCCCCCTGCCCGCCCTCCCGGGGTATAAGGGTCTTGCGGCCCTACCACCGCGGGCTGCGGGATGCGCGGTTTATACCCGGCATGAAGTTTCCCTTTTTCCTTTCCCTTTAGATACCTCCTTTCAGACAGTGACTGTGCAGCTTCACCTGGATAGGAGGTATACTATCATTTCTGCGTACATTCCGCCGTCAGCTGACCTCGACGCGGGGGACTTCCGCTGCGTCGTGGCACGGTTGCCGAGGCCCTTTCTCTTGCTTGGAGATCTGAACGGCAGGCACCCTCCCCGGGGAGATTACTCAATAAATCCCAGGGGACAAGTCCTTTCCTAGCTTATTGAAGAGCTTGAGATAGGTTTCCTAAATGTGGACGAGTTTACGCATCACTGCGCGAGAACCGATTCATTTTCTTGCCTTGATCTATATTTGTGCTCTTCGGATGCACAGCCTTATTTTGATTGGGGGGTGGTCGATGACTTCCATGCTAGTGATCACTTTTCCATTCAAATATCATTTTCAAGGCAACTGCCGCCTGAGAGCTCACCTTGTTGTGCTTGGCGCAGGCGCGGTGGCCTGCATTTCAGGAAATGACTGAATTCTCTATCTCAGTCGACGAGTTTAGGCCAGTAGATGAGGCCGTTGAGTTCTTCTCCGGCAACCTCATCGCCGTGGGCCTGACTACTATTCCTAGGACGTCTGGCCGTTTTGCACGCCAACCACTCTCATGGTGATCAGCCGAGTGTGAGACGGCCCTTAAACAGAAGCGTTATGCCTACATGCGCTATAAGCGCCGCCCGAACGATTTCACTGTCGCTGAATTTCGTCAGGCTAGGGCTAGATTCAGGTATATTTCGACGCACGCCCGCCGCTCTTCTTGGCGGGCATATGTGTCTTCACTTAACGGGAAGACAACTTTAGCACAGGTGTGAAAGCGAGTCAAAAGGATCCCGGGCAAGTTCTCGCTGGACCGCCTCTCCCGTGTTCCAGGAGAATGGGACCGCAATCTCGGACCCCGCGTTCGTGGCGGAATCCTTCGCGATCGCTTTCTTTGCATTCTCTAGCCGGGATGCTGCTCCGCCAGCATTCAATGCACGTGGTGTTGTCGCGGAAGGCCACCGGCTGGACTTTAATTACAGAAGTGGAGAACCCTTTAACGATGTCCCGTACGTTAGGCTTCGACACCTGGGTGACCGAGGCATGGCCTTTCTGTTAGATTTGTTCAACAGGATCTGGGTGGAGGGTCTCCTCCCAGATTCCTGACGAATCGCTACTGTGCTCACCTTTCGGAAACCGGGGAGAGATCACTCTACTAGGGCGATCTGGAATCATAGAGACTCTCCACACGATGGGGACGAGGGGACGCCTCCTAATGTTTATATCTATATTTTTGCGAGATCATCGATTCTGCGTACGGGTGGGGGGAGCCCTCTCCGGCCCAATGGAGCAGGAAGAGGGTGTCCCACTGGGAAGTGTCTTCATTGTCACACTCTTTGCCCTGAGCATCAACGGCATACCCTCGGTGCTGCCGGAAGATGTTCTCGCTACGCTCTACGTGGACGACCTTTCGATCTCTTTTGGCGCGGCCCAGATGCCAACCCTGGTGCGTCGACTCCAACAAGCACTAAACCGCGTCTCTCGTTATGCCGAAGGGCACAAGTTTTGGTTTTCTTTGGCTAAGACTATGGTGGTGCATTTCTGCCACCATCCACGGCTCCACCCGACCCAGATTTGTTTCTTAATGGGGTGCGCCTGGAAGTGGTTGAATCCCACCTTTTCTTTCGTCTTGTATTTGGCCGACGCATCACTGGGAGGCTCATATTCGCAGCCTTAGGGTCTCTTGTACCCGCGCTAAGGATATTATCCGTTTCGTAATATTCAGCGCTTGGGGCGTTTATAGGGCTACTGCCTTACTTTTTTATCGATCCTTTGTTCGTTCGAAGCTCGACTACTGATGCGAAATTTATGCATCCACAACCGAGCGTTTATTGGGGAAGGTGGATTCGATCCACCACACTGGCCTTCGCCTTGCGACCGGTGCCTTCTGCACTTCCCCCATTGAGAACCTACTAGTCTATGCTGGGGAGATGCCACTCGCTCTACGCCGCGTACAGTGCATCACTCGCCTGTATGCGCAAGCCCGGCGCCTCCCTCAGTCGCTATAGCTCTCACCGCATCCGCAGTTGATTTCGACGGTGCCTATGCCGCCGAGAGACACTACTCATACCATCGGCTCTTTCAGGTTAGAGCCAGGAAACTCCTTCGAGAGCTTGATATAGCTCTCGGGCCGGTGGCGCCCCTGGTTCTGCCCAAGACGCCTATACTGGAGGGTACCACTTTTGGCTATTTGTCGCCACGCCTCTGCTCCCAAAGCTTGTACGGTGCCTGGATTATTGCGTTCGACCTTCTTGGAGCACACCTCGTGTCACGCTGGAACCGTGGCAGTTTATTCTGATGGCTCCAAGTCTGAAATAGGGTCGTTTTCCACGCCGTATTCCCTCTGTTTGAAGTCAGCTGGGCTCTGCCAGGCGCTGCGTCTGTCTTTACGACCGAGCTAGTGGCATTACACCAGTCGGTACTAGAGATTACGCGCTGTGCCTGGTTCGGAGACCGGATTGTGATCTATAGCCACTCAAAAAGCACCCTGAGTGCTCTCAGGGCATTGGAATCTCTGAATCCCCTGGTTTGCGATATCCGTGACGCCACGGTTTTGGCAAGTCGGGCGGATGTCGAGATTATCTTCTACTGGGCTCCGGGACATGTAGGAATTGCGGAAAATGAACGCGACGATGAGTGTGCTAAAGAGTTTCCTAGCACCGGGCGACCAGACCAGCGTTTGGCTCTTCCTCACCCTGACTTCATTGCAAGAATAAGGGCAGCTCTTCGGACTGCTTGGCAAAGAAGATCGGAGACGGTCCAGTGCAACTTAAAGTTGCGTGCCATTGCGCTGCGACTGTTCCCATGGACCTATCCCCTAATGCCGCGATGGCTTCAGGTCGCTTTTTCTCGTCTCCGAATTGGACACACTCGTGTGCCGCATTTCTATTTGATGGAGCGCTCGCCTGTGCCCTATTGTGACGACTGCTTCTCCCTCAGACTGTTCAGCACATTCTTGTTGAATGCCCTAGTCTGTGTCATCTTCGCGCACGTTACCTGTCCAGGTAACGGGATGGGCGGGGTCGCTACCGCCGGTCCCTTGTACTCGGGACGAGTGCGTGCACCTTGACTGGTGGACTTCTAGTTTTGAGCGGTGGCCGGCCTTCTCCCTTTTATTTAACTAGTTTTTTCTTTTGTTTTTGTTTTTTTGTTATTGTTGTTTTCTTTGTAGGTCGCATGCTCCTGCGCCGGGGGGAGGGGGTAATTTCACCCTACGCTGGAGCTTGTTTCCTCATTGTTGTCATCTTCCCTTTTTATCGTTGTTTTGATTTCATATTTATATTTTAAAGTAGCCTAGAGCTAGGCTGTTTGATTGCAGCGACTTATGCCCAAGTGTGTAAATTGATGGAGACATTGGTAAATGTTAGATTATTTTTTTTTCCTGGACCCCCTTCCTCTCTGGGATCTTTTCTTCAGGGGTTGTTCCGAGAGAGGCTCTGGACTCCTCGTGGCGAGGGGGGTTAGCCCTAGGCCCCCTAGGGGACCGATGGTGCTGCCAACAAGACTTTTAACATACCCCTCTTTCTTTCCTCCTCTATTACGCTCTTCCACTGCCCTTTATTCCCCCCTCTTCATTCACCTATCTAATGGTCCTTATCAATACACGACCTCTGCTCGTTTAATGGATTGATTCTAAATTGTTCTTTCATGAAGGTGAAAGAGGCTGGGCATCTCCACCGCCTTCGTCTACCGAATGCCCAAGGAGAAACCCATCGTTGGCCCCTTTTCTCCGTGCGTAGGAGAACTCGGGCAGCCTCTTAGGGTTATAAAGATGGTGTGGTGGATCCGTATCCATTCTCCAAGATGACATACCGGACGTAACTGATTGTATAGTTGCAGTAGTGCCGGGCCCTTGTAGGCCTCCATGGTGGGGAGCCCCGAGGGAGAATGCGAAGTTTTTTTCTTTTTGCAATGGCTAGCCATAAACCAAAAACCTCCCCTTCTCGTAAGAGTTCTCGTGCCAAACGTTCTTTAGCTTTCCTTTCAGCCTTTCCTCGCTCGTTGGACCCCTATTCCAACGAAGTAGACCCAAATCTTGATTATCCTCGCTTTCTTGTCATGAATTCATCATCTGACATCCCACTTGCAAAAGTCGATGTGTTTGACGTCAATGAATCTTTTGAGTCCCGCTGTGGTGAACCCTGCCGGATGTGGTCAAGAGGAAGTGGTGATGTCGTAGTCGAGGTGTCATCCCACTCTCAACACAACCGATGTGCGAAATCTATCTTCGATAGCTGAAATTCCAATAACTGTTTCGCCCCATCCGCGTCTGAATTTCGTCAAAGGTGTCGTCCGTTCAAACGAACTAAAGGACTACGACCCCACCCGCCTTCAGAGTAAGCTCAGTACCCAACGTGTCACACAGGCTCCACTAAAGTTCCAACCGCCACACTGATTTTAACATTTGAACGACAAGAACTGCTGCAGTATATTAAAGCTGGGTACCTTCGTGTCCGGGTAAGTCCCTACATCGAACTACCCAGACGCTGCTTCAATTGCAATCAATTTGGTACATGTTGGCCGAGCTTGTCGGCACCCTTGCTCCTGCGTGAATTGTAGCTCTGACTACCATGGCCCCGAATGCACCAAAACGCCCCACTGTGCCAACTGCAGAGGTAGCCACAGTGCTGCGTCGAAACTCTGCTCTATATTTTTATATGAAAAGGAAGTTCTCGCTTTGCTCGACTCCCTACGTCTAGATATAAGAGAGGCCCGCCAGCGTGCCCGAGCACAAACCTCACCACTCGGCCGGCTCTTCTCTGACGTTTTACTTGATGCCGGACGAAACCAACCATTACGCGCGAGTTCCGACCAGCCTGAAGCACTTCACCCTAGATCTACTCGCAGCGTCGAAAATATTCAGAATATGCAGTCAAAGCATCGCTCTCATACCGAGATAATTAATTTAGCCTCCCTCTCTATAGCAGCTCTAGCTGGGAGAGACGCTCAGGGTGAGACGCTTGAAGACATCAAGCGCTATTTGAAAGAATCCTCAACATCGACCAGTGAAGGTTCATCCACCCGGCTTCGAGACTCAAAGCCCGGGGGTAAGAGAAAGGATTCCTCACCTGGGTCATCGACCAGCAATAAGCGGGCAGCCTCTGGAGCCGACTCGGCCGAACTCCGAGAATTTCCAATGGAATCCTCCCCTATGGTTGAACATTCTCTGCCCTTAAGTCCCTCTCGCCCTTCACAGGACGTATGCCCCATCCTGATCCAAACGATGGCAGAAATACACCCAGCTCCACACGCCCCGCTCAGATCACCTGTTCGTCCCGCTCACCCTTCAACCCAAGATCCGATGGAAGCAGTTGATACTCCAACATCACCAACTGCGGCGGTTGGACCAACTCCTCAGACACCGAAAATACCCTCGACCCATGAATCCGGATCTACCGGCCGAAAATCACTTCTTGATCTTCCTTTTCCGCCAGGTTGTGAGCCCGAATTACAATCAAGGGCCTCGGTCGGTTCTCCAAAACCCGCGAAAAAACCCTCAGTTACTACTCCATCTAGGATCTCTCCCCCTGCAAAAGCAGAATCCTCAAAATCAGCTCTCCGTCTCCCAAGCTCTTTGGGAAGAACCTCAAATACATTATTGGCATCAAAAGAGAAAAAGATATCCACAGTGGTATCTAATCGGCACACATAATATCTTCCATTTTACAATGGAATTGTCAAGGAGTTCTTCCAAAGTGGTAAGAACTCAAAATTCTTTTGACGACTATCCACCCCGCTGTTATTTGTCTCCAGGAGAATAAACTGGGTATACGGCCCTTTCCGCCGGTACCCGGTTTTCTTACTTTCAACTCTATTGCTCCTGCTGGAAGCCCCTCTCATGGAGGGGTGTCAATCATGGAATCTTCATCCTACCATGTTTCTCTCATCTCCCTACATACTACCCTCCAAGCTGTTGATGTGAGGGTTTTCTTACTAAGCTTTTTACCGTTTGCTCTATTTACCTACCCCTTTGTTTATCATCGTCAAGATCCGACCTTTTAGAACTTATAGACCAGTTGCCCTCCCCATTCTTATTACTACGAGATTTAACGCCCGCCACCCATACTGGGGTGACATCACTCGAAATGCCAAAGGCAGTGTTTTAGAGTCTTTTTTATTATCTGACCTTCTTTGTGTTTTAAATACTGGCGATTTTACCTCTTCTTATGTCCATACGGACTCTTTTAGCTGTGTTGACCTGTCTGTTTGTTCCCCTGATTGCTTCACGGAATTTCGATGGTCAATTCTTGACGATCTCCATGGGAGGGACCACTTCCCTATTGTCTTGTCGGCCCTTCAAGTTAGCCCTCATACAACCATGCCCCTTAAGTGGGACTTAGGTCATGCAGATTGGGAAGGTTTCCAAGAGGCGTCCTTCACAAATGCATCTTTGGGGACCTTCAATGGAGTGGACGCGGCAGTAAAATACTTTACATCGACTATCTACAATGCAGCAACACAGACCATCCCACGGAGGCGACCTGTCACGGGCCGCTCAACCGTGCCCTGGTGGACTTCGACGTGTGCAACAGCTATCAAAAATTACAAGTTAGCCCATGCCCGATTCCGAAAGAACCCAACTTTGTGCAACAAGGTCGACCGAAACCGAGCTCGTGCGCTTCGCCAAAGAACCCTTCGTCAAGCTCGCCGAAATTCATGGCGCAGATACGTTTCATAGATCTCCTCTATGACACCTACTGCTAAGATCTGGAAGAGGATTAATAAGATCAGGGGCCGTTATGCTAATCATCATACCCCCACACTCAACTTAGATGGTTCCTTAAAGAATGACGGCCTGGCGGTCAGCAATGCTTTTGCTGACCATTTCCGCGCCGTCAGCAGTGTCAGCCGTTACGATAAGGCTTTTCAATCTTACAAATCAAAGGAAGAATCTCATTCTCTCAACTTCACAACAAAATCTAACCTTCCGTATAACGCTCTATTCAGCTTCTATGAGCTGCAAAGCGCTTTGTCCCTTTGCAGATCTACTTCCCCTGACCTTGATGAGATCCATTTCGACATGATTCGGCACCTACATCCACAGTCTACTCTCTTCCTGCTTGATTTGTACAACCTTATATGGGTGAAGGGTTTTTACCCGTCATTATGGCGCATTGGGATTATCCTGTCCTTTGTCAAACCGGGCAAAGAAGGGTTTAATGCAGATCACTACCGCCCTATAGCTCTCACCAGCTGTTTGAGTAAGTTGCTGGAAAAAATGATATTGGAGCGCCTAAACTGGTTCCTAGAAGCCAATCACCTTCTTTCTCCATTTTAATGTGGCTTCCGCAAAGGTCATAGTACCCTTGACCTACTAGTACGTTTAGAGGGATCAGTCCGGAAAGCTTTCTCATCAAAGCACCGAGTCCTGGCCATATTTTTCGATATTGAGAAAGCCTACAACACAACATGGAGATACGGCATCTTGAAGCAGTTATACGTCTGGGGGATGAGAGGCCTTTTACCTTCATTTATTCAAAGTTTTTTAGCCCCTCGATCCTTCAAGGTACGTGTTGGAGACGCATACTCTGACCTGCAACCCCAAGAGGAGGGAGTTCCTCAGGGCAGTGTTTTAAGTGTCTTATGTTTTATAATTTCCATCAATGATATTATTTTGTCTCTCCCAGAAGGTGTATCGGCAACTCTGTTTGTCGATGATTTAGCACTATACTGTTCCTCACCTCGCCTTTCATCTGCAGCGCGTCGGCTACAACTGGCGGTCGATGCTGTATCCAAAAGAGCACAACTTAAGGGATTCCGCTTTTCTACGACCAAAACCAAAGCATGGTATTTTCACCGAGGGAAAGGGGTTCTTGTACCGTCATCTATATCCCTACAAGGCGAAGAAATAGAGTTTGTCTCCGAGTTTCGGTTCCTTGGCGTAACTCTCGATCCAAAGTTATCCTGGTTACCACACCTACGCCGACTTCGAACAGGCTGTCTGCGGGCTCTAGACATTTTGAAAGTCCTCTCACACACTTCGTGGGGCAGTGACCGACAAACATTGTGGACATTATACACAGCCCTCGTTCAATCCAAATTGGATTATGGCTGTCAAATTTACTCATCGGCTTCCCCTTCAGCCCTTAAAATACTGAACCCCATTCGAAACCTTGGAGTTCGCCTTTCTAGTGGAGCCTTCCGTACTTCTCCTGTCAACAGCCTTCACTGCTTGAGTGGGGTACTTCCTTTGCCCTACCATAGACTTCAAATCTGCATGCGATACCTCTGCCGAGTACAGCAAGCCCCTGTATCAGAGGTCTATAGATGCCTATATGCTGCCGAATCAACGGCGGCATATGATAAGTTGCCATCTTTACCCCGCCCTTTGAACCTTTGCATAGGAGATCATCTTTCTAACCTGGGTGCTCCAAGGGTCCTTACCCTTCCATCCTTACTGACCCCTAGGTGGCGTGCTTCTCTTTCCACAGTATGTACCAGCATGTGGAGCCTGGAGAAGTCCTCCATGGACCCTCGCATCATTAAAAGCCTGTTCTTAGAGCATTTGATCTCCCACAAACAATGCTGCCCACTATACACGGATGGCTCTACGTCGGATGGTGGTGTGGGCGCCGCACCCATCTACCCAGGAGGAGAATTCCTCACTCTATCTTTGCCGCCAGCAGCATCCATTTTCACCGCTGAACTTTCAGCATTCCTTTTAGCCTTTAGACTCATCCAAATTTTACCTTTTAGTGATTTTGTCATTTTTTTCCGACTCAAGGAGTGTCTTACAGTCAATTAGATCTTTTAATGCGCCCCATCCCCTGGTCACAGAAATTTGTAACTGGCTGATCCAAAATGCATCCCGATATAGAATTATTTTTTTGCTGGATCCCTGGGCATGTGGGGGTCCTGAGCAACGAGAAAGCGGATCGGCTGGCCCGCTCAGCACATTCTGTGTCCCCTGAGAACTCTGCTCTGCCTTTTAGGGACTACTTTCCTTCAATAAGAAAGTATATTTTTCAACTGTGGCAGAATGAATAGGATGACTGTTCATCATCCAAACTATACAAAATAATAAATTCTATTCGTTCTTGGCCCTCGAGTCGTCATAGAATGCGGTCGTTGGAGGTGGCCCTTGCCGAGTTCGCATTGGCCACACGAGACTTACTCACGGCCATCTTGTTTCGGGTGATGCCCATATCAGCCCTCGCTGTCGTTTTTGCGGTGGAGACCAATCGGTTGCCCACCTTTTATTGGATTGTATCCATTTTACCATTCTTCGGTTGTCCTGTTTTCCGTCCCTTTTCACTATTCCTCAACGCACCTGTCTTCGATTCATATTGGCGGAGGAATTTTTTAACCCATCGTTTTTTAAATTTTGTCACAAAGTGGTCTCCTCCACCTTTTATAGATGATATTTCTCGTTTTACCCTAGCGGCAATATAGAATCCACTTGGATTGGGCAGCAACCCACCGGTAACTTATCTTAAATCTCTTTTTTCCTGGACAGCGGAGGCCATCTGTCTTCTGCACAGTGCGGCTTCCGCAAGTTCCACTCCACGTCGGATGCTCTGCTCCGACTGGAAAATGCCGTCTGCCAGGCCTTCTTTAGTAGACAGCACTACGCCACGGTGTTTTTCGATCTCTTGAAGACCTATGATACCGCATGGCGATACGGTATCATGGAGACTCCTCATCCTTACGTCGATTCCGCGTAAGGGTGGGTGAGTCTTCTCTAGGCCAATGGAGTATGAAGAAGGTGTCCCGCAGTCAAGCGTCCTCAGTGTCACATTCTTTGCCCTGAGCATCATTAGCATCTCCTCAGTGCTGCCAGAAGATGTTCTCACTGCGATTTACGTGGACGACCTTTCGAACTCTTTTGGCGCGCCCCAGATGCCAACTCTAGAGCGTCGACTCCCACAAGCATTGAACCGCGTCTTTCGCTTTGCCGAAGCGCACAGAGTTCAGCTTTCTTTGGCTAAGACTAAAGTGGTGCACTTCTGCCACCATCCACAGCTCCATCCTGACCCAGACTTATTTCTCAATTGGGTGCACCTGGAAGTGGTAGACTCGCAGTGCTTCCTTAGACTTGTATTTGACCGCCGCTTCACCTGGGAGTCTCATATTCGCAGCCTTAGGGTCTCTTTCACCCGCGCCATGGATATTCTTCGTTCCGTGACGTTCAGCGTTTGAAGCGCTGATTGGGTTACTGCCTTACTTTTTTATCGATTCTTTGTTCGTTCGAAGCTCGATTAAAGATTCGAGTTTTATTCATCCGCAGCCGAGCGTGTATTGCGGAAGGTGGACTCGATTTACCACACCGGCCTTTGCCTGGCTACCGGTTACGGCGCAGATGACACTCGCTCTGCTCCATGCACAGTGCATTATTCGCCTGTACGTGTAAGCCCGGCGCCTTCCCCAGTCACCAACAGCTATCACTGCATCCGCAGCTGAACTCGTCGGTCCCTATGCCGCAGAGAGAGGCCAGTGATACCCTAAACTGTTTGGGGTTAGGGTTAGGAAACTCCTTCGACAGCTAGGTATAGCTCTAGGGTCCGGTAGCCTCCCTTATTCTGCCTACGCCTATTCTCCCAAAGCTTCTACAACGCCGTGAGTATTGCGTTCGACTTTTTTGGATCACACTTCGTATCACGATAGAACCATGCCAGTGTATACGTATGGTTCTAAGTCTTAAGAGGGGGAATGCGGGTAGCTCTCTGGGCTGCTTAGCAAAGAAGATGGGAGACAGTTGAGGGGAACTTAAAGTTGCGTGCCATTGCGCCACGACTGTTTCCATGGACTTGTTCCTCTCAATGCCAGGACGGCTTCAGGTTGCTTTCTGTCGTCTCCCAATTGGACACACTCGCGGCACGCACGGCCATTTAATGGAGCGCTCACCTGCGCTCTGCTGTGAAGAATGAGTTGTCCCCCAGACTGTTCGACACATTCTTGTTAAATGTTCCAGTTTAGGCCATCTTCGGGCACATTATCTGTCCGGACGAGCGGGGTGGCTACCGGTTTTCCCTTGTACCCGGGACTTGTTCATGCAGACTGACTTGTGAACTTTACGACTTTTTGGACGAGGCTGGCCTCCTTCCCTTTATTTGAGTGTTATTATTTTTGTAGGTTGATTGTTCCTGCGCCGGGGGAGAGGCGGGCCTACCCCCGACGCCTGAGCGTGCCTCCTTCCTGCTTTGTTTCCTTGTTGTTGTTATTTTTATACCCCTTGTCATTTTTAACGGTTATTTGTTATTTACATGTTATTTACATATCGTTATTTGTTTTCTTCTTTTTTTTGTTCGTTTCTTAAATAGTCTAGTAGTAGGCTGTGTCGTACAGCGACCTATGCCCAAGCAGGCAGTCACAAGATGTGCTCCCTAAAAAAAAATAGAGAACGTCGTTAGTCCTAGCATTTCCGAAACCAGTTAGAGACGACTTGTCTCCTTCTCATTATAGGCCAATGGCCCTCACCAGCTCTTTTAGCAAGTTGTTGAAGAAAATCGTGAATGCTCGCTTGCACTGGTTTCTGGAATACCATGGGTCCTAATTCCATACCAGTGTGGCTTCTCTAAGAAGCAGAGCATAACAGATCTTCTTGTCCGCATGTAGGTTACTCTCCGTGAGACCTTTGCCTGCAGTTGCCATGCAATGGCTGTCTTCTTCTATATTGCGAAGCCCTATGACACCACATGGTGCCATGTAGTCCTCTGACAGTTGTATGAATGGGGATTGAGGGGACTTTTACCAGTTTTTTAGCTATTTTTTTAGCTACTCGTAATTTGTGGCTTAGAGTTGGCTATTGCAATAAATAGCCTGGAATCCTATCTGCCCGAAGGGATGTCTGCAATCTTATTTGTAGATGACCTCGCTCTTTATTGCTCCGCTTCACTCCCGGCATCTGCAGACTGCGGCTTCAGTTGGCGGTTGATACCATCCAACGCCAGGCCCTTCATAAAGGGTTCCGTTTCTTGGCCTCAAAGATGAAAGCAATCCACTTTCACCGGAAGCGAGGACAGTATGTCAATCCCTCATTGTTCCTGCAGGATAACCCCTTGAAGTTTATGTCAGAGATCCGGTTCCTGGGGATGATCCTAAATCCCAAACTCACTTGGTGTCCCCATTTTCGTGAGCTGCGACGGAGATGTCTCCGGAAGATGGGCCTACTAAAGATGCTCTCCCACACCTCTTGGGGAAGTGATAGGCTCACGTATGATGAGGCTGGCATTTTCCTGGTCCATCACCACCGCCTCCAGGCTCTTTATACGGTATATTTTTCGTATTCAGCAGCTCCCTTGCTCAGAGGCTTACAAGAGTGTCTTTTCCCCAGTGTCTGTCGCCGCCTATGACATCTCCATCCATGTACCGGCCCTTAGGCCTTCGTGTAGCTGAATACGTTTCCCGTTTAGGACTGCGCAACTTAGTTTTGCCCTTCTCCCCCCCCCCCCTCCCCCGTGGACATTGCCCTTGTCAAATATTTGCACGACTCTCTTTGACATGCAGAATTGTCTGGTTGACCCTCGTGTGGCACGTGCTATGTTCATTGAACATGCGGCCTCTCACACTCCATCATGTCATCTTTTCACAGACTGGACTAAACCGGATGATGTTGTCGAGCTGCAGTGGTCTCATCGGGGTCTATAGTCTCCGAGTCGTTACCGCGGGCAGCTTCCATTTTTACCGCCGAGCTTTATGCAATTTTATTACCCTTACGTCTTTTATCTACTTTGTATTTTACTGCCTTTACAGTTTTTATTGATTCAAGATGCGTATTATACGCTCTTCGCTATTTAACTTTAACCATCTCCTTGTCTCCAAAATACATTCCTGGTTGGTCAAGAAATCTTCCCGATACAAAGTAGAGTTTTGCTAGGTTCCTAGTCATGTTGGAGTCTAGGTTAACGATCGGGCCGATGAGGCAGCTTGAATTGCAGCCACCCGGACACCGACTCGTTGCAGTCTACCTGATCGTGACTTTTATCCTCTTATTGGGGACTGCATTCGGTCACTCTAGCAGTCAGAATGGGATGGCTGCATCGGTAACGAGTTGCATGCCATTAAGCCTTCGGTTTTGCCAGCCCCTGTCTGCCTTACGTATGGAATACTTGCGATCTATTTTACGTGTCCCATGTAACGATAGACTGCGCTAACCCCTTAGCTGAGGGCCCCTCTTTTAGTACCTATTCCCTCTTCCGATTTTAATACAATCCGTTTTTTTCTCTTTTATAACTTGTAAATACACCCTTTAATTAGCTAGAAATGTAAATATTAGTACACGCGTGTCATTTGTTTATTGCCCATGTGTCTCATTTTTATTATTTGAAACCTTTTATTTTTTAATCTTACTACTTTTTGTACATTAAGGCCTTGTACCCTTTTATGTCCTGCTGCTCCATAATCTTTTTAGATTTTAGCGGCGTACACCCTGCTCCAAATAATAATAATAATAACCAGCTCTTGGTTCTTCCTCACACCGACTACATAGCCAGAATCAGAACTGCACTCCGGGCTGCTTGGCAAAGAAGATGGAAGACGGCCGAGGGGAACTTAAAGTTGCGTGCCATTGTGCCGCGACTGGTTCCTTGGACCTTTTCCCAGTGCCACGATGGCTTCAGGTCGCTTTCTCTCGTCTTCGAATTGGGCAAGTTACCTATCCCTGTATCGGGATAAGCGGGGTCGCTACCGGGATGGGATCGTGTACACAGACTTGTCGACCTTTTTGGAAGAGGTTGGCTTCCTTTATTTGACATATATGACTCTCTTTGTTGTAGGTCGCATGTTCCTTCTTCTTGCTTATTATATATTCTTTTCTTCTTTTTTTGCTTGCTCCTTTGTCTTTGTTCCTGTTTTGTTTAGCATGTTTTTGGGTTTGTTAATCTAGCCTAGTATTAGACTGTCGCGTAATTACGACGATTTATGCCTTACTAGGTAGTCGACAATTGGGCTCATAAAAAGAATTTAAAAAAATGCCAAACATCGAACCCGAGTCCGCCCATTTAAAGCTTTTCCTCGAGCGGCTCAGAACGAAAAAGGATCCTGCTAAGGCAGGTCCGTACGTGTTTGGAGCGCCTTCCAGGGGTGGAGAGAAGGGAGTTCACTCCCCACTCTTCTCTCCCAATAAGAAGAAAGGCAAGAAGTCGAAGACGCCTAGGGATTCTTCTTTCTCCGTTTTGTCGCTTGAGGCTTCGGCAAACGACCAAGCCAAGATCAGCACGTCTGGCCCCGAGTCGCTCTTGAGGAGAGGGGCACAAACAAAGACCAAATTCACTAGTGCGCTGAGCGGAGAGCCTAGCTTACGTCGCGGCCCCTCATTCATAGATTTTCTGGCGTTTTTTTAGCCTGTTGGCTTAAAAAGCTTCCTAGTTATTCTCTTGCTCCATCAGGTGAGCATTATCTAGGTTGAAACTTCAGAGTCGGCCATGATTAGTGCCCTTCGGTCACCTTTTACGAACTTCGTGAAATGTCTGGTTTATGCGAGGGAACTCGTTAACTACTCTTTGGAAGACATCACTAAAGAGCTGGCTGACCAGGGAGCGGTCTAGGTCGAGCGTGAGATTAGAAAACAGGAAGGAACCTCGAGACACACGCCAACGCTCTTCGTCATTTTCAACCGTGACAGGATGTCTGAGTGTGTGCGTGCTGGTTGGTATTGCTACCGCGCGAAAGCATTCGTGCCGCGGAGGTGCAAATTCTGCCGCCGCTTCGGCCAAACGAATCACCACTGTAAATATCGGAATTATACGAATTCCCTTCGTTTATGGCCCAAGTGTGGAAATTGCGGAGAGCCGGACCATGCTTCCTCGAAGCAATGTGGCACGTATCTCCTGAAGAAGGAAATTCTGGGCGTTCAGGCTGCGTATAGTC
The DNA here is from genome assembly GCA_963969495.1 of Ceratothoa steindachneri. Taxonomy (NCBI): domain Eukaryota; kingdom Metazoa; phylum Arthropoda; class Malacostraca; order Isopoda; family Cymothoidae; genus Ceratothoa; species Ceratothoa steindachneri. The sequence continues at coordinate 29,686,203 of OZ018336.1, forward strand.
TCATTCTGCGAGGGTAAGGACTTGGTCCTGGCACGCCCAGCGCTGCCTAGGACGTCTTACGCCCCATATTTAAAAAAGGCACCTTCTTCTCCTGCCCCTCCCGGGCCGATCACTGTCGTTTCCGCGCCCATTCGTAACCCTAATCCCCACTCCTTGCGCCCCGCAGGTAGAGCTGGCAGCTCAAAGGGTTCACACCCAGCCTCGGCTAAAGCAAGGGTCCCATCCCTCCGCCAACATAACCATTTCCCGTAAGGCAAAATGGCTGCCCACCTCCAACGAGTCGCTCCGGAAAACATACGGCCATTCCCGTGAGGGTCTTCTCTTCGAAGAGGGCCCCGTATCTCCTCCGAGCTACGCCTGGAGGGCATCTTCCTTCAATGTAATTGCCACAGAGTCCGGTCGTCCCGTACCGGGACAGGTAACGTGGGTGGTTTCCCCAGACTGGGCCATTCGAAAAGAATGTGCTGATCAGTCCTGGGGACAACGCAGTCGCCGCAAGGGTTCGTTACATCAAATGGCGGTAAGTCCCGCCAGTGTACCCAATTTGTTGATGGTGATAAAGTTGAGCAAATCTCTACTGCCCATGAGCCCAAATGGGTTGAAAGAGAACGTGGCTTTTTATTGAAGTGTTTATTATTGTCTTGCGAATACATAAGTGAAAGAGAAGAGCACACTTGCAATTTACACGTAATACAACAACCTTTAAAATTATTCCCGGACTAACATAATTCTTAAAAGATACAAAGCTAAGATTAAAAAAGAACGTTGTGGACGCAGGACACAAAGGAAAATATCTGAAAACTTGTTTGAGTCACGTTTAGAATGATCATCGCTACAATTCTTCTTTTTTTTATACTTTTCATAAAATCGTTCAAAAGTGATTACGAACAGTTTGTTCTTAATCAAAAAAAAAACCTACCACATTTTGTTTCTTAATTTGATCATACTTCCAACATTACGAAATTAAATAGTCCCCAGTAATTACAGAGAGACTACGAATGGCGTATATAATATCCTAAGAATAATACACTACCAACTTTCAATTATGACAAATCACATGGGATAGAAAATGCAAAATTAACACAGGTATTCCTGATTCCAACACAAACGCACATACATCGTCGGTGTGCACCTGAAGATTAATTTCCTGAAAACCCCGAGAACAAACAACATTACTTAATTTTAAGGGTTTTATTTTATTTACACAAGGGGGAGGGGAGCAAATCAACCCCATCCATCCCCATTCCATCTAAATGAGATTAATTATCACTAGCGTTAATTTTATAAAGTGATGATGTAAAGTACAAGTCACATGTCGGACTTGGGATCCCTTAGAGTACATACATAGTTCCTTCGGATATAGCAAACCTCCCTCAATATCAATTTTATCCGAAAAAATTAACTTTAATTAATTACCTAAGGAAAAAAATAATTGATCGTTTTATTTAATCCTACTAAAAGTCATATATACAAGTATTGTTCAGTGTAACACTGTATTAACTAAAAGAGATATATATGTATATATATTGTACCATTTATAGAAATATGGAATATATATAATATATATGCATATATTTACATATCTAAATATACAACTTCTGCTTAACTGGCACTATTGAAGGGGATGGGAATTATGTAGTTCAAGACCGGACCTATAAAAAGGGTCATAAAAAATTAAAAGTTCAAAATTTGATGAGAAAAAAATTGTCAATGGACATGCCAAAGTGGAAAGTGATTTAAGACGTAATACTGTATAGCACGTCAGATCAGTGCATCGAGAAAGCTGATGGTACATCTTAAGAAGACTACCTTTCATCAAAATCATCACAATAAATAAACGTTGATTTCAGAGTATGCAATATATATATATATATAATATAGGTGATCAGAATGTTGCTCGCTCATAAACTACCTAGCTGCTGCTCATGTGATTCAAAGAACGAAAAAAGGGTAAGGTAAAGATTTGACTGGTAGTCGCGACCAGGTAGCGACTATCGCAATAAGATTCCAGGAAGGGATGGGGAGAGAGATCCAATCAATGATGAGGGTTCTATCCCAAACTGCTTAACAACTAAAATTTACTAAAACGCTTTTCGCAAAGCCTTCGCACGGCCTACCAAAGATACCTCTTTAAAACGAGAAAAGTTTAGTGGGCTCGCTTAGCAATAATCTGATCTCGAAAGGCGCCCCAAACAACAAATCACAGAGAAAAGGCTTTAAACCAGCGATATCGGAAATGAGGGGTTGACCAAAACCATATACTTTCATAAAACTCAATTAGCTTGGTCCCAAGTCCCGAACATAGGCAAATGAGGTTCTCCCAGAAAGCTCATACACGAATTATAAAATCACAACTAATCCATAAGTCTGTAGTAGAACTAACAGCACCGATATGACGATCATAATGACAGTTGTATTAATTGTGGTCTCCAATATGGAACTTCTCTCTTTCTGCCTACTAAATTTACTTACCGGAAGCTGATAAAATAACGGACCTCGAACTTAAATTTAAAGGGGAGAGGGGGACAGGTGTACCCCAGGAATTGTCTTTTGTATTGAAGAGAACGGGAAGTAGGGATATTTTATCACGTAGACTTCTATTTTACAGGAGCTGGATATGTTGGGGCATTGCCTTGACCACTTGCTACCCATGAGTTGAATACGTCTCTGCAAACAAACCAAGCATTAAATTCGGAATGCATTTCACAATTGCTAGTCAGAATGAATTATAGCAGACTACTGCAAATAATGCAGCGGCACCGTTGTTTCACACATGGGGATACAAAAAGGAGAGGGAAGGGAGACATTTTTAATTGCATAGAAAAAATATTTTGCTAAGCAATCAAAGAGACAAATGAAATAAGACGTGGGACCTGAACTCAACATTAAAATATGGGGGAAAATAAAAGAAAATTGCCTATATGCGGGGAAGGGTGAATAACTACCATTTTCTGGTGTGGCTCGTAGAGGCGACAAACCCGGATCGGGGCTGCTGGCCTCAGAACCGACGCTTTCTATTCTCCCTTTCCTGCGACCGATGGGGAGGCTGTTGCGGACCCCGTAGTCAGGTTTGTTAATCCGCGTAAATCGAGTCGGCGGTATATATGATTATGGAGAGGGGCCGTTTTTCAGGCGGCAGCTGCCCAGAAAATGATGGTTGAAGAAGGTGGTCAAAACCTTGAAGATCATCGACCACTTCACACCAAAAATCAGGCTGTGCATCCAGAGAGCAGAGGGACAGATCACGGCAAGAAAATGAAGCTATTTTCGCGCAGTGATGCATAAACTCATCCACATTTAGGACACCTATCTCCAACTCGTCAATCAGATCGGCAAGGACCTGACCTCTGGGATTGATCACGTAGTCTGCCCAGATGGCGTCTACCGTTCAAATCCCTGAGCAAGAAAAGAGGTTTTGGTAACCGTGTCACGACTCGGGCGGAAGTGCCCCGCGTCGAAGTCGGCTGACGGTGGAATGTACGCAAAAGTAACAGTATACCTCCTATACAGGTGAAGCTGTACAGCTACTGCCTGAAAGGAGGTATCTAGAGCGAAGAGAAGAACGGAGACCATGTCGGGAGTAAATCGTGCATCCTTCTGCCCGGCCCTAATCCCGTGGTGGTGATCGGACTCGTAAAACTTGTACCGCGAGAGGGTGGGCAGGGGGCGTGCGCCCAGCATGGTCTCCTGTAAAAAATAGCTAACGGAGAATGGGAGGAGACGCGCCTCCGCAGCTCCTCGCAGTTGGCTCGGAGCTCACGGCAATTCCATTAAAGAAATATGCCCTCCAGGCCTAGCTCGGAGATGCGGGGGCCCTCTTCGAAGAGAATACCCTCAAGAGAATGGCCGTACGCTCCCCGTGGGTCGCATCCCCTTGTGAGTCTTCGGGGGCCATGCACAAGGGCGGACTCAGGTTCCGTGTCTGCCAGCGAGCCAAGGTTGCCACCCTGTAAGACCTTGTAATTTAGGGTGGGGTCACCACCAAAAACAGCTACCTCAGAGGGGCCTCAACTGGCCATCCCTCCCGCCAATTTGTCAGGTATCTCTACCAGGGACATCCGGACCCGCATTGGTAAGAAAGGGGGAACGAGAATGCTGGATCCCATCAGCTTAACAAACCTCGCATCGACGAGGTACAGGGGCAAGCCCCAGGGAATGGTTAGTCATTGACCCTAACGGGAGGGGCGGGGACCGAGGAAGCGCGTCCACTGTCTCGCTGTGTTCTTAGCGGGCCCCAGCACCTCCTGCCTCTCGGGTTTTCGAACTTTACAGGGGTCCGACTTGGATGCGTTAAAGAAAGATATTCGCAACCTCGTCGTCAGCTCCAGTTCGTGGCCAAGCCAAGCATCGGTTTCGTTAGTTATCCGGTTTCCTCGGCTGATGTTTATGCCGGATATGGAGACAAAGAAGGCCAGAAAGAAAACAGATACGAATGCCAGTAGCTGAGGAATTTGTTTGGGGCGATCGTGGCTACGCGACGGCCTCGATCACGCACTTGGCCAGTAACGCGTCCACTGCGGCTCAAAACATTGAGAGATGCGGTTTCGGCGAGGTTGGTTCCATCAGCCTACCCGGGTTCTTGGTCTATCAAGGCCCGCCTTTGTCGCGCTTGCCGTCCTCCGCCAGAGCCAAACATAGGAATTTATCCAGTGGCCGGTCGTTGTCCAAAGGTCACAGCTCCCAACTTGGTAGCCAGGGCGACATGGCGGATATCCTCGAGGGAACGGCCAGGATCTAAAGATCTTGCGGCGGATCCAGAGACGGTACCCGAGACATTTTAGTTGGCCTGGCAGCCAACAAGGGAGTAAAGCCCCAATACCCAGGTCCCCTTAAGACCTGTTGTCTTGCAACCTGCGGGCTTTAAAGGGCGTTATCTATAGAGAACTGTTCCTCTTGGTACCAAGTGCAGGTAGACAAAAGGTTGACGGGATAGTCCTAGAGAAAAAAAAATAATAAAAAGGTAGCGCTGAGAGCGAGGGGGGGGGGAGCTAAGGGCCCTAACAACTTTCCAAGGCCCCATCAAAGAGTACATGTCAACACAGTCCTAGGGCTTCCTTAATTAGCACTCAGGAGGGGAGTCTGTGCACCCCCCATCCCAAGTGTAGCAGGCTACACAGGGGGTTCCCCCCTGCGGGTTAGGGGGAGTGGGTATGGATGTACTATTGGCAGAAGGTTAGCCGAGAACACAAAGAATGGGATGTATGGTTATGGATAAAGCGTATAATCGTGTAGAGTGAGAAGCGTTGTGGACGGGCGTGAAATAAGGGAGTCCTTCGGTGAAAAAGGGCGGGAGTGGAGGTTTAGAGAAAGAGCTGGGAGAATTAGGAACGAAACGTGTGGGGAGGGCAGATCAATATGGGTGGATGGGTTCTATCTATGCGCGGTTGACTTAGGGGTTCATGGGTAAGAGTGAGAGGGAAATGTTTATCGAACCTTCAGTGACCGAATGAAATGCAGAAAAGTGTGTTCTGTGGTGAGAGTGGGGTAGTGTGTGATATTAGCTTTGCCCTTGAAAAAAGGTGGGGTAGTGTGTGATATTAGCTTTGCCCTTGAAAAAGGGTGGGGTAGTGTGTGATATTAGCTTTGCCCTTGAAAAAGGGCGAGGATTTAGGTGGGGAATATAAATATAAATTACGCCACCCGTTCCCAGTAAATCGTAGACAAAATCTCGTCACCGGGTAAAGAAATTCGCATAAAGAACAGAATGACGTCCGAAGGCACCAGTGGCTATGCTCTATCGGGGGGGAGGGGTGTTGTATTTAGTTTTGACACCGACCAGTAAGCGGAGAACATTCGTGACGGGACTGAGTTCCACGTCAGCGGTATGTGGATATAAAGTGCCCTTCGGCAAATTCCTGGACGGCAGTGTGGATGTTATGTGTGTGAAGATGGGAAAAGGGAAGACAGCAGTGTTGTGATTGATGATAGCAACAAAGGCATAAGGAAAGCCATCGACACTGAGCTCCCACAAAAAACATAGTGGCTTGCAAACTTCCTCACATTTCGACAAGTCCTCCACCTAAACATAACATAATATTGATCAGCTACGCACAGATGACATCACAATCCCTGCTCAACACCAGTTATAACCAAAAGACTCGTGGCCTACAATTCCATACTGCAAAATTCGAACCCTTATTGCAACAGAACCCACTGGCCGTCTCACCTTCAAAATCTACAAAATTGAGTACAACAAACAACCGTGATTAATCCTATCAAACACCCCATTTCCTTTAAATCCAACATAAAGTGACTAGCGTCCCACTGGACTGACTTTGCAACAACACCACAAACCCGCCAAACAAAGACGACACAAAATTAGACAGGCGGAACAATCCATCATCCGCACAGACTAGCAGGATATTCGTCCGTAACTCGCCTATGCCTCTACAGCCCCTACCCCCAATCACGCGTTCACACACCTGGGTACATTACAGAAAACACGGAATCCACCCGCACCACCCTAACAAACCACACACTCCGAAACCAAGGTGAAACTCATCTAGATGTCCGCAGTGCGACGCAATTTCTTAATGGTACGCGAAACCTAAGCTCCCCCACAACCCCGCACCCGAAACATGCGCTAAATTCAAAGCATGTACTACGCCATTACCATCACACACACATATGAGAGCATAGTATTCAATCACTGGGTTCAAACCACTTCCTCCACGCCATTCCACCATATATCAACCAACAAGAAACAACCCTCCCGCATCACAACACAGGTCACCCTGGCAAGGCTACGGTGCAGTCAGTACCCAAAACTAGGTATAAATATACAGCACAGGCCTGACCGACACAGAAGCCTACCCCCACTGCCACTACGAACTACAGTTCAACACTCGCAACACGCCGGACAGAAGCACAGATGAGACAACAAAACCTGTAGATATAGAAGGTGATGGATCTCTGTGAGAACAACACCGAAAGGTCGGTGGAGTTCATCGGGGGCAACGTAATTGCATTGAAGGTATGAAAACAGTTTCCGAGGCGATCCAAACGTGAGTGAATGCTAATGGTTTCAGTGTGGAATGTGCCTGTGAGTTTGCTGGTACCAACGTTGATGTATGGGAGTAAGACTATGGTATGGAAGGAGAAGGAAAGAGTGAGAACAGAGCAAATCGACCACTTAAAAGGATGTTGTGTGTGCGAAGGGCAGATGGAGCGAGGAACGTGTGGGTGAGAGGTAATTATGGTGTGAGGAAGTGTTAATGAGGTTTTGACCGTATTCCGGAGTGATTTGGGCATGTAAGAAGAATGGATTAAAATAAACTTGAGTGGATGTAAGAGAGGGAATGTCCGAAAGTGAGAAAGAGAAGGGGCTCAGAAAGGAAATGACATTGGTGGACGAGATGCTAAAACATAGAGCACCACATCGCCAATTCTTTGTCACAAGGAATAGTAGTACATCAAAGGAAATTGTTGACCAGACCGAGGAGGTGCTATTTTGGGAAAGCCCAAACATGTTGTGGAGAAAAAGTGTGGCTTTGTGTTTAATAGAACTCGAAAGATGGGGGGAGGTCAGCTTTTAAGTGCTGTTTATGTTCGTCAACGCTACTTTGTGACATAGTAGTTACAGATCATGAAATATAGTCATCAGTTAGCACAAAACAGTGCCATTAAATTCATCAGAAAATGTCCAAAGATGAAAAGTCAAAGAATAGAATGAAAACAAAACAAAGATCCGAAAACGGAGTGAAATAAAAAGTATTGCAAAGGGTAAACTTGAACCTTCAAGTACCGAGGCCAAAAAATGTGTACTATTATGTTAAAAAGAAAAGAAAAGTAACGAAGTTAAGCTACCCATTTGTAGAGATAAAAAGTGAATTACGCTACCTGCAATGAGAAACCACGCATTCATTCGAGCAGTATTCATCTTCCCATTCGGGGTTGTGAACGGCAGGATTTGTGCATCCAGCACGAATGCAAGACCCCATGTTGCAAGGTGGGAGTCCGTTGGGCCCAGAAGTGGGATGCCCTCCACCCTGATTCGAACCGTGCTGCTGCAACGAGTGATGGCCTTGATGCTGGGGTGAGGTTTGTTGCGGGTGGGAATTAGCCTGCTGTACTGATTGTTGCTGTTGAGTTTGCTGCTGTTGCTGTGGTTGCTGCTGCTGACTGGGCTGCTGCGTGGGTTTGTGAATAGTATGAGGACCGGGAGATCCCACGTCGCTGTTCATATTCGAGACAGGACTGCCAAGGGATGGATTACTCTGTAAACAAAGAGAAGTTTGAACACGAGAAATTGGCCTCATCGCGGTCGAGGCAATCCATTGTGCGTCATTAGCCCATTATAAAAGGAGTCTTCTCATGGACACTTACAGGGAAGAGGAACCATTCATTCATCTAAATAGCGTTCATATAACTTCTTTTTTTTTCATTAGTCAGAAATTGCATTAACGAAAACGAATCCGCCTAAATAAAGGCAGGTTAGCCAACCACTAATCTATCGATTGAAGAAATTATGCCATTGGACGACGATCCGAATACCTGAGTTATGTAGGGTGACGTGGGTGGAACCGAGCTCATGGCATTGAGGTGAGATGGCGTTGGGGTCCCGGGCTGATGGGGCACTTGCTGTGAGTTACCGGTCTGTCCCTGAGGGCCCATTGAAGTGGGATTCATCGTCGGAATAGGCCCGTGGGTCATCATGGAAGGTGCGGAAGGGGGCATTGGCTGTGACATGGGAGGATTCATTAAGGACTGCTGTCCCCCTTCTGCAGTCATGAGGGAGCTGAGCAGGGGTGACTTCTTCGCTAGCGGTGATAACTGTGGTGACGAGTGACCCTGGGCATGGGGTGGGGGAAGGGGTCCTGCATTCGTAGAAGGGGGAAACCCGTAAGAGGGATTCGATCCAAACTGTGGATAGGCCTGACCGGGTCCTTGAAACATCTGATCTCCTTCTCCTCCCTGCGGGAAAAGATAAAAGTGTTTGTTAGTTAGTCAGCGCCAATCCTTCCATGATACTGGGTGGATACCCGACCGGGTAAGGAAATTTATATAAGGTCAGTATGACAATCGCTGGTCGGCCCGAGGCAGACCAGGGGGCCAGTTCTCTTATGGGAAGAGGTGTCAAGAAGTATTATGGGGGAGAGGGACCTGTTCCGCGTCAGAGGTACGTGGATACCCATCGTCAAGATTCCTTGGAACAGTGTGTGTGTTGTGTTGTGAAGGCGAGAGAGGAAAGAAAACAGTGTTGTGATTGGCTATGTGTGAGGTGAGAGGTGTAAGATCTACCCACCCGAAAACGGGGTGAGCACAGCGCGTCCACCAATCGGTAGCCAGATCTCTACGTGCGCTGACGTGTGTCCGCTCATGCCGGGATTCGGAATCGAACTCCGTACCGCGACGTTGGGAAGCCAACACCGTATCCACTAGGCTAGCATGAGCTCTAAGATTAAAGTGTCAACATCTCTTTCACAAACCAGGACTCAGTAGTTTACTGGTGCATGAAATGGGGACAATTTCAATATCTCCACAACGATTTACTCATTGGTAAAGGATGTGGATAAGAAGAAAAACTACAAAAAGAGAAGAAGGTTTGGTAAATAGAGACTTCTGAATTCTAAATAAAGGGGTCAAGAAGAATTTTATAGTTGAGGAGCAGATAAAGGAAGGAAAAGGTGGCTATTTAAATAGTAGAAAAGAAAAAGTGTAAAAGGTTAAATATGACAAAAGTTGCAATAGTAAATTTCGTCACCCTTAAATAGTAGGTTTGAGGGCGAAAGATAGACCCTCCCCCCCCGCAGGGACAAATTCGTACAAACCCTTTGTGGGGTAGCAAGAGAATGTGGTCAAACCGATAATTGAAAAGTACCTTCGAGACGAGACTGGCGCGGTAAGCAGCGAGAGCCTTGAGGTACTCCTTCTTGGCTGCTTCCGTCTTCTTCTTGTACACACTCTTGCTATCTGCATCGAGAGCGTCCCACATCGACGCCACGATCTTGGACACCTCCCCGAAAGATGCATTCGGGTTCTGGCCCTTAATGGCCGCCTGTGTATCGCGGAAGAAGAGTGCGTACGCAGACACGGGTCTGTGGAAAAAGACACGATGGTCAAAAGGCGTAACCCACTTCGTCGCGGCACAAATTGGATGAATTTCATCACTTAAGTAACGACCCAAAGTCAACCAGAAGTAATTAGTGAAGCAATACAATATGCCACAAACGTGGGATCATGCATATATATTTCACTATCTACCGCATTCCCACAAAGTGGGTCTGGGTAAACACAATGGCAGTAAAAACAAACAAAAACATCTATCCACCTCATCTAAGAATACAAAATACCTAAAACTTGGGATTGTAAACCAGTAATTCCTAGCCTAATTTTAATATATCCCCCGGTCTCTTTAAACTGGACCCTGTAATTAAAAGGATTATTTATAACGAAATTGTCCATTTTAAATCTTAGCCCTTTGATTTATTAATTTAGTTATGTTTCTCTTGTTTATTTTTATGTATTCATAATTGTGTGTGTATGTACTTAGTTTTGTGACTTAAATGTCTACATTCTTTGCTCACAGTTGGAATTTCCGGAAGTAGACCTTATCTGTTTGGTTTTATCCTTCATATCCGGTATCTAAACCAGTCTTTGATAATATTTTTTTATTCTGTGCCCTCTCGTTGTAGAAGGGCGGGGCATTACTCTGTTGTTTCCCATATATATACCACCTTTGTAAAATTATTCGTTATTCCTTGAGAATGAACTGAACAAGTTCGTAAGTACTTGGAATCCGCCTTTCATTTTCCTGTGTGTTTTTTTGCATTTATTGCTTTACTCACGCGCTACTTTGTGAGTTTCTCATATATATATATATATATATATATATATATATATATATATATATATATATATATATATATATATATATATATATATATATATATAAATATAAACACAGTAATACGACTAATTTTATATGCGAAACAGGTTTTGATGGAAACATCCGTCATCGTCAGTCGCTGGTGGACAAGTGAAATACAGAAGTTCCTTAACGTACAAACACACAAATCAGTGCGGCTAAGGTGGATGATGCGGGAATGTAGCGGCATTTTTTAGAATAATAATAGGTATTTATGAATCTCTTGCTTATTAAGGTATTAGTATTAAATTGGCCGTCGGAAGTATTAAAGTTGGGAATTTCTTCTATAAGTGTCGATTCAATTAAGCGTCGATGTATATAATTGTGACTTATAAACTATTTTAGCATTATCAATTTGATGATTTTCATTCGACATATGTAGAAATAAACTCGAGGAGAGGGCACCACGTCGCATATCGCATTTATGTTCATTCATTCTCTTGGAAAATCTGCTGCTTTCACCGATATATACTTCATTACATGATTTGCAGGGAATGCAATGTACTCGGAATGAAGATTACTTCAAACGGGTACAAGAAAGAATCTCTAAGGCCACTGCTGCAGTCAAAACTCTATACATGTTCATAAATCTTCGTGAAAGCAATACGAAAAAGATCTACAATGTACTAGTAAGATCGACGCTGCTATACCCCGCTTTCGCCCTCTCGTGTATCTCGAAGACACAAAAGAGGAAATGTATAGACTTAATTACAGGTACATACATGGGGAAAGGAAGACGCTAAGAAGAGCTGCACCGGGAGGGGGGGGGGAGTTAAGTCCCATTAACGTTGTCATGGAAGAACGGACAAGAAATATGAAGGAACTGGTTAATCGAGAAATGGACGATGATATCGTCCAAATGATTAACCAGAACAGAAGAGGCATAGGTCGCGCCAGATTTCCGAGCTCCGCTGGGCTTTTAACAGCTAGGTGAGCAGAAGTGCCGTTCTACGCATGAAAATAAGAATGTTTCTACCCAAACCAAGAAAACCGATCAAGAAAAAGAATACCCAATTATGAAACCTCACCGATTTCTACAAGAATTCACCAATGAAGACCCAAATAAACCGAAGAAGACATCTAAGAAAAAACAGACACGATTTACACTCACTACAAGATATACAAAAAAAACAAAGACACTAAGCATAATACTAAAGTGATTAAAGTAATTTATTACTACAACAGCAAATGCGCATAACATATCCAAAGAACATTATTATTCTTTTTTGGACAAATGGCTTCAACGCCATAATAATATAAACTATTCTAAAGACAACAAAGGAACCACAAAACAAAACAAATATTTAAAAGCGATAGGCCTGATCACCAGGCACTTAGCATCTCTTTGCACCCTACCACACTTCTTTCTATTTTCACCACTTGTCTATTTTCAGCTATCTGTCCCCACACCATTTCTATACTCCCTACCCACTTACATCGATCATAGTCTGACTATTTGTCGCTCCGATCTAGTTTCTGGCAAAGGAGGCAAAAGTAAATGGAGTTTGAAAACGTGCTTCTTTTAACGGCGGTCAACTCGAAGACGCCGAGATGTAGGGAGTATGGTTTCCGGCTGAAGTTGTACATTAATTGCCGGGGGTTTTTATATTTGAATAATGACAGCTTCGGCCATCCGCAATCTTCTGCGGTTTGGGAGTCTCGGTGATGGAGGTGTCCTTATTCAGCTTTTCACGGGTTAGGGTAGTGCTATGAGAGTGCTAATCGCGCCATCTTGAATGTGAGCTGTCAGTCGCCTTGACAGGGTTGTGGAGGTCACGCCGAAGTACTTTGAATTGCGGTGTTCGCAGTCACCGACTTTGCATGAATATTCGTACACGACGTTAGTCTCCTGGAGTTCGCTCGTCGGAGGGAGACAGCTGTTTTTCGTGATGCAACTACTTGTTTTCTTGGTCTTGTAGTATATAATTAGATTAATATCCGTATTAGGGTCGGTTGGGGTCCCGTTACGATGGAGAATGGCTTTGAGAGCCTTTTCGCCTTCACGGTAGCCGGTGTTCATATTGGCCTTGTAATAAAAGTCGATATTACTCTTCTTCGGAGTAGACCTGACGCCAGGACAAGCAGCCAAGTTCATTTTCTCTTTCATGGTGACGTCGATGGATTCTTGTGTGTAGCCGTTGTCAACGAGAACTCGGGAAACCCTCTTAAGTTCGTGATCAACAGCCGTCCACGAGGAAGAATGAGAAATTGCCCCGTTAACTAAGGCATTGATGACTGATCTCTTGTAGCGTTCAGGATACTCAGAAGAAGATACAAGATAAAATAAAGTTAGAATGTGGAGATAATGATAGGATAGATAGAAAAGATTGTGCAAAAAGTGTGTGTTGATGGGGATGATAATGAGTGTAGGATGAACGATGAGGGTGATGATAATTTGTACCAGGTTGCCTGGTTGTTTCCTTTTTGTTTTGTTTTCTTTTGGCTTTTTGATGTGATTCTAAGTGAAATATTTTTTTTATTAGTTTTTGTTGTTTTTTGTGCTTTTTTAAAAGTGTTTATTATTATTATAATATATATATATATATATATATATATATATATATATATATATATATATATATTTATATATATATATATTTATTTATTGTAGGAATATCACGACGTATAGGTGAGAATGTGAGGAGGAAGTAAAAACCCGGAAAATAAACTGAAGTTCTTTATTGACGTTTCACCTGTTGACTTCTTCAGAATTGAACTAGACGAAGTACGCGAGATCGCTCCATATATATGCAGCAGATTTATTCCGGGTCACTCTGGGTCGACCCTCGTAGTCTTCTCTGGTTGGATTTGTCCATATTTTTTTTTTAGAGCCCATCTGGCGACTACCCACTTGGGCACAAGTCGCCGCACTCACGATAGCCTAGCACTAGGCTACTTTAAAATAAAAATGAAGAACAATAACAATAATAATGAAAAAACGTAACAAGGAGGAAGCAATGTCCTGCGTCGGGGGGAAGGGGGGGCGGGGCGCAGAAACGTGCAACCTATAAAGAAAACAACAAAAAAAAACTAGTTAAATAAAAGGGAGAAGGCCGGCCTCCCCCCAAAACTCTAGAAGTCCACCAGTCAAGGTGCACGCACTCGACTCGAGTACAAGGGACAGCCGGTAGCAACCCTGCCCATCCCGGTACCGGGAACCGGGACAGGCAACGTGCGCGAATATCACCCAGAATGGGGCATTCCACAAGAATGTGCCTTACACTCTGGGGAACGACGCAGTCGTCACAATAGGGCGCAGGCGAGCGCTCCATTAAATGGCGATGCGTCACACGAGTGTGCCTGATTCGGGGACTACAGAAAGCGACCTTGGATTTGTCCAGCTTTAATCTTTCCGCTTCGTGTCTGAAGAACCGTGCCGATCCATTAGCCAGCCGAAAGAATCCGTCTCGGTGATTAGTGGACCTGTCGGAAACGATATATAGAAGGCAAGTAGTCCCTGTTCCGAGGCTTTTTTGGACATTTCTGTAGATCTAAATACTACTTTGAAGACATGACTCATGGCGGACTTGATGATGGGTGGTGATTGAATCAACTACCACCTCCAGGTTGCCGCCCCTCCTGGGGTTTGGTTATCGAGGCAGCGTCCGGCATACATAGAGACGGTTGTATGTCCCACTATGGTCCTGGCTGGGCTGCTAGGGATATATAACTCTTCCCCAACGGTTGCAGCATCGCCTCTTGTCTGGGGTGCCTATGACGGAAGGTTCCACGGTGGGCTAGTCCACAAACCTGCTTTCTCAACCGCCAGAATGTACGCGACTCGTTTACTAAGTCAAATCTGCCTATTAAATTGTCCCAAATTACATTCTGCTGTTCCCTAATGAGTTTCATTAGTTCGTCGCGTATTTATCGTGTTCGTCTGTGTGTAGTGATGTTGGGGCCAGTGAGGTTCACTTCAATGATCCGTTCCCCGAATTCCCTCGCGAGAGATCATATTCTAAGGGTCTAAGAAGGGGCCGGGAGTGTTTTATACTTTAATCAAGAATGGCTTCCTTATCGGCATTTATTAATTGATTGGTAATTTTAACCAACTCCTCGTCGCTTTCTTCTAGATTTGTATCAATTAAGGGGTCGGGAACCGTTTAAGCCTTCCAATTTTATATGTTTCTTGTAGCACTTGATTGGCCAAATTTTGTAATACTTATGTTCGCGTAGAAAGATAATGTAGCAATTTGTGAATAATTCCATTTCTGTTCATTCCCTGAAGATGACCTAACACGGTCGAAAGACGTCTAGGAATAAAGAATGTCATTCGCGGATGTTTTTTCTCGCCTTGAAAACCCCTTTAAAAAAACTTGTAAGAAATATTAAGAAAATACAAGTTAAAATTAATACAGCTGCCACAGCTGTGGAATTGAATAGTACATGCATACAACATGGCCTTTTACCTAATTATATATATATATATATATATATATATATATATATATATATATATATATATATATATATATATATATATATTAAATAGACCACTTTTATCGCGGTCTCATTATCTCTGCAACTCGCGTTATTTTCTTCCATAACTTTCTCTTTTTTAATGTATGAAAACACACGCACACATAAGTTGTCTTAGAGCATCCTTTGGGAGGGGGGAGGGGATGTAGCCTAGTAGTGGCCAAAGAGCGCTCGATCGCATAGGTTCAAACCCAACCTATTTTCACCTTTATATTAGTTCATTCCCTTTGATCTCACTCTCTCGTCCTTCTTTCTCAATTCATGTTTGGCCTTTTAAAAATAAGAAATTTAGTATGTATCATTCATTCATTCCCTAATTATTAATTATGGGTTAATATATATATATATATATATATATATATATATATATATATATATATATATTAACCCATAATTAATAATTAGGGAATGAATGAATGATACATACTAAATTTCTTATATATATATATATATATATATATATATATATATACATAGGCTTAGATAATGTGAAAGATCTTAACGAATAAGATCTTTCACATTATCTAAGCCTATTGAACGAAAATTTTCCTGGGCGATATTAAAAAGTTTCAATAGGGTTATTACGAAAAATAACGAATTTTATTGCCCCAAATTCAATTAAACTATCGCTCGTTTTGGAAGGCCAACTAATCTAATGCGAGGTCGCGTCACAAAGGACCAGACAGGGAAGAAAAATGCTACGAATTTCAAATTGTTTCGTCGACTCCATTTCATTTCACGCGAGGGAGGAGAGCAGGGGAGTACCACCCCACCCCCTCCATTTTCTCTTTCGATTTGAAAAGGGGGGGGGGGAATTTGTAAAAATGATAGGGGGGTCTAAGTTACGATTTCTTGGAAATTTTGGACTCTACAAAAATTATACTTACTCATCTATTAAATCCCGCTACTAATAACTATACTTACCTAATTACTTGGTTTTGTTGTTTGTTTGTTTTTTACATTTAGAAATAAAAAGACAAAGAAACGTAATTTATGACCCCGATTCTAAACGGCATAAGAAACGACACACCGCACCACAACCAGAGGCATAAAGCACCCCGTCCTCGAACCAGGTATCGATAACGTACCTGGCGAGGACAGAGATTTGGACACTTGTGTAGGATCTCATTTAGTAAAAAAAAAACAACAAAAAAAAACCCAAATGGAGAAGGTGGAAGATCCATAACAAAAACATTCAAAAAGATATTTAACTTGGGGATAACCATCTTGGTGAAAGAGACAACAGAAGAAAACTATCAACACCCTTCTTTAACTGGGAAAGAAACCAAAGTAACTTAGTGGCTTCTTTATTTCCAATTCACTGCAATCAGTCGGATTCGCGCGGCCATGTTCCTTCGACTAAACACAGCCTCACTAATTAGTACCCGATCTCTTGTTATTATATTGGTGTTTAAATCAACAGACGCAAATGAAAGCTTCCATGGACACGAAAGGAGAGGAAACCACACAATTTGAGGAGGGGGGGTGGTTATGAAACACTTTTACCTAATCTCCCATTCCACCATGGAAGAAACCATGAAATAAATTGGCAAATAAAAGATAGAAAACAAAATTGCCATCTTGCCGACTTCAAAATACATCGATGCTCATACCAACACAAATAGACACCACTCGCTGGCACCCTTCTAATTTAAATGCCTTAATAAATGGAATACATTTGAACGGTACTTTGAAACTACATTTCACAAAATAACCGTTGGAAAAATAAGTGAACGAACCATCGTCGCACAATATTCAGATTTCCATTTCATGAACGAAAACTTCTGAAACTAATTACATTCCTTTCGTCTGAAAATAAAATACAGAAGAAATGTTTCCTTACATTAGAATATATATTAAAATTGATGAACAAGGCTTTCCAAATAAGTATATATTGAATTACCAAAAACTTTCTCATATTTGCTTAATTGTATTTAAGACACGTCTATACATACTGACTTTGACTCGAGAATGATAGTAGCTTTTCAGCTATTTCAAAAGTTACATTAAATCGAAATTGAGGCAAGTTATGTCTTATGCCACCTCGTTTAAGTTGCAAGGATAGGTGATACAAATGCGTGGGAGCGCATTTTGTGTGCAATGAGAAAAAAAATAGAACCAAATGCATCTTCAAATGATGGGCGACGAACCGATTCATTGCAAGAATAAAACAAGGCCTTCCTCCATTACCCCAAGGCAGATTTAATAGGGCCCTAAGAAGGCGCGCGCAGGTGACTAGAATAACATCGAAGAACACCCATTCAGTACAATGTGTTTGGGCTAAATTTGACAGTTTGCATAAAATATCCCCCCCACCCGCAGATTCTCAGCCCAAAATAAATTATTTTAATAAAACAAAAATATCAACTAAATTATGGCTGGGAGATAACAATTTACTCAAAGTATCCGCCGCATAAAGACAGGTCCGAATCTGGTCGCTTACGTTCCTCATTGCATCCCTAGGAAGAGCTTCGTAAACCTCGTTGATCTTGACCACTAGCCTTTACTAAATCTTCGGTATCGAGGGCAGAAAGTGAATATATGTGGGAAAATGTTTGTTTGTTATGAGACACGAAATAAAACTAATTTTATTTCTATTTATATCCAATCGATGGTTGCCAATATCTCGCGCGCCAAATTTTTACATTCTTCCTCTTCTTGCTATCGTTACACAACTATTCCTTCTATCGCATTAAGATTTCCTCTTGCAAAAATCTCGTTTCTTTCAATACTTCAGGAAATGCTGGTACACGCTTCTCTAGAGAATTTCTTAGTTCGCCTTTTTTACCTTCTTGCTCTACTCATTTTAGAGTTTGACGAACTACACGATATTTTACTCCGTTCCCCAACACCCACCCATGGGCGTCGTTCATCGGCGACAAATATATTTTAGCAGTTAGTAAGCAGAAGACTTTCGGAGAAAGGAAAAAAAAATATCTCATCTGTTGGGTGAAAGTCTCGCGAGAATAGTTTGGAGTGCCCCGAACGGCATTTATTAATCGTTAACTTATGTAAACAGATTCCCCCCCTTAACAGTAATGCAGGGTAAAGCGAAGGTAGACGAGCATAGGCGCACGCAACTTCATACCACATTTTTCTTGCTAATACCAACATTTTAGACCGGAGCAATTAAATGTAAAACATCGGTCCAAGCGGGCGGCGAAGCAGGAGTCGAAATTTCACGGGAGGCAAAAAATGCCTTCCAGATATAAGCAAGAGGCAAACATTCACGGCGTTTGGATGGAACTACGTGATATAAACAATTGTTTCAAATATGTGGCGGGGAGGAGGCATGAATGAGGAAAAATGGTGTAAATGACGAGTGCAGATTCCCTTGGTGGGGAAAGATTGAGAGGCGGAACAGGCGGGGAAAAAAACGAGTAACTAGAGATAAAAAAAAATCTAAGTACTTTAGGGCTGATAGAGGAAAAGTTCCTAGGAAACGATCAGACTCAAAAGTATGTACTTAAAACGCATGGCAGGACACGCAATGGCAACAGTAGCTTCTGGCTCTATCAAATAAATAATAAGAAACATCTAATTGGCACAACCAGTGGTACAAGGACAGCCACACAACATGTCATACTCCTCGTCCTAAGAGGGCCAATAGTTAGGTCGGGCAAGTAGCGACTCGACGATGAGAAGTAACATTTGCGGGTAATATAAAAAAATCCACAAAAATAGTAGCCCAACCCATTAATATGGGGGAGGGGGTCTGCGCGACTTGTTGCTAAGGGTGTCTTTGTGCAGTCGCGAAATCAAGAAAAACGAACGAACAGTTGTTAGTCTCGAAAATTATGACGAACGACCAAATTTGAATTCATCTATCTATCTATACAGTCATATGCACGACTGTTACAACTTATTAAACTAAGCGGGCTCACAATATAATCACGTTAAACCTACCTTAATCCGATTCTCATCGTTAACTATCAAACTAATACATTAAAAAAAAAAAAAACTCCCCCTTATTAGCAATAAAGAGAGATTTGGAGAATTAGGCCTACGGAAACAACTAGAAAATGGGGGGGGGGGAAACAGACTAACCCGTGAATGGGAGACGGGGAGGAAGGTAGGGGAGTGGCTTCAGAGACCGAAAAAAGAGAGGGGGTAATGGGGGGAAAATACCGATTGTATCAGAAAAGTTCACTTAGATTTACGACCTAAGGAGGAAAGCAAGGTTTGCTTCTTATTAAGTCTTTATTAAAAGGGTTGGGGAGGATTATATTACAAAGAGTTCTCTGTGCGTCGGAGGACAAACGACTATGAAAAATCGAGTGAATAAAAAGAGAGGAATAAGTCGACAGACAAAAATTAAATGGGCTAAATATAGGATGTACTTTAAGGCAAACCTAAACACCCAATAACATTTGCCCAAGAAGGAAAATAAGGAGCATGAAAATCTACCAGAACTACGAGTAGGTTGGTTAAGTCGACCCCCCCCCCCAACAATAATTGCGACAAAATAATTAGAAGATGTTGATAAAACATTTCGACTGTAATTCACTATAGATCATTCAAATTTCAACAGTTAACAAATACTTTAACATTGGAGAAATGCAAAAAAAAAAATCTTCAGAAAGTGAAATGGGGTCCTTTTGTTCAGAGCATCGTTTCACCAGCTGGCCAAAACTTGAAAATTTAGGGCCCCTCATTCATAAAGCGCCTTTCTTGTCTTCTTAGTTGGCCGCAAACTTTCCAACGAACCCTCTTTATTTACGACCTCGCTTCGATGAACACACCCTATATAAGTGTCACCCCACAACATCCCAACAGTCTCGAGAAGATAAATGTGTCAAGGCTAATTAATAGTGCAGTAGTAATAATGTGAAAGAGTGGCAAAACTAAAGTAAGGTTAATAGAAACCGCCATCAGTGGAGAACTGGTGGTAACAGGAAAGAAACAGGGCGACTACCATTGCCAGAGAAATGAAAACAATGCTAAAAAAAAAACCTAGAAACATCTGGCATACTAACACTTTTAGTTTAATTAAGAAAGGAAACTGGTATAACAACGAAGGAATTACACTGCAGGGAGAGTAGGGAAAAAGCTAAAAGAAAAACAAAAAAAAACAAATAGAAAGCAGAAGCAGAATGTGAGAGGTTACTAGAACCTGGTGCGCGTATCGTACAAAAAGCAGACGCAAAAAAAAACAGGAACATAAAAGCTATTGGAGAAAAATGAATGATACAAATATTTAAGAGTGGCCCAATAAAAAAATACCCATAAAGAACAGGCTCAAAACTGAGAACTTATGCAGGGAAACCGAGCTGGAAAGATAAAGAATAACTGTAAACAAGGTACAGGGGAACCGAGATGGAAAGACAAAGAACAATAACTGTAAACAAGGTACAGGGGAACCGAGATGGAAAGACAAAGAACAATAACTGTAAACAAGGTACAGGGGAACCGAGATGGAAAGACAAAGAACAATAACTGTAAACAAGGTACAGGGGAACCGAGATGGAAAGACAAAGAACAATAACTGTAAACAAGGTACAGGAGAACCGAGCTGGAAAGACAAAGAACAATAACTGTAAACAAGGTACAGGGGAACCGAGATGGAAAGACAAAGAACAATAACTGTAAACAAGGTACAGGGGAACCGAGATGGAAAGACAAAGAACAATAACTGTAAACAAGGTACAGGGGAACCGAGATGGAAAGACAAAGAACAATAACTGTAAACAAGGTACAGGGGAACCGAGATGGAAAGACAAAGAACAATAACTGTAAACAAGGTACAGGGGAACCGAGATGGAAAGACAAAGAACAACAAATAACTGTAAACAAGGAGTCCAGCCAGGATACAGACTTCGTTTGCGATCAAACCTATAACGCAATGGTAAAATTTTTACAATAATCCAAAAGCCATCATTAATGTACGTTGTTTTAAATTGCTATATACTCCCCCTTCTGACGAGGGGGGGGGCTCTACTAATAGCTCCATAATAGAGTAGGGGAGGTTCTGCCTTTAGAATTTATGTACTCATTCTGTACTCTTATGAATGCACCGTCACGTTCCAGGCATCGGGGTGGGTGAAGCTTGGCATAACCTTATTACCGCGATATTTCTCCCACTGTTCTTCTAATCCTTCACCCCCCCCCCTTTAAAGGGAGGGACATTCTTCTCGATATTAAATAATGACTTAAAATATTAGAAATGAACCGTCATTATTATATCCTTATCTCCCTTGCACCAGGCTGCGGACATTACCAGTGTTTTTTTTTTTTTGCTGGGACCGCAATTCCTGGCGAAAATCCAGGACAACCCCCATCAAGTACTCCCGGTCGAGGGAGAGAATCCCTGTTAAAAAACAACAACAACAACAAATCCAAACATCGAAACCAACCACGAACAGAGGACATGAGTGGACGGTGGACAGATCGCCATCACACTAAAATCTTATCGACTCACCAGTCACAGAACATCCCCTCCCCATCCTCTCTTTCCAGGGACATGGAGGGGCAAGGGGGGGGGGGGTAATAAAAATAACTGTTTAAATTCACGCGACGTCCCGCCAAACGGTAAAAGCCCGCGAGAAAAACAGTATTTCGGAAATGCTGCCTCTGGGCGGCACCGAGTGACGACCGCGCTGCAATGAATGGCACGAAGCGGGCGGGAAAGGAGAGAATATGGGGGAGTGGGAGCTCTCAACTTGGTCCAGTTGAGGCTAGGGTAAGCTGATTTGGGGTAATATTGAGAAGGAAGATTGGTGTAATCAATTCCAAGATGGCAAGAAGAAAACCAACATGGATGATAAGGTCAAGGGTCAATATCATTGTTGCCTGCTACGGGGAACCATCAGCCATGATTTTTAATATGGGGGTGGCGCTATAACATCAGGAATGTGTCCCCCACATGGGGAAAAATACTCCAAAGATTCAATTTGCGCCCACTAGTGGAGTGTTGGGCCAAAGGGGTAAAACGGTGAGGAAAATGAACGCCAAAGACACATGATGACGTAACTCCTCTCAAACGTAACGCGTGAAAGGAAAGTGTACTGAAAAAAATGGTAATGTAAAATCTTACACAGTCCTGGTGGTAAAATGGGATTAAAAAGAGAGACGTATGAATGCAAGAATAAGTCGACACTATTTCATTTCAATTACCTTTCCAATTATAAGACAAAATAGGACTAACTATAAACTTTATTGCCGACGCTAAATTGATCTGATCAAGGTGAAAGCACCGATATACATATCATTTTAAGCTGCGCACCGACGTCCAAGAAGTCATAAGCGAGAGGTGCCGAGTAAGGCCGTTCTCGCTCCAATGCACCCACTTCACAAGAGCCAAACTCCCCGAACCCAGATGGTGCCGCTTAATAACGACACACCTCGCAAATGAGATATGGAATATCAGCCTCCGCCGCTGCTGGGAATACCACCAGAAAAATTAATATATATATATATATATATATATATATATATATATATATATATATATATATATATATATATATATATATATATATATATATATATATATATATATATATATATATATATATATATATATATATATATATATATATATATATATATATATAGAGAGAGAGAGAGAGAGAGAGAGAGAGAGAGAAAGAAACAAAATATTGCAGTAACGCAATCCTATTATTCGGTTAAAAGTCTTATCGAAGCTCTTCTCACATACACGAGAAAGGTAACATAAAATAAGCTTTTCTCAGATAGCCAAAAAACTATATATATATATATATATATATATATATATATATATATATATATATATATATATATATATATAATACAGTAATGGTGTTATTAAAATCAATGGTAACGGCATTTTTTCCTTTGCTCGATCCGGCAGTGTAAGAATGTAAGCCACTTCCTCAGGGGTGTGTGCCCTCTCGCACTATCTGGACAAAAGCGGCCTCGAACTAAACGCTTCCTCGCAAAACTCGATCCTTATTTCCAGCTCGGCCTCAAATGGAAGGAAGGAATCGAACTGCAACCACCCGGTACACCCACCCACACTTTCCCATTAAGTCTCTGCTACGTGGAACGGCCGCGAGGGAACGACTTACGGTCCAGTCCAAGCCTGTGTGTGACATGGGAAGAATGCGGGCGTAGAGACACTTCAATCTAATTATAACCCTCTATAGATGTACAGGGTGTTCTGGCTATATTTGACGATTTCTAATGTCTCCTATTTTCCAGAACAGGTTGACGTATCGGTGAACAGTCAAAAGCGTTGGAGAACAAACAGAGTAAAGTTTTATTTAAGAAAAAGTTAGCTGACATTGAGGACTGGTTATCAACGATCAGTGGACATTGTAAAGGCTGTAAGACGTGACATGGACAGCTGCAACGGAGACTAGGAGGCTGTGGCCAACAGAAAAGGACACAACAGGCATTCTGAGTGCATCCGCACGCAGGAATTTATCCAACAACTGGAGAAGTTGATGGAAGATCCGAGCAAGGGCATACGCGCTTTGGCCAGGTGTTGTAGTTGCCACCAGAAGCTGGCCTTTCATGAGGACCTTAGCTACCACTCGTACAATAGGGGCAAGGGACAAATTTTGAGAGCTAAGGTAAGAAGAGCTGCTTAACCAAGTCAAATAAGCCCCTGAACAAGCTGACGCGTCCTGTTGAACAGAAGACGAGCTGGTTCTTCTCAGATGAAAAGAACTTCCAGGACCAGTTGCAAAACACCCAGGACTACGGTGGTTTGCCTAAAATCCATGCGACATTCCATGTATCATGAAGACCGAGTTCCCCTCAACTGTGATGGCCTTTGGGCTGCCCCACATCTTTGACCAGGGCTTTAGACACAATTCCGAAGGCTATTTGGAGCTGCTAGAGACTGTGCTCAAAACTTGGCTGGAAGGCCATACCTCCAGAAAGGTTCAGAAGTGATTGTCGCAGAATTTCTACGACTTCCACAGAGCCACTTTTTGGCCTCCTAATTCCGCGGATTTTAATGTATGGCGCCCGGTTGAGAAAGAGACCAACCGCTTTGCCTGCAAAATCAAGAACTAGCTGGTGGTCAAGATCAAGGAGGTTTACGAAGCTCTTTCTAGGGATGCTGTGAGGAAGGTATGCGACAAGATTCGGAGATGTCTTTATGCCGCGGTTTAAGCTGAAGGCGGCTACTTTGAGTAAGCTAATATTTTCGAGCCATAATCTAGTTGAAATTTTTGTTTTTTTTAAATAATTTATTTTGGGCTGAGATAATGAGGTGGGGGGAGGGGTTATTTAATGCAAACTGTCAAATTTACCCGAGCACACTGTACTTGAATGGGTGTTCTTCGATGTTATTCGTCACTTACGCGGGCGCGCCCTATTTAACATATTTAATTAGACTTAGAATTTATCATATATATATATATATACTTAATGCGGTAAGAAACATCTCAGGCCTTTACCTGCTAGAGTCAATTTATATTACAAAACTTCAACCCAGTCTAAATAATAACTCATTATCTGTCCCATTAAATAAAGTG